>OU779872.1:4904697-6399697 GCA_916999025.1 Orgyia antiqua
CATATTATACACATTATGATAGCTTTGTGCACCAGTGTTCGTATGGCAACGTATTACGAAAACACAGGTCACCACCCCATTTCTGCCCATGAGGCGATCTTAGGCGAGAGTAAAAACTTGAAATGAAAACCTATACCAATAAGCTTTGTTAGTGTATTGTAGTAGACCAAATACCCTCGATTTATGGAGGAGGCCAGTGTCCAATAGTGGGTCGATTTTAGCTGATAAGTATACATAAAAGTAAAATTCAAAAGGAATATCAAACATGACAGTTTGAAACAGTTTAACTTACTGTTTGCAATATTTGCAAGCATTCCTGCGGCGACTGAGTGGCTAAATACTTGGCAAGCAAACTTAACCTTCATCTCTTGCTTAAAGTTTGGTTCTATATGTTGCTTGGTTAAAGCAGGTGCAAAAACAAAATTTGGATTTGCACTGTCTTTTTCGAAGAATTCTTTAATATGGCTATACCTGTAACAATAAACATGTCAATTTATTCATTACAAACAATAATTTTAAGGTAAGTTTATTTTGCAGCGCCTATTACGCGAGCGCTACGTTCATTGAATACAGTTGCACCAAGGGTGGACTTGTTTCCTTACTCGTTGAACGAGTTCACAGGGGCCGACATGTTATATTTGAGTGCAAATTAAATTATAGTTATATAATATATTAGACTGCGAATGCGAATAATTTTTTTTTGCGTAAGTACATCTAAAAAGTTTCGGGTGTACTTCCGAAAAGCACATACCGCCGATCGACTAATCACGAATATCAAAACGAAAATTGGCGCTAACGCCATTTTGAATATTATGAAAAGCGAAGAAGAACCTCTTTTCTTTCAGTGCTTTTTTCCAGCGGCGTGCACTGGTCTTTAACTTAGGGTAGGCAGTCACAAAAACTTTTTCTTTTATAGATTTTTAGCATAGCCACGCGACGGATCTCTAAGTCGGAAACCATGCCAACAGAACAAATTTAAATCTGAATATCCCGAATCAGTCCACACTGTACTAGAATTACTAAACAATAACTACGTACGTACATACATACGTACATGTACGTATGTACATACGTTTCATAACTTTTAACATGAAAATTACGAGTTATATTGGTGCCTATTCTATGTGCAGACCTAAACTTAACTTAACTAAAAAATGAAAATTGATAGCGTCAATAACACAATTCGGCAATGTTAACAGAACTTTTTTTATATAAAAACTGTTTATTATAGACTAACGATTTTAATTAATATAAATGTGTGCAAAAAAATAGCGAAACATTTAAGATACAGCAATAGCTGTTTTCATTTTTTAGTTAAGATAAGTTTAGTTCTGCACATAGAATAGGCATCATTACCTACCTTTTTGCTGGCTTAGTTGTTGAACTTGTTATTTTTAATTTTTAACAAACACACACTATCAACACACATTTCACAATCAAATAACATTTTAAAATCAACAAACGAAAATCCATACAATTATTAAATTAAAGAAACTCAATATTAAACAGTTCAATGAATCACACGAAAAAATAAAATGGCCTCCGTCGAACCAAAATATTTCTGCTATTTAAATAAATAAAACCTTACTAAACAAAAATGCATACGTGATTTATTAGACTTCCGACTATTATATTCAACACTTCAAAAACTTCTTACATAATATTTTCCGCAAAAAATAAAAAGATTCCACCTCATACACCTCTTAGTATAAATAATGATAAAATTAAGCAATCTGACACCGAAAAATATCTTGGGCTTATATTGGACGATAAGTTAACTTGGAAGCCGCATATCCAGCACGTCAGGTCCAAACTGTCGTCGCTCTCGGGTTGTCTTAGAAAAATGGGCTGTAACTGTCTTCCACGCTCAGTGAAATGTGCAGTTTACAACTCCTTAGTGAAACCAAACCTAGAATACCTAATCGAGGTTTGGGGGTCCGCCGCGAAAACAAACTTAAAAAACTTACAAAGAGTGCAAAATAAACTAATTAAACGATTACATAATTACGACTTTCTTACACCTACTGATCAAATATACAAAGAAACTAAACTACTTAATTTATCTCAAATACATATTTATAAACTATGCATACTTGTTAAAAAAATTCTAAATAAAAATGTACAAACAAATATAATTTTGGAGAAATACACAAATACACGCAACTTAAGAAATAAAAATAAATTGATTCTACGTCCACCCAGAACAGAAAAGTATGGCAAAAAGAACTTTCTTTATGAAGGAGTTAATTTATATAACAAACTTCCAAATGAAATTAAAGATTGTCGAAGTTTTAGTCTATTTAAAAAGAAGTTGCTAGCATATATTCAGAAATAACTTATTATAAACTTTTTATCACTGTTTTAGTAAATAATTTAAATAATATATTTTAGTAATGCATTAACATGAAAATAATTCATAAAATTTGTAAATCAATAATACTAGCAAAAATGTAACATTCTTTTATTTTTGTTTGCATGCATTAAAATAAAAAATACAATAAAATAAATATATATATATATATAATATATATTAAAAAAAAAAAACAAAAATACAAAAAAAAAAATAATTAAGAACAGTGAACAAAGGTGGGTACACTGGGATTGGCATGTTGCGATGAAACCAATTGAGTGCCGCATACGCATAATGTGGGTATACCTGGAATTGTTTGCCATCTGTTTACGCTCACTAAATATCATAATATTTCAATTTAATTTGCCATGTCAGATTGAGTGTAAATGATAAAATAAAAATGATAAAATAATCCCGTCAATTAAATATAATGTATTAATATTTATTAGTCCGTATTTTTAGCGAATTTTGTAGGCTGATTTGTATAAACTATTGTTAACTGCCCATCTGGCGAATTAGTTATTTATGTTTTTTATAATGATGTAATATGTATATAAGTGTACTTGCATGCTTTGCCTCCAGGCGAAATGTAATACTATAAATTTAATTTACTACCTATCTCATATAAGTGAACTGTATTGTTCTTTTGAGAAAATAAATTCTTCTTTAACCCTATATTTATTCGGATTATAATAGGTAACGAACGAACGCCGAATACTCGCGGAAACTTCCGATCGCCAACTCATGCGGCATGACATGCCGTACAAGGCGTCTTCAATATGCAAGCCTGTGTGCGTTTGCGAACTGTGCACGGACACCAAAATTTCTACACACATATGAACTCATGGCAGGCGGGCGGCTTGGAGCTTGCTAGCTACGCAAATATTATTCCTTCGCCAAACGCCTGGCAAAAAGCAATTAGCAAGCACATATTGGTGCTATTTATGAATTATTCAGAATTATTAGGCGTTTTTAAGTTATAATATTTTGTTTAATTAATAGTAAATAAATGAATAAAGTCATCTAAAACATACGAACGTTTTATTAAAATATCTGTGAATGGCAAGTAAAGCAGTGCTTATCTGCTTGTATAGAGCGCACGCCCATGCTTTTTTCCTACAACTCCTACTCGGACAGGTTAAGTTAGAAGCTCCGCTCTCACCTTTGTCTTCGTGGTTTTTAGGGTTCCGTACCCAAAGGGTAAAAACGGGACCCTATTACTGAGACTTCGCTGTCCGTCCGTCCGTCCGTCTGTCACCAGACTGTATCTCAAGAACGGTTTTAGCTAGAGAGTTGAAATTTTCATAGATGATTATTTATTTATTTATTTTATTCTTTATTGTACACCATACATATATCTTAAAATTAACTTAAACTAAAAAAACAAGTACAATGGGCGGCCTTATCGCTTAAAGCGATTTCTTCCAGGCAACCTGAGCATGGACATTATGAAGAAGTAAGTGGAAGTTGTAGGTGCACGTTTATACCTAATATACCTAAACTACATAATATACTAACAATAAACATACACATATACTTTTTAAATACACATACACACAATTACATAATAGATAAATTTACTAGGTGCTATAATAAAAATAATAAATATCTTATAAACAGTACAGTTACTTAATTAAAATCTTTACAGAAAAGTATGTAGAATTACGTAGATAACTCCAGATAATGTTCCTTTAGTAATAACTTAAACGATTTTAAATTCTTAGCCTGACGAATAGCTAAGGGCAAAGCATTCCACAATTGCGTAGCTGTGATCGTAAACGACTTGTGAAAGAACGATGTGGAATGCTGTGACATCTTCAGCCTCAGCCTATACGATGACCTAACACTTCTGTCTATGGTAGCATCTAAGTACTCGAAGCGTGACCTAAGATAGCGAGGGTATGAGGGATTAAACAGAATGTTATAAAGAAGATGGAGTATATGAGCATTCCGGTGATGGCGTATTGATAACCACTTGAGTTGTTTTCTGAATTGCGAGACGTGATCATATTTACGTAAGCCAAATATGAATCTTATGCAGAAATTTTGGAGACGCTCAAGTTTATTTAGTTGGTTTTCGGTGAGATCTAGATAGCTGACGTCCTCATAATTAAGAATAGGCAAGAGAACAGAGCTAGCAAGTGCAATTTTGGTAACAGTAGGAAGAAAATTACGCAGTCTTTTGAGCGATGCTGCGGATGCGAACATTCTTCGACTAACCTCCTGAAGTTGTGGATCCCATGTCAAGTTGTTGTCAATGAGCAAGCCGAGATTCTTCACCTTATCACTAATAGGAATAGTAGTTCCTTCAAATTTAATTTGAGGCAGTATCAGGTTATCTATTTTCCTGGTTAGGCGACTACTTCCTATAATGGCTACTTGCGTTTTTGTCGGATTCACTGTTAGGCCATGTGATTTACTCCATGCACCTATCCTAACTAGGTCCTCATTTAAAATACTCAATGTGTCTGGTAACCTACCCAATGATGTGTGTAAGTAAATTTGCAGGTCATCTGCATAAAGGTGGTAGGAAGAAGCAAGATTATTGGAAACAGAATTAGTAAATATTGCGAAAAGTAGAGGAGATAGAACGCCACCCTGGGGCACTCCAGCAGTTGTATTACACCATAAAGAGCTGATGGTTTCAATTAAAATACGTTGCCGGCGTCCACACAGGTAATTACGAAACCAATCTGTCACCGTTGGAGATATGTTAAGAGAGCGAAGTAACCATAGCAATATATCAAAATCCACCGTGTTGAAGGCGTTACTAAAATCTAATAAAGCGAGGACAGTTAATTTACCAGACTCCATGCCGTATCTAATGTCGTCCGTAATATTGACGAGGGCTGTGGTTGTACTGTGCCCTGCACGGAAACCGGATTGGAAGAGATTAAGGAGATTATCGAGTGGCGACCACGAACCGGACGACGCAGCGTGGGGCGGTCCCCAACAAGGTGGACCGACGATATCGTCAAATACGCCGGGGGCCGCTGGATGCAGTTAGCGCAAGACCGCACGTTGTGGCGTTCTATTGGGGAGGCCTATGTCCAGCAGTGGACTGAGAAAGGTTGATGGATGGATGGAAGGAGATTATTGAGGTGGAGAAATGAAGCGATTTGGTTATAAACTAAGCGTTCAAGTATTTTGGAGAGGAATGGCAGAATGGATATGGGACGGTAATCAGAAAAGGATGAAGGAATGGCTTTCTTTGGTAGTGGCACTATTTGAGCTTCCTTCCAGACATTTGGAAATACATAGTTAGTTAAGGAATAATTGAGGATATGACAAATAATAGGAATGATTTCATCAAGGATAGGAAGGATCATATTACGGCTGACGCTTGGGCGTGCGCTCTATACAGGGTGTCCCAGAACGTAACGTAGCTGGGAAGGGGGGTGATAGGGGGGGTCACAAGGGTCACCAGAAAAATAAAATAAAAATTCCCCTCTGGCTATTTAAAAAATAAATGGCATTTTTTTAAAAACTAAAAATTTTACACCTTGTGGGGCTATTTTGCTAACTGTACCTACAAATATAGCTGTTTAAAAAAAAAAAGATGTTATGTAATCCTCAATAACCCTTCATCAAATTGAATTAAAAAAATAATACATATCCAACCAAGATTTTAAAGAAAATTAAGTTCTTTTCCAGTCAAGGACTTAGTAATTACAATTTCACTCAACTTTCTCCAAGTGTACTGAAAAAAAAATGTACTAGGCAGCTCCGGCGTGTAACTTAAAAAGATAGGTAATTTTATTGCAATTCCAAAATGGTATAACACTTATTTGAAAAAATCATACTTAGACATTTAAAAATAATTTTCGGGAACAATACCCCTGCAAAACAAAACATATCAATAAAACAATAGTCTCAAATTCCTAAGAAAATACATTTTTAAATGTCTCTTTTCTGTTCCTCTAATGTTACTGCCCGTTAATACTCAAGATTGGAGTACTGTACATACCTCAAACACTCAAGTACAGTCTAGGCCAGATAAAGCTTTACCATATTTTATGACAAGGAATTTAAATGAAACTCGGAAATAAAACATAATTCTAATTATTTATTCAAATAAAGTGCTCCAAATGTGCACCACCAACATAAATAGTCTCAAATTCCTAAGCAAATATTCCTGTTCCTTGTACAGGCAGGTAGGCAGGTACCCCTCTCGTACCGTTAGCCATGCGCGAGAACAATGAAACAAAACAGGTTCAGGGAGTGAAAGAGACAGGTAGATACGTTAAAGGAAGAGAAAAAGTAGGGGTGCTGTCTCTCAAATAGTCGGGCAGTACATTAAGCTCTCTCGTTTACTGCACATCTTTGTATTCGTTTGTGTTCATTTAGTACTAACAACTTTGCTTCGCTTTCTGGACTTGATTATTTCTTTGTGATTTTGGACATTGTTTGTGATTTCTTCCAACGACTTGGCTTTCTCAAGGACTAAAGTGTGTGATACAGTGCCACCATGCCACCCACGTACACTCCACATGAATATGCGAACATGCATCTCATTTACGGCGAATGTAGATGTAATGCCGGTGCTGCAGCAAGACTGTACCGAGAAAGATATCCGAACGCCCCACGTCACCCGGATAGCCGTGTTTTTGTCAATGTCCACCGACTATTGTCTGAGGGTCGACTTCCACATCAAATGGTTAATGAACGCAGATCTCGGTTCGATGTCCAAGATGTAGTGCTTCAAACCGTCGCAGACAACCCGAGTACTTCAGTTCGGACAATTGAAGCAAATACAGGTGTATCAAAAAGTACTGCTCATCGCATATTACAATCAGAAAAGTTCCACCCGTACCACGTGCAACGCGTACAGAGTCTGATACCACGCGATTTTCCTGCGAGACTTGCATTTTGTAGTAGGATGCTGCGCATGCATAGGGAGGACCCTCAATTTTTTAATAAAATATTGTGGTCCGACGAGTCTACTTTTAAAAAGGACGGCTACATGAACCTACATAATTTACACGAGTGGCACGTAGAAAATCCCCACCTTATTAGAGAAGATCGATCCCAATATCGTTTTAAAGTGAACATGTGGACCGGAATACTGAACGGTAAAATAATCGGACCCTTTGAGTTACCTGAGGCACTGACTGGCGAGGCGTACTTGCACTTTTTACAAAACGAATTACCCAATTTATTGGAAGATGTGCCGCTGGAAACATTAAGGAATATGTGGTTCCAGCATGATGGGTGCCCAGCACATTATGCACGCCCAGTAAGAGATTTCCTAAACAACGAATATCCTGGTAGGTGGATGGGAAGGGCCGGTGTTATAGCGTGGCCAGCTCGTTCACCGGATTTAAACCCGTTGGACTTCTTTTACTGGGGTGCTATAAAAGAAAAAGTTTATGGGAAACCCATCAGGGACTTGGGTGACTTGAAGGCGAGGATCACAGAGGCCACGGAATCAATCAATAATAGAAGATTTGCTCGGCACATTTCCCGCTCATTTTTAAAACGATGTAGGGCGTGCATTTATGTTGGTGGTGCACATTTCGAGCACTTAATTTGCATAAATAATTACAATTTTGTTTTATTTTCGAGTTTCATTTAAATTCCCTGTCATAAAATATGGTAAAGCTTTATCTGGCCTAGACTGTACTTGAGTGTTTGAGGTATGTACAGTACTCCAATCTTGAGAATTAACGGGCAGTAACATTAGAGGAACAGAAGAGACATTTAAAAATGTATTTTCTTAGGAATTTGAGACTATTGTTTTATTGATATGTTTTGTTTTGCAGGGGTATTGTTCCCGAAAATTATTTTTAAATGTCTAAGTATGATTTTTTCAAATAAGTGTTATACCATTTTGGAAATGCAATAAAATTACCTATCTTTTTAAGTTACACGCCGGAGCTGCATAGTACATTTTTTTTTCAGTACACTTGGAGAAAGTTGAGTGAAATTGTAATTACTAAGTCCTTGACTGGAAAAGAACTTAATTTTCTTTAAAATCTTGGTTGGATATGTATTATTTTTTTAATTCAATTTGATGAAGGGTTATTGAGGATTACATAACATCTTTTTTTTTTTAAACAGCTATATTTGTAGGTACAGTTAGCAAAATAGCCCCACAAGGTGTAAAATTTTTAGTTTTTAAAAAAATGCCATTTATTTTTTAAATAGCCAGAGGGGAATTTTTATTTTATTTTTCTGGTGACCCTTGTGACCCCCCCTATCACCCCCCTTCCCAGCTACGTTACGTTCTGGGACAGCCTGTATAAGCAGAAAGGCACTGCTTTACTTGCCATTCACAAATATTTTAATAAAACGTTCGTATGTTTTAGATAGATAGATAGATAGATAGATTAACTCTTTATTGTACACATTTACAAGAAACAGAAAACAGAAATTAAGCTTAAAACTAGGTACAAATGGCGGCCTTATCACATAAAGTGATCTCTTCCAGGCAACCATGGGATGGAAAGAAAAGTTAGGGACTAAAATAAAGTGGGGCTGCAGTGTACAAGTAGATTAATGTAAGGGAAAAGAAAAATAAAAAAATAAAAAATAATAATAATAATAATGTCATTATAATAATAAAATAAATAAGTAATTACAAATTCCACTGACAATTACTTGGCTTAGGCCCGTATTGTCGGTGTTTTCACCGGTTAGCCGAGAAAATTAAATTTTAAAAACAAATAAATAAGTAAATATTACTTAAAATATACTATACATAAACTACTTATATACCGTTAATAACATATACATACATAAACAAGTACACACATACATAACTAATAATGGCATAATATATAATTACTGTAACACAAACCAAAATTAAGGTTATTTAATATAATAATAGTTAAGAACTGATAGATAAGTAATGATCTTTCACAAGTTTTTTAAATGATTTTGAGCTTTTAGCTTGTTTTATAGATAATGGTAATTCATTCCATAATCGGACAGCTTGCACTGAGAAAGATTTGGACATAAAATTAGTAGAGTGTTTGGACATTTTTAATTTTAGATTTTCTGACGATCTTAAGTACCTAGTGTTAAATTCGTGTAGGAAATCAAAACGATCTTTGAGATAAAACGGGGAGCTAGGGATAAACAATACATTGTAAAGTAAGAAGAGAATGTGAGCATTCCGGCGAAAGCGTATGGGTAGCCACTTGAGCTTTTTGCGAAACTCTGAAACGTGGTCATATTTGCGTAATCCAAATATGAACCTGATGCAAACATTTTGAAGACGCTCAAGTTTATTTAACTGTTCCTCGGTAAGACTGAGATAGCTGACGTCGGCGTAATCGAGAATAGGGAGAAGAAGGGATTCTGCAAGTGCAATTCTCGTAGTGAGTGGCAGAAAGTTACGTAATCTACGCAAAGATCCCGACGAAGCAAACAGTTTGCGGCTAGTTTCTTGCAGTTGAGGGCCCCACGATAGCTCTTTGTCAATGTATATACCCAGATTTTTCACCGTATCACTGTAAGGAATCCCAATGTCGTCGCAGACAACCTGGGGTAAATTCAGCCAATCAATTTTTGATACCATTCTAGAGCTACCAATAATAGTCACCTGCGTCTTCGATGGATTAACTTTTAGTCCATGAGCTTTGCTCCATTCACTGATTAGCTGCAAATCGTTGTTAATAATAGAAACAGCGTTTGAGAGTTGTCCTAATGTGGCTTGTGTATAGATCTGTAAATCATCTGCATAAAGGTGATAGGACGATTGAAGCTGATTGGAGATAGAATTTATGTACATCGCGAAGAGTAACGGAGATAAGACGCCACCCTGCGGTACACCAGCAGACATATTGCACCACGATGAAACGGAGTTTTCTGTTTTAATACGCTGACGACGACCAGACAGGTAACTAGAAAACCAATCAGTCACGGTAGGAGATATGTTCAGAGAACGCATGATGCCAAGCAAGATGTCAAAGTCTACGGTGTTAAATGCATTGCTAAAATCGAGCAGAGTTAATACTGTTAATTCACCTTTGTCCATTCCAGATCTTATATCATCCGTAATATGAACCAATGCCGAGGTGGTGCTGTGGCCAGCACGGAAACCGGATTGGAGAGGATTTAGAAGTAGGTATTTGGTGAGGTAAGGATTTAGTTGGTAATGGATGAGACGTTCAAGTACTTTAGATAGGAATGGCAGTATTGAAATGGGACGGTACTCATTGAAGGAAGAGGGATTTGACTTTTTAGGCAGAGGAAGAACTTCAGCTTCTTTCCAAGTAGAAGGAACTACTCCGGTCGAAATGGAATAGTTAAGGATATGGGTTAGGACTGGTAGGATTTCTGTAAGGATGGGAAGGATCATATTACGGGAGATGCAGTCACTACCCATCGCATTAGAGTTGATAGATTCAATGCTTCTCTTAACATCACAGTCCGAGAACTGACTAAAGACGAATTCAGGACAATCAGGAGTTGGAAGATTGGAAAGATGTTGTAAGGTTTTAACTTTAGTTGTCCTATCAAAAATGGACGAAGAAGAAAAATGTTGATTTAAAAGATCTAAATTTAAATTTTTAGGAAGACTATCTTGGCGAGATTTTCCAACTCCTAGTGATTTGAGAAATTTCCAGATATTTGCAGGGTCTCCGTTTTTGACGGAGGCATGAATGTGTTGGCGTTGAGCATTCCTACACACCTTATTGCAGAGATTCCGTACTTCGACATAATTTTGCCAGTTTGTAGAATTAGGACGCCGTTTGTACCTAGATTTGGCACTTGCCTTTCTATTTAAAATCAGCTTGATTTCATCAGTTAGCCATGGAGTCGGTAAATGCCTGACTTTTATTTTTTGTAAAGGAGCATGCTGATCAAATAGTTTAGTCAACCCTAGCACAAAAAGATTAACCTTTGTATCAACACACGTGGAATCGAAAAGTGGTGTCCAGTCTATTTTATCGGCATCCCTACGGAGGTTAACAAGATTAATACTACGAAAACTGCGCTGCAGCAAGATTTTTGACTTGTCTTTCGGTGGCCGAATTTTGAAAGAAAGAAAAAGAAGATCGTGGTAAGAGAAGATCTCAGCAGGGCATTGACCGTGTTTGCTGACATGGTTAGGAGATGAGACAGCAATAATATCAAGTAATGAAGGAGAAGTGTTCGGAAAATGGTGTGTAGCATTCAAGGGAAGAATCTTGAGATTATTAGAATTAAGAATAGGGAGAAGTTTAGAAGACCGGAAATTATTTTTAAGGAGGCAGGTATTAAGATCCCCCATTAGGATGGTGTGACTGTACGAGGGAATTAAATTGTCAAGAATTATTTCAAAAGAGGAGAAGAAATCAATGTGCATGGAAGGGCAGTAATAGACTCCGAGGAGGATTTTAGAGTGATGAAGTTCAACTTCGATGAAGAGATGCTCGCCAGCATCTGGAGGAGGTGGTTGTGTAGATACACTCACAATAGAAAATGGAATATATGATCGGAGGTATATGGCAACACCGCCACCTCTACCTTGGACACGATCATTGCGAATAAGCTGATAGCCAGGAAGAGAGTAAGAAATTGAAGGAAGACAAGGCTTGAGCCAAGATTCAGAGATTAAGATGGCATGGATGTTCGTACAGTCAAAGTTCGCCAGCATATCAGGGAAATGAGCCGGAATACTCTGGGCATTTATATGAACGACATTAAAATTTCTAGGAACATCAGAAAACTGTGCAGTAAGAGTATCCGATAACGAAGGAATACTAACAAAGCTATCGTCTCCACTACTAGCAGACAAAAAATCATCTGAAACGCTATCATCTAACATTTTGGTTCAGTAAGCAACTAATATAAATATTAACTTTTTAAATAAAATAAAAATAAATAGAAATAAATATCTCAATATATAATATAATATGCAAATATAAATAAATAGGTCAAATATAAAAAATAAATACTAATAAACTAATAAAAATACTTTTTAGTAGTTTATTCCTTCTGCCGGTTGCGTGAAGAATGAAAAATAACAATGTTATCTAAAAAGCACAAAAAGAAAAAAAAGAAAATTAGATAAATAAAGACAGTTTCAAATTAGTTTAAATTTTGAGAAATTGTACAATGTTGTTTTAAAACATAAAGCTATTAAGAATTCAAAATTCAGTCCAACCTGTCGTCCGACATAGAATGTAAACATGATGAATAATATTGTTATCAGTTGGCTTACTTACTCTATGCCGGCTGTCACTTGTCAATTACGTTATGCGTCTACGTCTATGTTATGTTTACAAAAGAAGATAGCAAAAGTTAGAATTAATAAAATGAATAAATAGTGACGGTATATACAAATATTATGTATGCTAAAGTACACAGGTTAACCAGCTACACAGAAAAGAGAAAAAATGAAAGTGAAAATAGTTAGAAAATTAAGTATGATGATAGAATGTTATTTCTTGTGAGGAACACGCCTGGCTTTAGTTGTGGCTGTCTTCGCAGTAGCAGCAAGCTTCTCGGCGGCTTCAATGATTTTATTAAGCTCCAAAGTAGTTGTAACATGATGATGCTTGCAGTCTGAGCCCAGTATAAAGACATTGCCATCCTTAGTCCAGCAGTTACTTACACCCATCCGTTCTCTGGCAGCCATGAATAAGTCGTGCCTAGGCTTTGTGAGAAACTCAGATAGTGTAACACCTGATCCTTTTAATTTGGCCTTACCATACCAGATCTTGCTACGGACTGCAATATCTAGTAATTTAACTAAGATGGGCCTCGTCTTGGATGATGTTGCAGCTCGTCCCAACCTCTGGCACCTTAGATTAGATTTAGTTTTTTTACACCTTAGTTTTAGATGACTATTCATTTATTTACTATTAATTAAACAAAATATTATAACTTAAAAACGCCTAATAATTCATAAATAGCACCAATATGTGCTTGCAAATTGCTATTGCAAATTGCCAGGCGTTTGGCGAAGGAATAATATTAGCGTAGCTAGCAAGCTCCACACCGCCTGCCTGCCATGAGTTCATATGTGTGTAGAAATTTTGGTGTCCGTGCACAGTTCGCAAACGCACACAGGCTTGCATATTGAAGACGCCTTGTACTGCATGTCATGCGGTATGCTTTGGCGATCGGAATTTTCCGCGAGTATTCGGCGTTCGTTCGTTACCTATTATAATCCGAATAAATATAATAGTCGGAAGTCTAATAAATCACGTATGCATTTTTGTTTAGTAAGGTTTTATTTATTTAAATAGCAGAAATATTTTGGTTCGACGGAGGCCATTTTATTTTTTCGTGTGATTCATTGAACTGTTTAATATTGAGTTTCTTTAATTTAATAATTGTATGGATTTTCGTTTGTTGATTTTAAAATGTTATTTCATTGTGAAATGTGTGTTGATAGTGTGTGTTTGTTAAAAATTAAAAATAACAAGTTCAACAACTAAGCCAGCAAAAAAGGTAGGTAATGGTGCCTATTCTATGTGCAGAATTAAACTTAACCATTCACACGTTCAAGGATACTTTGATATCAAAAAAAAAGGGCAATTTACGTCCAAGGATACTTTTGTATCCATAGCGACATATTTTATAAAACCGACATCTATGGACAAATTGCGTTATTTTTTGCGTCTATAAGTTGTGTAATAGATAGCTGATGAATTACTTCACAATCCATAATCACTAGATGGCAGTTTTTATCTTCAGTCCACTTTACGCTTTGTGTTTAGTAAACAAGTGGTTTTGAAGTTCCAGCGGATTGTCGTAAGTAGTTTAGTTTTATTTATGAGTTCATAGATTATTAATATTATTATACATCAAGATAAACTAGATGATTTGTGCTTTATAATTAAGTATACATATAGCATACATATCACAGTTTTAAGAGTAAAATCGAGTTATATTTTGAATTGTTATGTTTTCTCCTCTGTCCTCTTCTGTTCTCATTTTTAATACTTTAAAATAAATTTTCAGATCTTAAAAAATAGATAGATTTCATCTGTAGTCTTCTAGTAATTTTTCGTAGTATTTGTCTTCACTCTAGGTATTATAGATAAGAAGCTATAAAGGTTTTTTGTTACAACTTGCGAGCGCGGTACCGATCGAATCAGCGCCACGCGTAGCTGGACGGACAACGGTATAATAGGTATTAACTAAAAAATGAAAACAGCTATTGCTGTATCTTAAATGTTTCGCTATTTTTTTTGCACACATTTATATTAATTAAAATCGTTAGTCTATAATAAACAGTTTTTATATAAAAAAAGTTCTGTTAACATTGCCGAATTGTGTTATTGACGCTATCAATTTTCATTTTTTAGTTAAGTTTAGGTCTGCACATAGAATAGGCACCAATGTAACTCGAAAATTTCATGTTAAAAGTTATGAAACGTATGTACATACGTACATGTACGTATGTATGTACGTACGTAGTTATTGTTTAGTAATTCTAGTACAGTGTGGACTGATTCGTGATATTCAGATTTAAATTTGTTCTGTTGGCATGGTTTCCGACTTAGAGATCCGTCGCGTGGCTATGCTAAAAATCTATAAAAGAAAAAGTTTTTGTGACTGCCTACCCTAAGTTAAATACCAGTGCACGCCGCTGGGCTGACGCAGTCCGAACCGATTGCATTAGAAGTGATAGACGTAATGCTATTCTTAACATTACAAGCAGTGACAAGATTAAAATTAAATGGGGCATAGCTGGGAGTGGGAAGCGATGAAAGATAATTAATTGTACGAGCCTTAGTTGTCCTATCAAAGCTGGACGAAGCACAGAAGTGTTGATTTAGCAAATCGATATTTAATTTCTTAGAGTTAATCTCATTTTGAGATTTGCCAACTCCCAAAGTTCGAAGAAACTTCCATGTTTTTGTTGGATCTCCATTTTGAATAGAGTTGTGAATATATTGGCGTTGTGCATCCCTACACACCTTGTTACAATGATTTCGAATAAGAACATACCTATTAAAATTAGAAGCATTAGGTTTAACTTTGTATTTGAATTTTGCCGCTGCTTTTTGTGAGATTAGAAGTTTGATGTTATCTGTAAGCCAGGGTGCTGGTGAATGCTTTAATTTTACAGCACGAATAGGCGCATGAGTATCGTAGAGTTTTACAACGTTTGCATTAAAAATGTTGACTTGCTCATCGATAGAATTAGAAGAGAGTAGTGGAACCCAATCAATATCATTTGCATCTTGCCGTAGTTTGACTAGATTCATATCACCAAAATTGCGTAGCATAAGAAGTTTAGGTTTAGATTTAGGTAGGCGTAGTTTGTAAGAAAGAAATAGAAGATTGTGATAAGATAACGCGTCAGCAGGGTATTGACCGTGCTTAACGAGTCGGTCTCTTGAAGAGACTAAAATCAGGTCAAGAAGAGAGGGAATACGATTTGGAAGACGGTGAGTTGCATTCAATGGAAGAATTAGAGAAGAGGAAGAAGAGGTTAAGAGAGTTAGAGATATCATAAAGTGCTGAGGATCGCAGGTTATCTTTCAAAAGGCAGGTATTAAAATCGCCCATTATTATAGTGTGACTGTAAGAAGGCATAAGATTTACTAGTAAGGTATCAAAAGAGGGAAAGAAATTTATACGTAGGGAAGGACAATAATATACACCAAGTAAAAGTTTAGAGTGGTTAAGTTCAACTTCGACTGTGGTGATTTTTCGACTATGTCATACTTGTGGATGTTGAGTCATGTTGGATCGTAAATAAATAGCCACATCACCGCCGTTTCCTACTACACGGTCATTCCTAATAAGTATGAACCCGGGAAGAGAGTAAGAGGTGGAAGGAAGACAGGGTTTTAGCCATGTCTCTGAAACAAGGATTGCATGTATATTGTTACATTCGAAATATGTCAGCATATCTGGGAAATGAGTCGGAATGATTTGGGCATTGATATGTATAACGTTAAAATTATTGGGGACATCACAAAATTGAGAATTAAGACTATCCGAAAGGAGAGAAACACTACTTAAACTGTCAAAACTGTAATCTGTACTGCAAGCAGAATGAAAACTGTCACTATCACTAATGTCAGTCATAAGAAATATATAATATCTATACTATAAATACAAAATATATAAATAAATACTAATATAAAATAAATTTTTAAAACTAACAAAATATCTAATAACACTAATGTTTACTTAAAACTAATTAACCGACTCTAAAACCCTACCAGATGCCGTGTCACTAATATTTAAATATCTAGGTTACAAATAACATAAATCGTAAACGTACTACTTATATTTCCAAGAGCCAATTTCAGCATGAAACAACAATATAAAAGAGACAAGAAAAAAAATTAAAATTAACTATAGTGTAGCGAAAAGGCTCATATCCATAAACAAGAAGGAAAAGTTAAAATACTATAGGCTGAACGCAGCCTTATCGCAAGGTGACAGTGACAAACAAGACATGCAGACGTCACGTTAAAATGTCAATTCCATTCCGAAACTTAATTTAAAAATGAATAATAACGTACCTACCTAATCTAATAAGTCTTCTTTGATGTGATAATTGGTACTTTTTAGGGTTCCGTACCCAAAGGGTAAAAACGGGACCCTATTACTGAGACTTCGCTGTCCGTCCGTCCGTCTGTCACCAGGCTGTATCTCAAGAACGGTGATAGCTAGAGAGTTGAAATTTTCACAGATGATGTATTTCTATTGCCGCTATAACAACAAATACTAAAAATAAAATAAAATAAAATAAATATTTAAGGGGGGCTCCCATACAACAAACATGATTTTTTTACCGTTTCTTGCTCGATACTAATAACGTTGCCTTATTTTGCGTAGATAATGGTACGGAACCCTTCGTGCGCGAGTCCGACTCGCACTTGACCAGTTTTTAATTGTATTTCAATGCTTGATTTTTTTTTGCCAGTGACTGAAAAATTGAAGAATGAGCGGATGTCCTGGTATGGGCATGTCATGAGACGAGAGGAAAGTAATGTCGTTAGGAGAGTTCCGAGTATAAATGTGGAAGGAAAAAAGTCTAGAGGAAGACCTAAGAAAAGATGGATGGACTGTGTGAAAGAGGACATGAAAGAAAGAGGAGTTGACACAGACATGACGGCTAATAGAAGATTATGGAAGAAAAAGACATGTTGCGCCGACCCCAAATAATGGGATAAGGGCAGGAGGATGATGATGCTTGAAAATTTTTACTTTTGTGCCTAGTGTTGCAAACGTTACAGTAATGGGCCGAGGGCTTTCTCCCTTCTTCCTTATTCTTCTTAGTTCTTATAAGTCTCTATTCTCCAGCTCCATAGCAAAATAGTGTTTTGTTATGGAACTTAGTATACTTTTCTCTAACTCATCATAAGAAGTCTCGGTCTCAGTCAAGCCAAACATTACAATGTTTCTCTGTCTTAACTGTTTCTCTAGGAAGTATAATCTTTTTTCTTCGTTTTCTATCTTTTCGTTAATGTTACCAAGTTTTTCATCCATTAATTTAAATTTTTCTTCTAATGAGGAATTTATGTTTAAATAAAACTACTTTTTACGGATTTAGACGCGTATATTTGTTTTAAATTTTGGCCCGACGTTTCGGAGACTTTGCAGTCACCATGGTCACGGGTGAGACTGAGCTGTAATGTGTCTTCTACGATCAGTTATTACAGGGTTTACCCACATTCGATTTTAATTTTACATTGACCATAAAGATAGACTTTTACTATAAACTATATCATATTACATTGTGCTCAGACTACATAAAATCAATAACATTATTTTAGTTTCTAAAATACATTAACAAATTGTAACAACATAAAGAAAATTTTAAATTATTTAAGGTAAAACATACATAATCTTATCATAGACTAAAGTTTTAATTATTATAGAGGTAGTATACAATATAGCAAGCAAAACTAAGTTTATGTACTTAAATACAATATTATTTACATTATAACAAGAAATTTTAAAAAGAATTATTGGTTTAAGATTTAAATTAGTTTATATTAAAAAGCAAAATTGTTAATTTTTATTTGAATTTATAGAAAATTAGTATTTATTTTAATTATTTAGTTTTTATTATTTTATCTAATATACTACCACCAGATCGGAACGCGTCCCACCTGAGAAAGATCTGGCAAGAAAACTCAAGGGGAGTCAAAGAAAATTATTTATTATTAACTTTATGTTGTCGGTCTAAAGTGAAGTTAAGGGGATTTTAAGTCTTGTTGTCTGCAAAATGTGCTAACGGTGTCTTGCTGTTTTGAAACCGAGTGTGTTTTGGATTTTATTAAACTAATTACAGGATCCCAACTAGGTGCCAGATCCCAACCGTCTTCTCTATTAATAATATTATTATATATTCTATATTAATAATAATAGTATTTTAGAAACTAAAATAATTTTATTGATTTTATGAAGTCTGAGCACAAGTCTATCTTTATGGTCAATGTAAAATTAAAATCGAATGTGGGTAAACCCTGTAATAACTGATCGTAGAAGACACATTACAGCTCAGTCTCACCCGTGACCATGGAGACTGCAAAGTCTCCGAAACGTCGGGCCAAAATTTAAAACAAATATACGCGTCTAAATCCGTAAAAAGTAGTTTTATTTAAACAAATGAGTCGCGCAAGTGTTAGAGGAATTTATGTTTTGCGTAACTTGTTTTGTAACTTTTTCAGCTGTTTGAACGATAGTTGATTTTTGTTCATCGAGTTCTTTTGTTATTTTATGAAGCATATTTATATTTCATCCATGATTATTAAGATATTACTTTACGATCACAGTTCACAATTATGAAATGTGTCCTCTATTGATTGATGTGGTAACTAGTACACGGCAGATATCCTGGACCAGCTACAAGCTAAGAGTTGTTTAATGAATATCCTAGATGGCGTCACAGACGAGATCGATTATTTCGTACAATTACATGAACATCGGCAACAAATTTTTAAGCGCAAACAATGTCACTATGTACGTATATTTTTGATTTTTTTAGCCAAATTTCGAAAGAAGAAAGAAAGAAAGAATCATTTATTTGTTACAACATGTGTACAATATGATGTAGATATACATATAAGACAATTGGTTCAACATGTTCTGTCTAATTATAGACGTACAAATTAAAAACATAAGAATAAGAATATAAAATTAATAATATACTAGCAAAGATAAAGATACATGACATGCAACTACTTAAAATTAAACATTGTAATAATATAATCTTTTCACGTCATGCTAGTGTGGCGACCATTACCAAAGAGGATTGTTGTTTAAGTCTTCGCCTCTTTGGTGATGTCGCTGCATTATTGACGGCTGTCATAAAAAGAAGATATTAAGATTGTCATTCTGTCTTGTACATTAGATTATTATATATACGATAATATAATTCAAGTTCATTGTTGAATATATTATTTTCATTTCGTATACCCTTTACTAGATAATGTCAAATTGTATAATTAATTAGTAAATAAAATTAAGTTGATGTCAAACGTAGAATTAGAAGTCAAAATTAAATTATTAATTTAATAAAAAGATTTTATATTATACCTAATATATAAAATTTCCGTGTCACAGTGTTAGTTACCGTACTCCTCCGAAACGGCTTGACCGATTCTTCTCAAATTTTGCATACATATTCAATAGGTCTGAGAATCGGCCAACATCATGGCATGGTTTGAAACAAGTTTTACTAATATGATTTCTTAAAACATTCTTATCACTAAAATCTTTCACATACGTGTTACATTAAAATTGTTTCTCGACAGTTTGCTTCAGATTATGATTTAATAACTGAATCTCCCGAACAAAACCTTTCCCACATATATCACACTTAAATGGTTTTTCTCCAGTGTGTATACGATTATGAGTTATTAAATTACCATTTTGTGCAAACCCTTTTCCACAAATGTCAAATTGTAGGGTTTTTCTCCAGTATGTGTGCGAATATGAGTTAATAATTCAAATTTTTGTCTAAACCCTTTACCACATGTGTCACACTTGAATGGTTTTTCATCAGTGTGTGACCGAATATGAGTTAATAAAATGCGTTTTTGCCTAAGCCCTTTTCCACAAATGTCACACTTGTAGGGTTTTTCTCCAGTATGTGTGCGAATATGAGTTAATAGATGACAATAATGTCCAAAACGTTTTTCACATATGTCACACTTGTATGGTTTTTCACCAGTGTGTGTACGATTATGAGTTATTAAATTACAATTTTGTGCAAACCTTTTTCCACAAATGTCACACTTGTAGGGTTTTTCTCCAGTGTGTATACGATTATGATTTTTTAAAGTACCATTATCTGCAAACCTTTTTCCACATATATCACACTTGTAGGGTTTTTCTCCAGTGTGTGTACGATTATGAGTTATTAAATTACAATTTTGTGCAAACCTTTTTCCACAAATGTCACACTTGTAGGGTTTTTCTCCAGTGTGTATACGATTATGATTTTTTAAAGTACCATTATCTGCAAACCTTTTTCCACAAATGTCACACTTGTAGGGATTTTCTCCAGTGTGTGTACGATTATGATTTTTTAAAGTACCGTTATCTGCAAACCTTTTTCCACAAATGTCACACTTGTAGGGTTTTTCTCCAGTGTGTGTACTATTATGAGATACTAGATCACCATTTCGTGCAAACCTTTTTCCACATATGTCACAAATGAATGGTTTTTCTCCAGTATGTGTGCGTATATGACTTTTTAGATTTGAGCGGCTACTAAAGCTTTTCCCGCAATCGCCACACTTGAATGGTTTTTCACCAGTGTGCGTGCGATTATGATATAATATAGCACTTCTTTGTGCAAACCTTTTTCCACAAATGTCACACTTGTAGGGTTTTTCTCCAGTATGTGTGCGAATATGAGTTAATAGATGACCATTTAGTACAAACCCTTTTCCACATATGTCACATTTGAATGGTTTTTCTCCAGTGTGTGTGCGAATATGCATTTTAAAATAACTTTTTCTACAAAATTCTTTTCCACAAGTATCACAAATGAATGGTTTTTCTCCAGTATGTGTGGGTATATGAGTTAATAGATGACCAGTTTGTCCAAACCGCTTTTCACATATGTCACACTTGTATGGTTTTTCACCAGTGTGCGTGCGAATATGACGTTTTAAATATGAGCGTCTACTAAAGCTTTTCCCGCAATCGCCACACTTGAATGGTTTTTCACCAGTGTGTGTGTGAATTATATTAAAGGCAACGCTGTCGCGGCTACAGTGTGCCTCACTTGACATTTGTTCTGTTTTCTTAAATTTCTGTAAAGTATTTGCTTTAACTATTAGTTGTTGTGGTTGATTGTTTAAACTAGTACTTGTAGAAGTATCTTCCAGATCATCTGATGTCAGTTTCTCAGTGACAGCAGCATCTGAAACAATACAACTATTAGCTGACAATGGTACCAATTCCACTGGCATCATTTATCCTACTTTAACTTAGACATAAATATTATACATATCGTGGGAGACTTGATTAAAGTAGTTTAATTAAGGATTTTTAGTTTTAACTTAGCTTCCAAGATTATGAAGCAAGTCCTCAAATTGTGCCAATGGTGAGTAATTTGTTTACTTAGTGTAGTTAGTGATGAGCTTGAAATGGTGACCCGTTGAATATTTTATATAATATTTTTTATTATATTAGGATCCTTCCAAACCAGTTACGGATCTCACTCATCATAGTCAATAGTGTTGTATTTATCGTAGTTACGAATAGTTTGTCCAGTATTACAAATCCCTTGGATAGATTACTGCCCTGGCTGTAAATACAGGTAATTTCTATGATGTTCATCAGAATCGAAGAAATATCAGAAGTGGGATCGATAAATCAAATAAAAGTAATTTTTTTTCGTTTTTGTTTTGAAAAGTCGAAAACAATAAAATTAACCGTAATCGGCGTTTTAGTAAAAAATTTAAAGTTTTGTAAAGTTTCTTTTTGGGTAAAGATTGTTTTGATTATATTAACAAGTAAAGAGTGATAATAACAAGTCATGGGTGATTACCCTATAACACTGTAACTAAGTAGCAAAAATTTATTGACAATGATTTATTAGTAATTTTATAAATCTACAGTGTTCACTTGCTTTATTTCTCTCATGTATCAATTAATAATAGTAAAACCATTTTAATTGATTGTGAACAAAAATATAGTGTGGCTTTATGAACATTCAACACTTCGTTTTTAACAGCCGTATTCACAAACGTTACGGTGAGGTCTCATAGTAGGCATGGACGCACAGGAATAGCAAAATCATTTCACAAACAATACTTAAGTGGTGAAGCGCTGAGAAGTGTTACCCTTTGCACAGTGCATCAACACTTAAGTACTTACTTAAGTAAATATTGTTTGTGAATACTGGTGTTTGTGTTAGGTTTTCATTAGATAAAGTTGGTACATAAGTTTAAAAATAAAAGTATTGAAGAAAAGTAAAGATTTAATCTCCGCCGTGTGATAATGTTTATTGAACTTTGTTATTTGTGATTAGCAAATAAAACTCAAGAAATTTTCACTTAGATAAGAGGTAGTGAGAAGAAAATCTAAGTCATGGATTGACATGTACAAGCCTATTTAGTAGCCTTTCTAACTCTTTCTTTTTGAGCTGGAGTAAAAGAGAAAGCTAGTAAGAAGAAAAGAGAAGGCAAGGCTACTATTTTACTTTTAAACCGTAAACGGGCCGGGCCTTGGCACAAATCTATGCTCTCGAGTTGTTCCTCCCTACTTATAACCTCCTTGATGGCAACATGTATTGGGTGTTTCTATGTATTACAAGTATGTATTTATAGCGTCAGGCTCCGACATTGTTAATTAAAACAAACACAAAAGTCTTCACACAATCACTTTGTTTATTTCAAATAACAAAACTTTAAACTTCAAATTAATTTTAATCGTAATTTAGTGGTGGGGTAGGTGTGCACTGGGCGACGGTCGGCTAACGAATGACAAAACGTGCGCGCGCGCTGCTTTATATAGGGTCGCTGCTCGTTGCTTTCAAAACATTTGATGGTGGCGCCGTCACGGCCATGCTGATATACGCTCGTCCTCGAGCGTCTTCTGAGTGTCTGAGAATAAGACAACAAAATGTTCGCTCATCCTGACTCACTTAGTGACTAGTTTATAAGTTGTGAGGTTAATAACAAGAGACTCAACAATGTGCTGGTCCGGCAAGCCCTTCAGCATACTAGAACTATTAATCCCTTCTCATCAGTTTCAAAACCGGCGACTGCATAAATCCTTCTCATCAGCTTTAAATCCGGAGACTGGATAAATCCCTCTCATCAGTTTTAAAACCGGAGACTGGATCCGTGCCAGACCGGAAATCCCTTTAGCTGACAGAGCTAGACCAGATTTCCCTGTGGCGAATGCTAGACCGGATTTGCAATCCCTATAACCCAAAAGGCTAGACCAGAGTGCAATCCCTATAGCTGAGTTATTGGACCGGACTCCCTTCAATAACTCTTTCCTACATTTTTTTATATATTAGTTCTCTCTCTTTTCTAATTCTTTTTCTTTACTTTAATTTAATGGCAGTAGTTACAACAGTAACTGAATCAGGTGACTCTGATGATGAATCCCCTAGACAATCGTTACTAGCGCTTAAAGTACGTGTACCAGTTGACTGAATGCTACCATCAACTGATAAATTGTTACTATCAGAAAATTCATCCTCAGCGTCACCAACCACAATTAAGCTAGGACCACTGCGATCGACTTCATGAACACCATTATTTTGACTTACATCCGCCGTCACGTCATCATCATTATAAGTTTCAGCTACTTCTACAAATCCTAATGGGCCCCGGGGTACTTCGCGTAAATTTTCATGGGCAATTTTGTATGTTCTATTGGTTCCGTTAACATGCTTCAGTTCGTACCTATCGTTTTCTTGGATAGCAGTGATTTTATAGGGACCTTTATACTTTGGGTCCCACTTAGATTGGTGTCTTTCTTCACTTTTCGCAAAAACGAAGTCTCCAACAGAATAGGGTCTTATTTTGGCCTTACCCCGGTTAAAACGAGCGACATCAGACTGAGCCAGTCTCTTTATATTTTCTGACGCACTAGACCGTGCTTCTAAATCTAGTCTGGCAGGACTTTCGGCACCTGAAGCAATTCTGGAAATACCTAACGAGTTACCTTGTATTCCCAACATCAGCTCGATTGGGGTAAAGCCAGTTACTCTGCATCGAGTACTATTGAGAGCTAGTTGAATCTCACCTAATTGTTCTTGCCACGACCTATCGGAATTACCTTCGGCTATTGTAAGTAGGCTTTTAAGAGTTCGCATAACGCGTTCCACCTGGCCGTTGGCTCTGCAAGTACCCGTGGCTATAAGGTGTAACTGTGTATAAGGTGTCAATATTGTTGTCTTTACAAAAGTTCCTGAAATCTATATTGTCGTAGGAGCATCCGCGATCAGCTATTATTCTCTTCGGTGTTCCAAACAAATGAACAGAGTCTTTGACAGCTTCGATAGCATCAATGGAATTGAGTGTTAATGTGTGCTTCAGAAGGACATATTTTGTAAAGGCATCAATAGTTACAGAACAGTACTCCTTGCGGTCACTCTTACCACTGAGTTTACCTGTGAGATTTGAGTGCAAAGTATGCCGCGGAAGTGGAACCTTGGGAATCGGGTGCAAACGAACTTGCTGGGCACCTGATGGACCCTTTGAAGACTTGCAAACCACACAGGAATCCACGAACTTCTTAACATATTTGGACATTTTACTAAACCAATAAAGGTCATATAACTTATCTAGCGTCTTTTCAAAACCCATATGTTTTATGTCACTATGGACGTGGCTAATAAGCGACCATATTAAAGAGTGTGGAAGGATTGGTAACCACTTAGTAACTTTGGCGCGTTCTACTTTACGGTACAGTATGCCTTGCCTAATGTCGTAAGTATGGGCGATTTCAGAGGGTAATTGATTCGATTGTACTTTTGAGATTAAGTCTAAGATTTCAGAGTCTCGTTGTTGTTTTGTTTTGTTTCTTTTCATCTATTCAAAATAAGTTAGTAAAAGGTAGAATCACCAGCATGTTAGCCAGCTCTACTGTTTCTTCCGCCCATATGGTCATCATGGAACAAAAACGTAATAACCGCTCGTCCATCCATTTTGGGTCAAAATCAACCACATCATCATTATTATCCACTCAAAACACTGCTGCCAAACTCATTCTACATGGTCTTAAAATTCTATTTAGAACACAGAAGATTTCAAGTAACAATTGGAGAAGAATTATCTGAACTATGTTACATAAAAGCATTGGTGCCATAAGGATCTGTATTGGGACCAGTTCTATACTCCATATACACTGCAGATATGCCCGAAACTCCAGGTATCACAACAGCAACATAGGCAGCTTCACTTGGGCAAAGCACATTAAAGCAAAAAGTACTGAAGCAAATATAGAAATAAGAAACATGTCATGGCTCCTTGACAATCTCGCCTCTCGCTCTTTTACAAACTCTCCAAGTACAATGCCTTGCTTGGAACCGATTTGGATGTACGGCGTCGAACTCTGAGGATCATAACTAACATAACTCATAACAAAAAAAAAACATAGAACATAGAAATAATAAAATAATAAATAAAATAAATAAAATAATAAATCATAAAAGTCTAACCAAGAAATTCTTCAAAAGTTTCCACAATATTGCCCTGCCAACAATCTCAAACGCACATTGGTTTGTCTAAAACAGTGAAATTCATTAATTCCTAAAAATGCCTGCAGTAAGAGGAAGTGAACAACTACTGCAAAAAGTATAAAGGGCAATTAAACCAAGATAACAATGCACTTGCCAGGGGCTGTCATATTGTTGCTGCAGCAGAATGACATTACTTAATGGAGTGATGCCATAATTAATACCAAACCCGTGAAAATATTTATTTGAGCAGCATTATTTTTCTGAAATTCATCAACCTGTAAATTGGGCCACAAAAATAAAGCTTCATATTTATCAAATCATTCTGTACTGATTATCCACAAAGGGTGGTTTCAGCATCTAAATCATATTAAATTAATTATTACAAGACATAATTAAAATATTTTAGTATGTGTAGCAAAATTAGAGGAACTTTAACTTCAACTTCTTGTTCTTAATGGCATCATTCCCAAGATGAAGCAGATCAGGAGTTAAATCATTTTCAAAAAGGAAAAGGTTTAATGTTTAAACGATTTTGTTTTGTTCAAAACAAATTGATTTAATTGGCTATTACAAATAGACTCTACTCTTTTATTCGAACGATATCTTGATGATAAAATTAAAATAAATCAAAACGTTATCCATAAAGATTGAAAACTGCAGTACCTATTATATTTTGAATTTATTAAAACTGCTGTACTATATTCTAGTTACGGAAATGTCTTTGTTATCAAAATTAAATTCTCAACTTCGTTTATCATTTTACAATGTGTGGGTAATTGTAGATTACAAAATCTATCAATTTAATCACAATTGTTAACTTTTCTACCAAGTCAAATTGATGACGGTAGTTCAACAAAATCATATTATTATAAAGTTCATTTCGGTAGTGTAGCAACCGGTAGTGAAAACGTTAATTGTGAACAAAGTGCATCTAAGCGATAAAATTACGTGGTGTTATTGTGAAACTTATCCAGTGTTAAAAGAGAACCAGAGAACATTGCTTTTTATAAAGAGTGTACTGAATATGTGGTGATCTATCAATTAACTGTTTTGTGATAAATTTTAAACAAATTGAGTAGTTTTATGGAAAGAGATAAGTGAAGTGAAAAAGAATGGTGAATAAATTTTAATTACGCAGTATGGGGTGAGTACTTGTGGCTTGTTTTTATCAATCTTTCTTTGAAGATAATCAGAGCAATATCAAAATTGTCTTTTAAATCTGTGTATTGCGCAATTTTACAATAAAGTTAGGTTTTTTACGTGACGTTTTATTTTCTTACTGCGAACATGAACTAGGCGTATGAGATGTCATAACAATATGAAATTTTAGTCGAATTTTGGTATTTTATTGCACCACGGCTTAGTATTGCAAATGACTTTTACTTTTCTTTCTTTTTTTTTTAACTCTTAGAAGAATGATATTGCTTACCAAGTATGATGACGTGGTTCCATAGCTACGAGTTGCTGTTTGAAATGTCACTTTTGCTCACACTCACACAATAATTTTTACTCACTTGTGGAGACACGCTTTTAACTACTTTTAATTATTGGTAGGGACGCTGTTATACGCATAACCTACCATTAATTATTACGACGGCATTTTACTTTTGATTGCACGATATCTTTACTTTTGATTTTAGCAATTGAACGTTTTACACTTTTGAGTTAGCCTTAGGAGCTGTTTCTCGGTTTTTTTATCCCACTTCTGATATAGCGTCAGGCTCCGACATTGTTAATTAAAACAAACACAAAAGTCTTCACACAATCACTTTGTTTATTTCAAATAACAAAACTTTAAACTTCAAATTAATTTTAATCGTAATTTAGTGGTGGGGTAGGTGTGCACTGGGCGACGGTCGGCTAACGAATGACAAAACGTGAAACGTGCGCGCGCGCTGCTTTATATAGGGTCGCTGCTCGTTGCTTTCAAAACATTTGATGGTGGCGCCGTCATATTTATAAAAAAAAAGTAGTATATGTATTCTATCCGTATTCTGGTACACATAACACAAGCATATAAGCTTAGCTTGAGACCAGAGGACGTTGTGTGAAATATCCATGTACATATATTTATTTATTAGAAATCCTGTTTTGAAAAATTTTAAGGGTAAAAAATTTATTGATCTCTATTTTTATCTGTATTAATCAACTTTAACATAAAAAAATCAATATTTTCTTTAAAAAATAGTATGCTTAACATAACATAACCTAAAGATTAAAATTGAATGATAATTTAGTGCATTTTCTGAAAAGATTTTCTATAGTAACATATTTTTTTTCAACATCGAATAGTAGATTTCAATGAACAGAAAGCATACCAACTTTTTGAAAAAACCTTATATTTTGACGGGTGAATTTTCGATTCTAAATTAGGGTGCTTTTTCGATATTAATTAAAAATAAAAATTGGTTAAGTGCGAGTCGGACTCGCGCGCGAAGGGTTCCGTACTATTATCTATGCAACATAAGGCAACGTTATTAGTATCGAGCAAGAAACGGTAAAAAAATCATGTTTGTTGTATGGGAGCCTCCCTTAAATCTTTATTTTATTTTATTTTTAGTATTTGTTGTTATAGCGGCAATAGAAATACATCATCTGTGAAAATTTCAACTGTCTAGCTATCACCGTTCTTGAGATACAGCCTGGTGACAGACGGACAGACGGACGGACGGACAGACAGACGGACGGACGGACGGACGGACAGCGAAGTCTCAGTAATAGGGTCCCGTTTTTACCCTTTGGGTACGGAACCCTAAAAATGAAGTCAAAAAACTTCACTGTTAATTTACCTTTAACCTTAAATTTAATCTTTAGGTACTTGTTATAAAACAAAGTCGTTATTAAGTATAAATTTGATAATAATAATAATCTTGCCTTCACACACACTTCACGCCTTCAAATACACTTGATCATGGATGTGGTTCTTATTCCTTCTTATGCTGGGTTAAATATATCGCGCCAGCAAAAGCTTATCTTTTCCTAATGCACATGGCCACTGAACTCCTCCTACGACAGCACTGACATACACTATACATTGTTGTACCCACTAGGAATACAACTTTGCGAGGGACGGTATATGAACGCTTGGATCTACTTCCTATAGTGCCAAGTTACTATTGCCTGGCATCATCTGAGCACATTTACGTCGGGTCAACTTTCGAAACCATGTTTACGAATCACATACGTTTTTAGGGTTTTATAACATTTCAATTCACAAACCTAGAATTGACCAGTGCGATTTCTGTTCTAGGTTTCAATTAAAAATATTTCACAAGAGGTCTGTGAAACTCATATCCAAAAAAATTGGTCAAGTGCGAGTCGGACTCGCGCACGAAGGGTTCCGTACCATTATCTATGCAACATAAGGCACGTTATTAATAAATGAGCAAACAACACACACACACACAATACTTAATTAATCACGTTTGTTGTATGAGAGCAAGAAACGGTAAAAAAATCATGTTTGTTGTATGGGAGCCCCCCTTAAATATTTATTTTATTTTTAGTATTTGTTGTTATAGCGGCAATAGAAATACATCATCTGTGAAAATTTCAACTCTTTAGCTATCACCGTTCTTGAGATACAGCCTGGTGACGGACGGACGGACGGACGGACGGACGGACAGCGAAGTCTCAGTAATAGGGTACGGAACCCTAACAAGGTGAAAAAATAAATATTTCTAATCAAATAAATTACAGCATATTTGGGACATATACATAAAGGTAAGATTTCACAAAATTTCGTAAAAAAAAAATTTGTAAAAGTAAAAATAAAATTGGTCAAGTGCGAGTCGGACTCGCGCACGAAGGGTTCCGTACCATTATCTATGCAACATAAGGCAACGTTATTAGTATCGAGCAAGAAACGGTAAAAAAATCATGTTTGTTGTATGGGAGCCCCCCTTAAATATTTATTTTATTTTATTTTTAGTATTTGTTGTTATAGCGGCAATAGAAATACATCATCTGTGAAAATTTCAACTGTCTAGCTATCACCGTTCTTGAGATACTGGGTGCGGAACCCTAAAAATCATGTTTGTTGTATGGGAGCCCCCCTTAAATATTTATTTTATTTTATTTTTAGTATTTGTTGTTATAGCGGCAATAGAAATACATCATCTGTGAAAATTTCAACTCTCTAGCTATCACCGTTCTTGAGATACAGCCTGGTGACAGACGGACGGACGGACGGACGGACGGACGGACGGACGGACGGACGGACGGACGGACGGACGGACGGACAGCGAAGTCTCAGTAATAGGGTCCCGTTTTTACCCTTTGGGTACGGAACCCTAAAAAAAACTTGGTTTTTGAATTTTTCACATAAATTGTGAGGTTATGTGAAAAAAGTGTGAATACAAAAGTTTTAGATCCTTTAATTACCTACTACTTTGCTGTATGACGTTTTTTCATAGGACTTTTAGTTTTGCCGGAAATCGAGAAAAACTGTGTTTACCCTTAAAAACACCCGGATCCCCTTCCCGACCTCAGATCAAATATTCAGGATTTTCAAGTGCTTTTTAGTTTTTGAACTATTTGAAATACGAATATTTTGCTAAACAACAACACGTCAATGTTAACTGAACTTTCTTTTTTAAAAACAGTGTATTATAGAATAACAATTTATATTAATATAATTTTATTTTAGTTCAGTCAAGTTATTGACGCACAATTATTATTGAAGTGAGACTTGTGTAGTATGTTTATATTGTGCTTAAATCTAGACATACCTATATGTAAACTGTTCAAGTCCAATCGGTGTAACACAATCTTAACAGTTCTGGTACATAAATCATGAAGATTTACTGATGAGATGCTGTGATTAGATTTAGAAATATCACTCTCTAGAGGATCATGTTCTAAACAAGAATTATCTGAAGCTGAGTCAGTTTGTACTTCTGTAGTCTGGATGCTGTAATCTAACTCATCATCTTCTGAACTTACATCTTCACATTTGATATGTTGTTGTTGTATTAATTGAGTGCACATTCCTTGTTCTACAATATTATCTTCCAGATCTGTAAGATAGTTTAATTAAATGAAGTACAAACAAGAAGCAGCTGGTTCAGTTTGAAGATGAAACAAACACTACACTATACCTCCAACATGTTCCTCATCTAGTTGGTCACCTGTCGTTGGAGAAGGTTCAGGTTTAGGTTGCGGTCTGTGAACTACCGTGCCGAAAGTCGCAGGCGTGAGTGACACTTTACATAGATTTCTCAAAACTCGTATTGGCTTTACGTCAAACTGAAACATAAACCTGTATTATGAACCTGCTTCTATATTTATATAAGGTGTAAATAAATCAACATGTCAAATTTTGTGAGGATAGTTGGTATCGAAAAATAAACACGCTAAAAGAGCAATTTCATTTTTTCACGAAATAAAAGGATTTCATCAAATATTTTTATGCGTATCTTACCTACAAAATAATGTACCTAGGTACTATGCCGTTCAGTCTCACTCGTCGGCAGTCGCTTGCGCCGACCGACCCCGCACAGCGAGTGTATTGTGGTACAGTGCGCATAACATTTACGCGTAATGTAAATCATTACAAATCTTCAAAACGGTAACGTTTTTCTTAACTTTTTCACCGCGATTATTCATGATATGTATATTATTCAAAACAACTCCTAAAAATATGACAAGTTGATTTTTTGACACCTTGTATATTCACCACAGATACATCCGTATAGAGGGACACAGTTAACAGTTAGATCTTACATCATCATTGTCCAACAAGTGAGTGAACAGCTCCTCACTGTGAAGACAGGCGCTCCTCAGCTGGAGACAGTTGCGAAGTCTCGCGCAGCACACGTAGCACGCGTCTACTGGTCTTCTGTCTCTTGTTTCCAACTGACAACAATAATAAATATATCTGGTATGGGAACATAGTAGTGTTGCCCAAATTCAGTCTTGGTCTTGCAGTCTTGGTCTTGTTCTTGCATTTTTGCAAGACCAAGAACAAGACCGCGTATTTTTAGCAAGACCAAGACCAAGACTGACCGTGCAAGACTTGAGCAAGAACAAGACTAATCCGGCAAGACTCTTGCGTCTTGCAGCTAGGACTTAGCGCTATTTCACAGAGTAGTTAGGTATAACACTTCGGTGTATAGGTACGCTTAGGAATTCTATGAGACGCAAAAAACTGTATCAAAACTGTATAAAAATAATAGAAATAGGTTAAGTGATGAGTCAGCCAGATGGTTACTTTGTATTAATTCTTGGTCAAAAGAATTGATATAAAGTAACAGAACCTAATGACAAAGCTGTTGTGTACTGTTATGTTATTTGATTTGTGTTGTATTTTATTTTTATTAAAATAAATGATAAATCGTAAAACTCTTTTATTAAATTTCATATAAGTTGAGGGTTCAATCTCTTTCTAGACAGATATTGTCCTTTAAAATACAGTCAAGTTATTGTAATTAATTTGTTTTTTACATGTTTTAGCACATGTAAGCTTATAAAGCGTAAATGTTTATTAAGAAACAGTTACTCCCATGGAAAACGGCATATAGCTCAGTTGTTCACCATGTGGCAGTTAATTTTTCGAATTTCTCATCAAATCTTCAGACATTTATTAATCTGATTGTTCTTTACTATGGCTATGTTAATTCAAGCTCACAATGTTCCAATTCTAATACGTTTTTCTAAGATCTAAAGTAAACTTTAATAAATAGCAATAGTCTAATAGGTAATTGCAAGACTTGCAAGACTCTTGCTGCAAGACCAAGACCAAGACCAAGACTGGGAGCGCAAGACCAAGACCAAGACCAGGTGTAAGGGCGCAAGACCAAGACCAAGACTGGCTAAGTCTCGTCTTGTTCTTGCATTTGGGCAACACTAGAACATAGTAAAATATAACAAACTTGTTACAAGAACACTTACCAACTTGCCAGTCAGTAACTCGTATATTTCTTGTAAGTCAGTGTTAACTAGACAATGCATACGCACATCTTTGATTAAACAAATTCTACATATTGATAACTGCTCCATTATTTATTATAAAATTACAAAATTGTAATTTAATAGGTTATATTCAACTACTTCAACTTCTTTTAGTTTATGGCTTTTGTATATACAATTTCACCAACGTCACGTAACAGGATAGGACTCCCAATGATGGAGATTTAAAAAAAAAACCTGGAGGCCAGTAAAATCATAAAATAATTTTAACTACATTCAACTGCTAATTGATGTGATTAAACTGAAACAAACAAAATATTAACTAATTATTACAGATACAACTAGTGTTGAACAAACATTAAAACTAAGACTAAAAATTATATACATCTAAGTTAATTAAATTCTAATCCTATTATGAGTTATATATTCACAAAGTATTCTAATGAATGGACTATATACATGAGACAGTAAAGACTTTAAAGAAAGAGGACGAGAGATATCTGGCGGGACCAAATCATATAAAGATGGCTGATTATTTGGACAAGAAAAAAATATGTGCTCCACAGTACCTTCTCCCATACCACACTCACAAATAGAGCTATCTCTTATCCTAAGTTTTGCTAGGAATACAGGTGAACAGCAGTGGTTTAATCTTAAGCGACAAATTGTAGAAGTAGTAGATTTATCTGCTTCTTTGAACTTTGAAAACCATGGTTTAGATGGAATTTCTGGTTGAATATCCCCATAATATTTACCTTTTATCTTTTTAGAAACAGACCATTTTGTGGACCAGTCTTCAAACAAAGTGGATCTTAATGTAGCACAAATATCATGGGAATATACCAGATAATGATCCATAGCGCCTGTTTGAGTGGCATTTTTGCCATGCGAGTCAGCAGATTCATTCCCAAGGATACCTGAATGACCAGGAATCCAGGCCAAAACAATATCAATACCATTTATGGAACACTCATATAGCATTTCTCTTACTTTTAATACAACTGGAAATCTGTTTTTGGATCTAAAAGGATTTGAAATAATAGCTTGTAAACAACTTTTACGTGTGGGGGGGGGTCGATGTAGGTCCTGGTGGGGTGTGTTCTAGCCAGAGAATACATCTCTAAAAAATACTAGGAATGCCGGAAGCGTACGCCTGGTAGTGCGGAGCTGGGCTATATGGCGCGCATCGACAAGTTCTTCATATACGTCCAAGTGTCCCACACAACTCCATCTGTGTGGGCCGTCCTTCCCGGGCAATGCTGTGGTCTAATAACGGGGCTTCGCACACCACCACCTTACCTCGTGACCACAGTAGCAGAATATGAAGAGCGAAAGGCGAGTCTTCGGCGCCTCAAAACCGAATCACCTGGCAAAGGGAAGAAAACCCTTACAGAAAATTACAACAATAATGGAGGCAAAACTTAAAGAATATCTACCCCAGGAGGGTACCGGATACTCCGGAGAATCCCTCCCTGAGCGTAGCTCAGGCTGTCCCGCGTATTCTGGGGGGGGCAAAGGATTGCCATACCAAGGGACTAAAACTCCAACCATTTCCACCGGTCTAGATGATATCCAGATCGGAGGAAACCGTGAAGAGGCGGAGAGCTCCGACAAGGACTCTTATTCGCTCCTTCTTTCCCCGGCGGTCGACATGGAGACGGAGATTGTGGTTGATGGAGACGTGATAGACGTTACCGGTTCGCCCGATGCACCTCTCCAGACCGATGGGGTCCAAAAGAAAAAAAGACTGTCGGGAGCAGCTCGGAAAAGATTCCGGAAGCTTGTGGCGTCGGGGGAAGCTGTAGAGCAAGCCCTCAGCAAATGCCGCTTGCCATGGAATCAACTGCCCGGGATGACGCCGGCTTCGGCCAACACCCCTGTAAAAAGGGGTAGATCCGAGGACGAGTCTCCACGAGTGCAGGCCAAGAAAGCTCCAAGGCTTGCTTCGAATAAAGAAGGAGGGGACTTTCAGAGACCCCTCACCTTTAGAGAAGCAGTAGGTTCTTCGCGAGTAGGGATCCGTAACTCGGTGCCTATGAGTGAGGATCAAATGAAGATGGTCCATAACCACCTTAACTCAAGCATCGCGGAGTTTGAGTTGGGTGAAGGACCGGAGTTCTGTGGTTTCACCCACAAAACTGGTTGGATACTGGTCACATGTACCAATCAAAGCAGCCAGAATTGGCTGGTGGGTGAAATTCCAAAGTTAAAACCGTGGCCTGAGGCGCAACTCTCCACTATACCGGAGAATGAGCTGCCCAAACCCGCCACGGCTATAACTTTTATCCCTGAAGCAGAGGCGACCTCGGTTGCCGCTGCTAAGAAGTTGTTAGGGGCACAGAACAGAGGGCTCAACACCAACCTCTGGAGAGTTCTCAATGAGAAGGCGGAAAAGGGAGGGATTGTTGTCACTTTCTCCCTGGACGAACCATCCGTTGAGGCTCTCAGGGAAAAGAACTGTGCACCCACTTTAGGTTTTAAAAAAATCTTCTTTAAGATCAGGGGTGGGCCCAATGCCACACCTGACCCTCAACCAGTTCCGACTCCTATCCCGGGGCCCAGCAAACCTGTTTCTGGCAGCAACCCACATAAACCCCAAGGCTCGCAGAGCCATGGTGGCAAAGGGCCAGCAGCCAGCAGCAGCAGGGGCAAGGGGGGCGGCAAACCTTTCGGAAGGGCGGCACCTACAGAGACTGCAACTAGGGGAATTGGTCTCCAAGAGGCAAAGGCTGTAGGTAAAACCCAACCGATATCCAAAAGGGGGAAGTAATGGCCCCCCAACGTCTTGAAGCGAGGATCCTGCAGGCTAACATCCATCATGCCAAGGACGCAACAGCAATCGTCGAGAGCCGCCTTGCAGGACACGCAGACCTCGCCCTCATTCAAGAACCGTGGGTGCGTAACTCAACTGTACTTGGTCTTGGCTCAGCTGGTAAGGTCTTGTATAATTCTAGTGGAATAAAACCTAGAGCGTGTATTGTTTTTAATAATAATATTGAATTCCTGCCTGTTTCAGAGTTATGTACCGACGACCTAGTAGCAGCGTATGTGAATGTGAAGGGCTGGAATGGCTCAAGAGTAATCTTGTGTTCAGCCTACCTTCCTAGTGATAAGGTGGACCCGTGTGCGGAACTTATTCCTCTGGTCGAATATGCCAGAAGGAATAACGCAGAATTACTGGTAGGATGCGATGCAAACGCTCATCATACCAACTGGGGAAGCACCGACATCAACGATAGAGGTGAAGTATTGCATGATTTCCTTCTAATGAATTATCTCCAAATCTTAAATGTAGGTTGTAAACCAACCTTTATTACTAAGGTAAGAAATGAGGTTTTGGACATAACTTTTGCCACAGAGAAACTCTCGAGATACATTTTAAACTGGAGAGTAAGCGATGTGGAATCCATGTCAGACCATAGGCATATCTGCTTTAACATGACAACTACACTGACTAAACAGACAATTACTATTAGAGACCCTAGGTGTACTGATTGGGAAGGCTACAGCACTGCCCTAAATCAGAATCTGGTGTCAATGACTAAAAGTATAAAAACGCGAGATGGCCTTGAGCTCGCAGTAGGGAGGTTATCAAGAAGTATAACGCAAGCGTTCGAAGAAAACTGCCCCCAAAAGATCAAGACCACCAAGCGTTCGGTTCCATGGTGGAACTCTAAGCTGAAAAAACTTAGAGACAAAACACGGAAACTTTTTAATAGGGCTAAAAGAACGAATGAGTGGGAGATATATCGGAAAGCCCTAAATGAATATAGTAAACAAATTAGGAAAGCAAAACGCGAGTCATGGAGGAAGTTCTGTGAGGAGGTTGAAAGCACGTCTCATGGAGCAAGACTTCATAAAGTACTCGCAAAAACGGCACCTAACCAAATTGGGTTGCTTAGACAACCCAACGGATCATTCACAACTAATGAGTTGGAAACCTTGGAACTATTAGCTCACACACACTTCCCGGGGGCTGTGGTGTCAAACAGGACCAATGACGAGAGTGAGTCGAACAGACCGCGCTCCGAGGACTGGAGACGAGCAGCTATAATAGTAAGACCAGGTATAGTGAAGTGGGCAATAGATTCCTTTAAACCTTACAAAAGTGCGGGAGTGGACGGTATACGCCCAGTTATGATTCAACGGGGCGCAGACGTCCTAATCCCTCACCTAGTAAAGATTTTTAGAGCAAGTTTTGCTCTTGGTCACATACCCGAACCCTGGACGAAGGTGAAGGTATTATTCATACCTAAGACTGGGAAAAAGGATTACGCAGCGCCAAAATCCTTTAGGCCCATTAGTCTAACATCATTTCTACTAAAAACGATGGAAAAGGTATTAGATAAATATATTAGGGGGGTCTATTTAATAGAAAAACCTATTCACCACACTCAACATGCTTACCGTAGAGGAAGATCAACTGAGACTGCCCTACTCGAGCTTGTTGACAAAATAGAGAAAGCGCTAGAGGACAAAGAAATCGCGCTTTCGGCTTTTCTCGACATTGAAGGCGCCTTTGATAACACCCCCACTCACACCCTGGTAGGAGGCCTGGTCAACAAAGACGTAGACTCTACCACTGTGAGATGGGTACAAAGGATGCTTAACAGTCGAATAGTGAAGCTAGAGCTACACAACAGCATACTAGAGGTAAGTACAGCAAGAGGTTGCCCACAAGGAGGTGTTCTGTCCCCACTGCTCTGGACTCTTGCTGTTGATGGACTCCTGCATAAGATGGCAGAACTTCGCATAGATACTCAAGGTTACGCTGATGATCTAGTAGTTATTGTGCGAGGTGGCTGCCAAAGTACACTATCGTACCTAATGCAGAAGGCCTTAAATACAATAAACGAGTGGTGCAGACAAAATGAACTGTCCATAAATGCGGAAAAAACTGTCATAGTGCCCTTCACAAAGAAGCGGAATCTTGAAGTTTTAAAGCCGCCTACCATGAATGGAAAAACTATTCCGTTCTCCTCCGAGGTTAAGTATCTAGGGGTTACATTAGACCAGAAACTTACCTGGAACATACATGTGACTGCCACTCTCCAGAAAGCAAAGGCAGCACTGGCTATCTGCTGTCGGCTAGCAGGGAACAGATGGGGACTAAAACCCAAAATGGCCCTGTGGCTCTACACATCCATAGTAAGACCGATGGTATCTTATGCCTCGGTGGTATGGTGTAGAAAAACGACACAGAAAACAATAATAACAAAACTCAGCAGCCTGCAAAGAACTGCTTGTATTATCGCTACTGGAGCCATGTCAACCTCTCCAACAACCGCCCTAGAAGCTATACTGAACTTACCGCCCCTACACCTTCATCTGAGGATGGAGGCGAAGTCCAGCATGTATAGAATCTCGGGCGATAGGAAAGGAAACTGGCTCTCGAAATCCCTTAACGCACTAAGGGATACACTAAACGATATCTATGTGCTAGGGATGCCCACCGATGCCTTACCCCTTACACACTGTTCACAGAAATCTTATTCTGTCGAATTACCCGCTAGGGAAGACTGGTTAAACAGTCAAATAAAATGGGAACCAGGAAGCCTGAAGTGGTTCACTGATGGCTCCAAGTCCGGAATGGAGGTAGGTTGCGGAATATATGGTGAAGTTCCCAAGAGGGCGCTCAGTGTGAACCTAGGAACATACGCATCTATATTTCAAGCAGAAGTGTACGCCATCATTGAATGTGCAGTAGCTAATCTGCAAAGTAACTACCTCAATCATACAATCTATATACACTCTGATAGCCAGGCGGCTCTCTTGGCCTTGTCTTCGGATGCTATTAGCTCGAAGTTGGTCATGAACTGCAGGCAACTATTAAATACTCTGGGTGTAAAAAACAGAGTAATATTACGTTGGGTCCCAGGACATGCTGGGATCGAAGGCAATGAAAAAGCCGATGAATTAGCGCGGGCAGGAGCTAAAGGCGTTCAGTTTGGTCCTGAACCTTTTTGTGGAATACCCAAAAGCCTGGCCAGACTGACCCTGAAGGCAGACTGCATGCGCTCAACAATTCAACTCTGGAGAACAAATCCCGGATTGAGACAGTCCAAAGCTCTCATAAGACCCTTTAATTTAAAGGCTGCTTCTGAAGCTCTGGCATTAAGTAGGAACAATCTGCGAATGCTAGTAAGAATACTTACTGGGCATTGCTGCCTTAATAAGCATGCGCAGACAATAGGGCTGATTGACAATGGGACGTGTAGACTCTGTCATTTGGCGGAGGAAACGCCCATTCACATTCTCACTGATTGCCCTTCAGTGATGCACATGCGATGTTCCTCTCTGGGCAATTACACCATGCACCCAGAAGAGACTAAACTTCTCGGAGCCAAAAAGATCCTGGAGTTCTTTATGGCAACAGGCTTGGACCGAGAACTGTAAAAAGTGGCGATCACAATAGATCAATCTGGTCGCAGTGATACTAGGCGTAATATAGCCTGAATAGCCGCTACACACAAAAAAAAAAAAAAAAAAAAAAACAACTTTTGGAGTCTGAAAATATGATGGCCCTAAAAGGGCCATCATATTTTCAGACTCCAAAAGTTGACAGAATGTTGTGTGATTTAACAAAATTAATAGCCTCAAGAATGGCTATACACTCCCCAGTAAATACAGAAGTAACTGAGGGACATTTATAAGGCAATATTATTCTAGTTGCAGGGATCCATACCGCAGCACCTACTGTACAATTGGGAGATTTAGAGGCATCTGTGTACAAAGCTACTCTATTTTTATATTGTGTGTCAACTTTAAAATTTAGAATTTTGTTAGCCTCAACAGAGTTTTTACTAATCTGGAAGTCTAAAATAACTTGAGGCTGGAAAATTAATGAATTAAAACTTGTTTTAAATAAAATCCTAGAAATTTGTAAAAAAGGATCAGGGAGACGAGAAAACATAAGGAAACTGTGGAGAAGGCATGGTAATTTTTCAAAAGGAAGATTGCTGCTATTGTATAAACCTAAAAGCTGATTTAACTTATTCAATAGAGGATGATCAGAATTCTCCACCAATTTGAAGAAAAACCTGTTGGACAGGTATTGTCTCCGTAATGCCAATGGAGGTTCCACACACTCCACCTGCATGGCATTGATTGGTGAAGATTTCATCGCACCCAGAATAATCCTTAAACATTTAGATTGTATTCTATCTAATCACTGAAGGCCCGATTTATGACAGGTGTCTAACAGAAAAATGCCATAGTCCAAATGACTATGTACTATAGCATTATATACTAATCTTTGTGTGAAAGGGTGTGAGTCCCACCACACACCAGAGAGAGAGCGTAAAACATTAATGTTTTTCTCGCATTTTTGTGCAACATACTCACAATGAGCAACACCAGACAACTTAGTATCTACTATTACTCCCAAAAATTTTACTTTATTCCTTTGAGGAATAATCTCCTGATTGATATGTAAAGATAATGGTGGGATAATTCTCTTTTTGGTAAAAATCACTGAACTACATTTAGCAGCTGATAAAGAAAGTCCATGTTGCATGAGCCATTCAGAGAGATATCTAAGAGCAGAATTTAAACGTGTCTCAACTTCTTCTAACGATTTTGCTGACACATACAAAGCAATGTCATCAGCATATTGTAATATTTGACAAAAGGATAGAACCGAAGTCTCTAGATCCGCAGTGTATAGACTATATAATAATGGACTAAGCACGGATCCTTGCAGTAGTCCTTTCCATACTGTTCTGGGTGGCAGGAAATCATTATCTGGAGTTTTTATTGAAATAAACCTTTCCATTAACATATTACAAATAAAACGAACTAATTTAATAGGTAAATTTAAATATAAAAGCTTTTTCCGAAGTAACGGTAGTAAAACGTTATCGTAAGCCGATGACACATCAAGAAAAACCCCAACTAAATACTCTTTTTTGGAAAAGGCAATGCGAATATCTGTAGTTAGTACACTTAAGCTATCTGATGTGCTCATTCCTTTTCTAAAGCCGAACTGAGACTTCGCTAGTATGTTCTTATTTTCCACCAACCACTCTTAACGATTTTTTAACATATGTTCTGTAATTTTGGCCAATACAGATGACATGGCAATTGGCCTATAACTGTTAGGATCCTTTACTATTTTACCAGGTTTGCGTATAGGCACGACCGTTTGACATTTCCATGGATGAGGAATAAAACCGTAATCAAAAAATATATTGACCAAATGTAAATAAAACTTTTTACAAATTTCAGAAGAATTTTTCAAAAACGAATAAGGTATTCCGTCCGGACCAGGAGATGAATCAACAAGACCGTCTAAAGCTATTTTTAGTTCCAAGAAAGAAAAAGGAGCATCAAAGGCATCCTCAGATTGGAGAAAATTTATAGCGGAAGGAAAACAATCAATATTTGGAATAGTCGGAGGAGATAGCTTATCAGAGAAAGGTTCTAGCCATGCTGAATTATTTACAGGGAGGTTACCGGAGATTAGAGAGTTAAATGATCCTCTATATTTCTTTAACTGGCCCCATACTAAGGAATGAGGGGTTCTGGGAGACAGATTTTCACAATATTTAATCCAACCCTGCTTCTTTTTCCCTTTGAGTAGTCTTGTGGTCTCTGCTAGTAATTCTTAAGCAAAAAAAAATTTTCCATAAACATGTTTAACTTATATCTTTTCTCTGCTTCTTTTCTATCTTTAACTGCGTTTGTACATTCAGAGTCCCACCAGGGAGTGGAAACTTTTAAAAAGGTTTTTTGCAAGGAAAATTTTCATCTGCACTGGAAATTATACAGTTTACAAACTGAGAATAAGTGATGGAAATTTGATGAATATCATGTAACAAAATATTTTTAATTTTATCCTCTAATGACGAAGCATAAACTTCCCAATCTACATCGGAAAGTTTATATTTAAGGGAAGGAGAAAAATTATGTACTGGTGTAGATTTGTTAGCCAAATGAATGATGATGGGAAAATGATCACTACCGTAGGTATGATCTAGCACATCCCAGCATAGAACAGAAGCCAAAGATGCTGAACACAATGAAAGATCTACTGCACTCTTGGGATTCTGTGTCGGCAGTACCCTGCGCGTAGAACATCCACTGTTTTATTAAACAGTGGATGTCCTACGCGCAGGGTACTACCACACAAATTTGCATCATCAATAATTTCTAAAAGAGACAGAGCAAAAGAGTCATTATGACTGGAACCCCATGAAGTACGGTGAGCATTAAAATCTCCCATTAATACAATGGGAGATGAAACAGAGGCAATGATGAGTTGAATATCAGGTATCAAACTTGAATGAGGATGAGGAATATAGATAGATATGAAATTTATATCAAAAACATTGACTGCAACAATGTTAATATCAGGTGATATAGAAGGAAGGGAAATTTGATGAAAAGGAAGGGAGTGCCTCACTAGTAAAGCACTACCCCCATATCCATCAGCTCTGTCATCCCAGAGACACGAATAGCCTGGCACTCTAAAGCGAGATCCAGGAACTAGCTAAGTCTCCGACATGGCCATAACTGATGGATGGAATTTATTAATTAAATGGTAAAGTTCATGCTTCTTGTGAAGCAGACTTTTAATGTTCCATTGTATTACGGATACTTGATCCATTATTTAAAGTGGAAAAAGAGGAAAGATTTCAGAAAGTTTTTCGGCAACGTGGGACGGTAAACTGGAATTAGATTTAGATAGCAAATTTATTACAATAGACAGTAATGTGTCTAAAAGAAAATCATCTTGTGAATTTTTACTATTGTTATTAATGGATAAAGTATATCCATCAGGTAAAACAGATGGTTCATCTGCAACTAAGTGATTGTGTGAAATTTTATCATAAGATTTTCCTAAGGGAGCAGGTGAACGAGGTGAAGAGTACACAGTTTTCCTATATGAAGAACGAGAAGGAGAATTAACAATATTTGATGAGAGTTGTGAAAGTTGAGTAGATTGTGTGAGATGAGAGCTGTGAAATTTGAGAGGAGTTCTGAGCTACTTCTGCAAAAGGTTTTATTGATTTAGGACAACGTTTAGATGCTTCTTCATAAGACATAGTCTCCTGTGACATCAATTGTTTAATGGACCTTTGCCTGCCTTGTTCGGGGCAGCTGCTACTATTAGCATAGTGCTGTCCAGCACAATGAACACAAGAGGCCTCCGTTGTTGAAACCAAACAAGAATCACCTGAGTGAGGTTGTGTCCACTTGTAGCATCTTGGCTTAGATCTACATTGGGACTTAACATGTCCATACCTACAGCAGTGAAAACATTGAATAGTGGGGTACTGGTAATGATTGACTAATAATGAAGTATGAAATAAATATACCCTAGATGGTAGGAACTGCCCTTGTACCGTAATCACCACTGTTTGAGTAGGTACCCAAGTGGTTTCTCCATTCTTACTCTCCTTTCTATTTAAACGTCTTGCTTTAAGTAAAATTCCAGTACCAGTTGGAATAATTAACGCATCTGCGAACTCATCCATAGATAAGTCCACAGGTACGTGCCTTACTACACCCATTTTGGTGATATTATAGGAAGGTATAAAAGCGGAGTATTTGAGTGTGTTTAACAAAGGTAAATTTATAAAATTGTTTGCCTGAGCAGCAGTTTTAAACTGAACAGATACTTTATTTCTGCCAACCCGTTTAATGCCATCGGGCAGAATGTCTTGAATTTTATTTTTGTTAAGAAATTGTCCGAATTTAATAGTTCTAATTTCCGACCCTAACAAGGCGTCGGGTTCCGACGCGTGACGTGAACAATAAAAGGACCATCATCCTTTTCACTGTAGGTATTAATGCCTACGACTAACTGGGGATGAACATATAAATTTTGAATCGAGGCAGCAGCTAAATCAGTGTTCACAATCGTTTTTTTTGAGCCACTATTATTACCTTCTAGTGGTAGACGTCGTTTTAAATTTCCCCTAGAGAGGAGAGAAGGCATGGGTCAGGTGGATCAGGAGGCTCCGACCCCTGAGGGTCCCGCCCAAACTTCCTTGTCCATATACAAAAAACAAAATTTAAAACAAAAGAAACAATAGAACAAATGTCACTTACCAATAAAATATGAAATTTACACTATTTTACACTAAATTACTATTTTACATTACTTTCTACTATATAATTAAAACATGAAATTAATAGAAAAGGAAAAAAGGTAATTTGGATTAATTTACAATAGAAAAAATTAAAATCTCGCTAAAACATGTGGCACCTATCACGGTCAAAATTTGAATCATAGGTTATATTTAACAAACTAAAAGCAAAGAGGTTATAGCTCACTGAATTTGGCCCCACTTTTGTTGATTTTCGATTTTTTGATATTTTTAATTATTTGTTCGTCGTTTGTTTGTTAATGTTCGAATGTAAAAATTGTTTGTTCGTCTTTTATTTATTTATAATTAATTAAACAAAGGATCACCCTTAAGTTGGCCCCCCTTACTAGATATCTTTATTTTTATCACTTAGATTAATTAATTTTGATTAATTATCGTTTGTTCGTCGACTATTGGTGATTGTTCGATCATAAAAACAATTAAATTCCCAATTATTAATTATTTTATATCTAATATGCAAACCATCACCTCACGCCACAGAATAAGACAAAAGGAACGCTCGGCAACATTTGACTGCATCGTACGTAGTGTCTCCCTAAACGAGCCCCGCGCGGGCGCGCGCACCTCCCTTCACCTCCGCGCAGTGTTGCTAGCTCTCGAGTCATTTCCTACTAATTCTCACTTTTGGGGAAAATGTTAATTTCTTTTTTATTATTTATTATAAAATAAAGTTGTTATTTTGTATGTTTGTCCTCTGTGAGTGTATATCTTTAAAATTACGTAATGGATTTTCATAGTTTTTTTTTATAGATAGTAATTCAAATGGGTGGTTTTAGCTATGTTAGGATTTGATTCATTAACCTTAACCGATGGTATGGAAAAAATTTTTGGACTTATCATAATCACATAATTTTCCCTAAAAAAATCAATTATGATTATTAACTATACCTACATTTAAAATTCCGGGCCATTTGTAGTTTTCTTGAATAAAAAATTCTGAAGTGGTAGGTATACGTAAATTAAAGAGAAAATAAAAATTGCAATATGTTTATTCACAATAAAATTTAGCAAATTATAAATAGATTTAAGAAGTAAAGAAATAAAACTACTTTTTACGGATTTAGACGCGTATATTTGTTTTAAATTATGGCCCGACGTTTCGGAGACTTTGCAGTCACCATGGTCACGGGTGAGACAGTGAGTAGTTTTATTTAAACAGATGAGTCAAAGTGATGAAAAAAATGGTTAAAACTATTTTTGGCCGAATAAAAAACCACTAAATTACGTTCAAAACGTGTGAAATGGTAAGGGTGAAACTTATTTTTTTTTAATATGCGGTGAATTCTCGATCTAGAGATTCCGGTATGCAGTGCTAATATTCTTGTAGATACGGAGGAATCTCGCTCAATTTCATCAAGGACGATTTCTTCATCATTAGAAATGACGGGTCTTCCAGCGCTAGTGCCACCGACGCCACTGCCAGGTATCCTCCCTTCCGAAAAACACCCGTGCACTCTGATAAATACCCGGTAATCGGGATGACGCAGGTTAGGGTATCTTTCCCTATAAAGGGCTGCAGCTGCATTTGCATTGCCTCTACACTCGCCATAAATAAAATGCATATTTGCGTATTCCTGTGGCGTGTACTGAATACGGGGCATTTTAAAAATTGTCCAGATCAAGCCAAGCTGTCGTAAAATCACCAAATAAACTTCAGTCCACATCAGCAAGCAAAACTATTAGTCCAATGAAATAGCCGGGGTCGTCGTTGTTAAATGTAGCACAATCACAGCAAAACAGACAAAAGATGAACACATGCGAAGCCGAACGAGTCGAGTGACGCACTAACTACGTACTTTATCTGCGTTTCGCTCCCTCGCACGTGCATGCTTTCCTTATCGTGGATGAACAATAGATGGGTAGCATAGACAAGCTCAGGTAACAAATAACTACTGCGGTATGCACTTTTTAAATACACTTAAAATTTGAAACAAATATTTTTTTATAGTTTGCTGTACGTACAACTTATGACAAATAGATGGTCTACTTTTCTTGATAACATACTTAATGCACATGGTAAATGAAGTCCTTTTTTTTATTAAATAATCATTAAATAAAGAATTAATTATTTTTTACGAATTTGCTCCCTCTGCAAATTAATAGCAAAAACCTCATATTTACAACGAGCAATAGGTATGTATTATACCATTTTAAAATGTGTATAAAATGCGCATATTTTTTAAACAGTTGGCCACTTACACTTTCATACATTTTTTTTTCACCAAGGGCACTCAATCTTAAACAAAAATAAAAATATTACAAATTTTCTAATTAAAACTGAAATTAAAATTATTAAAAAAAATTATAATACATCAGTTACTCATGTGATTTATTATGTATCCATTGGTACAGTCTATGGAGAATATTATAGCACCAAAAACCCCATAGATTTTGTTTATTTGTAGCCACAGTGTACAATGAGACAAAGAAGTGTGAAAAAAAAAACATTATTTAAAAAAAATGCCCATAACTCGAGTACTACATGTGTACTATTTTTTTTAATTTTATATTTTGAGTATCCATGAGCTCGGCTATGAGGTGTGTCAAGGTTATCCATTCTTTCTGGGACACCCTGTATACTAAAGAAAGTTCAAGTTTTGTTATTAACATGTTTAAAATACTGACAGAAATATAATTAAGTATGTTTTATTCTTTCGAGGTATGAATTTTGACGAATCGATGACTCCTGAAGGTTCGCCTACTCGTAAAGATAAGCGGCAAAGAAAACGTAAGCGATCCTCCTCCGAGGCAACAGCTAAGTCCGAGAGAACCAAAAGGCGATCAAAGAGGAGACGTAAGCAGTCCTCCAGCTCCTCTTCATCTAGCGGTGAGTCACCCCGTAGTTCACGGGGTTCTAATAAGAGACTATCTAAGGAGACAGGCAAATGGTCTACTAAAGAGGTACTTGATATATTTAATACACTTCAAAAACATAAAAGCAAGACGAATAATTTAAATAACAATCTCTTCAACAATGTCATACCGGAATTTGATCCGTCTAGTAAAACTCAAAATATTGACTGTTGGGTTAGGAAAGTAAATGAATGTGCCGTAATCTATGAATGGAACGAGAAGCAGACCATACATTTTGCTCTACAAAAACTTTCTGGTTTGGCAAAAAAGTGGTTTGAAGCCCTTCCTAGCGTTATTTTCAGCTGGTCAGAGTGGCAGGACAAACTCATTAGAGCTTTCCCGAATGAGCAAAATTATGGTCGACTTCTCGAAGAAATGCTAGCTCGCACCACTCGTAGTAGCGAAAGTTTGCGTGAATACTTCTATGACAAGTTAACGTTATTAAACCGATGTGAAATAAGAGGTAAAAAGGCCGTCGATTGTATTATCCACGGAATACTAGATAAATCAATTAGAAGCAGTGCACAGGCACTAACTTGTGGTGAACCGGAAGACTTACTCAATTTTTTAAGCTCTCAACGCGCCATGTTAGAAAATAATACTTATATTATTAGAAAACGTAGCGATAATATGATATTTAGACAGAGTAGTACTGCAACCGCATCAAGCGAAAGTTCGGTAACTTGTTTTAATTGCCGCTCGAAGGGACATCCTTACTTTCGATGCCCTAAACCCCTTATTAAATGTTTGAAATGCCAAAGGGTGGGCCACAATAATGATAATTGTAAACTAGAGCAATTGATCTCACGAAACGAACCCAAACAGATAAATAACCAGGATCGACGAACTTTAGCTATAACTACCCTCAATAACAACAGCGACAAATTTTACAAAACCGTTATGGTAAACAATAAATCTTTAGTTGCTGGTGACGCCGTTGGTGATTACGCCAGTATAAAATATAATTGATTATTCTTCTTCGATAAAAGTGGACTGTATGTGATTAGCGTGGTAGTTAAAGAAAAAAAAAATGGAAAGATGGGATGCATAGCACCTAGGTACCTTTATTTCTCGGTCTTCGTTGCTTGTATCTCGACCGGGGTCTTGGTGACTGCCTTCCTCCTAAATCTCTTCTCAGGAACGAACACACACTCGCGTGACGTAACACAGGTGCACCATATAAGGAAAGAGTTCATAAAAATGTTCACGAGTAGTTTATATAAGAGATTGTAGTCTCTTTGGCGATTGCGGGTCACATAAAAGGAAATTTCTTCCTGGCGGGTAAACTAGGAGTACATTCACAAGAAGCTTGTACGACTTCTGGCGGGAACTTCCGATGCGTCCGGAAGCGTGGCGGTTACGATCGATACATGTAGTATCTCGATCGATGTCAAAGGTGTACTAATTAAAATTTGCAACGATCCTTTTCTGGAAACGTCGGCGTCGATATGAAACGGCGGACTCTCATTGGCTCTCTATGTCGTGATGCTATGCGTTGTTAGGTTGGTAGTAGGAAATGACCATAATTTAAAAAGTAAATTAATGTATTAACAATTATAGCATATACTGGCGTTACCATATCCACCCCCCTTAATGGGTCACCATTAAACAAAACAACCATAAGAGACAACAAATAAAGTGCGGGAAATGCAATTATATGTTAATCGAAGCGGTGCGATATTACGCTGAATTACAACTAAAGTGATGCGACATAGCATATTACTAGAATTGCAATTAAGCTTGCGGTAATGATAAATAAATTTGCGGTACATAAATAACTAAATTTACTATAAAAAAATTACAAAAAATTTGCGGTATATTGCAATAACTAATGTGATGATAGCTGTTAGCAATTATTGATTAGGTAAAGGACATAAACGTACGACCGGGCGGAGATATGTTCCCTTGACGGTTCTAACGGTACAAACACGAACTACGTTATCCTTTGAAGGATGGACACTCTCTACCACAGCTAACGGCCACGATAAAGGCGGTGCATTATCGTTCATAACGATTACAACCGTGCCAGGAACAATAGGTACACTAGGAGTGTTCCATTTCTGCCTGACTTGTAATTTATGTAAATATTCCAGTCTCCAGCGGTTCCAAAACGCTTGGACCAGCTTGTCTAATAGCGTATGCCTATGAATCAAACTTATATTATCAGCTTTGATGTCAGGCGCGGGTAATGATAATAAAGGCGCGGTATTTAAAAAGTGACTTGGTGTGAGAGCAGAAGGCTCAGCGGGATCAGAGCTCAAAACTGTCAGCGGTCTAGAGTTGAGTAAACATTCAATTTGAATAAGGACAGTAGAAAGTTCTTCGTACGATAAGATTTGTTGACCGATGACGCGGAACAAATGAGTTTTAATTGTTTTAACCATGCTCTCCCAGGCTCCCCCAAAATGTGGAGAATTGGGACAAATAAACTTCCATTTTATGCGACTCTCCGCGAACTCTTCCTCTAGCTTCGAGCGGTATTCATAATTTATAAATTTATATAAATCGCGCAAATACGCATCAGCACCCTTATAATTAGTCGCGTTATCTGAATACATAATCTGAACAGGCCCTCTGCGGGAAAGGAATCTCTTCAGTGCAGCTAGAAAGCTAGGCGTGCTGAGGTCCGTGGCGACTTCTACATGTACGGCACGTGTTGTGAGACACGTAAAGATACACAAATATGCCTTCTCACTGCGAACACTTCGACGACGCACAGGTGTATAGGCTATAGGACCGGCGTAATCGCAGTCTGTATGTGTAAACGCCTTTACTGCCGGCTGAGTGCGACAATCAGGTAAGTCTGCCATAAGCGGATATGTAGAACACGGTTTAGTTTTAAAACACGTGTTGCACAAATGTATTCTCTGTCGTATAATACGACGTGCGGAGAGAATCCAAAACCTTTGTCTTAACAAAGACATTAAAAGTTCCGGTCCGGCGTGATAATTTTTAATGTGATAATAGTCAATGATCATGTTTACTATATGGTCACTGCGCGGTAATATAACTGGGTGTTTCTGAGAAAATCCCAGTGCGGAATTGACAAGACGACCTCCTACGAGAATCAATCCGTTGTCAATGAAGGGTCTCAAACGATTGAGAGCCTGCGAACAAGGTTTATTATTTATTTTATAATATTCTGATGTTCCTCTGCAAAGTGCTGGCTTTGCAAGGCGCGAAGAATTTTGTTTTCAGCGAAGTTAAGATCATCAGCAGTTACAACAACACTGCTACGACGGGGCAATAACTTTGCAAATCTAGAAACATACACAACAGTACGGAGTAGTTTACTCCATGAGGAAATGCGAGAAGAAAGTTCATATAAAACGCATTGTTTTATAGGCATGCATACAGTGTGCGTAAACATCTTCTGTTCCGGAATATCGTGAACAGATTGACCGTCAAGACTAGTCAGCGGCCAGTGAACAATATCTAATGACGCCCACTGAGGCCCATGCAGCCATAGCCGATGAGAGATTAATTTCTGTGGTGTAATGCCACGAGAAAGAACGTCGGCAGGGTTATCAACGCCTGCGACGTGATTGAAATTATGAGTGGATATGTTTTCCGTAATTTTAACAACCCTGTTTGCAACGAAGGTTTGCCATCTATGCGGTGAACTCCTTATCCAATATAACGCTACTTTTGAGTCAGTAAAAGCGTACACCTGTATCGGACAGATGGATGAATAACTATTTAGGACTATGCGTAGTAATTTTGACATTAGAAGTGCGCCACAAAGTTCGAGACGAGCGATGGTGAGTGGTTTAGATGGAGCGACCTTAGACTTGGCGCATACAAGACGCACAGTGTTTCCTGAAGGAGTACTCACATGCGCGTATACCACCGCACCGTATGCTGCTTCACTTGCGTCAGCAAATGCCAACAGAGTTAGGACGCAATCAGCGCACACACCTACGTGACGTGGTATTCTTAAGTCGTTGAGTGCTGGCAATTCAGCACAGAACTGTTTCCACATTTTAATGATGTATGGCGGCGGACAATCATCCCAATCAATCTTAAGTTGCCACAGCTCTTTTATTAATAATTTAGCGTATACGACTATAGGAGCAACGAAACCCATTACGTCCCACAGGCGAGCGACAGTAGATAAGATGGATCGCTTAGTGCACGTCTCATCGGCGGGAGTTATTTTAAAATAGAAAATATCATCATCGGTTGACCAATGTAAACCTAATATTTTACACTGCGCGGATTTATCAAACTCTACATCTGTAGATAATTTATGCGACGCTGGAATACTATTTAAGACAGCTTGCTTGTTACTGTTCCACTTGACGAGATCCCATTGCGCACCTTTAAACAATTCAATCAATTGTTGAGACGCAGCGACTGCCATATGTTCACTGGGAACTGAATAAATTATGTCATCCATATATAAAGACGAAGACGCGATACTACACGCTAGCGGATATTTATCACCGTCATCTTCCATGAGTTGTCTCACTGTGCGCAGAGCGTGATAGGGACTCGAAGTAATACCAAAACAAACCCTATTAAATTTATAAAGAACTAAAGATTCCTGCGGAGTGAAGCGGTAAAGAAAACATTGATAGCGGCGATCTTCTTCACGCACACATATCTGTAAAAATTGCTGTCGACAATCGGCAGTCATTGCATAGAGGTGCAAGCGAAAATTTAATATTATTTTAAACAAATCACCTTGCAAGTTAGGACCTGAGTGTAGAATATCATTTAGAGATAACCGGCTACCGGTAGATGGCGTGCTGGCATCTAACACTATGCGTAGCTTAGTGGTTGTATGATCCTCACGTACGACACCGTGATGCGGTATGACATAGATAGGAGTGGGGTCACTGGAGTTGTACGAAGGTGCGGGCGAAACATAGTCCTTTGCAAGATATTCCTTAATGACGTCATCATATGTCAACCTAAGATTAGGCGAAGCTTCCAACTTCCTATTGTAACGTAGCAAATCTACCACCTATTGTAGTAGTATTTGAAGTGGGTAATGCTGGTATCATTTCCCATTAGTTTTTGCGCTGGCAACCTTTTGAGTGAACGATTGATGTCATTTCCGTTTCTCCGTCTCCTTCTGGTAGCAGAGACCTACTATAGCTCGCTCTCGCTCTCAACGGAAATCAAATCTCATAAGATTGAAGTTTCCATGATTGGCTCCTGATTGGTCGAAGGAGGCTTCGGCTTTTTGGTGCCATGATGGAGGGACGAAGGGTTTTTTTGGGAAGGAGTTTTTTCGCGCTGGAGGGATGGCGCCGAACAAGATTGAAGAATAAGTTTTAAAAGTTGAGGCCGTAGTCAGGCGTCGAGCACCGATATTTAGTAGCATGTTTCTGGGATTGGTGGTGAGTTTCAACACTTCTTGATGGTCCGACAAAATGGCCGTTAGCGTTTTATGAAAATAATTTCTACATGATAGTTTTTTCTTTGTTACAGGGAGGGTATATATATATATATATATATATATATATATTTTAGTATCGTATTTGTTTTTATTTATTAAGTTACTAGTTGAACCTGAGTGTGGGCTGATTCCGTTGTTGGAATGATATTTCCGCAACGTGGGCATTCGTGCAACCTTTAATTCTAACGAGAGATTCGTTTTCATTTATATCACCGCAGTGATTTTAGCCCAGGTTCCTTAAAGTTATTTTATTTTAATATTTTCCCTATGGGGGTAGATTTAGTTTTGAGTCAAGGATTATGTCCTTGATAATTGGATAGGCCTCCGGTTGTGAAAGTGCAGTCGTCCAACGCCGGGTACCACCACTCTGACTTCGCGGACTTCCTTCAGCGTCACCCGGACTTACTGCATACGCCGTGGGACTTTGAGGGCTCCGTGACTGCTACGCTCTGGTGATTGCGCCCTGGAGATAACCTTGGTAGGATAACTTGCTTATTTTAATAGTTCCTCACAACGGCTGAGTTGTGTCATGTATATTTTAGTTAGTTAATATAGGTAAGCGGTTGGTCCGTTAGATATAGGTATTAAGTCTTGATAGAAAGACATAATATGTGTAATATCCTAATGGTATGTGTATTTAATTAGATATTAAACAGTTGAGGTGCTCACCCTGTACTACTAAGATCACTTTGTTGTTTTTCTTTATCATAATCCCATTGCCACAGAATAAGAAACAAGATGTTGTAGTCAACCTTAGGTTGGCTCCCTATATTACTGGAGAAATAAGTGCAGGTAGTTTACATTAATATTCAGCTAATATATCAGTAACCGTTTTGTCCTACCTTTTGCTATTTATGTGACAGATAAATGGCCCTCTGCTATCCTCACGGGGCGAGGTAAACTAGGTAGTGACCCTTTGTTTTCCTAGCTTTCAATAAATACTTTATAATATAACACATAATTACATTATAGGAAAATTCCAGTTACAATTGGCTCTCCGGCATAAATCTTACAGACCACTATATATTTTATGTATTATCAACCCTATTCAGGTAGATGAAAATAGCAATATTGCTAATTATTTAACTAGGTTGAATATTAATTATTGGTCTATAAACTTTTTATTTGATTTTTAATAATTGTATCTGCACATTTAAAAGTTTTCTTTCTGTGGCATTTAATTGGGTACTAGTTTTGGAAGGTTTAAATAAGAAATACTCAACCTTGCAGCTTGTTAATGTAGTTTTGTCTCATGTAATACCTTGAATTTTTCAGGAACACTGTTGTAAACAAATATTAATCACTATGAGGGTGAATTGTATCTTGGATAAAATTATTGTACGACCAGCCTGCTTTGAACAATATTTGTAAAGGTATTTATCCTTATATTTTTATACTTATTGAAGACTTGATAATCACACTTAGTTGATGGAATTGAATTTAATTTCACTTTGTTCATTGCTAAATAAGAGTAAATACTTACTTTTCATTTGTTTAGTTTGTTATCAATATAACTAATCACCTGAAAATAACAACTTATAGGCAGGGTTGGGCAGTATTTCAATTACATGTATTTGAAATACGTAATTGAAATACAATTACGTAATTTGTATTTGTATTTCAATTACTGCCTTAAAATGTAATTTGTAATTTGTATTTCAATTACCAGACGTCAAAGTAATTTGTAATTAGTATTTCAATTACTTGAGGCTTCAAAATACATTTTTAAAATACATTTACAACCGTCACTTTATGTAGCCAAAGTAGCTATTAGAGCTGCAACACTGTACACGTTAAATAAGCCCTAATCTCATAGGGGCTTATATTTTGCGCTGTTTGGGGTAACTACAGTAAATTGATATACAGATATGAAGTTAATTGTAAAATCAATTCCTATGTTACAAATGTAAACATGTGCAAGTTAAACAAGTTAAAAGTCTCTCATAGAGGATATTATCTGTGCAGAATATTCCATAGCTCGCATTTAGAGCAGCCTGGGGAGAAGATGAGGGTGGATTTTTGTTTTGTTTATTTTTTGTAACCGCCTTCTGCCCTGCCGTGCCATGATGATGCCTTGAGCATTACCAGGAACCGGCGAGAGGTGGCCCGGTTAATCGGGTCCCGACCCGACGGCAGTAACATTATTTCCCCCTGTAGTGTTGTCATGGCCGACAGCCACATTTGCCGCGGTAAATCAGTACGCAGAGACCACGTCAACGGGGGAAGCTGCCGTCTATTAAATCAAATCAAAAATCATTTATTCACGTAGGCATATTCTCTTTTTGCCAAAAAAAAATAATAAGCTCCTACGATATGTCCAAAAATTTTTTTCCCTACCACCGGTTCAGGACTTTCAATCCGCTGAGAAGAACCGGCGTAAGAAACTCAGCAGATATCGTTATCTTTTGTCATATTAATCTTTTTTTTTAAATAATACTTACAATATTTCTTACAATTTATATAAATTACAATTATAATAATATGTGTTGCTCTGAAACAATTTACTCCCAAGCTTTATTGTTATTAACATAGTCTGAAATTTTATAATACGCCTTTTTACATAGTTTAGATTTTACAATTTTTTTTAACTTAGATTTATTTAATTCTTTCACATCATTAGGGAGTTTGTTATAAAAACGTATACCATGCCTCATGAAAGAGTTACTTATTTTGTGGAGACGAGTATATTGCGCGCCGACGACCTCTGCCCGGGGCCCTGCGGGGTGGCAATGATTCGCCAGCGCGTTCACGCTTCCGCAGGGACTCCTTGCCACCATCACCTGCCTGGCGAAGGAGGTGACGGCAGCCCAACATTGTTCATTGAGAGTGACGAATCCTTGCCCAGCACGTCGACGAAGTCAACACGCTAGGTGTCCCGGGCCACCAATACACACCACAATTGCGGCACTCGGGATCCGACTCAATACCAACCAGCTCCCACGGGTACTTGGCGAAACAGTCATGATCTGTGAGGAGCTGGGTGAGGTGGTACGTCAGATCCCGATGCGTCGCCTCGACCCACTACCGAGACTACGCTGACGCTTGTATTCTTAATACGATACGTCACCACGGACAATATATTCAGAGATAACCCCTACATAAATATATCCTCTGCCATATCATTACCTTAGCTTTTACCAATAAAAAACCGACCTCAAACAGTGCCCTATGATCTAATTCCCTGGACTGCCACCACGAAAACCTAATTTCCCTGTCATGGAACTACCTCTGAAACATTTTCTTTTCAACAAAAAAAGAAGCATTAAAATCGGTTCATAAACAACAAAGTTATTCGTGAACAAACATTAAAAAAAAACCTGTTTTTTAAAGTTGGGTAAAAATATTAGTATAAATGTATTTTGTAATTTGTATTTCAATTACAAACAGCCAAAATACTGTATTTTGTAATTTGTATTTCAATTACTCCACTCAAAAGTAATTAGTATTTTGTATTTCAATTACTTGCAAACGCAGTATTTTGTAATTTGTATTTCAATTACAACAATGCATGTATTTTGCCCAGCCCTGCTTATAGGAAATAATTTATAATAACTGGTGTTTATGTTTTGCTAAAAACTTTATTAAATACAACAACATAAATTCAATTAATGGAATTTATTTAGCACCTTGTTGCATATCACATATAAAATATTATTGATAAATGTTCCATATAGGATTTTCCATGCACTAATTTTTAAAGTTGCTTGTGAATTGTTGTAATTTGTATGGCAGAATTCTTACATTTTTAAAGTATTTACTTATTTAAACGACGAAGGTCATAGATACTAACACATTGTATTGCAGAGTGATTTAAAATCATAGAGTAATGATGTATGCCTTTTGAAATAATTCCTTTATGAGTGTACAGGGATGGTCTAACTACTGGTGGAATAATACATTGTAGTATGTCAACGAAGCAACCCTTTAATTCATGAAAACATTGCTAATGTAATAATTGCCGGAAAATCTTAATTGCGAGTTTCAGTTTCTAAGACATTCAATACATCGCCATCTATCAATCGGAATGCTAACTATGTTGTTTTAATTGTGGTTTAAATTACTTCAAACATACCGCCCACCAAGGACATTATTTGTCCTTAAAAATGACCACCCACCTTGGCAGACATAATGAACATTCCAACAAAAACAAATTCTAATACTAGTAAGCAAGTGCTCTTTACAATTACAAAATATGAACTATTCATCAAACATAACACATTATTATTAGGCTTTAAATAAAACTGTTCTCAACAACAACAACAACATAAACATAAATTTAATTTCTACTGTGTAACAGGCAGAACACATAATTTTGAAGTGGGTCTTTTTATATAAGAATTTTTACATTTTAACGTAACCACTCGAGTAATATTATCAATGCCTGGGTGTTTCTCTACAACTATGCCAAGAAGCCACCTTGCGGGAGGTAAGTCGTCTTCCTTCACCAGAACAACGTCTCCCACTTGGGGTTCAGGTATCTTATTAGTCCATTTATATCTATGGAGGAAATGTGTCAAGTACTCATTGGCCCATCTACGCCAAAAATGTTGTAACATACCTTGCACTAAATGCCATCTTTTTAGGCTACTAATGTGACTTGCATGATAATTTGTATCAGGCACGGTAATTATTGGCTCTCCTATTAAAAAATGACCAGGAGTCAACGGTGTGCACTCACCTGGTTCTGTACCATATACGACTGACAGTGGTCTGGAATTTAGACACGCCTCAATCTGTGTAAGGAGAGTAGTCATCTCTTCGAATGTAAGTGTGGAGTTACCTATGACCCGTTTTAAATGAAATTTAGTGGATTTTATTCCGGCTTCCCACAGTCCACCGAAGTTGGGCGCGTGTGCAGGAATAAAATGCCATGTTGTGCCGATGAGAGCTAAGCTCCTTGCGATTTCATCAGTCAAGTTGGACTCTTGCGCTATCAGTAACTCTCTTAACTCCTTGGACGCTCCAATGAAGTTGGTGCCGTTATCGCTCCATAGATCCGTGCAATGACCTCTACGAGATACGAATCGTCTGAAAGCTGCTATGAAGCCTATGGACGTCAAATCACTAACCATCTCTAAATGTATGGCCCGAGTTGCCATACATATAAATAAACATATGTAACCTTTATATGATCGATACCCTCGTCCCTTTGTTGTTCTCACATTTATAGGGCCTGCGTAATCCACTCCACTGTGTAAGAACGCTCTGGACGGAGTTCCTCGTACTGATGGTAGAGAACCCATCATTTGAGTTTTCACAGTCGCTCTATGTTTTACGCAAGGAACACATTGACGGACATGATTTTTAACTAAATTCTTAACACCAATGATCCAATATGCAGACCGTAGATAAGTGAGCATAAGTTGAGTCCCCCCATGTAACGTCTTAATATGCGCATCTCTGATAATTAATTGCGTGAAATGGGATCGATGGGGTAATACAATTGGATGTTTAGTTTTCTCTACCAATTGAACATTTTGAAGTCTTCCACCTACTCTAATTATACCTTTCTCGTCTATATATGGGTTAAGTGTTCTTATTTTACTTCTTTTAGTTTTAACTTCACCCTTCTGTTTTAATTCTGTGAACTCTACTTCAAACTCTTGCTTTTGAGTTTGCCGAATACAACAATTCAAAGCCTCATCGATCTCCCATTTTCGTAAGTGTTTAGTCCGATCGGTATCAGTTTTATAATTCAAAAATCGTCGACAATATGCCACAATACATAATAATTTGCAGAGAGAAGAATATTTGTCCCATATAAAATTATCGACAGATGAACAATGTGTTACTATTGATCTTTCTAGATCGACTTCTAATTCCTTTGGCCTCAGATAACTTATATCTGTTTCTTGTAAAATATCTGGGCCTCGTAACCACAGACTGTTATCTATAAGTTCTACAGGTCGAATTCCTCTGGATGCACAATCGGCAGGGTTTTGATTCGAAGCTATGTGTGCCCATTGACACGCGTCTAACGTTGTAAGAATTTCGGAAACTCTATTAGCTACGAAAGTTTTCCAGTGGCTTGGATGTTTATTCAACCATGCGAGGACAACAGTCGAATCTGTCCATGCTCGCAAGTTTGTTTTTGGGATATTTAAAACTTCTGCCATCTCAACTAGCAAACGTGTCACCAATACCGCGCCACACAATTCTAGACGAGGTATGCTTATCTGTTTTATAGGTGCAACTCGTGTTTTAGCCGCAACTAGTGAAACGTGAATGCCACCAGTGACATCAACTCTACGTATATAGACTGCTGCGGAATATGCCACCTTGGAAGCATCAGAAAAGCCATGTAACTCTACCGTGATATCACTTGCCCTGGTTCCCAGCCATCTTGGAATTTTAAACTCCGTAAGTTGTGACAGCTCGCTATAGTAAGTATTCCATTCATTTAATAATTGATTTGGAATTTCTTCATCCCAGCTTATTCCTGCTAACCACAGCCTTTGGATAAATACTTTTGCTATGATCAATACTGGTGCCAACCACCCTAATGGATCAAATAACCTAGATATATTAGAAATAACTGATCTTTTTGTTTCAGGTCCTGTGGTCTTCGTAAGCTTCACAGAGTACTGGAAGATATCATCTCCACGGTTCCAGGTAAGTCCTAAAACCTTCATTATAGAGTCTATTTTAATTTCCAAATTTTGCTCAATTTCTTGTTCCCTTGCTATGTCTTGTTTCTTGTTTTCTAAATTTATTTCTGTTATCATTCTTTCATCATTGCTGGTCCATTTATGCAACACAAATCCACCCTTGCTTAGTAATAGGTTAATTTCTTTAAATAGTTTAATTCCATCTTCTACCGTTTCGCAGCCGCTCATAAGATCATCTACATAGAAGTCTTCGAGAATCTTTTTTGTAGCCTCTGGAAATCTATCTCCTTCATCAAGTGCTACCTGCTGAAGTGCCTTGACTGCTAGGTATGGAGCTGAAGCCGTGCCAAACGTTACAGTGACTAGCTGGTATTCCTGGATCTTATCTTCAGGATTGTCTCTCCACAATATTCGCTGAAATACCGCATCATCATCATGGACTCGCACTTGGCGATACATTTGTTTAATGTCCGCCGCTAAGCAAATTGGATGTACTCTCCATCGTATTATTAGATGTCTTAATTCCGGTTGTAATGGCGGACCAATCAGTAATGTGTCGTTCAAAGATACGCCATTTACACCCTTACATGATGCATCAAAAACTACTCTTAACTTTGTGGTGGACTTGTCTTCTCTTATGACCGCGTGATGGGGAAGATAAACAGATTTAGACTGCTTATCATCATCTTCTGGAACAGGAATCATGTGACCCAAGTGTAAGTACTCTTTTAGAACATTTGTATATCTATTTTTCATTTCTTTATTGTTATTTAACCTTTTTTCTAATGATTTTAATCTATTTTCAGCAATCTCCCGAAATCTACCATATTTACATGCAGGATCAACGTCGCGAAAAGGAAGTCGGACCACGTAACGACCATCAAGTTCTCTACGCGTTGTACTATTAAAATATTCTTCACATTTCTGTTGTTCTTCGGTTAACATCTTTTGTGAAATTGAAGAATGATCTGACTCTAATTCCCAAAACCTTTTCAGAACTTCATCTTCATTAACAGTAGCATTCATTACTGCCAATTTAGTTTCCGTATTATTAGTTTGTTTATTAGATACCAACCCAGACAGTATCCAGCCGAGAGAGGTGCATTGAGCTACTGGAGTACCGGTAGGTCCTTTCAAAAGTCCCTGTTGTATGATCTGACAGTAAATTTCAGCACCTAATAAAATATTAATTTTATTAGGTCTGTTGTACTGAGGATCAGCTAATGTAATCGTATGTAAATCTAACTCTTGCATCTCAGTTATTTTCATAACTGGGAGAAGAGTGGTTATCGACTTTAGTACATACGCTCTGACTACAATCTCAATAGAAGGATCGACTCTTGATTGGATTTTTAAACTTACAACTGATTTTGACGTGATGGTGCTATCGCCACCAACACCTGAAATAATACCATGTGCCTGAACCTTTTTTAGGCCTAATGTCTGTACTGTAGCCTCAGTTATAAAAGAAGCCTGTGAGCCTTGGTCGATCAAGGCTCTGATGACCTGTTTGCCTCCGAATTTCGACTCAGCATTGATTAGCGCAGTGGCCAACAATACTTGACTATTATTTCCTGACGAAAAACATGAAACAATTGGTGAACTCTCATTTGATGACGATCCCGCCACTGGTGTGGACGGGTTGACCTTTGTTACGTGATTATTGCTGTTATGTTGTGCAACAGTAGTTGCTGAATTGTTGTTTGGATGAAGAAGTGAGTGATGACGACGATTACAAAGACGACAATTAGTGGATTTTTGGCATTGCTTTACAGAGTGATTACTACCTAAACAGTTGAAACACATGTGATTTTTCATAACAAAGTCGTGTCTTTTATCATAATCCATTTTTGCAAACCCTTTACAATAACACAGTTTATGATTATCTGAACAATATTCACATGAAATAGCCTGATTTGAAATGTGAAACACCTTTGGTTTATTGACAGGACCTCTGGTTTGTGAAGTAGTTGGACCAATTAAAGATCTAGATTTAGGTTCGATAAATTCTAAAGCTCGAAACCGACTTTCTAAGAATTTTGAAAATAAATCAAAAGTGGGTAACTCATTCGAGGTTTCACTTGTGATGTGTAGTTCCCATTGCTTCCTTGTATCGGGATCTAATTTATAAGTAACAATGTGAATAATGATGATGTCCCATGAGCCCACATCAATACCCAAATTTTTTAAAGCATACAAACACTCTGTAGTTGTGTCCAACAACTCCTTCAACACAGTAGATGACTCGATGTTCGAATTACGTTGACTAAATAGTCTTTTTAAAATACAATTTGCCAAATATCTTTTGTTATTATATCTAGATTCCAATTGAGACCAACACTGGTTATAATTAGCTGCTGCTATGGGTATGAACTTAATTAATTGTTCTGCTTCTCCTGTAAGATGAGCCTTTAAGTAATGTAGTTTCTGTACTGAATCTAATGATTGATTACTATGTACTAAAGAAATAAATAGGTCTCGAAAAGACGTCCATTCGGAGTATTGCCCAGAGAAAGTAGGTATTGTTATTTTTGGTAACCTTACACCAGAACCAGACGACGACGTAAGCACAGAAATGTCTTGGGTGTTCTTAGCGACTGACGCGGACGTGTCATTGACTGGAGCGGGATAATTACATAACGCGATCTTTAGTTCCGACTTATAGGATATGTAAAGTTCCTCTGTTGCCTCATAACAATCACTCACAATATAGTCTAATGATTTTACAGTCGCACTATCTAATTCTAATATCTCGTAATGATTTTTAGAAAATGCTTGCCAATCTCGTTCCAGCTTCTCTAATCTTGCATCAATATACTGATAAGAGAAACGATCCTTAGGTGTCTTCTTAAAATTAGATCTAGACTTTTCAATAATTATTCTTAAATTCTCTTGCAGATTGCCGTATTTATCCATTTTGAAGTAAATTAGTAGTGACTTAGAATGTTCCAATCAACAAATCTTAAAAATTTTACAAGTGTTTGGCTTTCAACTTTAACTCTGAGCGAAATCGGGCATAGATTCCACGTTCCCCCGTTTTTTCGCTTACAATTCTAAGTCCTTAAATAACATGCAATGAATTTTCTAAGTCCCAGATTCGGAATTTACTTTTAATAAAATGACACAAAATGTACTCACAGTTTATCTTCGTCACTCACACACACACTAAAATATTGAACCTGTTCTCCGGACACGTCACACTGCACGCCACCACTGACGTCACAATGCGCTGCTGCCTGCCGATGACGGTCCTCCGCTTGACAGTACTTGCTCTTCTCAGGGCTGGCTGATGACGTCACTCCTGGCGTCACCTGATCTTCTTTCCCTCTTCTTAGGGAAATCCTTCCAACACCTGAGTTGCGATCCACAACCCCTTCAGTGTCTCCTAACAACTGCCGCGGTGTACTAAGGCAAAAATTTCACCGCAACAGCACTCCCTGGCTAGTTCGAATAATTCGACTCGACATGGACCAAATGTTCAGGGATGGTCTAACTACTGGTGGAATAATACATTGTAGTATGTCAACGAAGCAACCCTTTAATTCATGAAAACATTGCTAATGTAATAATTGCCGGAAAATCTTAATTGCGAGTTTCAGTTTCTAAGACATTCAATACATCGCCATCTATCAATCGGAATGCTAACTATGTTGTTTTAATTGTGGTTTAAATTACTTCAAACAATGAGCATAGACTAATACTGCTAATTTGTTATAAACGATTTGAATTTTTATCTGACACTACTCTTTGTTATTCTGGTTACTTGATTGACAGCTATGACAGTTTCATTACATAATGTTTACATGTTGTCAGGCCTGTGAATTTTAAATATCAGTTTGAATTAGTAATTATTGATTTGTTGTTGTGAAATATTTACTGTGTTAAGTATTTTATGTGAAGTGTTATACAGTAAGATTTAGGATTTTGATTTTGCACTGTGTATAAGTTGTACAAGGAGATATTATTAAGATTTTTACTTATTATTGATATATTTTTTTTTTTAATTTTGTTTGAACTTACTCAAAATGGATCTTGACTGTGTTTATATTCACTCCTTGCTTAAAGATGAACTTGTATACGAGGTAGCGCTCCGAGCAGAATCACCAGAGGGTACAGTAGCAAAATTAAAAAAACAACTGGGACCATTATTAGAGGGTTGCAATCCGGATGATATTTTGGACAATGAGTCGGATAAGCAGAGTGAGGTACAGGCACTCTCAGAAAAAATAAAGGAATTGAAAATTAGGCTGGCTAGTCTGGAACAATCAAAGGATGGTCACATAGTTGCAAGGGTTAGGGCGTTGTATTGCCATGTTTTTCATAGATTTCAACGTTTATGCTACGCTAATGATGATGCGGTAACTAGAGATTTAAAATCACAACTTGTTTCAATGGTTTCATCTGTTAGAGTGTTGTTTGATAAGGGTCCAGTTGACATTAAGTCTAACACAGTGGAAGTGAGCACCCCTACGGTTGTCACCCCTAGCTTTAGCAAGGATATATTAAAATGGAATCTTACTTATGATGGAAAGACTAGTCCACATTCCTTTTTGGAAGCAGTGTCGGAGCATGCTATCGCGTTCGGTGTGATGGAGGAAGCGTTGTTTAATTCGGCGTTTATATTTTTTAAGGACCAGGCTTTGCTGTGGTTTCGTGGTATTAAACATTTAGTATCATCCTGGAAAGAATTAAGTGATTTGTTTATAGAGGAGTTCGGTCCAGTAGACTATGAGTACAGGTTGTTGGGGAAAATCCGTGCACGCACTCAAGGTAGATCAGAACCCATACATTTATATTTTGCAACGATGAACAACATGTTCGCACGTTTGCGTAGGCCTTTATCCGAAACGGAGCGGCTAGAGATATTAAAACATAACATTAGACCAGTGTATAGTCAGCAATTAGCTCTAACTGATGTGCATTCAGAAGCGGATTTAAAATTATTTTGCCGCAAAATAGAGTCGGCTCGCCTACAGGCACAGTTGTTCAGTGAACCAGCTACTACTTCTTCGTTGGCTGCGGAATTTTCTTTTGGAGTTTCGGATAAGAAACATATGGTTTCGGCAACCTCGGTGATAAATAGTGGGGAGGCTCCGCGTCGTCTATTTTTGCGGAAGCCTTTCAGTAAGTGTATGCCAGTAGGGAATTTTAAACCTCGGGAAATTTTTTGTTATAGGTGTAAAGAACCTGGTTTTACTTTGTCGACTTGCGTGAAGTGCAAGGTTAACGACACTCGAAATTATAAAAAGATAAAATGTTATTCGTGCGGTAAGGGAGGTTTCACCAAGAAAACCTGTCCTAGTTGCGTGAGGTCAAAAAACTATTAGGCAAAAACCGAACTAGGGAGTCTGTTTCGGCCGCCACGGATTTAGATTTATGTTTACAGACTCAGGTAGATAAATATTTTAACGATAACAACTTGGTTTCGGTTTTGTTTGCGCCTTCAAATAATGATTGTAGGCCGTATTTGGATGTGAAACTTTATGATTTAATTTTATGTGGATTATTGGATTCTGGTGCTACCGTATCCATTATAGGGAACGGAGCTCATATTATACTTGAGAATTATGGTTATGCTGTTGAGTGTTCTAAGGAATATTCTGTTAGTGTTGCGGACGGTTTGGGATATAAAGCAATAGGAATAATGAATTTGCCTTTGTCTTTTAATAGTTTAAATAGAGTAATAACGTTTTATGTTATCCCTTCAATTACTTCTAACATAATTTTCGGTATTGATTTTTGGAAAAGCTTTAACTTAATATCAAACATTTTAACTTCAATTCCATTAAGGCATGCACCAGAGGATTTTATTTTAAACATTTCTTCAGTAGGCAATAAAATTGGCGGAATTGAAGGTTTTGATAATTTGTCGCCTAAGGATAGGGAATTGGCCGAGTTGATGATAAGACAATTTCACGACGTTTCATTTGAGGTTAGAGGTTTAGGTAGGACGAACGTGGTCGAACATGTTATCGACACGGGAGATTCGCCTCCTATTAAGTGTAGACCTTATCCAATGTCTCAGGAAAAGCTCAAACAGCTTCATAAGGAACTGGACGAGATGTTAGCTCTTGATGTAGTAGCCCCTAGTGAGAGCCCATGGAATAACCCAGTCCTAATGGTACCTAAGAAGGATGGTACACTTCGTTTTTGCCTTGACTGTCGGAAATTGAATGCATTGACAAAAGGTGATGCGTATGCTATACCATATTTGCCTCAAATTTTAGACGGCCTTAGGAATGCGAGATATATTAGCTCAATCGATTTTAAATCAAGTTTTTGGCAGATTAAATTAGATGAATCCTCTCAGGAAAAAACTAGTTTCACAGTCCCTGGCCGTGGACTATTTAAATTTAAAGTAATGCCATTTGGATTATGTGGTGCTCCGTCACGGCAGCAAAGGCTGATGGACCAATTGTTTGGTCACCCATTTTGTAGTGACATCTCTAAGGGCATGGTTTTTGTTTACGTTGATGACATTTGTATTATAGCCGAAGACTTAAATACGCATATTTTATTGTTAGGTCGCGTATTAGACCGGATAAAAAAGGCAAATCTTACTATAAATTTTGATAAATGTAATTTTGTCAGAAAATCTATTAAATATTTAGGATATGTAGTAGATGAGAGTGGGCTACGGACGGATCCAGAAAAGGTCCGGGCTATTTTGGACTTTCCAGTCCCTAAGTCTGCCAAAGAAGTCAAAATGTTCTTAGGGACATGCTCCTGGTACAGACGTTTTATTAGCAGTTTCTCATCTATTGCGGCACCTTTGAATGCGCTGACAAGCCCAAAGGTTAAATTTAAATGGAACTCTGAAGCGGAAAACGCATTTAACGCATTAAAAAACACTCTTATCTCAGCTCCAGTACTGGTATGTCCAGATTTTAGTATGCCGTTTTCGGTACATTGTGATGCGTCAAGTTATGGCATTGGGGGAATGCTGACGCAGAATATAAATGGGGTAGATCATCCCGTAGCTTTTACCAGTAGGTCTTTAAATAAAAATGAACGTAATTATAGCGCCACTGAGCGTGAAGCATTGGCAGTAATATATTCTTTAGAAAAATTTGAACCGTACTTAGGCACTAAGCATTTTGTAGTCTATACTGACCACGCATCTTTGATTTGGTTTAAAAATTTAAATAACCCAACGGGACGTTTGGCTCGCTGGGGTTGTAGATTGTCGCAGTTTAACTGTACCATTATTCATAGAAAGGGCAAGGACAATGTAGTTCCTGATGCTCTATCCAGGTTTGTGAGGGTTGACGCAGTAAATACTCAAGAGTCAGTACCGACTAATGACGAATGGTATGATAAAGTGTTTTCTGGTTGTATGTCTCATCCTGGGAATTATCCAAATTTTCGTGTGGAAAACGGAACCTTATACAGGTTAAGCAAGGGTAAATACTCGCTTACCCAAGAATTTAATTGGAAGGAGGTTATTCCACAGGCGCGTCGTCTCTCGGTCATCTCGGAGAACCACGATCCACCTACCTCGAGTCATCTGGGCGTGTTTAAGACGCACAGACGACTATGCCTACGATATTACTGGCCGGGTATGTACCGAGACGTCGTAGCGTTTATTAAGCAGTGCGAAACCTGTACAGCATATAAACACCGCACCACACTTACCCCAGGATTGATGGGACAGCCGAAGCAATGTTTTAGGCCTTTTCAGGTAATATCTATGGACCTGGTGGGCCCCTTGCCTAAATCACGTTCTGGTTTTGTGCATTTATTAGTGGTCACGTGTTGCTTTTCTAAGTATACCTTATTATTTCCATTACGAAGAGCAACGAGTGCGTTGGTGGCGAGATGTATTGAGAATTATGTATTTCTTACGCACGGAATTCCGGAAACCGTAATTACCGATAATGGGGTTCAATTCACGGGATCTGAATTTCGTTCTTTGATAAAGAAATACAATATACCTCGGTTACATTATGGTCCGAGATACGCGCCGCAAGTTAACATGGTGGAAAGATATAATAAAACTATAGTTACGGCCATCTCCTCTTATGTAAAGGAGGATCACAGAAATTGGGATAAGAATTTGTTTAGCATCCAATATGCAATTAATAGTTCCGTTAACGAAACTACGGGGTTTTCCCCGTTTTTCTTGGTGTATGGTAGGGAACCTATAATAAACGGGTCGTTTTACAAGCCGGATGATAGGGATTACGAAGAGACGATTCCGAGAGATAAGTATGCGGATAACCTGGGGGTTTTAGAAGACGTGTTTGAGAAGGTTCGCCAAAAAATTTTAAAGGCTCACGATACAAATGCTAAACACTATAATTTGCGGAGACGCGATGTTAAGCTACGCGAAGGACAGCAGGTCTGGTGCAAAACGCACACTTTGAGCGATGCGGAAAAATTTAAAGCGTCGAAATTATTCCCCAAATTTCGGAAGTGCATGGTTAAGAGGGTTCTGTCACCGTTGGTTTATAACTTAGTAGGTATGGACGGTAAAGATCTTGATTCTTGGCATATAAAGGATATAAAAATTTAGTCCTGTTTCAAATTTTACAATCTCGGAGTTGGCTAGTTTTATAAACCAAGCGTACCTCGAGTTCATTAGTGAGTAGTTAAGATTTGGAATATTGTGTATTTTTATAGGATTGTTAGTGTCCGACACTTAGTATTAAGTATTATAGATTAAGTTCGTTGTAGTATTTTGATCGGGTTAGTCCCGTTGTTATGAGGACTTAGGTTTAATGTTTAACCGTAGCCCACATATGTTGTGTGCAGGAGAGCACTCACTGCTCCCTGTGAAGGCAAGGTTGTAGTCCCCAACAGCTAGCTGTTGTAGGGACGTGTCGCTCTGCTGATATTGGATGACGCATCGACTTATTTTTTTTGTTTATTCCACTTGTTTAGGTGTGACGACAGTGGATTTTGGAGATGTTAGCTCATAACCACATCATTCCGTTTTATGCATGAAGTAGGTATGAGCTTTTGGCCATATTCGAAGTGCTTTGCCTTTTGGCACGCCCTTAGGGTTTTAAGGTTGTTCTGCTGTATTGCGACACCTGTGTTTTTGTCACCCACGAAAAAATGTTGAGTTCTTCTGGTACACAGATAGAATTCGGGAAGTATGTAAGGTTCACTGACCTCAAGCTATATGCTAGTTGTTACCATAGTACGTTTGTTATTTTTGACAGGTCATTTTGGAAGGTAGTATGATTGTGTGGGAAATAAATACCCGGAAACAGTTGGTTGTTTAGTCTGAGAAATGATGTTCCTGGTTGATGGAGGGGATATGGTTAAGCACTTACTGTTGGTCGGATGACAGTTATTAGTTATATTTTGATGCTTAGTTTTGTTAGGATTAATTAGTTTCGTTAGTATTATCGTTATAGTTATTATAGTGGAATTCAGACTTCGGTTTGTTTAGGCATAGAAGTGAATTTTTAGTTCTAGTTTTTTTTTAATGTTTTGTTTTTAGACGCCGAGGGCGGCTTCAGTGTTAGGTGGGGGGTATTGTAACGTAGCAAATCTACCACCTATTGTAGTAGTATTTGAAGTGGGTAATGCTGGTATCATTTCCCATTAGTTTTTGCGCTGGCAACCTTTTGAGTGAACGATTGATGTCATTTCCGTTTCTCCGTCTCCTTCTGGTAGCAGAGACCTACTATAGCTCGCTCTCGCTCTCAACGGAAATCAAATCTCATAAGATTGAAGTTTCCATGATTGGCTCCTGATTGGTCGAAGGAGGCTTCGGCTTTTTGGTGCCATGATGGAGGGACGAAGGGTTTTTTTGGGAAGGAGTTTTTTCGCGCTGGAGGGATGGCGCCGAACAAGATTGAAGAATAAGTTTTAAAAGTTGAGGCCGTAGTCAGGCGTCGAGCACCGATATTTAGTAGCATGTTTCTGGGATTGGTGGTGAGTTTCAACACTTCTTGATGTAGGTCCGACAAAATGGCCGTTAGCGTTTTATGAAAATAATTTCTACATGATAGTTTTTTCTTTGTTACAGGGAGGGTATATATATATATATATATATTTTAGTATCGTATTTGTTTTTATTTATTAAGTTACTAGTTGAACCTGAGTGTGGGCTGATTCCGTTGTTGGAATGATATTTCCGCAACGTGGGCATTCGTGCAACCTTTAATTCTAACGAGAGATTCGTTTTCATTTATATCACCGCAGTGATTTTAGCCCAGGTTCCTTAAAGTTATTTTATTTTAATATTTTCCCTATGGGGGTAGATTTAGTTTTGAGTCAAGGATTATGTCCTTGATAATTGGATAGGCCTCCGGTTGTGAAAGTGCAGTCGTCCAACGCCGGGTACCACCACTCTGACTTCGCGGACTTCCTTCAGCGTCACCCGGACTTACTGCATACGCCGTGGGACTTTGAGGGCTCCGTGACTGCTACGCTCTGGTGATTGCGCCCTGGAGATAACCTTGGTAGGATAACTTGCTTATTTTAATAGTTCCTCACAACGGCTGAGTTGTGTCATGTATATTTTAGTTAGTTAATATAGGTAAGCGGTTGGTCCGTTAGATATAGGTATTAAGTCTTGATAGAAAGACATATGTGTAATATCCTAATGGTATGTGTATTTAATTAGATATTAAACAGTTGAGGTGCTCACCCTGTACTACTAAGATCACTTTGTTGTTTTTCTTTATCATAATCCCATTGCCACAGAATAAGAAACAAGATGTTGTAGTCAACCTTAGGTTGGCTCCCTATATTACTGGAGAAATAAGTGCAGGTAGTTTACATTAATATTCAGCTAATATATCAGTAACCGTTTTGTCCTACCTTTTGCTATTTATGTGACAGATAAATGGCCCTCTGCTATCCTCACGGGGCGAGGTAAACTAGGTAGTGACCCTTTGTTTTCCTAGCTTTCAATAAATACTTTATAATATAACACATAATTACATTATAGGAAAATTCCAGTTACACTTTCGAGACACATGAAACGTTTGCGAGCGGTTTCAAAAGTATCACCAAGAGCGTAGACGTCCCCCTTAAAGGGCAGCGCCACGACATATCTACCACTGTTGGGATCGCGGGTTGTAGTTAATTTATAAAATTCTTCACACTCAACATCCGAAGGGTGCTGAATGGGCGTTGCGGAGGGAAGCTCTTCCAGCTCCCAAAAACGTCTGACTAAAGAGTCAATAGCGGTAGGCTCTTCAATAGAACACGTTAGAACATATTGAGTTGAACGCGGTAGTGTAATCGGTACAGAACCCATCACAACATAACCCAACACCGTGCGCAATGCAGTGGGTGCCGACGGATCGCAATGGGAGCGAACCACGTCCGGGAGTAGTAAGTGTGGGAAAAGAGACGCGCCGATTAGCAAATCAATTTTATTTGGGATGCCATGATGATCATCTGCTATTTGTAATCTCGATAAATGTGATAAAACGGAAGTGTCTACCACAGCGGTGGGCAATAAATCTGTTATCCTATCAACAACAAGCGGTTCAATATTAAAATATATATTTTTATTGTAGCGCGAATAAAACTTTAAATTAATAGGATTAGTGTAAATCTCTTTCTCTGCCCCACCGAACCCCTTAACTAAAGTACGTTCGGTGTATTGAGGTTGAATACCTAACAAATCACAACACTCTTTAGTGATAAAATGACTTTGTGAAGCGGAATCTAAAAGCGCACGAATTATTTTTCGTTGGCATTTGTTATCATAAACAATAACTTGCGCGGTTGATAACAAAACTGTTGAATGTTGCGCGAGCGCGCTCGGATTGCTTATATTGTTATTATTAAAAGGACTGGCGCACGCGTTCGCGCAGAGCGCCGTTACATCGCAATGCTGCGTAGTTGAAGCGTCAGGTGGCGCGCACGGCGCGCGGCATTCACCCGATGGCTCAGTGAGCGAAACGGCGGGGTAGCGCGGTTGCACGGGGTTTGAACCGCGTGGAAAGTGCAATAACGTATGATGGCGGCTACGCTTACCCGTGAGTTGGACACAGGCGCGACAATTCGAATTAGAAGAGCAATTAGAAACTTTGTGATTTAAACTGAGGCAATTTAAACACGCATTGTAATCTTTTACACATTTATAACGATCATGCGGCGACATTTTATTAAAATCAGGACACTTAAACAAGTGTTTATGCAAAACATTTGTACATAAACATTTATGCGATGACTCATCTGTTATGATATAAGTTTGATACTTGGGTGGCGAAGTATTAGTACTAGAACGACGGTTATATTTATCGTTATTACTACTCGGGCGCATAATACTAGTGCCTTTCACGTGAGTGCGTTCAAATACCTTTGCGCGTGTTTTTATAAAATCAATTAAACCATCAAATGTAGGCATATTAGTTCCACATTGAAGTTCAAAAGCGCGGACACTATCTGAGTCTATCTTTTTCAAAGCGGTATGAACTATGTTTAAATCTGCGAGATTATCTAGCTTTAAGTTCTGTAAAGCGCGCACAGCGCTTGTAAAATTGTCATTAAATAAATCAAAGTTTGTTGTGGAAGCGGATTGAAATGATTTAAAATCGAACATTTGATTTAAATACGCGGAAACGAGCATGCGTTTGTCATCGTACTTATCTTTGAGTAATTTGACAATTAAATTATAATTCTCCGCACACGGAGTTATACCCGATATCACGGACCTAGCCGTACCTTTCAGGATACCCAGCAGATAATATAATCGTTCTGCATCAGTCAGTTCTGGATTAGTGTGAACTGTAGATTCGAAACTCAACCAGAACAATGAAAACAATCGAATGTCACCCGAAAATGGTATCAATTCGATGGGGGCTAACCTCGGTGTCGATTTGCGCATTACATTAGAATCACGTGACGTGTTTACTTCTGTATAGCGGGCACGAGCGCGTGTTATTCTACTATTTAAGGATTCAAACGAGATTAAGCTATGATAATCAGGTTTAGCGGAGGGATTAATAGTTAACAAGCGAGCGTTGTATTCGTCTAAGATCTGTTCAAACTTGGATCGTAAATCTGATATGTGAGACGACTCGTCGAGGAAACATTCTCTCTTACGTATGTCTGTATTAGCGGTGATTGATAAATCATATATTTTTTGTATTATCTCAAATATCGCATCACGTTTAGCTAGTAAAATGCGTAACATCGAATCCTGAGACTCATCAACATCTTTATATTCAGTATCGCTATTTGAAGACGATGTGGTAGGTTTTTTAGACATAATTAAAACAAACTTTAACAATAAAATGTAAACAAGTATTGATAAGAGCGAAGAAAATAATATTGTAGGTAGATAAAGGTAACAGTGGCTAAATACGTGACCTACTTAGCACGCGATTCGAGAACATTCGTTTTGCGAAAAAGAAATAAAATGTAGGTATATTTATATTATTATTTTAATATAAAGTATATTTTAAACAATCACTTATTAGGCACAATTTTAGTATGCTAATAAGGGCGGTTATATTTTTATATTGCGGGATAAAAGACCTCGTGTGGGCCGTAAATCTCTTATTAGACCTAGGTATGTTAGGTATGCCAATGTTTGCGTGTTTAGCGGAACAAATAATATAATAAGGATCAAATCTATACGGTTCGACTGGACCAAACAATATGGTGACGCCGTTTGTGATTACGCCAGTATAAAATATAATTGATTTTTCTTCTTCGGTAAAAGTGGACTGTATGTGATTAGCGTGGTCGTTAAAGAAAAAAAAATGGAAAGATGGGATGCATAGCACCTAGGTACCTTTATTTCTCGGTCTTCGTTGCTTGTATCTCGACCGGGGTCTTGGTGACTGCCTTCCTCCTAAATCTCTTCTCAGGAACGAACACACACTCGCGTGACGTAACACAGGTGCACCATATAAGGAAAGAGTTCATAAAAATGTTCACGAGTAGTTTATATAAGAGATTGTAGTCTCTTTGGCGATTGCGGGTCACATAAAAGGAAATTTCTTCCTGGCGGGTAAACTAGGAGTACATTCACAAGAAGCTTGTACGACTTCTGGCGGGAACTTCCGATGCGTCCGGAAGCGCGGCGGTTAGAAAGAAAGAAAGAAAGAAAGAAAGAAAATAAATTTAATAGTGATAGTTAAGCAATACACATACAAACACAGAAAATAGTAAAAACAAAGCATAAAAGTAATACAATATAACAAAATATTAATACAAAAACAATAATAATTACGTTACGATCAATACATATAGTTACGATCGATACATATAGTATCTCGATCGATGTCAAAGGTGTACTAATTAAAATTTGCAACGATCCTTTTCTGGAAACGTCGGCGTCGATATGAAACGGCGGAATCTCATTGGCTCTCTATGTCGTGATGCTATGCGTTGTTAGGTTGGTAGTAGGAAATGACCACAATTTAAAAAGTAAATTTATGTATTAACAATTATAGCATATACTGGCGTTACCAGTTGCTTTTATTGATTTCGGCAGCGAATGTAGTTTAATCAGAGAATCTGATGCTCGAACTCTGAATTTAACTAGGAATTTAACAGAGCTGCCCGTAATCAAAGGATTTGGGAACTCTAAAGTTTATCCAGTATATAGGAGCAACGTTGATCTGAAATTAGATGAAATTGACGTTAATGTAGAAGTATTAGTAGTTAACAACCAGTTTCTTCAGTCAGCTTTACTTATAGGTCACAATGTTACTGAACTTCCTTGCGTAACGGTACTTAAGAATAGCAATCAATTAACGTTTTACCAGAGTCCCGGTACCATTATACAGCCGGCAAAGTGTTTAAAGTTAAATATTGATAATGATACCGATATAAGATTATCAGGATTAGTTGAAGTTACCGCATCTGACGTTGGCTACTGTGGAGATATTTATATTGAAGGTTACTGCAATTGTGAGCCTAGGAGAGAGCTTTATTTGCACCAGGGAGTTTATAGGGTAATTAATGGGAAGTGCTGTTTGCCTATAACTAATTTATCAGGTCAAAACCTTACGTTACATAAGAAGCATCCTATTGCTAAAGGAGCTTACTTTGTTGCAAGAAATACCACTTATACGAATAGACTAACGAAAGACAGTTCGGAATATGAACCTTTACTAATATCTGACATTAAAGTTGGGCCTGAAATTGACAAAGAGACATTAGGCAGACTTCACTCACTATTACTTAATTATCGTGATTGCTTTGCATTTAATCTAGGAGAAATTGGTTGTATCAACTCAAGTGAAATGAAAATAGACTTATTAGATGATAAACCCGTAGTTTATCGACCGTACAGATTATCTTTTTCGGAAAGAGGTCAGGTTAGGGAGATAATAGATGATCTATTGCAAAATGACATTATACAAGAGTCTAATTCAAGTTATGCTAGTCCTATACTATTGGTGAGAAAAAAGACAGGGTAGCAGCGTTTATGTGTCGATTATAGGGCCCTCAATAATAAGACTATTAAAGATCGCTTCCCTTTGCCGATTATTGATGATCAGTTGACAAACCTTAGTGGCAATAGGTTCTTCACATCACTTGATCTGGCTTCTGGGTATTACCAGGTGCCAATGGCAAAAGAGAGTCGTCCGCTAACTGCATTCGTAACGCCAGACGGGCATTACGAATTTAAAAGAATGCCTTTTGGCCTTGCGAACGCTCCGGCTGTATTTCAGAGGTTAATTAATGCAATGCTGGGTAGTAAACGTTACGAATCAGCTTTGGCTTATTTAGATGACATTCTTGTGCCATCAGCCACATTAGAGGAAGGGTTTATGAGGTTGGAGGATGTTTTGAAGTTGTTACGACAGAATGGGCTTACTTTAAAATTATCTAAATGCCGTTTCTTCGATGATTCTCTCGACTATTTAGGGTACGATATTTCCGCTGAAGGGATACGTCCTAATGAGAATAAGGTTTTAGCCATTAAAGAGTTTCCTGTTCCCCGAAACATACATGAAGTCCGTCAGTTTTTGAAGTGAAAACTTCTTTAGCGGCGTTGAGCACTTTTCTGTAATGGGTATAAAATCTTAAACTCGCGTCAGGACACGTGACCTGATCGAAAAAGCGTAAGACGGATGGAGAGTAGACAGCTATCCCCTCTCTACGGCGCGGCGAAAATGTATGCCTGGGCCTACTGTTTCTTTAATAGATAGAGTGGTTCAAGAGGATGGCTTTTGTACCTATAATATAACAAGGTTTTTGAAGTGAATACTTCTTTAGGCGCGTTGGGCGTTTTTGACGGGAAAAAACTTCTTTTTAGTTCGCGTCACCGACATGCTAATCTGTGCATCCCTGCTATGCTATCGGTCGGTCGCAAGTTAATAGTTTTCACTTATATCGGCAGTCCCCATGACTGCCTGTTTTTTATTTTTTTGGGATTAGCAGGATATTTCAGAAAATTTATCCGAAGTTTCGGGGAAATAGCTAGACCATTAACAAACTTACTCAAAAAGGGCAATGCCTTTAAATGGACACATGAAGAATCACATTCATTTATTACCCTAAAAAGCAAATTAGTAGACCGGCCTGTTTTGACGCTGTACAACCCCCATTTTGAAACTGAGTTGCATACGGATGCAAGTTCTTTAGGCGTGGGTGGGATATTGCTGCAATGGCAACCAGAACCGCGCGCTCTCAAACCGATAGCTTATTTTAGCCGACAAACCACCCCCGAGGAACGTCACTTGCATTCTTATGAACTCGAGACCCTCGCGATTGTATGTTCATTAAAGAAATTTAGAGTATATTTATTGGGAATAGAATTTAAGATTGTGACAGACTGTAACGCCCTTCGAACTACACTTACTAAACGCGACTTAATACCCCGAATAGCTAGGTGGTGGCATTTAATAAGCGAATTCAACTTTAGTATAGAGTACCGTCCAGGTATCCGTATGGCTCATGTAGACTCATTGAGCCGCAACACAAAATTGACACCCGAAGATATCGATAATTCTGCCATCACAGTCTATAGTATCGAAACTGATAACTGGCTCTTGACTTTACAAATGACAGATCCTGATATATCCCGAATATATAAAATCCTTAAACCTGAGTCAGATGAAGAAGCTAAAGAAATTAGGAAAAATTATGTAGTTAGTAATAGTAGAGTGTATAGGAAAGTTGGTGATAAGCTTTGTTTACTCGAACTGCCCGATGGCAAATATGTAAATCTAACCATGATGATGCGGGTCATTTAGGTATATCAAAGACAACTGAGAGAATTCAATCATCTTTCTGGTTTCCTAAGTTACGTAGATTTGTTAAAAAGTATGTCAAGTCTTGTATTAAGTGCGCCTATAACAAGGATGATATGTCACGACATAAGAGTGGTCAGTTGTACCCGATAGAGAAGCTAAGTGTTCCGTTTCACACCATCCATATTGACCATTTGGGGCCATTTGTCAAAAGCAAGAACGGCAATGCTTACATTATCACCATAGTGGATGGATTTACCAAGTATTTGTTTGTAAGAGCTGTTATGGATACAAAAACTAAGACAACGGTTAAAGTTTTATTGAATATTTTTTATGATTTTGGTTTACCATCGCCAGGGCTGGGCAAAATACATGCTTTGTTGTAATTGAGATACAAATTACAAAATACTGCGTTTGCAAGTAATTGAAATACAAAATACTAATTACTTTTGAGTGGAGTAATTGAAATACAAATTACAAAATACAGTATTTTGGCTGTTTGTAATTGAAATACAAATTACAAAATACATTTATCTTAATTTTTACCTAACTTTAAAAAACAGGAGGTTTTTTAATGTTTGTTCACGAATAACTTTGTCGTTTATCGATTTTAATGCTTCTTTTATTGTTGGAAAGAAAATGTTTCAGAGGTGGTTCTATGATAGGGAAATTAGGTAGTCCAGGGAATTAGATGGCAACTTTCAAAAATCATAGGACACTGTTCTAGGTCGGTTTTGCTATCATAGGAAAGAGGATAAATTTAATTAATAATAATATTTATGTAGGGATTATCTCTGAAAATATTGCCCGTGGTGACGTATTAAGAATACAAGCGTCAGCACCCCCATCTTCAGCGAGCATGCAGCTCGCCAAGGCTGTCCGCCTTGTCCTCGGGAGTGGGTCGTGGCGAGGCACCGACGGAGGATCTGACGTACCACCTCACCCAGCTCCTCACAGGTCATGGCTGTTTCGCCAAGTACCCGTGGGAGCTGGTTGGTATCGAGTTGGATCCCGAGTGCCGCAATTGTGGGAATGGGGCCGTGGATACGGCGGAGCACACCCTCGCCGTATGCACGGCCTGGGACACCCAGCGTGTTGACCTCGTCGACGTGCTGGGCAAGGATTCGTCACCCGCAATGAACAATGTTGGGCTACCGTCGCCTCCTTCGCTAGGGAGGTGATAGCGGGAAAGGGGGAGTCCCTGCGGGAGCGCGAACGCGCTGGCAAATCCTTGCCACCCCGCGGGGCCGCGGGCAGAGTTCGTCGGCGCTTAATAGCCGGCAACTTCCACCGACGAAGTGGTCCCGTGGGTCTCTGAGTACTGATCGGCCACGACAACACAACGGCGGGAACTAATGTTACCGCCGTTGGGTCGGGACCCGATTAGCGGGGCCACCTCTCACCGGGTCATGGTAAAGCTCAAGTCATCATCATGGCATGACAGCATGGCGGGGCAGAAAGCGGTTATAATAATTGGTCAAGTGCGAGTCGGACTCGCGCACGAAGGGTTCCGTACCATTATCTATGCAACATAAGGCAACGTTATTAGTATCGAGCAAGAAACGGTAAAAAAATCATGTTTGTTGTATGGGAGCCCCCCTTAAATATTTATTTTATTTTTAGTATTTGTGGTTATAGCGGCAATAGAAATACATCATCTGTGAAAATTTCAACTCTCTAGCTATCACCGTTCTTGAGATACAGCCTGGTGACAGACGGACGGACGGACGGACGGACGGAAAGCGAAGTCTCAGTAATAGGGTCCCGTTTTTACCCTTTGGGTACGGAACCCTAAAAAGTAAACAAAACAAAAACCACCCTCATCTTCTCCCCAGGCGAGCAGCCTAAAAGCCAGCTATGGAATATTCTGCACAGATAATATCCTCTATGAGAGACGGAAAACTGGAAAATAAACCTTGCGTCAACACGTCAGGACAGCGCTGCACAGTAAGCCAAAACCCTCCCATAGTGGAAGAGGCCCGTGCTCAAAAGTAGGCCGTTCATGGGCTGGAGAGAGATAGAGAGAGGACTTATTTCTAAAGGTATTGATCCAATCCCGATATTTTCTGCATTAAATTAGTGAAAATTAATTTTCAAAAATGAAAATATGTTGAAAAAAACAGATTTGATCAATACTTTTAGAGATAACCCCTCTCTCTAATTGATCAAGATGCGAGAGGTGAAATCTTTTACTCATTTTCTCAGCGATAAAATTTATTGGATAAGGTTGTCTTTATGATAGTACATACAATGTATTATCATTGCAAAAATACCCGCCACTCTGTCTCGTCGGCCATTCTTCACAGATATTAGATGCCAGCCTAGTAAAACTAGCAATAAAATTTAAATTTAAAAAATTATAACTCTCTTTCCAGCCCATTTACGTCCCACTGTTGGGCACGGGCCTCCTCCACTTTGGGAGGGATTATGCTCTACTGTGATATGTAATTCTCCAACAATGGGAGTTGACATGCAAATCATCCTAATAAAAACATACATGGTGTGTTGTGCGAAATCCGTGAGGATCTGTTTAGCAATGAGGATGGATCTTTCTCCGTTAAGTGCATAAGCTGTACCTTTGTAAATAAAGTAAAAAATTTTGTGGAATTTAGAAACGGTCAATCAAAAATAAAGACATTGAAGTGCAAAAATTGTAACAAACAAAGTGTCGTAAAAATATACGTAGATACTAAACAAAAATTAATGGACAATAAATTTGTAACCGAGGTATTGTATAAAATATACACCTGTGAAAATACCGTTTGCAAAAGTACTTTTCACAACTGCCAGAGTTGTAATAAACAACTGATAGTAAGAGCTATACCACAGGACGAATTTCTCGCAAGCGAAATAATTGTGTGCACCTGTAAGAAAATAAATACTGTGTATGTACACAGTAATGAATTAAATCTTAAACATAATAATAAGCTTCATGAGCAAGCTAAAAATGTCGTAATGGCTCAAACTAGTAAAATTGTATTATGCAATCAACAGAAATCTTCTAGATCAGTCCCAGGCAATACACCTGAAGTCGCGAGTATCTTTACAAACCGATTCAAAGTACTGTGCAACAACGCAGAGAGTGAGGCTTCACAGAGTCATTCCCTTTCAACTGCTTCTTCGATGCGCTCTAACTCAGCAGACTCACGAAGTTCATCACGCAAGCGTACCCTTACTGAAACTGGGGACACGATCGTGCCAAAGCCCAAAAGACCAGCCGCACGTAAAAATAGTCCACGCACTAATGGCCCGAACGGTGTAACAGCTAAAGCAAATGGATATGTCCCTCCAATTCTTATTAATGATTTGCGATACTAATTTAGTAATTTGAAAGACAATAAAAAAATTATGTCAGACAAACTGATTTGTGACTTATCTCGCGTTCTTGCAAGACTTAAACCACGAATAAGTCGTAATGAGAAAAGCAAAAACATTCTTATTACGGTTAGTGATCTCGAGAAACGCAGTTTAGTCATCGAAGAAATAAAAAAGTTTAAACCAGATTTGGCTTTCATAGCTCCAAAACCCCGTGCAGAGCAAATAAGAACAACCAAAGTAGTAATCAGAAATATGACGCACGATTACACACACGATGAGCAGCTGGAAGAAATGGAGAAATGTATCGGCATACGGCCATTAAGTATCAAGCGTATCACTTCTGATGTACAGCTTTGCATTTTTGATGGTTCGTTCTCATATGTGGAATTGGCAAACAAAATGAAAAATGCTACTGAGGCCTTCTTTTGCGCTCACAGGATCAAACCTGAACGCTTCACAACGAGTAGAGACAGAATATTACAATGTAAAAACTGTCTTCGTTTTAACCACGCCACGAGCGCCTGTCATGCCCAAAAGCGCAATTCGACGATCGATATTGTGAACAGTCATGATGAAACAATTAAAGTCTGCATAAACTGTAGAGATGTAAAACCTGAGCAACACACGGCTACACAACGTAAATGCCCGCACTTTCAACGAGAAATGAATAAGCAAAAAACAAAACGAGAAGAAGCTCTGCTTCGCGAGGAGGCGAAACAACTTAGCAAGCAACAACAAGACTTGTCCAGACAACCTTCACTACACGAACGTTTATCACGTCCACGTGGAAGACAATTGAGAGGCGAAAGTAGCTATGCTAATGTTACAGCTGTGAGCCAGCAAAAAGAGCAACCTGATAACAAAAAACAAATCAACATCATAAACTCTCAAAAGAAGACTTTTTGGAGATATTCGATCGTTGCTTTAAAGAGTTACGCGATGCTATTCTCGACTGCAACTGGAACTAAGAAGTACTTACGCATAATGCACATTAATGTGCAAGGCATCCGTGGAAAATTCATAGAAGTTAAACATGCCGTGAATAAGTATAATGTAGATATTCTTGTACTTAATGAGATGAAAACTAACACCGAGACACAAAAGTATTCCATACCTGGATATAACAGAATTCACGAAAGAAAAGAAAGACATCTAGGTACTGTAATGTACATTAAAGTAGGCTTACGATGGACCCAAACGCAGCTGATAGATAGTGTCGATGACGCGGATAGGCGCATAGAGGGATGCAGCATTGATCTATACATTAATCATAAAACAAATGAAAAAATTACAATTAAAGGCATATATATACCAATACCGAGACAAGCCGACCTCATCGATGAATTTGAGACATTGGTGCTAGGCGAAAGTGCAATTATAATAGGCGACTTGAATTTACGCATGAGACAACTTAATCAAACAAGAGACGCTGGTCTGGGCATCGTGCTGCGAGATGCAATCCGGCGTGGCTTCGTCAAACTGGCTCATACTGGCCTGCCATCCCGACCCACAAGCCAAGGAAACAATATACTCGACGCAGCTATCATGAACCACAGTCACACATTACTAGAATTTAAATGCCAGCAAAGAGAGTGTATCTCTTCAGACCACCTACCATGGACACTTGACGTAATAATCGATAGTGACTATGAACAACCGATAAGTCGTGATCTTACACACATAAAGGGCACCCGAAATGGCAGACAAGATTTCGAAGAGCTATTAGCTAGTAACGTGGGCTCTAAACTACAAATTACCTCGAACGACGAATGCGACAAATACATTGTGACGGTAGAGTTGGCCATTATGCAAACACTTGACAAACTAGCACCTCTAAGAACAATTGATCCGAAAGATATGCTTCCACTATACATAAGACAAAGAATAACCGAACGCAACGTCAAGAAGAGACGAGCTTGGCGTCTACGAAACACTGACCTTACAACAATAGCAAGGAAGCAATATAATGAATGTAAACATTTATTGGCCAAGGAAATAGCACAATATAAAGAAAATAAGTGGTGTAAGGTACTTGAAAATAATAAAAGACTATCGGACACGTATGTGGGCAGTACAAAGAGCTTTGAAAAAACCTGCCATGAAATTGCCACACTTCAGTGATTGCAGTAGCGAGTTAGAAACTATTGACAAAATGGTCAACACAGCCTTAGTGAAAGAAGCCACTATAGATACTTGTGATGAATGCTCGGAAATTTCCACTCCATTTTCACCACTTGATCAAACATCGAAACATGAACTAAAATTAGCACTCAAATGTTTTAAAAACAACAAAGCCCCAGGACCCGATGGGATTAAAGCCGATATACTTAAATTGGGTGGCGACAGGGCTGGGCAAAATACATGCTTTGTTGTAATTGAAATACAAATTACAAAATACTGGGTTTGCAAGTAATTGAAATACAAAATACTAATTACTTTTGAGTGGAGTAATTGAAATACAAATTACAAAATACAGTATTTTGGCTGTTTGTAATTGAAATACAAAATACAAATTACAAAATACATTTATACTAATATTTGTCTTGTATTTAATATAAAAAATTTTACCCATGGTAAAGCTCAAGGCATCATCATGGCACAGCAAGACAGAAGGCGGTTATAAAAAATAAACAAAACAAAATCCACCCCCATCTTCTCCCCAGGCTGCTTTAAATCCAGCTATGGAATATTCTGCACAGATAATATCCTCTATGAGAGACGGAAATCTCGAAAATAAACCTTGCGCCAACACGACAGTAAACCAAAGCCCTACCATAGTGGAAGGGGCCCATGCTTAAAAGTAGGCCGTTAATGGGCTAGAGAGGTAGAGAGAGGACCCATTTTTAATGGTATTGATTCAATCCTGATATTTTCTGCACAAAATTAGTCAAAAAATTTTTGAAAAAATATAAAAGCGTTGAAAACTTAAAACGGATTTGATCAACAAGTACTTTTAGAGATAACCCCTCTCTCTTATAGATCGAGATGCGAGAGGTGAAACCTTTTACCCATTTTCTCATCGATAAAATTTATTGGATAATGTCTTTGTATGTACTATCATTGCAAAAATACCCGCCACTTTGTCTCGTCGGCCATTCTTCATCAGATATTAGATGCATACATCAATATTATCGTCGACATGTACCTATTTACACAGCTAGTAGGTATATAAAATGAAGAATTAGGCATATTTTTTTGTTTACTCAAAATCTACTAAATATATTTTAATTCCGGTTTACGTGTTTCTATATATAATAGTTACTTATGTTATTTCATTAGTTAATACGCGATAACCGACCGACAAATGAAAAAAATAAAAAATGAGAGAGGTTGTTTCGCTAAGATTTTCTATCGAGAAAACTTTTTTCAATCGCGTTTCTGAGTTTATGCGATCCCAGATTATATAATGAAAAAACATATAAGTACTTAAAAATTAGAGCTCTAGCCATTCAATCTAAAGAAAAAATGAAAACTTCGTACGTAGAAAAATGCACGAAACTATTTTGGTATCCTCTTAACACTTTAAGTACAATTTGAATACAAAGACGGCCTTAATGCCATAGGCATTTTCTACTAGTCAACCTTTGGGTGGTGCAGAGAATAAGTAAAGTAGGTGCTTAAGGATGAAAATTAAATATTCACTAATATTTTACATGGCACAACATGGTGTGCCACAAAATTTTGCGGCTAAAACGAATCGCTGCAAAACCGACATCACATAGTCTTGTTTGCCCTACACTAGAGTGCTTGCTTTAGCAGCATTAGCTTCCACCAGTCAGCACTTTCATCAAAAGCTACAAAGGTTAAAAAAATTTTTTTTAACTTGTTTAACTTACAGTAATATAGGAATTGATTTTACAATTAACTTCATATCTGTATATCAATTTACTGTAGTTACCCCAAACAGCGCAAAATATAAGCCCCTATGAGATTAGGGCTTATTTAACAGGTACAGTGTTGCAGGTCTAATAGCTACTTTGGCTACATAAAGTGACGGTTGTAAAAGTATTTTAAAAATGTATTTTGAAGCCTCAAGTAATTGAAATACTAATTACAAATTACTTCGACGTATGGTAATTGAAATACAAATTACAAATTACATTTTAAGGCAGTAATTGAAATACAAATACAAATTACGTAATTGTATTTCAATTACGTATTTCAAATACATGTAATTGAAATACTGCCCAACCCTGGGTGGCGAGACCATGATTTTGATTTTCAAAAATATTATGGACTACATACTGATGTCGGGATACTTCCCAAAACGATGGAAAGCCAGTACTTGTATCTTTTTGCATAAGGCAGGTAAGGACCACAAAGACCCCAAATCATATAGACCTATAAGCCTACTTAACATCATGGCCAAATGGGCCGAGAGAATAATACTGAACCGCATCAAGACCGAGTTACTTGAAATAATACCCAGTCATCAACACGGTTTTACGAGAAATAGAGGCACAGCTACCCAAATACTTCGCACAGGCAAATACGTCTCCGACGCGCTGGATAAAGGTCACAGCGTTGCTATGATATCAACTGATCTAAGCAAAGCCTTTGATTCAATCAACCATAAAGGCCTGTGTCGTAAGTTAATCGATGCTGGAGCACGCAACAACCTTGTAAAAATAATTTAGAATTACCTGAGCGGCAGAACCACACGAGGTCGATTTAAAACCACTACAGGAACAGAGCATAGCGTTCCGCACGGTGTGCCCCAGGGATCGATACTCGGGCCTGCGATCTTTAACCTTTATGTGGCTGATCTACCTAACGAGAGAATAGCTGGCCAGATGCTGTCCCAGTACGCTGACGATTTATGTATACTCAACGCAGCTGAAAAGCCTGATCACGCAACACGCCGAGCGGAGTGGGCTGCTTTTACTATAATTAACTATTATAAAAAATGGGGTCTTAAATGCAACGTAGACAAAACTGAGTGCATCATGTTCTCACACAAAAGACCAAGACTTGCGAACCCAAATACGGGCTATAGAAATTACGTTCAAATAGGTAACGAACAAATTCCGTTCAAACAAGAAATAAAATACCTTGGAGTCTGGTTAGACAAAAGGCTGTCAATGAACAAACATGCTAAGGAAAATATCGAAAAGGCCAAAAGAGTCAAGGGTGCGCTAAACTCAATCATCGGCTTCCGATCTAAGCTCAGTGTCGAAGTGAAGCTACTTGTTATTCAAGTATGCTTGGTACCAGACTACGGAGTTATACAACTATTACCCAGGTACAGCAAAACAAATCTGCTCAAACTTGAGAGGCAATATAAACTGGCACTGAAAAGTGCTTTACAACTACCCAGACGCTATGACACCGATTTACTCTGGAAATTACTACAACAGGACCCGTGGCACATTCGGGCGCACGATCTCCATGGCGACATGATAGAACGTCTCAAAAGTCTGTCCATAGAGGGGCTCACAGATCAAGGCCCGTCTTACACTCGCTATGGTCAACACAATCCTTTTCTTTTTTCAACCAGAGTAGGGGTAATTGAATATTTCAATAAAAAGCAAAGGGACAAGCCGCTCTTCAAGCGAATGGCTCCCTCCCGTCAGCGTAGGCTTTGACTATAGAGACACTAATTAGATAATTAGCGGTTTTCCGCAGGGGCTAATCCCCTTTGTTCGGTTGTTGTCCTCAATTTAATCTGTATACTAGTAATCTGAGGAAACAATTAGGATAGTTTTCAAAAGCTCCCACTAGGCGGACACAATGAAATACACTGTAATATGAAATGAAATTTAAGTGAAATGTAAAAATAAACTAGAGAATAAATAAAACAACTAAACTAAACTTGGCGTACAGCTTATTTAAAAGGTACAGTGTTTCATCTCCAATAGCTACTTTGGCTACATAAAGTGACGGTTGTAAATGTATTTTAAAAATGTATTTTGAAGCCTCAAGTAATTGAAATACAAATTACAAATTACTTCGACGTCTGGTAATTGAAATACAAATTACAAATTACATTTTAAGGCAGTAATTGAAATACAATTACAAAATACGTAATTGTATTTCAATTACGTATTTCAATTACATGTAATTGAAATACTGCCCAACCCTGACCATCGCGAATAATATCGGATCGAGGTACCTCTTTCACTTCAGCTGCTTTTAAATCTTTTTGTGACACTCATGGTATAAAACACGTTTTGAACGCTGTCGCGTGTCCCAGAGCCAACGGCCAAGTCGAAAGATACAACCAAACTATTTTAAGTTCACTTGCGAAATATTCTGATGGAGAGGACGAACGGAACTGGGACATGTGTCTAGGCAAAATTCAGTGGGGAATTAATAATGCCACAAATTCCACCACTCAAAAAACAGCATCTGAAGCATTGTTTGGAATCAGGTTGAAGGATAGCCTAAGTAATATGTTAGATATCAATAATGAGCCCAATTTCAATTTTACAGAAGTAAGACAACAAGTTCGTACAAATATTGAATCTAGTCAAGTTAAACAAAAACAAAACTATGACCAAAATAGAGTTCCTGCCCCGACTTATAAGGAAGGGGATTTAATTAAAATAACTAGGACTAATTTCAATAATAAAGGTAATAGTACTAAGTTGATGTCAAAATTTATAGGCCCCTTCAAAATAGCAAAAGTTTTAGGCAAAGATAGGTATAAAATTGTAGAAATACCTGGTTTTAGTAATCGCAAGAATAAATTCGATAGCGTGGTAGCAGTAGACAGGATTCGACCATGGATCAATATAAATTTGACCGAACAAAATGATAATGTTATTGCTACTAGCAGTACGTCTGATAGCGAAAGTAGTAAAAGTGACAATGAACTGGCCCAAAATCTATCTGAGTCGAAACAGTAGCCGAATGTAATGAATTATTAACTACTTAAATATAAAATAGTACAAAATTAAATTTCTTTACCTATGTTTATATTTACAAAATTATTTTACGAATGTAAGGAATGATTTATAGATATGTATCATATATTAAGATATACGATTAATATTCATATAAAATTTTATAATTTTGTTAGTACTTATAATTACTTTAGTGATTTTAAACCGTGCGTCAGGAGATCGCACGTAGTCGGACGGCCGAATGTAATGAATTTATGATGTATTTAATATTGTTTAACTAATTTGTTAGTTAGATAAAGTTAGCTTTTTGTTACATTTTTAATCTAATATTAGATAAATAATAATATGTTAGTCGATTCAAAATGCCATTTCTTTATTAGTCTATAGATTAATGACGTTTTGTGCACTCTGTAACAATAATTTAGTGGCGATGCCGATTATAAAACAGGTGGGTACTCTGAATTTGGAATTATTCTGATCGGACATCTCAACCAAAGACAGACGTTCTTAATATTAGCCGAGTGTAATATCTGTGGCAACGTTAGTTATTTACATTGTAATAATTATTCAAGGATATAAGCAAGAGTGATATTATAATATAACCGTTGTTAATTTTTTTTCTTCAATTTTACTACAATTACATCATCATTCTCCTGCCCTTATTCCAATATTTGTGTTCGGCGCAACATGTCAACATTTCCATACTCTTCTGACAACCGTCATATCCATGTTAACTCGCTGCAAAAAAGCCCGTGCAGGGAAGGGGCAGCTCGCGGGCTGAGGTAGTTTGAAGGCCCATCGCTGAAGTCAAGGCTGCCCTTCAAACCACCTTAGCACGCCGAAGCAGCAGCGGTGAGGCTTCAAATCATCTGTGACTGAAGCTCGCGTGGGCCCGCCCAAAGCGAGTAGCGACGGAGCCGTGACAGAAACAATGCTTGCTGCCTGCTTGCATGTTGCATGCCTCCTTGCATGTTACACGCTTGCTTTATTATTGCATGCTTGCTTGCATGTTGCATGCCGCATGCTTGTTTGCATGATGTAAATCCTCTGTACGATGATCCTCTATATGATGGATCGCTTCGGTCAGGTTAAGGGAAACAAAATATTTTTATTTGAAACAAAAAATTTCATTGATGTTTCGAATTATCAATAAGTCGAAATTTTTGTTATTCGGTCTATTGAATTTCGGTATTTTAAGAATGATGAACGTTAGGAATTTTGAACCATTCGGAATTATGAAAATCTTTGCATGGTTTCAAACAAGTTTTACTAATATGATTTCTTAAAACATTCTTATCACTAAAATCTTTCACACACGTGTTACATTAAAATTGTTTCTCGACAGTATGCTTCAGATTATGATTTAATAACTGAATCTCCCGAACAAAACCTTTCCCACATATATCACACTTGAATGGTTTTTCTCCAGTGTGTGTACGATTATGAGTTATTAAATTACCATTTTGTGCAAACCCTTTTCCACAAATGTCAAATTGTAGGGTTTTTCTCCAGTATGTGTGCGAATATGAGCTAATAATTCAAATTTTTGTCTAAACCCTTTACCACATGTGTCACACTTGAATGGTTTTTCATCAGTGTGTGACCGAATATGAGTTAATAAAATGCGTTTTTGTCCAAGCCCTTTTCCACAAATGTCACACTTGTAGGGTTTTTCTCCAGTATGTGTGCGAATATGAGTTAATAGATGACAATTATGTCCAAACCGTTTTTCACATATGTCGCACTTGTATGGTTTTTCACCAGTGTGTGTACGATTATGATATATTAAAGTACTATTTTGTGCAAACCTTTTTCCACAAACGTCACACTTGTAGGGTTTTTCTCCAGTGTGTGTACGATTATGATTTTTTAAAGTACCATTATCTGCAAACCTTTTTCCACAAATGTCACACTTGAATGGTTTTTCTCCAGTATGTGTGCGAATATGAGTTAATAATGAACCATTTTGTGCAAATCCTTTTCCACAAATGTCACACTTGTAGGTTTTTTCTCCAGTATGTGTGCGAATATGAGTTATTAGATGACTATTATGTCCAAACCGTTTTTCACATATGTCACACTTGAATGGTTTTTCTCCAGTATGTGTGCGAATATGAGTTAATAATAAACCATTTTGTGCAAATCCTTTTCCACAAATGTCACACTTGTAGGTTTTTTCTCCAGTATGTGTGCGAATATGAGTTAATAGATGACTATTATGTCCAAACCGTTTTTCACATATGTCACACTTGTAGGGTTTTTCTCCAGTGTGTGTACGATTATGATTTTTTAAAGTACCATTTTGTGCAAACCTTTTTCCACAAATGTCACACTTGTAGGGTTTTTCTGCAGTGTGTGTACTATTATGTCTTACTAGATTACCACTTTCTGCAAACCTTTTTCCACAAATGTCACACTTGTAGGGTTTTTCTCCAGTGTGTGTACTATTATGAGATACTAGATCACTATTTCGTGCAAACCTTTTTCCACATATGTCACAAATGAATGGTTTTTCTCCAGTATGTGTGCGTATATGACTTTTTAGATTTGAGCGGCTACTAAAGCTTTTCCCGCAATCGCCACACTTGAATGGTTTTTCACCAGTGTGCGTGCGAATATGACTGTTTAAATGTGAGCGTCTACTAAAGCTTTTCCCGCAATCGCCACACTTGAATGGTTTTTCACCAGTGTGTGTGCGATTATGAAGATTTAAACTAGACTTGCGACTAAAACTTTTTCCACATATGTCACACTTGAATGGTTTGTCACCAGTGTGTGTGTGAATTATATTAAAGGCATCGCTGTCGCGGCTACAGTGTGCCTCACTTGACATTTGTTCTGTTTTCTTAAATTCCTGTAAAGTATTTGCTTTAACTATTAGTTGTTGTGGTTGATTGTTTAAACTAGTACTTGTAGAAGTATCTTCCAGATCATCTGATGTCAGTTTCTCAGTGACAGCAGCATCTGAAACAATACAACTATTAGCTGACAATGGTACCAATTCCACTGGCATCATTTATCCTACTTTAACTTAGACATAAATATTATACATATCGTGGGAGACTTGATTAAAGTAGTTTAATTAAGGATTTTTAGTTTTAACTTAGCTTCCAAGATTATGAAGCTAGTCCTCAAATTGTGCCAATGGTGAGTAATTTGTTTACTTAGTGTAGTTAGTGATGAGCTTGAAATGGTGACCCGTTGAATATTTTATATAATATTTTTTATTATATTAGGATCCTTCCAAACCAGTTACGGATCTCACTCATCATAGTCAATAGTGTTGTATTTATCGTAGTTACGAATAGTTTGTCCAGTATTACAAATCCCTTAGATAGATTACTGTCCTGGCTGTAAATACAGGTAATTTCTATGATGTTCATCAGAATCAAAGAAATATCAGAAGTGGGATCGATAAATCAAATAAAAGTAATTTATTTTCATTTTTGTTTTGAAAAGTCGAGAACAATAAAATTAACCATGATCGGCGTTTTAGTAAAAAATTTAAAGTTTTGTAAAGTTTCTTTTTGGGTAAAGATTGTTTTGATTATATTAACTGATAATAACAAGTCATGGGTAATTACCCTATAACACTGTAACTAAGTAGCAAAAATTTATTGACAATGATTTATTAGTAATTTTATAAATCTACAGTGTTCACTTGCTTTATTTCTCTCATGTATCAATAAATAATAGTAAAACCATTTTAGTTGATTGTGAACAAAAATATAGTGTTCAGGCCATATGTTCGCCTGATGATCAAAAATAGCAACACACGATCGCCGGCAACGTCATGCAAGAAAAAGGCGGCTTTGCGTCAAATTATCATTACGCAGTGAAGCTCCAAACTGTCGACATCAATTTTATACAATCAATTTTGTAATTCTAAAAGTTAATAGTAAATCCATTAAGCAGCAGTTATCAAGGAGTTTTACTTCAAAGTCCCTTCGATTATTTGAGAAGAAGACCGGCGTAATCATTTGGTGACCCCGACGTGATCTGAAACTGAAACCCTGAAACAACGGGAACAAATCGAGACGGCTCATCCTTCAGGAACTCGCCAGTGTTGAACTGCAGCTACTATTCCGAGGGAAGTGCGTCAATAATCCTTTCTTTATTCTATCCTTTCTACTTGTTTTAATTTGTGTGAATAAAGTTGATATTTATGAAGGTAAATTTACCCACATAGCAACAATAATATTTTATCGTTTATTCGTTAAAATATACATCAATCAATGGTAAGCACCAACTAATTTCAGTGATTAAGTGTATACTAAACATTATTTTACGTAAATCATTAATTTAAACCATCTTTTCTTTGCTTTGGACTTACAAAATAAATACGCTAACTATAAAATTTTATGAAAGTAAGATTACCCCCTTGTCAAAAATAAAATATTATTTTATCGTTAAAATACTTTAATTAATGGTAATATCCAAGTAATCTCAGTAAATTTCTGTGTACTAAATATCACTTTAACTTAATCAAACTATTTCGATTGTCAATCGTTTGCAAGTCATCAGTGTCTTCAACATTCAGATCTTTTGTGAACATTATTCTTATTAGACACCCGTATAACATTTCAGTGCATATCTGAAGCCTACACTGCAATTAAGTAAAGGGAGTGTCTGAACTGTGTTCCTGAGGTAGCGGGCAGCGGGCAGCCGCGCCGGCGCTGGCTACTCGGCTATAAAACCAGTTTGTTATCATCGCTCACGTAACGTACCTGTTTTGTTATTTATTATTGTCGAGTTTCTTTGTTTATTTCATTGAAGTTTGCGATTATTGTGTGGTTGCGCCGACAAAATGACTGATTTAAAGGATCTCATAAAACAAAGAGGCCACATTAGGTCACGATTAACCCTTTTTGAAAAATATTTATCGCCTTTAATGGAATGCAAGGAAACCAGTGCAGTTAAGATGAATGAGCTGCGTTTACGCTGTAGCAAAATGCGTGACCTCTCGTACAGTTTCGAGGACATACAGTCTCAGATAGAAATGTTAGACGATGATAATGATAAACAAATGATTGAGCGCGAATCCACCGAAAATATATTTTTTGATTTAATCGCACGGGCTCAATCATTGATAGAATATTTTGAAAATCAAACTAAAGTAGAAGTTTCGTCTGACAGTTCTAAATGTATGAATGTAAAATTGCCGTTTATTAAAATTAATTCATTTAACGGAGATCCTCAGACCTGGCTCTCATTTCGAGATACATATTTGTCATTAATTCATGATAATGAAACCATAAGTAATATTAATAAATTTCATTATCTAAAATCCTATTTAGAGGGGCCAGCTAGTTCTGTTATATGTTCCGTTACAATGTCAGCAGACAATTACATAGTGGCATGGAATTTTCTTCGTGATCGTTACGATAATAAACGAATTTTAATCAATGAACATATTAAGTGTTTATTTTCAATACAACCATTGAACAAAGAGTCGTACAGTGGCATACGTAATTTAATCGACACGTTATCGAAAAATTTAAATTCCTTAAATTCTTTAGGCGAACCCACCGACAAATGGGACACCCTTATCATATATATGGCGTCTATGAAATTGGATAGTGTTACTAATAGGAAATGGGAGGAATTTAGAAGTAGCATGGACTCACCCACATTAGAGGAATTTTATTCTTTTCTTCGCCAACGTGCTACTATATTGGAGACGTTAAACGCCAGTAAGGTACACATTGATAAACGACATAGCCTCCCCAATATAAAAAATACAGTCTTTTCATAGTACGTCTGTCGATTCATTGTCGCCTCCTAAGCAGTGTCCAATCTGTAAACAACGTCATATGTTGTACGAATGTTCTATATTCATATCTATGCCAGTCACAGAAAGAATTTCTAAACTGACCACTTTAAAATTATGTAATAATTGTCTTCGCAGTGGCCATCAATCCTTTCAATGCAGATTGGGTGGCTGCCGAATTTGCCATAGAAAACACAACACGCTTTTACATAAAACAAATTCATTACCTCTTACTGAAACTAAAATTGTTACTAATAATAATACTACAAATGACTTACCTGTACTTAGTCATGACTGCACTCCGTCTGGCACTGCTCCTTCCGTGTCCATGTCTGCCACCTCGACGAGTCACGTTCTTCTCTCCACAGCTTTGGTCGAGGTAAAATACAATAATAATATGTATACCTTAAGAGCTTTGTTAGACTCTGGAAGCCAGTCGTCATTCATCACAGACAGTGCTCGATCAAAAATTGGTTTACCTGTAAAGAATATTTCTTACCATTGTATATCAGGCATAGGCAATGAGACATTAAATGTAACAGCACACTGTGATTTACAACTTTGTTCTAAATATAACACATACACTAAATCTCTCAAATGCTATGTTTTACCTCGCATAACTGAAAGGTTGCCTCAGGCTAATGTAAATGTTGGTATCCTTAATATTCCCAATTTCATCCAACTTGCCGATCCAAATTTCTATCAATGTTCTGACATTGAGCTACTATTAGGCGCTGACATATTTTGGGACGTTATAGGACCAGGCAAGGTCGCTTTAGGGCCACAAAGGCCAATCTTACAGGAAACACAACTAGGATGGATAGTGGTAGAATTTGTAAGCTTATGAAAGCCAAACCTACTAATCCTATTATGGGAAACTTGCCTGCTAATAGAATTACTTCAAGTTCTCGACCTTTCAATATGTGCGGCGTTGATATGGGTGGCCCATTTTACATAACCGATCGTAAGGGTCGCGGTTGCAAGATTTCCAAATGCTATTTATGTTTATTTGTCTGCTTTACTACCAAGGCTTTACACCTTGAGGTAGCTAGCGATCTTACGACTGATGCTTTTATTCTGTGTTTACGGCGTTTTATATCTCGCAGTGGTAAGCCTCTGGAGCTCTATTGTGACAACGGTACGAATTTTGTCGGCGCAAACAGAGTAATTGCGAATATTTTTAACTTAAAAAACGAAGACATTTCTGGTTTTGCGTCGAGTGAAGGCATTAGGTTCAGATTCTCCCCTGCTTACTCCCCCCATTTTGGGGGCCTCTGGCAGGCCGGAATTAAATCAGCAAAATACCATATGACTCGCATATTAGGCGACAAACATTTAACCTTTGAAGAGTTATCAACGTTATTCGCACAAATTGAGGCAATCCTCAATTCCAGGCCATTAACTCCTCTTTCATCAGATCCTAATGACCTTGATCCTTTGACTCCCGCGCACTTCTTGATCGGTCAACCATTCACGTCTTTACCAAGCGAGTGTCTCTTAGATGTCAATGTAAACAGACTAAATCGATATCAACTAATTGAGAGGATGAGGCAGCACTTTTGGGATCGATGGAGAAACGAATACCTCTGTGAATTGCAACAAAAGAACAAATGGCGAACACCTCAAAAAGGACTACATGAAGGCGACTTGGTCGCAAAAAAAGAGCCCAGTTTGCCTCCTATGAAGTGGCGAATGGGACGCATTCAAAACCTATACCCTGGATCCGATGGCACCGCAAGAGTTGTAGATGTCTACGCAACTAAGGGCGTCATACGTCGAGCTGTGCATAACCTCTGTCCATTGTACACCACGGATTCTACAGAAGTAACAATTGCTCAAAAGCCAGAAGCTTTCGAGGGCGGGGAAGATGTTCAGGCCATATGTTCGCCTGATGATCAAAAATAGCAACACACGATCGCCGGCAACGTCATGCAAGGAAAAGACGGCTTTGCGTCAAATTATCATTACGCAGTGAAGCTCCAAACTGTCGACATCAATTTTATACAATCAATTTTGTAATTCTAAAAGTTAATAGTAAATCCATTAAGCAGCAGTTATCAAGGAGTTTTACTTCAAAGTCCCTTCGATTATTTGAGAAGAAGACCGGCGTAATCATATAGTGTGGCTTTATGAACATTCAACACTTCGTTTTTAACAGCCGTATTCACAAACGTTACTGTGAGGTCTCATAGTAGGCATGGACGCACAGGAGTAGCAAAATCATTTCACAAACAATACTTAAGTGGTGAAGCGCACTATGCGTTTGTTAAACTGAACGCATAGCTAAGTTTTGTCTATGAATACAAAGGCTCGATGAACGGAACGCACTGAGAAGTGTTACCCTTTGCACAGTGCATCAACACTTAAGTACTTACTTAAGTAAATATTGTTTGTGAATACTGGTGTTTGTGTTTGGTTTTCATTACATAAAGTTGGTACATAAGTTTAAAAATAAAAGTATTGAAGAAAAGTAAAGATTTAATCTCCGCCGTGTGATAATGTTTATTGAACTTTGTTATTTGTGATTAGCAAATAAAACTCAAGAAATTTTCACTTAGATAAGAGGTAGTGAGAAGAAAATCTAAGTCATGGATGGACATGTACAAGATAAACTTGTGATAGAAAGAGATAGACGATGTATGCTTTAGAAAATCTAACGCTGTAGATAAAGTTAGTGTTTAAAATTTCAAAACCTTTGCAGCGAAAGAAAGTTTAAGACATCTATAAACATGCCAGTCGTTTCAAAGGCAACATGTATTTGTGTTATGGCAACCATAGACTTACGATATAGATCTAGACGTAGCACAGCACTCGGTACAACGAATCCGGCTTGCTTCTTTTTGTAGTTGAACACATTAAGAAAAATAAATGACAAAGAGCCTATTTAGTAGCCTTTCTAACTCTTTCTTTTTGAGCTGGAGTAAAAGAGAAAGCTAGTAAGAAGAAAAGAGAAGGCAAGGCTACTATTTTACTTTTAAACCGTAAACGGGCCGGGCCTTGGCACAAATCTATGCTCTCGAGTTGTTCCTCCCTACTTATAACCTCCTTGATGGCAACATGTATTGGGTGTTCTATGTATTATAAGTATGTATTTATAAAAAAAAAGTAGTATATGTATTCTATCCGTATTCTGGTACGCATAACACAAGCATATAAGCTTAGCTTGGGACCAGAGGACGTTGTGTGAAATGTCCATGTACATATATTTATTTATTAGAAATCCTGTTTTGAAAAATCTTAAGGGTAAAAAATTTATTGATCTCTATTTTTATCTGTATTAATCAACTCAAACATAAAAAAAGCAATATCTTCTTTAAAAAATAGTATGCTTAACATAACATAACCTAAAGATTAAAATTGAATGATAATTAAGTGCATTTTCTGAAAAGATTTTCAATAGTAACATATTTTTTTTCAACATCAATAGTAAATTTCAACGAACTTACCAACTTTTTGAAAAAAACCTTATATTTTGACGGGTGAATTTTCCATTCAAAATTTTTTTTGTATATGTTTATTCTTCCATAATCAAATGATACATTATAGTTACAACTCACAAATAATGTAAATTAGTACAACTTATTGGGGTACCTCTGAGTCCCACACTAGGATTCCCTGTGTCGTGGGACCCAGTTTCTTCCCTAATCATGAACATTGATATATATATATGTATTTGTAAGCTTGTACTAAGTAGTTAAAATTATTTTATCTATAGGTATAATTGAGTACTCGATAGGGCGTGTGTGTGTGTGTGTGTGTTTATGTGGCTGTGTAAATATGTGAGTGGGCATATAAACATGTGTATTGTGTCTGTAGTATTACTGCTATGTTTTATTATAGAATTTACATGAATAACTGCGTGATGTAGATAAATAATGTTGGTGTGATTATAAGCTTAGTTATATGTATAGTTTAATGTGGAGAAATGTCGGAAAGTAGTAGTCGATTCTTAAGTCATTCATTGTTAGGACTCCACTCATATCAAGTCCTCTGTTTCCTGGTAGGATTTATGTTGTAACCAACTAATGATGTAAGATTTACAACGATAATTGTTTAGGGTCAGTATATCGCGGTTTTTTTTGTAAATAATGGAGTAAAGATATGGTCCGATAAATGCGAAAGATCTGCCACCAAAAGACGAGCGAATTTTAGGCTGATCCCACTTCAATTTTCTATGGGACTGTCTTGCTAGACATGGGTTTTAAATCAAATTAGGGTGCTTTTTCGATATTAATTAAAAACAAGGTGAAAAAATAAATATTTATAATCAACTAAATTACAGCATATTTGGGACATATACTTATAGGTAAGATTTCACAAAATTTCGTAAAAAAATAATTTGTAAAAGATAAAAATAAAATTGAATTTTTCACATAAATTGTGAGGTTATGTGAAAAAAGTGTGAATACAAAAGTTTTAGATCTTTTAATTACCTACTACTTTGCTATATGACTTTTTTTCATAGGACTTTTAGTTTTGCCGGAAATCGAGAAAAACTGTTTTTTACCCTTAAAAACACCCGGATCCCCTTCCCGACCTCAGATTCCCCTCCTTTTCTGCTGGGTTTCATCCTACTATTATTCTTTTTGGTTTTAAAAATTATCGACAGGGTCTAAATTCAATTTTTGAATTTATAAATATGTTAATTTATGAACAAGTGTAAGGTACACCAACTAAAATATCATTTATTTATTATATTTAACAATCTACTGAATGTAGTTGTGTATGTGTACAAGTCTTTTTAAAAGGCTTATATTAGTTCATTACGTATCTATCAATGTATTAATCTATGTAACAGAATCTTTGAAAGTGATTCTCACCAACTTGCAGTAGTCAGATTAATCTAAAATTTTTACCACATAATACAATCCTATTTAAAAAAAATATTCAGGATTTTCAAGTGCTTTTAGTTTTTGAACTATTTGAAATACGAATATTTTGCTAAACAACAACACGTCAATGTTAACTGAACTTTCTTTTTTTAAAAACAGTGTATTATAGAATAACAATTTATATTAATATAATTTTATTTTAGTTCAGTTAAGTTATTGACGCACAATTATTATTAAAGTGAGACTTGTGTAGTATGTTTATATTGTGCTTAAATCTAGACATACCTTTATGTAAACTGTTCAAGTCCAATCGGTGTAACACAATCTTAACAGTTCTGGTACATAAATCATGAAGATTTACTGATGAGATGCTGTGATTAGATTTAGAAATATCACTCTCTAGAGGATCATGTTCTAAACAAGAATTATCTGAAGCTGAGTCAGTTTGTACTTCTGTAGTCTGGATGCTGTAATCTAACTCATCATCTTCTGAACTTACATGTTCACATTTCATATGTTCTTGTTTTATTAACAGATTGCATATTCCTTGATCTTCAACATTTGGGATGCTGTCATCATCTTCTAAAGTGACATCTTCACATTTGATATGTTGTTGTTGTATTAATTGAGTGCACATTCCTTGTTCTACAATATTATATTCCAGATCTGTAAGATAGTTTAATTAAATGAAGTACAAACAAGAAGCAGCTGGTTCAGCTTGAAGATGAAACAAACACTACACTATACCTCCAACATGTTCCTCATCTAGTTGGTCACCTGTCGTTGGTGAAGGTTCAGGTTTAGGTTGCAGTCTGTGAACTACCGTGCCGAAAGTCGCAGGCGTGAGTGACACTTTACATAGATTTCTCAAAACTCGTATTGGCTTTATGTCAAACTGAAACATAAACCTGTATTATGAACCTGCTCCTATATTTACATATTCACCACAGATACATCCGTATAGAGGGACACAGTTAACAGTTAGATCTTACATCATCATTGTCCAACAAGTGAGTGAACAGCTCCTCACTGTGAAGACAGGCGCTCCTCAGCTGGAGACAGTTGCGAAGTCTTGCGCAGCACACGTAGCACGCGTCTATTGGCCTTCTGTCTCTTGTTTCCAACTGACAACAATAATAAATATATCTGGTATGGGAACATAGTAAAATATAACAACCTTGTTACAAGTACACTTACCAACTTGCCAGTCAGTAACTCGTATATTTCTTGTAAGTCAGTGTTAACTAGACAATGCATACGCACATCTTTGATTAAACAAATTCTACATATTGATAACTGCTCCATTATTTATCATAAAATTACAAAATTGTAATTTATTAGGTTATATTTTACAAACTAAAAGCAGAGATCAGGTGCTCAAGTCCACTATTTTGGAACAATTGTCATACCGGCACAATACCGGCACGATACCGTTGCAATTGAAGTCAAATATCCGTAGTCTGCTATATGCCGTCATAACGGTCTTTCAATGGTAATAGAATTGTCGATCTCTTTTATCTATGCATTGAATTTTCGGTCTCTTTTATCTATGGATTGTGTTAGAATGGTATGTATGTGTTGCCGTTTTTAAAAAATGCGTTAGTTGAAGTGATTTTCGAAAAACTACTAATAAATTTAAACATTTAATCATGCTAGACTTCGATTAAATATATTTTTTTTTTTTTTTTTTTTTTTTTTTTTATATCTTTATTTCAATAAAAGAGGATTTTATCACCAATGATAATGTCACCCTCGAAAGGTCACTCACTTACAAATATCTAACTTACTACTAATTACATTGTCTTCGCCTTAAACCTAACTTAACTATTTTATATATCATTCTGGCTTCCCGGGACGAAGGATTAGCCAGAATGCTATTGAACAGACCAACTTCTAGAATATTAAAATTACATTGTATCAAAAATAAGTATCTCTCGGCTTCGTTTCGGACACATTCTGCTAATACATGTAACACATCCTCCACTTGGTTACATTCTGTACACACTGTAATCTCTGCTCTGCCCATTAAATGCATAAATTTATTTAAAGGAATGTGTCCGGAACGAAGCCTGAAGGCAGTTATTATTTGATCTCTATGCATATCAATACCCACAAACCAAGGAGAGCGAGAAAGACTGGGTTGTATGGTCCTGTACCATATTCCCTTGGCCTTGGACCTCTCGTCAAAATGTTCAGACCACAAATCTACACAACGCCTACGAATTATGGGAATAAGATCTGTAAAGTGAGGTAAACATTCAAAATTTTGTCCATTTGTAGTCGCTTCTTTGGCGAGGCGATCAGCTTCCTCATTTCCACTTAAACCTATATGGGAAGGAACCCACTGTAATGTAATATTTTTGTTATCTATTTTACTGACGGACTCCAAGATACTATATGCTATCGGTGTGCCTCTGAAATTCAAGGTGCAACGTGCGAGGTGCTGTAAAGCACTCTTGGAGTCTGTCAGTATCACATAGTTTTCTGCTGTACATGAGTTTTTAATATACGAAATGGCTTTCGCGATTGCCAGGAGTTCAATATACATAATAGACAATTTAACACTAGCATTAACTTTAACTTTAACAGCTGTCCTGGTTTGTGGGTCGTATATGGCAAAACCCGACTTGCCCTCTTCCTGAGATCCATCTGTATATATACAATAATAATGTACATAGTTTTGTAGTAGATATTCTTCACAACTTTGTTTTAAATCATTACATTTGTACTGTTGTTTTCCTTTGATAACATTATCTACATTAATTCTAATTGTATCTGTAAGATCCATATTGCTGAGCCATGTGTCTAACATAAATCTCTCTAACTGATGAGACCTATGTATGGTATATGAAGACATACTTCTATTCATTGAAACTAATAACGGCTTATTTTTGCACTTCCAATAATTAGAATCACTTAGTTCTAATAAATAATTTAATTTCCTAATTATCTCACTATCTTTAAATGACAATGCTTTCAAAAAATATTTTCCGGCCAGATAGTGTCTCCGAATATACAAGGGTTGCAGGTGAAGTTCATTTTCCATCACGTGTATTGGAGTAGTTTTTACAAATCCGCCTACAACACGCATGCATTGATTTTGAACTGTATTCAACTTATTTAATACGCTTTTAAGTCCATTATCATAAAGAAAACTGCCATAATCTATTTTTGAACGGATAATTGCTATGTACAATCGCCTCAAGTGCTGAGGGTGCATACCCCACCCAGACCCAGCAAGAACCTTGAAAAGAGTTAGTGATTTTGAACATTTTTGAATTAATTCGTTTATATGTTTGGTCCACTTTAAGGAACAGTCTAACCACATGCCTAAGTATTTTATATTATCTACTACTTGTAATGTCGTATTGTCTACTGTTATATTGATCTCTACTCTTCTACCCCCTCTCTTAAAGATGCAAACTTTACTTTTTGTTGATGAAATTTCTAGGCCTATTAGTGATAATAATTTAACTAAACTATCTAAAGAGCTACGTAAAAGAACTGCACCATCTGCTATATTTTTACACACTGTATACAAGACAAAGTCATCCGCATATTGTGATATGTGAACATTACTATTTATCATCTGACAAATATTTGCCGTGCTTACATTGAACAGCAGAGGGGACAACGGATCGCCTTGTGCTAAGCCCTGGCCAGTAGTACGACATATATAGGAATTTTTTAAAAGAATTCTTAAAGTTCTTTCTTTTAAAAAATTCCATAGATATCGACATACTTTGGAACCGACACCCATTTCATCCAGTTTTTGTAGTAATGCGTTAATGTTAACATTATTGTAAGCATTGTCGACATCTAGAAAACATCCAATGGTTACCTTGTTTTCTGAATAGCCTGTCTGTATATCTGAAACTAAACTTACTAAATTGTCTAACGTAGATCGACACTTTCTAAATCCTGTAGTATTATCAGCGAGAAAATTGTTTTTCTCTATGTGCCATTCAATCCTATTTGTCAATATACTATGAAACAACTTACAGACACATGACATCATAGAGATAGGTCTGAGGGCAGACAAGCTGCTTGAGTCACGGCCGGGTTTAGGCAAAGGTACGATTGCGATCTCTCTCCACTGTTTGGGTACAAAGCCAGTTTGATAAAAATCATTATATAGATATAAAAGTATTGATATACCAAGGTCTGGTAAATTTCTAATCATAGAATATGAAATATTATCACAGCCTGGCGTCGTATCTTTATCACGAATGCAACGCATAAGTTCGTGTTTGGTGAAAGGCTGTTCTAATTTAGGGTTAAGCGAATTAAAAACTGGATCAAACGGACTAACATAATCATGTGTTATACTGCGGAGAAGCGCATATGCCTTCTCATCATCTACGTAATGACTAGAACCCCCACGACCTTTAAACCATCTTAACTTCTGCCACATTACCTTCTGCGACGTTGTGCTATCAACAGAGCAACAGAATTCCTGCCAAGCTTTACGTTTAGTATCCCGTACTAACTTTTGAGAGGCACGTGTTTTACTTTGAAGCAGTATTAAATTATCTGGTGTAGGATTACGTCTAAATCTAGCCAATGCTAACCTACGTTCAGCTATTGATTTTGATAGTTCCACATTCCAATATGGCTTAGGACTAAACTTATCACTAGGGTTTGTACTATGGCGTATGAAAGGAATATGCATATCTGCCGCTTTATTTAAATATCCTAAAAAGTTGTCGTAATTAGTTTGACAACAGTCTGTGCAAACGAAACCTAAAAGTAATTTTTGCAACGTTTCCTTATAACTAGACCAATTCGCTTTTTTTAAATTTCTACGTGTAATATTTGATATTGAACATTTAATCGACGTACTTATTTTAATAATAAAATGATCACTGCCCAGACATTCATTTAAGATGTTCCACTCAAATATTAATGCTATATCAGAAGAAACAAAAGTTACGTCAGGCGCAGTCTGGTGCGGCAAATCATTAACTAAACTAATGCGTGTGAATCCACCATTGTTTAACGATATGAACCCACTATCTAGTATCGATTCAAAAATAAGTTTTCCTCTAGTATCTGTTTTGGTAGACCACGTGATGTGATGTGCATTAAAATCACCTAAGATTAATGATTTTCTATTAGTTAGTGAAAAAACAGCATCCCAATCCCGTTGTACTGTATGTACAGATGAAGCACAATATATACCGGTAACGTAATCAACTTCTGCACAGTTATATAGTTTAACACCAATAATTTCAATACCTGTATTAGATATGTCAATATCATAAAGTTGAGATTGTACTGACCTGTGTACCAAAATTGCAATTCCACCATAGGCCTCGCTCCTATCCCTACGATAAACCTTATAATTAGATACCTTAACTTGAATGTCCGGGATCAACCACGTCTCACTTATCACAGCAATATGGACCTTTTCCTTAAACAATATATTTTCAAAATCAATTAGTTTATGCCTTATACTTCTAGCGTTCCACTGCACAATATTAAAATTAATAGTTTTTCCTTTTTTAGACATAGTTCATAAACAATTCTAACACATTTTTTAATACTGGCCAATCTGACATATTTTCTACAGCTACTGACAGTACCCACTCTACACAGCACTTAAATACACTTTTCATTTTTGTTTGAAATGACACATCCTTTAAGAAAATTATCTCTTTCAGTCTGTCTAGTAGCGCACTCCAGTTTATATCTGTTGACTTCTTCCCCGTGTCACTATCTTGTTTGGAATACGTGTGATCGTGAGCTTTATAGTTACCAATTGAACCAAATTCGAAGGCTGCACTATCCTCTTTTTGCTTAGTTAAACGACGTGCTGACGATACAGACTGTGTCTGCAAATTCTTTTTTGTTGTTTTTGAATGGCTTTGGGAAGCCGTATCCGTTTGAACAACATCAGCATAAGTTAAAATTCCTCTATGTGAAGGTGTGGCAGATGATTGAACCTCCTTTCTTTTAAGGGGTGGGAAAGATACAATTGATGGTGGCGCAGGCGCAGCTGTGAATGGATTCATCTCTACTTGCCTTAGAGGACTAGGTGATCTATACATTGTGAGTGCCTTCCTGTAGGTGACGTTAAACTCTGCCATAATATTTCTTACCTTTTTCTCTTTTATAAAAGCCGGACATTCCTTATACATGGCCATGTGTGTTCCACGACAGTTGACGCACTTGAATATCGTGGTCTCACAGTTTTCGTGATTCCCTCCACATTTCGGGCATACAACTTTCCTAGAAGAGCATCTTTTTGAAGTGTGTCCTAGTTGCCAACAAAAGGAGCACTGTGATACTGGAAAAACATAAGAGTAAACACGCATTCTTAAGCCATCAACATCCACGTGTTCGGGCACACTATCACCTCTGAAGCATAGCCTTATTGACTCACTCGGCATCCACCCATTATTCATAGCGCCGCGGCGGTTTAATCGGAAAGCTGACACCAATTGAATGTGTTCAGGACAGATTATTCTATTAAATATATCATTTTCTGTTAATTCTAGGTCAACGTCTCGAATAACACCATAAGAAAGATTTTTCTCCATCGCCCTTTGTGTGTGCCAGCCTTTGTCAGTTATTGCTTTACAGTTAACTAAAGCCTCTGCATAAATTTCAGACTTAAAATCTAAACGTACCTTGTACGGGTTCACATACTTAACTTTTTCAATGCCTTTTATACCGTTGTCTTTTAAACATTTTGCCAATGAAAATGTTTTTGGTAGTTGTTCACTGCATGTTATATAAATCTGTATATTATTCTCAAAGGGCCTACGTTTTTTCTCTTTAGATTTTACCTCGTTCCATAAGCACTCTTCCTCTCGTACTTTCCTTTTATCTGGCCTGCATGTTGATGGTGGTTCCAAATATAAAACGTCCTCTACTAGATTTTCTTCCAAATTGCACTGTCTCACGAACTCATTAATTACTTCTTCTTCATCAGCGGTTAAGCTGCTCTTTCTTGAGCAGGATCGTACATCGAACATCTCTTCACTATCAGCCATAGCAAAGGGCACGCGGTAGGTAACCCAACGGGTTTGCCCACGGTGCCTTAAAATTTTACATTAACTATTTACATTTACTAATTATCAACTTTTATCATTATATTTACACAATATAAGTAATATTTACACGAATGTAATAACTAATTTCAATAAAATAAAATTAAAATTAAAATTCGCGCCCGTCAGCTCCCGCGCTTTTTTTTTTTTGGATTAAATATATTTGTACATACTATTTATTAGTATAAAAAGCAATGTGAAGTTTAGGAGATTAGTAAATTGCAATAAATTACAAAGAACAATTTCTAATATTTCTATCTATCTATTTTTTATTTATGGCAATCTGTCGACACAGGACAATTTAAAAATATTACTGTCAAATTCAAAATAGCAGACTACCGAAACATTTCAGTCATTGAATTGCAATTGTGAAGCAGTTGTGTACGAGACTAGCAATTTATGTCACTTTGACAATTGTAAGACAATGATGAAGTCGTTATGACGACACATTATTAGGTAGTAGACTACCAAAAACTATTACTTTATTTACTTTACTATTGCACCATAATGGTACAATAATGGTACAGTTGTGACACCGTTGAAATACCCGACTCAGGGCCCTGGGTCTATTATGTTGTATGACGAGATTTTGCTCTTGCACACATGCTCAAATATGTATGTGTGCGTTGCTATTGTAGCAGTATTGCATAGGAAAAAAATTAAAAATTTTTGGTCTGGTCACAATGTCGCTTCAACAATGAGGCCGCCATTATCATAATATTTATTGTGGTTATGATACTTTATTATTTTATCCAAAGAATCAAAATATTATTAAAATATACTCTCTAGTAGTTATTATAGTAATTTTGACTGAATATTCTACGTTCTTGGAGTAAATTCTATGTGTTGTGCGTAGAGAACATTATTTACGAAAGGACGTTTATTGTTAGGTTACTTTTTCTTATTTTTGTTTAAGTTTGGTTATTTAATTATGTCCGTGAATAACCATAGAAAGTGTGCTAAGTGCGGCAGAACACGTGCCGAAGACATGACGGTGACCTATCACAGGTTTCCAAATCCAGGAATAACCAATGTTACTAGGTAAGTACAAAATACAACCCGGTATATTTAAGACCTCATGCGTTTATTAAACAAAATACTATTTTAATCTATATTTACATCATCATATACTATCACCTACTGTACTCATCATCCTTCTACCTTTTCTTCCAAAACTTTGTTTTCCAGTACCAGTATTTTATATGGACATTTTACAGGGCTCGTGTTTGGGCTAAATACTGTTGGCCAAATGAAGATTGGACTTCCATTGAATCATTACATTCACTCTATAGTCGGAATAAGGTGTTGTGTGGAAGACATTTCAACTCAATTCAATTTATGGATGATAAAAGGCAAAAATTGAGTAAGTTTGCCGTTCCTGAGTCGACTATAGTGGAAGAAGTACTAAATGAAAGAGAAAATATTTTCAACCAGGTATTGTATTCATATAGATTGTTCTAGTAATAGTCTCCCGAACAAATTCCTACAAAAGCAACCAATCTCAGTTGGGTTCAGCCAACTATGCATGACATATTACAGTGTAAGAGGGTGTGCACAAACATAGGTGTGAGATTACACCTATGTTTGCGCACACCCTCGTGCACTATTCACTCACTCTCATAATCCGATGGGATGACAATCGAACACTGCTGGAAAGAGATCAGATGAAGGATTGTTCTAAATAGCAGTGGTGAAGCATATAGGGAAGTCGGTAGAACCAGCCTAGAAGTGACCAACATGTTTTACTTTATAAATCTAGTCAATATTGTTACTATTATTGTTATAGATACAATAACAGTTATGCGTTCAAAGTTAGCACAATGGATCAAGATTCTAAAACTTTACAATACTATGATAGCACTTGCAAAAGTTTAAAATTAATAATTAATTTCAGAATGTCAATCAGTCCGATGTAATTGCTGCACAGCCAAAGTTAACAATACCTATGTCGCAAATAGAAAATGTTGTGATGGAACCTAGTACCAGTACAGGGTCATCAAAACAACACACTTTTGCAGATTTCATAAGAACAACTGAATCCATTAGCCCTACGCAGGTAATTAATTTTAGATTTTTATTTTAATCTTTATTATAAGTTTGATAATAGCGGACTTGCAGAGAAAGTACCCTAAATATTTATGTTATTTTTTTTAATTATTATTTATTATTATATGCATTTAAGGATATTTGATAAATTATCTGCTAGCTAACACAACAACAGTTCTTTGCCCCCTATACTGTTATTACAACAACGTTTCCATTATCATCATAATTATCGCATGTTTACCATACATACATATATCATTAAGCGCGGTGCTTGTTGTGACCCGAAATTCGAAAATGGCTACAATGGCTACATGTTAGAGGATATGAGGTTTTTTCGTTACGGAATTTCTTGATTCGGTCGCCGCGCTCGAGGCCCGCGTTAAAAGCTATACAATAGCTTAATAATATATTTTTAGAAATAAAATAATAATTTATATTGAATGTTTGTATTTTCAGGCTGCACCAATTCCTGAAAATCTCAGCGTGGCAATTTGTAGTAATTTAAATACGCCTAAAAAACGACAGACCAAAATCTTGGCCACCCTAGGTGTCACAAAAGTAAGCGAAATGACACCAAGAAAAAGGAAGTTGTACAAAATATGCAGAAGTAAAATGCGTGAGGTAATACGATTACGCAACAAAATTAAGAATAAGAAAGGGAGTTTAAAGAGGGTGCTTGAAAGTCAACAAGTTCAAGAATTATATGAACTAAATATTAGCAATTCTTTTATAACTTTACTACAAAGCCAAGGGTGGATTCATTCATTAAATGCAATAGAAAGATTGTGGAATAATTTGCGGGCTATTGGCATTAAGAGTCTTTCCACACGTCGCTTAAATCAAGATCCCTTGGAAAACTGTTTTGGCTGCATCAGATATAGCTGTGGATCCAATAATAATCCAACAATTAATCAATTTATAGCGGGAATCAAAACTGCTATAATATCCAATTTAAAACATGCTGGACAAAAAAGGAACTGTGAAAATGACTCGGCATTAATTGCAAATAATTTATTAACTTTTTTAACGGGAACCATCCCTTCGTCGTGTGAACCAAACTCGTCTTCCTTCAAATTTGACGAAAATAAAGAGATGGCAAATTTACTATCTGATGCAGTTGAAGCAGTTGAACAAGGGATATCCGAAAGTCAGGCTTGTGGATATGTGTGTGGTTTCATATTTAAAAGAATAAAATACAATGACTGCCTTGATTGCCGAAAGGCATTTTTGTCCCAAAATATAGAAACCATACACATGTTTACAAGTTTCAAGGAATATGACTCAAGTCATGAGTCATTAAATTATGTTAACAAAGATATGGTGACGTGTGTAGAAACGATGTCAACTATAATTAATGATTACATGAAAACAAATGCCTTTAGGCAACAACTTAAAATTAATGTTGTTAAAAATCTAGAATGTGTGAATTTTGTTTTTTAAATAAATGTATAAATCATTTAGAATTAAATGAAAATCATTTAAAAATAAGCACATTTTTTATTGTAATTAAAAGATATTGTGTTTTAATTAATAGAGCTATGGAAGACGAAGAGAAAAAGAAAAGTTTTGAACGCAAAATGAAAATATTAAAGAATAAATAAAATAATAATATGATTATTTAATTACTTCCTGTAGGCAAGAATATGAAGCACGATCCTTAATAATATAATAAGGAACAATATATATTTAAAATGGTTCACGATCATAATATATAGTACAGCCAAGAGCAAATATTACAACGTTTGAAAGTTCCCGCGCGTGTTGATTTATTGCTATTCCGCAATGGCGCTAGCGTCTCGTACGTGTATTGGCTGTGGTTGCATTTTTTTACTATAGAGATGTATTTCTTCTCTCGTTAGAGAGTAGTATATTCTTTGGCAGAGATTATGTACACAGACTACAATAGACTGTGGCATGACTGTGGCTATCTTGTAATTTGTATTCTGTGGTGGCTATGCACTGTGGTTATGTGCGTGCTCTATGGTCTGCGTCTGTGAGACCCACAGAACATTATTACTCTAACGAGAAGAATGAAGACTACATAGAAAAAAAATTGCATACATCTTGCGACACTAGCGCTCCAACAATTGCCTTATGAAACTATTTTTGGCGCGAGGTTTTGAACTGATGATATAAAATAATGATGAATAATGTAATTGTTGTATCATGAAAACAAACCGAAATTCAGATATTTAACTGAATTTCGGTTTGTTTTCATGATACATACTTAAATAAGGAAGGTATTATAAATTAAACCAGTTTCTAAGCATTTTTTAATAAGTATATTTATTTTTCTTTTTACAGATTTTTTTGAAGCTTCGTCGGTAAACAACCTATTTTTTAAAAAACAATGTCATTTTATGCAAATACAAACTGTTAATATAATTATATGCATTTTATTTTTATCATAATGCTCAGAACAATCGAGCAACCATTCGAAATTTAATTTTTCTTTTAAAATTTCTATTAATTGACTTTTTATATCCATTTTACACCCCTGCAGCCGTATTATGAGCTTTCAAAATATCATGCAAGTTCCAGGCGATTCTGTTGACGGCGGCAAACGGCCTGACTTTTATTTCGTATTATGACATACATAAAACTAGCCGACTTTTGAATGGATTAAGTGTCTATGGCCGAGTAAAGCTTTTTGATAGAGTCGTTCGGAAACTCAATTATTAGGGACAAAACAGGTATCGTACCTAAAATAAATTATATTTCCCGCGGAGTAGACCCGGTCGTTATATGTGTGAAAGCCGCGAAAGTTTAAAAACATTAACTTAATTATTATGTTTATCGGCTATTTACGGTTATATTTAACATTTTTTTTAGTATTCAATATAATACAAAATATAATATATTTGCTAAACACAAGTTACTTAGACCATTATATAAAAGAAAAGAACGGTAATACTATTATCTATTTTTATATTTAGATTTTATTATTTTATATGTTTTGGGATTATCATCTATGTTTTGGGATTTAGTTTTGGAACGACACCCGTCACTTGAACTGTCAGCTGATATAGCGGGAACATAGGCTTGGTTTTTCATTATCCTAGAACGGACATTTAAGTTATTTTTTGTTTGATGATTCGCATGAAAGTAACTTTAATACACATGGCGATATTATTGTAATGAATAATTATTTTAATAATATATTAATATTATTTTTTATATTTAACTTATTTCGCATTCGACTAGTGTTTTGTTCATCATCGTCGCTCTCCGAAAATTCAAACACCTCAAATTTATTACCCATCGTTAATATGTAGATAATAGTTACTTTTAATTCTAAATAAACCAAAACAATTTATTATACGTAACAATGTAGAAGCTTCTATTGAATGGATTTACTTGTCACTTATAGATAGTTAAAACGATCAACTACGTGTCAAATTTGCGCTCGTAATACGCTTATCGCCAGCCAGTGAAACAAAAGTCGGGCCGATATCAGTCTGAAGTCACGTGACCACTGATTCGCTGTCAATAATATACTTATAATACGAATTTGCCAGGCCGTTCCATTCACGGCGTAAACGGCCTGGAAATAAGAGCTCATAATACGGCCGCTGCTCATTCAAAAATGTATTAACAATTGTTGCAGCAAACTCTATTGTCTCTGTAAAATTTTTATTAACATAATTTAGACTGTTGCGCATTGAATTGTATTCTTTAAAATTGGTAAATAAATGACTCACGTCAGTATTCTGGTTAGCAAGCATTGCGGTTTTGCACTGACAGCAAGTGGTTCCTAATTTTTTTATCATAAAACCGCATACATATGCGCATGCTTGCAGTTCCCCAGAACACTGAGGTATTACAGTATTACACGATTCTACATTTTCTGTTACATCAAATTCCTTATCGGTAATTATTTTTCTATTTTTGGAGTAACTTTTTGTTAAAAAACATTTTAAATCATTATGAATTAAATTTTGATCTTCTTTGCAGTTATTATTTTTACTGCTATGCAATAAATTATTTATAATAGATGTTTTTAGAGCTGCATCAAATTGTTCGGTATTTGGGTTTGGGTTGCATCCACAATTGCTGCGAATGCAACCAAAACAATTTTCCAATGGGTCTTGATTGAGTCTGTGCGTTGATAAACTATTTATATGGTACCTTTTTTCTAGATTTAAAAATAAACGCTCGACTGCATTCAATGTTCTTATAAAACCTTCTTGCGAAGGGGGCTTGCATCTGGCTCCAATAAATTAAAATTTATCAAACATACTTTTCATTTCCTGAAAATAATTAAGATGTGGACTTCTGGTTAAATTAGTCAAGAATTTCTTTCCCCTTTTTTGATCAGGCGTGTCGCCATTTAATGTGTCGAACAGCTGGTCCATTTTTTCTATGAGCATGGCTGTTGTTGTCGCTTCAGAAGGCAATTCGTCTGGAAGGTAAACACTTGTTTTTATATTATATTGTGAAAAATTAAATAAAACACAAGACAAAAGACAAGTCGCAATTTAAGCTAAATTTCATTATCACTACATATTATAAAACAAAGTCCTCCGCCGCGTCTGCCTGTCTGTTCACGATAAACTTAAGAACCATCCAAGTGCGAGTCAGACTCGCGCACGTATTTTCTTAGGGGTCCATATCATCATCTCCACAACATAAGACACGGAACTCTAAAAAATTATCACATGGAATGTAGTACTTTCAAGAGCTATTTAGATGGATACAGTACTAATTGTTGTCAAATTAAAAACGTTAGTTACATTAAGCATATTATACACATTATGATAGCTTTGTGCACCAGTGTTCGTATGGCAACGTATTACGAAAACACAGGTCACCACCCCATTTCTGCCCATGAGGCGATCTTAGGCGAGAGTAAAAACTTGAAATGAAAACCTATACCAATAAGCTTTGTTAGTGTATTGTAGTAGACCAAATACCCTCGATTTATGGAGGAGGCCAGTGTCCAATAGTGGGTCGATTTTAGCTGATAAGTATACATAAAAGTAAAATTCAAAAGGAATATCAAACATGACAGTTTGAAACAGTTTAACTTACTGTTTGCAATATTTGCAAGCATTCCTGCGGCGACTGAGTGGCTAAATACTTGGCAAGCAAACTTAACCTTCATCTCTTGCTTAAAGTTTGGTTCTATATGTTGCTTGGTTAAAGCAGGTGCAAAAACAAAATTTGGATTTGCACTGTCTTTTTCGAAGAATTCTTTAATATGGCTATACCTGTAACAATAAACATGTCAATTTATTCATTACAAACAATAATTTTAAGGTAAGTTTATTTTGCAGCGCCTATTACGCGAGCGCTACGTTCATTGAATACAGTTGCACCAAGGGTGGACTTGTTTCCTTACTCGTTGAACGAGTTCACAGGGGCCGACATGTTATATTTGAGTGCAAATTAAATTATAGTTATATAATATATTAGACTGCGAATGCGAATAATTTTTTTTTGCGTAAGTACATCTAAAAAGTTTCGGGTGTACTTCCGAAAAGCACATACCGCCGATCGACTAATCACGAATATCAAAACGAAAATTGGCGCTAACGCCATTTTGAATATTATGAAAAGCGAAGAAGAACCTCTTTTCTTTCAGTGCTTTTTTCCAGCGGCGTGCACTGGTCTTTAACTTAGGGTAGGCAGTCACAAAAACTTTTTCTTTTATAGATTTTTAGCATAGCCACGCGACGGATCTCTAAGTCGGAAACCATGCCAACAGAACAAATTTAAATCTGAATATCCCGAATCAGTCCACACTGTACTAGAATTACTAAACAATAACTACGTACGTACATACATACGTACATGTACGTATGTACATACGTTTCATAACTTTTAACATGAAAATTTCGAGTTATATTGGTGCCTATTCTATGTGCAGACCTAAACTTAACTTAACTAAAAAATGAAAATTGATAGCGTCAATAACACAATTCGGCAATGTTAACAGAACTTTTTTTATATAAAAACTGTTTATTATAGACTAACGATTTTAATTAATATAAATGTGTGCAAAAAAATAGCGAAACATTTAAGATACAGCAATAGCTGTTTTCATTTTTTAGTTAAGATAAGTTTAGTTCTGCACATAGAATAGGCATCATTACCTACCTTTTTGCTGGCTTAGTTGTTGAACTTGTTATTTTTAATTTTTAACAAACACACACTATCAACACACATTTCACAATCAAATAACATTTTAAAATCAACAAACGAAAATCCATACAATTATTAAATTAAAGAAACTCAATATTAAACAGTTCAATGAATCACACGAAAAAATAAAATGGCCTCCGTCGAACCAAAATATTTCTGCTATTTAAATAAATAAAACCTTACTAAACAAAAATGCATACGTGATTTATTAGACTTCCGACTATTATATTCAACACTTCAAAAACTTCTTACATAATATTTTCCGCAAAAAATAAAAAGATTCCACCTCATACACCTCTTAGTATAAATAATGATAAAATTAAGCAATCTGACACCGAAAAATATCTTGGGCTTATATTGGACGATAAGTTAACTTGGAAGCCGCATATCCAGCACGTCAGGTCCAAACTGTCGTCGCTCTCGGGTTGTCTTAGAAAAATGGGCTGTAACTGTCTTCCACGCTCAGTGAAATGTGCAGTTTACAACTCCTTAGTGAAACCAAACCTAGAATACCTAATCGAGGTTTGGGGGTCCGCCGCGAAAACAAACTTAAAAAACTTACAAAGAGTGCAAAATAAACTAATTAAACGATTACATAATTACGACTTTCTTACACCTACTGATCAAATATACAAAGAAACTAAACTACTTAATTTATCTCAAATACATATTTATAAACTATGCATACTTGTTAAAAAAATTCTAAATAAAAATGTACAAACAAATATAATTTTGGAGAAATACACAAATACACGCAACTTAAGAAATAAAAATAAATTGATTCTACGTCCACCCAGAACAGAAAAGTATGGCAAAAAGAACTTTCTTTATGAAGGAGTTAATTTATATAACAAACTTCCAAATGAAATTAAAGATTGTCGAAGTTTTAGTCTATTTAAAAAGAATTTGCTAGCATATATTCAGAAATAACTTATTATAAACTTTTTATCACTGTTTTAGTAAATAATTTAAATAATATATTTTAGTAATGCATTAACATGAAAATAATTCATAAAATTTGTAAATCAATAATACTAGCAAAAATGTAACATTCTTTTATTTTTGTTTGCATGCATTAAAATAAAAAATACAATAAAATAAATATATATATATATATAATATATGTTATGTACCAAACGATTAACTTATCATATTTTTGTCTGCGCACGGGCATCTCTAACTATTGATAACGTCACTATCGATGACGTCGAGAACTGACCGGTGCATCTGTCCTCGTGGCTCGTTGCGCGCGCGCGAAGCGGTTACCGAGCGCGAGTTAGTCGCAAAACACATCTTGTTTGCAGATTACGTCGCGATTTGAATGAGATTTGAAGCGTTTTTCTTGCAACTGTTTCGCGAGTTAAAATTGTCACTAGAATTAATTGTTGATAAAACTAATTATCCTTGTTGTGTGAATCGATAATTACCATTGAAACAAAACCTTGAAATGTCATTGCGAAGTTGAGTATTCGCCATTTTTGTATGACAAAAAGTATTATAAAAACTAGTGAATTTTGTGTCTCCATACTTAATACTATTTAATGTGAGTTGAACTGTTTGATAACTATAATTGTGATAGTATAATTGCATTGGGACGATTGGTGAAAGTTCACGGCTTAAGTCGCGCCAAATGTGGTCATTTTGAGGACTTAAAGAGTTCGTGTCTGCTTGCATAAAGTTAAGTATAGTTTAATTAGCATTCTGCGTTATTTTGGCCAATTTATCGTAGTTAGTTAATGAAGCTATAGCTAGGGCTTGACACAGTGAAGACATTGTTGAAGAACAAACAGGGTAAGTTTGTACTATTGTAAATTTGTTAATGCTGTGATATACAGTATATGTTCGTTCATCTCGCGCCTGAGAGATATCACGCTTCCACTTAACCTATTATTAATTAAAACACCAGGTTGAACGCAACATATTTTGGTACCCAGAGCGTGGTTTAAACTCCGTTTCTCGAATGTTCCATGTTGAACAAACTATACCCTCATTATTTGTGAAAATTGATTTAATTAATTTAATTAATTTAATTTGATTAATTTGGTTGTTTGTTTGTTTAATCTAAATTGTTGGTATAGTTTTGAATAATTAATTTGAGCACTTGAATTGGCAATTAGATTTTAAAGGGTTTGATAATTATTTGTGCTATTGCTAATCGTATTTGTTGTTGCTCAGGTTATTATTTAATATAAATTATTATTTAATTATTGTCTAATATTGAACAACGTTATAGTTAAGTTGTGGCGTTGTGCGTTTGTATAATACAACATTTATTTCATACGTTTGTTTGTTTTGTTGGTTACCTTAAAATAAATAATTTAAGTCTTAAATTAATTGCACATTGGCAAGGAATTGTTTTGTTTGTTTGATTTAAAATATTTAAGATTTGATATTTGTTTAGAGTAATAGCGGCTTGTCTCATTGAAAGATATTTTGTTTTTCGCTATTGTAATATTGTTTGTTTGTGAAAGATATTTGTTTTTTTTGTTATTATAAGATTGTTTGTTTCGTGCCGTTTGTGCTTTGAAGATGTCTACCGCCGCGTATAATGTTGTCCGCGAGACATATTCCGGGATTGCGACTCATTTGAGATGGTTCACGTCAGCTGCCGCCTTGGTGAAAAGGGAGAACCGAATCGAGGCATTGTTGGACAGGCATGAGAAATGCCCTACACGACTTCAGGAGGTGGAGGCGCTTTACCGGCGCTTCATCTTGCATCTGGATGATGTGCCCCTGGAGTCATTCCCCCAGGAGCGACGGGACCAAGTCCACGAGGACTACGTCCAAATTATGGACCTTGCCGACGACATCGCCCAGAGCGCGCGGGAGATTTTAGCCTCGCGCGCCGGAGTACCGGCTCACCGGGCCCCCTTGAAGACTCCCGTGGGCCTTTTGACCAGGTTACCCAACTTGGATCTTCCACGTTTTGATGGTCGACTAGACATGTGGATGGGATTCATTGGTTTGTTTGAGAGCCTTGTGGACTCGAGGGACGATTTGGGTCCGTCTCAGAAACTGGCCTATTTACTCTCCGTGCTTGATGGAGAGGCGAGGGGCTTAGTACAGCACCTCCCAATATGTGACGGGAGCTATGGGATCGCGCGGGCGTTGCTCACCAAGCGCTATCACAACCAGCGCTGTCTGGCAGATACCCACGTTGACCAGATCTTGAACCTTCCCGTCGTGAGCAATGCTGCCCAGTTGAGGACCGAGCTGCTGAACCCCCTCCTAATAGCCACCAATTCGCTCAACCGCTTAGGACTGCCGGTTGCCAAGTGGTCTTACCTACTGGTGCGTATCGTACTCAAGCGATTGCCGGTGTCTTTGAGGGCACGTTTTGAACAGGGGCACACTAGGGATGAGGCATCTGCTCTCCCTACCTTTGACCAGCTCCTGACGTTCCTGGAGGACGAGTGTCGCATGGGTGACGTCATGGTCGCCGACACGCCGGTGGAAGCATCACGTCCCAGACCCACCAACCAACGGCGCAATGCCCAACCTGCACCAAGAGGAGGTATGGCCGCCCGCTTCGCTGTCGCTCAAGCTGCGCCACCGGACTGCCGTTTTTGCAAGTCGCAGGGACACCAAACGGTGCGGTGCCCAGACTTCGCGGTCCTGCACGTGGCCGCTCGTAGGCGGATTGCCCAGGCCCGCGGCTGGTGTTTCTCTTGCCTAGGGGACCATTACCAGCGCGCCTGCCCCGACACTCACCCGTGTCCTATTTGCGGAGGGCACCATTTGAAAATCCTGTGCGCCAACGCGAATGGCCGTCGCGACCACGCGGGGTCGCCTTCGGGCGGGTATACCAGTGGACACCGGGACCAGTCCCGCAACTTGGAGTCCGGCTCATCACCCCCACGCCGCGCAAACTGCGCTGCCGTTGATCGCCGAGTTGGTTCGGCGCGCAGCCCCACGGGCGGGTATGAAAGCGGGCCCCGGGTTCAATCCCGCACCTTTGTGTCCCGCTCGCCCTCCCCGCTTCCACGTGATCAAGCGAGATCACCTCCAGTAGTGTACCACGATTACCGTGACGCGCGTCCGGTACCACTACCGTCCCCCCCTCTGGCGGAACGTCCCCGTTTGGAGACGCGCAACCCTCGGTACGGACGCTCCAGGCGCTACGAACCGCCGACTATGGCTCGTGGCAGTCGTCACCGAGAGGAGGCCGAGTTTAGGCACTACCCGCACTTTGATTTGCCGTCTCGGGACAACGGCGCTCAGTCGCCGCCACGCCAACATTAGGATGTTGGCGTCTGCCCCCGCTATGCACCGCCCCCTTTTGAGACCGTCCTCTTGCCTACGGCCCATGTCAGGGTCTGGGGACGGACGGGCGCCTCGGTTGTAGTCCGAGCGATATTGGACACAGGCTCACAGGGGTGCATAGCCTCGTCTTGGTTGGTAGGGCAGACTGGCCAGACTATTGAAAAATATTCAGATGTAATAAGGGGTGTCGGGAACGCCCCCGTGGCCACGGTAGAGGGCCGCGTTTGGTTTGAGTTCTCCCCCTCAAATTCTCCACGTCCGACGTTGGAATCGTCGGCCATTGTGATGGAGAATATCTTAGGCAATCACCCGCAAGTTCGTTTGTCTGCGGATGCGGTAAAATTGACCGCGGATTTGAATTTGGCTGACCCTAAATTTGACCTGCCTGGCACGGTCGATTTGTTGCTTGGTGCCGATGTTTTGGGTAAAATATTACTCGGCAAGGATCGTGTTTTGCAGCCAGGTGGCTTGGTAGCCCTCCGGACCATATTTGGGTTCGCACTGATGGGGCCTGTATTGAGGACTCCCCCCCCTGCCGAACTTGGAACGGCCTTGATGGTGGGGTCCGCCCTTTCTGACGCCGTGCAGAGATTCTGGGAAGTGGAGGAGCCACCACAAGCTCCCCGCTCTGATCCGGAGCATGAAGAGTGTGAGCAGTTCTACAAGACCAACACCAGTTATCTCCGTTCTGGCCGGATCATGACAAGATTGCCATTTCTCGCCGTACGTCCGCCACTTGGCGTCTCGCGGCCTATTGCAGAGAAGCGTTTGTTGGCGATGGAACGCCGTATGAGCAGGGACCCACTACTCAAGGAGAAGTATATTGACTTCATGCGGGAGTATGAGGATTTGGGACACATGTCTGTGTCAAAATTGGATTGGCGTTCGACGGAGCACTTCTTTCTCCCGCATCATGCTGTAATAAAACCATCCAGTGGTAAGTTACGCACAGTATTTGATGGTTCTGCGCAGACTACTTCAGGAGTGTCATTGAACCAGTGTCTGCATCCTGGTCCCAAATTGCTGAAGGACCTTTGTGACGTCATCACGCGGTTTCGACGTCATCAATTTGTTTTTGTGGCTGACATCAAGATGATGTTCAGGCAAACGGTAATTCACCCGGATGATCGCCGATACCAGCTGATATTGTGGCGAGAAAACCAGCAAGATCCCATGCTTGTCTACGAGCTCAACACGAACACCTACGGGCTGCGGTCTAGTCCCTTTTTGGCTATACGTTCGCTTTGGGAGCTCGCGGATCGAGAGCGTATGTCGTTTCCTCGCGCAGCCGCCATTTTGAAGGAGGACCTATATGTTGACGATGTGTGCACTGGCGCGGCCACGGAGAGAGAGGCCCTGCTCTTGCGTGACGAGTTGATTGGCATTCTAGCCTCCGCAGGATATGAGTTGCGTAAATGGATCTCCAACTTACCTGCGCTCTTGGACGGGCTACCGGATGACCACCAGCAGGATCCTCACCTATTTGAGAACCGTGACAACCCTACCATGATGTCAGTGCTTGGAATCCAGTACAGACCAGTCCAGGACATCTTTACATTTAATGTCAATTTGGATTCGCATCACACTTGGACGAAACGACTGGTTCTGTCGACTGTCGCGAGAACCTTTGATCCCAATGGCTGGATATGCCCGGTCATATTCTGGGCCAAATGCTTCCTGCAGAGACTTTGGACTGCAGGTCTTGGATGGGACGAGCCACTTCGCGAAGCTGTTTTGAAGGACTGGCTCCTATTTGCTTCCTCATTGCCTGCCATCAATAGGATATCGTTACCCCGTGCTCTGCTTCCGCCAGGGAAGCACACCGCGTCCCTTCATGGTTTCTCGGACGCTTCGGAACGTGGGTACGCAGCAGCTGTATACTTGCGCACCGTGACCACAGATGGTCAGGTGAAAGTGTTGTTGGTCATGGCGAAGAGCAAGGTCGCGCCTCTTCGAACTGCCTTGACAATCCCTAAGTTAGAGTTGTCAGGGGCGGCCCTTCTTGTTCGCCTTTTGAATCACGTCATGTCCACCTTGTGCACGTCAATTGACATTTCCACGATATATGCATGGACTGACAGTCAAATTGTGCTATGTTGGCTGAAGACGTCAGTTCACACCTTAGAGGTGTTTGTAGCAAATCGTGTCTCTCAGATACAGAAATCGGAGACCCCGTTGGTTTGGAGGCATGTGCCTGGCGAGGTCAACCCTGCTGATTGTGCGTCACGGGGATGTATGGCCCCCCTTTTAGTTGAGCACTCTCTGTGGTGGGGACCTGAGTGGTTGACCAGATCAGAATCTAATTGGCCGCGAACTCCGGCCTTAGACATTGTCGCACTGCCTGGGTTGCGAACGCTTGCGCTCGAACGGCAGGACCGTCCGTTCGACCCCGATTTCTTACTTAATCGTTACAGTTCATTGGACAAATTGTTGAGTGTCACCGCTTGGATCAAGCGCTTCACGAAAAATTGTAGACATCCACAGAACAAATGTTTGGAGGCCTTCTTATCGCCACAAGAGCTCCAAGATGCTCTTCTTCACTGGGTTCGTTCTGTGCAAGAGGCACATTTTGAAGACGAGATTGACATCTTGAGGAAAGGCAAATCCAAGCTGTCTGGAGCCATTTGTAAGCTGAACCCTTTTTTGGATAGTGAGGGTCTTTTGCGTGTCGGAGGGCGTCTTAGGAACGCAAACCTCCCTTATGGATCTCGTCACCCCCTCTTATTGCCAAAGAGTGGCCACTTGGTGAACCTGTTGGTGACTGATCGTCACATCAAGAACTCCCACGCCGGCTGTAATGCCTTATTGGCCATTTTGCAACGGGAATTTTGGATTTTATCGGCCCGCCGGACGATCCGTAGTGTGGTCTTTCGTTGTATGCCTTGCTATAGGCTCAAGGCCCCTACCATGCAGCCTATCATGGGTGACCTTCCTTCGGATCGGGTCACTGAGATAAGGCCCTTTGCTGGAGTTGGTACGGACTTTGCAGGCCCCCTTTTTTGTTAAAACCTCGACCCTCAGGAACAGTAAAACTGTCAAGGCTTATTTGTGCGTCTTTGTCTGTCTGTCCACCAAGGCGGTACATTTGGAACTCGTCTCAGCCCTCTCGACAGAGGCATTTGTTGCGACGTTAGATAGATTCGTGTCACGACGAGGACTACCGTCCTTGATTCGGTCGGATTGCGGTACCAACTTCAAAGGCACAAACAACTATTTAAAAGCGATGTATGATTTTTTGTCGGCTAACGAGACTGAAATTGCGTCTAGACTAGCTACACGTAGAATAACTTGGAGGTTCAGTCCCGTGTCATGTCCCCACTGGGGAGGAATATTTGAAAGCGTAGTAAAGGTTGCTAAGACACATTTGCGACGGGTAATTGGCGAGTCTGTATTGACCTTTGAAGAGCTCGCAACTGTGTTTTGCAAAATCGAGGCCGTTTTGAATTCACGCCCGTTGTGCCCGATCTCTTCAGATCCTAACGACTTGGAAGCCCTCACGCCGGGCCATTTTTTGATTGGGCAGCCACTGAACGCCCTGCCGGAATATCCCCTTGTTGATGTGAGACCTAATCGTCTCTCGCGGTTTGAATTGGTCCAACAACTCACTCAGAGCTTTTGGAAACGTTGGAATTTAGAATATTTGCACATTCTCCAGCAGCGCGTTAAGTGGACCGACAAGACTGATCCACCTCATGTTGGCGACCTCGTTCTGGTTAAGGACGCTAACTCACCGCCACTGTGTTGGCGCAGGGGGCGCATTCTCAACCTCGTCTTTGGAGCAGATGGAGTGCCCCGTTTTGCTGAGGTCCGGGTGGACGGTTCAATTTTGAAGAGAGCTGTATCAACCTTGTCGCGACTGCCAGTGAATTAGCGGCCAGGTAGTCCTGGCCGAGGCGGGTAGATGTTATGTACCAAACGATTAACTTATCATATTTTTGTCTGCGCACGGGCATCTCTAACTATTGATAACGTCACTATCGATGACGTCGAGAACTGACCGGTGCATCTGTCCTCGTGGCTCGTTGCGCGCGCGCGAAGCGGTTACCGAGCGCGAGTTAGTCGCAAAACACATCTTGTTTGCAGATTACGTCGCGATTTGAATGAGATTTGAAGCGTTTTTCTTGCAACTGTTTCGCGAGTTAAAATTGTCACTAGAATTAATTGTTGATAAAACTAATTATCCTTGTTGTGTGAATCGATAATTACCATTGAAACAAAACCTTGAAATGTCATTGCGAAGTTGAGTATTCGCCATTTTTGTATGACAAAAAGTATTATAAAAACTAGTGAATTTTGTGTCTCCATACTTAATACTATTTAATGTGAGTTGAACTGTTTGATAACTATAATTGTGATAGTATAATTGCATTGGGACGATTGGTGAAAGTTCACGGCTTAAGTCGCGCCAAATGTGGTCATTTTGAGGACTTAAAGAGTTCGTGTCTGCTTGCATAAAGTTAAGTATAGTTTAATTAGCATTCTGCGTTATTTTGGCCAATTTATCGTAGTTAGTTAATGAAGCTATAGCTAGGGCTTGACACAGTGAAGACATTGTTGAAGAACAAACAGGGTAAGTTTGTACTATTGTAAATTTGTTAATGCTGTGATATACAGTATATGTTCGTTCATCTCGCGCCTGAGAGATATCACGCTTCCACTTAACCTATTATTAATTAAAACACCAGGTTGAACGCAACAATATATATTAAAAAAAAAAAACAAAAATACAAAAAAAAAAAAAATTAAGAACAGTGAACAAAGGTGGGTACACTGGGATTGGCATGTTGCGATGAAACCAATTGAGTGCCGCATACGCATAATGTGGGTATACCTGGAATTGTTTGCCATCTGTTTACGCTCACTAAATATCATAATATTTCAATTTAATTTGCCATGTCAGATTGAGTGTAAATGATAAAATAAAAATGATAAAATAATCCCGTCAATTAAATATAATGTATTAATATTTATTAGTCCGTATTTTTAGCGAATTTTGTAGGCTGATTTGTATAAACTATTGTTAACTGCCCATCTGGCGAATTAGTTATTTATGTTTTTTATAATGATGTAATATGTATATAAGTGTACTTGCATGCTTTGCCTCCAGGCGAAATGTAATACTATAAATTTAATTTACTACCTATCTCATATAAGTGAACTGTATTGTTCTTTTGAGAAAATAAATTCTTCTTTAACCCTATATTTATTCGGATTATAATAGGTAACGAACGAACGCCGAATACTCGCGGAAACTTCCGATCGCCAACTCATGCGGCATGACATGCCGTACAAGGCGTCTTCAATATGCAAGCCTGTGTGCGTTTGCGAACTGTGCACGGACACCAAAATTTCTACACACATATGAACTCATGGCAGGCGGGCGGCTTGGAGCTTGCTAGCTACGCAAATATTATTCCTTCGCCAAACGCCTGGCAAAAAGCAATTAGCAAGCACATATTGGTGCTATTTATGAATTATTCAGAATTATTAGGCGTTTTTAAGTTATAATATTTTGTTTAATTAATAGTAAATAAATGAATAAAGTCATCTAAAACATACGAACGTTTTATTAAAATATCTGTGAATGGCAAGTAAAGCAGTGCTTATCTGCTTGTATAGAGCGCACGCCCATGCTTTTTTCCTACAACTCCTACTCGGACAGGTTAAGTTAGAAGCTCCGCTCTCACCTTTGTCTTCGTGGTTTTTAGGGTTCCGTACCCAAAGGGTAAAAACGGGACCCTATTACTGAGACTTCGCTGTCCGTCCGTCCGTCCGTCTGTCACCAGACTGTATCTCAAGAACGGTTTTAGCTAGAGAGTTGAAATTTTCATAGATGATTATTTATTTATTTATTTTATTCTTTATTGTACACCATACATATATCTTAAAATTAACTTAAACTAAAAAAACAAGTACAATGGGCGGCCTTATCGCTTAAAGCGATTTCTTCCAGGCAACCTGAGCATGGACATTATGAAGAAGTAAGTGGAAGTTGTAGGTGCACGTTTATACCTAATATACCTAAACTACATAATATACTAACAATAAACATACACATATACTTTTTAAATACACATACACACAATTACATAATAGATAAATTTACTAGGTGCTATAATAAAAATAATAAATATCTTATAAACAGTACAGTTACTTAATTAAAATCTTTACAGAAAAGTATGTAGAATTACGTAGATAACTCCAGATAATGTTCCTTTAGTAATAACTTAAACGATTTTAAATTCTTAGCCTGACGAATAGCTAAGGGCAAAGCATTCCACAATTGCGTAGCTGTGATCGTAAACGACTTGTGAAAGAACGATGTGGAATGCTGTGACATCTTCAGCCTCAGCCTATACGATGACCTAACACTTCTGTCTATGGTAGCATCTAAGTACTCGAAGCGTGACCTAAGATAGCGAGGGTATGAGGGATTAAACAGAATGTTATAAAGAAGATGGAGTATATGAGCATTCCGGTGATGGCGTATTGATAACCACTTGAGTTGTTTTCTGAATTGCGAGACGTGATCATATTTACGTAAGCCAAATATGAATCTTATGCAGAAATTTTGGAGACGCTCAAGTTTATTTAGTTGGTTTTCGGTGAGATCTAGATAGCTGACGTCCTCATAATTAAGAATAGGCAAGAGAACAGAGCTAGCAAGTGCAATTTTGGTAACAGTAGGAAGAAAATTACGCAGTCTTTTGAGCGATGCTGCGGATGCGAACATTCTTCGACTAACCTCCTGAAGTTGTGGATCCCATGTCAAGTTGTTGTCAATGAGCAAGCCGAGATTCTTCACCTTATCACTAATAGGAATAGTAGTTCCTTCAAATTTAATTTGAGGCAGTATCAGGTTATCTATTTTCCTGGTTAGGCGACTACTTCCTATAATGGCTACTTGCGTTTTTGTCGGATTCACTGTTAGGCCATGTGATTTACTCCATGCACCTATCCTAACTAGGTCCTCATTTAAAATACTCAATGTGTCTGGTAACCTACCCAATGATGTGTGTAAGTAAATTTGCAGGTCATCTGCATAAAGGTGGTAGGAAGAAGCAAGATTATTGGAAACAGAATTAGTAAATATTGCGAAAAGTAGAGGAGATAGAACGCCACCCTGGGGCACTCCAGCAGTTGTATTACACCATAAAGAGCTGATGGTTTCAATTAAAATACGTTGCCGGCGTCCACACAGGTAATTACGAAACCAATCTGTCACCGTTGGAGATATGTTAAGAGAGCGAAGTAACCATAGCAATATATCAAAATCCACCGTGTTGAAGGCGTTACTAAAATCTAATAAAGCGAGGACAGTTAATTTACCAGACTCCATGCCGTATCTAATGTCGTCCGTAATATTGACGAGGGCTGTGGTTGTACTGTGCCCTGCACGGAAACCGGATTGGAAGAGATTAAGGAGATTATCGAGTGGCGACCACGAACCGGACGACGCAGCGTGGGGCGGTCCCCAACAAGGTGGACCGACGATATCGTCAAATACGCCGGGGGCCGCTGGATGCAGTTAGCGCAAGACCGCACGTTGTGGCGTTCTATTGGGGAGGCCTATGTCCAGCAGTGGACTGAGAAAGGTTGATGGATGGATGGAAGGAGATTATTGAGGTGGAGAAATGAAGCGATTTGGTTATAAACTAAGCGTTCAAGTATTTTGGAGAGGAATGGCAGAATGGATATGGGACGGTAATCAGAAAAGGATGAAGGAATGGCTTTCTTTGGTAGTGGCACTATTTGAGCTTCCTTCCAGACATTTGGAAATACATAGTTAGTTAAGGAATAATTGAGGATATGACAAATAATAGGAATGATTTCATCAAGGATAGGAAGGATCATATTACGGCTGACGCTTGGGCGTGCGCTCTATATAGGGTGTCCCAGAACGTAACGTAGCTGGGAAGGGGGGTGATAGGGGGGGTCACAAGGGTCACCAGAAAAATAAAATAAAAATTCCCCTCTGGCTATTTAAAAAATAAATGGCATTTTTTTAAAAACTAAAAATTTTACACCTTGTGGGGCTATTTTGCTAACTGTACCTACAAATATAGCTGTTTAAAAAAAAAAAGATGTTATGTAATCCTCAATAACCCTTCATCAAATTGAATTAAAAAAATAATACATATCCAACCAAGATTTTAAAGAAAATTAAGTTCTTTTCCAGTCAAGGACTTAGTAATTACAATTTCACTCAACTTTCTCCAAGTGTACTGAAAAAAAAATGTACTAGGCAGCTCCGGCGTGTAACTTAAAAAGATAGGTAATTTTATTGCAATTCCAAAATGGTATAACACTTATTTGAAAAAATCATACTTAGACATTTAAAAATAATTTTCGGGAACAATACCCCTGCAAAACAAAACATATCAATAAAACAATAGTCTCAAATTCCTAAGAAAATACATTTCTAAATGTCTCTTTTCTGTTCCTCTAATGTTACTGCCCGTTAATACTCAAGATTGGAGTACTGTACATACCTCAAACACTCAAGTACAGTCTAGGCCAGATAAAGCTTTACCATATTTTATGACAAGGAATTTAAATGAAACTCGGAAATAAAACATAATTCTAATTATTTATTCAAATAAAGTGCTCCAAATGTGCACCACCAACATAAATAGTCTCAAATTCCTAAGTAAATATTCCTGTTCCTTGTACAGGCAGGTAGGCAGGTACCCCTCTCGTACCGTTAGCCATGCGCGAGAACAATGAAACAAAACAGGTTCAGGGAGTGAAAGAGACAGGTAGATACGTTAAAGGAAGAGAAAAAGTAGGGGTGCTGTCTCTCAAATAGTCGGGCAGTACATTAAGCTCTCTCGTTTACTGCACATCTTTGTATTCGTTTGTGTTCATTTAGTACTAACAACTTTGCTTCGCTTTCTGGACTTGATTATTTCTTTGTGATTTTGGACATTGTTTGTGATTTCTTCCAACGACTTGGCTTTCTCAAGGACTAAAGTGTGTGATACAGTGCCACCATGCCACCCACGTACACTCCACATGAATATGCGAACATGCATCTCATTTACGGCGAATGTAGATGTAATGCCGGTGCTGCAGCAAGACTGTACCGAGAAAGATATCCGAACGCCCCACGTCACCCGGATAGCCGTGTTTTTGTCAATGTCCACCGACTATTGTCTGAGGGTCGACTTCCACATCAAATGGTTAATGAACGCAGATCTCGGTTCGATGTCCAAGATGTAGTGCTTCAAACCGTCGCAGACAACCCGAGTACTTCAGTTCGGACAATTGAAGCAAATACAGGTGTATCAAAAAGTACTGCTCATCGCATATTACAATCAGAAAAGTTCCACCCGTACCACGTGCAACGCGTACAGAGTCTGATACCACGCGATTTTCCTGCGAGACTTGCATTTTGTAGTAGGATGCTGCGCATGCATAGGGAGGACCCTCAATTTTTTAATAAAATATTGTGGTCCGACGAGTCTACTTTTAAAAAGGACGGCTACATGAACCTACATAATTTACACGAGTGGCACGTAGAAAATCCCCACCTTATTAGAGAAGATCGATCCCAATATCGTTTTAAAGTGAACATGTGGACCGGAATACTGAACGGTAAAATAATCGGACCCTTTGAGTTACCTGAGGCACTGACTGGCGAGGCGTACTTGCACTTTTTACAAAACGAATTACCCAATTTATTGGAAGATGTGCCGCTGGAAACATTAAGGAATATGTGGTTCCAGCATGATGGGTGCCCAGCACATTATGCACGCCCAGTAAGAGATTTCCTAAACAACGAATATCCTGGTAGGTGGATGGGAAGGGCCGGTGTTATAGCGTGGCCAGCTCGTTCACCGGATTTAAACCCGTTGGACTTCTTTTACTGGGGTGCTATAAAAGAAAAAGTTTATGGGAAACCCATCAGGGACTTGGGTGACTTGAAGGCGAGGATCACAGAGGCCACGGAATCAATCAATAATAGAAGATTTGCTCGGCACATTTCCCGCTCATTTTTAAAACGATGTAGGGCGTGCATTTATGTTGGTGGTGCACATTTCGAGCACTTAATTTGAATAAATAATTACAATTTTGTTTTATTTTCGAGTTTCATTTAAATTCCCTGTCATAAAATATGGTAAAGCTTTATCTGGCCTAGACTGTACTTGAGTGTTTGAGGTATGTACAGTACTCCAATCTTGAGAATTAACGGGCAGTAACATTAGAGGAACAGAAGAGACATTTAAAAATGTATTTTCTTAGGAATTTGAGACTATTGTTTTATTGATATGTTTTGTTTTGCAGGGGTATTGTTCCCGAAAATTATTTTTAAATGTCTAAGTATGATTTTTTCAAATAAGTGTTATACCATTTTGGAAATGCAATAAAATTACCTATCTTTTTAAGTTACACGCCGGAGCTGCATAGTACATTTTTTTTTCAGTACACTTGGAGAAAGTTGAGTGAAATTGTAATTACTAAGTCCTTGACTGGAAAAGAACTTAATTTTCTTTAAAATCTTGGTTGGATATGTATTATTTTTTTAATTCAATTTGATGAAGGGTTATTGAGGATTACATAACATCTTTTTTTTTTTAAACAGCTATATTTGTAGGTACAGTTAGCAAAATAGCCCCACAAGGTGTAAAATTTTTAGTTTTTAAAAAAATGCCATTTATTTTTTAAATAGCCAGAGGGGAATTTTTATTTTATTTTTCTGGTGACCCTTGTGACCCCCCCTATCACCCCCCTTCCCAGCTACGTTACGTTCTGGGACAGCCTGTATAAGCAGAAAGGCACTGCTTTACTTGCCATTCACAAATATTTTAATAAAACGTTCGTATGTTTTAGATGACTATTCATTTATTTACTATTAATTAAACAAAATATTATAACTTAAAAACGCCTAATAATTCATAAATAGCACCAATATGTGCTTGCAAATTGCTATTGCAAATTGCCAGGCGTTTGGCGAAGGAATAATATTAGCGTAGCTAGCAAGCTCCACACCGCCTGCCTGCCATGAGTTCATATGTGTGTAGAAATTTTGGTGTCCGTGCACAGTTCGCAAACGCACACAGGCTTGCATATTGAAGACGCCTTGTACTGCATGTCATGCGGTATGCTTTGGCGATCGGAATTTTCCGCGAGTATTCGGCGTTCGTTCGTTACCTATTATAATCCGAATAAATATAATAGTCGGAAGTCTAATAAATCACGTATGCATTTTTGTTTAGTAAGGTTTTATTTATTTAAATAGCAGAAATATTTTGGTTCGACGGAGGCCATTTTATTTTTTCGTGTGATTCATTGAACTGTTTAATATTGAGTTTCTTTAATTTAATAATTGTATGGATTTTCGTTTGTTGATTTTAAAATGTTATTTCATTGTGAAATGTGTGTTGATAGTGTGTGTTTGTTAAAAATTAAAAATAACAAGTTCAACAACTAAGCCAGCAAAAAAGGTAGGTAATGGTGCCTATTCTATGTGCAGAATTAAACTTAACCATTCACACGTTCAAGGATACTTTGATATCAAAAAAAAAGGGCAATTTACGTCCAAGGATACTTTTGTATCCATAGCGACATATTTTATAAAACCGACATCTATGGACAAATTGCGTTATTTTTTGCGTCTATAAGTTGTGTAATAGATAGCTGATGAATTACTTCACAATCCATAATCACTAGATGGCAGTTTTTATCTTCAGTCCACTTTACGCTTTGTGTTTAGTAAACAAGTGGTTTTGAAGTTCCAGCGGATTGTCGTAAGTAGTTTAGTTTTATTTATGAGTTCATAGATTATTAATATTATTATACATCAAGATAAACTAGATGATTTGTGCTTTATAATTAAGTATACATATAGCATACATATCACAGTTTTAAGAGTAAAATCGAGTTATATTTTGAATTGTTATGTTTTCTCCTCTGTCCTCTTCTGTTCTCATTTTTAATACTTTAAAATAAATTTTCAGATCTTAAAAAATAGATAGATTTCATCTGTAGTCTTCTAGTAATTTTTCGTAGTATTTGTCTTCACTCTAGGTATTATAGATAAGAAGCTATAAAGGTTTTTTGTTACAACTTGCGAGCGCGGTACCGATCGAATCAGCGCCACGCGTAGCTGGACGGACAACGGTATAATAGGTATTAACTAAAAAATGAAAACAGCTATTGCTGTATCTTAAATGTTTCGCTATTTTTTTTGCACACATTTATATTAATTAAAATCGTTAGTCTATAATAAACAGTTTTTATATAAAAAAAGTTCTGTTAACATTGCCGAATTGTGTTATTGACGCTATCAATTTTAATTTTTTAGTTAAGTTTAGGTCTGCACATAGAATAGGCACCAATGTAACTCGAAAATTTCATGTTAAAAGTTATGAAACGTATGTACATACGTACATGTACGTATGTATGTACGTACGTAGTTATTGTTTAGTAATTCTAGTACAGTGTGGACTGATTCGTGATATTCAGATTTAAATTTGTTCTGTTGGCATGGTTTCCGACTTAGAGATCCGTCGCGTGGCTATGCTAAAAATCTATAAAAGAAAAAGTTTTTGTGACTGCCTACCCTAAGTTAAATACCAGTGCACGCCGCTGGGCTGACGCAGTCCGAACCGATTGCATTAGAAGTGATAGACGTAATGCTATTCTTAACATTACAAGCAGTGACAAGATTAAAATTAAATGGGGCATAGCTGGGAGTGGGAAGCGATGAAAGATAATTAATTGTACGAGCCTTAGTTGTCCTATCAAAGCTGGACGAAGCACAGAAGTGTTGATTTAGCAAATCGATATTTAATTTCTTAGAGTTAATCTCATTTTGAGATTTGCCAACTCCCAAAGTTCGAAGAAACTTCCATGTTTTTGTTGGATCTCCATTTTGAATAGAGTTGTGAATATATTGGCGTTGTGCATCCCTACACACCTTGTTACAATGATTTCGAATAAGAACATACCTATTAAAATTAGAAGCATTAGGTTTAACTTTGTATTTGAATTTTGCCGCTGCTTTTTGTGAGATTAGAAGTTTGATGTTATCTGTAAGCCAGGGTGCTGGTGAATGCTTTAATTTTACAGCACGAATAGGCGCATGAGTATCGTAGAGTTTTACAACGTTTGCATTAAAAATGTTGACTTGCTCATCGATAGAATTAGAAGAGAGTAGTGGAACCCAATCAATATCATTTGCATCTTGCCGTAGTTTGACTAGATTCATATCACCAAAATTGCGTAGCATAAGAAGTTTAGGTTTAGATTTAGGTAGGCGTAGTTTGTAAGAAAGAAATAGAAGATTGTGATAAGATAACGCGTCAGCAGGGTATTGACCGTGCTTAACGAGTCGGTCTCTTGAAGAGACTAAAATCAGGTCAAGAAGAGAGGGAATACGATTTGGAAGACGGTGAGTTGCATTCAATGGAAGAATTAGAGAAGAGGAAGAAGAGGTTAAGAGAGTTAGAGATATCATAAAGTGCTGAGGATCGCAGGTTATCTTTCAAAAGGCAGGTATTAAAATCGCCCATTATTATAGTCTGACTGTAAGAAGGCATAAGATTTACTAGTAAGGTATCAAAAGAGGGAAAGAAATTTATACGTAGGGAAGGACAATAATATACACCAAGTAAAAGTTTAGAGTGGTTAAGTTCAACTTCGACTGTGGTGATTTTTCGACTATGTCATACTTGTGGATGTTGAGTCATGTTGGATCGTAAATAAATAGCCACATCACCGCCGTTTCCTACTACACGGTCATTCCTAATAAGTATGAACCCGGGAAGAGAGTAAGAGGTGGAAGGAAGACAGGGTTTTAGCCATGTCTCTGAAACAAGGATTGCATGTATATTGTTACATTCGAAATATGTCAGCATATCTGGGAAATGAGTCGGAATGATTTGGGCATTGATATGTATAACGTTAAAATTATTGGGGACATCACAAAATTGAGAATTAAGACTATCCGAAAGGAGAGAAACACTACTTAAACTGTCAAAACTGTAATCTGTACTGCAAGCAGAATGAAAACTGTCACTATCACTAATGTCAGTCATAAGAAATATATAATATCTATACTATAAATACAAAATATATAAATAAATACTAATATAAAATAAATTTTTAAAACTAACAAAATATCTAATAACACTAATGTTTACTTAAAACTAATTAACCGACTCTAAAACCCTACCAGATGCCGTGTCACTAATATTTAAATATCTAGGTTACAAATAACATAAATCGTAAACGTACTACTTATATTTCCAAGAGCCAATTTCAGCATGAAACAACAATATAAAAGAGACAAGAAAAAAAATTAAAATTAACTATAGTGTAGCGAAAAGGCTCATATCCATAAACAAGAAGGAAAAGTTAAAATACTATAGGCTGAACGCAGCCTTATCGCAAGGTGACAGTGACAAACAAGACATGCAGACGTCACGTTAAAATGTCAATTCCATTCCGAAACTTAATTTAAAAATGAATAATAACGTACCTACCTAATCTAATAAGTCTTCTTTGATGTGATAATTGGTACTTTTTAGGGTTCCGTACCCAAAGGGTAAAAACGGGACCCTATTACTGAGACTTCGCTGTCCGTCCGTCCGTCTGTCACCAGGCTGTATCTCAAGAACGGTGATAGCTAGAGAGTTGAAATTTTCACAGATGATGTATTTCTATTGCCGCTATAACAACAAATACTAAAAATAAAATAAAATAAAATAAATATTTAAGGGGGGCTCCCATACAACAAACATGATTTTTTTACCGTTTCTTGCTCGATACTAATAACGTTGCCTTATTTTGCGTAGATAATGGTACGGAACCCTTCGTGCGCGAGTCCGACTCGCACTTGACCAGTTTTTAATTGTATTTCAATGCTTGAATTTTTTTTGCCAGTGACTGAAAAATTGAAGAACGAGCGGATGTCCTGGTATGGGCATGTCATGAGACGAGAGGAAAGTAATGTCGTTAGGAGAGTTCCGAGTATAAATGTGGAAGGAAAAAAGTCTAGAGGAAGACCTAAGAAAAGATGGATGGACTGTGTGAAAGAGGACATGAAAGAAAGAGGAGTTGACACAGACATGACGGCTAATAGAAGATTATGGAAGAAAAAGACATGTTGCGCCGACCCCAAATAATGGGATAAGGGCAGGAGGATGATGATGCTTGAAAATTTTTACTTTTGTGCCTAGTGTTGCAAACGTTACAGTAATGGGCCGAGGGCTTTCTCCCTTCTTCCTTATTCTTCTTAGTTCTTATAAGTCTCTATTCTCCAGCTCCATAGCAAAATAGTGTTTTGTTATGGAACTTAGTATACTTTTCTCTAACTCATCATAAGAAGTCTCGGTCTCAGTCAAGCCAAACATTACAATGTTTCTCTGTCTTAACTGTTTCTCTAGGAAGTATAATCTTTTTTCTTCGTTTTCTATCTTTTCGTTAATGTTACCAAGTTTTTCATCCATTAATTTAAATTTTTCTTCTAATGAGGAATTTATGTTTAAATAAAACTACTTTTTACGGATTTAGACGCGTATATTTGTTTTAAATTTTGGCCCGACGTTTCGGAGACTTTGCAGTCACCATGGTCACGGGTGAGACTGAGCTGTAATGTGTCTTCTACGATCAGTTATTACAGGGTTTACTCACATTCGATTTTAATTTTACATTGACCATAAAGATAGACTTTTACTATAAACTATATCATATTACATTGTGCTCAGACTACATAAAATCAATAACATTATTTTAGTTTCTAAAATACATTAACAAATTGTAACAACATAAAGAAAATTTTAAATTATTTAAGGTAAAACATACATAATCTTATCATAGACTAAAGTTTTAATTATTATAGAGGTAGTATACAATATAGCAAGCAAAACTAAGTTTATGTACTTAAATACAATATTATTTACATTATAACAAGAAATTTTAAAAAGAATTATTGGTTTAAGATTTAAATTAGTTTATATTAAAAAGCAAAATTGTTAATTTTTATTTGAATTTATAGAAAATTAGTATTTATTTTAATTATTTAGTTTTTATTATTTTATCTAATATACTACCACCAGATCGGAACGCGTCCCACCTGAGAAAGATCTGGCAAGAAAACTCAAGGGGAGTCAAAGAAAATTATTTATTATTAACTTTATGTTGTCGGTCTAAAGTGAAGTTAAGGGGATTTTAAGTCTTGTTGTCTGCAAAATGTGCTAACGGTGTCTTGCTGTTTTGAAACCGAGTGTGTTTTGGATTTTATTAAACTAATTACAGGATCCCAACTAGGTGCCAGATCCCAACCGTCTTCTCTATTAATAATATTATTATATATTCTATTTAAACAACATTTTGCGTTGCACAAAACGTCATTAGCGTTAAAGGACCATTATTTTGACAGTTTGAGGTTATATTTTTTAATGACTAGTTAACCATCTATTAAAACGGCCATTAGGCGTATATTACCAATAGCAGTTTGTTTTATCCCTTTTATAGTGAATTTTAATATTTATAAAATGTCCCTCTCAAGCCTATCATCTTTATCTGATCCAGAAGAAGTTGTTCCCAGACGCTGTATCAAAGATAGAATAAATTTATTTATTTATTTCGTAAGATAACAAAGCTTTCGTAGTTCACGTTTACGCGGCAAAGCAAGCAAAGTTAGGTATTGACAAGCTAATGTCATGCGACAAATACTTTACTGTACTTTCCGTTTCGTTTTCTGCATATCTGTCAAAACTTGATCAAAAATGTGATATTTTGACAGTAACAAAACGAATACATTCATTCGTTTCGGTCATGTTCTTTAATGACAACATTAAAATCATCCTTAGTTAAAGGACTACTTATTGAAGCTTTGGAAGCTTCGTGCAACGTCATTAAATTTAAGGAATGCATTAGTGTTAATGACGTATTAACTAATGAAGATTTTAATGAGAGCTTTCTGCAACTGACTGGTTGTCTGCAAAATGTGCTAACGGTGTCTTGCTGTTTTGAAACCGAGTGTGTTTTGGATTTTATTAAACTAATTACAGGATCCCAACTAGGTGCCAGATCCCAACCGTCTTCTCTATTAATAATATTATTATATATTCTATATTAATAATAATAGTATTTTAGAAACTAAAATAATTTTATTGATTTTATGAAGTCTGAGCACAAGTCTATCTTTATGGTCAATGTAAAATTAAAATCGAATGTGGGTAAACCCTGTAATAACTGATCGTAGAAGACACATTACAGCTCAGTCTCACCCGTGACCATGGAGACTGCAGTCTCCGAAACGTCGGGCCAAAATTTAAAACAAATATACGCGTCTAAATCCGTAAAAAGTAGTTTTATTTAAACAAATGAGTCGCGCAAGTGTTAGAGGAATTTATGTTTTGCGTAACTTGTTTTGTAACTTTTTCAGCTGTTTGAACGATAGTTGATTTTTGTTCATCGAGTTCTTTTGTTATTTTAAGAAGCATATTTATATTTCATCCATGATTATTAAGATATTACTTTACGATCACAGTTCACAATTATGAAATGTGTCCTCTATTGATTGATGTGGTAACTAGTACACGGCAGATATCCTGGACCAGCTACAAGCTAAGAGTTGTTTAATGAATATCCTAGATGGCGTCACAGACGAGATCGATTATTTCGTACAATTACATGAACATCGGCAACAAATTTTTAAGCGCAAACAATGTCACTATGTACGTATATTTTTGATTTTTTTAGCCAAATTTCGAAAGAAGAAAGAAAGAAAGAATCATTTATTTGTTACAACATGTGTACAATATGATGTAGATATACATATAAGACAATTGGTTCAACATGTTCTGTCTAATTATAGACGTACAAATTAAAAACATAAGAATAAGAATATAAAATTAATAATATACTACATATAACATATACATGACATGCAACTACTTAAAATTAAACATTGTAATAATATAATCTTTTCACGTCATGCTAGTGTGGCGACCATTACCAAAGAGGATTGTTGTTTAAGTCTTCGCCTCTTTGGTGATGTCGCTGCATTATTGACGGCTGTCATAAAAAGAAGATATTAAGATTGTCATTCTGTCTTGTACATTAGATTATTATATATACGATAATATAATTCAAGTTCATTGTTGAATATATTATTTTCATTTCGTATACCCTTTACTAGATAATGTCAAATTGTATAATTAATTAGTAAATAAAATTAAGTTGATGTCAAACGTAGAATTAGAAGTCAAAATTAAATTATTAATTTAATAAAAAGATTTTATATTATACCTAATATATAAAATTTCCGTGTCACAGTGTTAGTTACCGTACTCCTCCGAAACGGCTTGACCGATTCTTCTCAAATTTTGCATACATATTCAATAGGTCTGAGAATCGGCCAACATCATGGCATGGTTTGAAACAAGTTTTACTAATATGATTTCTTAAAACATTCTTATCACTAAAATCTTTCACATACGTGTTACATTAAAATTGTTTCTCGACAGTTTGCTTCAGATTATGATTTAATAACTGAATCTCCCGAACAAAACCTTTCCCACATATATCACACTTGAATGGTTTTTCTCCAGTGTGTATACGATTATGAGTTATTAAATTACCATTTTGTGCAAACCCTTTTCCACAAATGTCAAATTGTAGGGTTTTTCTCCAGTATGTGTGCGAATATGAGTTAATAATTCAAATTTTTGTCTAAACCCTTTACCACATGTGTCACACTTGAATGGTTTTTCATCAGTGTGTGACCGAATATGAGTTAATAAAATGCGTTTTTGCCTAAGCCCTTTTCCACAAATGTCACACTTGTAGGGTTTTTCTCCAGTATGTGTGCGAATATGAGTGAATAGATGACAATAATGTCCAAAACGTTTTTCACATATGTCACACTTGTATGGTTTTTCACCAGTGTGTGTACGATTATGATATATTAAAGTACTATTAGCTGCAAACCTTTTTCCACAAATGTCACACTTGTATGGTTTTTCATCAGTGTGTGTACGATTATGATATATTAAAGCACTACAGTGTGCAAACCTTTTTCCACAAATGTCACACTTGTAGGGTTTTTCTCCAGTATGTGTGCGAATATGAGTTAATAGATGACAATAATGTCCAAAACGTTTTTCACATATGTCACACTTGTATGGTTTTTCACCAGTGTGTGTACGATTATGAGTTATTAAAGTACTATTTTGTGCAAACCTTTTTCCACAAATGTCACACTTGTAGGGTTTTTCTCCAGTGTGTGTACGATTATGATTTTTTAAAGTACTATTAGCTGCAAACCTTTTTCCACAAATGTCACACTTGTAGGGTTTTTCTCCAGTATGTGTGCGAATATGAGTTAATAGATGACCATTTAGTACAAACCCTTTTCCACATATGTCACATTTGAATGGTTTTTCTCCAGTGTGTGTGCGAATATGCATTTTAAAATAACTTTTTCTACAAAATTCTTTTCCACAAGTATCACAAATGAATGGTTTTTCTCCAGTATGTGTGGGTATATGAGTTAATAGATGACCAGTTTGTCCAAACCGCTTTTCACATATGTCACACTTGTATGGTTTTTCACCAGTGTGCGTGCGAATATGACGTTTTAAATATGAGCGTCTACTAAAGCTTTTCCCGCAATCGCCACACTTGAATGGTTTTTCACCAGTGTGTGTGTGAATTATATTAAAGGCAACGCTGTCGCGGCTACAGTGTGCCTCACTTGACATTTGTTCTGTTTTCTTAAATTTCTGTAAAGTATTTGCTTTAACTATTAGTTGTTGTGGTTGATTGTTTAAACTAGTACTTGTAGAAGTATCTTCCAGATCATCTGATGTCAGTTTCTCAGTGACAGCAGCATCTGAAACAATACAACTATTAGCTGACAATGGTACCAATTCCACTGGCATCATTTATCCTACTTTAACTTAGACATAAATATTATACATATCGTGGGAGACTTGATTAAAGTAGTTTAATTAAGGATTTTTAGTTTTAACTTAGCTTCCAAGATTATGAAGCAAGTCCTCAAATTGTGCCAATGGTGAGTAATTTGTTTACTTAGTGTAGTTAGTGATGAGCTTGAAATGGTGACCCGTTGAATATTTTATATAATATTTTTTATTATATTAGGATCCTTCCAAACCAGTTACGGATCTCACTCATCATAGTCAATAGTGTTGTATTTATCGTAGTTACGAATAGTTTGTCCAGTATTACAAATCCCTTGGATAGATTACTGCCCTGGCTGTAAATACAGGTAATTTCTATGATGTTCATCAGAATCGAAGAAATATCAGAAGTGGGATCGATAAATCAAATAAAAGTAATTTTTTTTCGTTTTTGTTTTGAAAAGTCGAAAACAATAAAATTAACCGTAATCGGCGTTTTAGTAAAAAAATTAAAGTTTTGTAAAGTTTCTTTTTGGGTAAAGATTGTTTTGATTATATTAACAAGTAAAGAGTGATAATAACAAGTCATGGGTAATTACCCTATAACACTGTAACTAAGTAGCAAAAATTTATTGACAATGATTTATTAGTAATTTTATAAATCTACAGTGTTCACTTGCTTTATTTCTCTCATGTATCAATAAATAATAGTAAAACCATTTTAATTAATTGTGAACAAAAATATAGTGTGGCTTTATGAACATTCAACACTTCGTTTTTAACAGCCGTATTCACAAACGTTACTGTGAGGTCTCATAGTAGGCATGGACGCACAGGGGTAGCAAAATCATTTCACAAACAATACTTAAGTGGTGAAGCGCACTATGCGTTTGTTAAACTGAACGCATAGCTAAGTTTTGTCTATGAATACAAAGGCTCGATGAACGGAACGCACTGAGAAGTGTTACCCTTTGCACAGTGCATCAACACTTAAGTACTTACTTAAGTAAATATTGTTTGTGAATACTGGTGTTTGTGTTAGGTTTTCATTACATAAAGTTTAAAAATAAAAGTATTGAAGAAAAGTAAAGATTTAATCTCCGCCGTGTGATAATGTTTATTGAACTTTGTTATTTGTGATTAGCAAATAAAACTCAAGAATTTTTCACTTAGATAAGAGGTAGTGAGAAGAAAATCTAAGTCATGGATTGACATGTACAAGCCTATTTAGTAGCCTTTCTAACTCTTTCTTTTTGAGCTGGAGTAAAAGAGAAAGCTAGTAAGAAGAAAAGAGAAGGCAAGGCTACTATTTTACTTTTAAACCGTAAACGGGCCGGGCCTTGGCACAAATCTATGCTCTCGAGTTGTTCCTCCCTACTTATAACCTCCTTGATGGCAACATGTATTGGGTGTTTCTATGTATTACAAGTATGTATTTATAAAAAAAAAGTAGTATATGTATTCTATCCATATTCTGGTACACATAACACAAGCATATGAGCTTAGCTTGGGACCAGAGGACGTTGTGTGAAATGTCCATGTACATATATTTACTTATTACAAATCCTGTTTGGAAAAATTTTAAGGGTAAAAAATTTATTGATCTCTATTTTTATCTGTATTAATCAACTGTAACATAAAAAAATCAATATTTTCTTTAAAAAATAGTATGCTTAACATAACATAACCTAAAGATTAAAATTGAATGATAATTTAGTGCATTTTCTGAAAAGATTTTCTATAGTAACATATTTTTTTTCAACATCGAATAGTAGATTTCAATAAACAGAAAGCATACCAACTTTTTGAAAAAACCTTATATTTTGACGGGTGAATTTTCGATTCTAAATTAGGGTGCTTTTTCGATATTAATTAAAAATAAAAATTGGTTAAGTGCGAGTCGGACTCGCGCACGAAGGGTTCCGTACTATTATCTATGCAACATAAGGCAACGTTATTAGTATCGAGCAAGAAACGGTAAAAAAATCATGTTTGTTGTATGGGAGCCTCCCTTAAATCTTTATTTTATTTTATTTTTAGTATTTGTTGTTATAGCGGCAATAGAAATACATCATCTGTGAAAATTTCAACTGTCTAGCTATCACCGTTCTTGAGATACAGCCTGGTGACAGACGGACAGACGGACGGACGGACAGACGGACGGACGGACGGACAGCGAAGTCTCAGTAATAGGGTCCCGTTTTTACCCTTTGGGTACGGAACCCTAAAAATGAAGTCAAAAAACTTCACTGTTAATTTACCTTTAACCTTAAATTTAATCTTTAGGTACTTGTTATAAAACAAAGTCGTTATTAAGTATAAACTTGATAATAATAATAATCTTGCCTTCACACACACTTCACGCCTTCAAATACACTTGATCATGGATGTGGTTCTTATTCCTTCTTATGCTGGGTTAAATATATCGCGCCAGCAAAAGCTTATCTTTTCCTAATGCACATGGCCACTGAACTCCTCCTACGACAGCACTGACATACACTATACATTGTTGTACCCACTAGGAATACAACTTTGCGAGGGACGGTATATGAACGCTTGGATCTACTTCCTATAGTGCCAAGTTACTATTGCCTGGCATCATCTGAGCACATTTACGTCGGGTCAACTTTCGAAACCATGTTTACGAATCACATACGTTTTTATAACATTTCAATTCACAAACCTAGAATTGACCAGTGCGATTTCTGTTCTAGGTTTCAATTAAAAATATTTCACAAGAGGTCTGTGAAACTCATATCCAAAAAAATTGGTCAAGTGCGAGTTGGACTCGCGCATGAAGGGTTCCGTACCATTATCTATGCAACATAAGGCAACGTTATTAATAAATGAGCAAACAACACACACAATACTTAATTAATCACGTTTGTTGTATGAGAGCAAGAAACGGTAAAAAAATCATGTTTGTTGTATGGGAGCCCCCCTTAAATATTTATTTTATTTTATTTTTAGTATTTGTTGTTATAGCGGCAATAGAAATACATCATCTGTGAAAATTTCAACTCTCTAGCTATCACCGTTCTTGAGATACAGCCTGGTGATGGACGGACGGAGGGACGGACGGACGGACGGACTGACAGACGGACGGACAGCGAAGTCTCAGTAATAGGGTACGGAACCCTAACAAGGTGAAAAAATAAATATTTCTAATCAAATAAATTACAGCATATTTGGGACATATACATAAAGGTAAGATTTCACAAAATTTCGTAAAAAAAAAAATTTGTAAAAGTAAAAATAAAAACCAAAAACTTGGTTTTTGAATTTTTCACATAAATTGTGAGGTTATGTGAAAAAAGTGTGAATACAAAAGTTTTAGATCCTTTAATTACCTACTACTTTGCTGTATGACGTTTTTTCATAGGACTTTTAGTTTTGCCGGAAATCGAGAAAAACTGTGTTTACCCTTAAAAACACCCGGATCCCCTTCCCGACCTCAGATCAAATATTCAGGATTTTCAAGTGCTTTTTAGTTTTTGAACTATTTGAAATACGAATATTTTGCTAAACAACAACACGTCAATGTTAACTGAACTTTCTTTTTTAAAAACAGTGTATTATAGAATAACAATTTATATTAATATAATTTTATTTTAGTTCAGTCAAGTTATTGACGCACAATTATTATTGAAGTGAGACTTGTGTAGTATGTTTATATTGTGCTTAAATCTAGACATACCTATATGTAAACTGTTCAAGTCCAATCGGTGTAACACAATCTTAACAGTTCTGGTACATAAATCATGAAGATTTACTGATGAGATGCTGTGATTAGATTTAGAAATATCACTCTCTAGAGGATCATGTTCTAAACAAGAATTATCTGAAGCTGAGTCAGTTTGTACTTCTGTAGTCTGGATGCTGTAATCTAACTCATCATCTTCTGAACTTACATCTTCACATTTGATATGTTGTTGTTGTATTAATTGAGTGCACATTCCTTGTTCTACAATATTATCTTCCAGATCTGTAAGATAGTTTAATTAAATGAAGTACAAACAAGAAGCAGCTGGTTCAGTTTGAAGATGAAACAAACACTACACTATACCTCCAACATGTTCCTCATCTAGTTGGTCACCTGTCGTTGGAGAAGGTTCAGGTTTAGGTTGCGGTCTGTGAACTACCGTGCCGAAAGTCGCAGGCGTGAGTGACACTTTACATAGATTTCTCAAAACTCGTATTGGCTTTACGTCAAACTGAAACATAAACCTGTATTATGAACCTGCTTCTATATTTATATAAGGTGTAAATAAATCAACATGTCAAATTTTGTGAGGATAGTTGGTATCGAAAAATAAACACGCTAAAAGAGCAATTTCATTTTTTCACGAAATAAAAGGATTTCATCAAATATTTTTATGCGTATCTTACCTACAAAATAATGTACCTAGGTACTATGCCGTTCAGTCTCACTCGTCGGCAGTCGCTTGCGCCGACCGACCCCGCACAGCGAGTGTATTGTGGTACAGTGCGCATAACATTTACGCGTAATGTAAATCATTACAAATCTTCAAAACGGTAACGTTTTTCTTAACTTTTTCACCGCGATTATTCATGATATGTATATTATTCAAAACAACTCCTAAAAATATGACAAGTTGATTTTTTGACACCTTGTATATTCACCACAGATACATCCGTATAGAGGGACACAGTTAACAGTTAGATCTTACATCATCATTGTCCAACAAGTGAGTGAACAGCTCCTCACTGTGAAGACAGGCGCTCCTCAGCTGGAGACAGTTGCGAAGTCTCGCGCAGCACACGTAGCACGCGTCTACTGGTCTTCTGTCTCTTGTTTCCAACTGACAACAATAATAAATATATCTGGTATGGGAACATAGTAGTGTTGCCCAAATTCAGTCTTGGTCTTGCAGTCTTGGTCTTGTTCTTGCATTTTTGCAAGACCAAGAACAAGACCGCGTATTTTTAGCAAGACCAAGACCAAGACTGACCGTGCAAGACTTGAGCAAGAACAAGACTAATCCGGCAAGACTCTTGCGTCTTGCAGCTAGGACTTAGCGCTATTTCACAGAGTAGTTAGGTATAACACTTCGGTGTATAGGTACGCTTAGGAATTCTATGAGACGCAAAAAACTGTATCAAAACTGTATAAAAATAATAGAAATAGGTTAAGTGATGAGTCAGCCAGATGGTTACTTTGTATTAATTCTTGGTCAAAAGAATTGATATAAAGTAACAGAACCTAATGACAAAGCTGTTGTGTACTGTTATGTTATTTGATTTGTGTTGTATTTTATTTTTTATTAAAATAAATGATAAATCGTAAAACTCTTTTATTAAATTTCATATAAGTTGAGGGTTCAATCTCTTTCTAGACAGATATTGTCCTTTAAAATACAGTCAAGTTATTGTAATTAATTTGTTTTTTACGTGTTTTAGCACATGTAAGCTTATAAAGCGTAAATGTTTATTAAGAAACAGTTACTCCCATGGAAAACGGCATATAGCTCAGTTGATCACCATGTGGCAGTTAATTTTTCGAATTTCTCATCAAATCTTCAGACATTTATTAATCTGATTGTTCTTTACTATGGCTATGTTAATTCAAGCTCACAATGTTCCAATTCTAATACGTTTTTCTAAGATCTAAAGTAAACTTTAATAAATAGCAATAGTCTAATAGGTAATTGCAAGACTTGCAAGACTCTTGCTGCAAGACCAAGACCAAGACCAAGACTGGGAGCGCAAGACCAAGACCAAGACCAGGTGTATTGGCGCAAGACCAAGACCAAGACTGGCTAAGTCTCGTCTTGTTCTTGCATTTGGGCAACACTAGAACATAGTAAAATATAACAAACTTGTTACAAGAACACTTACCAACTTGCCAGTCAGTAACTCGTATATTTCTTGTAAGTCGGTGTTAACTAGACAATGCATACGCACATCTTTGATTAAACAAATTCTACATATTGATAACTGCTCCATTATTTATCATAAAATTACAAAATTGTAATTTAATAGGTTATATTCAACTACTTCAACTTCTTTTAGTTTATGGCTTTTGTATATACAATTTCACCAACGTCGCGTAACAGGATAGGACACCCAATGATGGAGATTTAAAAAAAAAAAACTGGAGGTCAGTAAAATCATAAAATAATTTTAACTACATTCAACTGCTAATTGATGTGATTAAACTGAAACAAACAAAATATTAACTAATTATTACAGATACAAGTGTTGAACAAACATTAAAACTAAGACTAAAAATTATATACATCTAAGTTAATTAAATTCTAATCCTATTATGAGTTATATATTCACAAAGTATTCTAATGAATGGACTATATACATGAGACAGTAAAGACTTTAAAGAAAGAGGACGAGAGATATCTGGCGGGACCAAATCATATAAAGATGGCTGATTATTTGGACAAGAAAAAAATATGTGCTCCACAGTACCTTCTCCCATACCACACTCACAAATAGAGCTATCTCTTATCCTAAGTTTTGCTAGGAATACAGGTGAACAGCAGTGGTTTAATCTTAAGCGACAAATTGTAGAAGTAGTAGATTTATCTGCTTCTTTGAACTTTGAAAACCATGGTTTAGATGGAATTTCTGGTTGAATATCCCCATAATATTTACCTTTTATCTTTTTAGAAACAGACCATTTTGTGGACCAGTCTTCAAACAAAGTGGATCTTAATGTAGCACAAATATCATGGGAATATACCAGATAATGATCCATAGCGCCTGTTTGAGTGGCATTTTTGGCATGCAAGTCAGCAGATTCATTCCCAAGGATACCTGAATGACCAGGAATCCAGGCCAAAACAATATCAATACCATTTGTGGAACACTCATATAGCATTTCTGTTACTTTTAATACAACTGGAAATCTGTTTTGGATCTAAAAGGATTTGAAATAATAGCTTGTAAACAACTTTTGGAGTCTGAAAATATGATGGCCCTTTTAATGTTGTGTGATTTAACAAAATTAATAGCAGATGAATCAACATCCCACCTTGAATCAACATCCCAGCATAGAACAGAAGCCAAAGATGCTGAACACAATGAAAGATCTACTGCACTCTTGGGATTCTGTGTCGGTAGTACCCTGCGCGTAGGACATCCACTGTTTAATACACACAAATTTGCATCATCAATAATTTCTAAAAGAGACAGAGCAAAAGAGTCATTATGACTGGAACCCCATGAAGTATGGTGAGCATTAAAATCTCCCATTAATACAATGGGAGATGAAACAGAGGCAATGATGAGTTGAATATCAGGTATCAAACTTGAATGAGGATGAGGAATATAGATAGATATGAAATTTATATCAAAAACATTGACTGCAACAATGTTAATATCAAGTGATATAGAAGGAAGGGAAATTTGATGAAAAGGAAGGGAGTGCATCACTAGTAAAGCACTACCCCCATATCCATCAGCTCTGTCATCCCGGAGACACGAATAGCCTGGCACTCTAAAGCGAGATCCAGGAACTAGCTAAGTCTCCGAGATGGCCATAACTGATGGATGGAATTTATTAATTAAATGGTAAAGTTCATGCTTCTTGTGAAGCAGACTTTTAATGTTCCATTGTATTACGGATACTTGATCCATTATTTAAAGTGGAAAAAGAGAAAAAGATTTCAGAAAGTTTTTCGGCAACGTGGGACGGTAAACTGGAATTAGATTTAGATAGCAAATTTATTACAATAGACAGTAATGTGTCTAAAAGAAAATCATCTTGTGAATTTTTACTATTGTTATTAATGGATAAAGTATATCCATTAGGTAAAACAGATGGTTCATCTGCAACTAAGTGATTGTGTGAAATTTTATCATAAGATTTTCCTAAGGGAGCAGGTGAACGAGGTGAAGAGTACACAGTTTTCCTATATGAAGAACGAGAAGGAGAATTAACAATATTTGATGAGAGTTGTGAAAGTTGAGTAGATTGTGTGAGATGAGAGAGTTGTGAAATTTGAGAGGAGTTCTGAGCTACTTCTGCAAAAGGTTTTATTGATTTAGGACAACGTTTAGATGCTTCTTCATAAGACATAGTCTCCTGTGACATCAATTGTTTAATGGACCTTTGCCTGCCTTGTTCGGGGCAGCTGCTACTATTAGCATAGTGCTGTCCAGCACAATGAACACAAGAGGCCTCCGTTGTTGAAACCTAACAAGAATCACCCGAGTGAGGTTGTGTGCACTTGTAGCATCTTGGCTTAGATCTACATTGTGACTTAACATGTCCATACCTACAGCAGTGAAAACATTGAATAGTGGGGTACTGATAATGATCGACTAATAATGAAGTATGAAATAAATATACCCTGCCCTTGTACAGTAATCACCACTGTTTGAGTAGGTACCCAAGTGGTTTCTCCATTCTTACTCTCCTTTCTATTTAAACGTCTTGCTTTAAGTAAAATTCCAGTACCAGTTCGAATAATTAACACATCTGCGAACTCATCCATAGATAAGTCCACAGGTACGTGCCTTACTACACCCATTTTGGTGATATTATAGGAAGGTATAAAAGCGGAGTATTTGTGTGTGTTTAACAAAAGTAAATTTATAAAATTGTTTGCCTGAGCAGCAGTTTTAAACTGAACAGATACTTTATTTCTGCCAACCCGTTTAATGCCATCGGGCAGAATGTCTTGAATTTTATTTTTGTTAAGAAATTGTCCGAATTTAATAGTTCTAATTTCCGACCCTAACAAGGCGTCGGGTTCCGAACGCGTGACGTGAACAATAAAAGGACCATCATCCTTTTCACTGTAGGTATTAATGCCTACGACTAACTGGGGATGAACATATAAATTTTGAATCGAGGCAGCAGCTAAATCAGTGTTCACAATCGTTTTTTTTGAGCCACTATTATTACCTTCTAGTGGTAGACGTCGTTTTAAATTTCCCCTAGGAGAGAAGGCATGGGTCAGGTGGATCAGGAGGCTCAGGGGGCTCCGCCCAAACTTCCTTGTCCATATACAAAAAACAAAATTTAAAACAAAAGAAACAATAGAACAAATGTCACTTACCAATAAAATATGAAATTTACACTATTTTACACTAAATTACTATTTTACATTACTTTCTACTATATAATTAAAACATGAAATTAATAGAAAAGGAAAAAAGGTAATTTGGATTAATTTACAATAGAAAAAATTAAAATCTCGCTAAAACATGTGGCACCTAGGTATCACGGTCAAAATTCGAATCATAGTTCATTCATTCATAGGTTATATTTACCAAACTAAAAGCAAAGAGGTTATAGCTCACTGAATTTGGCCCCACTTTTTTTGATTTTCGGATTTTTGATATTTTTAATTATTTGTTCGTCGTTTGTTCGTTAATGTTCGAATGTAAAAATTGTTTGTTCGTCTTTTATTTATTTATAATTAATTAAACAAATGATCACCCTTAAGTTGGCCCCCCTTACTAGATATCTTTATTTTTATCACTTAGATTAATTAATTTTGATTAATTATGGTTTGTTCGTCGACTATTGGTGATTGTTTGATCATAAAAACAATTAAATTCCCAATTATTAATTATTTTATATCTAATATGCAAACCATCACCTCACGCCACAGAATAAGACAGAAGGAACGCTCGGCAACATTTGAATGCATCGTAGTGTCTCCCTAAACCACGCTAAGCGAGCCCCGCGCGGGCGCGCTGTTATAACCCTGCCTTTGTTCTAGAATCCAATAACTGTAAGCAAATATTAATTGCTGACTCGTATATATGAATACCATATATACGAGCCCACAAGCTCTCTCGAGTTAGTCTGCAGTAATCTCTCTCGTGCGCTTGGCCTAATTTCTATGTATTAAAAAGTGTTTAAATATAATAAAGTATTAATAAATAAAATATCTTTTTTAAAAACCTATTCTCAAAGGCCCGCGTAACATTAATGGTGGCAGCGGTGGGATCGAAAATCCCCAGTGCTTTTAATAAAATAAAAACCGTGAAGTGCAGACTCAATATAATATACGAGAGATCTTATACTAAATCTATTATTTTCAAGAAAATAAAAGTGAAGAAATACCATAAGTGCATCATCCTTAAGTGTTCATCCACAAAGTGCTAAAAAGTGCATCGTATTCGATATCAAGTTCCAAAATCATATCCTTATTTCTCTTAGAAAGAAATCCTAATATCCTACGTGCTAAGTGAATATTCTGTGCTGCGTAATCTTCGAAACAAGTGAAGCAAACTTACAAATCCCGGCCTTGATAACACGCCGGATTACTAAGAATCTATACCAGCGTCGCGTCGCGCCGTTTCCTGTAGCAGCCTTATCGCATCGAAGAATGCGATCTCCGCTCGAGCCTCGCCTTATCGCCATCGCCTTGTTAACTTTGTAAGTCCTTGGTCATTCTATTACGAACTATTAATACTGTTATAACATTGTTCTATCAACAACTTTGAATTTATTCCAGCTAATCTTAAAGTGTAAACCATCGTGATTGTTCCTGTAATACTTTTTGTTTCATCCTATCGTGTCGTTTGTGTTTAATACATAAATAAATTATAAATAAATAAAGTAACAAAATGCCTAAATCTGTCAAAGATGACGAAAAGCTCCACCTCTACGTGGAAGGATCTAATGTTAGCGACAAATGTCTTTCACCCGCCGTTTCGTTACCAGATTCGAAACCAAACAAATCAAAATTAACTCCGATTGATTTTCCTCAACTCGATCTTAATATTCTTTTAAAATTCATAAAACCGTACAGCGGAAACCGAGAAACGCTCAACTCGTTCATCGTAAATTGCAACAACGCTTACGATCTCGCGACCGAGATACAAAAACCTATTTTGTTTAAATATATCCTTTGTCAATTAGAAGGCAAAGCGGAAACCGCTTGCGCTATAAAAGATTTTAACTCATGGGAACAATTAAAAGAATTCCTAAAAACACAATTTAGTGAGAGGAAACACTACTCTCATCTCCTTACTGAACTACAAGAGAGCAAACAATCAAACGCGGAAAATGTATCCCAATACGCGCTTCGTATCGAAACCTGTTTATCTCAGCTCCTCACAGAAATCTCTTTGTCCAACACTAAATTAAAGGAACTCCCTGGTCGTACCGCAGCTATGGAAGACTTAGCACTCCATCATTTCCTTATGGGATTAACTCCTCGTATTTCGAATATCGTCAGGTGCCGCTCACCCAAAAATCTTAACGAAGCTGTTAATATGGCCATATCAGAAGAGCGTATACAAGAAAGCATGTATAAACGTAACCAGAGCCCAGTGACCCATCCGCCCAAGGCCAAACCAATTAACCGAGATAACCAATCAAGACCTTGGCGCAAACCACTCGTTTCCTCCTCAACATTCTCTCAACAACAAAATCAGTCTACGGACAGTTATTGCAGATACTGCAAAACTCCGGGTCACGACATCCGAGACTGTAAGAAACGCGAATACAATAATAATCGCTATCCTAAAAATACATATTCTAAACCTAATAATTTTAACTCGATTCCTAAACCAACCAACGTAAACTTCGCGACCGAATCTCCACACGATGATGGAGGCTATGATGAAGTAGATGAATCTGAAACAAATTTAAACTAGCACACGTCTCGAGGGGGTGTCGCACGAGACGCACGTCAAAAGACGACGCCATAACCACTGTATCCTCTGTATCCACCGAATCTGAAACGAGGCAAATTACACGACAGGGTAACCAGCCCCAAATAGGAAATTTCCTCGCTACTCCAAGAACCACTGTATCCTCTGTATCCACTGAATCTGAAACGAGGCAAATTACACGACAGGGTAACCAGCCCCAAATAGGAAATTTCCTCGCTACTCCAAAAACCACTGTATCCTCTGTATCCACTGAATCTGAAACGAGACAAATTACACGACAGGGTAACCAGCCCCAAATAGGAAATTTCCTCGTTACTCCAGGAATCGCTGTATCCTCTGTATCCACTGAATCAGTAACAAGAAGAATTACACGCCAGGGTAACCAGCCCCAAATAGGAAATTCCCTTGTTAACCCTAAAATCACTGAATCCGATAAAATATCAAAAATCCGCACAGTATTCGAAATAAATATTGATGCCAATAAAAGATCGTTACCATATATCGTTTTAAAAACGCCTCTATCCAATTCTCCATTAAGTTTCCTCGTCGACTCCGGCTCTGCCATATGCCTGCTTAAACAAAGCTCAATAGATAAACAACCAGTTTTAATAAAAGAATCGGTAAATCTAAAAGGAATAGATCCTGGGAATCAACTGACCCCAACAGTAGGACACTTTATGTTAAATCTCAAATTTCGCAATCAGCCTACGCTAGCTCATAAATTTCACGTAATTCAAAGTATCAACTTACCTTATGACGGTATAATCGGCTCTGATTTCCTAACAACCTTCGGCTGTAATGTCGATTACAATAAAGATATGCTAAATATAGGCCAAATTTCAATTAAATTACAATTCATAGACCCTTTTTACGTGGTTCCGCCCCGTTCTGAGACAGTTATAGAATCGACGGTGGAAAATCCGGAAGTAGTAGTAGGACTAATTCTTGATCAGCATATCTCCAAAGAAGTTCTCATCGCCAACTGTATCGCGTCAGTAAAAAAGAATAATCGCATTAATATCACTATCGTAAATACATCCGAAAAGCCAGTCACGATCAACTCAAACCTCAAACTTAAACTCGAAGCTACTGATATAAAAGTACTAACAACCCCTGTTAAATTAAATTACGAACATAATGTTACTAATAGAACTGAGGAAGTATTAAAACTACTAAGAGTAGATCACCTGAACGAAGAAGAGAAATCAGAACTCTTCCAAGCCTGTTCCGAGTACTCAGACATCTTTCACCTTCCAACCGAGAACCTGACGTGCACCGACGCAATACAACATGAAATTCGGACAATTCCTTCCGCACCTATCCATACTAAATCCTATCGATTCCCAGAATGCCATAAAACAGAAGTCGAATCCCAAATCAATAAGATGTTAAACGAAGGTATCATAGAACCCTCTGTCTCTCCCTGGTCATCACCGATATGGATAGTACCTAAAAAATTAGACGCGTCCGGTCAACGGAAATGGAGAGTCGTAATCGACTACCGTAAACTAAATGATATCAGCATCGGGGAAGTATACCCCATTCCTCAAATATCCGAAATACTAGATCAATTAGGCAAGAGCAAATACTTCTCTACGCTAGACCTCGCATCCGGTTTCCATCAAGTGAAAATTTCTAAAGCTGACGCAGAGAAAACTGCATTTTCCGTACCGCAGGGTCATTTCCAATTCAACCGGATGCCGTTCGGCCTCAAAAATGCGCCTTCCACCTTCCAAAAATTAATGAATACATGTCTCACAGGCCTCTCAGGTTCTCGCTGCTTCGTTTATTTAGATGACATTGTCCTTTACGCATTTGACCTTGAAATAGCCATACGAAACCTCAAAGAGGTATTCGAAAGAATAAGGAAATTCAATCTCAAACTCCAGCCAGAGAAATGCGAATTTCTTCGTAAAGAAGTCACCTACCTAGGCCACATCATCACACAAGATGGCGTTAAACCTAATCCTGAAAAGGTCAAAGCTGTAACCATGTATCCTATCCCGAAATCTGCTAAAGACATCAAATCCTTCTTAGGCCTGGTATCTTATTATAGACGTTTCATCCCCGATTTCTCAAAACTCGCTAAGTCACTAACTTCGCTCCTAAAGAAAGATACCCCTTTCGATTGGACGAACGAACAGCAACTCGGTTTCGAAATGCTGAAAAAGAAATTGGTCGAAGCACCAGTACTCGCCTATCCTGATTTTAACTTACCATTCCTACTCACCTGTGATGCCTCTAGTTACGCCATATCCGCCATTCTGTCCCAAGGCATCATTGGGCAAGACCGCCCAATCGCATACGCTTCTCGAACATTGAATAAAGCCGAGTCTAATTACAGCGTCACTGAAAAAGAATGTCTAGCAATTATCTTTGGAACCAAAACATTCCGACCATATATTTATGGGCGTCGTTTTACTATTGTAACAGACCATAAGCCGTTACAATGGCTCTTCAACTGCAAAGACCCAGGCTCGCGACTCGTCCGCTGGCGCCTGAAACTCGAGGAATTCGATTATAATATCCAATACAAAAAGGGAAAGATAAATGCCAACGCCGACGCCCTATCACGCTTCCCTGTAAATCCTATCCTATCAGAAGAGAACCCTAACACTGTCGAATCCAACACTCTACAAAATCAAGTAAACTCTGATCCCAATCTTGTATATAATGACGATAGAGACCTAATGGATCTATTGATCTCACCACCTTCCTTTAACCTGGACGACATTAACTTAGATGAAACTTACCTTGCACCTCCAGAAACCAATGAACCTGAAAATGCCCCTGTGCAAAATCCAACGACATCACCAACATCCAGCAATCCTGAAAACTCAAATTCAATACCAGAATCAAATGAAATTAACTTACCTTCAGAAGTACCTGAAGTCGAAGATAGCTTACAAAACGACGACTACAGCTCGTTCTTAAAGTCAACCGCAGATAAAAGTAAAATGTTCAATACTGTAATTATCGAACACAACGAACATCTCCTAAAAACTTCCTCTAAAATCATCCTAATCCCGACGTCAATCGACCTCGACGAATCTAATCCCTATGTTCACGAAATCCTAGACGATCAACAAAATAAAGACGATATCTTAAATACGGAAAAGCAACTACACTCCTTTCAGAAAATCGTTTCGAATAATAAAACATACTATCTTCTGTTTACCAAAGTACACCACTTTGATGAAACATCTTACCCCGAAATATACAAAACCCTTAAACAAGTTAGAAACGAAATAATTGTTACAGAAGACGCTAACGAATTAGCTATTTCTGATTTTAAAAATCCTTTTGAGAAACTCTCGATTGTCAAAATTTACAATATTCTCGATTATCTTTTCCATAACACGTTAATAAAAATTAATATATATCACAATAACATCTCTTATCCCTCACCTACTGAGGTTAAAAAAGTCCTACACGATAATCACGATATCCCAATCGCAGGTCATTTAGGTTCTACTCGAATGTATCATAGAATAAAAGAATCCTACTATTGGAAGGGTATGAGAAACGACATCGAAACTTACGTGAAGAAGTGTCAATCATGCCAAGAAAATAAAGCCTTAAGGAAAGTTAACCGTAGCCCTATGCAAATAACTAGCACATCAACTGCACCTTGTCAAAGAATCTCTATAGATGTGGTCGGCCCCCTTCCGGAAGCCGGACCAGCTAAATTAAAATATATATTAACAATTCAAGATGACCTCACAAAGTTTTCCACGGCGTACCCCCTGAGGAGTACGACTGCCGAAGAAACTAGCGAGTGTTTAGTACACTTCATATCCGTTTTTGGAATTCCACAAATGATACTCAGCGATCAAGGTACAAACTTTACGGCAGAACTCTTTAAGAGCACTTGCTCATTCCTTAAAATTAAGCAGCTATGGTCCTCACCATACCATCCTCAAACCCAAGGTGCGTTAGAGAGAAGCCATTCCACTCTAAAAGAATATCTCAAATCTTACGTAAACTTAGACCAAACTAACTGGCCTCGCTACGTATACACTGCTATGTTAGCATATAATACTTCAGTCCATTCAACCACCAAGTACACCCCGTACGAATTAATGTTTGGACATAAACCTTATCTCCCAAATTCCGTCTACAATGAAAATGCCAACGTAACTTATCCCGAATATGTGAAAATGCTCCAACATCGACTCAAATACTCACGTGATAAAGCTCTAGAAAATATACACCAATCAAAAGTAAATTCAAAAAATTATTATGACACTCGTACTCGCGCAACGCGATACAAAGTTGGAGATTACGTGTACTTAAAAAATCACCTTAGACTACGCAAAGCTCTATCACCTGTATGGAAAGGTCCCTACAAGGTGGTAAAAATACACGGTAACAATACCCTGTCTTTACTCGTCAACCGACGTCACGTGAGACATCACTACGACGAGGTTAAACTAGCTAGCATAGATATAACTTAGGATAAGTCACCATATATTCATAGAATAAGTATAGAATTAATTAATAGAATAGGAAAACAACAGGTTGGTTAGATACTCATGAATTTTATAATTATTTACAGTTTTGCCACAAAAAGCCAAGCAAACCATGTCCAACCAATCACCGCCAGCACGGGTCTACATTTTGACCATCTCGGGGTCTTAAAAATAGATCGTAGCCAACTAAGTGTATTAATGCCATTAGATATTTCAAAATTTAATACCCATATAAATAACATTGAAATTGCTCTATCTACATCCAAACAGCTGTTCGAACAAACACCTGCAATAGATGAATCAGCCCCACAACACATGTTAGAACCCTAATCGCTCGACACCTAGATCTGAAAAAAGAATTTACATCTATCTCTTACCTGCTTGAAATCCGGTCTAAGCGTAGTCCCTGGATTGGAGGAATAGGCACTGTAATGAAAACAATTTTCGGTACCCTAGATGAAGACGATGCCGTTAAATATAACGAAGCTATTGATTCACTCCAAAATAACCATATTAAACTCGCTACCCTTATGAAAGAAAACATTTTAGTAACAACATCTATTATTACCTTCTACAACGACACGCTACGGAAGATCCAAAGTAACGAAGATACTATGTTCATGGCCATCGACAACCTTTCGACAAGCTTAAAAAACTTGACGGATTCAGTTAATGACCTCCGTATAGCAACTTATGTTAGTATTATTCTAGATAGACTTTCTACATCCATATTTACCCTGTCAGCACAACTACAAGATATTACTAATGCAATTTTGTTTAGTAGTCAAAATATTCTACACCCAGCTATAATAACACCCTTACAATTATATCGTGAACTTGCCGATAGCCATCGACATTTATCTAGTAATTTAGAATTACCTGTACCTTTAGAATTAAGCAACATGCACAACCTGTTAAATGTTTCAAAATTAGTATGTTATTATTTAGATAATAAGATTACATTTGTACTGCAAATACCATTAGTATCTGTAAACGAATTTACATTATTTCATGTGTTAGCCTTACCAGTCCCACACACACCTGAGAAACCTGATTCATTTAGTCTTATAATACCAAATGTTAAATATATAGCAATGACCAAGGACAAAACACAATACTGTACCCTACAAGACCTAAATAAGTGCCGTATAATAACAACCGGATCATACATCTGTGAAATAACAAACGTTTTTACTAGTGAAGCTAAACCCACATGTGAAAGTGAAATAATCTCTAAAATTATCAGTGAAGTGCCAAAACAGTGCAAAACCACAACAGTGTACGGAAAATTAGATATATGGAAACCATTAAATAACAATAGATGGCTCTTTGTCCAATCCGAACCTAGCAAAGTTTCATTAGATTGTTTGAGCTCCAAAACCACTGAAATTAATGTATTAGGTACAGGGATACTAACCATGCCCGATGATTGTACAGGATTCTGTAAAAGTACTATTCTCATTCCGCATAACAATTTACTTAATATAACCACAATAGTAATAACATCTGATTTCAGCCTAATTAACGACCCCTGTTGTAATATAGATAAGATTGCTAAAATTAAGGAAAATGCGCCCCCTGTTCACTTACAAGAGTTTGATTTAGACGAAATTAAAACAAATAAAGATTTACTTTTAAATTCAATTGATGAGATTAATAAAATAATAGAAACCCCTCACATTGTGAAATATGGGACGCATTACTCTATTTTAAGCTTATGTATTCTAATCATTGTAATCTCTTTCTTATTATATAAATTTTATAAACATAAAACCGAAAGCAAACGAGAAGATTACGTAGTTTCCCACAGCCGCACGGTATCTAATCTTAATGTTTTTCAAATAGAAACTTCTAATGAAAATGAGAACTCTTCTCATGATTCAGACTCAGAAAGCAGTAATGAACTTTAGAGTCATCAACCCTAAAGTTCATTCTTATCGGGGGAGGTGTTATAACCCTGCCTTTGTTCTAGAATCCAATAACTGTAAGCAAATATTAATTGCTGACTCGTATATATGAATACCATATATACGAGCCCACAAGCTCTCTCGAGTTAGTCTGCAGTAATCTCTCTCGTGCGCTTGGCCTAATTTCTATGTATTAAAAGGTGTTTAAATATAATAAAGTATTAATAAATAAAATATCTTTTTTAAAAACCTATTCTCAAAGGCCCGCGTAACAGCGCGCACCTCCCTTCACCTCCGCGCAGTGTTGCTAGCTCTCGAGTCATTTCCTACTAATTCTCACTTTTGGGGAAAATGTAAATTTCTTTTTTATTATTTATTATAAAATAAAGTTGTTATTTTGTATGTTTGTCCTCTGTGAGTGTATATCTTCAAAATTACGTAATGGATTTTCATAGTTTTTTTTATAGATAGTAATTCAAATGGGTGGTTTTAGCTATGTTAGGATTTGATTCATTAAGGTTAACTTAACCGATGGTATGGAAAAAATTTTTGGACTTATCATAATCACATAATTTTCCCTAAAAAAATCAATCATGATTATTAACTATACCTACATTTAAAATTCCGGGCCATTTGAAGTTTTCTTGAATAAAAAATTCTGAAGTGGTAGGTATACGTAATTAAAGAGAAAATAAAAATTGCAATATGTTTATTCACAATAAAATTTAGCAAATTATAAATAGATTTAAGAAGTAAATAGTTTTAAATTTTGGCCCAAAGTTTCGGAGACTTTGCAGTCACCATGGTCACGGGTGAGACAGTGAGTAGTTTTACTTAAACAGATGAGTCGTGCAAGTGTTAGAAAATATTAAGTAAAGAAATGTTATGAGAAAGTTATTTAATACATACCTATTCAAGGGTTAAATATTAAAACTGCATTAAAGTTAGTGAATAGCAGATGGCAACGATAGGTTGTGCACAAATTATAAACAAGGGAGAATGCTTTACCAAAAAGTGGCAACACATTAAGATTGGGTTCGCCCAATGCATACTAAAATAATTTTTATTATATTAATATATATGCTGTTATTGGTTACTTACCGATGAAATGTGATCTCGTCCTGCTTGTTAACAAAACCAGAAGCATTTTTACACGTGGGGACAACACAAGAGGGCATAATTATGTCGTAAACGGAACTCACATGACAGGTCTTGACACGTTACTAGCCATTATGCGACTATGACGTACTCACGAAGCGTATGCCGCGTCGGCATGGCTTTTGGGGTGCCATAGCAACGACCTGTCACGACTTCTGTCTTATTCTGTGCCTCACGCCTACATTGCGAAAGAAAAACGTAAATATTACAAATGACTTACTGTTTAGAACTATACAATTATCAAAGCAAATTCCGCATTGTCATCCAGCCGTCGACCATTTCAACGACAGCAACCTTACCTTAAAAGGATACAAAATTGCAAATTGCACCTGACCAATCAACGAAGACAACGTGTATTGGCCGTGGCACTGATTCTACTTCACAACTAAACTTAACTAAAGCGTTAATTTTGATAGTCGCTATAACACAATAAAACAATGTTTGATGAACCCATTTTAATATAAAAAACTATGTAATAAAGATTAAAGATGATATATAAATAAAGTTTTGTACAATTAACTAGTTAAATAAAAATAATTCACACATTAGTTTTAATATAATTAAGTTAGATTAAGTTGTCATGCAAAAGAATTGATGTCTTTGTTCATTAGTAACTTACCTATCCTCGACAAATGTAATTTTCTAGAATACACTCGCCATTGAACGTTGTAACAAGCAACACGTATTTTATTTCATACCACACCTACCATATTCTAATACCATTTTTTAAGGGCTGCATCACGCCCCAACATATTGTGGTCCTTACGACCCAAATTTTAAATCACCGACCTATGGATTTTCGGAACTACGGAAAACATTTTTTTGTCTAACGGAACTTAATTTTGGAGCTCTGCTTGGAATTAACTTTGAGGCTTTGCTTGGAGCTAACTTTTGGAGCTTTGCTTGGAGCTAACTTTTGGAGCTTTGCTTGTCAGAAACGAGCGACAAATCAACGAAGATCTACCTGGCCACGGTGCGTAGTAAAGTTTCAGTTTACAGGAGGTGCCGTGATCATTGTTATAATATAATTCCGTTATACAATTCCAGGAAGTGTGGTGTGAATTGCCTACTGCACAGTGACAACAGCTGATCGTGCGATTTCGAGCACAAGCCGGTTTTACGCGTTATCTTTGCATTCACGTAAGTACTCAGTGTTCTACATAAGCCACCAGGATGTCATTATCAAATAAAGATACAGAAGGGGTTAAAAAGCGCGATCGATCTCCCTATAGACATAGCGATGAAAATATCGAACCAATATTACGCGAGTTAATTAGAAAACGTGGCATTGTCAAAGGCAGATTAACTAAGTTCTATTCTCATTTATGTAATATTGCCGAGGTGTCTATAACTAATGAGTTAAGGATAGATTTAAAATTACGCGTGAAGGGCGCGGGTATGCTATTTTCTGAATTTAACGAGATACAGTCTAAAATAGAAGAGTTAGTGTTGGATAGTGATATTGAAGATCAATTAGAACAACGTCAACAGTTCGAAGATAGTTATTACCATACACTCGCCCGTGCTGAATCTATTCTTACCCCTGAAGAGATCGCTAACCACTCTAAATCGTGTCAACATACATCACAACAATCACTAGGGTCAATTAAATTACCTACCATTTCGTTGCCTACATTTGACGGTTTGTATGAACACTGGCTTGAGTATAGGGATACGTATTTGTCATTAGTACACAATTCTAATGATATTAGTGACATACAAAAATTTCACTATTTAAAGTCTTCACTTAGGGGAAGTGCCGCGTTAGTTATCAATTCGCTAGAAATATCTTCTACTAACTATTCTGTAGCGTGGGAACTACTTTTAAATAGATACAATAATAGTAGATTATTAGTACATAGTCATGTCAAAGCATTATTTTCAATACAACCATTACCAAAAGAGTCTCCTTCTCTAATTAGAAAACTTATAGACATCATTATAAATAATTTACGCGCATTAAAAACTCTTGGTGAACCGACAGATACATGGGACACTCTTATTATTTATATTATCGCTTCCAAATTAGATAAAATGACTGAACGAGAGTGGGAACAACATAAAGGCTTATTGTTATCGGAAACAAATATTAAACTAAAATTAGACAGTTTACTTAACTTTTTAAAAAACAGAGCAGATTTATTAGAAACATTAGCATTATCGCATAATAAAGGGCAACATAGTCATACATTTGATTACACAAACACAAAAAACACACACACAGTTGTACGAAGTAATTTATCACATCATAATGTCGCATCGTCCAGTGGAAAGCCGTCACACTCACAGTCGTCGTCGATAGCTGGTCGCAAATGGTCTTGTGTTGTATGCAAAGGTAAACATCCTATTTACACGTGCATGCAATTCATTAACATGGATTTAGCTAGCAAATTAAAAATTGTCAAAGACAATAATTTATGCGAGAATTGCTTGCGTTCCGGTCACAATGTAAAGAGTTGTCTATTAGGGCCTTGCAAATTTTGTAGCAATAAACATAATTCAATCATACATTCCGATAATTATTATTCGAGTATTATAAATAAACCGAGCGAGGCGTTGTCGGTGACAACAGTACAGCCAGCCGCGCGTTGCGTCACTGATTCACTGCGTGAAGGCACCGGAGATGGCAGGACATGCATGCAAGTCAGTCACATTCAGTCGCACACTCACTCACAATGCATGCCTATGCAGCAAGTTTTGTTGTCTACAGCTTTAGTTGAAATTCGTGACAAATATAATAATTATCAAACAGTTTGCGCGTTGCTGGACAGTGGCAGCCAGAGTTGTTTTGTTACGCGTTCTTTATGTAAATCATTAGATATTCCGCTAATACAGTCCACTCATGAAATACGAGGAGTAGGTAATACAGTTTCACACTGCACACAAACGTGTGAAATCGAGATTAAATCACGAACTAATGCCTACTCAATGCACATTAAATGTTTTGTTCTTAATGAAATTACGGCTACTTTACACACGACACAGGAACAATATACCAGTTTTAATGTTCCTGATCACATACAATTAGCTAATACGCACTTTTTAGAACAGCAAAGGATAGATGTTTTATTAGGCGCGGATCGATTTTGGGACTTGCTTACCGACGGCAAGATACGCTTACCGAATGGTCCGTTCTTACAAAACACAAAGTTGGGTTGGATAATCTCCGGGCCTATATATAACAGCCCAGCCCATAATCGGGGACCAGTCCACTGTAGCTTTTCGCAATCTATCGATAATCAATTACGTCAATTCTGGGAGTTGGAGGAGTTACCAAGGCCTCAGGATACACACACAGACGAAGAGCGGGCTTGCGAACAATCGTTTATTACAACTACTACACGCGATAAGGATGGACGGTTTTGTGTTCGCATACCTCTCAAGGAGTCACCTGACGTCTTAGGTGAATCGCTTCACCAGGCACAACGTCGCTTTAAATCTTTAGAAAAAAGGTTATCACACGCACCTATTGGTTATAAAAAAATATATACCGAATTCATAAAAGAATACATTAATTTAGGTCACATGACTCGAGTTGACGCTTACTCGAGACCTTGCTACTTCATGCCGCATCATGGCGTTTTTCGAGAGCACAGCACAACTACGAAGCTTCGTGTCGTGTTCGACGCCAGCGCTGCGACCAGTAGCGGTAAATCATTTAACGATATTCAATGTGTAGGTGCTCCTATTCAAGGGGACTTACTAGGCATTTTGCTACGCTTTAGGCAATTTAAATACACAGCAATTGCAGACTGCGAAAAGATGTATCGGCAGGTCCTTGTTGACCCGTCTCAACGTAATCTGCAAATGATTTTATGGCGCGATGATCCACACAAACAAATAGAGTATTATCGATTAAATACTGTGACGTATGGCACCGCGTCTGCGCCTTTTCTTAGCGTTAGGTGTTTAAAACAACTCGCTAATGAATGTTTAGACACTGAGGTTAAAAGGGTCATAAGCGATGATTTTTACGTAGACGATTTATTAACCTGTCACAATGACAGATTCAAGTTAATAAAAATTTGTGAAAACACAAAAAATGTGTTGGCATCTGGTTGTTTTCCACTTCACAAGTGGACTTTTAATTTTAATCTTGAGAATGCAGCGTTTCCACACACGTCATCTGACGATTGTTTTACGTTTCGAAACCTAAATCTAGATGATCAGAGTCAATGTAAAACGTTGGGTTTAGGTTGGTGCAGTATCGCCGACGAGTTTCACTTTAATACGCAATTAAATAATTACAACAATCCTATCACTAAACGTACAATTTTATCAAATGTTTCTCAGATATTTGATCCACTCGGATTGTTAAGTCCATCTATTATCATCGGCTAAGTATTACTGCAAAGGCTTTGGTTATTAAAATTGGGTTGGGATGATCCTCTTCCCAGTGATATCGTACAAACATGGAATCGATTTATTCACAATCAACTAAATGCCGTTCGCACAGAATTACACATATTCACAGACGCGTCACAAACAGCGTATGGCGCGTGCGCCTATGTACGTACTATAGGTCCTAACGGAGTCACAGCCCAGTTGCTGATATCTAAGGGTAAAGTTGCGCCATTAAAGCCTGTAAGTATACCTCGCTTAGAGTTGTGTGGCGCGTTATTAGGTGCAAGGTTATATGACAAAATTCAAAGCTCACTTACTCGTAACTTTGATGACGTCATATTTTGGTCCGATTCTACAATCGTTTTGGGTTGGTTACGAATGCCACCTAACTTATTAAAGGTCTTTGTTCAAAATCGCGTCGCGGAAATACATGAACTTACGAGCAAATTTATTTGGCGACATATATGCGGAAAGGAAAATCCAGCTGATCTGATTTCACGTGGCGTTAATTTTGAAAACTTGTTGTCAGCACAGTCATGGTGGCATGGACCAAAATTTCTTACTAATTTGGAGTTTGATGTTAATAATTATTCACGTTCACCGTTAAACACAATTGATAATTTGCCTATCGATTTACCTGAAATAAAATCAAATACTACGACTTCTTTATTTACTAAAAGTGAAATTAACAAATTTGAAACATTTTTTCCTTTTCACAGATTTTCACATTTTAATCGCATGATTCGTACAGCTGCGTATGTTCTTCGTTTCCTTAATAATTATGTGCGTAACAAAACAGGACAGTTAACTGACGCGTTAACTGTTGCTGAATTAAAACACGCTGAGATTACACTTGCTAGGTTGTCACAAATGGAATCATTTCCATACGAATACAATTCATTAAAAAATGGAAAATCTATAAAATCAACTAATAAACTAGCAAACTTAAATTTATTTTTAGACGATAATAATGTAATGCGAGTGGGTGGTAGAATAAATAATTCTGTTGAATTTGATTATGACAAAAAACATCCCATTCTTTTATCTTCGGATCATCATTTCACTCTTTTATTGTTTAGACACGAACATAATCAATCTATGCATTCTGGCTCGCAAGCATTATTATATCGCTTACGCCAGCATTGGTGGCCTATTTCTGCTAGAAATTTAGCAAAAAAGGTGACCCATCATTGTGTCGTTTGTAGACGCCTTAAAGGCAAAACATTGAGCCCACTAATGGGAAGCTTGCCTGAGGTAAGAGTGACGGCTAGTTTTCCTTTCATTCGTACGGGGGTCGATTATGCCGGGCCCGTGTTCATACTAAACCGTAAAGGTCGGGGCGCTAAAGTAACAAAATCATATATATGTTTATTTGTTTGTTTCACTACGCGCGCAATTCATTTGGAGCTGGTCAGCGATCTGTCTTCCGACGCATACTTACTTGCGCTCAAGCGGTTTATCTCACGTCGAGGAAAACCTTCCGAAATCTTCTCAGACAATGGACGTAATTTTGTAGGTTTAGGTAACGAGTTCATAAAATTTTTATCTAAATGTAGACAAGACATAATTGATTACGCTACTGATCAACAAATTAAATTTTCTTTTATTCCTCCATATTCTCCGCATTTTGGTGGCTTATGGGAAGCTGGAGTAAAATCTTGCAAATTTCACCTACGTCGAGTGGTAGGCAATGCGCACTTAACTTTCGAAGAATTTACTACGGTGTTATCGCAAATAGAAGCCATATTAAATTCACGGCCAATCTCACCATTGTCATCTGACCCGAATGATTATCTGCCTCTTAGCCCAGGACATTTTTTGATCGGCCGGCCACTAACTGCTCCTGTCTGTGAAAATAACCTAACAGACACACCTGTTCATCGCTTAAATCGCTACCAGAGGATAGAGCAGTTGCGACAGCAATTTTGGTCACGTTGGACCAGAGAATATATTTCAGAGCTCCAAACTAGAACTAAATGGACAAAAATGGTTGCTGACATAAAGCCTGACACTCTCGTAATATTAAAGGATGAAAACCTTCCTCCGTTGAAGTGGCAACTAGGTCGGATTATGAAGACAATACCAGGCAAGGATGGAGTTTCACGTGTTGCCGATATACGCACTTCGTCGGGCATAGTAAGACGTTCCCTAACGAAGATTTGCCCTTTGATGGATGGAAATTAATACTATACTAATCGTTGAAAGCTGCTTCTTTCAAGGCGGCGGGCATGTTTAGAACTATACAATTATCAAAGCAAATTCCGCATTGTCATCCAGCCGTCGACCATTTCAACGACAGCAACCTTACCTTAAAAGGATACAAAATTGCAAATTGCACCTGACCAATCAACGAAGACAACGTGTATTGGCCGTGGCACTGATTCTACTTCACAACTAAACTTAACTAAAGCGTTAATTTTGATAGTCGCTATAACACAATAAAACAATGTTTGATGAACCCATTTTAATATAAAAAACTATGTAATAAAGATTAAAGATGATATATAAATAAAGTTTTGTACAATTAACTAGTTAAATAAAAATAATTCACACATTAGTTTTAATATAATTAAGTTAGATTAAGTTGTCATGCAAAAGAATTGATGTCTTTGTTCATTAGTAACTTACCTATCCTCGACAAATGTAATTTTCTAGAATACACTCGCCATTGAACGTTGTAACAAGCAACACGTATTTTATTTCATACCACACCTACCATATTCTAATACCATTTTTTAAGGGCTGCATCACGCCCCAACACTTACCTTCTATTGAAGTAAATAATGATTGTTTACTTAAAGCTGTAGAAGAGATAAATAAGAATAAGATGGACAATAAAAAAGAAACTAAATATTTTCAGAATTATCCTGAAGTAAAACTCCAAAACAATTTAGTTAAAGAAAAAGTGAAAAAAAATTTTGTTTTAAATAATGGCAATTTATCTGGTTCGGTTTCTTTCAATAAACAAAATTGGATAGTATACAATACGTGTCCTTTTGACACGATTGTTCAAGTATTATTTCATAGTGCACTAGAACATCCAAATTTTCATGAATTTCTCACACAGTCTAATATTCCAGTTTTTAAATTTTTGACTGATTTTATGAACAGTGGGCCATCTAAAAAAATTTATGAAAAGAGACTATCACTACTACATCCATTATACATTGGAACAAATGATGGGAAATTGCAGAAGATATCTGACAAAGGTTCGAAAAGCTCTGTGCTATGTCAGACTATTAATTGTCAAGACAATATTATAAATTTGTGGAAGACATTGTTGCAAGAGGTACCTGGAGTACTTGAAGAGATGACGGTTTCGAATCCAGGTTGTGGTTACTCTTACACAAAGATTTTACCAGTTCTATTCGTTAACCATAATGTAATAATCAAAAAAGGATTCTCTTCATTGGAAAAAGCTCTAGACTTTCATGCGAAAATTTTTAATGTTTCGATCGGATTTACACAATGAAAAATTGTGTAAATCCGGGAAACAAACGCGTCATTACACTCCTAAAGAGTGCATTTTTATTGAATTAGATATTCGTGGAAGTAGCAAGGAATCATCTGGACGTACCTGTACATTAAGCGAACTTCCAGCTAAAATTACTTTGAAAGCTCACAATAAGGATGCAATTTATATTGACTTATGTTACCGGTTAGTTAACCTTATTTTATATTTATTATAGTTAACATCAAAATATAGTATTTTTTTTTTTTTTTTTCGTGCCATCGGCATTCAGGCCATAAGCAGATGTTTTGGGTGTAATTGTCGGGCAAGGTTATGGCCTTCCATTAAAGGCACTCCTTTCTTTTTTATTTATTTTTATTTATGGGGTTTCATTAAGTGCATCCCATACATGTTTTCTCTTTAGTCGTCTCTTGCTAATGGGTTCCACCAATGCCGCTGCTAGTGCATTTGTGTGATTAGTGATACGGTCTCTGTACCGTCTTGTCCGATGTTCAGCCTCCTCTTTGACTGTGAATATATTGAGGTATTTATGGATGTCAACCATTCTTGTGAACCATGGTGCACCAGTCATGATTTTAAGGGCGTTATTTTGGAATCTTTGCAGGATTTCCAGGTTTGAATTTTTGGCTGTACCCCAAAGCTCAATTCCATACGTCCAAACGGGCTTCAAGATAGCTTTATAAATAAGCATCTTATTGTTTAACGAAAGTCGTGACTGTCTGCCTACAATCCAGCCAAGTGATCTCAGGCGGTTATTTAATTCGTCCCGCTTTCTCATAATGTGCATTTTCCAAGTTTGCTTGCGATCCAGGTAGAGACCAAGATATTTCGCATGATCTTTTTGTGGTAAGAACTCTGAACCCAATTTCACTGGAGTGCAGTCTCCATTACGGAGGGAAAACGTTACGTGGACAGACTTGCTAGCACTAGCTTTAATTCTCCACGTTTCCATCCACGCGCTTATGTCATCAAGATGGTCTTGTAGTAATTCTGATGCCCGCTGAGGACATTTGTTGTTACAGAGAACCGCTGTGTCATCTGCGAACGTGGCAGAGAAGACATTGAAGGTTTGGGGTAGGTCTGCTGTATATATAATGTAGAGCGTTGGTCCAAGTACTGAGCCTTGCGGTACACCCGCTTTTATATCGTGAAATTCTGAGTAAGCGTCGTTTAATTTTACTCGAAAAATTCTGTTGGTTAAATAAGATTTAAGCAGTAAGTATAGGTTATGCGGCAGACAAGATTTTAGTTTGTAAAGAAGGCCATCATGCCACACCTTATCAAACGCTTGCTGTACGTCAAGGAAGACTCCTGAACAGTACTCCTTGTTTTCCAGAGCTTCTCTAACCTTATCGCATACTCTATGTATTTGTTCGGTTGTTGCGTGATTGGAGCGAAAACCAAACTGGTGTAGAGGAACAGTTTCGTTTGATTTAAGAACGTCGTTGAGTCGTCTCAATAGTATTTTTTCAAATAATTTAGATAGGACTGGCAACAGGCTTATTGGTCTATATGACGAAGCTAAATGTTGTGGTTTGCCAGGTTTTGGGATCATGGTTATTTCTGAAACCTTCCATATATCAGGATAGTATGCTGTTCTTAGGATGCTATTAAATAGATGTGTGAGGAACATCACAGCTTTTGACGGCAATTGTTTAAGGATCTCTGCTGTAATTAAACAATATCCAGGTGCCTTTTTAAGTTGAAGATTTTTAATATTGTACCGAATTTCTTTCGGTGAACAGCATTTTAAGGGTGGACTAAGTTGTAAGTCGGTAGCTAGAAACTCCTTGATTTTCTTTTCTGTTTCTGCATCTCCATTATTAGGAGCAAAAACCTTTTCGAGTTACTCTCCAAACGCTTTCGCTTTATCACGGTCTGTTTTTGCCCAAGAACCATCACTGAGTCTTAGTGGATAGTTAGCAGTTTGCGGAGCTGCTTTATGAGACTTTACAAATTTCCAGAGAGAGTGTTCATTGCGAGCAGTTGGTGTAAGAGTTTCTAACTTGTTTTGTAGTGTATCTTCCTCTGTTTGTTTAAAAAAAGTCTTTAATTCAGATGCAGCCTTGTTGAATGCATGTTTATCCGAGGGGTGGCGGGTGTTATGCCATACTCTTCTGAGTCTGCGTTTCTCCAATATTTTATCCTTTATATAGTTCGGTAGATCTTTGGTACTTTTAGTATCGAGTATGTTAGGTGTAGATTTCCAAGCGGCACATTGAACCAGATGTGTAAATTGCGTAGCAGCTTTTTCTATATCTTCCTCTGTTTTTAAGGCTTGTTTCAGCGTCAAGATTCTATCTAAGTACTCTCGGAAAGCATCCCAGTCTGTGTGATTATTACACAGTGAGTCTTTAGTAGCCCTCTCCATGATAGTTGTACTAAGCGTTGCTATGATTGGGGTATGATCTGAGCTGCTGTCTAAGCAGCTTTCTGCCTTTAAGTACATGGTTGAAAGGCCCTTGTAGATAAACAAATCTAACAGATCTGGTAATTTATTGGAGTCGGTGGGCCAGTATGTAGGTTCGCCTGTAGTCAGTGTCTTTAAGCTGTTAATTTCCAGACTGTGCTTTAATTCTCTGCCTCTGGTAGTAACAAGCCGGGATCCCCACAATGTATGTTTTGAGTTCCAGTCTCCACCAACCACAAATCTTGGGCCAAGTGTCTTGAAAAAGTGTGTGAACTGTCCCTCAGTCACTTTGTGTTTTGGTGGACAGTAGACTGCTGAGACAGTAAGATGTCCCTGTTTATCGTGAACTGTGATGGTGGTACTCTGAATGTGTGGTGTTTTATATTCAGGTAGGAGGATATGTTTTATGCTTCTCCTGATTATAATTGCTGTGCCAGCATGCGCTCTACCGTCTGGATGTGTAGTGGAGTAAGTGGTATAGTCTTTCATGGTGAAATTGTTCGGTTCTTTTAGATGTGTTTCAGAAACCAAAAGAATGTCTACTTTGTGCATATGTAGCAGAGCTTTAACCTCACTTTGTCTACTGGTAATACCATTTACGTTCCAGGCGGCTATTTTTAGCAGAAGCATTTTACCGTAACATTTTATTAACTAGTGTTGTGAGTAAACCCATCAGTGTACCAAGTTGAGTTATGAGATAATCCAGCTTTTCAGCTTGTTTTGTGAGTAGTATTTCTAGTTTGTCCTTTGTTGTGTCGTGTCTAACAGCTTCTGCATATGACTTTTGTTCTATTTTTTTTGTGTTGACAGTTCTATTTTGAACCTCAGTAGTAGTATAGTATTTTTAGATTAAATATGCAATATTAAGTTTCGATCTTTAATTTTAAAAATTTTAAGCTAATTTTTTATTTAAATAAAACTACTTTTTACGGATTTAGACGCGTATATTTGTTTTAAATTTTGGCCCGACGTTTCGGAGACTTTGCAGTCACCATGGTCACGGGTGAGACTGAGCTGTAATGTGTCTTCTACGATCAGTTATTACAGGGTTTACCCACATTCGATTTTAATTTTACATTGACCATAAAGATAGACTTTTATTATAAACTATATCATATTACATTGTGCTCAAGACTACATAAAATCAATAACATTATTTTAAATAAATAAACTAAATTATATTGTTTGTAAAATTTCTTTATATTGTTACAATTTTGTTAATGTATTTTAGAAACTAATATATTAACATTATTTTAGTTTCTAAAATACATTAACAAAATTGTAACAATATAAAGAAATTTTTAAATTATATAAGGTGAAACATACATAATTTTATCATAGACTAAAGTTTTAATTATTATAGAGGTAGTATACAATATAGCAAGCAAAACTAAGTTTATATACTTAAATACAATATTATTTACATAATAACAAGAATTTTTAAAAAAGAATTATTGGTTTAAGATTTAAATTAGTTTATATTAAAAAGAAATTGTTAATTTTATTTGAATTTATAGAAAATTAGTATTTATTTTAATTATTTAGTTTTTATTATTTTATCTAATATACTACCACCAGATCGGAACGCGTCCCACTTGAGAAAGATCTGGCAAGAAAACTCAAGGGGAGTCAAAGAAATAATTTAATTAAATTTTTAAATTTTTAATTATTTTAATTTATTTATTATTAACTTTATGTTGTCGGTCTAAAGTGAAGTTAAGGGGATTTTAAGTCTTGTTGTCTGCAAAATGTGCTAACGGTGTCTTGCTGTTTTGAAACCGAGTGTGTTTTGGATTTTATTAAACTAATTACAGGATCCCAACTAGGTGCCAGATCCCAACCGTCTTCTCTATTAAAGTTTTTATGTTTCTTTATTTCAATAGCCTCGCGAATCATTCTGGGTCGGTATCGATTTTCCTTGGCGAGGATTTGAGGTTTATCAAACCGGATGTAGTGGTTAAGGTGATCCTGACTGTGTTCACAGATTGCAGACTTATAGACTGTATTGCGGTGCTTCACATCAGCTATGTGCTCTTTGACCCGAGTTCTAACAGATCTCTTTGTTTGCCCGATGTAAGAGAGACCACAATCACAATCAAGCTTGTATACTCCTGCATCTTGTAAGGGAATATGGCACTTGACAGGTGGTAGGAATTGGCTAATTTTATTTAAGGGCTTAAAATAGGTCTTGATTGAAGCCTTTTTGAGTATATAGCCAATCTTGTCAGTTACTCCTTTAACATATGGTAAGATAGCAGGGAGGCGCTCGACGGTCTGTGGTTTTTCTCGGCTACTGCGATGACTGCGAGGAACTTGCAGTTTGTTAGCTTTTAGGACTTTCTTAACATGTTGCAGCTCCTCAGCGAGATGTCCGTCATCACATAAGCCGTGTGCTCTCTGAAACAAAGATTTTGACACGATAGCTAACTGTGAAGGTGGGTGGTGTGATTCACCATTGAGGTACCTATTAGTATGAGTTTTCTTACGATACACAGTATGACTCAGGGTGTTATCTTGGTTTCTAATAACCAGGACATCTAAAAATGCTAATCTGTTGTTGGACTCTAACTCCTTTGTGAATTTAATTTTAGGATGAATAGAGTTTAAGATGGTCAAGGAATACTGTTACTTTGTCAGATGGTAAAATTGTGAAAGTGTCATCTACGTACCGCTTGTAAAACCGGGGGACTACAGGTGAGGTTGATAAGGCCATCTCCTCAAAGTTTTCCATAAAAATGTCAGCAACAATTGGGGAGACTGGCGAACCCATAGCCACTCCATCTATTTGCTTGTAGAAATCATTATTCCACAATAAGTAGCCAGAAGTAAGGCAGTGTTTTAATAGTTCAGAGTATTCCATATCTATGTTATTGTGTTCTAGCTTTTTAGATACAATTTTGATACAGTCTTCTACCGGTAAGCTTGTGAATAATGACTGTACATCAAAACTAACCATAGTTTAATTGTCAGCAAGGTGTAGATTTTTAATTTCACTGACAAAGTGGTATGAGTCTTTTATATATGCGTTAGTTTGGCCTCTAAGTGGGGCCAGAACTTTTGCAACTAACTGAGCCAATTTATATGTTGGTGTATCAATTTGGCTAACAATTGGTCTCAGTGGTGTTTCAGGTTTGTGTATCTTCGGTAAACCATACAATTTTGGTGGTTTTGCGCATGCTGGTATTAAACGATTCACGTCTAGACTCAATATTTCGGAGTATTTTTCAATTAATGACTTAGTTTCACTAATTACCTTTGTAGTAGGGTCTGTTTTGACAATTTTGTAAGTAGTTTCATCCGACAATAGTTGTTGTATTTTTGTATTGTAGTCAGTCGTGTTCATCACCACGGTCGCATTTCCTTTATCTGCACGTAGTATTACTAGGTCTGACCGTTGGCGTAGGTTTTTTAGCGCTAAGTATTGTTTTTTAGGAAGGTTATGTTTTGGCGGTTTACATCGACGTAGTAACGAAGATGTATCTTGACGTATAGCTTCTTTATCTTCCTTTATCATGTTATTTTTGGCCAGAACATCTTCCACTGCACAGATAATTTCCTCATACGGTATTCTTTGTGGAGCAATTGCAAAATTTAAACCTTTTTGTAAAACCTCAACGGTGTTGTTGTCTAACGTCACGTTTGACAGATTAATGACAGTTCTCTTAAGGTCTATTGCGCGCGTTCCGTTTTCATGTTGCGAGTTGGTTTCAACATTTGGATTTGATTTTAATAATAATTTTTGAAATTTAGCTATATGTTTTGATTTGCATACGTTGTATTTTGATGTTTCGCGCTTGTTTAAAGTTTCGATGCAATTATTAAAATCATCCGTCTTTAATACCGTCTGTCCGTCGTAAAGTCTGAGCACAATGTAATATGATATAGTTTATAGTAAAAGTCTATCTTTATGGTCAATGTAAAATTAAAATCGAATGTGGGTAAACCCTGTAATAACCTGGCCCCTGAGTCGGGTATTTCAACGGTGTCACAACTGTACCATTATTGTACCATTATGGTGCAATAGTAAAGTTTTTGGTAGTCTACTATTATTGTGTCGTCATAACGACTTCATCATTGACTTACAATTGTCAAAGTGACATAAATTGCAAGTCTCGTACACAACTGCTTCACAATTGCAATTCAATGACTGAAATGTTTCGGTAGTCTGCTATTTTGAATTTGACAGTAATATTTTTAAATTGTCCTGTGTCGACAGATTGCCATAAATAAAAAATAGATAGATAGAAATATTAGAAATTGTTCTTTGTAATTTATTGCAATTTACTAATCTCCTAAACTTCACATTGCTTTTTATACTAATAAATAGTATGTACAAATATATCTAAACGAAGTCTAGCATGATTAAATGTTTAAATTTATTAGTAGTTTTTCGAAAATCACGCCAGCTAACGCATTTTTTAAAAACGGCAACACATACATACCATTCTAACACAATTCATAGATAAAAGAGACCGAAAATTCAATGCACGAAGTATAGATACAAGGAGTCCGAACGTAATCTTGAACGAATGGTCTCAATTTAAGGGACAGATTTTTGCCGGTAGAGTGCGCCATTTTTCAAGAAGTACTCGTTTGAACTATTGACACTTGTGGAAAAAAATATTCTGAGAAACGTGGATATAAATATAAGTTTTAGGAAATTTTTCGAGTGCTTTAAACCCAATAATACAGAGAAGGTCAAGAGATATTCTGATATTCTATACTAGCATCGGTACGTCCTGAATACTTGCGCAGCCAGTGGCAGAAAATAGAACTATGATCTGGGTTGATTATTGTGTACACGAAATATTATGGAAAAGCCTAAACCGTTCGGACTCCTTGTATCTATACTTCGTGATTCAATGCATAGATAAAAGAGATCGACAATTCTATTACCATTGAACGACCGTTATGACGGCATATAGCAGACTACGGATATTTGACTTCAATTGCATCGGTATCGTGCCGGTATTGTGCCGGTATGACAATTGTTCTAAAATAGTAGACTTGAGCACCTGATCGTAGAAGACACATTACAGCTCAGTCTCACCCGTGACCATGGTGACTGCAAAGTCTCCGAAACGTCGGGCCAAAATTTAAAACAAATATACGCGTCTAAATCCGTAAAAAGTAGTTTTATTTAAACAGATGAGTCGCGCAAGTGTTAGAAAATAATTTTTTATTTTTTAAATATAAACTTCAAAATATTTGAATTTATAATTGTGACTAAAAATGACTGAATTTATTAAAACCGGGCTAATCGTACTCTAACGACTAATTGGCCGTCTTCACCCACATTTTTTTGTTGAAGTATTGTTGAAGTTTTCAATATTTTATTGATCTACATAAGAAATAATTAGACAGTATAAACGCACTCGTTAACAAAACGCTAGTAAATACGGCCATTGCCAACTGACGCCGTCAGCCTGACGGACAAAATCGGCGCATGCGCAATGTAGGCGTGAGGTGATGGTTTGTATATTAGATATAAAATAATTAATAATTGGGAATTTAATTGTTTTGATGATCGAACAATCACCAATAGTCGTCGAACAAACGATAATTAATCAAAATTAATTAATCTAAATGATAAAAATAAAGATATCTAGTAAGGGGGGCCAACTTAAGGGTGATCATTTGTTTAATTAATTATAAATAAATAAAAGACGAACAAACAATTTTTACATTCGAACATTAACGAACAAACGACGAACAAATAATTAAAAATATATAAATCCGAAAATCAAAAAAATTGGTCAAGTGCGAGTGGGACTCGCGCACGAAGGGTTCCGTACCGTATCTATGCAACATAAGGCAACGTTATTAGTATCGAGCAAGAAACGGTAAAAAAAATCAGTTTTTTGTATGGGAGCCCCCCTTAAATATCTATTTTATTTTTAGTATTTGTTGTTATAGCGGCAATAGAAATACATTATCTGTGAAAATTTGAACTGTCTAGCTATCACTGTTCTTGAGATACAGCCTGGTGACAGACGGACGGACGGACGGACGGACGGACAGCGAAGTCTCAGTAATAGCGTTTCCGTTTTTACCCTTTGGGTACGGAACCCTAAAAAGTGGGGCCAAATTCAGTGAGCCAGAGGTTATGTGCACAGACTACAATACACTGTGGTTATGTGCGTGCTCTATGGTCTGTGAGACCCAAAGAGGGAGCTATATGTATCATTGTTTACTTGTAAAACTCACTAAGTATTTTTAGATAGGTAATGAGCTGTTTACATATTGATATTTTATGAAGGCAACTGTTGTAAATAATATAAATATATATTTTGCGATTGACTCGCTATGCTTTTACTAAATAAACGAGTCAATCGCAAAATATTAATAAATTAATGTAGAAATACATGTACAGCCATTACTTCGGTCCAATTGTGTTCTGTAAAGAACACTAAGTGATCGATTGATCGAGTTGGTGCAAACCGCTCAATAGATGGCGTTGTACACAAAACATATTATTATAGAATTACGTATTCATGTTAGTCAGGTTTTACTAATATGATTTCTTAAAACATTCTTATCACTAAAATCTTTCTCACATATGTTACATTTAAATTGTTTCTCGACAGTGTGCTTCAGATTATGATTTAATAACTGTATCTTCTGAGCAAACCCTTTTCCACATATGTCTCACTTGAATGGTTTTTCTTTAGTATGTATACGATTATGAGATATTAAATAACGATTTTGTGCAAATCCTTTTCCACACATGTCACACTTGTAGGGTTTTTCTCCAGTATGTGTACGATTATGAGATATTAAATTACCATTTTGTGCAAATCCTTTTCCACACATGTCACACTTGTAGGGTTTTTCTCCAGTATGTGTGCGAATATGAGTTAATAAATCTGATTTTCGTGCAAACCCTTTACCACATGTGTCACACTTGAATGGTATTTCTCCAGTGTGTATACGATTATGAGTTAATAGATGACCATTTCGTGAAAACCTTTTTCCACAAATGTTACACTTGAATGGTTTTTCTCCAGTATGTGTACGATTATGAGTTAATAGATGACCATTTTGTACAAACCCTTTTCCACATATGTCACACTTGAATGGTTTTTCATCAGCGTGTGTACGATTATGAGTTAATAGATGACCATTTCGTGCAAACCTTTTTCCACAAATGTCACACTTGAATGGTTTTTCATCAGTGTGTAACCGAATATGAGTTATTAAATTTCTTTTATCTCGAAACCGTTTTCCACATATGTTACACTTGAATGGTTTTTCTCCAGTATGTGTGCGAATATGACGTTTTAAATATGAGCGTGTACTAAAGCTTTTCCCGCAATCGCCACACTTGTATGGGTTTTCACCAGTGTGTGTGCGATTATGAAGATTTAAATTAGACTTGCGACTAAAACTTTTTCCACATATGTCACACTTGAATGGTTTGTCACCAGTGTGTGTGTGAATTATATTAAAGGCATCGCTGTCGCGGCTACAGTGTGCCTCACTTGACATTTGTTCTGTTTTCTTAAATTCCTGTAAAGTATTTGCTTTAACTATTAGTTGTTGTGGTTGATTGTTTAAACTAGTACTTGTAGAAGTATCTTCCAGATCATCTGATGTCAGTTTCTCAGTGACAGCAGCATCTGAAACAATACAACTATTAGCTGACAATGGTACCAATTCCACTGGCATCATTTATCCTACTTTAACTTAGACATAAATATTATACATATCGTGGGAGACTTGATTAAAGTAGTTTAATTAAGGATTTTTAGTTTTAACTTAGCTTCCAAGATTATGAAGCAAGTCCTCAAATTGTGCCAATGGTGAGTAATTTGTTTACTTAGTGTAGTTAGTGATGAGCTTGAAATGGTGACCCGTTGAATATTTTATATAATATTTTTTATTATATTAGGATCCTTCCAAACCAGTTACGGATCTCACTCATCATAGTCAATAGTGTTGTATTTATCGTAGTTACGAATAGTTTGTCCAGTATTACAAATCCCTTAGATAGATTACTGCCCTGGCTGTAAATACAGGTAATTTCTATGATGTTCATCAGAATCGAAGAAATATCAGAAGTGGGATCGATAAATCAAATAAAAGTAATTTATTTTCGTTTTTGTTTTGAAAAGTCGAGAACAATAAAATTAACCGTAATCGGCGTTTTAGTAAAAAAAATAAAGTTTTGTAAAGTTTCTTTTTGGGTAAAGATTGTTTTGATTATATTAACAAGTAAAGAGTGATAATAACAAGTCATGGGTAATTACCCTATAACACTGTAACTAAGTAGCAAAAATTTATTGACAATGATTTATTAGTAATTTTATAAATCTACAGTGTTCACTTGCTTTATTTCTCTCATGTATCAATAAATAATAGTAAAACCATTTTAATTAATTGTGAACAAAAATATAGTGTGGCTTTATGAACAAACGTATTCACAAACGTTACTGTGAGGTCTCATAGTAGGCATGGACGCACAGGGGTAGCAAAATCATTTCACAAACAATACTTAAGTGGTGAAGCGCACTATGCGTTTGTTAAACTGAACGCATAGCTAAGTTTTGTCTATGAATACAAAGGCTCGATGAACGGAACGCACTGAGAAGTGTTACCCTTTGCACAGTGCATCAACACTTAAGTACTTACTTAAGTAAATATTGTTTGTGAATACTGGTGTTTGTTTTAGGTTTTCATTACATAAAGTTGGTACATAAGTTTAAAAATAAAAGTATTGAAGAAAAGTAAAGATTTAATCTCCGCCGTGTGATAATGTTTATTGAACTTTGTTATTTGTGATTAGCAAATAAAACTCAAGAAATTTTCACTTAGATAAGAGGTAGTGAGAAGAAAATCTAAGTCATGGATGGACATGTACAAGATAAACTTGTGATAGAAAGAGATAGACGATGTATGCTTTAGAAAATCTAACGCTGTAGATAAAGTTAGTGTTTAAAATTTCAAAACCTTTGCAGCGAAAGAAAGTTTAAGACATCTATAAACATGCCAGTCGTTTTAAAGGCAACATGTATTTGTGTTATGGCAACCATAGACTTACGATATAGATCTAGACGTAGCACTCGATACAACGAATCCGGCCTGCTTCTTTTTATAGTTGAACACATTAAGAAAAATAAATGACAAAGAGCCTATTTAGTAGCCTTTCTAACTCTTTCTTTTTGAGCTGGAGTAAAAGAGAAAGCTAGTAAGAAGAAAAGAGAAGGCAAGGCTACTATTTTACTTTTAAACCGTAAACGGGCCGGGCCTTGGCACAAATCTATGCTCTCGAGTTGTTCCTCCCTACTTATAACCTCCTTGATGGCAACATGTATTGGGTGTTTCTATGTATTACAAGTATGTATTTATAAAAAAAAAGTAGTATATGTATTCTATCCATATTCTGGTACACATAACACAAGCATATAAGCTTAGCTTGGGACCAGAGGACGTTGTGTGAAATGTCCATGTAGATATATTTATTTATTAGAAATCCTGTTTTGAAAAATTTTAAGGGTAAAAAATTTATTGATCTCTATTTTTATCTGTATTAATCAACTCAAACATAAAAAAGCAATATTTTCTTTAAAAAATAGTATGCTTAACATAACATAACCTAAAGATTAAAATTGAATGATAATTTAGTGCATTTTCTGAAAAGATTTTCTATAGTGACATTTTTTTTTTCAACATCGAATAGTAGATTTCAATGAACAGAAAGCATACCAACTTTTTGAAAAAAACCTTATATTTTGACGGGTGAATTTTTGATTTAAAATTAGGGTGCTTTTTCGATATTAATTAAAAACAAGGTGAAAAAATAAATATTTCTAATCAACTAAATTACAGCATATTTGGGACATATACATAAAGGTAAGATTTCACAAAATTTCGTAAAAATAAAATTTGTAAAAGTAAAAATAAAAACCAAAAACTTGGTTTTTGAATTTTTCACATAAATTGTGAGGTTATGTGAAAAAAGTGTGAATACAAAAGTTTTAGAACCTTTAATTACCTACTACTTTGCTGTATGACGTTTTTTCATAGGACTTTTAGTTTTGCCGGAAATCGAGAAAAACTGTGTTTACCCTTAAAAACTCACCCGGATCCCCTTCCCGACCTCAGATCAAATATTCAGGATTTTCAAGTGCTTTTTAGGGTTCCGTACCCAAAGGGTAAAAACGGGACCCTATTACTGAGACTTCGCAGTCTGTCCGTCCGTCCGTCCGTCTGTCACCAGGCTGTATCTCAAGAACGGTGATAGCTAGACAGTTGAAATTTTCACAGATGATGTATTTCTATTGCCGCTATAACAACAAATACTAAAAATAAAATAAAATAAAGATTTAAGGGGGGCTCCCATACAACAAACATGATTTTTTTACCGTGTCTTGCTCGATACTAATAGCGTTGCCTTATGTTGCATAGATAATGGTACGCAACCCTTCGTGCGCGAGTCCGACTCGCACTTAACCAATTTTTAGTTTTTGAACTATTTGAAATACGAATATTTTGCTAAACAACAACACGTCAATGTTAACTGAACTTTCTTTTTTAAAAACAGTGTATTATAGAATAACAATTTATATTAATATAATTCTATTTTAGTTCAGTTAAGTTATTGACGCACAATTATTATTGAAGTGAGACTTGTGTAGTATGTTTATATTGTGCTTAAATCTAGACATACCTTTATGTAAACTGTTCAAGTCCAATCGGTGTAACACAATCTTAACAGTTCTGGTACATAAATCATAAACATTTACTGATGAGATGCTGTGATTAAATTTAGAAATATCACTCTCTAGAGGATCATGTTCTAAACAAGAATTATCTGAAGCTGAGTCAGTTTGTACTTCTGTAGTCTGGATGCTGTAATCTAACTCATCATCTTCTGAACTTACATGTTCACGTTTCATATGTTCTTGTTTTATTAACAGATTGCATATTCCTTGATCTTCAACATTTGGGATGCTGTCATCATCTTCTAAAGTGACATCTTCACATTTGATATGTTGTTGTTGTATTATTTGAGTGCACATTCCCTGTTCTACAATATTATCTTCCAGATCTGTAAGATAGTTTAATTAAATGAAGTACAAACAAGAAGCAGCTGGTTCAGTTTGAAGATGAAACAAACACTACACTATACCTCCAACATGTTCCTCATCTAGTTGGTCACCTGTCGTTGGAGAAGGTTCAGGTTTAGGTTGCGGTCTGTGAACTACCGTGCCGAAAGTCGCAGGCGTGAGTGACACTTTACATAGATTTCTCAAAACTCGTATTGGCTTTACGTCAAACTGAAACATAAACCTGTATTATGAACCTGCTCCTATATTTATATAAGGTGTAAATAAATCAACTTGTCAAATTTTGTGAGGATAGTTGGTATCGAAAAATAAACACGCTAAAAGAGCAATTTCATTTTTTCACGAAATAAAAGGATTTCATCAAATATTTTTATGCGTATCTTACCTACAAAATAATGTACCTAGGTACTATGCCGTTCAGTCTCACTCGTCGGCAGTCGCTTGCGCCGACCGACCCCGCACAGCGAGTGTATTGTGGTACAGTGCGCATAACATTTACGCGTAATGTAAATCATTACAAATCTTCAAAACGGTAACGTTTTTCTTAACTTTTTCACCGCGATTATTCATGATATGTATATTATTCAACTCCTAAAAATATGACAAGTTGATTTTTTGACACCTTGTATATTCACCACAGATACATCCGTATAGAGGGACACAGTTAACAGTTAGATCTTACATCATCATTGTCCAACAAGTGAGTGAACAGCTCCTCACTGTGAAGACAGGCGCTCCTCAGCTGGAGACAGTTGCGAAGTCTCGCGCAGCACACGTAGCACGCGTCTACTGGTCTTCTGTCTCTTGTTTCCAACTGACAACAATAATAAATATATCTGGTATGGGATCATAGTAAAATATAAGAAACTTGTTACAAGTACACTTACCAACTTGCCAGTCAGTAACTCGTATATTTCTTGTAAGTCAGTGTTAACTAGACAATGCATGCGCACATCTTTGATTAAACAAATTCTACATATTGATAACTGCTCCATTATTTTTAAGTAAATTAAAAAATAATAGGTTATATTTTACAAACTAAAAGCAAAGAGCACAGAATAGATAGAAGATACTACGTATCAGGGCCCTGAGTCGGGTATTTCAACGGTCTCACAACTGTACCATTATTGTACCATTATGGTGCAATAGTAAAGTTTTTGGTAGTCTACTATTAATGTGTCGTCATAACGACTTCATCATTGTCTTACAATTGTCAAAGTGACATAAATTGCTAGTCTCGTACACAACTGCTTCACAATTGCAATTCAATGACTGAAATGTTTCGGTAGTCTGCTATTTTGAATTTGACAGTAATATTTTTAAATTGTCCTGTGTCGACAGATTGCCATAAATAAAAAATAGATAGATAGAAATATTAGAAATTGTTCTTTGTAATTTATTGCAATTTACTAATCTCCTAAACTTCACATTGCTTTTTATACTAATAAATAGTATGTACAAATATATTTAAACGAAGTCTAGCATGATTAAATGTTTAAATTTATTAGTAGTTTTTCGAAAATCACTTCAACTAACGCATTTTTTAAAAACGGCAACACATACATACCGTTCTAACACAATCCATAGATAAAAGAGACCGAAAATTCAATGCATAGATAAAAGAGATCGACAATTCTATTACCATTGAAAGACCGTTATGACGGCATATAGCAGACTACGGATATTTGACTTCAATTGCAACGGTATCGTGCCGGTATTGTGCCGGTATGACAACTGTTCCAAAATAGTGGACTTGAGCACCAGAAGGGAAACTTAGAAGAACGGGTAAATTATAGAGGAGGGGTATTTTGCATTCTGACAACTGTCATTTGACTGTCATTTGATTGTCATTTGACTACTCAACTGTCAACCTTCTGTCAACTGAGTACAGCCGTAATAATTAAGCCATGTTAGATATTAACCACATGCTTAGACCACATCTTATAGCTATGTAGCCACATATTTTACACAATAGATAATTATTTAGATGCAAAAATAAAATTACAACTATGTGGTTACCGAATTATTTTATTGTAAATGACAAAACAGAATGAACATATCTACGAAAATACACTTATAAATATAAATATTATATAGGTACACTTATTATCAAGGTCAGAGCAAGCCAATATACTTTTATAAACTAAACAATATGTATTGCCCCAGAACTACTTACTCCAAAGATTTATTTTATTATCATTAACATATTCGAGTTACATGCATTACAAGATTGTGCTTATGCCTCGTGTTAACAAATGGCGGACGATTATTTAAAATAACAATTTTATTTTTTATAACGTACAATACATTTTCGTCTCTGACAGAGGATGTTATATGTGTACAATATTCCTTAGCTAACTTTTACAGCACCCTAGGAACAAAAAGCACAAAGACACTTGCATTCTTCACTATACGGACAACAGAAATAGAAACAGAATTTACAACACTAAATTGTTAACTTTAAAATTACCTAGCTGACTTAATAAATTAAATTAAAGCAGAAAACCCGGGTACTAACTGACACCCTGAATAGCCGATGGGCCTTGAGATTCATAACTAGTAGCAAATGCGTCAGTCTCAATTTCCTCTTTTAAGAATAAAGTAGAATATGAGAATTGCCAGCGTCGTAACAAATCGTAGTTCAAAGTGTTTGTTACACACATATGACGATCTTACTTGATCTTCCGAAAGGCCCTTCAAAAGAGCAGAGTCGATACTCTAAATACACTTCTTGGTGACTGTTTCTCGAATCGGAAATTGGTGCAGAGCCACATTCTTTCGCTTGCTTTTGCATTTAGGAATACAGCATGTCGTCTTCATGATAAAACATATACGGAATATTGCAGTTTTGATGAGAGAAGATATGCTCGCAGAATATACTCCTGATACATTCAACTTATAACTAAAATTATAATTAAAACAAATAAGATGTAAAAAATTGCTAATTAAAATAAGGGCAAATTATACAATGGTGACAACCACAGAATAGATAGAAGATACTACGTATCAGAAGGGAAACTCAGAAGAACGGGTAAATTATAGAGGAGGGGTATTTTGCATTCTGACAACTGTCATTTGACTGTCATTTGATTGTCATTTGATTGTCATTTGACTGCTCAACTGTCAACCTTCTGTCAGTTGACAGACTCAGTTGAGTACAGCCGTAATAATTAAGCCATGTTAGTTATTAACCACATGCTTAGACCACATGTTATAGCTATGTAGCCACATATTTTACACAATAGATAATTATTTAGATGCAAAAATAAAATTACAACTATCTGGTTACCGAATTATTTTATTGTAAATGACAAAACAGAATGAACATATCTACGAAAATACACTTATAAATATATTTATTATCTAGGTACACTTATTATCGAGGTTAGAGCAAGCCAATATACTTTTAAAAACTAAACAATATATTGTATTGCCCCAGAACTACTTACTCCAAAGATTTATTTTATTATCATTAACATATTCGAGTTACATGCATTACAAGATTGTGCTTATGCCTCGTGTTAACAAATGGCGGACGATTATTTAAAATAACAATTTTATTTTTTATAACGTACAATAAATTTTCGTCTCTCACAGAGGATGTTATATGTGTACAATATTCCTTAGCTAATTTTTACAGCACCCTAGTAACAAAAAGGGGTGGAGACACTTGCATTCTTCACTATACGGACAACAGAAACAGAATTTACAACAGTAAATTGTTAATTTTAAAATTACCTAGCTGACTTATTAAATTAAATTAAAGCAGAAAACCCGGATACTAACTGACACCCTGAATAGCCGATGGGCCTTGAGTTTGATAACTAGTAGCAAATGCGTCGGTCACAATTTCCTCTTTTAAGAATAAAGTAGAATATGAGAATTGCCCGCGTCGTAACAAATCGTAGTTCAAAGTGTTTGTTACACACATATGACGATCTTACTTGATATTCCGAAAGGCCCTTCAAAAGAGCAGAGTCAATACTCTAAATACACTTCTTGGTGACTGTTTCTCGAATCGGAAATTGGTGCAGAGCCACATTCTTTCGCTTGCTTTTGCATTTAGGAATACAGCATGTCGTCTTCATGATAAAACATATACGGAATATTGCAGTTTTGATGAGAGAAGATATGCTCGCAGAATATACTCCTGATACATTCAACTTATAACTAAAATTATAATTAAAACAAATAAGATGTAAAAAATTGCTAATTAAAATAAGGGCAAATTATACAATGGTGACAACCATGTGACAAGTTGACAAACGGCGACAGTCACAGAAAGAATAAAGAAACAAAAGTTCTCTAAAAAGCTCTTATTCTTCCACTACATCACATAGGGCTCCTAAAAAAACGCCGAACTTCGTGACCCTGCGCCGTTTGCACTCCTTCAATCCCGAGACCCCAAATAAATCATCACAATGTATGAAACAAAGACAAAAATCGTCACCCGTTTTATAATTAGATTTTTTGGAGAATTTAATTTGATGAATGAATTTAGTTTAGTTTGAGAGTTTAGTTCTTTGGAGGAGCCCTATGAACCAGAGGTGGTTCCAAGGCTACTATCAATCCTCGTCGCCCGGTTTGTGGCTGCTGCATATGTACTTACAAATTTGAATCATGGATCAAATCTGTGCTCTTAAAACCTATCACAGAAAGTTTAGAACATATTAGTCTGTGCTGAACAATGGCAACACTAAAATTAATGTCATGGACAGACATGACTCCTTTCAAAACCTAAGTTTCCTCAAATTTCCTCTGACGTCCGCTGTCACAAAATAGTTGTCTATGGTTTCTTCTAAGATTCCGGGCAGTGGTGACAACCATGTGACGACACAGGGCCCTGAGTCGGGTATTTCAACGGTGTCACAACTGTACCATTATTGTACCATTATGGTGCAATAGTAAAGTTTTTGGTAGTCTACTATTAATGTGTCGTCATAACGACTTCATCATTGTCTTACAATTGTCAAAGTGACATAAATTGCTAGTCTCGTACACAACTGCTTCACAATTGCAATTCAATGACTGAAATGTTTCGGTAGTCTGCTATTTTGAATTTGACAGTAATATTTTTAAATTGTCCTGTGTCGACAGATTGCCATAAATAAAAAATAGATACTCGTAGATAGAAATATTAGAAATTGTTCTTTGTAATTTATTGCAATTTACTAATCTCCTAAACTTCACATTGCTTTTTATACTAATAAATAGTATGTACAAATATATTTAAACGAAGTCTAGCATGATTAAATGTTTAAATTTATTAGTAGTTTTTCGAAAATCACTTCAACCAACGCATTTTTTAAAAACGGCAACACATACATACCATTCTAACACAATCCATAGATAAAAGAGACCGAAAATTCAATGCATAGATAAAAGAGATCGACAATTCTATTACCATTGAAAGACCGTTATGACGGCATATAGCAGACTACGGATATTTGACTTCAATTGCAACGGTATCGTGCCGGTATTGTGCCGGTATGACAATTGTTCCAAAATAGTGGACTTGAGCACCAGGTGACAAGTTGACAAACGGTGACAGTCACAGAAAGAATAAAGAAACAAAAGTTCTCTAAAAAGTTCTTATTCTTCCACTACATCACATAGGGCTCCTTAAAAAAACGCCGAACTTCGAGACCCTGCGCCGTTTGCACTCCTTCAATCCCGAGACCCCAAATAAATAATCACAATGTATGACCGTCACCCCTTTTATAATTAGATTTTTTGGAGAATTTAATTTGATGAATGAATTTAGTTTAGTTTGAGAGGTTAGTTCTTTGGAGGAGCCCTATGAACCAGAGGTGGTTCCAAGGCTACTATCAATCCTCGTCTCCCGGTTTGTGGTCGCCGCATATGTACTTACAAATTTGAATCATGGATCAAATCTGTGCTCTTAAAACCTATCACAGAAAGTTTAGAGTTTAGTTTAGAACATATTAGTCTGTGCTGAACAATGGCAACACTAAAATTAATGTCATGGACAGACATGACGCCTTTCAAAACCTAAGTTTCCTCAAATTTCCTCTGATGTCCGCTGTCACAAAATAGTTGTCTATGGTTTCTTCTAAGCTTCCGGGCAGTGGCAAAGAGGTTATGTGCACAGACTGTATACACCACGAAGTATAGATACAAGGAGTCCGAACGTAATGTTGAACGAATGGTCTCAATTTAAGGGACAGATTTTTTGCCGATAGAGCGCGCCATTTTCCAAGAAGTACTCGTTTGAACTATTGACACCTGTGGAAAAAAATATTCTGAGAAACGTGGAGTTAATTATATAAGTTTTAGGAAATTTTTAGAAATTTTTCGAGTGCTTTAAACCCAACAATACAGAGAAGGTCAAGAGATATTCTGATATTCTATAATAGCATCGGTACGTCCTGAATACTTGCGCAGCCAGTGGCAGAAAATAGAACTATGATCTGGGTTTATTATTGTGTACACGAAATATTATATTAATATTATATATTCTCGGTCCACTGACTTCGCGGGGAGGGCAGTTCATGATTTTGCTCTGGCCTATGGATTCTCACAACTGGTAAGTTCTCCAACGAGAATACCAGACGTGGAGAACCATACAAGCTCACTGCTGGATCTTCTGCTGACCACGCGCCCGGATAACTACATCGTCACAGTGGAGGCTCCCCTTGGATCCTCGGACCACTGTCTTATCCGGACCAGCGTGCCCAACGCCCACGCGGACCTATCCCAGGCATCAGAAAGGCGGCGCGTGTGGCACTATATGTCAGCAGATTGGGATGGATTGCGCGAATTCTACGCATCGTACCCGTGGAGGCAGCTTTGTTTCGCATCAGAAGACATTGATTCTTGCACAACTGCCGTAACCGAAGCAATCCTAGCGGGTATGGAGTGTTATATACCTAACCCGCTAGTGACCGTTGCGGGGGTCAAGAAACGACCGTGGTTTAATGGGCCTTGCAGGGATGCTCGAGCACACAAGCAAGCTGCATATGAGGCTTGGACCACGGCTCGGACTCTGAGGGACCCCAATGTTTCTGATGTGAAACGGAAACTGAATGCTGTCTCGAGATCAAGTAAAAAAGCCATCGCCAGAGCTAAATACGAATTCGTTGGCAGAATTGGTAAGCGACTATGTAGCTATCCCTCTGGGAGCCGTGCCTTTTGGTCGCTTGCCAAGGCTGCCCAGGGAAACTTTTGTCAGTCGTCCCTGCCACCACTGCTGAAGCCAGATGGTAACTTGGCCCATAGCGCTAAAGAGAAAGCGGATCTTCTAGGCACTCTCTTTGCGTCTAACTCGACTCTAAATGACGGAAACGCGGAACCACCTACTATCCCCCCGTCCAACGTGACCATGCCGGAAATTTCTTTCACTCAAAGGGATGTCCGGCGGGAACTGCGTTCTTTAGACGTCAATAAATCGAGTGGGCCAGATGGCATCCCAGCAGTGGTGCTTAAGCACTGTGCTCCTGAGCTGTGTCCGATATTAACGCGTCTCTTCGCACTTTCCTACGACTGCGGGCATGTTCCGTCTTCGTGGAAGACTGCTAACGTGCATCCGGTACCTAAAAAAGGAGAAAGATCAAACCCATCGAATTACAGGCCTATCGCTATAACTTCCCTTCTCTCGAAGGTAATGGAGCGAATAATCAATCGTCGCCTCCTCGGGCACCTAGAGGAACACGACTTGATCAGCGACCGACAGTACGGCTTTCGCCACAGTCGCTCCACAGGTGATCTGCAGTGTGCCTTACGCATCGTTGGGCAACCGCCATCGAGAGTCAAGGCGAGGCATTGGCAGTCAGCCTAGATATAGCGAAGGCGTTCGATCGGGTTTGGCACCGGAGTCTTCTCTCGAAGCTGCCATCATACGGACTCCCCGAGGGATTATGCAGTTGGGTGGCCAGCTTTCTGTTGAACAGAAGCATTAAAGCCGTAGTCGACGGGAGTTGCTCCGAACTTTTCAACATAAATGCTGGCGTCCCGCAAGGCTCCGTGCTGTCTCCAACTCTGTTTCTGCTGCATATCAATGATATGCTGTCAATTGACGGTGTACATTGCTATGCAGATGACAGTACCGGGGACACATTCTACACGGGCCGTGCTAATATCCCTCGTTCCGATGTCGAGGAAAGTCGGAGCAAACTTGTGTCTGAAATCGAGACTATTTTAGCCAAGATATCCGATTGGGGACGGCTTAATCTAGTCCAATTTAACCCCACTAAGACTCAAGTTTGCGCGTTCACCACTAAAAAAGCTCCATTCGCTGTAGCTCCACAGTTCGTGAACACAGCCCTGACCATCTCTGATCACATCGGGATCCTAGGAGTTGACATCTCCAGTGACGTCCAATATCGTTGTCATCTAGAGGATAAGGCCAAGCTGGCATCGAAAAAGCTAGGTGTGCTCAACAAGGCAAGGCGGTATTTCACTTCGGGTCAAAGACTTGCCCTGTACAAGGCGCAGGTTCGGCCCCATATGGAGTACTGCTGCCATCTGTGGGCGGGCGCACCGCAATATCAGCTTGGGCCTTTTGACTCAATCCAACGACGCGCTGTGAGGATTGTCGACGATCCCGTGATTACAGGCGGTATCGAGCCCTAAAGTCTTAGGAGAGATTTTGCCTCCCTGTGTGTGTTCTACCGCCTGTATAATGGGCTGTGTTCTGACGAACTGTTCGAAATGGTGCCAACGGCCTCCTTTTATTATCGCACCTCTCGCCATCGGCAGAGAGTTCATTCTCACACTCTAGAACCAATGCCATCACGTACCGTACGATTCCTTCGGAATTTTATCCCCCGTACAATAAAGATGTGGAATGAACTACCTGCCGAGATTTTCCCACTGGACTACAGCATGGAGTTCTTCAAAAAAGGTGTGAAGAGATTTCTGCAGGGTCGGCGACGCGCGAGTGATGCCCCTGGTGTTACAGACGTCTATAGGCTACGGTAACCGCTTCCCACCAGGCGGGCCGTACGCTTGTTCGCCACCTCAGTAGTATAAAAAAAAAAAAAAAAATTATGGAAAAGCCTATACCGTTCGGACTCCTTGTATCTATACTTCGTGGTATACACTGTGGTTATGTGCGTGCTCTATGATCTGTAGGGGTGTTCGCAACGGCTATATGTATATTGCAAACGCGTTATAACGATACGCTACTTTTAAAACGCCTATTATTTTATACGCTATAATATATTATATAATATATTAGTTCGCTTCGTACAACGACCCGTTTTGATTATCGTTATAGAGGACGCCGCGCGCCGTGTGCTGTTAAATTAAGAATATGGGCACATTAACAATGACAACACATTGTTTTCGTGGCATTTCAAACTATTTACAGAAAAGACTTAACCTACATTTGCACTAAACTATTATATCTCTAACTTTTATTTACAAACAATCAGTACTTAAACGTCTCTCACAAACGCACGGTAATCAAATCAACCACACTACGACGTCATACGTGGTCAAGCGAAGTAGCCGCACTGATTTAATTGTATTCGAACAAAAATTATCCTAGCGCTATTAGCCGAACAAAATATATTAGTTTGCATAATATATTTAATAAATATATTAGGCAAACTAATATATTATTTTGTTATTTAACGGAAATAGTTCTTATGCGGTCACCTTAGGGTACAAAATATATTAGTTTGCATAATATATTTAATAAATATATTAGGCAAATTAATATATTATTTTGTTATTTAACGGAAATAGTTCTTATGCGGTCACCTTAGAGTATAATTTGGTAGGTGACAAAAATATTATACTGCCAAGTGCAATCGACTTTAAATGGGACGTTCCGTTTCGTTTCGAATAGTGCATGTGATGTGTTGTGTGTATAATGAATGGGTCTTAACTAATAAAAATAAAAAAATAATCACAACATAAATAACGCTTGCCAGTTGTTATAAATAATAGGTTGAATGATTATTAATAGATATTAGATTATTTTATCAGCTATCTAATATAACGATCACCTCTAATGATCTGTGAGACCCATGATCATCCATAGACCTATAGACTTATTATCAGAGATAAAAGGCATTTAGATGAATTCAAATTTAAATTGAATTTAATTTTTTTTATTTAATTGAAGATGTTTGCAAGCCATGATTTCTAATCCCTTTTATTCCAAATCTAAATTTCCCCTAGTTTTTCAAATGAGACAGGCTCTTTATGAATGCCATGTCTCCAACATCCTTCTCTTTCTAGCGTGTAAGGTTCGAAAGTTTAGATGTTAGGTGTGTATGAGGGCATACACAGCATTAGGATGGACGAATTTAGGGTTTTTCAGAATTTTAATGTTTATATTCGGCCTAAATTAATTTTTACGTAGTGGCAACACCATGCCTAATTAAATATTTGAATTTTAACGTACCTAAACTGTATCTACAGAGTAGAAACACTAACTCGATCAGTGATTTTCTGGCGGGAAAATGATGGTAGAAAAGAAAGAAAAAAAAAAGATATAATATCTGGCCGGCAGGTTTCTCATTGAATTATAATATTTAATTCTAATATAAAATAGATATAGTAATGTAAGAGTCTACATAGTATTAATATAAGATTAAATTAGTCTCAAGGTATATATAATAAGAGAAAATGGTGCCTATTCTACGTGTATTCAACTAAACTTAACTAAAAATGAAAACTGATAGTGTCAATAACATAATTCGGCCATGTTCACAGAACATTTTTATTAGAAAATCTGTATATTATAGACTAACGATTTAAAAAAAAAATATGAGCTACAAAGTACCCAAATAATCAAAATACAGCAATAGTTGTTTTCATTATTTAGTTAAGTTTAGTTGTGCACGTAGAATTGGCACTATTATACGAAGATACATAGTTGCTGTTTGGTTGTTTTATGTTACGTGGAACCCTGGTCACTCAGGAATATCCGGTAATGAAAAGGTTGACCCTTGTGCTAAATCTGCATCCCAATTCATTACATTTCAAAAAATTTTTCCCACTTTCGTCCCCACTGCGCTGAGCCCCACTGCCCCACATAACGAGGCCACCCCTTCCCGTGTCATGGTCAGGCTCAGGGCACACACCATGAGCTGGTTAGGGTGAGGAGGAAATTTAAAAAAAATCACGTGATTTTATACATTTTTAAATTAGTTAAAGATGTTATCTGTCTTGGCAGTTTATTATATATCTGTTTGGACAAACAGACACACACTCTCATTAAGCATTAGTCATTATGAATAATATCAATTAAAATATCAATAAAATGAAAAAGATATATAACCCAAACATATCTATGTTTGCGTTATATATCTAAGAATATACTGGCACTTCCTGTCTCAAACCTAACTATATTCCACAAAGGACCATATGTTATGGCAATAAAAATATATAATAAAATACCAAAGACGTTAAAAGAGGTTCTAATCTACAGTGTATTTAAAAAGCGTCTCATTGCCTATTTAAATCAGAAATGTTATTATACCTTGGAACAATTCTTTGATGATAAATAATAAAATCTATTTTGTTATGACGAATTAATCATAAGTCGAACAGAGAGTAAAAACAGAAATCAGCCCAATTAGTTGTTTATGTGTTTTGTGTGTTTTCGTGTATTAACATTTAATTTGTATTTATGATGACTTTGATTATAATGATTTAAATTGACATATTTTACATTAAATTGACCTATATAACTAAACTTGTAAGTCTTGTATGCACAAACCTTTAAGTGAAATCAAATGTTATTTAAAAATATTTTATTTAATAATGTCTTATATATGTAGTTGATAGTTGTATAATTTTATTGTATATTGCATGCTTATAAGTATCAATCTAAAAATTTTGCTGTGCCCTTACAGGGTTTCATTGTGTACCTTTTGTTAACATGTAACACCTAATTGTAATACCACATGAATGGCAATAAAGAACTTGAACTTGAACTATAGCTATCCTCAATAAATGGACTATCCAACATTAAAATAATTTTTCAAATCGGACCAGAGGTTCCTGAGATTAGCGCGTTTAAACAAACACACTCTTCAGCTTCATAATATTAGTATAGAGGAGGCCGACAACTAACTAAATAGAACATAATGTTTTCTTTACATACATATGATACGATAAACCATTCCTACTAGTAAAACATTTTCCACATGTGTCACATTTGTATGGTTTCTCCCCAGTGTGTGTGCGAATATGATATTTCAAATGGGAACTATGATTAAAACTTCTCCCACATGTGCCACATTTGTATAGTCTATCCTCAGTGTGTCTGCGCAAATGAGATGATAAACCATTCTTGTAAATAAAACTTTCTCCAGTGTGTACGAGCATATGATGCGATAAATAACTTTTGCGAGTAAAGCCTCTCCCACATGTGCCACATTTGAAAGGTCTCTCTCCGGTGTGTATGAGCATATGACGCGATAAATCACTGTTTAAAACAAAACCCTTCCCACATGTGCCACACGTATATCGTTTCTCGCGAGTGTGTTTGCGAATATCGTTTAAACTATCACTCTTGGGGCTGCTGTGTACTTCGCTTGATATTAATTTTTCTTCATCTCCACGATTAGTTAAATTGGTATTTTGAGAAGTATCTTCCAGATCAGCTGGTGTGAGTTTCTTGGTAAACGTAGCAGCTAGAAATATATAAATATAAGTTGACATTGGTGTCGATTCTGTGTCCAAGAACTTAACTAAACTTAACTAAAAATTGATTTATTCCTGTCAAATCTCACTTTCTTATTCTGAAAGACACAAATTCACTTAAATTAAGTTTGACAGGACCAAAATTAGACACTAGTGTCGATTCTGTGTCCAAGAACTTAACTAAAAATTGATTTATTCCGGTCAAATCTCACTTTCTTATTCTGAAAGACACAACGGTGTCGATTCCAATGCCAGTTCGACTTAACTTAACTAAATAATAACCATTTTTAATTTAGTTTAGTGAAAAGGTAATTCTGTTTTACCCGAAAATTGAACTATAAATTTTAGTTGACAGCACTTATTTGATTTTGACATAATCATTTAAAGCTGCCCACTAACAGACAAAAATGCCTTTTATAGTGAACGAATGAATGAATGAATAAAAAAATAACTAATATAAAATTCCTTTTCAAACGTTATTTGAGCAATATAGTTATTTATAAATATTTACAACTATTTCTGCATCATTGTTATGAACATTTATTAATAATTTAGTTAGTTGGCGGCCTTATTTCAGTGTATTTCTCATCTTAAACATGAGCATAGTGAGCATCAAATCTTTTAGGTTATCTGTGGAGCGATTAGCGCTACTTTTACTCTGTGGTATGCCTAGATTACTTTATACCAAAGCTTTATACAAAAAACAAACAATTAAATTCGATAATTATTTATTTTAATAGATGTTTAGAATAAATAATTACAGCAACTAAGGAAAAATATGATTATAAGCACATATTTACTTCTCATATACCTTATAGTGATGACGGAAACTCATAATTATCAAGATAACAATGACAAAAGCCAAAAAGTGTATTTATGTAAACATGAAAATCTTTTTTTAAAAAAATTTGTGATACCATGTGGTGTATTATTATGCAAGAGATATTAAATGAACCTAATAATTTATTTGTACTTTTATTTGTAACTTCCAAAAGTGTGTTAAGTTTAGTATGGAGTTGTATGTGTTAAGTATTCTGATCTATAAGCTACACATCAGTAATTTCATCATAGTCTTTTCATACGTTTTTGAATAAGGGCAACATATATCCATGAATTCTTAGAAATATATTTAGATTAATAGAATGTTAAGAATTCCAATAAATTATATACTTTATTTCTAACTTGGCTAAGCCTGCTAGTGGTTACTATATTGAAATAATATAGCCTGTGTTAAGTATTCTGATCTAGCTAGAAGCTATACAAGGGTATTTATGTATCCATGAATTCTTACAAACAATCTTTATGGATTATTAGAATGTTAAGAATTCCAATAAATTAAATATATGCATAATACATTCCTTTTTGATATAGTAATACGTACTTATTATACAAATAAAAATGCAATATTTGTTTAAATACATGTTTTACTAAATAAATCTGAATGTTTTCTAAGTACATATAAAAAAATGTTGGTCCACTGAACTCTCCGGCTTGGCTTGGCTGATTCTAATAATTTCTTCATTAGTTATTTTTAATAATAAATTTAGAAACCTACTGATAAAAAATATAGCTCACTGTTCTAGAGACAAACTGTTAGAAACCTTATTAAGTATCACAGTTCAAGTAGAACCATTTGGTAGGTATAGTTTTAACACTGGCTACAATTATTATTTCTACTATTTAATTATATTTACATAACTTTAGGCAGACACACACAAATACACATTTTTTATCACTAGTTTCATTGTTCCAAACTATGGTTCCAAAGATTTCTCCTGTAGTTCACTTAATATAATTGGTAGCAACTGCATTTATAAGCACTGGACCACAATTTTCCATTAGGCCACCAACTGGACATTTATTTTCCCCTGCATGACCTGGAAAAAAGTTATATTTATCATTGGACGCCATTAACCTCAAAATCGTTCACTTTGTATTAAATTTTATATGTTTATAATATTTTTACGATAACTTGTATACTTACATAATATATGATGTGTTAGAATTCTATGGCTAAGTAAAAATACGTATTATATTATGTATGTAAATTACAAAACTATTTCGACAAAAATTAAGTAAACAAAGAAATACCTAAATAATTAGTTCTACGAATCTCCGCACTTGACTGTGATTCGTCTGTTTTTCGCGCTTTGTTTAACCTCAATTTTGGCGCCAATATTTAATTTATCAAGTATAATTTTAATGTTTAATTGTTTTTTATTTGTTAACAAATATTTATTATTCAATATTTAATCAGAAAATCAACTTTTATTGTTCAAAAAGCCATGATAAAATTAAGTGAATTTAAGTCTGGACATATTTACATTACGATTAAATAAGTCGAGAACTCACTAAAATAAGTGAAATTTTGACATTTATGATGTACACTAGAATAGCATTTTCACTAAATTGTATAGATTGACTTACTTTAATGCTGTCAAACTTAATATAAGTTTAGTTGGTGTTTTATAGAATAAGAAAGTGACGTTTGAAAGGACTTAACTAAAATTTAGTTAAGTCCGTGGACACAGAATCGACACCAACTTCACTTAAATTAAGTTTGACAGGACCAAAATTAGTCAATCTATACAATTTAGTGATAATGCTATTCTGGTGTACATCTTAAATGTCGAAATTTCACTTACTTTAGTGAGTTCTCGACTTATTTAGTCGGGATGTGAGTAGGTACCGACTTAAATTCACTTAATTTTATCATGGCTTTTTGAACATTAAAAGTTGATTTTCTAATTAAATATTGAATAATAAATATTTGTCAGCAAATAAAAAACAATTATAAATTAAAATTATACTTGATAAATTAAATATTTGGCGCCAAAATTGAGGTTAAACAAAGCGCGAAAAACAGACGAATCACAGTCAAGTGCGGAGATTCGTAGAACTAATTATTTAGGTACATATTTCTTTGTTTACTTAATTTTTGTCGAAATAGTTTTGTAATTTACATACATAATATAATACGTATTTTTACTTAGCCATAGAATTCTAACACATCATATATTATGTAAGTATAAAAGTTATCGTAAAAATATTATAAACATATAAAATTTAATACAAAGTGAACGATTTTGAGGTTAATGGCGTCTAATGATAAATATAACTTTTTTCCAGGTCATGCAGGGGAAAATAAATGTCCAGTTGGTGGCCTAATGGAAAATTGTGGTCCAGTGCTTATAAATGCAGTTGCTACCAATTATAATAAGTGAACTACAGGAGAAATCTTTGGAACCATAGTTTGGAACAATGAAACTAGTGATAAAAAATGTGTATTTGTGTGTGTCTGCCTAAAGTTATGTAAATATAATTAAATAGTAGAAATAATAATTGTAGCCAGTGTTAAAACTATACCTACCAAATGGTTCTACTTGAACACAGTTCAACAACACAGTTCAAGACAAACTGTTAGAAACCTTATTAAGTATCACATACTTAATAAGGTTTCTAACAGTTTGTCTCTAGAACAGTGAGCTATATTTTTTATCAGTAGGTTTCTAAATTTATTATTAAAAATAACTAATGAAGAAATTATTAGAATAAGCCAAGCCAGGCCTGAGAGTTCAGTGGACCAACATTTTTTTATATGTACTTAGAAAACATTCAGATTTATTTAGTAAAACATGTATTTAAACAAATATTGCATATTTATTTGTATAATAAGTAAGTATTAAGCCTCTTACTATATCAGAAAGTAATGTATTATGCATATATGTAATTTATTGGAATTCTTAACATTCTAATAATCCATAAAGATTGTTTGTAAGAATTCATGGATACATAAATACTCTTGTGTAGCTTCTAGCTAGATCAGAATACTTAACACAGGCTATATTATTTCAATATAATAACCAATACCACTATGAGCAACGACCCTTTCCCTCTGCATGGGTGGGACACATCAGCTCACTTCATTTTATTTATTTTATTTACTATTTTTTTAATTTCATCTTTATTTTATGTTTCACATTTTCGATTTCTTATTTTATTCTTTTCAGTTCTTTCTTTTCATTCAGTTTTTATCTTATATTATGTGTTTTTTTATGTATAATTTTTATGGTTTTTTATATAATGTTTTGTGCTTTTTTATGTATGTATGCTTGGTGTGCCCATGGGGGTGAATAAATACTTTTCTTTCTTTCTTTCTAGTTTTAGTGAGGATCCCTGGTCACTCTGACATTCAAGGTGACGAAACCGCGGATAGCAGCGCTAAATGCGCATCTGAAAGTGGCTCCCTAGAACACTTCCAAATTTTCTCCCATGGTCTTCTCCTAATTCCCAAATCCCTTCTTAGCAAGTCTTGGAAATCTTATTGGGACGCGTCTAAGAAAAAGAAAGGAAAACACTATGCCAATATTCAACCTGATCTACCTCAGATTGTCTGGTTCTACAAATTCCACAAAATTAACTAATCTGCCATCTCCACAATCTGCAGCCTAAGATTAGGACATTCGTGCACCCCTGTCTACCTCGCGAAACTCCGGATCAGGAGTATGGCTGTATGTGAATGCGGCTAAGACGAAGCCGATGAAGGGGAAGCACCATTACCTCTTTATTAATTATATATATCAAATGCACCAGCTTAAATCTACACATACCTTTATGTAAACTGTTCAAATCATGAACATTAACTGATGAAATGCTGTGATTAGATTTAGAAATATCACTCTCTAGAGGATCATGTTTTAAACAAGAATTATCTGAAGCTGAGTCAGTTTGTACTTCTGTAGTCTGGATGCTGTAATCTAACTCATCATCTTCTGAACTTACATGTTCACATTTCATTTGTTCTTGTTTTATTAACAGATTGCACATTCCTTCATCTTCAACATTTGGAATGCTGTCATCATCTTCTAAAGTGACATCTTCACATTTGATATGTTGTTGTTGTATTAATTGAGTGTACATTCCTTGTTCTACTATATTATCTTCCAGATCTGTAAGATAATTTTATTAAATCAATTGAGAGTTCAATAGTAGAAATAAATAACACATAGACTGTTCTATTTTAATGTAACTAACAGTACCACCAAGAACTAATGAGTCTGTGGGACCTCTGAGCTGTCGAAAGAGAGAACACAGACCTTTAACTAACACAACACTACAGTATACCTTCAACATGTTCCTCTTTCACATGCACATCTTCTGTTAGAGCTAACGGCTCCACTTTGAGACCATTGTCATGAATTTTGCCATCACCACCGGGTTGTCTGTGAGCCTTGGGGATACTTAGATGTTTTAGTCGGACTATTTGTAAAGTTCTTGCATAATTCATTGATGTAACATCATGCTGGAACACAAGTCTGCATTATAAATGTGCCCATTTTCATATCACACCAAGTTGTAGAGACAAGTTAAATAAGTTACATCATCATTGTCCAACAAGTGAGTGAACTGCTCCTCACTGTGAAGACAGGCGCTCCTCAGCTGGAGACAGTTGCGAAGTCTCGCGCAGCAAACGCAGCATGCATCTACTGGTCTTCTGTCTCTTGTTTCCAACTGACAACAATAATAAATATATTTAGTATGGGAACAACGTAAAATATAACAAACTTGTTACAAGTACACTTACCAACTTGCCAGTCAGTAACTCGTATATTTCTTGTAAGTCAGTGTTATTTAGACAACGCATACGCACATCTTTAATCAAACAAATTCTACACATCGATAATTTCTCCATTATGGCGCCGTCGTCGTTTCAATTTCTTTAAAAATTATTAATAATGTTTACTTTTAGGATATAGGTACCCAACACAGAATAGATAGAAAATACTATACTACGTATCAGAAGGGAAACTCAGAAGAACAGGTAAATTAAAGAGGAGGGGTATTTTGCATTCTGACAACTGTCATTTGATTGTCATTTGACTGCTCAACTGTCAACCTTCTGTCAACTGAGTACAGCCGTAATAAATAAGCCATTAGATATTAACCACATGCTTAGACCACATGTTATAGCTATGTAGCCGCATATTTTACACAATAGATAATTATTTAGATGCAAAAATAAAATTACAACTATCTGGTTACCGAATTATTTTATTGTAAATGACAAAACAGAATGAACATATCTACGAAAATACACTTATAAATATACATATTATATAGGTACACTTATTATCAAGGTCAGAGCAAGCCAATATACTTTTAAAAACTAAACAATTATGTATTGCCCCAGAACTACTTACTCCAAAGATTTATTTTATTATCATTAACATAGTCGAGTTACATGCATTACAAGATTGTGCGTATGCCTCGTGTTAACAAATGGCTGACGATTATTTAAAATAACAATTTTATTTTTTATAACGTACTATAAATTTTCGTCTCTCATAGAGGATGTTATATGTGTACAATATTCCTTAGCTAACTTTTACAGCACCCTAGGAACAAAAAGGGGTGGCGACACTTGCATTCTTCACTATACGGACAACAGAAACAGAAACAGAATTTACAGTACAAGTAAATTGTTAATTTTAAAATTACCTAGCTGACTTAATAAATTAAATTAAAGCAGAAAACCCGGGTACTAACTGACACCCTGAATAGCCGATGGGCCTTGAGATTCATAACTAGTAGCAAATCCGTCGGTCTCAATTCCTCTTTTATGAATAAAGTAGAATATGAGAATTGCCAGCGTCGTAACAAATCATAGTTCAAAGTGTTTGTTACACACATATGACGATCCTACTTGATCTTCCGAAAGGCCCTTCAACTACTTCAACTTCTTTTAGTTTATGGCTTTTGTATATACAATTTCGCCAACGTCGCGTAACAGGATAGGACACCAAATGATGGAGATTTAATAAAAAAAAAAAAGAACTGGAGGCCGGTAAAATCATAAAATAATTATAACTATAACTACATTCAACTGCTAATTGGTGTGATTAAACTGAAACAAACAAAATATTAACTAATTATTACAGATACAACTAGTGTTGAACAAACATTAAAATTAAGACTAAAAATTATATTATACATCTAAATTAATTAAATTCTAATCCTATTACTAGTTATATATTCACAAAGTATTCTAATGAATGGACTATATACATGAGACAGTAAAGATTTTAAAGAAAGAGGACGAGAGATTTCTGGTGGAACCAACTCATATAAAGACGGCTGATTATTTGAACAAGAAAAAAATATATGCTCCACAGTACCTTCTCCCATACCACACTCACAAATAGAGCTATCTCTTATCCTAAGTTTTGCTAGGAATACAGGTGAACAGCAGTGGTTTAATCTTAAGCGACAAATTGTAGAAGTAGTAGATTTATCTGCTTCTTTAAACTGAAAACCATGGTTTAGATGGAATTTCTGGTTGAATATCCCCATAATATTTACCTTTTATCATTTTAGAAACTGACCATTTTGTGGACCAGTCTTCAAACAAAGTGGATCTTAATGTAGCACAAATATCATGGGAATATACCAGATAATGATCCATAGCGCCTGTTTGAGTGGCATTTTTGGCATGCAAGTCAGCAGATTCATTCCCAAGGATACCTGAATGACCAGGAATCCAGGCCAAAACAATATCAATACCATTTGTGGAACACTCATATAGCATTTCTCTTACTTTTAATACAACTGGAAATCTGTTTTTGGATCTAAAAGGATTTGAAATAATAGCTTGTAAACAACTTTTGGAGTCAATTACGTGGGAGCGAGTTCGGGAAGCAAAATTAAACCACTTTTTGTTACGAAAGATATTAATATATATTTTAAATTTCCACAATACAAGCGTTGAAATGGTAAAAGTAAGTTTAAAAGTTAAAAAAAGTAAAAATTAATTAAATTCTAGAGTGGTCTCGCCGAAGTAAGGCTTTTGACTGACTCCTTTTATATTCTATCATATATCTAAACTTAATACTAATGCGTCATAAGCGAGGTGTCGCGTATCCTTCAGTCCCATCGTTCTCATGGGAATGCGAATTTGCTTACGAGGCTGTCTGCACTCGAACGTGAGAAAGCTGGGCTCGTAACACCTCCCCTCTTAAATGAGCAGCTATTTGGTGATATCAACGCCAAAAGCTGCGGCTCTTCTCTCTGATGTCGACATTTCCACATGCGCCGTGGTCTCTTGTGTCGTAATATCTAATTTTGCTTTGCGGCGATTGTATATGACGTATATTATAATCAGTGCGCCTGCACTTAATAAAACAATTACGTACAGTGGAATTGTAGTGTGGTAGATTGATAAATCCAACGTCTCAACTTTAGATTCCATCAAGACCTGTCTTTGTATGTTATGAAGGCTGCTTAAATTTGTAGATTGGAGTTTAAAATTTTGTGTGGTATTCAAATTATGGTATTCCAACGGTCCTAGTGGTGTAATCTCTAGTGGTTCTCCAGCTATTTTGTTGTCTAAATTAACTATGGTTATTTCTTGTGATTTTAATTTACATCCGGTAGGAATACTGATTAGGAAACTGCCCTGTAGTACTTTATATTTTTCGTATCCGCATGATAATTGAACCTTAGTCTCTATAGGAAATGTAAGTATGTATCGGTAGCTATCCAGTTCAGTTAGAGCCTCCTTGGTCAGAGAGATAGGCGTGATTTTACACGTTACATCTATCTCCTGATGATGTATGAGTCGTTGAATACAGTCCGGTTTATCCTTAACTCTATGAATGATCTTTTGTTCGCAAAGATGCCAGGATTCAACTCTCGGACATTCAGTCTCTAAATACACGAATTCCTGAGAATTAGTTGCCATAAATTGTGTAGGTGGTACTATAATGTTGTTGTACTTATTGGGGACCGGGCAGAGTCTGTATAACTGATAAGAAGTACTATATGTAATTGGAAATTTGATAGCTACAACGACTTTCGACTCTGTAATATAGGAACCTAGGTTAAGAATCTCGTAGTAGTTTCTAATATCTAATGACACAATCTGGTCTAATCGATAAGTTTCTTTTAATTTAATCAGTATGCTTTTTAAATCTTTAATAGAAAGTATGGAGTGATGAATCGACCTGTTCCGACTAAAAGCTAATATATTTTCTAATCTGATAATTTCGCTTATAAGATCTTGTGCATTTTCGCTAATTATAGAGAAAATTTGCAAAAGATGAGCAAAATGAATAGTACGCTCATATTCATTATTTGTCATATTAGTGACAAAAGATAGAGCCTTCTCTAATCTTCTCTGATTAATGGACAAATTACTGAGTATTTGGTTCTGCTGAATGGTCATTTCTTTGTACAATGTTATATGTTTATTAAATTTCTGCGATAAATTTTCGTCATTTTTATTCAAAATTTGTAAGGCGTTTTCGAAATTCAAGGCGTCCTCGTTATCTAAATTCCCAGTTATACTTTTAATGATTGATCCTAAAGGGTTTATCAAACCTCTCTTAAATCTGGTAGGCCTAAATGTGTCTAGCTGCATCTGAATTTTACTTAACTTATCAAAAAGGTGTTTTATCTGAGGAGTGAATAGAGTGTGTTCTAATTTTGACAATTCGTAGGTAGTGTCGGTGAGTGTTGTTTTGATCCTATTTACATAGGACTCGATTCTATTAAGGTCGATTTCTTGTAAAAATGTATGAAAATGTGAAACAATTTTTGTAGGTCCGAGACTAAATGGTAATATGCCGGGTCCGTTATCTAAGCTATCAATTCGTATGTCTTGAGCATTGATCATTAGGACTTGGAGTAATACAAAGTACCTGTAACAATAGATATTTCACTTTTTAATTTTTTGTAGGTCGTTTTAATCGCGATTTTGCAACTGGGCCACGGCTTTTTGCGGTGTATACATGGATAGGTAAATTAGTAACAACTTTATCGCTAATAAAACGGGGTGCTAATTTTTGCCTACTAGCCGCGGGGTTTCTAATAAATATTTCCTGATTCGGTTCGTATTCTAATATCTCTTCCCTATTAGAATTGCGACGCGCCATTATCGCTTCGCGTTCGGAAACTGAAGAGTCATGAATAATTTTATAAACTGTGTCCATTTTACTACGATGTTCTTGAATATAAGTTTGAAGATATCGGTCCGTCATATTTAAATCTATGGGTTCGCGAGGATCAAAATGGCCGGATATTAAATCAAAAGGTCTACATTTAGTTAGACTGTGTATAGAGCTATTATAACCAATTAATGCGTATTGTATTAGAGTGCGCACTGGGTCGTGCTTATGTTGTAGTTTTAAGAGTCTTAAATGTTCTAATAGAGTATTATGGAAACGTTCTACAATGCCATTTTCGTTCGGTGCATATGCACTAGTCAGGTGGTGTTGTATTTTATGAAGTCGTAGGAATTCTGTTACAACTTGATTATTAAACTCTGTGCCCTGGTCGGTCGTTAAATTTAGTGGAAAACCGTGGTATGTGCTATAGTTTAAAAGAGCTCTTATTATGTTAGGTGCAGTGCAATCTGGTAGGAAATAAACCTGTGCGTATTTGGAAAAAGAATCTACTATTGTTAAATACTTATCATGCTCGATAGTTATTACGTCTGCGTGCGCTAACTCAAACGGTTTAATAGGTGGGGACACGACTCTAAATTGTGGGCGCACGGGATTACGATCGTATTTTGCTTGACTACATGTACGGCACTCATTTATGATCTTTGTAATATCTGTTTTCATTTTAGGCCAGAAATAACGCTGTGATAGCGATAAATATGTTTCGTTAATTCCGCGATGATTTGTTTTGCCGTCATGATAGTTTTTAATTATCTGACTCTGAGTAGGTTGATCACTGATATCGGTAATTAATGTTTTTACTAAAATTAGGTTTATGGAACCATTAATAAAAGTTTTTTGCAAAATAGGAATTATAGATAGCATCTTTTCTGTTGGTTTGACCAAAATCGCTGTCGTACTTTTTAAATCTTTAATGTGAGTTTTTAATGAGTTAATAAGATTTAATTCAAGGTTATCTTCATAAATATCTACTGAAGTTCTTTTGTACGATGCAAAGGGTTCTGTTATGAGCGGTTTTTTGCTTAAATTACTATTTTTTATGTTTATAATTAACTGTTTTTTAAATTTATTCAACGGTTCTTCCGATATAGGTATTTCAAGAATTGGGTTTTCTAGGCTACTATGAATGGTTTCTTCAATTAGACGGTTTGGGTTCTCTTGCACTCTTTGGGTTTCGACTTGGCTATCCGAATGAGCGGTAAGAGTGGATGATGAAGAATGTTCTGGGCTATCTAAAGCAGTTATAGTTGAAGAATTAGACTGAGTGGACTGGTTAACAAATAACGACATATTTTCGTTGCAATTTAATTCTATGCGTGATAGAGCATCTGCGTTAGTATTGGCCTTACCTTTTTTGTGAATAATCGTATAATCGTACTCTGATAATTTTATTTTCCATCTCGTAAGACGTGATCCTGGCTCTTTGAGATTCATAAGCCACATTAACGGTTTATGATCTGTTACAATTTTTATTTTTCTACCGAATATGTATGGCCTGAAATATTTAGTGGCCCATACTATAGCGAGAAGTTCTTTTTCATGGGTGCTATAGTTAATCTCACTATTATTTAGCGTTCTCGATGCGTAAGCTATGGGCTTATCAGCACCTATAGGGCCTTGGGACAATATAGCACCTAAAGCAATATTAGATGCGTCCGTACTTATGATAAATTCTTTACTGAAATCCGGGTATACTAAAATGGGGTCGTTTGTTAATAGAGTTTTGCAATGGTTGAAACAATCTATGTACTCGGGAGTTAAATTAATTGTAGCGCCTTTTTTCAAGCAAGAAGTAAAAGGCTTAGTGACATGTGCAAAATCTGGTATGAAACGGCGATAATAACCTAGAAGGCCTAAAAATGATTTAATCTGTTTGGGTGTTTTTGGAAGAGGATAATTCAAAATTGCGGAAATTTTATCCGGGTTGGGTTTAACGCCTTGGGGAGTGATAATATGGCCTAAGTATGGTGTTTCATGTTTAAAAAATTCCGATTTGTCCATTTGAATTTTTAGGTTGGAATTTCTGAGTCGCTCAAAAATGGCGCGCAAATTGACAATGTGTTCCTGTAGGCTAGTTGAATAACAGAGGATATCATCGAGATACGTTGTACAGTTAGGTAATCCACGAAGGACATTATCCATCACACGCTGAAACGTGGACGGAGCATTCTTTAAACCCATGGGCATTCTAAGAAATTCATAATGTCCTTTTTCTACACTGAAAGCTGTCTTCGAAATATCATCCGGGTATACTTCAACCTGAAAATATCCGGATTTTAGGTCTAATGTGCTGAAATATAAACATCTACCCAGTTTATCTAAAATGTCACTAATGTTCGGAATCGGGTACTTATCGTCAATTGTTTTTGCATTCAGTTGTCGGAAGTCAATGACTAACCGCCACTTTGTTTTACCAGATGCGTCACTCTTTTTAGGTACGATCCAAACTGGAGCGTTCCACGGAGATGATGAAGGGCGAATAATTCCCTGTTCAAGCATAGATTTTATTTGATTTTGTACCTCTGATCTATGAATATAAGGATATCGGTAGCTTCTACTATATAAAGGTGTATTATCACTTGTCTTAATATGATGCTTAACATCGTTTGTAAAAGTTAACGGTTCATTATCGAGATAAAATATATCGTGATATTCTTTGCAAAGATTATATAAATTCTGTGACTCCTCTGCGTTTAAATGATCTGTGCGCAAATTAGATAAGACTTTATGAACTCTGTTATCGTCCGTATAAGGTGTATCGGGTTTTACTGGGATTGTTTGTTCGTTGTACACCTGTGCTCGTATCGGATTGACTATGGGAATTGTAAGATTCTCATCCGTAGGGTTTGAAATTTGGACAATAGTTTGATAATTTTTTGCTGTGGACAGACACTCACTAATGAAACAGTCGGAGATCGATTGTTCTTCTACGTAAATATCACCATGGCTTATATTAATTGGAACAGTAATTAATTGAGTCGTATGCGCAGAAATGGTAACTTTATCACACATCGAGCTTTCTGATTGATGTAGCATGATAGGTATTACAGCCAATTTTGTCTCTAATATGTGGGCACTAAGGTCTATTTTCGCATTCCACTTTTTTAATTGATTACAGCCTATAAGACCGTCGAAAAAATTATGAAATTTATATATGTAAAATTTTATTGGGGCACTGTCTTTTAATTCTGGAAAAGAAGGAATAGTTATAGAATAGTTATTTTGTGTTGTAACATGAGTATTTGTAACTAAAAAGGGGTCATAACCTAGTGGGGTGCTGGCGTAAAATTTTTCATACGCTTCAGGGCTAAGGAAAGATTCATTTGCACCTGTGTCAATCAGAAGTTTTAAAGGGGGATTATTAATTAGAATATACGGTAAATTACGTTTACTCTGTACATTTATTTCTATTCGGGGGCAGTTTTGTCCAACGGTGGGCAAAAATTTGAGTCATCAGGCATGTTTAGGTTTTCAAGGCCGAAATTGTGCTCAGTATCGTAGCTATCGGGGTCGTCCCTATACGTTACGTCTGAAATTGTTACTGGCTCTTGGCCATTCCCGTCGTAATAATTATCACTATAAAATTCGTTAATATTTAATTCTCTCCTTATCGGTACGTTCTTGTTTGAAACAAAATTTTCGCGTTTTCCGTTTAATTGCATAGGTGGTAAAGTACGAGCTACTGGGTGGCTAATACCACTCATAGGTCTCGGATAATTATTTTGAGATCTTTGTTGAGTCGGAATCTTGAAGCCAACTGACACGTTAGTAGGAGGATCCCTAAACATTTGTTGTGTTCTTGAAGGTCTTATGTTCTGTGTTCGAAATTGCGATGTATGGTGAGGTGACTGAATCTGTGGTTTTGAATATGTGTGTAAGGTTTGTACAGTATTCGGTGGTGCGTATGTGTTAGAATTATGATATAAACGAAAAGAATGAGGTGCATGATCATTAAAGTTCTGAAACTTATTTTTTGTAGATACATAACGATTTTTATTCTGAAGATAAATTACATTAGCTTCTTCTTGAGCGTACTCAAGGGCCATTTCAAGGGTTTCAGGTCTCATACACCTTATTCGAGAACCGAGTGGTTCTGCTAAACCTTTTAAATACGTCTGTAAGGCTAGTTTTTTATATAATGTTCTTTTGGCCTCTATAGTAGTGCTTACAGTTTCATGTAACTCAACATATGTCATTATGGTACACAATAAATTTTGAACTCTTTCGTAAAATATTTGTAATGTGTCATTCCCTTGACTTAATAATGATAAATCAGTGTATAACGAAGACTCGTCTCTGTGATCTGAAAAACTGTTTACTAAAGCCGATCTAATGCCTTGCCAATCACTTGGTATGCCGTTAGTGGCCAATGTGCGTGCCGCGCTACCAGTGATTTTATTTAAAATTCCATTAATCAGAGAAAGATTAACAAGTTCATTGCCTTCTGTTGGGCTTACAAAAGTAACGACTAGTTCATCACATAATTTTAAAAATCTTGTAAGGACATGTGGGTTTCCATCGAACTGTGGAACTAATTTTAATGACCTACAAATTTGATCAATCTTATTCATATTATGATTAATGCCTACAGTGGACGCAGACGCGCTTGCTAGACTGCTTTCCATGTTCGAATCTAAGTTACGTCGAGCGTCGTTTAATGCTGATCGTAACGTTCGTCTTGAGTCCCTGGAAGGGGACAAATTCCCTGACCTCTTTGGGTGAAAAATGATGAAAATTATAGTACCACTACGTACAAAATATAATTATAGCAACCAATAAAAAGGATTAGTGCACTTACTTGAATATCATTGCCGGAGAATTTCGACTCATCAATTTTTGGATGTCTCGAATTCTGCTCTAACCGATAGTAGGTCAGCGGCTGCTCCTCGATTCGCCTCCGATAGGTTCTTAGCTCAGGGTAAAATTCGGTGGTGTCCGATGCAAGGTCACACGCGATTTCACTTTTAGGTCCCAAGCTAACCGAGACTGCGCCAATTACGTGGGAGCGAGTTCGGGAAGCAAAATTAAACCACTTTTTGTTACGAAAGATATTAATATATATTTTAAATTTCCACAATACAAGCGTTGAAATGGTAAAAGTAAGTTTAAAAGTTAAAAAAAGTAAAAATTAATTAAATTCTAGAGTGGTCTCGCCGAAGTAAGGCTTTTGACTGACTCCTTTTATATTCTATCATATATCTAAACTTAATACTAATGCGTCATAAGCGAGGTGTCGCGTATCCTTCAGTCCCATCGTTCTCATGGGAATGCGAATTTGCTTACGAGGCTGTCTGCACTCGAACGTGAGAAAGCTGGGCTCGTAACAAGTCTGAAAATATGATGGCCCTTTTAATGTTGTGTGATTTAACAAAATTAATAGCCTCAAGAATGGCTATACACTCCCCAGTAAATACAGAAGTAACTGAGGGACATTTATAAGGCAATACTATTCTAGTTGCAGGGATCCATACCGCAGCACCTACTGTACAATTGGGAGATTTAGAGGCATCTGTATACAAAGCTACTCTATTATTATACTGTGTGTAAACTTTAAAATTTAGAATTTTGTTAGCCTCAACAGAGTTTTTACTAATCTGGAAGTCTAAAATAACTTGAGGTTGTAAAATTAATGAATTAAAACTTGTTTTAAATAAGGGCATCCTAGAAATTTGGAAAAAAGGATCAGGGAGACGAGAAAACATAAGGAAACTGCGGAGAAGGCATGGTAACTTTTCAAAAGGAAGATTGCTGCTATTGTATAAATCTAAAAGCTGATTTAACTTATTCAATAGAGGATGATCAGAATTCTCCACCAATTTGAAGAAAAACCTGTTGGACAGGTATTGTCTCCGTAATGCCAATGGAGGTTCCACACACTCCACCTGCATGGCATTGATTGGTGAAGATTTCATCGCACCCAGAATAATCCTTAAACATTTAGATTGAAAGGCCCTTCAAAAGAGCAGAGTCAATACTCTAAATACACTTCTTGGTGAATGTTTCTCGAATGGGAAATTGGTGCAGAGCCACATTCTTTCGCTTGCTTTTGCATTTAGGAATACAGCATGTCGTCTTCATGATAAAACATATACGGAATATTGCAGTTTTGATGATACTCCTGATACATTCAACTTATAACTAAAATTATAATTTAAACAAATAAGATGTAAAAAATTGCAAATTAAAATAAGGGCAAATTATACAATGGTGACAACCATGTGACAACACAGGTGACAAGTTGACAAACGGCGACAGTCACAGAAAGAATAAAGAAACAAAAGTTCTCTAAAAAGCTCTTATTCTTCCACTACATCACATAGGGCTCCTTAAAAAAACGCCGAACTTCGTGACCCTGCGCTGTTTGTACTAATTCAATCCTGAGACCCCAAATAAATCATCACAATGTATGAAACAAAGACAAAAATCGTCACCCCTTTTATAAGTAATTAGATTTTTTGGAGAATTTAATTTGATGAATGAAATTAGTTTACTTTGAGAGGTTAGTTCTTTGGAGGAGCCCTATGAACCAGACGTGGTTCCAAGGCTACTATCAATCCTCGTCGCCCGGTTCAGTGTTGCCAGAGTGATTTGGTCGAAAGTTACGTTGGCATCCATGAAAAGTTACATTTTTAAACTAAAACTTACGTAGTGGTAATTTTATGAGTGTGAATGTAGCAGCCATCAGCCAAATTATTTTATAATTATTAAGTAAATAATTAATAAAAATTTTTGTTTTTTTAAATGCGCATTTAAAAAATTTCCAAATTAATAAATGCATTTTTTATAAATTTTATTTTTAAATTATTTACTCTATTTATTTGTAGTTTTAAATTTTTCTGATGTCTGCTACATTCACGCTCATGTAATTTTCAGCTCGCAGATCAAAAATTATTATTATTTTATATTTTCTTGTACACAATAATTTAAAAAAAATTATATTTATCAATATAATTATAACTTTTTTAATTTTTTGCGGTAGTTTTTGTTTTCATTAAATAAATTTAGATAAGAATATTTTAAATTTTCAAGATTTTTTTTTCATTTTTACCTCTTTTGTAATTCTTGAGAACTTACATAAATTTGTTCTAATTTGTTTCTTACATACATGTTACATGAACTGATCAAAAGTTACGTAAAATGTAAAAAATGTAACCTTCTGGCAACACTGGCCCGGTTTGTGGCCGCCGCATATGTACTTACAAATTTGAATCATGGATCAAATCTGTGTTCATAAAACCTATCACAGAAAGTTTAGAACATATTAGTCTGTGCTGAACAATGGCAACACTAAAATTAATGTCATGGACAGACATGACGCCTTTCAAAACCTAAGTTTCCTCAAATTTCCTCTGACGTCCGCTGTCACAAAATAGTTGTCTATGGTTTCTTCTAAGATTCCGGGCAGTGGTACCATGAAGGTATAGATAAAAATGGAGTCCAGACTCTGAATACCTACTTGAAGCAAAAATGATGTATGGCTATCTCGCTCACTGTGGTCAAACCCTTTCTTTCTAAGTAGGGTAACCTTTATTGTATTTCTTCCAGGACAAAACTTCAAGTAGTTGTGTTCCATATAGTGTCAACAAAATGTTCACTTCTAAGACCTAGCCCGTATAGATTTTATATGTCGAGAAAAAAATACTCGAAAAACAAACTGTTTGTTATCGCGTGAAAGTTTGGATAATTCTAGTTTTTTAACAGTAACTGGAGGTTCGGTTGTTAAATTTATTATGCTTTTTACATTTTTAAACACGTAAAATTTCCTAGTTCGTATGTACGATGTACCTATAGAATATTGGTGGGAAATAGATAATTACTAGAACAAAGGTGTAGTTCCTACGGCAATACGAAATTAATGAATGATTGTGAGATCTGCTTGAGATAAAGTAATAATAATTTACCTTTATTTCAGACCTAAATACATGTTACAAAGATACAGAAAAATGATTCCAACGAATTGAGAACCTCCTTTTTTGAAGCCGGTTAAAAATAACAAGGTGTTAGTAATTTCTTAGTAAACAAAACAAGTTACACAATAAAATCTATTTGGCATACCTAAGTGGAAACATAACTTTTTGTGTAGGTAGCGTAAAAACGAAAAAGGGTTATTGTACTCATATTTTTAAACATGTACTGTTATTAAGGGACCAACCATGAAATCGCAAAAGATATATGTTTCATTAATTTTGCAGATTAATTAAACATTATGAATACAAACTGGACAATAGTTTTTCCTAGATTTCTGGGTTAGCCAATGTATTTCTATTTATTAATGTCAGTTAAAGGGCAAATTCGGTCAATAATACTTCTGAAAAAAAAATACGTTACGTTGATTAAAATTAGTTTGTCGGAAAATCTGTAGTTAATAGTCATTTTAACTGACAATATGAATGTGGTTAAAAGTGGCTGACGGAAGAACGGAGAATCAGTCAAAATCAATTTTTACGTATATTTCTGTCTACAGCGTTTAAAGGAACCTATCATGAATGGCATGACGGGAGCTAAAAACCTAACCCACCCTTGTCGGGTTGCCCTTGGCTCCCTGTGCCTTGTGTTCCACTACTTGGCGCTAGGCAAGTCAGTTAAAATTACATTTAAACAGCTATATTGGGTAAAATTAGTTTTGAATAATTTCAGTCAAAAGTACTACTGTCGAGAGCTTACAGTCTATTGAGTGGTTATAAGTTTTGACTGTGACATATATCATAGGGGGCTATAATAGGAACGATAATAAAGTTACAAAAAAAGGGCAAAAAGAAACAACAGCACTTTCCAAATTAAAATCATTTAATAACTTTTCTTTTATACATGACTAAATATTATTGTTTTGTGTAATTTCTGTCTCTTACCACGTAAATCACTAAGTATATTTTCTGTATGACTCTTTAAGTGTTAAAAAATGAATTTGCAATTTTCTTAATTAATACGCTTTCATGCAAATCATTGCAATAAATTGAGTCCGTGATGGGATGCTTAAACATTTCTTGCAACAGAGGAGTAAAATGTTGTGATACAACATTAATTAATTTGTTTTCTATATTGTTTTCTCTGAGTTGGCCCATCAGGAAGGATTACTTTCATAAATGCCAGAGCTAGGATTTGGTACACCCAGAGTAGCTACTTGCCCCATAGACTCTTCCTGTAATGAACTGTCTATCTGAAAATTATAATATATTTTACAAAATATAGCCTTTTGCCATATATTCGAACTACTACATTTCTGAAACATAATAATAATGTAAGGCTCTCATTAGGCAGTCGGATCGGGGGGGGGGGCTGGTTCAGAAAGCAGCAATTATCTCTGGAGCCTTGAGCGCCGGTAGTGTGGAAAATGTTCCTGATACTGGTGGGGTATTTTTTTTCATACTAGTTTTTATATTCCTTATAAATTCAAATATTTAACATTGTATAACATGTGAGACAATTAAATGAGTTTGTAAATAGATACTTGAAATTTTACCTTGCAAGGTGATACTGCTTCTTGATTTGTAATTATAGTAGGAACTGCTGTTTGTTTTAAAAAATCCTTGCACTTTCATAAAATTTCATTTTCAATGGTACAATGGATAACCATAATTTCCTCTGGGTACTATTTTTAGGAAATCTAAAAAAATAATATTGCAGGTAAGTATATTAATGTTGTAAATAATGTAAAATAAAAATTAAATGACTAAGCAAACATGTATAATTTAGTTCAGGTCCCACAGAAAGTCCTAGATATGTCCTCAGTATGGTCACACTATTTCAAAATTACTTCTTGTAAACAAGAAAGATAAAATTGCACTAAGTCCATGAAATTCAATGTAAGACTATTAGATCTTTACATCATTATCAGTATAGTTAGTTAGAAGTATGCTGAAAACATTGTTTAATCATTTTATGAAGTATTTAATTGAAAATACAAAGAAATATGTTTGCAGTTATTCAATGCCAGAAATCACGATCTAAACACTTACGCGTGAAATTGTATATCACCTCCTGGACACCACTTACTACCGCAACCACGCACTACACAAGTTTGCACCATTTCTTTAATTATAAAAATAATTAGAGTCGAAAATTTGAAACGAAGCTGTGAACCGTAAAGTAAACAACCGACATATTGGCACAATTTTGTCAACAACTTGACATATGGTGACCAATGTTGCCAAATTACGAAATCCTTAGGAAATGGGGAAAATAATTCACTGATTCGTCAACCATGAAAAGCATCCGTGATCTACTATTTTATTATTTTTAATTTCATTCATCGTATTTCAACTAGTTATTTATAGTTACGATTAAACACTATCAAATGACAGTGTTTAACTTGTGATTTGATATGTGTGGTGACTCTTTTTAAGAATTTACTAGGAGATTTTAATAAGGAGATAGCAGTACTAAGGCCACACTAAAAAGAGAGGTCAGACCACAGAGAGTGAGATAGAGATACGTAGGTATTTGCCTCAAACCGATGTTCCAAGTATGGCCTCCTTTTTTTTATCTATACCTTCATGAGTGGTACCCAAAGAGTAAGATAACAATATGGAGTTATCGAGTCCGCGCCACCCACGGAATAGATATATACAGGATGTCCAAGAAATCAACGTCAAGACGAAAACGGATGACGGGCCAAGGGATGGTGGTTCTCAGAAAAATAGGAAAAAATTTTTTTTACCAGCACTCTACATATTATAGCCATTTAAAAAAAAACGTGAAAATCAACACCTTGTTATGATTTTTCAAGTACTATGACTACAAAATGTTACTTAGCTTAATTATTTTGGGGGGGATTTGTTACTGAATAATGCTAGTATAAATTACAATTCAAAATTTGAACACAACTATCTCGGTTTTAGAGCAAATATCCCTAATTGGCCCAAACATGTACTCAAAATTATTACATCGTTCAACTTTAACTAGCTGTGCTCAAAAAAAAATGTACTGCGCTATTTCGGCACGTGGCATTAAAAAATGGCGCATTTAGTGGGCTTTCTAAAATGCTATAACACTTACTACATTTTATTCTAATTATGGTTTTTTTTTTCTAAAACAAATGATTGATTTATTTTTTGTTTTGCTTACTTGCTAATGGCATGTTGGTTTTCTTTAAAGCTGTTGTAACGCTACGGGGAACACAAGTAAAACGCACAACTGCTATTTGTACACTGTTTATTAATTCGCTCATCGCGTCGTGGGCGCAGCCACACACATGCACCAAGCCCTACGCACACAAGCATATATGCATATACAACATCCCTCCCTCTATTTTCTTAAAATAAACATTACACAAAAAGGGTTAAATTATGTAATACAGAATTGTTTGTAGTCCACTCTAGGGATGTTCCGCAACAATCTATTCGGACATCTAGATACGGGGAGTGGTGGTGAATCAACGTCACTCCTCTCCTCCCCCCTATCTTGAGAACTTAGCGTCTGTGGCGAAATGCCGCCAGACGCACCATCGTCGTCAAAAACCCATTGACGAGGGACACCTTTGTACATTACAATCTGATTCTTGTGTTTTTTAATTTCTGAAGAAGATACATGATCCTTAATAAGGTATAACACTTTGCCAAGTTTCTTAATAATAGTGCCTTTGCACCACATAAACTTATTATTATTTAAAAACTTTTTAAATAGAATCTCATCTCCTGGTACATACATTTCTTTATTTTGGCCGCCATAGGCTTTAGTTTGCAAACACTGTTTCAATTTCACATTATCAGCGAGTGAGGCGAGTGGGGGCGGTGCCGACGGCAACTTAGGGCTAAGTAAATCTAGGCGTGTTCTGAGTTTTCGCCCAAATACTAACTCAGCTGGCGTGAAACCCGTCACGGAATGGATCGAATTTCTATAATCAAATAGATACTTTAGCATTTTTAACCTGCATTCATTTTTATTACGTGAGCTTAAGATGCTCGATTTAATGCCTTTTTTAACAATTTTTACGAAACTCTCCGCTTGCCCGTTGCTAGCTGCGTTGTAAGCAGGCGATGTAAGATGCGTAATACCATTCAACGAACAAAAATCTTTAAAAGTGAAAGATGTAAACGCGGCGCCGTTGTCACTAACAATAGTATGCGGTAACCCGTACTTCGACATAAAATCGTATAACTTTTCTATAACCGCCGCAGAGGTTGTAGACGTGGTCATATCATAAACTTCTAACCACTTGGTATATGCGTCTACCACTATCAAAAACGTCTGACTATTCAGTGGTCCTAAGAAGTCTATGTGTAACCTATAGAATGGCGTAGGAGGAAATTCCCATGGAGCTAACGGAGTTCGCGGCGGAGATGGCCTTAGCTGTTGACAAATTTGACACGAGTGTATCATTTTTTCTAACGCCGCGTCTATACCTGGGAACCAGAACCTTGAACGCGCTTCTGACTTTGTTTTCACGATGCCTAAGTGAGAAGAATGTAATTCAACTAAGACCTGCTTGCGTAACAGTTCGGGCAAGACGACCTTATGACCGCGCAATAAGCAGCCATTCTCGAATGATAATTCTGTTCTACATAAAAAATAAGGTTTTAATTGCAAATCAGTAATTTTCTTAGGCCATCCCTTTTGTACATAAACTACAACTATTTTTAATAGCGCATCCTTTTCTGTTGCCTCACGTAACTCGTTTAAGGTTAACGGCAAACTGCCTGTGACAACAAAGTTGACATATGAAGCGTGATCTATAGGGAACGCGGCAGTGGCGGCCGGTGCCTCCGCGCCTTCCTCCCGCCTCGTTATGCGAGCGCACCGTGATTCATCGCACAAACTCGCACGAGAAAGGTAATCAGCACTGTTATCGGCACTGCGAACGTATTCTATTACATAGTTATATGCACTTAAATAAATAGCATATCTCTGTAACCTATTAGCTGATATTTCCGGTATACCCTTATGTGGTCCAAATATGGATATTAAAGGCTTGTGGTCCGTGCGGAGTATGAATGGATCCGACCTACCATACAGATACTGGTGAAAACGGCGAACACCGAATATGATAGCTGTCGCCTCTTTTTGTATTTGAGAATAATTTTTTTCGGCTGAATTTAAAGTTCGAGAGGCGAAAGCTACCGGTCGCTCTAAGCCATCGTGCCCTGCTTGAGATAAAATTGCACCTAGACCGTTTGGAGAAGCATCTACTGTTAAAAATATTTTTGCTTTTGAATTAAAATGAACTAAAACTTGTTCAGAAGTTAAACGTTGTTTAATGTCGTTAAACGCTTTTTGATGTTGAAGAGACCAGTTCCATTTGACTTCTTTTTTCAAAAGCTCATATAAAGGACTCAGGATACTGGATGCTCTAGGTACAAAATTTCTGTAGTAATTTACAAGTCCTAAAAACGATTGCAATGTGTTTACATTCGTCGGAACAGGCGCTTGAACTATAGCTTTTACCTTAGTAGGATCCTTTTGTAATCCATCCTTGTTTATAATGTAATCTAAATAATTAACCTCGTCTTTAAAAAAATCACACTTATCTTTCTGTACCGTGAGCCCCGCATCCCGGAGTCTTTGGAGAACTACATTTAACCTTTTTATATGCGTGTCTGCTGACTCTGCCGTTATCAAAATGTCATCAAGCAGACATAACACTCCATCTAGTCCAGCGAGTACATTTTCCATGGCCCGTTGAAATATATAGGGTGCACTTGATAGTCCGAACACTAGTCTCGTATATTTAAATAACCCTCGGTGTGTATTTATGCAAGTCACGTTTTGCGACTCCTCATCTAATAAAAATTGGTTGTAAGCCATAGACAGGTCTATTTTTGAAAATTGCCGGCCCCCATGAAGGCGCGAAAATAGTTCATGAACTGTGGGCAAAGGATATTGGTCTATCACCAATTGCTTATTGATTGTAATCGAATAATCCGCGCAAATTCTTACTGATCCATTACGTTTAAGCACAGGAACAATAGGTGACGCGTAATCTGAGTGCTGAACTGGTTTTAGTACCCCTAACCCTATTAATCGTGTTATCTCCTTATCAACCTTATCGCGTAATGCGAATGCAATCGGACGTGCTTTACAAAATATTGGCTTTGCATTATCTTTTAATTTTAATTTCACTCGATATTTGTTAAAAGTACCCAGCTTATCTGAAAATACCTCCGGATATCGACACTGCAGTTGTTCAAGATAATTTTTATTACTGTCAGTAACATAATTAATCGGCATTAATTTAAGTTTAAATTTAGAAATAAAATCTCGGCCTAGCAATGGCGGCCCGCCGCTGCGTATAATATACACGTTCAGTGTGTGAGTGAGATGCATATACGTCACCGGTAGTCTAACGTACCCTATACATTGCATTATATTGCCGGTGTAGCTAAAAAATCTTTTATCAGAATGTTTTAACGGAATATGGCCGAAAACCGATTTAAATGTACTTTCGGAAATGACTGTTACAGCTGATCCGCTGTCTATTTGAAATTGTAACTTTTTGCCACACACTGAAATCATTTCCGTCATGGGTTTCCCGCGATCCGAGCAAATATTATACAGAGACTTACCGTCGTCCTCATCGTCACCACTCACCTCACCCGCCATCACGTAATTTAATTTGTTACACATTTTACGCAAATGACCTTTGGTGTTACATTTGTTACATTTATAATTTGCAAACCGGCATTGGGACGATTTATGATTATTACGACCGCACACTGTACACTTCACTTTATCGACACTGATGGGTTTAGCACCGACTTTATCCTTGGTTATTTTGAATACTGGAACTTGCTGAGTGGAGATAGCGGTTGCAGCGCCCGCACGCGCGCACCGTATACTCTCGGCGACCTCAACTGCCTTCGCTAAGGTTAACTTATCAGTATCCTGCGAGAACAATTTCTCTCGTTCTTGTCCTGCTATCATTCCCATCACGAATCGATCGCGTAACGCTTCCTCCACGTTACTAAACTTACAGTGTGCTGTAAGCCCACGTAACCGTGATGCCCATTGTGTAAAAGTCTCGCCCGGCTCTTGCGCGGCCGCGTAGAAATTATACCGCTCACTAAACCCGCAAATCTTGGGTATGAAATGCTCATCCAACAATTGGATTATAGTTTCATACGGTATATCTTGTATATCCTTCGGCAGGGCTAGCCCCGCCAATAACTTATACGTGCCGTCACTGAGCGCGCTAAGCAGTATTGCACGTCTTTTCGTTCCTGCCGCAATATCATTGGCAATGAACCATTGTGAAATACGGCCTTTGTATGATTGCCAATCATGCTGATTGTGGTCGAATGTTGATAAAATGCCAAAACTGTTCATTTTCCACAATAACTTTTAAAATAAGGGTAAACTCGTCGCCACTGTTGTAACGCTACGGGGAACACAAGTAAAACGCACAACTGCTATTTGTACACTGTTTATTAATTCGCTCATCGCGTCGTGGGCGCAGCCACACACATGCACCAAGCCCTACGCACACAAGCATATATGCATATACAACAAAAGCTTACATAAATTAAAGTAAGACAGCACAAGTTTGGGTGAAACAGAGAGTGACGCCACTTCAACGTGTGAGAGTGAAAGAGATAGAAAGAAAGAAAGAAGAAAGAAAGAAAGAAAATAAATTTATTTCAGTAACCTCGACTACAGAACAAAGTTTAAAATTCACATAATAAGAAACATAATATTAAAGGCTGAAAATGGTCCTTCCTCAGCAATTGCTATAGTAGCAAGCTACCACAGCGCTGGTTTTCAGTAAGAACCAGTAAACTAGTGAGAACAGGCGGCTACGACAGATAATTAATAAAAATAAAAAAGGGTACAAGTTTAAATAAATACAGAAGAAATAATAAAACATGTAATTAAGCATATATCATACACATATTACGTATATACGTATAAATATAATAAATACAATATAAATATACATAAGAAGGTACAGTTGAAATGGAGTTAATAGAGAGCTTAAGAGAAGTAATCTAAAATCAATAAGTAATCCAGGGATCACCCAAAACGAAATTCTTGACCAACCACCATTGCTGGAATCTAAGAGCCAAGATTATGCTAGATAAATTTGAATCCTAATATCAAAGAGGTTAAAGGTTTTCTTTTTGTTGAGTTAACAGATATTTTTTGTATTTATTTTTAAAAGATTTAACGCTTTTGAATGCACGAAATGGAGGTAACAAGGCATTCCAGCAATGTGTTGCAGCAAATTTAAAGCTACCACGAAATGCGGCTGTTCTATGGTTAGGCGTTAACAGGAGATATGAAGACGCTCTGGTGTTTCTTGAACTGACATCACGTGACCACACCAGTTTGCGGTAAAGGTATTCAGGCGTTTTCCATAAAACAACGCCGAACATAAGGGACGCTAAATGCAGTTTCCTACGCGCATCCATCTTCATCAGATTTCCATTATTGAGAAAGGGTGTAATGTGCCAACGAGGAGGAACCTGATAACAAAAACGCGCGCAGGCATTCTGTATGCGCTGTATCAGCTTAGCGGTTTTACCGAGTATGCAAGGCCCGTATACTGTATCAGCATAGTTTAGTTTAGACAGTATCAATGATTCACATAATTTAATACGCAAATCGGTGTTTATATATGGACGAATTTTATATAACAATTTGAGACGATAAAAACAATTACGAACTGCTTCAGTTACGTGCGACTCAAAATGCAATTGCCCATCAAAAATAAGGCCAAGATTACGCGCCTCCTGTACTCGCTCAATGTAACTCTCACCAACCACGACATGAATATCCACATCTTCACACCTTTTCAACATCTCACGAGAACCCATGAACATAAACTTACATTTACTAGGATTTAAAACTAGCGAGTTTCTAGCTGACCACTCTGTGATTCTATAGAGATCCTCGTTTATTTTAGTTACGGCTTCTGTGATATCCTGAGGCTTGAAATGGAGATATACCTGAAGATCATCGGCGTAAAGGTGATATTTGGTGTTAATGAAACAATTGGTGATGTCGGCAGTGTAAAGAATGAAAAGGAGTGGTCCAAGGATAGACCCCTGAGGAACTCCTCTAGTTACCTGTTTAGGAGATGATGAAAGCATTCCACTATCTTTGTCTGGGACTTGACTAACTGTGATCTACTTGAAAGGTAACTGTGAAACCATTTAACAGTATTTACGTGACAGCCATAGTAAGACAGTTTAGAGAGGAGAAGTGGAACATTGATAACATCAAATGCGCGAGAATAATCAAGGAGAACAAGTAAAGTAGCCATACCCTGGTCCCTGGCCTCGAGGATATTGTCAACAACATCAATAAGAGCAGTGGAAGTACTATGTCCCTGACGAAAGCCTGATTGAACTGCAGGAAGGATTTTAGAGAGCTCAAGATGTTTTCTGAGTTGCATGCAAACGACTCTCTCTAAAATTTTAGAAATATAACATAGAACACTAATAGGACGTAAATCTTTAGGATGTGTAGGATGTGCAACCTTTGGAATTGGTTTAACTAATGCTAGCTTCCATAGCTCGGGGTAGGTGGAGGTAGAGATGGAGGTGTTTATAATTGATGTAATAGCGGGAAGAGCATTGGGGAGCACTAACATCATATCAAGCGAAATATTATCAGCGCCAAGGGCATTAGAATGTAGGCTTCTAATAATGTTTAACACATCCTCTTCATCCACCGTTTGAAGCTGCATTGTGTCCGAACCAGACGTATGAAATTCAAAATAAGTTAGTTCAGATATATTGACTAGTCCATTACCCGGTACATCCAAAAAATGTGAATTTAAGGTCTCAGGGTCGTTACAAAGGTTAGATAAGTCATGACACTGTTTGTTGGAGATTGTAATAATAGACTTAAGATTCCTCCATAATTTGTGAGGGTTTATTACAGTTTTATTAATTTGTGAGTTGAAATATGCACGCTTTTCTGCATCAATTGCCGCACGAACTATATATTTTAACTCTTTGTAACAAGAGAGATGGCGATCACATTTAGTTAATTTAAATTGTCGATGACACCTATCCCGAAGCCTAATCATTTCTTTTATTGTGGCAGTAATCCAAGGGAAGGACTTTTCCTTGATTAATACTTTTTTTAAAGGGGCATGCAAATTAAAAAGAGTTAAAATACCGCTGTTAAATACATTTAACATGCTATCAACATCACCAAAATTCTCAATATTAGCCCAGTTAATATTATTTAGGTCATTATCGAAAAGATCAGGTAAAATGTCTTTTAGTGGCCTGTATGTGACCCAGTGTGGTTTAGGTTTTTCTATTTTAAAACTTAGTTCCACCGATATAATGGCATGGTGGCCTAGTTCAGGTATGTGAGAAACGAACACAGAAGATACGTAGGCGTCGGTGCAAACAACATCAATCAGAGTTTCACAGTGTTCAGTGAAGTGAGTAGGCGCACCGACAATTTGTTTTAGGTTGCAATAATCAAGAAAATTTATTAGTAATTTTGTTTTATTATCTATCAGATTTAGCATATTGATATTGAAGTCACCTAGCAATATAATTTTATCGACATTACGAAAAGAAGTGAGATAGCAAGCCTGAGCATCATCAATAGCACAAGTTAGAGTGAAACAGATAGAGACGCCACTTCAATGTGTTAGTGAGAGTGTGAGTGAAAAAGATAGCAAGCTCAACTCATGACTCAATCATGAGTTAGAATGAAACGGATAGAGGCCACGAGTGAAAAAGATAGGAAGACCGCATCATCTGCGCCCGAATTGCAATACTTCAGTACGTTACGTTCTTTCGTTTACTGCGCATCTTTCTGTATTCGTTCGTGTCGTTTTCGTACTTCCTCACTTTGGCTTGCTTATTGGACTTGATTACGTGCTACTTGGATTTTATTTGTGATTTGACCGTCTGTGACGAACTTGGCTTTCTTTTGGACTATCGTTATCGCTGATCGTGTGATTTTGTGTATTCTGTGATCGCCACCATGCCGCTTCGATACACAGCACGGGAGTATGCAAACATGCATCTTATTTATGGAGAATGCAGGTGCAACGCTAATGCTGCAGCCCGACTCTATCGTGAGAGATACCCCAATTCTGAGCGTCATCCGGATCACAGAGTGTTTGTTAATCTGCACCGATCACTCTTTAGAAGGCCGATTTCCTAATCAAATGGTTAGCACAGGAAGACCCAGCATTCCATACGAGGAACAAGTTCTAGCAGCAGTCGCAGAAGACCCGAGTGTCTCAGTACGTGGACTTGGGGCAAGCATAGGAGTGCCTAAGTGTATAGCACACCGGATTTTAGAGGAAAACGAGCTCCACCCGTACCATGTGCAACGAGTTCAATCTTTGTCACCTCGAGATTATCCTGCATGGATTGTGTTTTGTGAAACGATGTTACAAAGACACCGAGAAGACCCCCACTTCCTGGATAAAGTACTCTGGACGGATGAGTCAACTTTTAAAAAAGATGGATACTTAAATCTACATAATGTGCATGAGTGGCACGTGGAAAACCCACATTTAATGAGAGAAGATCGGTCACAATATCGCTTCAAAATAAACATGTGGACCGGTATACTGAACGGTAGAATTATTGGACCTTTCGAACTCCCAGGCACCTTAACCAGTGAGGCTTACTTAGACTTTTTACAAAATCATCTACCAGGCTTATTGGAAGACGTGCCACTCAACATTTACACAGGTATGTGGCTCCAACAAGATGGCTGCCCTGCGAACTATGCTTGCTCAGTAAGGGAATTCCTGAATGAAGAATATCCGAATAGGTGGATCGGTCGGTCTGGTACGATCTCGTGGCCCACCCGATCACCAGACTTAAACCCCATTGATTTTTTTTACTGGGGAGCTGTGAAGGATCAAGTTTACTCTAAGCCCATCGCAAACGTCGATGAACTGCGTCAAAGAATTGCGGGGGCCACTGAATACATAAATTCAAGAAGTTTCGCTCGCAAAATAAAGCGTTCGTTTTTAAAGAAATGTAGGGCCTGCATTGAAGTTGAAGGGAAACAATTTGAACATGTATTGTAAAAAAATTAAATAAACTGTTGCATTGAATTTTTGAATTTTTATTTTAAACTTAACATTATGATTCACAACGACCAAAGGTATGGTTTATTAATAAATTAGGTATCTGCCCTATTCACAATAACTTCGCAAAACAGTGTCACTAGTATTTTTTTACCCGACTCCTAAAAATGAGGGAAGGGAAACTAGATGCCATTACCAAATATTTTTTGAGTAAAACAAAAACCATAAATCCGAGTTGTTTTAAAAAAAAAAACCATAATTAGGATAAAATGTAGTAAGTGTTATAGCATTTTAGAAAGCCCACTAAATGCGCCATATTTTAATGCCATGTCCCGAAATAGTGTGGTACATTTTTTTTTCAGCACAGATAGTTTAATTAGAAAGATGTAATAATTTTGAGTACATGTTTGGGCAAATTAGGGATATTTCCTCTGAAACCAAGATAGTTGTATTCAAATTTTGAATTTTAATTTATACTAGCATTATTCAGTAACAAATCCCCCCCAAAATAATTAAGCTAAGTAACATTTTGTAGTCATAGTACTTGCAAAGTCGTAACAAGGTGTTGACTTTCACGTTTTTTTTTAAATGGCTATATTTATGTACAGTGCTGGTAAAAAAATTTTTTCCTATTTTTCTGAGAACCACCATCCCTTGGCCCGTCATCCGTTTTTGGCTTGACGTTGATTTCTGGGACAGCCTGTATATACCATTAGTGTGGAATATAAAGTCATTGTTTATACCTTCATCCATACTTATATTTATTTATTTTTTAACACAGCTTGAATTAACTTTGAATATTTCCAGAAAACTCCGACGAAAAGAAAGCCTTTAATTTTTTTTAGTAATAAATAATATTACTAACGATAATATATAAATAAAATTTCAATCAATGCCAATTTAAAGAAAAAATACTTGTTAATTTTCTGTCGCTGAAGTTGGTATGGATTGCACGCATCACTTTTGAGAGTGCTCGATTGTGCGATGCGATGCTGTAATTGGAACACTCAACGTTGAGAATTGTGCCGCATAATGCGCTATTGTGCGCTGATTGGAAAACGGGGAGTATAAATTTTTCTTCTTTCTATAATCTGTAATCTGTGTTTCAATCTACTCTGTGTAGACCTCTTGGTGAACATAAAAAAATTTCTTTTGTTTAAAGCTTGTGTTAATTTCATTAATTATTTATGAGTTTTACGTATATTATTAAAAATGAATAAATTATCGAGGTGTAGAATATGCTATATAATGGTAAAAAACGTGCGTATGTATAACATTTTAAATTCTAACCTACATGAAATTTACGAGAAATTAACTGATTTAACAGTAAGTGCCATTGTTTTTTATATAGTAGATATTCTTTAAGATATAGTCCATTTCTTAGCGTATAATTATCCCACTATTGGGCACGAAATTTCTGCTAACTGGGAGGTTATTTCGTTTCCTCTACCATGCTTATCAGGCGTGTTGGTTTAGTTTAGTGTATTGTTGTCTCTCTCAGATGTTTTTTTCTCCTTAACTGTGTATACGTATCAAAGAAATTGTTACTAAGCTAAACAGTCGCAATAATTAAAGGTTTTATGTAAGAATGGCTTTTAATAATGGGATGTGTAGACTCTGCCATTTGGCGGAGGAAACACCTATTCACATTCTCACTGATTGCCCTTCAGTGATGCATATGCGATGCTCCTCTCTGGGCAATTTCCAAACTCCTTGGACCCAAAAAGATCATGGAGTTCTTCATGGCAACAGGTTTGGACCAAGAACTGTAGAAAGTAGCGGTCTTCGCAGTCACCATGGTCACGGGTGAGTCTCATCCGTGACCATGGGGACTACAAAGTCTCGCCTAGTATCACAGAGACCAGATTGATCTACTGTGATCGCTACTTTCTACAGTTCTTGGTCCAAACATGTTGCCATGAAGAACTCCAAGATCTTTTTGCGTCCAAGAAGTTTGGAAATGAAATGAAATGAAATGAAATGAAAAATCATTTAATCACGTAGACACAATTTTTTAGAAAAATTATGTGCTTATGACATGTCCAATTTTTTTCCCTACCACCGGTTCAGGACGCAATCTGCTGAGAAGAACCGGCGTAAGAAACTCAGCAGAGCTTTTAATAAAATCAATATTTTTAAATTAAATGTCAATTATACTTACAATGCTAATAACTTTACAATATAGAATATGTATTGCTCCAGAGCAACCTACTCCCAAGCTTTATCATCTTTAATATAATCAGAAATTTTATAATACGCCTTTTTACATAATTTAGTTTTAATGAATTTTTTAAATTTAGAATTATTTAATTCTCTTACATCAATAGGGAGTTTATTATAAAATCGTATACAATGACCCATGAAAGAGTTACATATTTTGTGGAGACGGGTTACATGCATCACAAGATTGTGTTTATGCCTTGTATTAACATTATGGTGGTCGCTTTTTTTTGTAAAATTATGAATATTTTTATGAACATACAATAAATTTTCATATATATATTGCGAAGCGACCGTTAAAATATTTATGTCTTTGAATTTCTCCCTTAGAGAATCCCGCGGACCTAGGTTATATATAGCTCTAACAGCGCGTTTCTGGAGCACAAATATCCGATTAATGTCCGCACAGCTTCCCCAAAGAAGAATTCCATAGCACATTACACTGTGAAAATAACTAAAGTAAACCATTCTAGCCGTATCTACATCCGTAAGTCGTCTAATTGTTTTCACCGCATATGCCGCAGAGCTAAGTTTGCCAGACATTTTTTCAATTTGTGGGCCCCACTGTAATTTCGAATCAATAGTGATTCCTAAAAATATAGTTGAATGTACTGGTTCCAATTTCGCACCACTCAAATGTACATTGGTTTCTACTTGGGTAACATTTGGCATGGAGAATTTTATTACTTTTGTTTTCTTAGAGTTTAACAATAAGTTATTAACATTAAACCATTGTACAAGTTTTGAGAGTGCACTGTTTACTTCGTCATAATCACGCATTTGTCTATTAATTTTAAAAGTCAAGGAAGTATCATCAGCAAACAGAACAATCTCTTGATCGTTCCCTACATACATAAATTGCCCAGAGAGGAGAATCGCATATGCATCACTGAAGCAAAGTCTCCGAAACGTCGGGCCAAAATTTAAAACAAATATACGTGTCTAAATCCGTAAAAAGTAGTTTTATTTGAACGAATGAGTTGCGCCAAGTGTTAGAAAATATTACTGAATTTTTCAAATCGGCCCAGTGGTTCCTGAGATTAGTGCATTCAAACAAATGTATCAACAAAAGTATAGATTAGCTCAAAACTACGCAACAGATTTTAATGCAATATTTTTAATAGATGGGATGGTTCAAGAGTTTGGGTTCTTTGTATAATTTGCTAAGGTTTGATAAAAAGGGTTATTTTGTAAGCATTGTTTTTTTAAAAATTGAATAAAACACTCAATTTCCATCATGTATGATTTTTTTTTCATCGGAATCGATAATTTGTATTTTGCCATTTATTTTTTAAAGATAACTTCATGTAAATGTTGTCTGCGACTCCGTTTCAAGTGTTCCAGAGAAGGTCCAATTTTGCGTTACTTTTTCGAGCATTTCGGTGTGTATTCCACGAATTACGCGTGTTTTGTGTTCCTATAAGGCTTCAATCGTGTTCGGCATGCTTACATAGACTAACGACTTTACATAACTCCACAAGAAATAATCGAGAGGCGTTAAATCATCGCTAAAGATAATTTTCGATAAAACAGCGGATTTTCATGCAGCTGCTCCAAGGCCCATTCACCAAAAATTAGACGTAGGCGTAGGTCATTCGGCATCAATTCTTGAAGAAGTTTTTATTTTATTTATTTATTTAATATTATTACATGTAAATAGTATAAAGCAAGAACATATTGTTAAATAGTTTACATGAGTTATACGGCAACTATACTAAATTGGCTTTGGTACCCATGGTAAGATTTAACTTGTGATATGGGTACCAGTACCTCAAACGTAACAATTTAAAAGGTAATATAATATGTATACTAGTTTAACAGATACAACATTAAAATATGGCCTGTGTAAGTTTACAATAATATTATTTTAGTCAAATTATAGACAAATGTTATAAACATGGGTGTATTTGATATGAATGAGTGGGCGTGTGTGTGTGTGTGTATGTGTGTGTGTGTGTGTATGTTTACTGTAATTTATGAATTTAGTTTTATATAGGAGTGATTTTTAATAAAGTTTCAATTTGTTCATAGTCTTGTTCCAGTAGCCACTCTAGGACTTTTGTTTTACATTTATATTTTGTTAGTATATAAATTCCACAGTATTTATTTATCATATTGTATAAATGACCAGCGATAACAGAATAATGTCGCTTTGCAAGAGAACTTCGGAAGGTATTAGTTGGGCACACGCTATACAATCGACGACCAACCAATACGCTGGGGTCATAGGGTAAGGTGTTGTGTTTACGCAAAACTGTTTGGAGCACAAAGAGCTTGCGAACAGTGAGGACTTTGCAGTCGATATATAGCTGGGTAGTTGGGTACCGAAATGGCTTAAAACTCATCACCTTCAATACTGCTCTCTGCGCCCGTTCTAGTTGTAGGAAAACTGTTTTACCTGCACCACCCCATACAGTGATGCAGTACGAGACAACTGACTGACAGAGTGAGTAGTAAACCATTTTAATTGTATTTTTATCTGCAGAGTATCTTAATTTTTTGAAAATATGTATGAGCTTTCGTACACGGGAAGTGAGATTATTAATTTGAGTTTGCCAGTTTAAGCGATTGTCGATCACAACACCAAGGTATCTGGTGTTACTAGTTCTATCCAATTCTGGACAATTGCATTGTGTAGAGACAGTGGGGTCACAAGAGTGAGCTCTAAGCGTAAATGTATCAGTATTGGGCTGCGTCACTAAGTTGGGGGAGAAAGTCATATACTGAGTCTTTTTCACATTAAGTGTCAGAAGATTATTACGAAGATATATCATGACCCTCCGCAAGGCAGACTCAGCTAAATAGTGCGTCTCGGACCAAGTAGGGCTAGATATTAGGAGAGCGGTGTCATCAGCGTAAGTAAACACAGAGCAGTTTTTTGCAGATATATTGCAGAGGGAATTAATGTACAGCAAAAAGAGCGTCGGGCCAAGAATAGAACCTTGCGGAACACCAAAATCAAGAGGCAGATCATTACTAATAGCAGATTCTATTTTCACACATTGCGTTCTACCAGTAAGGTAACTTTTAAAGATGTTGAGAGAGTACCCACGAATGCCCATCTTTTCCATCTTGTTAAGCAGGTGGGGAATAGAGACAGTGTCAAAAGCCTTTACAAGGTCTAGAAAGATTCCAATACATTTTTGTTTATTATCCATCTCATGGACAATTTTATCAATAAAAGATGCTACTGCGTCCTCAGCAGATTTGTTATTTCTAAATCCAAAGTGATTACAGGCTATGATCTTATGTTTTTCTAAGAAGGCATTAAGTCTTTTGTGCAGAATTTTTTCTAAAATTTTAGATATGCAGGGCAATACCGATATTGGGCGATAATTATTGACACTGTCTCTATTTCCGTCCTTAAAAATAGGATGCACTATTGCCCTTTTAAATACCTTAGGAAAGACACCAGTTTCGATGGATATGTTGCAAATGTGTGTAATAGGGGGAGCTAAGACACCAGAACAAGACTGAAGCATGCTGGCAGATATGCCGTCCCATCCCACCGCCGAGTCTCTCCGAAGACCAGCTATTATAGTCTTAACCTCATCTTCATCTGTTGGTAGGAGCACTAATGAGTTAGGAAGATTAATTTCTTGTGAGTTCTCATTAAAAGATTGGGGGTTAAATTTATCTGCCAAGACACGACCGATGTTTGCAAAGTAGGAATTTACTTTGTTGACAGAAGCTTGAGAAGTCGAGTCTAATTGTAAAAGTTCCAATGGTGAGTTTTTCTTAGTCTGAGTATTTATTATATTTTTAACAACATTCCAGGTAGCCCTAATATTAATTTTTGCTTTTGAAAATTCGTTTTTCTCATAATCCCTTTTCAGGTTTTTTAACAGTCTATTGCAAAAGTTTCGGTATCTTTGGTAGGTAATTTTTAACGTGTAATTTTGATTATCAGTCTTTAGTTTACGGCCCATGTTGTCCTTATGGCGTATACACCGAAGCAACCCAGGTGTTATCCATGGTTTTAGAATATTATTTTTAGATGGAATGTGTGTTATCACTGACTGTCGCTCAATGGTGGCTTTTATCGTATTGACAAGTTGAATTGTATAGGCCTTTAAATCCAAATCATCACGTAAAATTTTCCATGTTTCTTGTAACAGAGGCCCAATGCTGAACACGCATTTTGATAGTACTTAAATTTCTACAATTTGCAATCGTTGGTCCTTTGTTAGTCTTTCCATGATGAAATGGCAGAGTTTACTGAATACTTTTCACTTTCGCAGATAACGATTCGACACCATTACCAATGGTGGTGGCAGTCTGTAAAATTTAACTCTTAAAAATCACCCTTTATATTGCGGGTAAAAGTCTCAAAAACTATAAACGTGGGTGAAATCGCGTGCATTGGCTAGATGTTTTATAATAAGTAAAGATTTAATCAAAGCCAAAGTCAAAATTTTTTATTCCAAGTTGTCATGTTTTACAAGCTCTTTTTAAACGTCAAAAATTAGGTGTTTGTTACTAACGCGAATCCTATGGAGAAGAACAGACAAGACACTATATTTAGTTTGTTTTTAGCAGATTCATGAAATGAAGTATACATATGACAGTCGAGAACTGCTCCTCCAGTAAGAAATTGGTCTCTTGACGAAACTACATGGATTTTTTTTCTCTTCATTTTAAAAATGTTTTTGTTTTTTTTAATATATATTATGTTGTGTACAGTTTAAGACAACAGACAGTCGACCACTACAGATTTGTTATATATGTCATGCTAAACTTAACAATTGTGAGCTGTTGAGGGAGAAATGCATTACAAGTGACCGACTGTTCACGCACATGTTGAACAATAAAGATGTGAGTATATATTTATATAAAGTAATAAATAAATTATTAATATATTTAATATGCCGTTTGTGATGTGCTTAATATTGCAGGTAGAACTACCATTACCGCCACACAATACGCTTGGTAGATTGGAGCGTGTTGTTCAATGGAGTAGCGCGCCACAAGTATACACGATCTCAGATGACGAGAGTGATGACGTCACAGAAGTACCCATCAAGATTGAAGGTATATAATATAAACTAATACTAGCTGACCCGGCAAACATTGTTTTGCCATACTAATGTCAGGGGTGGACAACCCTCATCACTTAGGGGTATGAAAAATAGATAATAGCCGATTCTCAGACCTACTGAATATTTATATAAAATTTCATAAGAATCGGTCAAGCCGTTTCGGAGGAGTATCTGTTAATAATCTAAAATATAAAATTCTCGTATCAAAATGTTAGTTACCATACTCCTCCGAAACTGCTTGACCAAGTTTAATGAAATTAAATATTCAGTAAGTCTGAGAATCGGTTACTATCTATTTATCATACCCCTAAGTGATAAGGGTTGTCCACCCCTGACATTTGTATGGCAAAACAACGTTTGCCGGGTCAGCGAGTACATACATAAAAAAATAACTACTTTGTTTTTATAATAAGTTACTATGAACATTTCAGAAAATGATAATATCGATCAAGTGATTGATCACGCCGCACAACCTGATGATAATATAGATGTGATTATACTCGACGATGTTGAAATAGAAAGTAATTCGAATTTAGACAATTTTGAAGCAAATTTAGATCGCTCGAATGTAATAGAAACAGATTTGTCTTTAAACACTTCTGAAGTGAATGAGGTTAGGCAGAATATAACAGAGACAGAAAGTAATCCCGCTTTAGGCACTTTTGAAGTTAGTGAGATTAGACGGAATATAACAGAACAGACAGAAAGTCATCCCCGGTTTGATGAAGTCAATGCGTGTAACCAAAATATTACAGAGACAGAACGTAATTTGTCATTAGACATTAATGAAGTTGTCGGTAATCGAAATGTATTAGAAGAAAGTAATTCAACTTTAGTCACTTCAGAAGTGAATGCAATTAGACAGAATATTGTAGAAGCAGAAAGTAATTCGACTTTAGACACTTTTGAAGTCAATTCAGACGCTCTGAATACTGTAGAAACGGAAAGTATTGAGACTTCAAATACTTTTGAAGTTAATGCTTGTAATTTTAATACATCATACATAGAAACTCATTTAAATTTACGCACTTCTGATGTCGAGTTAAAAAAACAGACTAATGCTGAAACAGAAAGTCATACGACTTCAAACTCTTCTGGTGAAAAAGCGGGTAATTTGAATACAGTAGATGAAGAAAGTCAGACAGACATTTCTGAAATTAATATGGATACACAGAATGTAGTCGAGATCGATACGGATTTGCCTGTAGATAAATCAAAAGTAAATGTGATGAAACAGAATGACATACATAAAAATACGACTTTAGATACTTGTCACATGGATATGAATAGCCAGATTTTTAAAGAAATAGCCACAAGTAATTTAAATAATAAAAAATCTAATATAAATTTGGAAGAATTAAACGAGAGAGATGATAATTTAGAAGATGTGGGTACTATGGAACGAGTAACTAATGCAATTGATGGAAATATGGACTTCGATAACCCAACTACAAAATTGAAAGATAATGTGTGTTCTAAAACTGTTAAAGTTGTGTTACATAGAATGAATATGGATAAAACAGGTTAGTAGTTCAAACATAGACATTTCAAACATTTCCTCTCGTCCCAAGCTAAGCTTATAATTATGCTTGTGTTATGTGTACCAGAATACTGATATACTACATATACTACTTTTCTTTTGTAAATACATACTTATAATACATAGTAAACACAGACACAGTACAAACATTTGTATGACATTTATGAATATCACACAAATGATTGTCCCGAGCGGGAATCGAACCTGCGACCTCGTTAACGGCAGTCCGTTACATGAACCACTACGCCACGAGGCATGTCAATATGGCATGGATGGGTGGATACCATTTATAATCGCTAAATCTTTACTAAAATATTATAAAGCGGAAGAGTTTGTTTGTTTGAACGCGCTAATCTCAGGAACTACTGGTTCGATTTGGGATTGTTCATAATTTTTGACCTGCTATATATATTTTTTTGAAAATATAGACTATTTTAAGCAACTAATTTTAATATTATTGAAATATTCACTATATAGAATTTAAAAAAAATACTTTAAGATATTATTTTAAATGTTGTGACGTCATCGTTGTATGCAATCTGTGTATTGCCTTTTCCTGATAGACATAAGACAGATTTCAATACATCTTTTCAAAGTTGCCAAGTTGATATAATAGACCAATTTCAACTCCACCACAGAGTAGTATATACCTAAGAACGCCCTAATATCTTAAGTGCTTCATTTCAAGGGCAAACAGAGGTCATTTGCTTTTTTGGAAAAATAATCGTTAATATAGCAAATTTTCCGAAAAAAGCTAACGGACCATGATCGGAAACTCTATTCCCCGAAATGGTTTTCGAATTAAGAGTTTAAAAAAATTATAAACAATGCCTATTAATAAAATTCTTTCAGTATTAGATAGTACATTTATCGAGGAAGGCTATAGGCTATATAACATCACGCTGCGACCAATAGGAGCGAGGCAGCAGTCAAAAATGTAACAAAAACGGTTTATTTTTATTTTCTAAGGCTACTACTGCTAACTGCTACTAAAGTTAAATATAAATGTTAATAAATATTTTATACAACGTCCTCTGGTCCTATACTAAGCTTATATACTTGTGTTATGTGTATTTTATTATATTTTTAGATGTAATGAACAAAGCGGAACGTGATCCAATACAAGATCATAGCTATAGCAAAGTGACGAGCAGTTCTCTGGATTCCGGCTATCCATCTGTCAGCTCTGTTTCATCAGCTATTGAAGAAATTACAACAAATAATGGCACAGTACCAAATCTTGAAATTTTAAATAGTAAGTCTTATATATAAAATTCACGTGTCACAGTGTTAGTTACCGTACTCCTCCGAAACGGCTTTATGAAATTTTACATGCATATTCAGTAGGTCTGAGAATGAGCCAACATCTATTTTTCAAACCTTTTTTTTTAGTATGGCAAAACAAAGATTGCCGGGTCAGCTAGTATTTTTATAAATTAAGATTTCATATAAACCCTTATAGTCTCACTACGGTGTCCGTCTGTTTGTCCGTTAAAATTTTTACTCAGCAACGTTTGAAGAAATCAACTAATAATAAATATTCACGGACATTTCACACAAGCTCCTCTGGTCCCAAGCTAATCTTTTCAGGTACACATAACAGTGTGCCTGAATACTGATATACTACTTTTCTTTTTTAAATACAGTGGAGTCCCGGTAATCCGGACCCTGGCTTATCCGGCGCACCCTGTAATCCGACATGGTCTATTATTTATTACTGAATACTTTTTTGATAATATGTATTCGCTAATGCATGATTGAACAAGTTACAACTTGTACACACTGTCACTATTGTGCTCGACGCGTAGGGTATTGTTTTGATTCTGATTGCTTAGTTTGAATTTGACTACTTGCTGATGAGGATGGTAGTGCGTGCGCCTAGCGTGTGTTCATTGTTTACTGTTCTTAGGCAGTGCTCTGTAATCCGACAAATTCGATAGTTCGACACTGCCCTGCAAAGTGTTTGTCGGACTACCGGAGTTTCACTGTACATACTTATAATACATAGTAAACACACAGACGTAGTACAAACATTTGTATGATAATTATAAATATCACACAAATGATTGTCTCGAGCGGGAATCGAACTCGCGACCTCTTGATCGTCAGTCCGCATGAACCACGAGGCTCGTCAACTTGAAACTCATACCAAATGTAGATCTATGCGGTCCCTTGCTGCAAAAAATACAATCAACCTTTTACATCTACACATTTAGATGATATAACCGAATTTCAGCCATTTTTGAGTATTTTCGACTTACGCTAGGGAATAAAAATCTACAGGCTACTCCCCATTGCCCTAGAGATTTGAAATTTGGCTCAGACCAAGCCTATATAGTGCTGATATAGGAAACAATTCCTGAAGGACCACCCTTTTTGAACATTGTATAAAGATTTGTGTTTTTTTTTCTATATTATATATTTTGAGGCTTCCCATGCCAGCCTCATGGGACTTTCAAAGTAATTCAGTGCTGCTGACTGTCCCTCGTCTGAAGGGCTAGTTTAATACTCTTAGGGCCGATTTTTCAATCCCCAGATAAACAGTCAGGTAGTACTTAATAGACAGATAACAAAATATTGCATTTTTCAATCGTCAGATAGGCACGATCTGGTCAATAACAGCCCTAACTGAGGAATGAATCTATCTACCTCTTGGACCGGCAGATAAACGTTTATTCAATAGATACAACTAGATTCCTTTATTGAAAATATTAATATTTCATTGTAAATAATAATATTGTATAAGTTCTGTATTGTAAATAATAGTTTTTAGTATTATTAGTTTAAACAAAACTACTTTTCATGGATTTAGACGCAAATCTTTATTTGTAAATCCGTGAAAAGTGGTTTTGTTTAAACGGATGAGTCGCGCAAGTGTTAGAAAATATTATAATATTAGTTTATTTTATTTTATTAATTATTTACTGAAACCTCTTCTGAGTTGATCCTATCTTTCCAAATTAAACGTTAAAATTTTATAAAACAATTCTTTTCCTAATTTTTAATATGGTAAAAGTTAATGTCAAAAAGAGAAAAAAAGATTCCAATAATAGCAAAATAATAACAAATCACTGACAATAAATGAAACTAACCTACAAAATCACCACACGAGAAAGAGAAAGTTAACAAATTTTATTTATCCATAAACGTCAAATAAACGAGTGTCAACACATTTGCTATCCTCTTTTATCACACAGTACACCATACGCGTGTCTCGCTTCCACAATATTGCAGTGAAGTTGGCAACATAAAAGTCACAGAAACTATTCGCTTGTTATGTAGCCATTGAAAAATGCAACAATTTTATTTGTCCTTTTATCAATCAGATAAGTTAATTCTCTAGTTAATTATTCGTTCAGTTATTCGATGATTGAAAAATCGGCCCTTAAAGAGTTTAGTTGCTCTTTCAGACAGAGGATTGGCTAGCAGCACATTCACGTCACTGCCAAACAGAGAGCACTGCCTGTCGACCCAAACACACTGTGTCAACAAATGTATAACGTCATCCACCTTGTGACACTTGTCACAAGGTGGATGACGTTATACGACGTTAGACGTTCTCCTTCCTATCATGTGCAAGAATTTGTTGGACAGAATGTGTCCAGATCTCAATCTCAGGGCAACCACCAGCAAGGCCCTGGATAAGGGATATCCCTGAAACAAGGGTCTAGTAGTAGGCTCCCAGTTTAAATATGTGTTTAAATTAAATTAATATTTTAGGTGATGCTGTCCTCGAAACCGTGAAATCTTCAGCAATGGAAGAAATAGTGATAGAGATTCCAAAGAAAATTGAAGAGAAAAAAAATATAGAGATTAAAAAAGTTAAGAGGTCTTATATAAAGCATGAATTGACCATAGACAAGAAAGTTATAAGTAGGCCGAGCAAGAAACGCTTCAAACAACATATTAATGATTTATTAAAAGAATTTAGTGTTAATTCATTTGAAAAACCATTTAAATGTGCGATTTGCGCGAAGGTTTTCCTTCGTAAAGACACTTTTGTTAACCATATACGCACACACACTGGTGAAAAACCATACAGATGTCGTATTTGTAGTAAGGGTTTCAGTCGTACAGATGTTTTGAATAGTCATATACGTATACACACTGGTGAGAGACCATATAAATGTGATGTATGTGAGAGTAGTTTTATACAAAAGTGTGATTTAGCAAGGCATAATCGATTACATAATGGTGAAAAGCCTTTCAAGTGTGATATATGTGGAAGATGTTTTAGTGAAAAGGGTAATTTAACTAAGCATGTACGTGTACACACTGGAGAAAATCCATACAAATGTTGGAAATGTGGGAGACGTTTCAATCAAAAGAGTACTTTAAACAGACATACTCGTATACACACTGGTGTGAAGTACTAAGGTCTTTGAGTTTTCTTTTATTTCTCGGTATTTTTGATTTTTTATGCATGATGCATTAATTTTTTTTCATTAAATGTTATTTTATGTAGTATATCCGTAGTCTGGTTTACAAAATACGATTATATATGCTTAACTTGAGTCCAGAGGACATTCACCCGTATTCACAAACAATTTATTTTTTTTATTTTATTAATTTACTTAAGTAAGTACCTACTTAAGTGTTGATGCACTGTGCAAAGGGTAACACTTCTCAGTGCGTTCCGTTCATCGAGCCTTTGTATTCATAGACAAAACTTAGCTATGCGTTCAGTTTAACAAACGCATAGTGCGCTTCACCACTTAAGTATTGTTTGTGAAATGATTTTGCTACCCCTGTGCGTCCATGCCTACTATGAGACCTCACAGTAACGTTTGTGAATACGGCTGATTGTGTCAAATGTACATGAATATTTATTTGTTTTATTTATTAAATTCAATTTAACATTTTAAATTTTTTTTAACTTAATATTCTGATTTTAATGTATTGTTAAATTATTATTTACTAGCTAATGCCTGCGATTTCATTCGTTTTTATAGCTTTTGCACCTTCCCACCACATATACATATACATACACCAAAGTTTAACAAATTATACAAAACCATTTGAACCACTCTATCTATTAAAAAAAACCGCATCAAGATCCGTTGCGTATTTTTGAAGATATAAGCTCACATAGGGACATACATACAAAAATTACGACTTTGTTAGGGTTCCGTACCCAAAGGGTAAAAACGGGACCCTATTACTGAGACTTCGCTGTCCGTCCGTCCGTCCGTCTGTCACCAGGCTGTATCTCAAGAACGGTGATAGCTAGAGAGTTGAAATTTTCACAGATGATGTATTTCTATTGCCGCTATAACAACAAATACTAAAAATAAAATAAAATAAATATTTAAGGGGGGCTCCCATACAACAAACATGATTTTTTTACCGTTTCTTGCTCGATACTAATAACGTTGCCTTATGTTGCATAGATAATGGTACGGAACCCTTCGTGCGCGAGTCCGACTCGCACTTGACCATTTTTTTTTATAATAAATAAACATTTACAGTCTTATTCATAATGACTTATCGGAGGTTTAAAAGTTCGCTAAAATCGGTTCGCGAAAATTATCAAAACTTGTTATTCATAATAGTCTTTTTACGATAAAACATTTATTATCCCTCCGATAAAATCTCCGTTTAGACCTCCGATAAGTCATTATGAATAAGACCGTTAGTATTTATTAGCTTATCTTTTTAATATGTTGTAATAAGTTAATATTTGGTTAATTATTAAAATAAATAGACGAGCCTCGAGGTCGCGGGTTCGATTCACGCTCGGGACAATCATTTGTGTGATATTTATATTTGTCATACAAATGTTTGTACTGCGTCTGTGTATTTCTATGTATTATAAGTATGTATTTGCAAAAGAAAAGTTTTATATCAGTATTCTGGTACACATAACACAAGCATAATAAATAAAACTACTTTTTACGGATTTAGACGCTTTTTACTATATTTGTTTTAAATTTTGGCCCGACGTTTCGGAGACTTTGCAGTCACCATGGTCATGGGTGAGACTCACCCGTGACCATGGTGACAGCAAAGTAGTTTTATTTAAACAGATGAGTCGCGCAAGTGTTAGAAAATACAAGCATAATAAGCTTAGCTTGGGACCAGAGGACGTTGTGTGAAATGTACATGAATATTTATTATTATTATTAAACACTTTATGCTCTAAAGCGTAGAGATATCTTATCTAATATATAAAATTCACGTGTCACAGTGTTAGTTACCGTACTCCTCCGAAACGGCTTGACCGATTCTTCTCAAATTTTGCATACATATTCAGTAGGTCTGAGAATCGGACAACATCTATTTTTCAAACTTTTTTTTTAGTATGGCAAAACAACGTTTGCCGGGTCAGCTAGTATATTATAAAATTCAATAGCTGTTCGTCATTCACGCTAAAACTAAATTTCACTTATTTCAAATTTCTTTGTTTTTCAATAAAAAATAACGAAGACTTTTCATCAATTTGTTATTTTGTGTCTAATTACATTTTCGTCAAATATATGCGTTATTATCTCATAGTCTCACTTTTTTTTCTGTTCCGCTAATTGTGCCGGAGTGTATATTTTACAACCTAGACTAATATAAAGCGGAAGAGTTTGTTTGTTTAAACGCGCTAATCTCAGGAACTACTGGTCCGATTTGAAAAATTCTTTCAGTGTTAGATAGGGCATTTATCGAGCAAGGCTTTAGGCTATATAACATCATGCTACGACCAGTAGAAGCGAAGCAGTAGGTAAAAATGTTGCAAAAACGCGACGGGGTGGCGGGCACAGCTGTAATAAATAATGCACCATGAAGAACACCTCGATATTATAAAGTTGAATAGTTTGTTTGAACGCACGAATCTCAAGAACTACTGGTGCGATTGCAGAAATTCTATCAGTGTTGGATAGTACATTTAAGGAAGGCTATATGATATATAACATCACGCTGAAACTAATAGGAACGAAGCAGCAGTGAACAATATTAGGAAAATTGTCTAAACTACAACGGCAATAGCTAGGAAATAATAATTTATGTTGAAATAAAAGAATTTTAGTTTTGTTTTTATTTTTTGTTAGTTCCATATTTTTCTTGTTAATATTTATAAACGGCATCATATTGAGGCCAATTCTGATGCGTCAAAAACTTAATCTAACTAAAATGAACACAATGACAACTATGGTATATTTTAATTACTGTCCAATAGGTGTCCAGTCCAGTCATTTTTATCCTGTGACAGTTTTTCTCTCTTTCTTCTTAGAAAGTTCAGTTTACATTGAATAATTGTGTTAATGATACTAACAATTTTCATTTTTTTACTTTAGCTAATTTCAATAGTGCTTATAGAATTGGTACCACTGTCATATTTTTGGGAATTATGGGCTACTATGCCGCGTTGACCCAGTACAGGGTATTTATTTTCAAGTTTTCCATCTCTATAGAAAATGATATCTTTGTAAAATAAAATATATCTTAGCTAGCTTATATAAATACCCTGGGAAGGAAATGGGGTGGTGACACTTGTTCTTAGTCCATCACCACACGGACAGGGAATTAGAATCACTTTATTTATTCAGCTAAGGAATATTGCACACAGATAACATCCTCCGTGAGAGACGGAAAACTCGAAAATAAACCCTGTGCCAACACGTCCGCGCGTCACAGTGGACCACAATCTCTCCAAAGTGGAGGAGGCCCGTGCCCAACAGTGGGACGTAAATGGGCTGGAGAGAGAGAGAGAGAGAGAAATAAAATTTTATACGTACAGTAAGCGTTGGTTGACTTATCTGTGAAATCTATTGATTGTGATCTGTGTTACAAACACATGTTTAGAACGCTGTAAATTTGGTAAAGTGTAATAGGCCCTTTTATTAATTAATCACCTTCAAGCCGTATCTAAGAAGCATGTACTATATGAGCGATACGGCAACTTAACTCTTTTGTAATTAATTAACTAAAGTATACCATTCACGGTCGTCCTGCAGTCTAACTACTGAAAAAAACCTGTGAAGAGCGAAGTAAATTCGCACACTCAAGGTTCCGTGCCTCCTAGACAGAAAAATATAAATATCTAAATACATATATACAGTTAATTAAACTTAAACCAACTCAACAACTTAGTTTTGTAGTTGAAATATAGGGAATCGCCTACATTTCAGCTACTTCATAAGTTGGTATTAGTATAAACACATTTTTCTTGGGATGTGATGACAAATTACAATTTTTTTTATTTTTAGGGTTCCGTACCCAAAAGGTAAAAACGGGACCCTATTACTGAGACTTCGCTGTCCGTCCGTCCGTCCGTCCGTCCGTCCGTCTGTCACCAGGCTGTATCTCAAGAACGGTGATAGCTAGACAGTTGAAATTTTCACAGATGATGTATTTCTATTGCCGCTATAACAACAAATACTAAAAATAAAATAAATATTTAAGGGGGCTCCCATACAACAAACATGATTTTTTTACCGTTTCTTTGCTCGATATTAGTATCGAGCAAGTTAAAGTTAAATAATAGTTAAAGCGTCTACCTGTCAACGTTATTAGTAACGTTGACAAGTAGACGCTTTAACTATTCACAGAATATTTGGTTCTATAACGTGCCTTATGTTGCATAGATAATGGTACGGAACCCTTCGTGCGCGAGTCCGAGTCGCACTTGACCAATTTTTTCCTATATCAGCACTTTATAGACTTGGTCCGAGCCATATTTCAAGTCTCTAGGACAACGGGAAGTAGTAACCTGTAGGTTTTGATTCCCTAACATAAGTCGAAAATTTTTAAAAATTGTCATATTCAGTTAAATTTTTTAAATGCAAAGGACCGCATAGATCTACATATCGTATGAGTTTCAAGTTGATACCTTCAGCCGTTGCTGAGTAAGGCTGAGCGCAGACCTGAGTCACAACAGTTTTAAGACAGGCTTTACCAAAATTATGAAACCGCGCACACTTTAAACAAAACGTCTCATAGACAAAATTGTCTAATACCTACAGTTTCGTTTTAGGTGTGCGACGTGTTGTAGGGAAAACGGTTTCGTTTTAGTCTTAAGGCAGACTTGTCTATGTCAGGAAAGTCTGTCTTAAAACTGTCGTGACTCAGGTCTGCGCTCAGCCTAAAATAACTTTGACGAACGGACAGACAGACAGACGGACACCGTAGTGAGCCAATAAGGGTTTTTACGAAACCCTAAAGAGTAAAAAACCCCGCTTGAAAATCCAATTTTTTAAAATTATTACATAATATCGTTCCTTAAGAGGGTACTGTACTCCTAATTTAGGTATTTGCCTTAGGTATTTCTATCCCTATTCCCGAGCGCCGTGCTGAAAGGGACAAATATAGCTGAAGCAGATTTTACCTACAAATTCTTTGAACAAATGACGTTTCGTAGTCCACTTTTTTCTTCGCGAAAGTTAAACCGATTTTGATTGTTTTTACGCTATATTATAGATGAAGAGTATATCTATGCTTGTATCACTTTCTTTTTTGGTAAAACGTTACCAAATATGTGTGATAGACGCTGCAACTTTGCCTAAAGAAAACCGAAAAAAAACGGTATTTTCAGATGGTCATATTTCTTTTAATATTATTATGTATTGAAAAAAAGAAAGAGACAGAAGCATAGATATACTCTTCATCTATAATATAGCGTAGAAACAATTAAAATCGGTTTAACTTTTGCGAAGAAAAAAGGAAACTGTACGATACCCATATTTTTGTATGGAGCATAATTTGGTATCGTGCCCTCTTAATATGTGTGTAACATTTCAGATCAATCCGACTACTGCAAGTGAACAATCACTTTCAAAGATTACGTTACATAGATTTATACATTGATAGATACGTACCGAACTAATCACTTTCTCCAGTCTTTTAATGTCCCACTGTTGGGCACCGGCCTCCTCCACTTTGGGAGGGATTATGATCTTTTATGTCACGCTGACCAGACGTGTTGGTATAGGATTTTGTTTCGTGTTTTCCGTCTCTCACAGTAGACGTTCCTTATTGGGCTCTTACAGCACCCTGGGAAAGAAATGGGCTGGTCACACTTGTATCCTTAATCCGTCACCACACGGACACCGAGCTAACAAAAGCGTGTTAATTAAAAATAGTACAGTACAGATAGAACAAGAGTCCACGACAGCCAGACCTTCCATATTTTATTAAAGTTGAAATTTTCTCTGTACATGTCTCCTATATAGGTAAGAACGACCAGCGAATATAGGGTACTAGCTGTTGCCCGCGACTTCGTACGCGTGAAATTTAGAAATAAAACCTTAACAAAAAAAAGTTTACCATATCACTCGATAGATGGCATTGTATAGATCTTTTAAATCGCACTATGGTTTGGTTACACACATTAACACTTAAGCTCGTCAAGATTTTTAGTTTTTAATTCCGATTTTCGCATTTATAAATTAGTAAGGTAAGGATAAGGATATAATATAGCGAATATACGGGCCAAAGTAACCACAACTCAGTGGTTACATTGGCAGATAACAGTTAGTAAAGGAAAGGTATATAAATAAACCTCCGTGTGGTGACGGATTAAGAATACAAGTGTCACCACCCCAACTCCTCCCAAGGGTGCTGTAAAAGTCAGCTAACAGCTAAGGGATATTGCACACAGATAACATCCGTGTGAGAGACGGAAAACTCGAAAATAAACCCTGTGCCAAGATGCCTGGTCAGCGCGGCACAGTAGACCATAATCCCTCCCAAAGTGGAGGAGACACGTGCCCAACAGTGGGACGTAAATGGGCTGGAGAAGAAGAAGAAGAAAGGTATATAAAAAAAAAATGGTCAAGTGCGAGTCGGACTCGCGCACGAAGGGTTCCGTACCATTATCTATGCAACATAAGGCAACGTTATTAGTATCGAGCAAGAAACGGTAAAAAAATCATGTTTGTTGTATGGGAGCCCCCCTTAAATATTTATTTTATTTTATTTTTAGTATTTGTTGTTATAGCGGCAATAGAAATACATCGTCTGTGAAAATTTCAACTCTCTAGCTATCACCGTTCTTGAGATACAGCCTGGTGACAGACGGACGGACGGACGGACAGCGAAGTCTCAGTAATAGGGTCCCGTTTTTACCCTTTGGGTACGGAACCCTAAAAATTACTTAAAATTCGTCACAGTATAACACTCAATATTTTTTATATTTCCTTGTCATCCAATACCGGACACTTATGACGGTTGCTACCCTCTACCAGACACCCCTAAACTTTAATAAATTATGATTATACTTCCCTTGTAGTATAAATACGTGAGAGGTGTCAAGGGGCACCCGGATAGAAGGAAGTTCCTTTCGACTAGTAAAGGAATTGTAATATAATCTTAACTTATCTATAATCTATAATTTTATCTTATCTTACCTTATCTTATCTTATCTTGTCTCATTTTATCTTATACAGGGTGTCCCAGAAAGAATGGATAACCTTGACACACCTCATAGCCGAGCTCATGGGTACTCAAAATATAAAATTAAAAAAAATAGTACACATGTAGTACTCGAGTTATGGGCATTTTTTTAAAATAATGTTTTTTTTCACACTTCTGTGTCTCATTGTACACTGTGACTACAAATAAACAAAATCTATGGGGTTTTTGGTGCTATAATATTCTCCATAGACTGTACCAATGGATACATAATAAATCACATGAGTAACTGTTGTATTATAATTTTTTTTAAAAATTTTAATTTCAGTTTTAATTAGAAAATTTGTAATATTTTTATTTTTGTTTAAGATTGTGTGCCCTTGGTGAAAAAAAATGTATGAAAGTGTAAGTGGCCAACTGTTTAAAAATATGCGCATTTTATACACATTTTAAAATGGTATAATACATACAGAGCTATTGCTCGTTGTAAATATGAGGTTTTTGCTATTAATTTTCTGCAAATTAATAGGATAGGGAGCAAATTCGTAAAAAATAATTAATTCTTTATTTAATGATTCTTTAATAAAAAAAAGGACTTCATTTACCATGTGCATTAAGTTGTTATCAAGAAAAGTAGACTATCTATTTGTCATAAGTTGTACGTACAGCAAACTATAAAAAAATATTTGTTTCAATTTTAAGTGTATTTAAAAAGTGCATACCGCAGTAGTTATTTGTTACTGTTATTTGATGCTACCCATCTATTGTTCATCCACGATAAGGAAAGCATGCACGTGCGAGCGAGTGAAACGCACATAAAGTACGTAGTTAGTGCGTCACTCGACTCGTTCGGCTTCGCATGTGTTCATCTTTTGTCTGTTTTGCTGTGATTGTGCTACATTTAACAACGACGACCCCGGCTATTTCATTGGACTAATTGTTTTGCTTGCTGATTTGGACTCAAGTTTATTTGGTGATTTTACGACGGCTTGGCTTGATCTGGACAATTTTTAAAATGCCCCGTATTCAGTACACGCCACAGAAATACGCAAATATGCATTTCATTTATGGCGAGTGTAGAGGCAATGCAAATGCAGCTGCAGCCCTTTATAGGGAAAGATACCCTAACCTGCGTCATCCCGATTACCGGGTATTTATCAGAGTGCACGGGTGTTTTTCGGAAGGGAGGATACCTGGCAGTGGCGTCGGTGGCACTAGCGCTGGAAGACCCGTCATTTCTAATGATGAAGAAATCGTCCTTGATGAAATTGAGCGAGATTCCTCTGTATCTACAAGAACATTAGCACTGCATACCGGAATCTCTAGATCGAGAATTCACCGCATATTAAAAAAAAATAAGTTTCACCCTTACCATTTCACACGCGTGCAAACTTTACAAGACAGAGACCAAAACGCAAGATTATTTTTCTGCCAACAAATGCTTGCGAAAATAGAAGAAGATCCACAATTCTTCAACAATATTCTGTGGACTGACGAATCAACATTGAAGAGAGATGGGTATTTTAATATGCACAACCTGCACAGCTGGCAGCTATAAAATCCGCGTCTAATGCGAGAAGATAGATCCCAATACCAATTTAAGATAAACTACTGGACTGGTATATTAAATGGTAAAATAATTGGACCATTTGAATTGCCCGGCAACTTGTCTGGGCAAAGTTATTTGCAGTTTTTTGCAAAACCATCTGCCGAATTTATTAGAAGAGGTACCGGAAGAGGTGAGAGAAAACCATTGGCTCCAAAACGACGGATGTCCCGCGCATTATGCAACACAAGTCCGGGCCTATTTAAATGCAACATATGAGAATAGATGGATTGGCCGTTTGGGGCCTATTTTGTGGCCTCCGCGTTCTCCAGACCTAAACCCTTTGGATTTTTTTTATTGGGGTTGCCTGAAAGAAGAAGTTTACTCCAAGCCGATAACAAATTTAGAAGAGTTACGAAGCCGTGTACAGCAAGCCGCTACCAAAATAACCCAAAGGCGTTATGTGCGACTTCTCAAAAGAGCTTTTGTCCGAAGATGTCGCGCTTGTGTACGAGTTAATGGTAGACAGTTTGAGCATTTACTGTAACGTAAATAAAATAAATAATATTTGAAAACTACAACCTCTTTTTTATGCAATCCTTTAACACACTAGAAAGTAAATTTTACTAACCGAATTTACTCCCTCTGCAAATTAATAGCAAAAACCTCATATTTACAACGAGCAATAGGTCTGTATGTATTATACCATTTTAAAATGTGTATAAAATGCGCATATTTTTCAAACAGTTGGCCACTTACACTTTCATACATTTTTTTTTCACCAAGGGCACACAATCTTAAACAAAAATAAAAATATTACAAATTTTCTAATTAAAACTGAAATTAAAATTTTTAAAAAAAATTATAATACAACAGTTACTCATGTGATTTATTATGTATCCATTGGTACAGTCTATGGAGAATATTATAGCACCAAAAACCCCATAGATTTTGTTTATTTGTAGCCACAGTGTACAATGAGACACAGAAGTGTGAAAAAAAAACGTCATTTAAAAAAAATGCCCATAACTCGAGTACTACATGTGTACTATTTTTTTATTTTATATTTTGAGTACCCATGAGCTCGGCTATGAGGTGTGTCAAGGTTATCCATTCTTTCTGGGACACCCTGTATATAAAATTCACGTGTCACAATGTTAGTTACCGTACTCCTCCAAAGCGGCTTGACCGATTTTTATGAAATTTTACATGCATATTCAGTAAAAACAACGGCGAGAGTGAGAGAGACAGACAGAGAAACATGCGCACGCCGCGCGGCTTACAACTACATAAATAGACCAGTGCCGATAATTTTTTAAACAAAAAAAATTATAGTAGGATGGAACCTATTAAAGTAGGAGAATATTATAAAAATGAAAGGAAAAATAATTTACGGGCGATCTAAGGTCGGGAAGGGGTAGGGGGGATTCGTTTAAGGGTAAAAAATGGTTTTTATCGATTTCCGGCAAAACTAATAGTCTTAAATTAGTTTTGCCGGAAATCGAGAAAAAACATTTTTACTCTTAAAAGCCAACTGTACTTAGTACTGAAACTTATTTATTAGTATAGGACATCTATACTAAGGCCCCACGCCTACACTTAACATTCTTCAATTATAACTTAAAGAGGTATTATCAACAAATATATAACAGTTTATGTATATCAGTATATCAGGTTATATTACAACAACAAATATTCATAATCATCATTATCCATTTTTGACCGGCTTTTTGCAAACAGCCTGTAAAATACATTGTAGATACGAAAACCCCACAAATGTATTCGAGAGATAAAAAAACCCCTTTAGAATTAAGAAGTCTGTTTTGTTACTCGAGGATTGGCTTAAAAATTAAACAAAAAATTAACTTTATTATAGTTTATTGACATGATTTGTGAACGAATATTGTAAGTATAGTGTAGTTATATGTTATATAACATATTATCTTATTTACAATAGTTTTTCACCACGGCCGCTGAAATAAACCGGCAGATATTAAGTAAATGGTACTAATTAAATTTGCACAACTCAATTTAACTTAACTAAAACATAAATATCTATATCACAGATACCACATGGTGCGTTGACGTTTAAAATTGAGGACAAGTAACTTTAGCCCGGCTAAATGGTACTTCATATAATAATGATGTTTCATATGACGTAGGTATAGCCTGTATCATAGACACACGCACACAAACCACCATCTGGTATATCTATGTTATAAACTTTACATATTTATTGTATAGGTTAATGATGTGATGATGATGATGATTATCGAAGCATAATACCTCAGATTATAATAATATATAAACTACTACGAAGAAATACGAAGATAATTGGACTTTAACGTTACTTTAGTAGAAGCACTTTTTAAGGCGAAATTTGTGTCCATTTTGTCATAGAGTGTGGGGGTCTTCTAATCACAAATGAAGAATTGTGGCCTAGGTGATCAGTAAAGGCCAGGGATCTCGCCCCACGATCATGTTGTAGCTGTCTAAACTCGTGTATAAATTTCATATGTGGGATGTAGGATTCTGTGACGTTACTGATGTTAACCGCCATCTGTAATCATCGTTCTATACTATGTAGTGACAGCTATCATTCACTAGTAGACGTTACAATTTAATTATGAGGCAATTTTGAAAGAAAACTCCGACCGTCTGTCACCAGGCTGTATATCTGAAATAGTGATACCTAGAGACATGAAAATTTCAGTTTATATATATCAGTGGATGCTATAATAATTGATATTCATCATCATTAAATTCCTGCCCTTATCCCATTATTTGATGTTATTTGGGGTCGGTATGACGAATATATTATGATAATAACGGTACGGAACGCTTCTTGTGCAAGTCCAACACGCACTTGACCGGTTCCTTTTCAAACACTCAGTAATATAACTTAGATACGAAAACACCACAAGTATGTTCGAGAGATTAAAAACTCCTTCAGAATTAAGAAGTCCGTCTTGTTACTCGACGATTGTTTTTATAAATTATTGTCTTATCACCAGACAGTTTTCTAAATGTGGTATTATATATAGATGGATTGGGTGTTTTCTTTGTATTATAAGTATGTATTTACAAAATAAAAGTATGTAGTTTCTTCTCTTCCCAAGCCCATTTACGTCCCACTGGCCTCCTCCACTTTGGGACGGATTATGGTCGATTATGGCTGATTCGACTTACGGCCGCGCTGACCAGGCGTGTTGGCACAGGGTTTATTTTCGAGTTTTCCATCTCTCACAGTCTAGTCACAAAATAGTTTGTGTTGTTGTAGTTTGTATTATTGTTGTGTTATTTGTACTAGAACACAGATATACTATCCGTGTTCTAGTTTATTTAAATATCGACTAAAGACACGCCTGAAAATTTAAAATTCTATTACATTTTTACTGGTCCTTAATATATGTCTATATTTTTAGATCAATTCGACTACTGCAAGTAGGTAAAAATCACTTTCAAAGATTACGTTACATAGATTAATACATAAATATGGATAGGCTAACCGTAACTTCGTACGCGTGGAGTTCCAAAAATAAAAAAAAACAGGCAGTCATGGGGACTGCCGATAGAAGTGAAAACTATTAACTTATTAACTTGCGACCGACCGATAGCATAGCAGGGATGCACAGATTAGCATGTCGGTGACGCGAACTAAAAAGAAGTTTTTTCCCTCCAAAAACGCCCAACGCGCCTAAAGAAGTATTCACTTCAAAAACCTTGTTATATTATAGGTACAAAAGCCATCCTCTTGAACCACTCTATCTATTAAAGAAACAGTAGGCCCAGGCACACATTTTCGCCGCGCCGTAGAGAGGGGATAGCTGTCTACTCTCCATCCGTCTTACGCTTTTTCGATCAGGTCACGTGTCCTGACGCGAGTTTAAGATTTTATACCCATTACAGAAAAAGTGCTCAACGCCGCTAAAGAAGTTTTCACTTCAAAAATCCTTAACAATTTAAACCAAAAAACCTTACTCTTGAACCACCCTATCTATAAAAAAAAACGTATCAAAATCCGTGGTGTAGTTTTGGAAGATTGAACCGCAAATATTCTGTTATTGAATGATGGAGAATCTAGGGAAAACATCTATGGTCTTATTCATAATGACTTGGACTTGGAGGTTGAAAAGTTCGCTAAGATTGGTTCGCGAAAATTGTCAAAACTTGTTATTCATAATAGTCTTTTTACCCTATAACGTTTATTATCTCTCCGATAAAATCTCCGTTTAAACCTCTGATAACTCATTATGAATAAGTGCATTAATTTTTAAGGAATTTTTCAGAGACAGATTTTATTTTAGTCAATATATTCATTATCTAGATTTTTATTAGTAATAGTTAAAGACTTATATCAAATTAATTGAACTACAAGTATTGACATAATATAATTCGAATATCATTTAAAATTAACTTATATTTACCCCATTTCTAATAAAAGGGGTCAATGCACCTATAAGGAAATATCTTTTCTTTTAGTATTTTAATTATTATATTTGGGAATAATAATTATATAGAAAAAAATACTTAAATCACAGTATGTAAGCTAAAGCAATATGGAAACTATGATTTTTTAGGATTTAGTACGAATCCTTCGTAAGCGAGTACAATTCGGTACCTAGCCGGTTGTTTTAATATGTTTATACAGTTTTAGCACTATTCATCGCCCATCATACTATCTTGCACCCCTTTCGACGCCTTTGACGTGCATCGTAGTCTAGTGATTCAAGTAACGAACGTGAAGTGCTATTCACGAGGTCACGGGTTCGATTCCCGCTCGGGACAATCATTTGTGTGATATTTATAATTGTCATACAAATATTTGTCCAGCGTCTGTGTGTTTCTATGTATTATAAGTATGTATTTACAAAATAAAAGTAGTTTCTTTTCAAGCCCATTTACGTCCCACTGTTGGGCACGGGCCTCCTCCAATTTGAGAGGGATTATGGTCTACTGTGCCGCGCTGACCAGGCGTGTTGGCACAGAGTTTATTTTCAAGTTTTCCGTCTCTCACAGAAGATGTTATCTGTGTGCAATATCCCTTAGCTGAATTTTACAGCACCCTGGGGAGGAGATGGGGTGGTGACACTTGTATTCTTAATCTGTCACCACACGGACAAAAAAATTCAACTATGGCGAATTTTGCTTAATTGTCTATTTCGATGTGCACATTTTTATTAATTACTAGCTGTTGTCCTCGACTCCGTCCGCGTAGAATTTAGGAAATTTTCCCCGTTTTTGCAACATTTTTAATTACTGCTTGAGTGAGAGTATTATAAACGTAAGAGTAAACAAATATAATCAGAAAGAATGAACTGCTAAGCTATCAGGAGTTACACGTGTTATTGTGAGTCAACCATAAAATATAGATATGTGCTGTTCCGGGATATTTTTTAGACAATTTTATGTAGAATATTTCCGTCATACATGATTTCTATGTAACTTTAACCATTAAGGCAGCACACGCGACGGAAGCTTAAAAAATGGAGCACCTTTTCCCGTTTTCCCAACATTTCCCTTCACTACTCTGCTCCTATTGATTGTAGCGTGATGAAAAGTATACTATAACCTGCCCAGGAGTATGAAGAATAATTGTACCAAGTTTCGTTAAAATCCGTCGAGTAGTTTTTGTTTCTATAAGGAACATGTAGGAACTGTCTGTCTGACAGACAGACTGACAGACAGACAGACAGACAAAAATTTTACTGATTGCATTTTTGGCATCAGTATCGTTCACTAATCACCCGCTGATAGTTATTTTAAAAATATATTTCATGTACAGAATTGACCTCTTTACATATTTATTATAAGTATAGATAATCGTTAGTCCGTAATATACAGATTTTCTAATAAAAAAGTTCTGTTAGCATTACCGCATTGTGTTATTGTTGGTGTAATAACAAATTCCATTTTTAGTTAACTTAAGTAATTTAGTTGCGCAAGAATCGGTTATATTCTCTAACATTTGCGCGACTCATTTATTTAAATAAAACCGCGTGTATTTGTTTTTTAAATTCTATCCCGAGTTTGTTCTTAGTTTCCACATTGCTTACAAAATTATACTGTTGTTTATTTACCCCATACTATTTAAAAGGGGTCATTGTATCTATTAAACTTTGAACAAACTTCATTTTGATGTATGCCCCCAGGGTTTAAGTGATATATTATTATTCCCCAACTTTCTATATAACTGGTCCCATTAATTGGTCTATTTTGGTCTAACTTGGTCTGTCAACTTAATGACCCCGGGTGACATGTCTAAATATTTTTAAACCCGAAAAAGAAAATACAAATAATTACCGCACTACTAAGTAAGTAGGTACTAAGTTAGTTGACATTATTGTCTGGTTCCTCATATTGAAAAAATAAATATATATTCTCGTCAATGAATTTTAATTTATATTATTTTTAGGGTTCCGTACCCAAAGGGTAAAAACGGGACCCTATTACTGAGACTTCGCTGTCCGTCCGTCCGTCCGTCCGTCCGTCACCAGGCTGTATCTCAAGAACGGTGATAGCTAGACAGTTGAAATTTTCACAGATGATGTATTTCTATTGCCGCTATAACAACAAATACTAAAAATAAAATAAAATAAATATTTAAGGGGGGCTCCCATACAACAAACATGATTTTTTTACCGTTTCTTGCTCGATACTAATAACGTTGCCTTATGTTGCATAGATAATGGTACGGAACCCTTCGTGCGCGAGTCCAACTCGCACTTGACCATTTTTTTATGTTAGGGTTCGAATCCCCGTTTAGACTAAAAGATCAATTTATGATAGTAAAAATCTATAAGAATTTAACAGCAAAAGTACTAGGCACACAGCGCTATATAAGAGTTCTTATTAAGAATATATAGTTCTATATTTTATTAACTTTAAAATTTAAATATCGAATACGACTTTCCACAGAACTTTTTTTTTCTCACACAAAGATTGTTGGCTTCTTTTTCGATTTGCCAAAGTTAAAATTTATGATTATTCTATTGGCAAAATTGCAGTATTTCGTAGGTTCTTTTTGTAATTCGCTCGACTAAAATAGGTCTGTGTAAACTCGCTTAATCCAAGATTAAAGTCTTAGATCTAAAGTTACACACGAAAGTGCGAGTTTCATAAGCACAATGTTTAAAGATAGTTAAAATTAAGCCTAATTTAATATCTTCAAGGTCTGAGTTAGTTCATCGCGGCAGTTGTGGTGAACTCGACCTTCGAGGTCGTCTTTTCACTTTGCGAGCGACTGTTTCTTCAGTAATCTGAAAAAAATTAAAAAATATACTAAAATATTTGCAAGAAATACATAATGGACGATACTTTATTATACTTATACTCAAACATCCCTAATAGGCTATCAATGTTAGTACGTTCCTCGCAACGCTGTTCTCCTAGTACTCGTGGATATTGGACATAGCTACAATTTAGTTACTAGGGGTCGGGAGAATTTAGATATGTGGGGTTGTTGTTTCAAATCGAAGCGCATTGAGCTAGCGAGGGGTTCTGGATTCCTAAAACCCCCAAAACCCCTATCTTGATGGTTCCATGTCCATCATCCATCCATCCATCCAAAATCCAAAATCCAATCATCCATCCATCAGCTTTTCTTCGTCCAGTGTTGGTCATAGGCCTCCCCCATAGAACGCCACAACGCGCAGTCTTGTGCCGCTTGTATCCAATGTCACATGTATAAAATTGACTTACACAAGCAGTAACTCTTGCCGGAACAGGTGGGGCTTGCTTTATTTCTTCTTTTATCTCTTTCTTTTCTACCCCAACGGCGCTATCTACTGCACTGCTCCCTTCACTGCATGTGCCTATACCGCTTGTAGTACTGCTTTGAGCGTTTTCGCTAGTAGAACTCCTGGCGCCGCTGCTCTCCTGGTACACTGGAAGTGTATCTGGTGCGAAGGTGATGGTGGAAGAGTGGGGAGGGGAACAGATGTCTGCAGCTGTGGAGCAGGAAGCTCTTGCTGAAGCCGATCTGAAAATAACATCTATATTTTTAGAAAGAAGACCGTAATCTTATCCAGGTCTTCTTTTCCTTGACAAACTTGCTGTATTGCTCGTAAAATTGACGTTTGTAGTTCACGAAAACTAGTATGTCACTTGAATTAAGAATACCATATTTTAGAAGACCATGACTTCATAATAATTATGTACATTCTAATTAGGGAAATTAATTAAGGAGCCCAGCGTATTAAAAACCCTCTAATTTTTTTTTAATATAATATTTATGGACTTTTCACACAACGTCCTCTGGTCCCAAGCTAAGCTTATTATGTTTGTGTTATCGGTACCAGAATACGGATACTATACATAAAGAATAATCCTATGAATACTCATTTCAGGTTTTTGGAATTTTTTTTGCGAACGAACTTGGCGAAGAACTTAGAAGCGAACTTTTTTTTTTGTTAGCCACGGACGCGTGAATACCAGGAGATCATAAGTTTAAATGAGTAATACTAACCGTTGCGCAGGATCGTGTCACAAGATTGTATCAAGCGTCTCCAAGGAGGTTAGAAGTGCTGGATCTCTGCAGCACCAGCGCGCCAGTTCGTCTGGAGTCACCACACCATCGCAGTTCGTGTCCATCAACTGAGAAATATGGTCCCTTATTAAGCGTTTCTATTACGTTCTTTGTTGCGTTGCGTTCTACAATTTGACTATACTACTTATACTTCAAAGCTGAAGAGTTTGTTTGTTTGAACACATTAATCTCAAGAACTATTGGTCCGATTTGAAAAATTCTTTCAGTGTTAGATAGTACATTTATCGAGGAAGGCTATAGGCTATATGACATCACGCTGCGACTAATAGGAGCGCAGCATTAGTGAAAATTGTTGCAAAAACGGGAAAAATTTTCTAAACAGGCACAGCGCAGTTTCATAAAAAATTGGTCAAGTGCGAGTCGGACTCGCGCACGAAGGGTTCCGTACCATTATCTATGCAACATAAGGCAACGTTATTAGTATCGAGCAAGAAACGGTAAAAAAATCATGTTTGTTGTATGGGAGCCCCCCTTAAATCTTTATTTTATTTTATTTTTAGTATTTGTTGTTATAGCGGCAATAGAAATACATCATCTGTAAAAATTTCAACTGTCTAGCTGTCACCGTTCTTGAGATACAGCCTGGTGACAGACGGACGGACGGACGGACGGACAGCGAAGTCTCAGTAATAGGGTCCCGTTTTTACCCTTTGGGTACGGAACCCTAAAAAGCTCGTTGCACCCTCAGAGTATTTATCCACCAGGAGGCGACATTATAAGGCGGCCTGAAAAAGGTACGAGAACAATGATGTAACTTTGAGTTTTACAGCTAGGAAGGAAATGGGGTGGTGACACTTTTATTCTTAATACGTCACCGTATAAAATAGAAACTAAAATACTAGGCGCACAGAATCTGAAAGGCGGTTAATACTCACGTGAAATATTCTATCAACATGATCTTTAGCTGCAGTGCTGTGTACAGGGGGGACTGCAGCTCGTCCTAACAGCTCGTATATAGCTTGTACTACAGACAGCATCTCTGCGCGGGAGATACGACCATCACCATCCACATCATACAGCGTGAAAACCCAAGACAGCTTCTCTTGTACGGAACCACGAGCTACTCGAGATAAGATGTCCAAGAATTCCTGTAACAGGATAACATAGGAGTTCCTTATATCCTGTAATTAAAAACGCAATAATAGGTAGTGTGCTATCACTTTCTATCGTAGCGTGCTGTCTCATTCACACTTAGTAGTTTAATGATCACAGAATAGACAGAAGATAGGTACTATGTTAATGATTTATATAAACATAACTTTTTTTTACACTGAAAAATACTTAGAGCATTTATCCAACCGGGATTAAGATTATAAGGCAACACTCCCCACTGAAAAAGGTTGAAGAACAATGATCATACTCATTGTGTAGGACACTGTCAGGTCTTAATGTGCGTGAAGCGATTTTAGAAGGTGCGTGCGTCCTCAGCACTCCGCCAACGCGTCAGCATTTTTCTTAGAGCAATCAGGTCCTGTTAATTTAATACTCTAAGAAAAAAAGAAACGAGAGCAATCGTTATAATTTAATTCATTTAACATCTAGTATATATCTCTTTAACAATGCTGTACTCCTAGTATTTCAATCTAGTAAAGTGCTCTTTACTGGCTCATAATAGATAAGTGATATTTACTGCTAATTGCTATTTCACCTCTGTTATATTGCTGCTCTCCTGTGACTAGTGCCGTCATAATCCTAATCATTTTAACCGACTCAAAATAGAAAAAGTTTATGTTCTTCAAGCATTTTCACGTTTTCAAAATACAAATTTGTGAAAAATGTATGAATATTTTTTTCTAGACTAGTTATTTTGTTTTTAGGGTTCCGTACCCAAAGGGTGAAAACGGGACCCTATTACTGAGACTTCGCTGTCCGTCCGTCCGTCCGTCCGTCTGTCACCAGGCTGTATCTCAAGAACGGTGATAGCTAGACAGTTGAAATTTTCACAGACGATGTATTTCTATTGCCGCTATACTTAACAACAAATACTAAAAATAAAATAAAATAAAGATTTAAGGACCAATTTTTTTTATTTACTTTTACTTATGCACCATAAACGGCACATTACGATGTATTAATATAGCGAGAAAAGAACAGATGTATAGAGAAAAAATTGGTCAAGTGCGAGTCGGACTCGCGCACGAAGGGTTCCGTACCATTATCTATGCAACATAAGGCAACGTTATTAGTATCGAGCAAGAAACGGTAAAAAAATCATGTTTGTTGTATGGGAGCCCCCCTTAAATATTTATTTTATTTTATTTTTAGTATTTGTTGTTATAGCGGCAATAGAAATACATCATCTGTGAAAATTTCAACTCTCTAGCTATCACCGTTCTTGAGATACAGCCTGGTGACAGACGGACGGACGGACGGACAGCGAAGTCTCAGTAATAGGGTCCCGTTTTTACCCTTTGGGTACGGAACCCTAAAAAGGCCAGGCAAGAAAGAGACTGATATATAATAATATTAATATACCGAGATGTATCTAATACTTATGACGTCATCGACTAATATAGCTGTCTCTTTCTCGCTATATTAATATAAATGAATAGATATGCCGTTTGTGACGCCTTTTACTTTTAACCGTGATGCATTGTGTTAAGACACTTTTCCATTAACATAAACTGCAGACGGAGACCGTAGATTAATTTTGTAAACGTGAGATATCTTCCAATCTCATGTTATCCTAGTAACAAGATTTACAAAATCTTAATTATTTTGTGGTTTACATTGCTTTTTAGGGTTCCGTGGCTATACAAAAAATGTGCACTCCCTCTATAATGAGGCCAATTCTGACGCGTCAAAAACTTAACTAAAATAAAAAACAATTAAGTTGTATTTAAATTAATTGGCTATTGAACCCACAGTTTTTAGAATAAGAAAGTTCAGAACATTGACGAATTGAGTTAGTTAAGTTTAGTTGTGTATGTAGAATCGGTACCTATTTTAACAGGCCTCACATAGTACCTAAGAATTTTTATGCAATATTTAAAGACATTTTAAGTTCCATTGAAATGTTAATTAGAAATCCAACGAAACAAAACGAAATGAAAAAGGAATTCTTAGACACTTATAATTTCCTGATACAAAGGATATGAAATAAAGAGAAAAAAAATACTTCGGTACCTACCTACCTACCTAATTAATATTTGACGATTTAGGGTAGGGTATCGTAAGAAAAAAAACCCTTATTTGTTAAGTTAGTTAATTTCATTGATTTTGAGTTTATACCTTGATTTAAAAAAATATTTCTACTCAGCATTTTTTTATAGCTGAAGAAATATTTTTTAATAGTTGTTTTTAATTGTTTAAAACCTCTTCGCTGCTTATAAGACCCTAGTAGATAAAATTTAAGTGAAATAATATACAGTCGAACACAGAACTTCCTTCTTTTTATTATTTTTTTTACACGCTTTATATAATGCTTCACTTGTATGTTTGTTTGTATGTTTGTTTGTATGTTTGTATGTTTGTAACCGACTCCTTTGGACGCTATTTTGACCCACTTTAAACGGTCAGATTCTATTCAAATTTTGCACACCTGTCAAAGACCGATGACAATGCAATAATTCGATTAAATAAAGAAGTCGGTTCAAAATTAAAATCGGATTTTTAATATTTATCCGGATTTCAAAGGAATACTAATTAAGAGGGCACGACAGCAAGTCATGCTCCATAGAAAAACATAGACTTCGTAGTCCACTGTTTTCTTCGTGGATATTTCCTCTAGCTAGAGCAACGATTTTTTCTCACAGTATCTAGGTCTTGTATATCTATGCTTCTATCACTTTCTTTTTTACAAAATAAGATTGCAAAAAGAAATATGACCATTTAAAAATCCCGCTTTTACGGTTGTCTTAAAATGAATTTGCCTACTCTGTCACATGAATTTGGTAAGGTTTTTCCAAAAAAGAAAGTATTTGAAGCATAGATGTAATCTTCAAATATATTATGGCATTAAAATATAAAAAAATGTTTATTTTTTACGAAGAAAACAGTCGATTACGTTTATTTTCCAAAGATCTTATAGCTAAACTCCGACTGAACTATATTTATCCCTTTCGGCGCGGTACACGAGAATAGAGATAGCAATACCTACTGCAATACGTCAACAGAAATCTACAAAACTAAATACAAATTCTTAATCATTTATGTTTTCCTGGTACGTAAGATTTGAATAACCAGACATTGGTACCGATTCTACATGCACAACTAATTTATTATTTATTTATTAATTAAAATTTCTACAACGAAATAGACATTTAATAAAAATACGTCATAGTTGTTACCATTTTTAACACGCTTTTATAACTTCGGTACGTATCTATCAATGTATTAATCTGTATAACGTAATGTTTGAAAGTGATTGTTCACTTGCAGTAGTAGTAGATTAGAACGCGTTTTTTAGCTTTTAAATTATGTAGATTATTTAGTTAAGTTTAGTTAAGTTGTGTACGTAGAATTGGTATCAACAGTTAGCAAAATAAACAACAGATAAGGTTGACGTTTTTTTCCTCATAAAGAAACCGAACCTATAGAATTTCTTTCAAATTACTTAGAAAAAATATGAATATTTTTTCTATATTTTCCGAAAAAATGTAGACAGGGTTTTCCCTTGAGAGTAATATTTTTATTGCGTTATCGGATTGATATTTTATCGCACAATTTGGTAAAATGAGCTTTATTTTTATAAATATTCACGGACATTTCACACAACGTCCTCTGGTCCCAAGCTAAGCTTATATACTTGTGTTATGTGTATCAGAATACTGATATACTACATATATGTACTACTTTTCTTTTGTAAATACATACTTATAATACATAGTAAACACACAGACGCAGTACAAACATTTGTATGATAATTATAAATATCACACAAATGATTGTCCCGAGCGGGAATCAGACCCGCAACCTTGTGAACAGCAGTCCGTTACATGCACCATTTGACCACGAGGCTCGTCCAAAAAATTGTGTCATTGAAACTATCTATTTTCATTATTTAGTTTAGTTTAGTTGTGAACGTAGAATCGGTACCCATGTCAACTTTTGCTCTTTGTAACATATACGGGCTTCGTGGTGTAGGTAGTGATTTACATAAAGGACTGTCGTTTACGAGGTGGCGGGTTCGATTCCCGCTCGGTACAATCATTTGTGTGATATTTATAATTGTCATACAAATGTTTGTACTGCGTCTGTGTGTTTACTATGTATTATAAGTATGTATTTAGAAAAGAAAAGTTGTATATTATGTAGTTTAGCCGTATTCTGGTACACATAACACAAGTATATAAGCTTAGCTTGGGACCAGAGGACGTTGTGTGAAATGTCCAAGAATATTTATTAACTATTATATCTGCGTTAATGTAATAAGTACTTACAATAAAATATTATTGAGCTCTAAAAACAATAACTTTTCGAACAATATAGGAGCCGTTAAGTCTGGGTGCTTCTCTTTCACGTGTATAACTCCGTCTCTCTCTAACATGAATCGAACAATCTCGAAAGAACATTTGGCTTCGTTTCAAATTAACTTCACAATTTGAAAATGGAACATATTGATACCGATTCTATATGCACATTACTAAACTTAACTGAATAAGCCCTATCTAACACTGAGAGAATTTTTCAATTCAGCCCAGTGATTCCTGAGATTAGCGCGTATAAACAAACAAACAAACAAACAAACTCTCCCGCTATTAATATAGATTATAATCTGTTATAAACAGGTTATTAAGAAAGTTCAGTTAACATTGCCGAATTGTGTTATCGACGCTAACAAAATTCATTTTGTACTTTAATTTAGTTTATTTTTGCGTTTAGAATTGGTAACATTTTATTTGTTTAATGAACCATTTAAATTGACCTCGTTTGGAATCAAGTCAAATTGAAATTTATTTATTTAGTAATAAAATCCAATATTAAACTTTTTGATTTGTAATCGAAACTTCTAGAACGTTCTGAAGGATTGAGCGCGAACAAACGACATATTAATATGTATAATAATATGTGAATGTAGCGAGAAAGAGACAAATGTATATAGAAAAAAGACGAGGTGAGAAAGAGGTGACGATTCCCGCTCGAGATAATCATTTGTGTGATATTTATATTTGTCATACAAATGTTTGTACTACGTCTGTGTGTTTACTATGTATTATAAGTATGTATTTGCAAAAGAAAAGTAGTATATCAGTATTCTGGTACACATAACACAAGTATATAAGCTTAGCTTGGGACCAGAGGCTGTTGTGTGAAATGTAAATGAATACTTAACAAATCAAATTATGGTGGAAGAAATTGACTGCCGCAAGCGGGACTTGAACCCACGACCATCCAACTGAGCTTGCTAAATTCAATTTAACCACCACATTTGTCACTCGACTGAGTTTATATATTTTTATGTAAGGCATAGCATGTCAATTGCAAAATCAATAAATTACTTTATGTAAATGAATATTTATTTATTTAAGACTAGCTGTGCCCAAGACTCCATCCGCGTGGATCGATTTCTTTTTCGATCTACCCTATCGACCCAATTTTGATTCTTTTTTAGCCGCTAGAATGCGTTGCAAGTAACCAAATTGAGAAATTTCGTATTATGTAAATATCTCTTGATTAAGTGGACCGATTGCGATGAAACAAGAGACTAAGTAATTCCTTGAGTTATGTAAAATTTTTACGTATAACATTTATATTTAAAAGTGTTGTACATTTTACGTGATGCGTGCACAGACAAACATCTAAACAGACAAACAGACAAAAATTTCAAAAATCCTGGAAATGGGTTCTGTTGTTTGTCCTTTAACCATCTGACAATTTCTGTTTGTAAAAATATTCAATGTACAAAATTTTTTTTCTAGAGATAATTATATATGTACATAGAATTGATATAGATATAATATCTTGTAAGGTTCACCAAGGAGAATATCAATCTTATTAAACAATATAGTATATCAGTATTCTGGTACACATAACACAAGTATATAAGCTTAGCTTGGGACCAGAGGCTGTTGTGTGAAATGTAAATGAATACTTAACAAATCAAATTATGGTGGAAGAAATTGACTGCCGCAAGCGGGACTTGAACCCACGACCATCCAACTGAGCTTGCTAAATTCAATTTAACCACCACATTTGTCACTCGACTGAGTTTATATATTTTTATGTAAGGCATAGCATGTCAATTGCAAAATCAATAAATTACTTTATGTAAATGAATATTTATTTATTTAAGACTAGCTGTGCCCAAGACTCCATCCGCGTGGATCGATTTCTTTTTCGATCTACCCTATCGACCCAATTTTGATTCTTTTTTAGCCGCTAGAATGCGTTGCAAGTAACCAAATTGAGAAATTTCGTATTATGTAAATATCTCTTGATTAAGTGGACCGATTGCGATGAAACAAGAGACTAAGTAATTCCTTGAGTTATGTAAAATTTTTACGTATAACATTTATATTTAAAAGTGTTGTACATTTTACGTGATGCGTGCACAGACAAACATCTAAACAGACAAACAGACAAAAATTTCAAAAATCCTGGAAATGGGTTCTGTTGTTTGTCCTTTAACCATCTGACAATTTCTGTTTGTAAAAATATTCAATGTACAAAATTTTTTTTCTAGAGATAATTATATATGTACATAGAATTGATATAGATATAATATCTTGTAAGGTTCACCAAGGAGAATATCAATCTTATTAAACAATATTATGAAGAAGGTCATAATAATTTAACGTCTACACTTAAGTCTTATTTTGAATAATGATTGGTTGACAGTTTGTAGTCATTACTTGTAATGGATTCTCTGAAAGTAACAAAATGATTTATGAATATTTAACAATAAATATACAAAATGTTATTCGAGTTAACTAGTATTATTTATTTGATGATAAGCTAAGAATCTGTCGGTGACGTCATAAGTATAAATAATATACATATATCTGTCTCTTTCTCGCTATATTAATATGCCGTTTGTGACGCCCTTAAATATGGCTTCGATTTGTAAAAAGTTTCTAATTATAATGGATATTATTCATATTTCATTAAGTCCATTATATTTCGACGTCTCTGAAGTAAATTAAAGTTATTCTGAAGGTGAATACCTTAAAGCATTGATCCAATAAGAGTCGACATTATAAGACGACAGTACGAATAGTGATACCTATTCTACTTACACAATTAAACTTAACAATACTAAAAAATAAAAATACATTTTTATATAAATAGATTATTTAATTTAATTATTAAAAATATATATGAGTATATTGAAAAAAGTTTAACCAACTGCATTTGAGTGTTTGTCGCGATAACAAAATAATATTGTCCACCTAGCGTGTTCTACGCAATCAACTGGGCGACATGGCAGTATAAATTTCATAGAAAACATTGTGTAGCTCCTCTTGTTGGTTTGATGCTCTGAGGTAAATACAAAGGGAGAGACCATATTATAATGGTTTTTCAATATAATATATAGAAAAACCAGTATATGAGATATATTTAATTGTAAACCAAACAAAGCTTTTTAAGAAGGGGTTCTCATAACAATGGAGTCAAAGGGATTTGTAGAAAAACCAGTTTAAATTGAAATCTGTAATTTCTAAGTCCTTGGTAAGTAACCGGGTTATAGAAGGTAAGAACCCTCTGAAGTACTGTTTGAAAGGGTTTATTTCGATAAGTATTGAGTTATGAAGTAAAATGGTTCTAAGCTACTAGGAGATTATAACAATGAAAGAGGTTGGAATACAAAAAAAACTATTAACTAATTGTTATTCCTTTGTGCTTCCTTTTTCAAATGCTTTGTTTCCAGCTTAAAAAAAGGAGGTTCTCAATTCGTCTGTATGTTTTTTGATTATAATAATTCTGTGCCTACTGGCTGTGTTAATATGTACGTGTCGGCGATGATATACGATAATATTCATGTAGGCCCTTAATGTGTGTAACATTTCAGATCTATCCGACTACTGAAAAGAAAGAAAGAAAGAAAGAAAGAAAAATTTTATTTGTAACTACTCATACAGTAAAAGTGAATAAAAATAATTACAAAATATTAATGTGAGCAGTCACAAATACGGACCCAACTCAGCATAATGCTGGTTAAAAACCAGCGCTGGTCTTCCGTTGGGCCGTATTTGGAGGACGTCACCCGATTCCACAAACAACTATACACTAAGCAATATACACATAATATGAATACTTAACATACTAACACACCAACTTAATACCTATTACATACATATAGAGTTTGACATAATTATAGAAAGCAGCATTACTTATAATTTTATGACAATGCACAACATATTTCAAATAAACAACTAACCTAACAACAATAAAAATAACATGCGTACACTTAGGATAATATAATAAGGTATAAAATAACAAACAATCCGTAAAATAAAAGAAAAGGAGACATATTCATGACAAATAATATAATTGAATTCTTAAAGTGCATCAAAAAAATAAACTATAGTCTATGGTCAACACCAAGGTGACATTGATTTAACACTCCTGACATGTTGACACTGACGTATGCGGACCCCGCTACTCGCTAGTGTACATTGTGTACAACACGTGATTTAATTCGAGTCGGCCACTGCCACATTCTTAGAAACGTAACATAAACATTGGTCAATCGTTGTGTATTGAAAAACAGTGACATAAAGGCCTCAGTGTGTGCATGCCAAGCTATTCCTATATAACCCGAATACTTGGTGTCAGTTACAAAACTTTCTGCAGCTGCAAGGAGCTCCGAGATTTGCCTAACAAACGAGCAGTGAACAAAAGGTAAGTCTTACATATTAATATCAGTATTCATAACTTAACAATTTGTTGAACCATTACGAACACCATACTAAATAATTCAATAACAATAAAATACAATGATAATTTATAAATTAAAAATTAAATACAAAATTCCAGATCATCACTGGCAAACATGCACTCAAAAGCATCAGACACTGAGCCCACAATAATCACCACATGACAGGAAATGTGTAGTCTCACCACCCGAGCAGATGGAACCGAAAAAGTCCCATGAGTAAATATGCACATACAGTAAAACACAAACAGACTCAACCCAATACAAGAAATTTAAACAAAAAGCAGATAGTTACATAAATATTTATGATAAAAGGAGAGAAATCCGCTCGGTAAGTAGGTGGCAAGTTATTAGTAGATAAATGAAATCTAAATATATACATACATACATACACACGGACAAATATACAGTCACAAATACACATGTTGACATACTAAAGGAGAAAAAATTTTTTAATTTGCATTATTATCATTCCCTGACTACAAAGCACTAGTATCATGTACAAGTGCTTCCTGGTCCTTCTGATGCATGAGAAGAAAGGTTTTAATTCGTGTTCTAAACGTACTTTTACTCCATTGCAGGCTCCTCATAGGCGGTGGAATATTGTTCCAGCATTTAGTTGCCGCATAACGAAAGCTTCCTCTAAAGGCAGCAGTAGAGTGATGAGGTATGGAAATCTGCTGTGAAAGCTTGCGAGTGGCATAGGAGCTAAAGTCTGACCTCCAAGTGAGCTTTTTGTAAAGGTAAGAAGGAACCTGATACTTAATTACACCAAAAAGAAGACATGCTAAATGGAGTTTTCTGCGATGTTTCATTTTGAGGATGCTATTTTTATTCAAAAATGGTGTAACATGCGCCCTTGGCGGAATGAGGAAACAAAACCGAGCACAAGCATTTTGTATACGCTGTACTAATTTTTGGGTCTTGGCAAGTAAGCGAGGTCCATATACGCAATCCATATAATTTAGTTTGGACAATATAAGTGATTCAGCTAACTGTATCCGCAGATTCTCTGTTATATAAGGACGAATTTGGTACAGAATTTTTAGCTTGTAGAAACAATTCTTAACAGAATTGGCAATATGCTTCTCATAACGCAAACCACTGTCCATAACAAGACCCAGATTTCTTGCTTCATATACACGCTCAATTGGTTGGTCTTCCAGCATAACCTTAATAGTTGGATTGAGGCTATCAACAGAATGTTTAGTGCCACATACCAAATATTTAGTTTTCTGTGGATTTAAAAGCAAGCAATTGTTTGAAGACCACATAGAAATTCTGGATAGGTCCTCATTTAGTTTATTAATGGCCTGGTCAATGTCAGCAGGCTTGAAGGAGATATACAGCTGTATATCATCTGCATATATATGATAGTTGCAGTATTTGATATTATCCCTTATGTCTGCAGAGTATAGTATAAAGAGAACCGGACCCAATATGGACCCCTGAGGCACTCCTCTTGTTATGAGCTTTTTGTCAGATGTCAAGGCGGGACCATTGTTTTTGAGCAGCTTTACATATTGGTACCTCTTACTAAGATAGCTGTTAAACCAGCATATTGCATCACCGTCCAGTCCATAGTACCTAAGTTTAGATAAGAGTAGATTTATATTTATTGAGTCAAATGCCCTGGAGAAGTCTAACAGCACCACAACCGTGCACATTCCCTGATCTTGTGCAGCAAGGATATTATCAGTTACATCCAACAAAGCTGTAACTGTACTGCGACCTTTTCTAAATCCTGATTGGATGTCTGGTAATATATTACTGTTCTCAAGATACTCTGTCAACTGCTCGCAAACAGCCCTCTCAAGTACCTTTGACAATAGCGGCAATATGCTAATAGGTCTTAAGTCTTTTAATTCACATGGGTTTGAATTTTTGGGAAGGGGACGGACAATCGCAGTCTTCCAAACCTCCGGGCATGTAAAAGTGGTAATAGATGTATTTATTACATCTAATAAAGTCTCCAAAGTATGTGGAAAAGTCTTGAGGATCATGTCCAGAGTGATGCCATCACACCCCTCCGCATTAGATTTCAGACTTTTTAGTATTTTAAACATTCTTTCAAGATCAATAGATTCAATATGGAATACAGCATCACTATATCTGTGAAATTCATAATAAGTTAGTAGAGAGATATTAACGTCACATGTGCCCGGCACGTTTAGGAAATTATCGTTTATTATATTTGGGTCATTAAAAATAGTTGGTAATTCATTATTGCATTTGGGAAGTAAAACAGCCCTCAGATTATTCCAAAGCAACTTTGGTTGATTAATTTTTTTATTAATATTAATTTTAAAGTAAGCTGACTTTTCAAAATAAATTGCTTTATTTACAATGGCTTTCAAACCCTTATAATACTCTCTTTTACTTGGTAGTCCAGTTCTGTGAAAGTCCTTTAATGCCCTGTCACGCAGTCGCATCATGATTTTAATTGTGTCGGTGATCCATGGATGATTAGGTGTTTTGATAATTGTGGATTTTAAAGGTGCATGAATGTTGAATAAGGTTATGACATTGTGATTCAGCATACTTACCATTTCGTCAACATTGTTATTTGTAGCTATAACGTCCCAGTTCACTGATTCAACATCCCCATCGAAACTCTCAGTATGGATATCGCTAATAGGTCTGTAGGTTATAAACTGCGGCAATGGTTTCACACATTTTAGATTAAATTCACAGACAACCAAGCAGTGACCTAAAAGTGATTGTATGTGTTCTACAGCAATTTTATTAGTCCGCAGGTCGGTGCATACAACATCAATGAGGGTCTGACTAGAGGCTGTAAAGTGAGTAGGCTCAGTAACAAGCTGCAATAAGTTGAAACAAGAAATAAAAGTGTTGAATTTATGTGTGTTAATGTCACTTCTGTGAAATAAATCAATATTAAAATCTCCCATCAAAATCAAATTATCATACTTAGGAATTGAACTAATAGTATCCGTCAATGCATCAAAAAATAAGTCAACATGTAACCAGGGTGGTCGATATGCAGTGCCTATTACAAGTTTCCTTCCGCCAAGGGTCATGGTAAGCCACATTTGTTCTACGGATCTATGTGCAGGATCCACAGGGTGTGGCCACATACGTAGATTAAGGTTCTGTTTGATGTAGAAGCCCACACCACCTCCACGAGAACGTAGCTCAGGGGGACGGGGTATATGCCTCAGCCGGTAGCCTGGCAATGTGGGAGCAACTCCCTCTTGTCCGACCCAATACTGCAAGTGAACAATTCTGTTACATAGATTTATACATTGATAGACACCAGTGGCGTGCACTCCATACAAGCTGATAGGCTCTGCTTTACTTGCCATTCACAGATATTTTAATAAAACGTTCGTATGATTTAGATGACTTTATTCATGTATTTACTATTAATTAAACAAAATATTATAACTTAAAAACGCCTACCTAATAATTCATAAATAGCACCAATATGTGCTTGCAAATTGTTTTTTGCCAGGCGTTTGGCGAAGGAATAATATTGGTCGGACGAACGCGTCGGACAAGCTCCACGCCGCTCGCCTGCCATGAGTTCATATGTGTGTAGAAATTTTGGTGTCCGTGCACAGTTCCCAAACGCACACAGGCTTACATATCCAAGACGATTTATACTGAAAATCCTGCCGTCTGCTTTCGCGATCGGATGTTATCGCGAGTATTCGGCAATGTTCGTTCGTTACTTATAACTCGGAAGTCTAATAAATCACGTATGCATTTTTGTTTAGTAAGGTTTTATTGGTGTGATTCATTGAACTGTTTAATATTGAGTTTCTTTAATTTAATAATTGTATGGATTTTCGTTTGTTGATTTTAAAATGTTATTTGATTGTGAAATGTGTGTTGATAGTGTGTGTTTGTTAAAAATTAAAAATAACAAGTTCTCACAATTGTCGTTCGGTGAAAAAATTCAAATTGTGTCTATAGGTAGATGTATACCCGAGTTACAACTTAATCAACAAAAGGGTAACGTAACTAGAAAATTTCATGTTAAAAGTTATGAAACGTATAACTGGCTATGTGGTTGTGTACACACGAATAAATTATTTTGTTTCCCTTGCATATTGTTTAGTAATTCTAGTACAGTGTGGACTGATTCGGGATATTCAGATTTAAATAATTTCCATTCCGCGACAAAGAATAAAATATAAAAAAATAGAAAGAAAGCTTAAAATTAAATACTTTTGGTAAATCTCGTATCGAAACGAGTATCAACAGTCAGTTACGATTAGATATACCGACATCTATGGACAAATTGCGTTATTTTTTGCGTCTATAAGTTGTGTAATAGATAGCTGATGAATTACTTCACAATCCATAATCACTAGATGGCAGTTTTTATTGATTTTGATTGTCGTAAGTAGTTTAGTTTTATTTATGAGTTCATAGATTATTAATATTATTATACATCAAGATAAACTAGATGATTTGTGCTTTATAATTAAGTATACATATAGCATACATATCACAGTTTTAAGAGTAAAATCGAGTTATATTTTGAATTGTTATGTTTTCTCCTCTGTCCTCTTCTGTTCTCATTTTTAATACTTTAAAATAAATTTTCAGATCTTAAAAAATAGATAGATTTCATCTGTAGTCTTCTAGTAATTTTTCGTAGTATTTGTCTTCACTCTAGGTATTATAGATAAGAAGCTATAAAGGTTTTTTGTTACAACATGCGAGCGCGGTACCGATCGAATCAGCGCCACGCGTAGCTGGACGGACAACGGTATAATAGGTATTAACTAAAAAATGAAAACAGCTATTGCTGTATCTTAAATGTTTCGCTATTTTTTTGCACACATTTATATTAATTAAAATCGTTAGTCTATAATAAACAGTTTTTATATAAAAAAAGTTCTGTTAACATTGCCGAATTGTGTTATAGACGCTATCAATTTTCATTTTTTAGTTAAGTTAAGTTTAGGTCTGCACATAGAATAGGCACCAATGTAACTCGAAAATTTCATGTTAAGACGATACCAAAATAGCTTCGTGCATTTTTCTACGTACGAAGTTTTTATTGTTTCTTTAGATTGAATGGCTAGAGCTCTAATTTTTAAGTATATGTTTTTTCAATATATGATCTAGGATTGCATAAACTCAGAAACACGATTGAAAAAAGTTTTCTCGATAGAAAATCTTAGCGAAACAACCTCTCTAATTTTTTATTTTTTTCATTTGTCGGTCTATTATCGCATATTAACTAATGAAATAACTTTAAAAACATAAGTAACTATTATATATAGAAACACGTAAATCAGAATTAAAATATATTTACTAGATTTTGAGTAAATAGGAAAAGTATCCCTAATTCTTCATTTTCTGTGCCTACTGGCTGTGTTAATATGTACGTGTCGGCGATGATATACGATAATATTGATGTAGGCCCTTAAAAGTTATGAAACGTATGTACATACATACATGTACGTATGTATGTACGTACGTAGTTATTGTTTAGTAATTCTAGTACAGTGTGGACTGATTCGGGATATTCAGATTTAAATTTGTTCTGTTGGCATGGTTTCCGACTTAGAGATCCGTCGCGTGGCTATGCTAAAAATCTATAAGAGTACTACCTACAGTATAAGAGCCTACCCTGCTTCAAATATATGTGCACGCCACTGATAGACACGTACCGAGCTGAAAAGAGCGTGTTAAAATGTAAGCAGCTGTAGTGGTGGAAGGTGACACGTCTTGTATTTTGTCCGCCATTCCACGGAGTTTAAGTAACTACGCAATATTAAGTACCAGGCGAACATAAAATATCTAGAGTATAAAATAAGAGTGTGATCACATTGTAACATGTAAAGAAAGTAGTTGCATGTCGGTCGATTACAACCCCCGCGGGCAAAATGGGGAGGTGACACTTGTATTTTGTCCGTCACCTCACGGAGACCCCCGCGGGCAAGACATGGGAAGGTGACACTTGTATTTTGTCCGTCATTCCACGGAGTTTTGTGTAACTACGCAATATTAAGTACCAGGCGAACATAAAATACCTATAGTATAAAATAAGGGAGCAATTCCTTCATGTTGAAACAATTGAAATGTGTCCCATGTTCTCATTATTAAGTCGGGTCTCGTTGTTCAACCATAGGGTGACCACACTTTTGTAATAATATTAGGATATTTTTAGGTTTAATTTTTTATTGAAAGAAAATAAGTCGACAAATTCATTATCTATTTAACTTATTTTCGTAAAATTCAAAATGCTTAGCACCCATTTTTTAGAGTATTTATTGATATTCTGCTAAAATTATATTTAGTTATAAAGTAGAATTCATCTATAATGACGTCGCTTATAACGTCTAACCGGTTATTACGAAGAAATGTACGGTTTTTCAGTTTTTAAGTATGTACGAACTAAATATAGCATTAAGAGCGTGATTCATTCGGGTAGTACCATTTAAATTGCGGGCGCAATCAATTGAATGTCGTTATAAACGAATTCCAGAATTAGCTTTTTATGACCAAAAAATTGTCTCCAAATAATAGTCGCGTGGTCACCCTACTAACAGAAGGTATTGGAGGCCTACTAAGAACCATAATTATTATTTCGATACAATTAAAATTTCTGTAAGTGTTTGCGCCACTTTCTATGCCAATATTGTTTGAGCGCCATCTGTGTACGAATGGGAAAGCTTGTCTTCACCGTCCTCGCAAAGCTACGCGAGCGAGAGTGTAGACCTCTGTAGAAGCTGTCCAAAAAGTAAAATAATATAGATATAACAATAAACAAGCTGTCATCCGCCTGTCACATTGCAAGAAAAATTGGTGTCATGTACTTTTCGCACTGCATATAATTATATTTATAAACCGCATGAACTATCGCTTGGGAGTGCTTAAGCATAAGATCAAGAACCAGTGAACATCACATAGTATGGTGAATGGTGGTACCACCTAAGATGCCTCCTCTATAACTAGCAACACCAGGAGAGGTGCGTGAATGACCAGAGGTGAGTACCTTTCAAACATTTGTGTGTTCTACAATATTGGTTCGTCTCAAATCGCATAAATAATAAATTCACGCATTCACTTTCTGTTCCATTCGAGCATAACGAACTCTACTATAATTTCCCCGCTTTAACTTCTGGTCTATTCAAGACCGCCGCATCCGCATGACCATAATTTTGGTCTTTCGAGTTCGGATACCGCTTCATCAGTAAGGTGTGAAGTAATTTACGAGAACCGAATCGATTATTAGGTGTTGTTCCTTACAAAACAGGGCCCTGTTACTGATATAAGCAGTTAGTCCGTCCGCTCGTTTGATATTTGGAAAAAAATGAGGCTAGTAAAGCCAGTATAAATATCGTGATAATTTCGAAATATTATCGAGATAACATCGATTCAGTATCGCCATCATCATTTTCTTGTCCTTCTCCCATTATTTAGGGTCAGCATGGCTTTTTCTTCCATATTCTTCTGTCAGTCGTCATATCTATATTCACTCCTCTTTCTTTAATATCCTCATTCATACAGTCCACAAAGTCGAAATAATATCGAATTATTATCGAGTTATCATAGAGTTTTCATCGAGTTATCATAGAGTTATCATAGAGTTATCATAGAGTTATCATAGAATTATCATAGAATTATCATAGAATTATTATAGAGTTATCATATAGTTATCATAGAGTTACAAAATAGCTAATTAAACAAAATACGCCATAGTTGTTTTAATTTTTAGTTAAGTTTAGTTTTATTTCAACAAATGAGTCGCGCAAGTATTAGATAATATTTAGTTAAGTTGTGCACATAGAATCGGTACCAATCTCTGGCAATTTCTTTATTCTTTTGCTTTTTGTCGGTAAATAAAACCATTTTTGTAATTTAATTTTTAACTAACTGTTCCCCGTGATTTCGCACATGTGGATTTTGAAGCCTATCTTTATCAACGAGTTATCATCGAGTTATTATTGAGTTAGTATCGAGATTGTAACTCATAGTATCCGTCTACCATGAACATTATACAGTACTCGACCCATTTAAGTTACGCTCGTTATTTGACTCAACCTATGAATTGATTTGTTCATACATTCAGTAATTACACAGTTTCAGTACAAACTAAGAGCTAATTGCTACCAAAATGGCTTTTAGACGAAAATTTTCTTTTAATTTTAACCAAAAGGGACATGAGCATAGTTCACACACACTAATACATGACAGTGTCCTTACCAATTCTATAAGCACAACTAAACCTAACAAAAATTTTGATAAACTGGCTATTTCGTTGTACACATACACAAGAATTAAAATCGTAATTCTATATGATACGGTTTTTGTCACTCGGGGACTGCCGCGGTAAAGCTATTGCATAGTATTTTTATCAACTTATGCAATTATAATTATTTATTTATTTTATTTATGCAAGAATCTAAATACCATAAACTAAAATAAGATTAATAATCCTTATTTACTGATGCTTACATCTGTCCATTGTTTATGGTAATTATGATAAAATAACGATTATCAATCAAATGTCAATAAATAAAAACTAACGCCAAAACTGACATGAGTCACCAGCAAAGGTCACCAGCGCGAACAGCGAAACGGCGTTATGTGTGTAGTATTTTTTAGTTACGCTATCTTTGTAACGGAATTTAAATTTCGAATTTTGTGCATTTAGTCTCCACGCTCAAGGCCCGCGATAGAAGCTATGCAATAGCTTAAAAGTTTAGTTAACATTACCGAATAATGTTATTGACACAATCCATTTTCATTTTTTAATTTATTTTAGTTTAGCTGTGTGTACATGTAAAATTTTATTATTATCAATATTTGCGATAATTTTTTTGTGTTGGCCTTTTTGTAACTCTTCCCTATTTATGAACTCCTGGTACACATTAAAATACTTAAGAGGATACCAAAATAGCTTCGTGCATTTTTCTATGTACGAAGTTTTCGTTGTTTCTTTAGATTGAATGGCTAGAGCTCTAATTTTTAAGTATATGTTTTTTCAATATATGATCTAGGATCGCATAAACTCAGAAACGCGATTGAAAAAGTTTTCTCGATAGAAAATCTTAGCGAAACAACCTCTCTAATTTTTTATTTTTTTCATTTGTCGGTCTATTATCGCGTATTAACTAATGAAATAACTTTAAAAACATAGGTAACTATTATGTATAGAAACACGTGGATCAGAATTAAAATATATTTAGTAGATTTTGAGTAGATAGGAAAAGTATCCCTAATTCTTCATTTTCTGTGCCTACTGGCTGTGTTAATATGTACGTGTCGGCGATGATATACGATAATATTGATGTAGGCCCTTAAATACGTTTGCTGTACAAAATCCTCCAGCTGTGCAGGTAAAATTGTTATCAATAATTGCGATTAATTTTAATGTGTTTGGCCACTTTGTAACTCTTCCCTGTTTATGAACTCCTGGTACACATTAAAATACTCAAATACTTTTGCTACACAAAATCCTCCTGGTTCAATTGACAAGAATGTATTTTTTATTTATTTTTGAAAATTGATGTGTCAATAAACATATTGGACACAATAAATTTTCATGTTTTAGTTTATTTTAGTTTAGCTGTGCAGGTAAAATTGTTATCAATAATTGCGATTAATTTTATCGTGTTTGGCCACTTTGTAACTCCTCCCTGTTTATGAACTCCTGGTACACATTAAAATACTTTAATACTTTTGCTGTACAACATCCTCCTGGTTCAATTGGCAAGAATGTATTTTATTTTTCGGTACAATTTTCGGCATTTTGTGACAAAGAAAGTTTTTTTTTTGGACATTTCACATAACGTCCTCTGGTCCCAAGCTAAGCTTATACATATACTTGTGTTAAGTGTACCAGAATACTAATATAATACATATACTACTTTTCTTTTGTAACATACTTATAAAATACATAGTAAATACACAGACGCAGTACAAACGTTTGTATGACAATTATAAATATCACACATATGATTGTCCCGAGCGGGAATCAAACCCGACCTCTTGATCGCTAGTCCGTTACACGAACCACTCGACCACGAGGCCCGTCGAAGATGTTAAGTTTAGATATTTATGTGTACCAGGAGTTCATAAATAGGCACAAGTTGCACCTAATATTTTTGGACTTAGATTTTTCTATGTATCCAGTATCACGCCACGTGTTTGTAAGTATAAGCAGTAGTTATAAATGAACTTAAGGATTGTTAATGGATTACCTCAAAATTGATTTTCCCGCTTTGCTTGTGTTTGACCGTGTTGAAAACAAAATGGGCGTATTGCGAGGCGTCTGAAAAAAATAATATTATTATACCAACTATTGGCTACGACATCCCATGTCATTTCTGATCATGTCTCCTACAGCATCCCTTAGGAAGAAATAGGGTGGCGACACATGATATCACATGAATTCCTAACTTTTTATTAATAATTTGTTTTAGACACTTACCTCCCAACGGAAAAAATTGACAGAATATGTGTTTGAAAGCTTCTTCATCCACCACTCCGGATGGGCATTCCTGCAATATATTATAATTTTATCAAAATCGGTCCATCCTTTTGAAAGGACTAAAAAGTAGTTTTTGCGTGAAAGAGTAACAACGATCCTTAAGGCTAAATTCACATGTAACGCGCGTTAACGCAGGTCAACGCGCGATCAAATTTTTAAAGAGTTCAGATAACAAGCGCTAACGCGCGTTGCGAGTAGCTCGTCAGTCTGTTATCGATAGAGCTTAGAAAATGGACGTGGAAGATGCTATTATTTTATGGTTATAATATAATAAAATTGGTCAAGTGCGAGTAGGACTCGCGCACGAAGGGTTCCGTACCATTATCTATGCAACATAAGACAACGTTATTAGTATCGAGCAAGAAACGGTAAAAAAATCATGTTTGTTGTATGGGAGCCCCCCTTAAATATTTATTTTATTTTATTTTTAGTATTTGTTGTTATAGCGGCAATAGAAATACATCATCTGTGAAAATTTCAACTCTCTAGCTATCACCGTTCTTGAGATACAGCCTGGTGACAGACGGACGGACGGACGGACGGACAGCGAAGTCTCAGTAATAGGGTCCCGTTTTTACCCTTTGGGTACGGAACCCTAACAAACGCACACATTGGGTTGGTCGTTTTAAAATTTTATTTTTATAGGATTCTGAAGCTATAACCCAAATCGCTGGCATTTTCCTGACTTCGTCAATTAGTAAGTCGATGCCAATGTCTAATTCACTCATTTTGAACTAAAGATAAAAGCAAGTCACAAAAAAATAACGTGTAATTGCGATGTAAGCGCGCACTCAACTGAACAGTCAACAGATGTTATAGGTCCCGGCACAAATCTTGAGCGCTCGGTGGTAGAGTGGGGATCGTTTTGCGCATCGTATACTTCATTGCAAAAATATAGGAATGATTTACTCTAATATAATTATATTCTGAAATATATTTTTTTACATAATACTTGTTGATGCTTGACTACATTCCACCTGATGGTAAGCGGTAATTAAATTAAATTAAAATACTTGTGTTATTGTCTATTACCTATTTACATCATTTTTGGGATAATAATTGTTTCTAATTAAGAGTAATTAAATATTTACGGACATTCACACAACGTCCGCTGGTTCCCTAACCAAGCGTAATGATACTTGTGATATGGATACCAGATTACGGATATAATACATATACTACTTTTTTTTGTAAATATATACTTATAATAGATAGAAAATACCCAGACGCAGTACAAATATCTGTTTTCATCACACAAATAATTGTACTGTGCGGGAATCGAACCCGTGACCTCGCGATCGTAAGTCGGCTACATAGCCACTACGCCCCGAGGCCCATCAATAAATACAAACAATATAAAAATTTAAATTTTAAAAGCTTCACTTCAAAAGATATGAATCAATTTAATTGTCTTGAAGTGTACTCGTAGTAGTAAAGAAAGTGCATCTAGCACAGAGAACGAATCACTAGTGGCAGATATGACGCGTCGCGCAGCAGGCCAATCACGTACGATAATTTGATTCAACCGCTCCCGCGCTTCACCTCCTACCTCCAAATAGACCCAATAATTCACTTCTGCGCAGGTAAAGACCAGCGCTCAAGATTCGTGCCGATATCTATACACAGATGTCATAGCGATCAACCTGCGTCTAGAGAATTTTTCTCTGAGCGCTGCGTCAACGCTCGCTCATGTGATCGGTTGTATGTAAATACTACGATGTCAAGTCGAGCGATTTGAAAACGCGCGTCAAAATGTTGTCATCTGAACATGGCCTAAACCTCCTCCACTTTGGGAGAGATTATTGTCTACTGTGTCGCGCTGACCAGACGTGTTGGTACAGGGTTTATTTTCGAGTTTTCCGTATCTCACAGTAGATGTTATCTTCCATATCCCATAGTTCGCTCTTACAGCATCCTAGGTAGGGTATGGGGTGGTGACACTTGTATTCTTATTCCCTAACAATACGGACAAATCTTTACAATGCTAATGCAATAACTAGGATTACATAGACAGTGTGAAAGTGCAATAAATCATAATCAATTAGACAGCTCTCATATTTTTGTATTCCAGGAATTAAAGGCACCATTAACTGACCTGTATGTAGTTTATAAAGAAAAATGTAATCGCAAAATGTATTCACGGAATGAATTTAGTGAATGGTTAGCTTTTTTACACAGCAAATGTCATTAAGTGTGTGGAAATACCAGCGACTTGGGAATACCTCATTCGCATTTTGAATATTACCTACTAATTTCTGTTCGCCTGTTAATAAAATACTCTATGACCAGGTAAAGCCAAGAGAAGAACATAGTTAAAGGCAAAATGGTTTAGGAGTTGAACCCTCCCCAAAATATTAAAAGTCTCCCGAAATGAAACAAAGAAAGAAAACCTGCAACTAAACCCCATCTAAACCCATTTTAAGACTAACCTGCTTAAACCCACGGTACATAAGTTTGATCTCATGTGCTGTGAACCGGGTTGTTTGGGCAAGTGTGCACGGGGGTTCTGGCCGATGACGAACTGGAACCCCAGCGAACACAGACTCATCGCATTCTTCATCTGGAACAAAGATAAACCTGATTACAAATTATGTAAACAACACAACCCGTTTACAAATTGAGTGAACAGAAAAACCCGTTAACAAATATATATTTAATTGAGTACTTATTTGTATAGAGGCTGATGTCCAGCGCTGGGACATTTATGGGCTTTATAAAGCGACAAGAGAGAGGATTTAAGAGTTAACAGATGACCTGTACTAGGAGATCATACCGAAGATGGAGATATTTCCGTAAGACGAATCGCAATAAATAATAGCACTAATTCTGATGCATCATACTTAACCTAACTAAATAAAAATGAAACAAAAAGCTATGTAATTGTGATATTAGCATTATCAATTTTCTAATGATTTAGTTAAGATTAGTTGTGCACGTAGAATTAGTACCGATCTTTACATATATGATACCAATTTTTCCTACATTTAAAACAAAGTCGTTATATTTCTATGTATGTCTATGTAAGCTCATATCTTCAAAATTACGCAACAGATTTTGATGTGGTTTATTTTAATAGATGGAGTGGTTCAAGGGTTTGACTTTTTGTGTAATTGGTTAAGAAGAAACCTCTTAAGAAAAGAAAAGAAGATAAGAAAAGAAGAATTAAGAGGATACCAAAATAGCTTCGCATTTTTCTACGTACGAAGTTTTCATTTTTTCTTTAGATTGAATGGCTAGAGCTCTAATTTTTAAGTATATATTTTTTCAATATATAATCTAGGATCGCATAAACTCAGAAACGCAATTGAAAAAAGTTTTCTCGATAGAAAATCTTAGCGAAACAACCTCTCTCATTTTTTATTTTTTTTATTTGTCGGTCTATTATCGCATATTAACTAATGAAATAACTTTAAAAACATAAGCAGAGGCGTATTTACCTTAGGGCCATAGGGGCCATGGCCCGGGGCGGCCAGCCTGAGAAGGGCGGCGAAAGCCTTCACGTTTAAAATTTAGCTCTATCTCTATTAATTTATATGGCGGCTAAGTAAATTGGCCCGGGGCGTCAAATCAAATGGCCCGGGGCGCCAATTTTCAAAATACACCTCTAAACATAAGTAAGTAACTATTATATATAGAAACACGTAAACCGGAATTAAAATATATTTAGTAGATTTTGAGTAAACAAAAAAAATATCCCTAATTCTTCATTTCCTATACCTACTAGCTGTGTTAATAGGTACATGTCGACGATAATATTGATGTAGGCCCTTAAGTCCACGCGTATGAAGTTGAGAGCAACCACTTGTGTTAAATAAATAAAAATGTTGGAACGATTTGCAGACATTTTGTAGAATATTAATATATTAATCATAGCAAATTGAAGAATATTGTGAAAATATAATATTTCTTGTAAGAAAGAAAAATATAACGAAAGTTATGCGAATGCAATCCATCATGGCGCCAGGAAATTAGAGAATTTGTGATCAACCTTTTATTAAAATAAAATTTTCCCCGTTTTTTGCCTTATTTTTCACTACTGCTTCGCCACTACTTATCGCAGCGTTATGTTAGATACCCTTCCTCGATAAATGTACTATCCAACACTGAAAGAATTTTTCAATTCGAACCATTATAGTTCAAACAAACAAACTATAGTATAGATAAAAATGTAGATATATGTACCAGGAATTCATAAATGTTAAGTAGGTAAATTTAATAAAAATAACGCATTTTCTTATAACCTAGTCCCCCTGTTTGCATTTTGCTACTTATTGGATTTTCACGTCACGAACGAATCTCAACAAATAAGATTGTATTGCAATCGTTGGAAATCACTTTGGCCCAAACGCGGCCTATTTCTCAGGGTTAGGAATTTCCTTTAAGGAAATGAAAAAAAATTATCACTCATATTTCTCTTTCGGATTAAATGGTTTCAAATATTATATTTTAGGGATTTTATTGCAAAAAGAACCATAATTAAACAGTACGGAACTTTTGTACTTTGCATCCAAGTCACCCTTGACCGGCTTTTATAGAATTAGTAAATTCTTATATACACGTACAAGAAATATATTGTAGAATAAATACCTCGTAGCTATTAGTCACGTAGCAACATTCTACGCGCTGCAGCTGTTGCTACGAGAATGCTACGTGATGACGTCATTAGTTTGAACTGCACGCAATGTCTGTTATCCTAGTCTATATAGTATATATATAGTGTCTAGTATCCTATCCTTACAACTGTATGAGAATTTTTATTTTATTTCGTATGAATTTTGTATGTTTAGCTACGCCCCTGGTATAATTAATCAATCAGTTTTAAGCAAATTTTTATTTATTTATTTATTTATTCACCACTACAAAAGATGACTTATAAAAAATACATTCAATTATAGTAACTAAAATAAAATTCACAATAGTAACTAAAATGCATGCAGGGTAATAAGATATTACAGCAACAAAATAAATTGAATTATACACTATTAGTAAAAGTTATATCAGTAAAAGATCATTTAAATAAAACTACTTTTTACGGATTTAGACGCGTATATTTGTTTTAAATTTTGGCCCGACGTTCGTCCGTAAAAAGTAGTTTTATTTAAACAGATGAGTCGCGCAAGTGTTAGAAAATAAAAGATCATTTATTAAAATAAATATGAAACAAGGTTAAGAGATATGATATGAAATTCTTAATTTACATACAGTTTGATTATGAATTACTCTTGCTGAGTTATGATATCCTGGTACTCTAGCAAATTAATAGCTTAAATTAATTAGCTACTTACTTAATTAATTGATTTGCTAACTCTGATTTCAAATTCGATTAACGTTTCGAAATCGCGAGCGGTGCTAACTGGTTTTTAGGGTTCCGTGCGAAAAACTAAAAATGGTACTGTTGATACTACAACAACAAAATATAGGTACCGGCCTAATGTGTGTGAGTTCGTACTTGACCAGTTTTATTGATTTCTTCTTTCATAAATATTTAAATAAATTTTTAAATCACTTTCAATATGTCAAAGTGAAAATAAATAAATTATGAATAACCCGAGTATTCACAGATTCTCTCAATTCCCGGAAAATCCCTGATTTATTTATTCATTTGTCAAGGACTACCTACTCGTAGAACTAAAGCTAAAAGCTTTTATTTCGTGACAACGGCCATTATTTCTAATAGAACGATACCGGCAATCTCTTCTAAATTCATGATGCCTTAGTAACTGTTTTAAATATTCACGGTAGTAGCTTGAATTATTTGAATTTGAAATAAATTAATTATGACGTCATCATTGCTTTTGTATAAGGTCCCAATGTTACGTCCACAGCTAAACTAAACTAAACGAATATTCTTACTGTCAATTAACGGATAGACGGACGGACTTTTGGCCTCTTCATACGGAACCCTAAAAAGATAATTTTTGTTATAGTACTAGCACAGGTACTAGGAAAGTAGAACAGCAAAGAAAGTTAAACTTAGAATTTTAATAATTTGAATAAAATACAAAGTTAACATAATATTTTCTAACACTTGCGCGACTCATCTGTTTTGCTTGCTATATTGTATACTACCTCTATAATAATTAAAACTTTAGTCTATGATAAAATTATGTATGTTTTACCTTATAATTTAAAATTTAAAAATTTTCTTTATATTGTTACAATTTGTTAATGTATTTTAGAAAGTAAAATAATGTTATTGATTTTATGTAGTCTGAGCACAATGTAATATGATATAGTTTATAGTAAAAGTCTATCTTTATGGTCAATGTAAAATTAAAATCGAATGTGGGTAAACCCTGTATTAACTGATCGTAGAAGACACATTACAGCTCAGTCTCACCCGTGACCATGGTGACTGCAAAGTCTCCGAAACGTCGGGCCAAAATTTAAAACAAATATACGCGTCTAAATCCGTAAAAAGTAGTTTTGTTTAAAATACAAAGTAATAATCACGTTCCCTACGGCCCGATATTAGATTCCAATTTTGAAATCAAATTTACTTTCTTTGTTGTTCTACTTTCCTAGTACTTTTGTTGCAAATATACTGCAAAATTCATTCGTTATTTTTAGGGTTCCGCAACCAAGAAAGCCATAGCTACTAAGCTTTCGTAAGCCTGCAACTTGGTATAAAAACCAGTCAAGTGCGAGTTGGACTCCCACACAATTGGTTCTGTACCGATAATGTCATAACATTTGTCATATTCCCGATCCCAAGCATTTCTTATTCATTGCTGATAAACTGACATAACTTCTATCTATCTATGATCTTAGATTGGTTATTGAAAACGAATGTTATTTGGATTCAAAATGTTGTGTTAATTTCGCGTAAGTGTAATAAGTACCATAAAAAATATTAAACCAGCCAAGTACGATTTGAACTCTCACACGAAGGCAAAATAATGATAAATAGCAGTTGTTATAACATCAACTGTTAAACATATACCATGAAATTTTCAGCTCTCTAGCTATCACCGTTACAGAGATACAGCAAATGACAGACAGACAAACGCACAGCATGTTCTCGTTTTAATAGCAAATAATGGAGCATAAATAAATTTAAATGCGCTTGAAGTGCAGTACTATCATGATGTATAAAACTCTTCATATTTTATGTTGTCCTAGTATTTAATTCATGTTATGCACTGTTTTATAGTGATTTTACACATGACATCATCCCATTTCCTTCCCTCAGTGTCGACCAGAGCCAATAATTAAAATGCTAACTTCTTCTGTGAGAGACGGAAAATTCAAAAATGGTACCGATTCCACATGCACAGCTAAACTTAACTAAACTAAAAATTTATATTGGTTCTGTCAAAATCTATTATGTATTATTGGCTATTTCCTTGTACACAATGCATTTACATTGATTAAAATTGATAATCTATATTTAGCCCAGTTTTAATATTAAGAAAGTTTAGTTAACATTACCGAATAGTGTTACACTATCTATTTAAATTTTTTAGTTAAGTTAAATTTAGTTGTGCGTGTCGAATCGGTATCATTATGTATTAAAAACATAACCATCCCTTGTTGACATTCGAAAAAAAATTGGTCAAGTGCGAGTCGGACTCGCGCACGAAGGGTTCCGTACCATTATCTATGCAACATAAGGCAACGTTATTAGTATCGAGCAAGAAACGGTAAAAAAATCATGTTTGTTGTATGGGAAAAAAATTATTTTACCCTTAAATATTTATTTTATTTTATTTTTAGTATTTGTTGTTATAGAAATACATCATCTGTCAAAATTTCAACTCTCTAGCTATCACCGTTTTTGAGATACAGCCTGGTGACAGATGGACGGACGGACGGACGGACGGACGGACAGCGAAGTCTCAGTAATAGGGTCCCGTTTTGACCCTTTGGGTACGGAACCCTAAAAAACACTTAGAAAGTTTAAATATAGCTCTCGCCTTTTATATGTTCCTGGTACTTTCAGTTTTAAATAGCAACGACCATTTCACCAAAAGAAACTAGTTTGAAAAGAGGTTCTCTTTGAATACCTTTTGCGGGACATGTATAAAGCATACGTAACCCCCTCACTTCAACCCCCACATTATATCTTTCATAATATAGTGCTACGCTACCCCATCCAAGTTTCTCATTTAGCACCAAAGAATTACCAGATAGCGTGAACGCATTCATCTTACAGACACGTAACTTAAACCTGGCTAAATCGTACTTTCAGAGTCTAATTTATTTGAGTATTTTTAACCGACTTCAAAAGAAAGAGGAGGTTTTCAATTATTTGTCTGTATGTTTTTAGGGTTCTTTATATTTGTTACTTAACTTTTAACCGGGCAAAGCGATAAATTAAATGCGCTTGAAGTGCAGTACTATCACGATGTATAAAACTCTTCATATTTTATGTTGTCCTAGTATTTAATTTATATGTTATGTACTGTTTAATAGTGATTTCACATGACATCATCCCATTTCCTTCCTTCTGACCAGAGCCAAATATTAAATGATTTAACTTTTTTTGCGTAAGACGGAAAACTCGAAAATAAAGTTATTATGTTTTTCTTTTCATATTTTAATGTTTTTAACCGACTTCAAAAAAGTTTGAGGTTCTCAATGCGACTGTATGTTATTCTTTGTTTATTTGTAAGCTGGTCGTTCCCGTGTGTTCCTATTGTCACCAGGTCAGTATCTGATGGTTATCTCCTGAGAAATAGAGGAAAACACTCAAACAAAGGCACATGATGTTCATTTAACTTTTTTTAAATACTTTATTTAAAAAAACCTTGAACCTACTTCAATGGAAATGCAATGCCTTTGAGAGATTTGTATAGTGGCTTCAAGTGGACTGAGTGATGTAGCCATAGACGAACCATCTGGTATTGCATTATGCATTTAATTAAATAATTATTCGTAGTTAACGTTAAATGTACTTACTTAAGAGGGCACGATACCAAATTATGCTCCATACAAAAATATGGGTTTCGTACTCCCCATTTTTCTTTGCGAAAGTTAAACCGATTTTAATTGTTCTTACGCTATAATATAGATGAATAGTATATCTATGCTTGTATCACTTTCTTTTTTTTTCAAAACATATTAACTAAAAGAAATATGACCATCCGAAAATCCGGCTTTTTCGGTTTTCTTTAGGTAAAGTTGCAGCGACTATCACACATATTTGGTAAAGTTTTACCAAAAAAGAAAGTGATACAAGCATAGATATACTCTTCATCTATAATAAAGCGTAAAAACAATTAAAATCGGTTTAACTTTCGCGAAGAAAAAAGGGGAGTACGAAACGTCATTTTTCAAAGAATTTGTACGTAAAATCTGCTTCAGCTATATTTGTCCCTTTCAGCACGGTGCTCGGGAATAGGGATAGCAATACCTAAGGCAAATACCTAAATTAGGAGTACAGTACCCTCTTATGCATTTAATTAAGTAATTATTCGTAGTGAACGTTAAGTGTACTTACTTAATGTTAAATTTAATTCATTAATTGTTAAAAGTACGTTAATTTAATTTGGCGATAACACAATATTTTAATTTTAGATTTTAGGTACTCAGTTTGCATGTCTACATAAGAGGTGAAATAAATTTTATCTATACTATAATAATATAAATCTGAAGAGTTTGTTTGAACGCACTAATCTCAGGAACTACTTGGTCCGATTTGAAAAATTATTTCAGTGTTGGATAGTACATTTATCGAGGAAGGCTATATAACATCACGTTGCAACTAATAGGAGCTAAGCAGCAGTGAAAAATGTTGCAAAAACGAAAATTATCATTTTTAGTTAAGTTAAGTTTATCTATTGCCGCGATGAGCCTCGAGCCTCGTAGTTGAGTGGTTTACGTAACGGACTGCCGATCAAGAAGCCGAGGTGCCGGTCGCGGGTTCGATTTCCGCTCGGGACAATCATTTGTGTGATTTTTGTTATATGTTTTAATGATTTTAATATATAAATTTATTACTTACAATATTGTATTGGGATCTCCTGTAAAGATATTGTTAATGTTTTATAATAAATAAATAAATAAATAAATAAATGTTATGTGATAATTGTCATACAAATGTTTGTACTGCGTCTGGGTGTTTCTATGTATTATAAGTATGTATTTACGAAAAAAAAAGTAGTATAATGTATTATATCCGTATTCTGGTACCCATAACACAAGCATATAAGCTTAGCTTGGGACCAGAGGACGTTGTGTGAAATGTCCGTGAATATTTATTTATTTACTAGCTGACCCGGCAAACGTTGTTTTGCCATACTAAAAAAAAAGTTTGAAAAATAGATGTTGGCCGATTCTCAGACCTACTGAATACGTATGTAAAATTTGAGAAGAATCGGTCAAGCCGTTTCGGAGGAGTACGGTAACTAACACTGTGACACGTGAATTTTATATATTAGAGATTATTTATTAGCTATTGGTATTCTTTATTTAAACTCATTATAAACTTACATTTTTAAATATAAAATTACAAAATAAAAATACATTTAAAAATATAAAATTACGCGGAGGCCCATCGGTGTCAGGTACAGGGACCAAGCCACCGGTGGTTAGGGCCCCAGAGAAAGGAACCTCCTCACAATGCGTGCCGTGCCGAGGAGTGCCGTCTTCTACACCAGGCCCTTGATCCAACCGTTCAACGCAAGTTTCTTTAGGTTGTGGTCGAAACTTTTGGCTATTAATCCGTTTACCGAAACAACTATCGGCACAATGACAGCCGAGTCCACATCCCACATGTCGACAATCTCATGGGCTAAGTCCAAACATTTTTCCTGTTTGTCTTTTTCAGCTTTCACGAGATTATCGTCATGAGGAACTGTGATATCGACTATCACTGCGAGGCGCTCTGATCGATCTATCACCACGATATCAGGTCTGTTAGCAACAACAGTCCTGTCCGTGATGATAGATCGATCCCAATACGATCCAATAATATCCCAATCGAACAGCCGGAAACGATATGTCTGAGGGATTCCCCAGGGCGATGACAAGCCCGACATATATCTACTGTACCATCCCTCAGAATATATTTCCGGTAGTTGAATAACTGAACAACTGAACTAACAGAAGTACACTACTCGTCATCCATGTCCTGGCTACGTTTCGCCAAGCTTTTTGGGGAAACCGAAGGTTTTGTCTGTGCAATTACTGACGAAGTTATTAAGACGAATGTCTTAATAACTTCGTTTCCCCAAATTATTACTCTCAGAATAGATGTGAGAAGTTTATACAACGATGGTAAACAAAGTAACTGGTCTGCAATTACTGGGTTCTATGGTACTGCCGCTTTTATGGAGCAGGTGGGTAATGCCTACAAATCTGGTAAAATCTGGTAGCGACGCAGAGTTAAAGTTAAATTTATTATCTATTATTATTATATTGGTGAAATTATGGTATTGAGAGATTCCCATGAGGTGCGACATGGCTGATCAAATATTAGTATAACATTTTCTACCTATGATCCATAATAAATAATAAAATTGGTCAAGTGCGAGTGGGACTCGCGCACGAAGGGTTCTGTACCATTATCTATGCAGCATAAGGCAACGTTATTAGTATCGAGCAAGAAACGGTAAAAAAAATCAGTTTTTTGTATGGGAGCCCCCCTTAAATATTTATTTTAATTTATTTTTAGTATTTGTTGTTATAGCGGCAATAGAAATACATCATCTGTGAAAATTTCAACTGTCTAGCTATCACCGTTCTTGAGATACAGCCTGGTGACAGACGGACGGACGGACGGACGGACGGACAGCGAAGTCACAGTAATAGGGTTTCCGTTTTTACCCTTTGGGTACGGAACCCTAAAAAAGATTACAAATTTTATTTCGCGCTGAGTTCGTAAGAACCGATCGAGGGAACCATTCGCATAACACGTATGCATATACCCAAGGAGGGTTGACGTCAGGCCGGTCGCAAAACTCAGCCAAATCGCATTTGCAATTACTAGTCACGTTGCGCCAACCCCGAATATCGGGATAAGGGCAGAATATATATGATGTAAGCCGCTATGATGCCAAAAATGATGAAAATTCGCTTTCTCTTATGACTTAAGGCACACGCTCTCGGGACGTATTCAGCGACCTGGAATTTCACGCAGATATATTCGAAGTGAACGTCGGAATGCATTCGTGATACATTCAACACATTTATGATACCCTGGTACCTATAACTAAAATATACTATGAGGTCATTCTTGAAATTAAAACTATTGAATTTCGTATTTTAGGTTCTTATATAGTTATGATTTCCTAGTAAAATAGAAAGAAATAAAATTACGTTAGTTGCTCTGTCACGCATAAACTGTTTTGAATCTATTTTAATGAAATCTTGTTTTGTATAGTTTATAGATCAGAATAACAGGTAGGCATTAGTAGCTATCTGCTATCGCTATAGTACCCTCCGTGTGGTGACAGATTAAGAATACAAATGTCACCACCCCATCTCCTCCCAAGGGTGCTGTAAAAATCAGCTAAGGAATATTGCACACAGATAACATCCTCTTTGAGAGACGGAAAACTCGAAAATAAACCCTGTGCCAACACGCCTGGTCAGCGCGACACAGTAAACCATAAGCCCTTCCAAAGTAGAGGAGTCCCGTGCCCACCAGTGGGACGTAAATGGGCTGGAGAAGAAGAAGAAGAAGAAGATTAGTATAAAACCGGGCCTTTGCTAGTGTTTTAAGTGAGTCTGATTTATATACAATCCTAATTTAATGCTATTTAAATTCTTATCAAGTTATGAAGTCCTGGTACAATTTGTGCAAAAAAACAAAAGCTCTTTCGGACTTGCCATATTTAAAAAAAAAAGTCCATTTAAAAATTTTAAGGAAATGATAAAGTGTTGTGTAATGAAATGTAATTAATTGTATTTTTAATGCAATTCCGGATTTACACAGTTCAATGTTCGGTTGTGATATTCAAAAGAAAATAAATTCGCTAATAATATTCCCTTAGGAAATTAATAATCTTAAGAAATGTTTTTGGAAATGTTCCTAAGGAATGACCTGGAGCAGGCAGAAGGAAGGTGCAAACTTCTGTTAAAGAACTTAAAGCACCTTCAGTCTCTTTTTTGTACGGACCCCCAAAAATGATGTAATATGTTTTAAATTTTGTTCTCTTGTACATTGTAGAATAATCCTTCAAACTCTACAATGGAATAGTTTATATTCTAAGTAATAAATGCGGTCTTAAAATGCGTCGCTATAAAATTATTATTGCCCATTTACTACAGAAAAACAAGCCCAAGTTTATTGTGGACGGCTATTCAGAATTTAAACTAACGCTCCTGTTCGAATTTCAAAGTACCTCCTTTTTACGTATATTTTTATTATAAATATCTACCCATTTTATGATATCCTAGTACATAATATATACTTTATTATTATAAAGCTGAAGAGTATGTTTGTTTGAACGCGCTAATCTCGTTAACTACTGGTTTGATTTGAAAAATTCTGTCAGTATTGGATAGTAAATTTATCGAAGAAAGCTATAGACTATATAACATCACGCTGCGACCAATACAAGTGAAGCATCAGTGAAAAATGTTACAGAAACGGAGAACATTTTCTAAATTCGACACGTACTAAATCGCGGGCCTGTCTGTGCGCTGTCAGTGAGAGACGGAAAACTCGATACTTAACTTTGCTCACGCCCTGCCAGGGTGACATATTGGGCAAAATTATTTCCCGCCCGAAGTGTAGACGTCCCGCCCTTAAGGGCCTACATCAATATTATCGTATATCATCGCCGACACGTACATATTAACACAGCCAGTAGGCACAGAAAATGAAGAATTAGGGATACTTTTCCTATATACTCAAAATCTACTAAATATATTTTAATTCTGATTTACGTGTTTCTATATTATATAATAGTTACTTATGTTTTTAAAGTTATTTCATTAGTTAATACGCGATAATATAACAAATGAAAAAAATTAAAAATGAGAGAGGTTGTTTCGCTAAGATTTTCTATCGAGAAAACTTTTTTCAATCGTGTTTCTGAGTTTATGCGATCCTAGATCATATTGAAAAAACATATACTTAAAAATTAGAGCTCTAGCCATTCAATCTAAAGAAACAATGAAAACTTTGTACGTAGAAAAATGCACGAAGCTATTTTGGTATCCTCTTAAGTCTAGTTTGTGACAAAACAGAATTGGTGCCATTGGTATCAATTCTGCGTACACATCTAAACTAAACTAAAAAATAAAAACAACTATGGCGTATTTTGATTAATTGTCTATTTCGTTTTCTATAACACAGTTTTTATAAAAGTTAACATTGCCAGATTGTGATCAGCATTAATTTTCATTTATTAGTTAAGTTTAGTAGTGCATCTAGAATTGGTACCATTATTAACAAAACTCTTATTACTTTTGTAACATAAGTACGTAGTTATAATAAACACTTATTCAACGCAGGATTATTTTAAGAAAACTTTAACCTTCAGAAGTTATCAGACATGGCCAGAGTTATTGAGTCTCCACACGCAATAACGAACATTTATAATTATTATGCTTCTATGTTTCTATGTTGCCCTGGTACTTATTATTATTTTTTTAAGTTAAAATCTAAGGTAAGGACAGACAGAGTGGCCAACTTAAAATCATCAAAGTTATTAAAAAAAATAAGTATAAAAAAATACTTAAAAATGTTTTTGATCTGGAAAAAAAAATCGATTTTCGATACTTGAAAATTTATATCGATTATGGAAAAATTAAATATCGCCCAAAATTATTGATATATCGAAAAAATAATATCGATATATAGATATTTTTTCAACCAGCCCAAATGATGCGTCAGTTAGAAATACCATCGCGGACAAAAGTTTTAAATTACGAAATGTTAGTTGACGTTTATTGTGTTGCTAGTATGGAGGGTAGAAGTAAGGAGGAATATATGGGGGATCAGTACAAAAAGTGTCCACTTGTAAACAGCAAATTACACTCACTGAAATAGCGCTAGTGTAGCAAGTGGAAATGATATGAATGTAGCAGTTATAAGCAGAGTACAGTGTGCTACTGTTGCGGTAATTATTTAATACTATTTTCTATTTACAAATATTTGGGGTACTTAAAAACACCGTATAATTATATTTCATACTCATGTTTGTGTATATAATATAATAATTTAAAAAACTGCGCTGTAACAAAGCGGAAGTTTTTCTTTCCTTTCTAATAATTTGTGGCGCTCTTTTTAAAATTCTTCCACTTGCTACTATAGCGCCACCATAATTTGCTCCTCTTCAATGGACACTTTTTAATATACTGAGATAGTCCTCCTTACTTCTACCCTCCATAGTGGCTAGTCAATTACACCTTTAAAATGTCATGTTCATGTCTTCCAACCGTTATTATACAAAAAACTATATTTAGCAGATTACGTAAAGATTGTTAAAGTTACGGTTAGCCAACACCATTGCTAAAAAATGTGGCAGCATTATTTTCAAGTTTGACGTTAGCAACTGTCGAATAACATTTCGAATTCTGGGTAGAGAAGTTAGAAAAATGATTTATGACGTATAGTGTTGTATGAAGAGGGAAGCTAATAAAAATGCAGTTAATTTATTTAAAACAATGTATGAAACGGACCGCAGAGGCAACAAAATGTTCCGAGTCGACAGTGAGACGAATAGTAAAGAGTTCAAAAGATTCGGAATTTCTAAATTTTCCGAACTCCCGGCAAAAATAAAAGTAAAAAAAATTGTTCAAGTGCGAGTCGGACTCGCGCACGAAGGGTTCCGTAACATTATCTATGCAACATAAGGCAACGTTATTAGTATCGAGCAAGAAACGGTAAAAAAATCATGTTTGTTGTATGGGAGCCCCCCTTAAATATTTATTTTATTTTATTTTTAGTATTTGTTGTTATAGCGGCAATAGAAATACATCATCTGTGAAAATTTCAACTCTCTAGCTATCACCGTTCTTGAGATACAGCCTGGTGACAGACGGACGGACGGACGGACGGACGGACAGCGAAGTCTCAGTAATAGGGTCCCGTTTTTACCCTTTGGGTACAGAACCCTAAAAACAAAACCAATAACAGACACTAACTAACATCATGATTTAATGGAAGTAGTTTCAGTATTACTTTAATTTTATTTCTCGTAAACGTTCTTTGATACATACCTATTAATTCAAACATGTTTTTAATTTATTTTATTGATATTTTATCTAATATATTTTTCTATGTAATATAACAACTAATAAGAATAACAAATTTGTAGGTACCAAGACACGACTTGCCAGCGAAAGCCTAGTTCAAAAATAAAATAACTTTCGTGCGTGAGTGTACCCATGCGCAAAGACCACCACTTTCTTCCAGCCTTCTTTTTACGTGACGCGTACTATAATTGCACTTTTAAAATAGTTATGTCCTCCAACCGTTATTAAGGGCCTACATCAATATTATCGTATATCATCGCCGACACGTACATATTAACACAGCCAGTAGGCACAGAAAATGAAGAATTAGGGATACTTTTCCTATTTACTCAAAATCTGCTAAATATATTTTAATTCTGATTTACGTGTTTCTATATATGTTGGAGTGACATAGTAGAGGATGGAATTGCTATGTTTTAAAATCAGTCTACAAATTGTAGACACTGTCTTTAAGATGTTCATACATCAATCTGACATTCTCTTTCACACATAAAAGGTTCCACAGCAGGTCTCCAACCAAATCCCCTATAACCTGCGCCTCTACCACCAAGATAATGATGTTCACACAAAACGTCACCTCTCAATCGTCACTTTACACTTTCTCACAAATACACACTTTATAATTATACACTCGTGATTATGACCGGAATAAACTCTTTATCACTACTGTGAGTGAGCAACTAGTCGGGCAGAGATTCGCCCCGTCTAACGTCTCAATCGATACTGCACAAGTAATCTTTAAGTGTTTATTCAACGAGCAGCGTAACGATTCCCAAGAAAGGTCCGTACTGTACGGCGGCTCGAGTGTAACTGCCTCGATTGCCCACCGCGCGGCAGTATTTATAGTGCCGGCGCACGTGCATGTCATTCGGTCGTACCTGCACGTGTTCGTAAGTTTTTAGGTTAAGTATTGAATTTACAATGACGTTATTTTTACATCGTAATAAACCCTAAAGTAATCAACTAGGTGGTTTTTATATTAATATTGGAACAATCAAATGGTTTAACTTAATTATTCTAGGTTCTCTAGACTAATTGTTGTGGTTGCGCCGATACGGCCATTCTGATAGGCGGTGCGCGCTCTGCACCTGGCTGCGATGTGATGTGTGTTATCTGAAATTAAGAGTTTTCTCTGAGATCGGTATCTGTAAGCAACCCATGATGCTCATTTTGAAAGGGTTATTGTTAGGACAGTACACAAAGACATCTCCAATGTACTGACTTATTCATTTAGTATCTGTGGTGTGTACGTGTCCACTCATGGCTCCACAAGGCGTCCCAACGGTATCTCATGGTTCACATGTGGATGCATCAAGGATCCGTGGTTAGCTCAAGGGTAACACATGGTTTAGCTCAGAGGTACCACTCTCCAGATATTTTGTTCTCGTAGATTATTATTACAGAGATGTAATTGTGAGGTTTATAAGTATAGTAAGGTTATTAGGTTCTCGGAGATTATAACGAAAGGATTTCGAAGGTTCTCGTAGAGTTCTCGGAGGTTCTCGTAGCTTTTCGTTGGATCTCGTCGATTCTCGTTGACCTGAAAGAAGAGAAATAACTCCTTTTGAGTAGTACATCTGTAAGCAACTTATGTTGCTCACTTTGAAAGGGTTATTGTTAGGACAGTACACAAAGACATCTCCAATGTACTGACTTATTCATTTAGTATCTGTGGTGTGTACGTGTCCACTCATGGCTCCACAAGGCGTCCCAACGGTATCTCATGGTTCACATGTGGATGCATCATGGATCCGTGGTTAGCTCAAGGGTAACACATGGTTTAGCTCAGAGGTACCACTCTCCAGATATTTTGTTCTCTTAGATTATTATTACAGAGATGTAATTGTGTACTGTTATCGGGGTAACATAATAGTAAATGGAATGAAATGAATAAAATGAAATGAATGAATGAATCTCGGAGGTTCTCGGAGAGTGAGGAAGGTCGATGCTGGGGTCTGGGCCTTATTATTATGACCGTGGCCCCAGAGGCTCTAAAGATCAATAGGATAAGAAAAAGCTAATACGAGCAGATAAAATAAATCTGACCAAAACGATGTCAGATACAACGTAACAATTTAACGCTTATATCCTCAGAAGACTCAGGAGCACATCAAAACTATTTGATTCGTGATTTTGATTGTTAAGAACCCTTAACATCCATTATTAAAATGATTAGCTTAAGAATTTCTTGTATTGCTTTTTTTTATCACTTTAATATCTTCGATAAAATTGCTATCACTAGAAGTTGTCAACACTGACTTCATTATTTGTATAGAGGTAAAAATATTAATCACACACCGGAAATCACTGTCTATTAGTTCCTTATTTGATTTAAGAACTGTTTTTATTTTTTTTTAATAACTGATCGTAGATTTTAAAGAAATGGATTATGCGGATTTGTTATGAAATCGTCGACTGTAAATTTTAATCAATCTATTCCAATTTCTTTCAAAAAGAAAAATGTTTAAGGTTGAAGCGATTTTTAACTTGTTCCAAACATATTGATTTAATTGGCTATTACCAATCGACTCGACTCTTATTCGAACGATGTCACGATGATAAAATTAAAATAAATCAAAACGTTATCTATAAGGATTGAAAACTGCACTATATTCTAGTTACGGTTAATGTCTTCGTTATCAAGATGAAATTCTCAACTTGGTTTATCATTTTACGATGTGTGTGTAATTGTCGAATACAAAATCCATCGATTTCATCACAATTGTTAACTTTTCTACCAAGTCAAAATTAATGACGGTAGTTCAACAAAATCATATTATTATAAAGTTCATTTCGGTAGTGTAGCAACCGGTAGTGAAAACGTTGATTACAAACGAAGCGCATCTAAGCGATAAAATTACGTGGTGTTATTGTGAAACTTATTCAGTTTTTAAAAGATAACTAGAGAACATTGTTTTTTTTTTTTTATAATGAGTGTACTGAATATGTGGTGATCTATCAATTAAGTGTTTTGTGATAAATTTTAAACAAATTGAGTAGTTTTATGGAAAGAGATAAGTGAAGTGAAAAAGCATTGTGAATACGTTTTAATTTACGCAGTTATAACATGGGGTAAGTACTTGTGGCTTGTTTTTATCAATCTTACTTTGAAGATAATCAAAGCAATATAAAAAGTGTCTATTAAATCTGTGTATTGCGCAATTTTACAATAAACTAAGCTTTGTTACGTGACGTTCTATTTTCTTAAAAGATGAACTAGGCATGTGAAATGTCATAACAATATGAAATTTTATGTCGAATTTTGGTATTTTTATTGCACCACAGCTTATTATTGCAAATGACTTTTGTTTTTATCTTTCTCTCTTATTTAATAGAAGAATGATACTGCTTACCGAGTATGATGACGTGGTTCCATAGCCACAAGTTGCTCCTTTAAATATCACCTTTGCTTACTATGACGACTATTTGAAAGTAATAAATTTTACTCACTTGTGGAGACACGTTTTTAACTACTTTTAATTATTGGTAGGAACGCGGTTATGCGCATATCCTACTATTTATTATTACGACGACAAAATTGCACGATATCTTTACTTTTGATTTTAACAAATTAAACGTTTTACACTTATTGAGTTAGTCGTAGGGGCCGCCTCTCGGGTTTTTTATCCCACACTTCTGATGTTGGAGTAACATAGATGAAGATGGAATTGCTATGTTTTAAAATCAGTCTACAAATTGTAGACACTGTCTTTAAGATGTTCATACATCAATCTGACATTCTCTTTCACACATAAAAGGTTCCACAGCAGGTCTCCAACCAAATCCCCTATAACCTGCGCCTCTACCACCAAGATAATGATGTTCACACAAAACGTCACCTCTCAATCGTCACTTTACACTTTCTCACAAATACACACTTTATAATTATACACTCGTGATTATGACCGGAATAAACTCTTTATCACTACTGTGAGTGAGCAACTAGTCGGGCAGAGATTCGCCCCGTCTAACGTCTCAATCGATACTGCACAAGTAATCTTTAAGTGTTTATTCAACGAGCAGCGTAACGATTCCCAAGAAAGGTCCGTACTGTACGGCGGCTCGAGTGTAACTGCCTCGATTGCCCACCGCGCGGCAGTATTTATAGTGCCGGCGCACGTGCATGTCATTCGGTCGTACCTGCACGTGTTCGTAAGTTTTTAGGTTAAGTATTGAATTTACAATGACGTTATTTTTACATCGTAATAAACCCTAAAGTAATCAACTAGGTGGTTTTTATATTAATATTGGAACAATCAAATGGTTTAACTTAATTATTCTAGGTTCTCTAGACTAATTGTTGTGGTTGCGCCGATATATATAATAGTTACTTATGTTTTTAAAGTTATTTCATTAGTTAATAAGCGATAATAGACCGACAAATGAAAAAAATAAAAAATTTTAGAGGTTGTTTCGCTAAGATTTTCTATCGAGAAAACTTTTTTCAATCGCGTTTCTGAGTTCATGCGATCCTAGATCATATATTGAAAAAACATATACTTAAAAATTAGAGCTCTAGCCATTCAATCTAAAGAAACAATGAAAAATTCGTACGTAGAAAAATGCACGAAGCTATTTTGGTATCCTCTTAAACGAAAAACTATAATTAAATAACTCAATGTAGAATCTACTCTGTAAGAAAAGTTAGGAAACGCGTAATGGGGTGGTGACATGTATTTTATGGTCTAAAAATATTTATTTCACTATGTACTAGCAGAACATGAATCATAAAGAAGCTGTCACTTACCAATGAATAAACACAAGTTAGTAGATTTGTGTGAGTGACATTTCAATAAATATTTGATGTAATCTGAAAGCTTTTCTGTAGTCATGGTGCCCTGGTACTTGCATACAGAGAACTCTACCAAATAATAATAAGGGGGAGGATCAGGGAGGTAGGCGCTCTGTCGGATCCAATCGTATGATTACTTCCTTTGCAAAGTGTGGCCATGAAATTGGTACCAATTCTGCATGCACAACTAAACTAAACTAAAAAGACGTGTGTCACTCGGGGACTGCCGCGGTAAAGCTAGCATAGTATTTTTTATCAAAGCATTTATAATTATTTATTTATTTTATTTATGCAAGAATCTAAATACCATAAACTAAAATAAGATTAATAATCCTTATTTACTGATGCTTACATCTGTCCATTGTTTATGGTAATTATGATAAAATAGCTATTGTCAATCAAATGTCACTAAAATAAAATATACATTATTTTACGTTAGTAAAATCTAAAATACGCTGTTAACTGAACATTTAGGATATAATATGTTGTCGATTCACAATCCTTATTTTAATATGCTGTTTAATTTGAGGAAGGCGTTTACCCTTGGTATCAACAGGATGAAATAAATTGCGGGGCGAAGAGGGGGATTACGCATGCGCAGTAGCGCCGATAATGTAAGGTTATTTCATTACGCTATTTTCGTTACGTAATTTCTGGATTTGGTCTCCACGCTCAAGGCCCGTGATAGGAGCTATGCAATAGCTAAAAAATTTACGTTGTTAGTGTCAATAACATATCATAATATGAGTATTTGTTGTTGTAAATTCAACCTTTGATATACATAAATTGAAATTTTCAGTTCTCTAATTATCACCGTTCCAGAGATACAACCTGGTTACATACAGACGGATGGACAGAGAAGTTCCGTTTTAACTTTCGGTTCGGAACCCTAGAAATGGAACAACTGCCCCAAGAGTGTATTAAATTTCTAAATGTGACACTTATATAAATTTTATTGCGGAGATAGAAGTAAGAAATGTGACACACACTTTTACTATCATTTTGTACGTAACTTCGATTGCAAACAGCAATATTTTTAACCGACTTTAAAAAAAGAAGGAGGTTCACAATTCGTCTGTATGTTTTTCTTTGATTTTTTTAAGCTGTTGCATAGTTTCTATCGCGGGCCTTGAGCGTGGAGACCGAACCCAGAAATTCCGTAACGAAAATAACCTGACACCGACGGACGGACGGACATACGGACGGACGGTCGGACGGACAGACAGGTCACCCATCGGTTACTACGCTCAAAAAGTGAAACCTGAATTAATATCAAAGAAAAAAAAAACAAAGTAAAACAATACTGCTAACTAAATAAAATAGTTTAAAAAAACTAAAAAACACGCTTTATTTAATCGAATTATTGCATTGTCATCGGTCTTTGACAGGTGTGCAAAATTTGAATAGAATCTGACCGTTTAAAGTGGGTCAAAATAGCGTCCAAAGGAGTCGGTTACAAACATACAAACAAACATACAAACAAACATACAAACAAACATACAAACAAACATACAAGTGAAGCTAATATAAAGCGTGTAATAATAAAATTGGTCAAGTGCGAGTCGGACTCGCGCATGAAGGGTTCCGTACTATTATCTATGCAACATAAGGCAACGTTATTAGTATCGAGCAAGAAACGGTAAAAAAATCATGTTTGTTGTATGGGAGCCCCCCTTAAATATTTATTTTATTTTATTTTTAGTATTTGTTGTTATAGCGGCAATAGAAATACATCATCTGTGAAAATTTCAACTCTCTAGCTATCACCGTTCTTGAGATACAGCCTGGTGACAGACGGACGGACGGACGGACGGACGGACGGACGGACGGACAGCGAAGTCTCAGTAATAGGGTCCCGTTTTTACCCTTAGGGTAAAATCGGAACCCTAAAAAGCGATTTTTTTTAAAAAACACCCAGTTATTCTATTCCAATTCCAAGGAACCAAAATTGAAGGAGGAAAAATGAAATTGGTGTAAATACTTAGCTGCTTATCCCAGCCGCAATCAGTATTATTTTAAATTTTATTATTAACCCAAATACCAGGGAAACATAAGTTATATAGTAGTAACGTAAAAACAGTTTTCACCTTAAATCTATTTTCGTATTTGACTAAAATATTGAAGTTTTAAAAGCTTTTTAATTAATAACTTCCTACTTGTTTCTGTACGCCTGGTAGCTTTAAAACTGGTTGATCATTAATTTTAAATTAACTCTGGTTTAATTAAAATGGTTTGCTATATTTAACCGACAACGAAAAAGGAGTGTACTTAAATATATTGAAAAAAAATATATGTAAAACTAGCTGGCCCGGCAAACGTTGTTTTGTCATACCAAAAAAAGTAAAAAAAAAAAAATACTATAAACCTCACGGAGCCCGAGACCTTTCCAACGAATGCAAAACAGTGGAAATCGGTTCGTGCGTTCTGGAGTTATAGCGTCAGGAAGGAAAACCCGACTTATTTTTATATAGTAGATATGTGGGAATCTTCGAGCACAAAACCATCAGGAGTTACCCACGCTGTTTTCTTTGTCTGCAATATTATAAGGTCGGTGGGTTGCCGTAGTAACGCAAACAAACACTATAACGTAATTTCAATTTCCATTGGTCTCATGCACACAATGAAACAACACTGTCTGTACACATTGAGTATGAACATTGGTCTTGCACCTTTATCGGCGACCGTCTTACGTCAACTTCTCTTGGTTCTCTTTTCAACTTTAATGGACACACATAATTTAGAAATTTACGCGAAAAAAAATTACGATACCTCTGAATAACACTTACCCATGGTTTAGTATTTACGTTGTGTTTGTATGTGTGCACTGATCTCCGTCACACCTGTCTTTATTTACTTATCACAATTTTAATATTACCTGAAAAAGAAAAAAAATCTATTGTTTATACTCTACTACAATGTACTTATACAATCCTAGTACAACTGGTAGTTTAATTTAATATTAATTGCAAACTGACTGATAAGTTAAGATACTTGGCAAGTTAAGATTTTAAGTCCGTCACTTCACGGACTAAAATAATTAACAATTAATTTAGCTTAGCTTGGGACCAGAGGACGTTGTGTGAAATGTCCATGAATATTTATTATTATTATTATAATTGTACCAATTCTACATGCACAACTAAACTAAAATTAACTGAAAAATGAATTTTGATAGTGTTAAAAACACAATACGGCAATTTTAACTGAGCTTTCTTATTATAAAGACTGTTTTATTATAGACAAACGATTGTAATTAATAAAATAAATGTACACAACAAAATCGCCAAATAATCAAAACACAATATAGTTAATTTTTTAGTAAAGTTTAGACTTTAGTTGATTAGTTGTGCATGTAGAATTGGCACCAATGTTAATTCTTATTATAAAAATTGTATGGATAACGATTTTAATTAAATCAAATACACAATAATTAAGTTGTTTTCATTTTAATTATGTTACATTAAGTTTTCGACTCACTAGAATTGGCCCCAACAACCTATTTTAATTTATTATTGTGTACTTACAAACGGAATTATTTAGCTTCATAATTTATTCAATTATTAATTACCAAGTTCGGACTAGGTTAAGTTTTTTAACACGATATCGTGCTTTCAACAAATTGTAGCTCTACAATATTATGTACTCCTGGTACATGGTAATCAAATTAATTATTAAAACTAAAAAAAAAATATTTTATTAATTAATAATTATTATTCTATATACGTTTTGTATAGCTCGACTCCAGGTCGGTTTCTTTTTTAAATGGCCAGGTACGGGCTTGTGCCAAGTACTCTGGTTACATAGTTGTAGTTGTATGGTGTGTGTTTGGTACTGTGTTGGGCGTATGCGGATGATGTGTAGATGTTGTTTGAGATGTGTGTGTGTTTCTTTGTGTAGTTTGGAGTGGGAGTGATGTAGGGTTTAGGAATCTTCTAACTATTGAGCATGTATCGATGACTACTGATTTTTGTAATGGAATGTATGTGTTTTCTGGAAGTTGTAGAGTATTCAATGCTATTTTAAGTGTTTTCGGGATTACACCGGTTGAAGAGATAACAATGGGGACTATTTTTACTGTTTCTTGGTGCCACATTTGTTTTATTTCGTCAGCTAAGGGTATGTATTTTTGTATCTTTTCTGTGTATTTTTGTTTAAGATTATGGGTGTTGGGAACGGTGATATCTATTAGGTATGTAGTGTTAGTTTGTTTAAGAGTTAGTGTGATGTCAGGCCTATTGCTGAGAATAGTGCGATCTGTTATGATGTCCCTGTCCCAGTATAGCTTGGCAGTGTTTTTTTCTATAACATTTTTTATTATTATAATTATTATTATTTATTAATTAGTAATTAATTAATTTTAATTATTACTAATTATTATTAAAAACTAGTGTTGCCCGCGACTCCGTACGCGTGGAATTTAAAGTTTCATGAAAATCCATCCATACATCCAACATTAAGGGCCTACATCAATATCATCGCCGACACGTACATATCAACACAGCCAGTAGGCACAGAAAATGAAGAATTAGGGATACTTTTCCTATTTACTCAAAATCTACTAAATATATTTTAATTCTGAACCACGTGTTTCTATACATAATAGTTACCTATGTTTTTAAAGTTATTTCATTAGTTAATACGCTAATAGACCGACAAATGAAAAAAATAAAAAATTAGAGAGGTTAACATAATATTTTCTAACACTTGCGCGACTCATCTGTTTAAATAAAACTACTTTTTACGGATTTAGACGCGTATATCGTCGGTATAATTGAAGAACTAAATAACTCAAAATTTCAAGTTTCGAGATAATCGCGATTTAGTGTTTTTTTGACACTTTTTTGACATTATTAAGAAATGGAGAACAATTTTACCGTCGGAAATTTTATATGCTCTAGGCATGTCTGCTGACGATTATATGCTTAATCAAACCAATTCCTTTCATTAACCAAAAAAATATTAAAAATCAAAAACCAATTATCTAGTTCTGCCACACCAAGATTTTTGTAACTGTATCGTACTGTACCGTAGTTAGCTAACTTTGAGTAGTAGTTATTCAGTTCTTCCACACATTAGATGAATGTAAATACTCAAAATTGGGTCAACAAGTACACTTATTGACTTCTGAACCTAAAGAAATATTCAACCACGAACGTTATGCACTTTAGTAAATGTTAATTGGCATAATTTTATCACTGATTATTGACTTCACATGAAATAAAAATATCAAGGTTGGAAGTAGTAACATCGTTTGTTTAAAAAACCTATCAAGAGCAAGATATACACGCACACTTAGGGTTTTGTACCTACTAAATCGAAAAACACAATTCTCTGTCTCTTCAGCCCATTAATGTCCCTCTGTTGGGCACGGGGCTCCTCCACTTTGGGACGTATCATGGTCTACTGTGTCGCCCTAACCAAGGGTATTGGCACAGGCTTTATTTTCGACTTTCCGTCTCTCACAGAGGATAATATCTGTGTACAATGTTCCTTCGCTCGCTTTTACTGTACTGTGGGTAGGAAATGGGGAAAATGGGACTCTTATATTCTTAATTCGTTACCACACGGACAGCACAATTAAGTGCATCAAAATGAGCAGTGAATTAAGCTTCACTGACTTCATCTTGTAATTGAAATATAGGATATCGCCTCCATATCTGCTACTCATAGTTTGGTATTGGTATAAACTATTTTTTCGTATTATGTGATAGCCAATTACCATTTTTAGAATTTTTCCTGTATTAACATTACAGCAGGAAGAGGTGAAAGCGAAATAGTTATGGAGAGAGCGTTACTTGGGCGTATTAAGAAGGTTTTAAAAAGCCTTTTGACGGGTGGCATCATGGTTTCAATTTCTGGCTATTCCTTTGGTGTAATCGAAGGGTATCACTAAATTATAACTAGGCTTAACTAAATAACTCAATTTAGCTCATTTATTTCATACTCAAGTGATCAGAAGTCACAGGTTTGCATTTTTTATAGAGTTATTCATTTTTTCGAATAACATTTAAGAGTTAATTTAAAGATATTCATTTCTTCCACTAAAACACGAAAATGGCTGTATTTTTGGATTGAGTTAAGACATGAGAATGTAATTACTAAATTATAACTAGGGTTAACTAAATAACTCAATTTAGCTAATTTATTTCATACTCAAGTGATCAGAAGTCACAGGTTTGCATTTTTTATAGAGTTATTCATTTTTTCTAATAACATTTAGAGTTAATTTAAAGATATTCATTTCTTCCACCAAAACACGAAAAAAGGCTTTATTTTTGGATTGAGTTAAGATATGAGAATGTTTGTTAGATCAAAAGATGCGGCACATTTTGGGCTTCACGAAAATGGTAAAAGCTCAATTTAGCGAAAATGTGAGTTATTTAGTTTTATTTATTTAGTTTATTTATTTAGTTCTTCCATTATACCGACGATATTTGTTTTAAATTTTGGCCCGACGTTTCGGAGACTTTGCAGTCACCATGGTCACGGGTGAGACTGAGCTGTAATGTGTCTTCTACGATCAGTTATTACAGGGTTTACCCACATTCGATTTTTAATTTTACATTGACCATAAAGATAGACTATGGTGACTGCAAAGTCTCCGAAACGTCGGGCCAAAATTTAAAACAAATATACGCGTCTAAATCCGTAAAAAGTAGTTTTATTTAATTAGAGAGGTTGTTTCGCCAAGATTTTCTATCGAGAAAACTTTTTTCAATCGCGTTTCTGAGTTTATGCGATCCTAGATCATATATTGAAAAAAACATATACTTAAAAATTAGAGCTCTAGCCATTCAATCTAAAGAAACAATGAAAACTTCGTACATAGAAAAATGCACGAAGCTATTTTGGAATCCTCTTAACCAAATATCCAAACATTGGAGTATGGATAGAAGACCAAAGAAACGTTCGCGTTGCTCAGCCAACAGTTTAAGTATTTTATTTTATAGCGCGTAATTCTTTTTTCGTCATATCTCCTAAGATATTCATTTAAATTTCATGCTGTAAGGAACAGCTATAATCTATATTAATTGCGAAAGCTAACTAAGCTATTTAATTTGATAAAAAATATTACTATATACACATAAATAGCTTTTGAAAACACCCTATTGAATTTGATAATTTTTTTGACATTATTATGGGTACAGCGGGTTTCCTTTAAAAGATAGACATATGCTCTCGCGGACTTTTTAAAGAAGTATAGGTAATAATCAATTCCTCCATACATTACTTTGTTGTACCTCACATGGATAGGGCAGCGTTTTCATTTAAAGATCGCGCTCGTCCGATATTCTCAGCAAATTTAATCATATCTCATCTAAAATACAGCAAACCACAACCAATTTTTCAAAAAAAGGTATCCTGTTGAACAATTCTATCTATTAAAAAAAATTGCATCAAAATCCGTTGCGTATTTTTGAAGATATAAGCTCACATAGGGACATACATACAAAAATTACGACTTTAAAGATAAGTAATATGTATATTATTATGGGGTGGTATGGGTGGTATAAACTCAATCGAGTGACGAATGTAGTGGCCTAATTTGATTACTGAAAAGCACGACCGCGATAAGCTCAGTTGGAAGAGTATTCCAAGGTCGTGGGTTCAAGTCCCGCTTGCGGTAATCACTTTTTCCACCATAATTTGATTTATTAAGTAAAAGCATAGCATGTAAAATGCAAAATTAATAAATTACTTTAATTAAGACATGCTTGAAACTCCTGTACATTTATGAACTCCTAGTGTATTCAAAAGAAAATTAAAAAAAAATAACCGGTCAAGTACGATTGGCACACGAAGGGTTTCATACCTGGTAGGGGAGCCCACGATGCTAAATGGGGATTTACTCAAGCGTCATAGAGACCTATTGAGTTGCAAAGCTTAGATGATAAGAAGAAAAAAATGTTATGTGATTTTTCACTTTTAGCGGTGGGGAAAGCGGCTATAGATTTTTAAATATGTAAAAAAATACTGTGCAATGGACATTCTCGAACGCGTCAGATATTGATAGCATCAATGCCGTACGTATTTTTAATAATGTACGTATGTTAATCTTATCGTTTGCAGGATGCGGGTAGTTGCATATAAGGGTTGAAAATGAAAAAAAAAAAATTAAAAAAAAAAATATCGAGCGCGTCAGATTTTCTAAGGTAGTATACCAAAAAAAAAGCTTCCATTCACTAATCTGACGATTTCGATGTGACGCAAACTCACGGCCATTTTTATAATATGCAAAAAAAAATCGCCATTTTGAAATACTCAAGCGCGTCAGATTAAGATATTTATGGTTCATCTTTATGTTCTAAACGTGCCGTCTCATAATCTGACGATTATCTAGAGGGATTCGCCTAATCTGACAAAAAAAAATTTTCTAACACTTGCTGCAGTGCAGACTGCAGTCACCATGGTCACGGGTGATACAACACGGGTGAGGTCTCACCCGTGACCATGGTGACTGCAAAGTCTGCGAAACGTCGGGCTAAAATTTAAAACAAATATACGCGTCTAAATCCGTAAAAAGTAGTTTTATTTAAAAAAAAATTTTTTTTTTTAAATTATTGAACCTAATTAATTGAAAAGCTCAGGAAATAGCATGCAAATAAATAAGTTTATGCTTTTTAAGTAAAATACTTGTATTTATAAAAAATAATTTAAAATTTTTTTTTTTTTAATTTAATATTTTATAATTAATTGATAAATTAATTATCATCTTCATCAGTGGAGCAATAGATAGAGAAAGAGTGCAGCTGCACGTATTTAACTTTAACGACGAATTTTTATTATTTCGGCTTGCGGAAATCGTCAGATTATATATTTTTCGTTACCCTTGAATTATTTCCTTCAAAATAAAAAAAAATTTGGTACGCTCGAGAATATCGACATGAGGTTTTTTTTTAACAACTTTGCTGCCCTCCCCTTTCTTTACGTCACTCTCAAATTGTCAGATTAGTGGAATATACGCTATTAGGATATAATTAACACACCTTACCTTAATCTGACCCGCTCGAGAATTTCTGATGGTCAATTTTTTTTTACTAATCTGATCTTGTATCCTTCACGGGCGGCTTTATATAGGAGGCTAGAGTTTGGTTGAGGTACTTAACCGGGTACAAGGTATCCCCCTGTATATTAATCTGTCGCGCTTTAGTAAATCCCGAAATCCCCTCTTGGGCTCCCCTACTAACCGTTATTATCATAACCCCCGACCCAAAATAATGATATAAGTAAGGGCAGGAGGATGATGATTAGTATTTATAGTTGTAGCAGCAAGTGAAACTACGTGACACAGCTAGTTTATCAATAATGATGCATGAGAAAAGTTTTTCACCCCACTTTCATCGAAAAACAGAATATATTCAAAGCATACGTGAAAGTTAGTACCAGGAGACCATAAAATATGACACGTATAACCAACATAGGCATAGTTTAAGTGTCGAATAAACAAGTTGTGACATGCGACACGGTCAGGATGTGAACCCCCCTTGTCTCACACCGCTCTCGCATCTCTCGAGAGCCCTACATTATTTATGGTGAAGGCATCGATCACTTATAATTCACCGCCTTATTATTGCTGTGAACCTAGTACTTAAGATTTAAATTATTGAAATGGGGCAGCTTTTTAGGGTTTTCTGTTTATTTCGTTTTGCTGCTATATTTTGACATATTATTAAAACCGGTCAAGTACGAGTAGAATTTGCACACGAAGGGTTTCGTATCATTATTATCATAATTAGTTTATCATATTAATGACGTCTTATTTGTTGTTTATCATCAACTGATATACAAAAAAAACTGTTAATTTTTCAGCTCTCTAGTTAACACTGATCCAGAGATTGAGCCTGGTGACAGACGGACTGACAGCAAAGTCTCAGTAATAGTCTCGTTTTACCTTTTGGTAAGGAACCCTAAAAACTGTATAAAATTTAAGTCTTTAAATTAACTGAAAAGATAAAAAAATAACACATTTTTTGGCAACCAAATACCAGGATGACATCATAGGTGAAGTGGTAACATTAATCATAACATAACACACTAACATCCTGTCATCGATTATTAGCAATACTTTTGGCAAACATGTACTAGGATGACATAATATAGAAAGAGTATACATTAATGATGACAAACAAAACATTATCCATGTTTAAGGATATTAATAAGCGTCTGGCTTTCCCCCCCATTTCCTCCCCCCACTTCTCACCCCCTCGAGTCCCACTTTGAGACGAGCACAGATATTAATAACACGACCATCGATCAGTCGCTTGTTTATCTTTGATGGCATATTATTAACTTTTATGACGAATAATTTTACTATCAAAACTCCACAAGGTTTCTGTGTCCCTGGTACATAAAAAGTTTTTTAGTACGCTCTCCAGCCCTTTAATGTCCCACTGTTGGGCACGGGTCTCCTCCACTTTGGGAATTATGACCTACTGTGTCGCGCTGACCAGGCGTGTTGGTAAAGGGTTCATTTTCGAGTTTTCCGTCTCTCACAGAGTTGTTGTAATAATAGATACTCATCATCATTATTCTCCTGCCCTTATTCCGTACGGATCCCTAAGTATACGAGGCCACACGCACTTGAGCGTTTTTAGGGTTCAATGAAAAATTATGGTACGGAACCCTTCGTGCGCGAGTCCGACTCGCACTTGACCAATTTTTATTTATTCGTTTGCTTATAAATTTTATTCACGTTTACTCATAAAATTATAACATTATTCTCACATGAAAGTTGAGAAGATAATCTTAAAATTGTGTTCACTTCGTACCTACATCTTAGTTTATTTAATATTAATAACACATTAAGGGATGAAATCTTACCCTCTGACGTTATAAAATATAAAAAAGGATAATCTTTGGTCACTTCTTTAACCACCTACTTAAGCAGTACCAGCGACCGTATTATGAGCTCTTATTCCCAGACCGTTTACGGCGTGAATGGAACGGCCTGGCAAATTCGTATTATGAGTATATTATTGACAGCGAATCAGTGGTCACGAGACTTCAGACTGATATCGGGCCGACTTTTGTTTCACTGGCTGGCGATAAGCGTATTACGAGCGTAAATTTGACACGTAGTTGATCGTTTTAACTATCTAGAAGTGACAAGTAAATCCATTCAATAGAAGCTGCTACATTGTTACGTATAATAAATTGTTTTGGTTTATTTAGAATTAAAAGTAACTATTATCTACATATTAACGATGGGTGATGAAATAGAGGTGTTTGAATTTTCGGAGAGCGACGATGATGAACAAAACACTAGTCTAATGCGAAATAAGTTAAATATAAAAAATAATATTAATATATTATTAAAATAATTATTCATTACAATAATATCGCCATGTGTATTAAAGTTACTTTCATGTGAATCATCAAACAAAAAATATTTTTTTTAAGAAACTTAAATGTCCGTTCTAGGATAATGAAAAACTAAGCCTATGTTCCCGCTATATCAGCTGACAGTTCAAGTGACGGGTGTCGTTCCAAAACTAAATCCCAAAAGATAGATGAATTATATCTTATACAGGGTGTGGCGTAAATAGTGGTCCACCGTTCAGGGTTAGGTACATCAGGTAGGTACCTACACCATACCAAAATTTTAAACCGGTCCGCCGACTGGTTACGGAAAAAAAAATATTTTTAATTTTTTTCAAGAAATTCCCATTTTCATTACGAATTTGACCACAGTTTCAACAAAAAACATTATTTTTGATTTTCTATTCGTGTTTATTCATGTTGAATGTATGAGCTATCATAAAAAAATAAAGATTTGTATTGAAATTGTAGCCTTTACGAGAAAAAGTGATTTCTTCTCAATTCTTAACCTAAATTTTATCGCATCACTCATATTCAGGAGCTTTTTTTGAAAAAGAAATGTACTACACTGTTAGTGCCCATGCATTTAAAAATATGCTCATGATGTACTGATTATAAAATGGTATAATAGTACCGCTTTTCAAAAATAGAAAAAAAAATACTGCATTTGTAACTGAAAATAAGTAAGTCTTCCTGTTACCATTTTCGCAACATAATATTGAAACAAAAATTTCGTCTACCTTATTTATGTGCCCATTCTTACTGTAAACTTGGTCATAGTGACAACGACAATATTATTATTGTAATTGTATTGGCAAATGAGAACACAAAAGTTACTACAGACAGGGTATTAAAAAAAAACAACTTTGACATCATAATTATTTATTTATTGATTAATACAATCGGTGCTCAAAATGGCCCCCATTCGCAGCTATACACGCTCTGCACCGTCGAATAAAGGAGCGTTTAAGACGTCGAGCAAACCCGCTTTCATTGATTTTTCCAGCTGCTGTCAGAATCCTGGTCCTTAATTCTTCAATATTATTTATTGGTCCCTTGTATACGTCTTCCTTTAAGCATCCCCAATAAAAGAAATCCAAAGGATTAAGGTCTGGGGAGCGTGGTGGCCATAGTATTGGGCCTAACCGCCCTATCCATCTGTTTGGATAGGCCACATTAAGGTGCTCTCGTACCCTTACTGCATAGTGAGCGGGACAGCCATCATTTTGTAGCCACATGCTGTCTCGGATCTCTGTAGGGACACTTTCTAGAAGTACGGGTAAATCTGTCTGTAAGAACCCAAGATACCTTTCTGCGGTTACGGTTTCTGGCAGTTCTAATGGACCAATTATTTGTCCGTTAATAATGCCGACCCAAAGGTTTATTTTAAATTGGTATTGCGATCGATCTTGTCTCATGACGTGCGGATTTTCTAACTGCCAGCTGTGCAAGTTGTGTAAATTTAAATATCCATCTTTTCTGCAAGATGATTCGTCACTCCAAAGTATTTTATTAAAAAATTGCTCGTCCTCTCGTATTCTACGCAGCATTTCTCTGCAAAATCTCACTCGCGGAGGATAGTCCCTTGGTAACAGAGTCTGTACCCTTGTATAATGGTAGGGATGTAGCTCGTGTCTTTTTAAAATGCGATGTACGGTTCTGGTAGATATCCCCGTTGTGCGAGATAAGACTCGGACTGAGGTTGTAGGATCTTGTTCTGCCAAATTCAGTACCTGATCATCGGCATGTCTCCGTGGGCGTCCTTCTCTTGCACCGCCTACGCCTGAGCCGGGTATCCTCCCTTCGGTGTATGCATTGTGGACTCGCCCAAACACCCTGTGGTCTGGATGTCTGCGATCGGGATATCTCTCCCTGTAAAGCCGAGCCGCCTCTCTGCCGACTCCTCCACATTCTCCGTAAATAAAATGCATGTCAGCATATTCGCGCGGTGTATACTGAGACATTTTTGTTATCACTGCACTGCACGTTTGTCCAAATCGTTATGCAAATCAGAGTCCGGTAAACGTAAGCAAGATTATTAGATGTCACCAAAACGACAAGTCCAAATCACTTACGCAATCAACCGGAGTCCAGGGGAATAGCAAGAAACAGCGGAGTTAAACACAAATGAAACGAAACGTATACGATGCACGGGAGCGTAGATCGTACTAATTGTTTATGTACCATTTCTTTCCGATCTCAATTGCTAGAAAGGAAAGGGACAACAACAACAAACTACATCCTTTCCTTATCACTATCCTATTGTTTAGTTACTCCAGCTACGTTACGCATTACAAGAGTGTGCGCACTTCAATAGGTCTTTTGTTATGGTTCAGGTACAGAGCGACCTTTTTTTATAGGACACGACATGATGTAGAATTATTTGGAGACGTGGAGTCAAATATCAGTTGTAAGATTGAGACTTTGTTTTATTTAATTCCATATTTAAATGGGTAAAAACAAAAAGACAACATTTTTGTTTAAATATTATGTTGCGAAAATAGTAACAGGAAGACTTATCCGTTTTTAATTACAATTGCAATAAAAAAAAATCTATTTTTGAAAAGCGGTACTATTATACCATTTTATAATCAGTACATCATGAGCATATTTTTAAATGCATGGGCACTAACAGTGTAGTACATTTTTTTTTTCAAAAACCGCTCCTGAACATGACTGATGCGATAAAATTTAGGTTAAGAATTGAGAAGAAATCACTTTTTCCCGTAAAGGCTACAATTTCAATACAAATCTTTTTTATTTTATGATAGCTCATACATTCAGCATGAATAAACACGAATAAAAAATCAAAAATAATGTTTTTTGTTGAAACTGTGATCAAATTCTTAATGAAAATGGGAATTTCTTAAAAAAAATTAATAATATTTTTTTTTCTGGAACCAGTCGGCGGACCGGTTCCAAATTTTGGTATGGTGTAGGTACCTACCTGATGTATCCAACCTTGAACGGTGGACCACTATTTACGCCACACCCTGTATATAAAATTCACGTGTCACAGTGTTAGTAACCGTACTCCTCCGAAACGGCTTGACCGATCTTTATGAAATTTTACATGCATATTCAGTAGGTCTGAGAATCGGCCAACATCTATTTTTCAAACCTTTTTTTTTAGTATGGCAAAACAACGTTTGTCGGGTCAGCTAGTAAAATAATAAAATCTAAATATAAAAATAGATAGTATTACCGTTCTTTTCTTTTATATAATGGTCTAAGTAACTTGTGTTTAGCAAATATATTATATTGTGTATTATATTGAATACAAAAAAAATTGTAAAATATAACCGTCACTAGCCGATAAACATAATAATTAAGTTTCCGAACGACTCTATCAAAAAGCTTTACTCGGCCATAGACACTTAATCCATTCAAAAGTCGGCTAGTTTTATGTATGTCATAATACGAAATAAAAGTCAGGCCATTTGCCGCCGTCAACAGAATCGCCTGGAACTTGCATGATATTTTGAAAGCTCATAATACGCCTGCAGTACCTTTTCCATTTTCAAAGTCGGTCAAAAATTTATTGACACAATCGATTTGAAAATATGTTTTTTTTTGTCTTAATTGCTACACAACTTTAGTACCACTACGCAGAAGGCTACGAGAAATATAAAAAGCTACGGGCGACTACAGTATTCTATACCCACTGCTACGGAGCATGCTACGAGTTGTATAGCCTGTATGTAAAATGCTACGAGCGAAAACGCGGTTAAAACCTGGTGCTACGCAGTATGCTACGTCAAATAAAATGTTTGTAGAATGCTACGTGAAGCTGTATAGTTCTACAATATAGCTACGCAGAATGCTCCGAGAAAGTTATTTATATTAAGCCATCCTATTGAACCACTCTATTTAATAAAAAAAACCGAAACAAAATTCGTTGTGTAATTTTGGAGATTTATGCTAACATAGGGACAAAAATACAAAAATGTTATTGTATTGTCGGAACACTTATATTCACCGTATCTTCAACTTTTAAATAACAAAGTTTTATATTTTTATGAGAGATAATTTGATATCTTATTTTACGCGTTTTTTTCAGAACTTTTTTGTAATTTAGGAGTTTCTTGTGTGTTAACCACAAATCGCCAACAATAGATACCGCATTATTACTCTCAACGTTCTTTCTAACCGTCGGGCATGTATGACCAGCGGCTGTATTATGAGCTTTTATTTACAGGCAGTTTACGCCGTGAAATGAACTGTCTGGCAAATTCGTATTATGAACAAATTATTAGTCAGTCAGTTCGCTAAACCAGTCATACATTAATATGTTTAAGGAAAAGGTACAACTAAAAGTTAAAGTAGTACTAACTAAAAATTTTCAACTAAAAGTTTTATTTTTGCCATAATACCTAATTTAGCCATGCAGTTTACGGCCCGCCTGGAACTTGAATGATTTTAAAAAGCTCATAATACGCCGGCAGATGTAAGAGTTTCAATGAAGCCAAGGAAGTAAATTTAGAAGATCGTAGCTCTATAGTCTCTGCCTACCCCTTAGAAATAGGCGTGATGTTATAATGATGAGGATGAAAAAAGTACCAGGCGTTCAGAAATATGAAGAAACTAATAGTTAAGATTATGTAATACATGTTTAATAAAATATTCTACGTACACACAGATAACCTAAACTAGATAGAGCATTACGAGATTTTTGTTAACGAGAATAACGTTTCAGCTGTGTGTGTGTGTGTGGACCGTCTTGCATGCGGAATCTATTACAGGTGGTTTTTGTGATTAACTTGCGGTAAAGAAACACAGAACATTCCTATACCAACAGTAGGTTAAAAACTAAAAAAAAATAACATTAATATTTACTAGCCGACCTACCAGGTTGTCAGAAATTGTAATAGGTGTAATTATATTATGTTTGGTCAAAAAGCAAAGGGTTTCCCATGATTTTCCGTGTAATTAGGTTAGAACAATATTATTTTAAATGTTCCAAATTTAAATATGAGCGTATTTTTATAACTCTTTAAGCATTATGTGCGCCTAATATTTAATTATAATTACGAATCCTTTTCTAATTCTTATCAATTAAATTGTAAATCTTAAGGGCCTCTTTCACCATTCTCAAGTAAAGCGCCAAGTAGACTAATCGCTAGTTAAAGTCACCAGTAACTACACGTGCGACGTTCACGACGTTCGAGTAGCAGTAATCTTAAGATTAAAAAATTGAAATTGACAGAAGATACTCGTAACTATTACTTGACAATTAACGCTAATCGATAAGTAACTAATCAACGCTTTACTTGAAGATGGTGAACGAGGCCCTAAACGTAACAAAAATGTTTAAAATAGCTCTTCAAATGTTATGAACACCTAGTATTTTATTAATTATACAGGTTTAAACCGCATTAACCCTACAGGATTAACCCCTATAAGATTAATTTACAAAAAGGTTATAATCAGATGCTATTTATTTATGAAACAAAAATTATTTTTTAACTAGATATTTAATATAGTTGCGCGTTCATACGCGGAAAAATTTCTCCGTTTTTGCAACATTTTTCACTGATACTTCGCCCCTATTAGTCGCAGCGTGTTACATAGCTTATAACATTCCCCGATAAATTAACTATCCAACGCGGACATAATTTTTAATATCGGACCAGTAGTTCCTGAGATTAGCGCGTTCAAACAAACAAACAAATTCTTCAGCTTTATAATAAAATGGATGGAAAATACTTTTTAGAGTTCGGTAACAAAATGTAAAAGGGACCATATTACGGCAGATAATATGAGATTTCGCTGTCCGTATTCTTGTCACCAGGCTTGAGGCTGTACCTCAAAAACGGTGATAGATAGACAGTTGTAATGTTCACAGATTATGTATTATGTTGATGTAATATAAACAAGGCCAAAAAAAATTTGTCTGATGAAGCCAAGTGTGTTTAGATAGCACACGGCGTTCTATAGTGGCTGCATACCCCCATGGATAAAAGACGTGATGTTATGATAAAATATTTAAAGGTCAACAATAAACATACAACAATCCTTAGAAGACATACCATAAAAGCCTTCTAATACAATAAAAAGCCTTCCACTAAAGCCTAAATGAGCCACAAATCGTGTCTACTTAGCCGAAGGTACCAAGGGATAAGAAAACCTGAGGAGATACGTTACTTGTCTTAAACGTCCATTAGGCTCAACCGCGCTTATCCCTTAGGGACTGCCGGGGTATTTAGGTTCGGTGACCGGTTATGTTGATCTCTGGAGGATAACCATTTTAGATGTACCTAATATATCAAAGAGGAAACTTTTTAGGGTTCCGTACCCAAAGGGTAAAAACGGGACCCTATTACTGAGACTTCGCTGTCCGTCCGTCCGTCCGTCCGTCCATCTGTCACCAGGCTGTATCTCAAGAACGGTGATAGCTAGAGAGTTGAAATTTTCACAGATGATGTATTTCTATTGCCGCTATAACAACAAATACTAAAAATAAAATAAAATAAATATTTAAGGGGGGCTCCCATACAACAAACATGATTTTTTTACCGTTTCTTGCTCGATACTAATAACGTTGCCTTATGTTGCATAGATAATGGTACGGAACCCTTCGTGCGCGAGTCCGACTCGCACTTGACCAATTTTTATTATTGTGTGTTTGTTTGTATCGGTTAGGCTCCTAAACTTCGAGAGTGATTTAAAAAAATCAATAGATTCAAACGACATTGAATGTTTAAGCTACTTAATATTGGTACCGATTCTACGTGCAAAACTAAACTTAACTAAAAAATGACAAAAACGCACAATTTTTTTATTAGAAATAGCCAATTAATCAAAATAATAGTTTTTTTTTCACTTTTTAGTTAAGTTTTGTTGTGAAATTAGAATCGGTACCATTATTTGTTACAGCAGTTTTTTCATTACGTCCACAACTGGACATGAAAAATAAATAATTAAAAGAAAATAACTATTAAGTACCTACCAGGCGGTTATAAATTGTAAGAGGTGTAAGTTAACAATACACAATCAAATTTGTAACTAACCTAGTTTAATTGTACGACAATCGATATATTATACTTATTTATAGAACAATCGTTTTATTCACCTCCCACCCACTTCTGAAATCCTGGTGTACTAGATTTTAAAAGTACCTAAACCTGGGCAAGTACGAGTTGTTACAGTTTATATTCGTCACAACGATCCCAAATAACGGGATAAAGACAGGAGAATGGTAATAAGTATTTGTTGTTAAAACATCAACTGTTTATACATATACTGTCAACATTTTCAGCTCTCTAGTTATCACTATTTCAGAGGTACAGCCTGATAAATGACAGACGGACGGACAGCGAAATCTCAATAATTAAGTCCCGTGTCGTCGTTCGGAACGGAACCCTAACAACAATTTAAATGCGTATCAGAATTAACAAGCTGTTGGCCGCAACTTCCTTCGCATAGAGTTTAGAAACGAAATACAAAAAATTATAAAACTGAAGAGTTTGTTTGTTCACGCTAAACTCAAAAACTACTGGTCCGATTTAAAAAAAATCTGTCAGTGTTGGATAGTACATTTATTGAAGAAGGCTGCAGGCTATATAACATCACGCTGCGACCAATAGGAGCGAAGCGTTAGTGAAAAACGTTGCAAAAACGGGGAAAATTTTCTAATATATGAAGACGCGAATACGAGCGAATAAGTAAAGATTAAAATCTTACCTTTATTATTAATTTTCACATAAAAAATAAATAAATTTTAAATCGAAAAATATATTTTAATTATTATTTTTCCAAATTTCAAATGAAATAATAAAATAATTGTGAAAATAAATAAAAATTGAACAGGTGGTTTGTAAGACGCGAGCTCGCTACGTAGAGTCAGATACGTGTAGCTTTGAACAAGCTCAGCTCGGCACTGGGCATGTTAAGGGAGACGTGGGGTGGCCAGTTAAGAAAATTTTGGTAAATTTGTGGGTAAATTTTGCTTGAATATTATTTTATGTCATCAATAAAGATCAGCCTTTTTCCATGTTTTAATTCTTTTGATGACATTGCCTGTTTTCCTTAAATGAGCGTCTTTTTCTAAATTAAAGCAGCAATTATGTAACATTTTTCACTAATGCTTCGTTCCTATTGGTCGCAGCGTGATGTTATATAGCCTATAACCTTCTTCAATAAATGTACTATCCAACACTGAAAGAATTTTTCATATCAAACCAGTTGTTCCTGAGATTAGTATGTTCAAACAAACAAAATTACAAGCCAAACATTATTATAAGCCATCCTCTTAAATCACTGCAACTTTAAAAAAAAAAGACGCGTGGCACTCAGGTCTGCCGCGGTAAAGCTATTGCATAGTATTTTTTATCAACTTATGCATTTCTAATTATTTATTTATTTTATTTATGCAAGAATCTAAATACCATAAACTAAAATAAGATTAATAATCCTTATTTACTGATGCTTACATCTGTCCATTGTTTATAGTAATTATAATAAAATAGCGATTGTCGATCAAATGTCAATAAAATAAAAACTAACGCCAAAACTGACATGAGTCACCTGCGCGAACAGCGAAACGGCGTTACTAGCGCCGTGAGTAGTATTATCTAGTTACGCTATCTTTGTTACGGAATTTAAATTTCGAATTTTGTGCTTTTAGTCTCCACGCTCAAGGCCCGCGATAGAAGCTATGCAATAGCTTAAAAATCGCATCAAAAGCTATTGCGTAGTTTAGAAGATATAAGCTCAAATAGGGACATAGATACGAAAATAACGACTTTGTTTTATGATAGTAAGTAAAGATTAGTAATACATAAAATTGGGTAATTTTTTAGTAGTGTGGCAACATTAAGGTTCGCCGCGCAAGCGATTTGCCCTTTCAAATTTCGAACACCATATACCACAAACGCATTCAATTTTAAATTGTATACTCCTTGAGTTAAGATTCAATTTGATATGTACGGTACCTAGTTATCCTTAGAATAGTAACTCCATTACAATATTATTTTAATAATAATAAATATGTCAATTTGTTTGTTTGTTTCAGGGTTCCGTAGTAATAGGTAAAACGAAAATCTACTATTAAAACTTCGCTGTCTGTCTGTCTGTCACCAGGCTGTATCTCTGTAACGGTGATAGCTAGAGAGTTGATGCTACAACTAATACTTATCATCGTTATTATCCTGCCCTTATCCCGTATTTTGGTGTTCGTGTGCCAGTACAACTCGTAATTGCCTAAGTTTAGTTATTTTTAAAATCTATTATACCAGGATTTCAGAAGTGGGTGGGAGGTGAATAAAACGATTATTCTATAAATAAGTATAATTTATCGATTGTCGTACAACTAAACTAGGTTAGTTAAGATTTTGATTGTATATTGTTAACTTACACCTCTTACAGTTTATAACAGCCTGGTACATTAATATTATTTTAATAATGCTACGGAATCCTTCGTGGTACGTGTCTAATTCGTACTTAACCGGTTTTTTATCTTAAATATCATAAGTAGTTTCAAGTTTTCCGTCTCTTGAAATATCCACGTTATCATTTTAAAGGAAATAAAGTGATGACATGTTAAGTCTTGAACTACTATGTATCTTTTAGTCTTTCTTCTTCTATTAAAATCCCACTTTTGGGCACGGGTCTCCTCCACTTTTGGAGGGTTTATGGTCTACTGTGGTGTACAGGGTTCAATTTGGAGTTTTCCGTTTCTTACAGAGGTTGTTATATATTATCCCTTAGCTGAGTCTAACAAAGTTCTTAGGAAGGAAATGGGGTGACATCTTTGATAGAAATGGGGTGACACCGAGTGAAGAGAATTTTGACACGGCAATGACTAAATAGGTCATCAATCAAATCTATTACTAATATCATAAAACTGAAGAGTTTGTTTGTTTGACCGCGCTAATCTCAGGAACTATTATATCGATTTGAAAAATTATTTCAGTCATGGGATCGTACATTTATCGAGGAAGGCTATAAGCTAAATAACATTACGCTGCGAACAACAGGAACGAAGCAGCAGTGAAAAATGTTACAAAATGGGAAAATAATTAAATTCCAAGCCACAGGAACGACTAGTTGTATGTAGTTCTCTATTAATGTTGAAATTCTATACTCAATACACAGACTCAATAATACCAAGCGATCGATAGCTTTTGTTCAAAGCAGACATACCTCGTGGTTGAGTGGTTCATGTAACGGACTGCGTTCACAAGTTCGCGGGTTCGATTCACGCTCGGGACAATCATTTGTGTGATATTTAAATTTGTCATACAAATTTTTGTACTAAGTCTGTGTGTTTACTATGTATTATAAGTATACAATTTACAAAAGAGTATATGTAGCATAATCAGTATTCTGATACACATAACACAAGTATATAAGCTTAGCTTGGGACCAGAGGACTTTGTGTAAAATGTCCATATATATATTCATTTATTGTACAACGGCCGTAAGTTCACCAAGGATAGTGTGAGAATTTTCTAAATAGGTCTAGTAGTTTCAGAGCTTATTCGATACAGAAAAACAAACAAATCTTTGTGATATACGTTGTGTGAAATGTCTATGAATATTTATTTATTTATTTATTTATATCTGACGAGAGTGGCGAGGATTCGGAGGCGATATCTTTCTCCAGCCCACTGTTGGGCACGGGGTACCTCCACTTTGGGAAGGGATTATGGGCTACTGTGCTGTACAGGCGTGTTTTTTGTACAGGGTTTATTTTTAAGTTTTCCGTCTCTCACACAGGATGTTATCTGTGTACAATATTCCTTAGCTGACTTTTACAAAGGAAATGGGGTGGTGACACTTGTATTTAATCTGTCACCACATTGATATACTATGGTGAACAAAGTTAGGTTTTAGAAAAAGCCTCCCAAAGTCCTGCAAAGCCTTTTTTACGACAAAAAATAAGTTATGTTACCAGGCGTCCATAAATATGCAGAGATTGATGGTTAAGATTAATAGATTTTAGATGTATCATAAAATATTCTACTTGTTCACACACAGATCACATTCAATAGATTGTACGTTACTGAGATTTTTGTTGAATTTTTTTTTATTTTTGTTTTACTTCATTATTCTCCTGCACTTATCCCATTATTTGGTGTTACTTAAGTACTGCGAATATATCTATACTTATATTATAAAGTTTAAGATTTTTTTTTATTTGTTTGATAACTTTAGGCTATATAACATCACGCTGCCACTAATAGGAGCGAAGTATTATTGAAAAATGTTGCAAAAACAGGAAAAAAAAATCTTAATATGGTCTTATTCATAATGACTTATCGGAGGTTTAAAAGGAGATTTTATCGAAGAGATAATAAACGTTTTAGCGTAAAAAGACTATTACGAATAACAAGTTTTGACAATTTTCGCGAACTTTTAAACCTCCGATAAGCTATTATGATTAAGACCGCAAGTCAGTCTACCTTATTTAATCAGTTTTTTTAATATATTCTTGTGCATTTGTCCAGTGTATGTTGATACTTGCGGAAACTATAGAGGGTGTTCTGTGTTAACAGCATCGGTAAAGTCTAATGGAGCGTCTGCCAGATGTCGTTATCTCACGCACAATCTGTTATATCTAATGGATTTTGGTTTTCACTACATTTAACCGACTGCCGTTAGGAGAGAGATTAGGATTTATTGAAAACTTGAACAAATCTGAAGATACGGCCATTTAAGAATAGTCGAATCCTTATCCTTATCCTTACTATTTTATAAGTGCGAAATCCGGATGATGACACAATAATAATTTTGACGAACTTAAGAGGGCTCGATACCAAATTATGCTCCATACAAAAGTATGGGTATCGTACTTCCGTTTTTTCTTCGCGAAAGTTAAACCGATTTTAATAGTTTTTGCGTTATATTATAGATAAAGAGTATATCTATGCTTCTATCACTTTCTTTTTTTTTCAAAACATAATAACAAAAAGAAATATGACGATCCGAAAATCCCACATTTTTCGGTTTTCTTTAGATAAAGTTGAAGCGTCTATTACACAAATTTGGTAAAGTTTTACCACAAAAGAAAGTGATAGAAGCATAGATAATTATACTCTTTATCTATAGTATAACGCAAAAACTATTAAAATCGGATTAACTTTCGCGAAAAAAAAAACGGAAGTACGAAACGTCTTTTTTCAAGGAATTTGTAGGTAAAATCCGCTTCATCTATATTTGTCCCTTTCAGCGCGGCGCTCGGGAATAGGGATAGCCATACCTAAGGCAAATACCTAAATGAGGAGTACAGTACCCTCTTAAGGTCTTATTCATAATGACTTATCGGAGGTTTAAACGGAGATTTTATCGGAGAGGATAATAAACGATTTGGCGTTAAAAGACTATTATGAATAACAAGTTTCGAACAACAAGTTAGCGAACTTTTAAACCTCCGATAAGTCATTATGAATAAGACCACTATAATTTGACGGGCTTCGTGGCGTAGTGGTTCATGTACTGGACTGCCGTTCACAAGGACGCGGGTTCGATTCCCGCTTAGTACAATCATTTGTGTGATATTCTTAGATGTCATACAAATGTTTGTACTTCGTCTGGGTGTTTCTATGTATTATAAGTATGTAAATTACAAAGGAAAAGTTGTATAATGTAGGATATCCGTATTCTGGTACACTTAACACAAGCATTAAGCTTAGCTTGGGACCAGAGGACGTTGTGTGAAATGTCCATGAATTATTTATTTATTTATGGGTTTTTTTATCTGTCCATAAATAGACCTACTAGGAGAGCATGAAATACCAGAGCAATATTTTGAAGGCCCGTATAAAAAAAATAACAATTGCTTGATCTGTAAATTTTTTTTCTATTGCAGACAATGGTACTTATTCTACACATACAACTAAACTAAACATAACTAAAAAATGAATTTTGATAGTGTCAATAAAACAATTCGGAAATGCTGACTTAATTTTCTTGTTATGAAAACTGTTTATTTAACTTACGATTTTAAATAAAATAAAATATGTGCACGACATAATAGCCAAATAATCGAAATACTGCAATAGTTGTTTTCATTTTTATTTAGTTTTAGTTTAGTTGTGCATGTAGAATCGGAACAAATTTCATCCAATTATGGTGGAAAAAGTGAAATGCCGCAAGTGGGACTTGAACCTACGACCTCGGAATACCGTTCCAAAGCTCTTCCAACTGAGCTTGATTTATTAAGAGGATACCAAAATAGCTTCGTGCATTTTTCTACGTACGAAGTTTTCATTTTTTCTATAGATTGAATGGCTAGAGCTCTAATTTTTAAGTATATATTTTTTCAATATATAATCTAAGATCGCATAAACTCAGAAACGCGATTGAAAAAAGTTTTTTCGATAGAAAATCTCAGCGAAACAACCTCTCTCATTTTTTATTTTTTTCATTTGTCGGTCTATTATCGCGTATTAACTAATGAAATAACTTTCCAAACATAAGTAACTATTATATATAGAAACACGTAAACCGGAATTAAAATATATTTAGTAGATTTTGAGTAAACAAAAAAAATATCCCTAATTCTTCATTTTCTATACCTACTAGCTGTGTAAATAGATACATGTCGACGATAATATTGATGTAGGCCCTTAAGTAAAAGCATAGCATGTCAAATGCAAAAATTATTAAATTACTTTAAATTTCATCCATTCTCGGGATAAAGTAAAGACATTTACAAAATGTTTATAATGACGGCGGTAAACACGTAATGTAACTCGCTTAAAATAAGGACCCACAATTAGTAACATCTCCACCTTGTACTAGGGTTGTGCTTCTAACATTCTATGATCTCCTGGTACTAAGAAGAAAATTTTCAAGAAAATTATTTTCTTTCTTCTTTTTGGCAAACACAGTTTTGCTGGACTCTTCTTCAGCGAATACGATCACATCCCAGTGCTCGACTATCTGGGATACCACATATACAATCGAGTATAATTAGTAACATCTCCACCTTGTTCTAAGGTTGTGCTTCTATCATTCTATGATCTCCTGGTACTAAGAAGAAAATTTTCAAATATTTAATTATTTATCAAAAAATAAATAATAAATATAATTTAATATTAATTATTATTATTTTTTTTTATTATTATTTATTTATTATTTTTTTTAATATATTTTTTTTATATTTATTATTAAAATTTGTTTTACTTGTCCACTCCAATTATTTACTGCATGGACCCCGTTCGGGTAAAAGCCAAGGAGTGCAATCTTTCTCTGTCATTAGCTCTGTCTAGCCAACTTCTTCCTGCGCATGCTACAATTATCGTCTGCCCATCTGGCCCTTGGTCTTCCTCTTGATCTGATACCCTTCGGTCCAGACCACTTTATTGATCGTAGCCATCTATCATCCTTGTAACGGGCTACGTGGCCCGCCCACCTCCATTTAGCCTTCATTGCAAAAGTTAAGGCATCGCGTACTTTTGTCTTCTTTCGGATGTCAACACTCTTTACCTTGTCCTTCATTTTTATACCTAGGCAACTCCTTTCCATTCTTCTCTGGGTACTCTGAATTTTGTTCCTGGTTTTGAGATCGAAGGTCCAACCATAGGCGAGACACTGTAGAAGTCCTGTATCCATGACTATTTTTTTGATCGGTAGCGGAAGTTGCGATTTTAGTATTTCCTTATGGTGCCAGAACTTTTTCCAGGTAATCGCCACTCTTCGGTTAAGTTCTTCACTGTTTCTTTCCTTACGAAATGAGATTTGTTTTCCTAGGTATATATAGTGGTTATTTCTTGTTGTAGTATCAACTAAAATTTTCAGCGGGCGTATTATGAGCTTTTTAAAAATCATGCAAGTTCCAAGCAGGCCGTACACTGCCTGACTAAATTATGTATTATGGTAAACATAAAACGTTTAGTTGAAAAATTTTAGTTAGTACTTAAACTTTTAGTTGTACCTTCCCTATAAACATATTAATCTATGACTGTTTTAGCGAACTGGATGGCTGGGAGTTATGTTCATATTACGAATTTGCCGGGCAGTTCCATTCACGGCGTAAACGGCGTGGGAATAAGAGCTCATAATACGGCCGCAGCTCTCTGGCTATCACCGTTCCAGAGATATACACAAATACACATATACATTAACTGTAAAATTTTCAGCTCTCTAGCTATCACCGTTCTTGAGATACAACCTGATGACAGACGGACAAACGGACAGCGAAATCTCAGATAAGGAAGTACCGTTTAACCTTTTTGTAAAGCCAAAGTACAGTTAGTACACAAAATTTAATTAAAAAAAACAGAAAAACTAATCGTTAATACCAGGACAGCATAAACAATAAGAAGCAATCAAAATACCTAGAATATTTTGCTGCTCTCATCCCTATTTCATACAAATAGTCTGTTGCGCGGTATAAAGCGCTGTGTTCAATTTCCCCTCTAACATTTTAATTATTCCGTAAAGTCGAATTCATAGCGGATATTGCGTTGTCACAGATTAAAACATAAACAGTATGACAATATATTTTTCACATAAATATTCGACTTTTTAAGCGACTTCAAAAAAAGGAGGTTCTCAATTCGTCTGTTTGTTTTTTATGTTTGTTACCTCATAACTTTTAATTGAGTGAAGCGAGCCTCCTCCACTTTGGGAGGGATTATGGTCTACTGTGCCGCGCTGACCAGGCGTGTTGGCAAAGAGTTTATTTTCGAGTTTTCCGTCTCTCACAGCAGATGTAATATCACTTAGCCGACTTTTACAGCACCCTTGAGAGGAGATGGGGTGGTGACACTTGTATTCTTAATCCGTCACCACACGGAAAAGTTAAAGAACACAATTGTACCTAAATAAACCTTCAGAGTGAAGGAAAAGAAAAAAAATGCAATAGCTTAAAAAAAATTTCTACATTGATTGAATTACCTACATAATGTAAAAAGTTTTCAATACTTTTCTCGTTTCCATACGGTATATTATTTACTCTGTGTACTTTAAGAATGTAATTATACAAATCACAGACTATTTATAAAGACTTGACATATTTTTGATGACACGTTGAAACTATCGAGAATACATAAATTATTTCTTTACTAGCCGCATCAAAATCCATTGCGTAGTTTTGTAGATATAAGCTCACATAGGGACATACATACAAAAATTGTGAAATTTTAGTTTTTTAATCCTGTCGCAAAATATGTAATGGACATTTCACACAACGTCCTATGCAGTGGTATTCAGTAAGAAAAAGTGAAGTGAATTTTCGGTGAATCTTGATCACGTGACAGCGCTCCTCTATTTTTATTGGAGGAGCGCTGTCACATGATCAAGATTCACCGAAAATTCACTTCACTTTTTCTTACTGAATACCACTGCTGGTCCCAAGCTAAGCTTATATGCTTGTGTTATGTGTACCAGAATACTGATATACTACATATACTACTTTTCTTTTGCAAATACACACTTTTAATACATAGTAAACACACAGAAGTACAAACATTTGTATGACAAAAACAAATATCACACAAATATTTGTATTGTGCGGAATTCGAACCCGCGACCTAACCAACCATTAAACCACGACGTAGTTAGAGTATACTAAATACCAGGAGATCATATTAGTATAAGAGGTATCTTTTGTTCAATAAAAAAATGAAACCGTCATTGGATTATCTCCGCCGATCATAGTTCGTAAGATTATGTTAGTTTTAGCAAAACCACAAATACTGGTGCCAATTCTGCACATCTAAACTTAACTAAAAAATAAAACCAACTATTGCTGAATTCTGATTATTTGGCACACGTTTTTGTTTTGCACACGTAACAGTTTTTTAAACAAGAAATCAATACTATCAAAATTCAAATTTTAGTTAAGTTTAGTTTAGTAGTGCGTGAAGAATTGTTGTCAATGTTAACTGAAATTTGTTATTATAAAAACTGTTTATTAAAGAGGAACGAATTTTTTTAATAAAAATGTACGTAAAAGACAAATAATCAAAATACTATATTTGATTTCATTTTAGTTAAGTTAGGTTAAGTTTTTGGTGCAACAGAATTGGCCTAGATGTTTTAAACAGATAAATAAGTTCTAAGCACTTTAGTTTTCTGATATTTTGCGCTCCAAGCAAATAACCAGGCTCGTTTAATGGCTTTTTAACTATATAAAATTAGTTATAACTGTTCTTGAGATACAGCCTGGTGACAGATGGACCGATATCTGCCATCCCAATCTTCCATACCTTACTTACTTCTTCAGTAAGAAACCTTAAAAATTTCGTACTTTATGTACCAGGAGATCATAACCGCGTGGTGAAAGATTAAGAATACAAGTATCACTACCTACTTTCTTCCCGAAGAAATTTGAGAAACCATGTTCATGAGATGATAGCCTGGTGATAGACGGACAAATATCTGGCATCCCATTAATAGAAGAGATCACACATTTCGGTAAGAAACCTTAAAAATTTCGTAATATAAGTACCAGGAGATCATAAACGCGTGGTGATGGATTAAAAATACAAGAGTCACTACCCCATTTCTTCCCGAGGGTACTGTAAGACCTAAGGGGTTTCATGAGCATTTAATATCTATAGTGAGAGACGGAAAACTCGAAAATAAACCCTATGCCAACACACCTCAGCGTGACATAGTAAGACCTAAACCCTCCCAAAATGGAGTAGGTCTGTGCCCAATCGGCTCGCGAATGTTTTAGAAGTACTAGGAGATCATATAAGAGGGATTGTTTAGCTTTTCAACAATTACAAAGGTTAGTACTGTTTTTGAAATACAGTTTGACAAACTGTCGTACGGACAAGTGGAGTCAGTAATCGAATTCCGTTTTAGATTTTGGGACGGAACCCTAAAAATTTACGTAAATAAAACGCGTAAATCGTAAAAGAAAAAATATTCCTTTTACAACAATCTTTACAAAAATATGTACGTGTAAATATTCAAATACAAGCAATTAGTGTGAACAGGGGGCGCCACTCGACGGTTCCGTAAATCATGAGAGCTCAACATTTGCAAGCGTATTATAAAGTGGCGTAAACTCACTTTAATTTAGGGTTCCTTGCACATAAAACCCTTTAGGAAAAAACTGATGTTATAACAACAAATACCTATCATCATCATTGTCCTGCCTTTATCCCGTTATTGGGAGTATGATAATAATAACTGTTACACCCTTCGTGTACAAGTGTAACTCGTAATTGCCCAGATTTAGGTAATTTTAAAATCTATAAATAAGTATATAGATGGTAATTCTATAAATAAGTATATAGATGGTGTTTTATTCTCCCTAACTATTAGGAGATAAGAAGTGACTGAATGGTATTATGTTTTATTTTCACTTATAGCTTTTGCCCGTAACTTCCTACGAGTAAAATTTAAGATAATCATTTAATTAACATTTTATACAAAAAAAAACATCCTCTTGAAAATCCGTTGCGTAGTTTTGAAGATACATAATTAAGACACATTGGGATATACATATAAAAATTACGACTTTGTTTTAAGTAAAACAGTCAATATTTTAAACACAGAATCATACAAAACAGTTTATCCAGTAAATTTCTTTATTTCAAACGGAACGCTAAGGTATAAGAACTTCTCGCACTTATCCAGCGAAATAAGTACTGAGCACTTCGAGCCTTTATACAGTAGGAGCTGACATTGGTATCTTTTCTACGTGCCGACTAAACTAAAAAATTAAAATTGTCGGTATCAATAACACAATTCGTCAATGTTACCTGAACTTTTTTAGAAAATCTGTATATTATAGACTAACGGTTTTAATTAATAAAAATGTATAATGGACAATTAATCAAAATAATGTTATAAGTTTTTTTCATTTTTAAGTTATTGCATAGCTTCTATGGCGGGCCTTGAGCGTGGAGACCGAACTCCGAAATTCCGTAACGAAAATAGCGTAATGAAAAAACCTTACATTATCGGCGCTACTGCGCATGCGTAATCCCCTCTTCGCCCCGCAATTTATTTCATACTGTTGATACCAGTGGTGGATTTACACTAGGGGCAGTCGGGGCTAGTGCACAAGGCGGCAAATTTTCTAGGGCAGCAAAATTTGGAAAGTGGCAAAAAGTTTTCTATACAATATATAATTAACTAATTCTTTTAAATAAACATTTTATCTTTCAAGAAATATAATTTAAGTATTATGTATCAAATTAAAATTTTGTATATTATAATATTGAAAATTTAAGTAAAAACTATTCAAATAGTTTAATTTATTAATTTCCATAAAGGTTTGAAAAAATTAAAGTTGATATTTTCATTTTCTGGAATTGATAAATTTATGTAGTTTTTTTGAAGAATTATAAATATTTTCAAATTATGTATGTCTTTTTGATAACAGAAACTTTTATTGATTAATGAATTTTTCTAAAATTGGAGAATTATCCAATAACACTAATTAATTTTATTTTAAAAGAACAATGTTATATTTTTAAAATTAAAATGTTGTTCCAAAATGGCATTAATTTTATTTGTATTTTATTGTAAGACGTATTTATTTAAGCTTCTCCATTGAGCTGAACTTCACCAAAACAGTGATGAAGTGATACATCGCTTCAACTTGCAGGCAATGCCGTAACCGTAATCATGGCGGACACATTCGGGCCAAAAAAGTACTAAATGTAACGGAAATTGTGTCAAATTCATTTTCGACCCAAATGTCAGTATTTTTTTTTAATTTTTTTTTTTAATTATCTCCTCTTGCCCTGCTGGGCCATGATGGTGCCTTGAGCTTTACCATGACCCGGCAAGGGATGGCCCCGTTAATCGGGGCCCGACCCGACTGGGGGAGCATTAGCTCCCCCTGACGCGTTGCCGTGACCGACAGCCGCGGCGGGTCTCGGAATACCGACCCGCCGCGCGTGACCACCTCGTCGGGAGGGGCCGCGGCCGGCTATTGCGCGGCGACGACCCCTGCCCGGGGCCATGCGGGGGGGCAAAGTGCCACCAGAGCGTTCGCGCTCCCGCATGGCCTCCCTCTTTGCCACCATCACCTCCCGAGAAAAGGAGGCGACGGCGGCCCAACACTGTTCGCTCTCGGCCATAGACGAAACCACGACCGAGAGCGACAAGTCCTGAGCCAGCACGCTGACGAGTTCAGCGCGCTGGGTGTCCCAGGCCGTGCATACGGCAAAGGTGTGCTCTGCCGTATCCACGGCCCCACTTCCACAATTGCGGCAAGCGGGATCTGACTCGATACCCACCACCTCCTACATGTACTTGGCGAAACAGCCGTGACCTGTGAGGAGCTGTGTTAGGTGATACGTCGGATCCCGATGCCTCGCCTTAACCCAGTCTCTCAGGACTGGGTGGACCGCCTCAGCGAGCCGTCTGCTCGCGGTGGGGTCCGCCAACCTCTCGGCCCATCGCTGGAAGAGATCGAACGATCTCTTCCGCGAATCACCCAAATGTCAGTATTTCGAGTTGTGGGGTTTTTAACAACTTCACGTAAAGTAGTCTTTACGTGAAGGCACAATAAACATACTTACATATCCAAACATTGGAGTATGGATAGAAGACCGAGGAAACGTTCGCGTTGCTCAGCCAACAGTTTAAGTATTTTATTTTATAGCTCGTCATTCTTTTTTCGTCATATCTCCTAAGATATTCATTAAAATTGCATGCTGTAAAGAGCAGTAATAATCTACATTGATTGCGTAAGCTAAATAAGCTATTTAATTTGATAAAAAATATTACTATATACACATAAATAGCTTTTGAAAACACCCTATTGAATTTGATAAATTTTTTGACATTATTATGGGTACAGCGGGTTTCCCTTAAAATATAGACATATGCCCTCGCGGACTTTTTTGAAGAACTATAGGTAACAAACAATTCCTCCATACATTAGTTTGTTGTACCTCACATAGATAAGGCAGCGTTTTCATTTATAGCTCGCGCGCGTCCGAATTTTTCGGCAAATTTAATCATATCTCATCCAAAATACAGCAAACCCCAATAAATTATGCGAAAACATCCATCCTCTTGAACTATTCTATTTATTTAAAACCGCATCAAGATCCGTTGCGTATTTTTGAAGATATAAGCTCACATAGGGACATACATACAAAAATAACGACTATGTTTTATAAGAAGTAAAGATAAAGATAAAGAAGTTAAGGGCCTACATCAATATTATTCAATATCACACACAGCCAGTAGGCACAGAAAATGAAGAATTAGGGATACTTTTCCTATTTACTCAAAATCTACTAAATATATTTTAATTCTGATTTACGTGTTTCTATATATAATAGTTACTTATGTTTTTAAAGTTATTATATTAGTTAATACGCGATAATAGACCGACAAATGAAAAAAATAAAAAATTAGAGAGGTTGTTTCGCTAAGATTTTCTATCGAGAAAACTTTTTGCAATCGTGTTTCTGAGTTTATGCGATCCTAGATCATATATTGAAAAAACATATACTTAAAAATAAGAGCTCTAGCCATTCAATCTAAAGAAACAATGAAAACTTCGTATGTAGAAAAATGCACGAAGCTATTTTGGTAGCCTCTTAAATTGTGCACGTAGAATTGGTATTATTAGTATAAGGCATTCCTTGAACCCACACTCAAAAAGGTATATTGTATATGGATACTGTCGTCCCTAAGTTTGCGTGAAAGAAAGAAAGAAAGATATATTTATTATGCCTCCAAGGCGGAACACGAAAACAAAAACATAAAATAAAATTGGTCAAGTGCGAGTCGGACTCGCGCACGAAGGGTTCCGTACCATTATCTATGCAACATAAGGCAACGTTATTAGTATCGAGCAAGAAACGGTAAAAAAATCATGTTTGTTGTATGGGAGCCCCCCTTAAATATTTATTTTATTTTATTTTTAGTATTTGTTGTTATAGCGGCAATAGAAATACATCATCTGTGAAAATTTCAACTCTCTAGCTATCACCGCTCTTGAGATACAGCCTGGTGACAGACGGACGGACGGACGGACGGACGGACAGCGAAGTCTCAGTAATAGGGTCCCGCTTTTACCCTTTGGGTACGGAACCCTAAAAAAAGAACATTAAATTTTTATAACTAAACAAACAAAAGTTAGGAACTAAAACTCTAAACTTAACTTAAACTATTACAGACAGAAGTGTGGTATATTAACGTGTCACACCCATGTAGGCACAAAAGGTCTGTTATTCGGCAACAGTTTTGATATTAACGGTAATGAATCACAACGCCGATATTCTGCAACGCCCTCATCAAGTGACGCTCATTAGCAAATTTTCAGGTTCAATACTAACATTAAAACTCAAATTAAAATAATGAAATTAAAATTATATAAATAAGTGAAGCGATTTGTGTGTGTGTGTGCGTAGCAACCAATGATACGTGTATGTGTGAGTGACCTCGACATCACCGATATAATTGAGAATTTTTAAAACAAAAGCTCAACCGACTTCATGTGACTTTGAAATTTGAGTGTTTTCCTCGATATCTCGGGAGATAACCATCAGATGCTAACCTGGTGACAATGAGACCACAAGGGAACCACCAGCTTTCAAATAAAAAAAGAATCATTAAAATCGATTCGCCCAACTAAAAGTTATGAGGTAAAAATAAAAAAATAAAAAGAAACATACAGGCGAATTGAGAAATTCCTCCTCTCTTTAAAGTCGTTTATTAACAGTATATTTGAAAAGGAAAACAGCATATGTAAGCTCCAATTGTCTCAATGCTCTAAGGCTGCGGTTGTAGAACTGAATATTGCACGCTACGATACTTTCGTTAATGAATAGGTAGGTACTTATAATTCCTATATTTTTCTTTAACTTTGTGACGTGTTAAGTTAATCTTACGATTTTAGTCGCAAATTGTAAAATCAAGTTTGGGTTCACAATATTTTAGTTAGAAGGACACATTTCAGTTCCACTCCTGACCATTGTGACTGCAGTGTCCGAAACGTCGGGCTGAAATTTAAAACTATAAGCGTCTAAATCCGTGAAAAGTAGTCCATCCATCCATCCTTCTTTATCCTTTTTCATCCAGTATTGAATGAAACATAAATAAATAAATTCTGTAAAGTTTTATTTAGACACCAGGCTTGCAGGATATATAAAGAGGTATCACTTAAGTCTGTCGCAGCCAATGCAATATTTAGTTCAATCGAACTCAAATTATTTAAGTTAATATTTAATTATAATTAATTAAATAAACCATAATTAATAAATTTACGGATTTAATTTTATTACCAGTCGAATAAAATAATTGGTTAATTTTTTAAATACCAGGCGCACAGCGTCTGCAAAAAGGTGTTTCTTCACTTATTATAAAACAAAGTCGTTATTTTTATATTATGTTGTTTGTAACATTCTTCAAAACACAGCAAAAACTTCTTCGATGCACAGCTTAAGTTGGGTATGGCGGAGGCAAATATGTCCTTTATTTGATGATGCATGGTGGGTGGGAGGGTTTGATGTGGTACGAAATCTTATTTTTACGAAATCTTATTCTTATTATTTTCCTTTATCTTTTCTTTTTACAATATTGTTACGTTATAGGCCACAAAATATATTTTTCTGTTTCTTTATCTTCATTAATTATTTATAATATTCATGTTACTTTTTATTCTATTTTTAGTACTGGAGCATGTGAGGCTTCTTATTCATATACATATCTGTTTTTATTTTATTTTTTAAGTTATTAATTTTTTATTTCATGGTGTACATATTTCTTGTATTTCTGTAATGTAATTTTATTTCTCTCTGTATACGAATCTTTCTGTCATTGATCTGTTTGCATGTATGTATTTACGTTTTTTTGTTATTATTCTTTATTTATCAATGTAGGTTAGTTTCACATTCGCGACTCATGGACCTAGTTGAAAATCAGTGCTAGACGTATGTTTGGCAATATGCTGAACTAGGTTCCATTTTGGAGGTATCACGGGACACATCTTTATTTGATCATTATTTTTGTGACATCTATTTTGTACTTATATACATATATATTTTGTTTTGTCTATCTTAGTCACATAAGTTATAAACATGTATCTTGATCTCGAAAACCTACCAAATAAATCTTTTTTCTTTCTTTCTTTCTTTCTTTCAAAACTACGCAACGAATTTTGAAGCAGATTTTTAGGCGTCCGATTGTTTGACCAAAAGTCATTTGGCAAAACTACACTTGACGAACAACGTTTGGCAAAACAATGAATTCGCCTATTGATCATTTTACAAATGTTTCATTTTGCCAAATGATCAACACTTAAATTAACATTTTACAAATTATTACTTTACAAAACTAACATTTGCCAAATGAGTTATCCGATAAATCTACTATTGGTCTAAAAATTTGGTATTCTTGTTAAAATGTCCATATTTTGCATATTTTTTTGCAAAGCCACTGCTCTGGATTTTCCTAAAAGAAAATACTATAAGTATTAATTGATATATTTTATCTACTATATAAAAATAAGTCGGGTTTTCCTTCCTGACGCTATAACTCCAGAACGCACGAACCGATTTCCACGGTTTTGCATTCGTTGGAAAGGTCTCGGGCTCCGTGAGGTTTATAGTTAAATTTTTTTTTTTTACTTTTTTTTGGTATGGCAAAACAACGTTTGCCGGGCCAGCTAGTTTTAAATAAATAGATAGAATGAAAATAAATGATATTTTACTTTATTAGCAAAATAATTACTTATAAACCTGTTCGTCTTTGGAGATATATATCTATTTTATTAGATTGTGTTAGGTTAGGTTAGAACTTTAACCCCAAACGCACGAGCCGAGCGAGCAAAGTGAGCGTGCCGCGGCAGCGGCCGGCGACTGCCAGAAGCGACTTTAGGGCATTTCTCCCATTAATAATGATTCATGATGATAATGATACATTTAAAACAACTTAATTTACGAAACATATCATTTGGTGAAATGAACCAAAGGTCAATTGACATTAGAATACTTAACACATTTGTCAAGTGTAGTGTTTGCGTCATTTGCTAAGTAAGTTTTTGTAAGATGATACTTTTTTCAAATGTATCGTTTGCCAAATGATCATTTGGTGAAACGTTGTTTGTCAAATGATCATTTGTCAATAATTTGTTGGTCAATCATTAGGGAACCAGATTTTTGAAGTGAAACTTCTTTAGACGCATGAGGGTAAAATTTTTACAGATGTAACGTCACGCAGGTATGCAACGGAAGTGTCGAAAAAGAGAAAGAGAGAGAGCGATCGAGACGATTGAGAGAGAGTAAGACAGGGCGAACGTAGCATGAAGCAACTAGCCATGGAGTGAGAAAGATCGAGAGAAAAAGTGAGACGAAGTGTCATGGAGCGAGAGGTGGGAGAGAGCTATAGTGAGAAAGATTGAACGAGAGAGAGAATAAGGGATATCGAGAAATAATACACGCTATATTGGTTTGTGTATTCGTTTACTAGTTAATTATTAGAAATTTAGATGGCAATTCTGTCGCATAACGTCATTTTAATATTTTAATGATAATTAAATTCCTAACATATATTATCTTCCTTTTTCCCTTCCTCTAAGTCTCGGAAATCTAAAGTTTTAGATTTGTATAAATATAAACAACACTTATAAATTAACCTTCATAAATTAATTTAACCAAAGAAGTTTCACTTCTGACATGTGTACTTTGTACGCACGCACTTTTTTTTTTAAATTCCACGCAAACGCGCACTGTAATATATACCATTGAATTAAAACTAAAGTTCTTTTAATTATTATTTAATTAATAAATGAACAAATAGTTAATTAACTCAACTCAAAAATAATTAAGTAAAATTTCAACATGTACCAGGCTCGCAGCATATACAAAGAGGTTATAGCCTCTAAGTATAATTGTTTCGCAACACGCTCTGTTGGCCAGCGGTCATTTCTCACAGCCTCCCATCATTAATCTTATAGAACAATGTACAAGATTGTTACATTAACTTTAGCCACATAATTAATGGACTATTATGAGAAATATAATAGGGGTTTGACTTTTGTATAAGTCAGGCAATTAACCGACTACAAAATATAAGTAGAAAAGTTTGTAATATAATGTAATAAATAAAACAGAACAGTTTTTAGTTTTAACTTAGGTTCCAAGATTGTGATGTGGGTCCTTAAATGGTGTAAATGGTGAGTAATTCGTTTATTTACTGCAGTTGGTGAGACTGAATGGTGACCCGTTGAAATTTCATGAAAGTATCCTTCCAAACCAGCTACACGTGTCGTAAGCCACGGATCGATCTCATCGTAGTAGAATGTTGTAGTTAACGTAGTTAGCTTATTCAGTATTACAGGGTGTTTGGATTGGAGGCTACCCTGGCAATAGTTACAGGTGATGTCTACGATGCTTTTCTCCGATATATATATTAAAATTATATTAACCAAACTTCTTACCTAATAATGGGTAATTTTGTTTCGATGTTGATGGCAGAGTATTTTGTCCAGCATCGGTAAGCACTTCATTATCAATTCTTGGAATCTTAATAGCTTGTTGACTAGTAGCTTCACTTATTGGCCTCTTACAATATGTGTGGTCTGATATTAAAAGTGGCTTTGTATAGTTGTGATCAGTTTCAACTGAAATAATAAAGCTACCATCACACACTCTAGATAAAGACAATAATAGAAATAATTGGAGACCTTGATATGGATAATCAAGACCAAACTTTCAGACACTTTACAAGAAAATAACCTTAAAATATTTATTACCACTTTTCATTACCAAAAATAAGTAGTTCCCAAAGGAAATGCAACAAATCTTTCTCTGATAAGCCTAATGGGCAATACAAAGGACTATTGGCAAAGTATTGCAATTATAAATCTTAAACTATAATTATGTTAATCCTTAATCCCTTTCCTGGGTGTACATACATTTTTTATATTACTGGTTATGTTGAAAATTTTACTAACCTTTAAAATCCATAGGCATTGTTGATAACTCTGCTGCAATTTCTTCTTCATTAATAAGGATTGGGCAAGAATTGTAAAGCCTTTTATGCCCAATTAGGAACTGTCTTTCGAAGTGCCGAATACAGACTTTCCTCCTTCCAAGTTGCATTGAAACTATAAGGGCTTCTGGACAATGCGGTGAAACTCGTTTTAGCCATTCTTTCTGCAGTGTCTCGTTCCGAGGAAAATTAAATAGTTTCTCCTCGTAAATGGTCCTACCACACGAAGGCATAATTTCGTACGGGCACTTTGTAAAAGGCATTGCAACAGTCGCAGCAATAAAACCCACCAATTTATAACTAAATGAAAACCACTTAGACAATATCAGAGTCCAATTTTCTTCAATAGCCAGGTCGCGAAAAATATATGCACTTCAAGGTCCAAGGTCATAGCCAGAGTTGTTAAAATGATCCAGAAATCAAGAAATTCGCACATAAACATGATATAGGTACAATAGTGAACTTTAAAATTACTTACTCAAGAGATATTTTCCTAAATAATAATGTTATGAATCACTGTTCCTCCGTGTGGTGACGCATGGAAATACTAAATCAAAAAATGCTGATTATCAACACGACATGAATGCTGAAAATTTTAATAAATGGCTAAAAGAAAAACTTATACCAAATTTGGAAGAACCAAGTGTAATCATAATGGACAATGCTACTTACCATTCGATAATTATAAATAAGGTTCCTAACACACAAACACGTAAAAGTAATATAAGAGAGTGGCTTCGTGATAACGGAATTCCTTATAAATAAATAAATATTCATGGACATTTCACACAACGTCCTCTGGTCCCAAGCTAAGCTTATTATGCTTGTGTTATGGGTACCAGAATACGGATAGAATACATAAACTACTTTTCTTTTGTAAATACATACTTATTATACATAGTAAACACCCAGACGCAGAACATGAGGTGTTGCGACTTCCACCCTATCATTGTGATCTAAATGCGATCGAGCTTGTGTGGAGTTTAGCAAAACGTAAAGTGGCTAGCAAAAATATTGCAGTTACTACAGCTGCATTAGAAGAAATCATTAAAGATTCATTTGAAAACGTAAGTGAAAGAAAGAAAGAAAGAAAGAAAAATCATTTATTCATAATACTACAAAAATACGTATTGTTACATAGAAGAAGTAGACAAGTAGACAGTACATCATAATAACAAAATAAAGATAACAGGCAGCTTAAGGATAAGGATGTAGCTGTCGCGTGCATAATGATAGTGTTATGAAAGGTCTAGACTCAGCATTATGCTGCGGATGAGTCCACAGCGCTGATTTTCAGTCCAAACCCTGCAGTGCAGCACGGCAAATAAATTATTAACAAAGTAAACGTAATTGACAGACAGTTTACATACTCATAGAAACTAAATAAATACTACAATTATAAATAAAAGCAAATGGCAAACAAAAATCATGCAAAATATATGATAATATTAAGTAAGTCAGCATCAAAGCAAAACACAAACAAACAAGAAATAAAATACAAGCATTTACAATTAATAGCAACAGTATAATACATACTCGTAGCAATATAGCCAATATAAGTAGTGCATGCAAACCATAGGGCAGGTATGAAAATATAATAAAATATGTAACAAAAGTGCAAAAGAAACAGAGCGAGAAAATAATACGTACATACTCGTATATATAAAATGCTGCGATTAAAGTGTGGAGGATCAGAATAAGTACAAAGCTAGGTAAAAATCACATACCAATCTGGCAGTTTATCAAATATATTTTATATCTCTTTTTGAAAGCTTTAAGAGTACTTGAGTTTCGAATAGGTGGAGGCAGGGTGTTCCAGCACTTCGTGGCAGCAAATCGAAAACTACCATGGAATGCTGCTGTTTCGTGGCGTGGTGATTTAATTAAGTATGAGGATGCACGGGTAGGATAATTATTATTATTACGAGACCAATTAAATTTTGAGTATAAATAATCCGGACATTTTGTTAACACGACGCCAAACATAACCGACGCCAAGTGGAGTTGTCTCCTATGTTTCATATTAAGAATTTTATGTTTATTTAAAAAGGGCGTAACGTGACTACGTGGAGGTATGTCAAAGCAGAAACGAGCACAAGCGTTTTGAACTCTTTGAATAAGATTAGATGTTTTTGCCAGCAATCTAGGCCCGTAAACAGAGTCTACATAGTTAAATCTAGATAAAATGAGAGAATCAACAAGAAGAATACGAATATTTGTGCTTAAGTAATGTCTTATTTTATAAAGAACTTTGAGACGATAGAAACAGTTTCTTACAATCTCAGTTATGTGCTTTTCGTATCTTAAATGTTCGTCAAATATTAGGCCCAGATTACGAGCGTCAGATACACGTTCTATTTGATCATCATTAATTTTCAATACAGGATTTAATTGACTTATGATTTGTGTCTGGCGTCGAGAACCTACAACTAAATACTTGGTTTTCTTAGGATTTAGTAATAATGAGTTTGTTTCTGCCCATTCATGAATTCTTTTGAGATCTTCGTTTATTTTTGTTTCAGCTATGCGAGTTTCCGAGGGTTTAAAAGATAGATACAGTTGTATGTCGTCAGCATACAAATGGTAGTCACAATGATGTATCTGATTGACTATGTCAGCGCTATATAAAATGAAGAGAGTTGGTCCCAAAATACTTCCTTGTGGTACACCTCTTGCAACGTGTTTGCTTGCAGAAGTTAACACTTCACTCCCTTTTTGGATTTCTACGTATTGGAAGCGATTGCTTAAATATGAGTCAAACCAACGAATAACAACTGGATCAAAGCCGTAGTAATGTAATTTTGATAATAACAGTGGTATACTGATGGAATCGAACGCACGTGAAAAATCGAGTAACACTGTAATGGTTCCCATGCCTCTATCCTGAGCTGCCACTATATTATCTGTAACGTCTGTCAGAGCCGTGTTAGTTCCTCTACCCTTGCGAAAACCAGATTGTTTACTAGGTAAAATATTATGCTCTTCCAAGTAATTAATTATCTGAGAGTGAACGACCTTTTCTAAAATCTTTGAAAGACATGGTAGCAAACTAATAGGTCTGAGATCCTTTAATTCGGTGGGAAAAGAAATTTTAGGCAAAGGCTTAATAATGGATGTTTTCCAGGTGGAAGGGAACACCGCAGAGGATAGAGATTTATTGATGATTGCCGTTATAGTGTCAAGGCTTTGGGGTAGTGTCAGGGTGATCATATTAATTGAAATTTTGTCAACACCCATTGCATTGGTTTTGATTTCTTTTATATACTTTAATACTATGAGAGAATCTATTGGTTTAAAAGAAAAAGTATCAGAATTATCCTCATGAAATTCAAAAAATGATAATTTTGAAATAGGTATCATAGTCATACCCGGTATGTTAAGAAAATGGTCATTAATTACATTGGGATCATCAAAATGAGGAGGCAATTCTATGGAATTTGATGACAAAACATTATTTTTAAGAGTTTTCCATAATATTTTACCATTGTTCATATGCTTATTTACATGTTGCTCAAAATAAGCCTTTTTCTCTGAAGTTATGGCACGTGAGACCTCACTCTTTAGCGATTTGTAATAAGCTTTGTGAACATCAGATTTTGTATTTTGATATCTAGCCAGCGCGTTATCGCGAAGTTTCATCATCATTTTTACTGTATCTGTAAGCCAAGGCTTGGATAACTCTTTGAAAATGTGTGACTTTTGAGGAGCGTGCAAGTCAAACAAAGTAATTATTAAATTGTTTAGGTTAGATACCATGTCGTCAACATGTTCCATAGCATCTATTTGATCCCATTTAACGCTATCCAGGTCTAGAGTAAACATATCCTCGCAAATATTTTTTAAAGGTCTGTACGTTATGCGACGAGATAACACTCTCGGTTTTTTAAAGAAGAATTCGCAACAGATAAAAGCATGTCCTATATGTGCCCCTACAAGATTCACGCTCATATTCCGCGCGCGAACGTTGGAACAAACGAGATCGATTAAAGTTTGACTGCTATCAGTAAAATGTGTCGGTTGTTTGATGAGCTGATTTAAATTAGTGTACAGTAAAAATTCATTTAGTAGCTTACACTTAGAATCTTCTTTATTGAGAAAATTGATATTAAAGTCACCTAGCAAAATAATACTATCACAATATGAAAAGAAGGCAATTGAATCCAACATGGCAGATAGAAAAATGTTAACATCCAGCCATGGAGGTCTGTACGCAGTTCCAATAATCAATTTACTGCCCCTAACATTTATTCTTAGCCACATCTGTTCCACGTTAAGATTGGACGGACAGCTACAAAAACGGACACTAATACCACTCTTTACGTAAAAGCCTACACCGCCGCCACGACCACCGCGAATGTGTAGGGGGCGCGGTGTATGACGCAGTCTATAACCGGCGACTGAGGGAGCACGATCGTCCTCACCCGCTCGCAGCCATGCCTCATTAATAGCAACTTACGTTTCATTTGAAAACGTAAGTGCACTTACGTTTTCAAATGAATCTTTAATGATTTCTTCTTTGCTTCTTCTAGGATTGGAAGAAAATGACTGATCATGTCATAAATGTTGAAAATAAATATAAAGAACGTGATAAAATAACAGAAGAAAATTTAGAAAGTTTTATTATAAATGTTGGAGATAGCAATACAAGTGACAATGATGAATCTTTTGGCATTGAAGTGTTAGAATGTGATTTTGATTTTGATGAATAAAATCAAGTTATTATGTATGGAATATTATCGTATTTTATTTCTCTATTTATTTTCGATTCCGCCCTTATCCACCAGATCTATAAATCCTTAAAATCCCATTACAAACCTGGTACCTTCGATCACTAATATTCTAGATAAACAATCAGTGACAAAAAATGTCCTTACCGAATGAGCGCCCACTCGAACATTTGGGTGCGCTTTTAATTTAGTAGCGTTCCAACGCTCCGACGGTAAACATGCCTCAGTGCTCCTTTAAAAAGTGTAAAAATCACACATCCAGGACGCTAAAGAAGGATGGAATTTCATATTTTCGGTATGTATTAATATTAACATTATTAAATTGTTATCACTGTATTGTAAATACTGATATTTTGTCTAGAAATCATCGTAAAAACATTTTTTAAATTAATTCGTAATAAATAACAGGAGTTATAAGGCATCTGAATTGTAAAGACCTTTACTTAATGTTTTTAATCATAGTATCACAACCCACTTAAATTGTTCGAGTTATGTGCGTTGACTGTATTCCATTTGTTGGAGACGCTATTGTTTTATTATTTTTTTTATTAATAAAGTATTATTGTTTTTTTTCTTGTTTCATGAGACTTTTTTACTGTCTAAATATTATAGAACATTTTATAGATTTAATTTAGAATAAGTGAATGTAATAAAATTAAAGATGTAAGATTTTTTGTTTTTAGCTTTCCTCGAGATCCGGTTAGGTGTGGAGAATGGATATCGGTTATAGCACGCCAAAGATCGGAAGAATTCTGAGATTAGCGCGTTCAAACAAATAAACAAACTCTTCAGCTTTATAATATTAGTATAGATACACCATAGATTAGAATATGCTTTATTAAGTATACCAATTTTTTAAAACAAGTTGAACAAAATTTAAATTACAGTAACAAAAATTATTCGGCAGTTCGACTCCACTCATTCCTTGTCCAAGCGACGAGCCTCGGTCGTAAAATTTTATTGCTTTTTATTACCACTTTGTAATTCTGACTTTAAAATGAGCGTGTAAGGTTGAATTTGTTTTGATATAGATTGACCAGTGGGTACCTGTCATAAAAATTTATTGCTTTTTGTAAGTAGCTTTGTGAATACAAGGTCAAAACAATTGGCGACAGTTTTTAGAGAACTTTTGCATGGGATTGTTTATCTAGAATATTAGTGATCGAAGCCTGGTACATATAAAAAATTTATTATACATGTGTACGTAAATTCTGTTTCTTTATTTCCCTAATATAATGTTCATAAACTGTCTATTAAACAATTACCAAGTATCAAAGTAGGTTATTCCAATTTTCATAGTATAATTTCAGTGTTGTAATGCATGTATTTTTTAAATTTGCCGCCAATTTCTAGGGCCAGTTTTCGTTAGCCAGACTCAAGAAGAAAGTACTTTACCTACATCTATGTCGTTATACACAATTTTAAACATAGTAAAATATTTATTTATTTCCTTTTTATAATTTATTGTTTTTAAATACGATTTATGACAATATCTTTATCTTCACTTCTTATAAAACAAAGTTGTAATTTTTGTATGTATGTCCTTCTGTTCCTATGTGAGCTTATATCTTTAAAAATACGCAACGGATCTTGATGCGGTTTTTTTAATAGATAGAATGGTTCAAGAGGATGGCTTTTTTTGCATAATTTGTTGGAGTTTGCTGTATATTGGATGAGATATGATTAAATTTGCCGAGAAACTCGGACGCGTGCGAATTATAAATGAAAACGCTGCCTTATCTATGTGAGGTACAACAAACTAATGTATGGAGGAATTGTTAGTTACTTAGAGTTCTTCAAAAAAGTCCGCGAGGGCATATGTCTATCTTTTAAGGGAAACTTGCTGAACCCGTAATAATGTCGAAAAAATTATCAAATTCAATAGGGTGTTTTAAAAAGCTATTTGCTATTTATGTGTTTTTAGTAATATTTTCTATCAAATTAAATAGCTTAGTTAGCTTACGCAATTAATATAGATTATAACTGCTCTTTACAGCATGCAATTTAAATGAATATCTTAGGAGATATGACGGAAAAAGAATTACGCGCTATAAAATAAAATACTTAAACTGTCGGCTGAGCAACGCGAACGTTTCCTCGGTCTTCTATCCATACTCCAATGTTTGGATATGTAAGGATGTTTATTATTATTGTGCTTTCATGGGTTTTCATGAATCTTTCCAATGGAAAATGAAATAGACTAAGAACTTATTTTTTATCCTGTTTACTGCGGTTAACACCGCGGGGCACGGCTAGTTATAAATAAATAATATTGGGTAATTATCATTATGAATATGGGCTAGCTGTACAGAGTCATCTGCCGACCATTAGTGAACCTATTGTAGCATTCAGCATGCCGCAAGCCTCAAACGTTGGAATAATACAGAGATGGCGGTAATAAAAATAATAAATGCTCAATTTTTCCATCTTGCCGAGCCCTGATTAGTCATTAGTCTAGTACTCTAGTCTGTGTCTCTATGAAGAATGCATAACCTATAAAATTAAAAATAATATGTTTTAGATTGGATTTAACAGAAATTGTAATAATTCATTAAAATAATGGAGCAGTTATCAATGTGTAGAATTTGTTTGATCAAAGATGTGCGTATGCATTGTCTAATTAACACTGACTTACAAGGAATATACGAGTTACTGACTGGCAAGTTGGTAAGTGTTCTTGTAACAAGTTTGTTATATTTTACGTTGTTCCCATACCAGATATATTTATTATTGTTGTCAGTTGGAAACAAGAGCTAGAAGACCAGTAGATGCGTGCTACGTGTGCTGCGCGAGACTTCGCAACTGTCTCCAGCTGAGGAGCGCCTGTCTTCACAGTGAGGAGCTGTTCACTCACTTGTTGGACAATGATGATGTAAGATCTAACTGTTAACTGTGTCTCTCTATACGGATGTATCTGTGGTGAATATATAAATATAGGAGCATGTTCATAATACAGGTTTAAGTTTCAGTTTGACGTAAAGCCAATACGAGTTTTGACAAATCTATGTAAAGTGTCACTCATGCCTACGAGTTTGGGCGCGGTGGTTCACAGGGAACTGCAACCTAAATCTGATCCTTCACCAACAACAGGTGACCAACTAGATGAGGAACATGTTGGAGGTATAGTGTAGTGTTTGTTTATCTTCAAGCTGAACCAGCTGCTTCTTGTTTGTACTTCATTTAATTAAACTATCTTACAGATCTGGAAGATAATATTGTAGAACAAGGAATGTGCACTCAATTAATACAACAACAACATATCAAATGTGAAGATGTAAGTTCAGAAGATGATGAGTTAGATTACAGCATCCAGACTACAGAAGTACAAACTGACTCAGCTTCAGATAATTCTTGTTTAGGACATGATCCTCTAGAGAGTGATATTTCTAAATCTAATCACAGCATCTCATCAGTAAATCTTCATGATTTATGTACCAAAACTGTTAAGATTGTGTTACACCGATTGGACTTGAACAGTTTATATAAAGGTATGTCTAGATTTAAGCACAATATAAACATGCTACACAAGTCATCATCCTCCTGCCCTTATCCGATTATTTGGAGTCGGCGCAACATGTCTTTTTCCTAAGAGACATGTTGAAAGAAAGAAAGAAATATTTATTATTCCCCCTTGGAGGACACAAACATATTAACAAAATGGAACAATATACTATACAATATAAAATGTGAGACATATGTGAAACAGTTATAAACTAGGTACTTAGCTAAATTCTTAGTTGTGTGTGTGTCTCATCCATGGGAAACAATAGGACATCACTCAGCATATTGTTGTGTGTTTGTCCCCACAACGCTGGTTTTCAGTAACGTCCTGTCCTGAATTCAATTTAGTATAAATTTTAGTATGTATGTCCCTATGTGAGCTTATATCTTCAAAAATACGCAACGGATCTTGATGCGTTTTTTTTTAATGGATAGAATGGTTCAACAGGATGGCTTTTTTGCACAATTTGTTGGGGTTTGGTGTATATTGAATGAATGAGATATGATTAAATTTGCCGAGAAACTCGGACGCGCGCGATCTATAAATGAAAACGCTGCCTTATCTATGTGAGGTACAACAAACTAATGTATGGAGGAATTGTTTGTTACCTATAGTTCTTCAAAAAAGTCCGTGAGGGCATATGTCTATCTTTTGTGGGAAACCCGCTATACCCATAATAATGTCTAAAAAATTATCAAATTCAATAGGGTGTTTTCAAAAGCTATTTATGTGTATATAGTAATATTTTTCATCAAATTAAGTAGCTTAGTTAGCTTACGCAATTAATATAAATTATAACTGCTCTTTACAGCACGCAATTTAAATGAATATCTTAAGATTCGTTGCATTCGGGCTATTTCGAATTTAAAACCCAGAGACAGCTGCAAATCACACTTTAAAAAACTTGACATTTTAACAGTGCCTTGCATCTACATTTATGAGGTAGCATTATTTGTAAGAAATAACTTGACGGAGTTTGCCTCTGTTGTTAGTGCCCGCAGATGTGACAAATTATATGTAATGAAAGGTAAGACCACGTTGCTCCAAAAAAGCATAGTTGCCATGGGACCAAAAGTATATAATAAATTGCCGAAAACAATAAGATTGTTAGAAAGTTTGAATAAGTTTAAAATCGAGCTCAAAAAAACAATTTCTTAATGACCAAACTGATTAACATTGTATGCATTGTATGACATTTAGCTTCTTATTTTTGACATTATTTTATTATTAATTTGACAATTGTTTAAAAAAAAATTATAATAGTGTTTAAATTTGTATATTGTATGACATTTAGCTTCTGTTTTTGACATTAGGTACTATTTATTTGACTATTGTTTAAAATAATGATTATTATTAGTGCTTATATTTGTACGCCATATTTTGGCAGGACATAGCAGAAATTACATTATTATTTAATACCATATTTATACCTATGTACACAAATAAATAAATTTGATTTGATTTGATTTGAAAGAGATATGACGAAAAAAGAATGACGCGTTATAAAATAAATTACTTAAACTGTCGGCTGAGCAACGCGAACGTTTCCTCGGTCTTCTATCCATACTCCAATGTTTGGATATGTAAGGATGTTTATTGTGCCTTCACGTAAAGACTACTGGATGGATTTTCATGAAACTTTCCAATGGACAATGGAATAGAAAATTAACTTATTAATATCCTTTTTACCGCGGGCAACACCGCGGGGCACAGCTAGTCTTTATATATATAAATCTCCTGTCACGATGTTGCATTGGGTTTCGGCAAATTTTTTACAACCGGCTGTCTGCGTGACGCCTCTTTGGGAACATAAACATAGTAATACTTTATCTGTAAATATTTACTGCTATTTCTATTGTTTTATTTAATTTAATATGTAGTTACCTAAGTAACGAACGTAGGGCTCCACAAAACCACAATGTAACATGATAGCAGTAGACGCTCGACGGGATCGAAGACCACCCTATTACAATCAATAATTCTCATTACGTTAAATGAATATTATGAAAAGTTATTTTTTAGGGTTCCGTACCCAAAGGGTAAAAATTGGTCAAGTGCGAGTGGGACTCGCGCACGAAGGGTTCCGTACCATTATCTATGCAACATAAGGCAACGTTATTAATATCGAGCAAGAAACGGTAAAAAAAATCAGTTTTTTGTATGGGAGCCCCCCTTAAATATTTATTTTATTTTATTTTTAGTATTTGTTGTTAATAAAAATCTACAAAATCTTTTTTAAATCTAAAAACATATTTATATATATGCTTTTATTAAATAAACTAAATTATAATGGAAAAAATGATAACCATAAGTGAGACTTGAACCCATGACCTCGGAATACCGTTCCGTTGCTCTCCCAACATTTGCGTGAACCATAATAGCTCATTTGGGAGAGCAACGGAACGGTATTCCGAGATCGTGGGTTCAAGTCTCACTTATGGTTATCATTTTTTCCGTTATAATTTAGTTTATTTAGTAAAAGCATATAAAGTCAATAGCAACTAGTCATAACAAAAATCAATTAAGAGTTAAGAGATTGTGCAACAACACTGAATCCTATAAAGCACTCATGACATTAGTGTGTGAACAAGGCGTCATAGGACACACTTTTACTAGAAAAGAAAATAGATGCTATAGAATAGTGATTAGAAATGTACACCGCACAACGCACCATGATGCTATTGTAGAAGAAATTGAAAAAAACTGGAAACAAAATACGGGGAGAAATTGTCAATCCAAAACATAGGCCACAACGGCTACCTACCTCAACCTTCTTTGTTAATCTTGAGCCTAGTGAGAAAAACAAAGAGGTTAAAAATATTTGTCATATTTATAATACATCTGTACGGATTGAGGATCCAATAAAAAGGAACACCATTGCCCAATGATCTAGGTGCCAACAGTATGGCCTTACAAAAAATAACTGCGTTAAACCATACATATGTGTGATATGTGCAGAAGCACATAAAACATCAGATTGCCAAAAGAGCAATAATATACCAGCCAAGTGTGCTTTATGTCTTTGTAACCACCCAGCTAACTACAAGGGCTGTCAAGTGTATGTCGAAATTGCACAAAGGAAACTACATACTCGTACCAATCTGAAAAGAAATATCCAGAAAACTACAACAACACCTCAAATACCACTACTCCAAGTTAATCATGACACAAAACTTGTACCGCAATCCAAACTACAAGTTATGACAGGAGACACAGGAGAATACGCAACAAAAAAAACTACCTTATGTTACTACAAAGACAGAGCTTTAAAGTCTCTTATGCTGACAAAACGAAAGTAAATTTGCCTTCAAAACTAATGCAGAACCAACATCTACCATTGAAGAAATATTGACAAAACAAAATGAAAAAATTGAAATACTCATCCAACTGATAAGTTCCCTACTAGGACTTATCACAACTCTCGTTGCAAAACTTTCATGATGGCATCACTTCAGGTGGCTGCCTGGAACATAAATAGACTTACTCCTAACAAACACGAGCTGGAATTATTAATAAAAACACACAGTCTAGATACTATCCTCATTTCGGAAACACATTTCAAACCCGGAAGTTCTGTAGTGATACCAGGTTTTAATACATACCATACAAACCACCCAGATGGAACTGCACATGCTGGCTCTGCTATATTGGTGAAAAGTTCTATTAAACATCATCCTCTACCTGTGTACCAAACTGAGCACATACAAGCAGCATATGTGGCTATTGTAGATAAAATGGGACATTTTAACATATCCTCTGTGTATTTGTCCTCCCAAGCACAAAATTAGTGAAACATTGTTCAATCAATACCTTTCAACCCTAGGAGGGCGATATATAGCAGGAGGAGACTGGAACGCTAAGCATACCCAGTGGGGTTCTATATTGATTACAACCCGCGGAAGAGAAGAAAACCTCATCACACTCTACCAAGGATCCAACACATTGGCCAATAAGAGACCAGATATATTTTATTTATTTATTTATATAAAAACTTTCAGCACGAAATTGTACATTAGGCGGACTTAATGCTAAAAGCATTATCTACCAGTCAACCTAGGGTGATGCAGAGACATTAGTGGTAGGTGCATTATTAACTTAAAAAATATAGGTACATCATGGAACGAATAAACTAAATATGACAAATAGAATACATAATATTAACATAAAATATTAGTACATACTAAATAAAAACATAATAACTATATAATACTAAGGTACATACATAACTATTAAGTACAATAAACTACTTATAAATACAATACATACATAAATAGCATATATACAATATATGATTTAACGTTAAGTCTGAGAAGAATCAGCTAATTTTTGGAGCATATATACTTGACTTTTTTGTTGCAAAGGGCATGTCGTAACATTATTGTCAATGTTTGTCCAGTATACATAACTTCGTGCCAGTATTTTCAATTTTAATAATCCTAAATGACCCAAATGTGCATAGTGAAAAAGCCGCATAGTGCTCATTGCAGGTAACGTTTTATGTGGGTGAAAAATTGTAGTTAAGTTCTTTAGTTAAGTTAAGTTCTTTAAGTTAAATTCTTTTCCAGTAATTCATTAAGTGGATAAATTGAAGCCAGATTTGGAATAAATTTACTGTAGTAGTTGCTCATACCCAAGAATGTACGTAATTCACTGACGTTCTTTGGCTCCTCTGTATCCAAAATTGCTTTAACTTTTTCATTATTTTTATGTAAGCCTTGACTGTCAATAATATGGCCTAAGTAATTAATACTTGTTTTGAAAAATGAACACTTATCTCTAGTAAGTTTTAAGTTATTTTCTTGTAACTTTTCTAATACATTTTCAAGACGTGTCTGTAATTGTTTTTCCGTGGCCCCCTGAATTATAATATCGTCAAAGAAACATTTCACTCCTTGTATATCTTGTAGTATTCTATCCATACATTTTTGCCACACATTTGGAGCAACTTTTACTCCAAACATTAAACGGTTTAAAATTATTCTAAAGAATGCATTAAGTAGGTACATAAGAAAGAAGTATATATATAACAGTATCGATTGTTGATTGTTGTAAATTTTTCTGTTGAATTCAATTTCGATTTTAGTTTTAATTTCAGTAAAGATTTCTGTTTTCATTTTAGGTTCGATTTCAAATTCGATTCGGCCACTATTGCGTGCGAAGCCGCGGGCCAAAGCTTGTATATTCATACTATAATATTTATGTCTATGTTAAGGTAGGTTAAATGATGCCAGTGGAATAGGCATGACCAAAGATTTTGAAATCTCCATAATGTGGGTACACGTTTCCTATATACGAAAAAACCTATATTTCGGTAATAAAGTTTAATTAGGTTTAAAGCCATTTTCCCAATACCTTTTAAAATAGTGCGCGAAAACAGCCCGTAGTGTCATGGCGTCCCTTATGACGTCACGTCTCCATAAACAAACGTGAAACCTGTTTACGTGTAGCCAAAGAATAAAGTAAATCGCGCGATCGAGTAAACGCGATACTCGCGCGCTAACCACTCTATTTAATATTATTAAAAACCCCAACGCTCCATCATACCTTGGCCCTGAGTCGGGTATTTCAACGGTGTCACAACTGTACCATTATTGTACCATTATGGTGCAATAGTAAAGTTTTTGGTAGTCTACTATTAATGTGTCGTCATAACGACTTCATCATTGTCTTACAATTGTCAAAGTGACATAAATTGCTAGTCTCGTACACAACTGCTTCACAATTGCAATTCAATGACTGAAATGTTTCGGTAGTCTGCTATTTTGAATTTGACAGTAATATTTTTAAATTGTCCTGTGTCGACAGATTGCCATAAATAAAAAATAGATAGATAGAAATATTAGAAATTGTTCTTTGTAATTTATTGCAATTTACTAATCTCCTAAACTTCACATTGCTTTTTATACTAATAAATAGTATGTACAAATATATTTAAACGAAGTCTAGCATGATTAAATGTTTAAATTTATTAGTAGTTTTTCGAAAATCACTTCAACTAACGCATTTTTTAAAAACGGCAACACATACATACCATTCTAACACAATCCATAGATAAAAGAGACCGAAAATTCAATGCATAGATAAAAGAGATCGACAATTCCATTACCATTGAAAGACCGTTATGACGGCATATAGCAGACTACGGATATTTGACTTCAATTGCAACGGTATCGTGCCGGTATTGTGCCGGTACGACAATTGTTCCAAAATAGTGGACTTGAGCACCTTACTTCGCACTTTGAACTTCTTTGTGCCACTCATTCTAGAGACCTTCGCTCTTCCTCTAATTTACTACTTTCCTATCCGTCTCATAGCTCTAGTCTTGTTCACTCCTCCTTCTTCGTTCGGTCTATCCATCTGTGGAACGCGCTTCCCTTAGAAATCAGGTGCTCAAGTCCACTATTTTGGAACAATTGTCATACCGGCACAATACCGGCACGATACCGTTGCAATTGAAGTCAAATATCCGTAGTCTGCTATATGCCGTCATAACGGTCTTTCAATGGTAATAGAATTGTCGATCTCTTTTATCTATGCATTGAATTTTCGGTCTCTTTTATCTATGGATTGTGTTAGAATGGTATGTATGTGTTGCCGTTTTTAAAAAATGCGTTAGTTGAAGTGATTTTCGAAAAACTACTAATAAATTTAAACATTTAATCATGCTAGATTTCGTTTAAATATATTTGTACATACTATTTATTAGTATAAAAAGCAATGTGAAGTTTAGGAGATTAGTAAATTGCAATAAATTACAAAGAACAATTTCTAATATTTCTATCTATCTATTTTTTATTTATGGCAATCTGTCGACACAGGACAATTTAAAAATATTACTGTCAAATTCAAAATAGCAGACTACCGAAACATTTCAGTCATTGAATTGCAATTGTGAAGCAGTTGTGTACGAGACTAGCAATTTATGTCACTTTGACAATTGTAAGACAATGATGAAGTCGTTATGACGACACATTAATAGTAGACTACCAAAAACTTTACTATTGCACCATAATGGTACAATAATGGTACAGTTGTGACACCGTTGAAATACCCGACTCAGGGCCCAGGATGTGCACTAGTCTTCTTACCTTCAAACGCAAGGTACGCCAGCATTTCACACGTACTGAAGTAGCTACAGCATAACTACAACGAGGCTAATTTCCTTAATTTGCTCTCTATCATGTATTCATGTATGTATGTATTTATTCGTATATAATTATGATTGTATGTATATGTGAGTTTACTGTTATTAAATGTTTAAGTATGTATTATATTTTCTTTCTAATATTTAACTATTAACTTTTTTTTATCTTAAATCCCCTATGGTTACACACCTACCTTGGTTATTTCTACATCACCCTATGGTTGACTGGAAGAAAATGCCTAAGGCATTAAGTCCGCCTGTACAATTCTTTGTATAAAGTGTGTAAATAAATAAATAAATAATAAATCCCATATATCTTGTGATCATAATGAATTAATAGTGTAAAAACATATAAATATCAGCACCCAAAAAAGTATTTGTGCATATCCTAAACAAGAAAATAATAAGAGATGGAGAACAGTCCTTAATAATATTAAATTATATCTTGTGGCACAGTTTGATTATTATACAAGATTCTCTTATTAAATAAAACACATATAAAATTTGAGCATTTTTATTTTTTATACTTGTATATAACAATGGATATAAATGTGATTTCCAAAAATTAATTACAATTTCAAATAATCCTGATATGTATTGGCTATCAAATGCTATACATAAAATTTCTACATTTATAATCATGGGATAATTTGGGCCTGCAACACAAAAGCAACACTTATTTAGCCTACTCAGATTTGCATTTATATCTGGGCAAAGCATTTCTTGCTGGCTTTCCCATTGTTATACATATAACTGGGATAAGTTTCAATTATGCTAAGAAGTTCAAGTGTCAAAACTGTACTAAATAATAGATCACAGCGCTCTTCTCTATACTTAAATAAAAGTTGGTGCATTGAAACACTAAGTAGGTTATCACAATTATGATCCTGTTTATACTTTAGTATCTCACAGTTATTAAGTTTTCTCTTTTTTTCAAGAACTAATTTAACTGAACTGTATCTTTTTCTAGAACTATGAAGTTAGACGGCAGTACAGGGCTATCTTTACATAACTCTTTTGCAGACATAATAATAATTATAGAACCTCAGAGCATGAAGGTTCTTCGCTTCGTCTATGGACCCACATTAGCAATGCTTTAGCTTGCTTGCATCTACCCTGGGCAGCAACACAATCATGGCATTCAATGTTACATTTTCTTCACCTTTATAAACCGTCAATGTGACAGCATAACGATTAATATGGACTTTATGCTCTGGGCAAATCTTGAATTACACTGTACATGTTTCCTTCCCGTTTTAGTTGCACAATAAGTACTGATTGCATCATCCCCATATGGTGGTCTTGAAGAGCTGAAAAAATTAAAATTGATAAGAACCTATGGACACACGTTTTTTTTCTAAAATACTTTTATTAATGTGTAGGTTTATTGTAATTAATGAGGCAAGATAATAGTCTGGTATTAACTTTTAATAGCAGATTTATAAGTTGCGAGGAACCTAACCTCAAAAATAAAATAATATTTTAAAAATAACCTATGAAAATTAAATTAAATAAACTCCTACGAACTGGATTAGTGGATTTATATGTATCTAGTGCTTAAAATAATACAAAATTTACTTACATGGAGGTTTTCACGTCTCTAAACTTAGACAAACAAAATTCTTTATTTGTTGCGAGGCAATCGCCCAACATTAATGTATAATTTCTGGGCTTATTTGAGCTGCTAGCCTTAGCAAAGCCTGCTTCCGTTGTTCGTTTCTTGTTGGAAATCGAGTGAAGTCGAAAATTCTCACATAAACTACTAAAAAATCAATTTAAACGCTTACTCGTGCAGTTTTTAGTACAAAAACACTGCTGAGTAAAGTTTGTTTACGAACGAGTGACGTCATGCGCTGTGATTGGTGTTGCAGACAAAATGGCCGATTGCAATATTTTAGTGTTTTAATTTAATAAATATCTAATTAATCTCAATCTTCTAAGCAAAACCAAATCGATTTTTTAAATTCTTTTAGTATCTAGTTTCCCCACATATCATTACATTTTTGATTATTTGATATTGTCGTCTCGCCGATTGGTACCACTGTCAGCTAATAGTTGTATTGTTTCAGATGCTGCTGTCACTGAGAAACTGACATCAGATGATCTGGAAGATACTTCTACAAGTACTAGTTTAAACAATCAACCACAACAACTAATAGTTAAAGCAAATACTTTACAGGAATTTAAGAAAACAGAACAAATGTCAAGTGAGGCGCCCTGTAGTCGCGACAGCGATGCGCTTAATATAACTCACACACGCGCTGGTGACAAACCATTCAAGTGTGGCGATTGCGGGAAAGGCTTTAGTCAAAGCACTTCTTTAAAATATCATATTAAAAAACACACTGGTGAAAACCTATTTAAGTGTGACATATGTGGAAAAGGGCTTGGACAAAAACGTGATTTATTTGCTCATATTCGCACACATACTGGAGAAAAACCATTTAAGTGTGACGATTGTGGGAAAGGCTTTAATCGACGGTCTTATTTAAAATATCATATTCAAACACACACTGGAGAAAAACCATTCAAGTGTGACATTTGTGGAAAAGAGTTTGGACGTAACGATCATTTATTAACTCATTTTCGCTCACATACTGGAGTAAAACCATTCAAGTGTGACATTTGTGGAAAAGGGTTTGGACATAAAGATCATTTATTAACCCATATTCGCACACATACTGGAGAAAAACCATTCAAGTGTGACATTTGTGGAAAAGGGTTTGGACGTAAAGGTCATTTATTAACTCATTTTCGCTCACATACTGGAGAAAAACCATTCAAGTGCGACATTTGTGGAACAGGGTTTAGACTAAATGCTAATTTATTAACTCATATTCGCATACATACTGGAGTAAAACCATTCAAGTGTGACATTTGTGGAAAAGGGTTTGGACGAAATGATATTTTATTAACTCATATTCGCATACATGCTGGAGTAAAACCATTCAAGTGTGACATTTGTGGAAAAGGGTTTGGACGTAAAGATCATTTATTAACCCATATTCGCACACATACTGGAGAAAAACCATTCAAGTGTGACATTTGTGGAAAAGGGTTTGGACGTAAAGGTCATTTATTAACTCATTTTAGCTCACATACTGGAGAAAAACCATTCAAGTGCGACATTTGTGGAACAGGGTTTGGACTAAATGCTAATTTATTAACTCATATTCGCATATATACTGGAGTAAAACCATTCAAGTGTGACATTTGTGGAAAATGCTTTGGACCAAAACGTGATTTATTAACTCATATTCGCACACATACTGGAGAAAAACCATTCAAGTGTGACATTTGTGGTAAAGGGGTTGGACGAAAACCAGATTTATTAACTCATATTCGCACACATACTGGAGATAAACCATTCAAGTGTGACATATGTGGAAAAAGTTTTAGTCGCAAGACTAGTTTACATCTTCACTATCGCACACACACTGGTGAAAAACCATTCAAGTGTGGCGATTGCGGGAAAGGCTTTAGTCAAAGCACTTCTTTTAAATATCATATCCAAACACACACTGGTGAAAAACCGTTCAAATGTGACATATGTGAAAAAGGATTTGGACAAAAACGTGATTTATTAACTCATATTCGCACACATACTGGAGAAAACCATACGAGTGTGACATTCCAAGAAAAAGTTTGAAGAACATCTCCAAAAATTAAAGAAGACAGTTTGATTGAACAGAATGTAAGAGTTATATGTTCACAAGTGATATTATTGCCGTAACCGAGTCATTTGATTGAATTGAAGAAGTTGTGAGGGTAGTGAATTGATAAAGTTCTAACTTGTATTTATAAAATAAAACAGTTAAATGCTGTTATTAACATATTTTTTGCTATAACTATGTTTGTTGAGTTGCAATGGTGCCGATTCTGAGCGCACAACTAAACTTAACTTAACAAGCAAGTAATAGCTATATTGACACTACCAATTTTCATTTTTTAGTTAAGTTAAGTTTAGTTGTGTACTCAGAATTGGTACCATTATCTGCTGTGAAATGTTATCTTTCTTAGAACTGTACAAATATTTAATAATTAGTGATTACAAAGTTGAGTGTAAATAAGCAACTGTCAGACAATAGTACGGTGTCGGTGAGTGGCGAAAACCATTACACTTATTATAAAAACTAACTTAATAAGAAACATACCTGGTACCTATCCTATCTAAAGTTTTTGAAAAGTATATATATATTGAGCTAAATAAATATCTAGAAAAGAAAGAGATAATAGCTAAAGAACAAATGGGATTTAGAGAAAATAGAACTATAAACATGGCTGTGTATAATTTTTTGGAATTTGTTATTATTAGTGTTGACAATAAAGTACCTGTTTGTTCTATTTACATGGATATGACCCAGGCTTTTGATTATGTTGACCATAACATACTAATACGAAAGCTTAATGCCTATGGTGTAAGGGGAAACATATTGAATCTCATTAAATCGTACCTTAAAAAGCGAATACAATATACACAGATCTCAAAAATTAACACTGACTAAACAGGTTGAAATATCTTCATCGAATGCAAGGAGAACTCGTTACGGAGTCCCACAAGGGAGCGTATTGGGTCCCCTTCTTTTTCAGCTATACATCAATGATTTGCCTCAAGTCACTAACAATCCTATTACCCTTTTTGCTGATGACAGCACAGTCACCATAAAATGTAATAATAAACCTACGTACGAAAGTGACATAAATAATTCGCTACGTTTGATAATGGACTGGTTAGATTTATTTATTTACTTATTGGTAATAATCATTACAAGTCATCGATACAGGAATAAGGGCACATAATGTGTCCATTCTTATGTTATACATTATACAATTGTACATTTATTTGATTATAAAAACTATTATATTAACAATATATGATATTATTATATCGACTATTTTAACATTATGGTAAATTTTTTCTATCAACTTATTATTAGTACAGTATCTACCCACGTCAAGTAAAAGGTAGTTTCATAAAATCTTGATTTATGTCATATATTTCCATCTCTATAAGCCAAGTTTTCAGTCTTCTCTTAAAGATCATAATGGAAGCCGCATTTCTGACGCCTACAGGCAGCCGATTATAAACCGAAGGACCTACGACCCTCACACCCCTTTCACACGGCAGTCCAGTTTTGCAGGACCGGCTTTTTACTGTATCCTGCAAAACTCGACGCTGTGTTCACATGGCAGTTCAGTTTTGCAGGATCCAGTAAAAAGCTGGTCCCGCAAAACTGGACTGCCGTATGAACACGGTTGCATCCTGTTTTTTTACCATTCCGACGCCGGTTATCAGGTGAAATGGACGTAGATACTTTCCTGATTTTCTATTGCTATTATCGGCGTCGGCAGCGAAGTAGAAGATTCTGGGTTCATCCTATTCTGACACAACGCTCGAATTTGGGTATTTTTCGGAATCTTATGAGCGATTTGAGAAGAGATGAGTCAAAATTTTTCAATTATTTTAGAATGAGTATGACCACATTTGACGACCTTTTAAAAATGGTGAATGAAGATTTAAAAAAACGTGATACAAATATGAGAAAAAGCATCACACCTGAAGAAAAGTTAACAATATGTTTAAGGTAAGAATGAAACACATATTTAAAGTTTAATATTTATTACCAAACACAATAAGTTATGTAGGTATGTATGATATTTTCACAAGATAATCGTTAATGTTAATTAAATATTAGTGAAATTCGGAAAATCAGAGCTCTGCGATTCAACTGATTGTGCAGATGGCGATGACTGTACGCTGTAATGCGGTGTGAAATAACCTGCTGATTGATAAGAGTAGTTAGAAGTAGATGGTTGTTGAGAGGACCATTGGTTACAATTGCGGCTTTTTATATTTTGCAACAAACTTATAACACCTGCTTGAAATTGTAATATTTGATCGTCGTTGAGTGAAGCTAGTGTATGAAGTAAACTTTTAAAAAATGACAAGTTTCTTGCAATCTCAAATCTTTTTGAATCTTCATTCTGCGTATTCGGCTGACTTTTCATCTGGTGATCAATGAAACTCGCCATTTTTTGATCCATTACAGAAAGCCTATGCCTTGGTAGACTTCTTTTAAGTCGTTTAGCAGTACCTGTGGGATTTTCTTGTCCTGGACTTCCATGTCCGATAGTAGGTTCATTTTCACTTTCTTCATTTTGGATAGGATTTTCTGTATCACCCTCTTCAATATTTGTAGCTTTGTTACCGCCACTGTCTTGTGTTTCAGCCGGATCCATATTTTTTTTTAAAAACAACAACTGGTCGTGATAACAGTATTTTTTGGTATTCATTGCAGCAGATCCAGATTTATTTATTTTATTTTTCGCAATTAAACTCCTCTTCCAGCTGGCTTTTAACTGATTCCATTTTTTAACGACCATTTTAGCTGAAAAAGAAAACATAAATTATGAATAAGGGCGGAGAAAGAAACTTCAACAGGCTCCAGTATTAGGTATTCTGCTATTTTCTCAAATTTCAACAATCAATTTATATTTTATTGTTATATATTAAAATATTTCATAATTATTAACATTTTAATAAATAATAATAAAATATAAATATGTATATGCAAATAACTAACGGTATTGGTTGAAAAGTGGTATTTGGTATTTAAAAATAAATAAAGTTCTCTCGCTCGAACAATAGCATTACTTATTCGAAGTGAGTGCGATTCGAAAAAATAACAGAATACCTTCACTAGAAATTTAGTTGTACGTAATGTAAAAAAAATTTACAAAAAAGTTAAACAGACGCTTTTAACACAATGTTTAAAAAAAATTACATAGTGATTTTCCAAACATGTGTTAAACGTCTGTTTAACCATAGTAATAACACTACTTATGTTTTCAATTTGCAGGTACTTGGCATCTGGGTGTTCATACATGGATTTGCATTACACATATCGAGTGGGAGTCTCAACAATCAACTCAATAATAATAGAAGTAACAAATGTCATATGGAATAATTTGCATCAGGAGTTTATGAAATTGCCCGACTCAAAATATGAGTGGGAACAAATTGCTGACGCATTTTATAATAAAGCTAATTTTCCTCACTGCATTACAAACACATAAGAATGAAGAAACCAAGTCACAGCGGTTCTATGTACATGAATTACAAGAATAATTTTTCCATTATATTGCTAGCGGTAGTGGATTCGAATTATAGATTCACCTATATCAGCGTAGGCTCTTATGGCAAAGAATGCGACTGCTCTATATTCAAAGAATGTACTTTCTGGAAAAGATTAAATGATGGTAGTTTAGATTTACCAGAAGCTCGTCCTCTCTCAGGTTTGGAATCACGTGTTCCATTTGTGATAGTGGGTGATGAAGCATTTGGTTTGCATTATAATCTGTTGAGACCCTATGGAGGAACTCATTTAGATAAAAATAAAAGGATATCTAACTATCGATTAACGAGAGCCAGACGTTATGTGGAGTGAGCGTTTGGAATATTGGCAAATAAATGGCGAATATTTCATCGTCCATTGGACGTAAGCACCAGTACAGCTATCTCGATAGTTAAAACTTGCGCTGTGCTTCATAACTATATCATGCACAATGAAAGTTCATATGCGAACATTGACAGCAACGATTCAACGATCACTGTACCCGTTAAATAAGCTGTACGCCAAAATTGGTTAACAAAACGCAAATTGTCAATGAGGTAACGGTGGCCCATCAAATTTTACTTTACCAACATTAGTTTGAAGTCTTTGCCGAAAATGAAATATTCCGAAATATTCCGAAAAACTTTATTCCGAATTTTGAAATTCCGATTTTAATATAATACCGAAAAATTTGTAATGTCTACTATTATAAATCACGAAATATGTTTAACCGAAAGTCATAAATGCGATTTGATACTTTTTTGATTTTTGCACGCTGCTCGAGCCATCTGTGCCTACGCGGGCTTAAATTGCACTCTAGTGTAGGGCAAGACTACTTTTGGGTATTATGAAATTCGGACTTTTTAAAATCGGAATTTCAAAATTCGGAATAAAGGATTTCGGAATATTTGGGTGTTTCCTGGTCAGCGCGGAACAGTAGACCATAATCCCATCCAAAGTGGAGAAGGTCCGTGCCCAACAGTGGGACGTAAATGTGTTGGAGAGAGAGGTATAATATTTTATATTTAAATTTTATCGCTAATTTTACTAGACTAGCATCTAATGTCTGATGAAGAATGGCCGACGGGACAGAGTGGCGGGTATTTTTGCAATGATAGTACATACAAAGACAACCTTATCCAATAAATTTTATTGCTGAGAAAATAAGTAAAAGATTTCACATCTCGATCTAGTAGAGAGAGGGGTTATCTGTAAAAGTATTGATCAAATCCGTTTTTTTTTTCAAATTTTTTTCATTTTTTTAAGTTTCTGTTCACTAATTTAGTGCAGAAAATATAAGGGTTGGATCAGTACCTTTAGAAATAAGTCCTCTCAATCTCTCTCCAGCCCATGAACGGCCTACTTTTGAGCACAGGCCCCTTACACTATGGGAGGGTTTTGGTTTACTGTGTAGCGCTGACCTGACGTGTTGGCGTAAGGTTTGTTTTCGAGTTTTCCGTCTCTCATAGAGGATATTATCTGTGCAGAATATTCCATAGCTGGCTTTTAGAGCAGCCTGGGGAGAAGATGGGGGTGGTTTTTGTTTTGTTTACTTTATATAACCGCTTTCTGCCCTGCCATGCCATGATGATGGCTTGAGCTTTGCCATGACCCAGCGAGAGGTTGCCCCGCTAATCGGGTCCCGACCCTACGGCGGTTAGTTCCCCCCCGTCGTGTTGTCGTGGCCGACAGCCACATTTGCCGCGGCGAATCAGTAGGTACTCGGCGACCCACGGGACCACCTCGTCGGGGGAAGCTGCCGGCTATTGAGCGCCTATCCGCTATCACCTCCCTGGCGAAGGAGGTGAAGGCAACCCAACATTGAGGGTGACGAATCCTTGCCCAGAACGCCGACGGTCAACACGCTGGGTGTCCCAGGCCGTGCAGGCCAGGCGAGGGTGTGCTCCCCGTGTCCACAGCCCCACTCCCACAATTGCGGCACTCAGGATCCAACCAGCTCCCACAGGTACTTGGCGAAACAGCCATGACCCTTGAGGAGCTGGGTGAGGTGGTACGTCAGATCCTCCGTCGGTGCCTCGCCTCGACCCACTCTCGAGGACTAGGCGGACCGCCTTGGCGAGCCGCATGCTTGCGAAAGATGGAGGTGCTGACGTTTGTATTCTTATTACTTCACCACGGACAATATTTTCAGAGATAATCCCTACATAAATATTAATATTACAAAAATCCTCTTTCATATCATAGCATTTAACAATAAAAAACCGACCTCAAACAGTGCCCTATGATTTTTGAAAGTTGCCATCTAAGTCCTTGGACTGCCATCACGAAAACCTAATTTCCCTATCATAGAACCACCTCTGAAACATTTTCTTTCCAACAAAAAAAGAAGCACTAAAATCGATAAACGTCAAAGTTATTCGTGAACAAACATTAAAAAAACCTCCTGTTTTTTAAAGTTGGTTAAAAATTATAGTATAAATGTATTTTGTAATTTGTATTTCAATTACAAACAGCCAAAATACTGTATTTTGTAATTTGTATTTCAATTACTCCACTCAAAAGTAATTAGTATTTTGTATTTCAATTACTTGCAAACGTAGTATTTTGTAATTTGTATTTCAATTACAACAAAGCATGTATTTTGCCCAGCCCTGGCGTCAGGTATGGCGGATGGTAGGTCGTTAGGTAGGATACTGAAGAGCGTATTTGATAGGCACGATCCTTGTGGTACACCGATCACGACCTCCTGCTCTGAGGATCTCGTGATGCCGGAGTTGCCATCCACGACCTGGATCCGATTGCACATAAACGACGTTAATAACGCGGCTGCGGGGCCTCGTATTCCGTAATGCTGAAGTTTGCTAGTCACCAGATTGGGGGCTGTGGTATCGAAAGCGAGTGACAAATCGCAGCAGATGAAGGATACCTGCCGTCCCAGTTCTCGCGCCTTACAGACCTCCGATACCACCTCCCTGACCAGATCGGAGGTAGAATGGCTCGGTCTATACGCATACTGCCTAGGCGACAAAGACGACGCTATAAATTGAGAGATGCGCTGATTTAACCCGACTTCGATTATTTTACTTAATGCGGGGACCAACGATATCGGCCTGTACGAACTCATAACTGATTTCTTTCCTTTGCCTTTATAAAGAGGTACGATTTTAATTTGTTTAAAGCTCTTGGGGAAGGTGCCGTTTCGTAGGCATGTGTTATAAAGAGCGCTCAATATCCCGCTAATATGCGATATAATCGGTTTTAGGAGCTCAACGGATAAGCCATATATGTCTGTACTAGCCTTTATAGCGATTCGCGATGTTAGTATGTTGACGACTTCGTCAGCTGTGAAATGAGACAAACGTATAGATGACTCATTCGGCGGCGAGCTTGCGCATAGCGATGACATACACCACGGTATGTCCGGCGGCGGTGCGCCGCATCTGGCGGCTGCAGTTATGAATTCCGTATTTAAATCGTTTACCAGTTGTTCTTTGCAGCTATACGGTAGAAAGAAAAAGAAAGAAAGTTTTTATTTCTCCCCCATGGGGACACAACAAGGTACATAATATTACAACTAATAGGCACAAATAAAAATAACGAAAAATCACAAAATAAAAGAATAATATAAAATAAAAAGATGAGTATATATAAGCTGACAGAATAATGAGTGCCAAAGTGCCCCACCCATAGGAAAAAAAAAGGGACGTTACTCAGCTTAAATGTTGCGGTTTTTACACCGCAACGCTGATTTTCAGCAAAGCCCCGTCAGTGACGCCCGACAATCTGCCCGAGTCCACAGATCACACACACACACGCACAAACAATTACATTATATGCTAAGTAAAAATATCAAAAAAATAAGAAATAACAATAACAAAGTTGGTACCTACTTAATAATTAAACAAGTCGCGAAACCCAAAACATATCACATATAACAAGCCATTCAACAACAATTTTAATCTGTGGCAAAACGTGATACCTCTATGACATTCCTTGTTAATCTGTGCGTAGGCGTAAGCATGAAGCAAGGCTAGCAAGGCAAAGACAAACCGTAAACCACAGAGTACATCCGTAAACCGTAAGCAAAGACTCACCGGAAACTGCGTCGCACTGATAACTAGTAGTGAGCGTTTAAACGAAAAGCTTAAAATAAGCAAAAAAGCACGCTGCCGTTTATAAGCAATCCTCGCTTAATGCTTATCCTAAAATTGCAACACAGTTGTGAGAATATTTTCAAAATGTTGGTAAAAAGAGAAGAGGAAAATGTAAAAAGAGATGTAAGTGTAAAATTTTTATTTAAACGGTAAGCAAATTTTTAGCAGACAACGTAAATAATACGTAATAATACAGTTAAATGTTTTAACGAAAAAGTTAAAAAGCATAAAAGCTAAACAGTAAGCAAACAGCATATTATGAATTTTAAGCAGACTACAAAAATTAAGTTGAGTTAATTTTCTTAACGAAAAAGTTAAAAAGCATAAAATAGCTGCTTAAAAATAAGCAACTTTTTAAGCAGCTAACGTTTTTAAGCATCTCGTTTAAATTCGTTTAAAATTTTAAGCCGTTATTCCCATTTCTACTGATAACAGATAATTGAGATAATGTCATCTGCTACAGGTGTGTGTGCGCGTGCTCCGCAGTTCCCAGTCACGTTCAATCATTACACAAAAGTTATATTAAAAATAAAACACGTTTATGCTAGTGATGGTTGATAGTGTGCCCAATAATATCAGCAAATCCACACATCAAAACGAACAAAATTGCTGTGATTTCACAGTTATGAACTCACATAAAAGACAGGTAAGTGCCGATACAACATTAATATCTGCAATACAAAATAGCGTCATAATAATAAAGAGATTCAGTGTAGCATTCGTTCTTACAATGTAAGTGTGCAAATGTCAGTAAGTTTTAAATTAGTAGGTTATATCAGATAAGAAAATTAAATTGATAAAAATAATAATGATATACATGGCATAGCTCCAAATTAGTGGTTACGGTAAATTGTATTCATTTTTTATTAGCTCCGTGAAGTCAATACGTTGCTCGTTTGTTTTGCCTGTTTCTTTGTTAACGAATTGCCAAACACCACGGACCGTATTAGGGTTTCTACTAATTATTTATTTATTTATTTACACTTCGCACAAACAAAATTTGTACAATGGCGGACTTAATGCCAAGGGCATTCTCTGCCAGTCAACCATTGGGTGGTGTAGAAAAAGTCAGGGGTAGGTGTAAAACAATACAAAACACAAACACTACATACTAAAATACTTAATAATAAACTTACCTACAATCAAATAAACACAAACATAAACACATAATATATGTATATCACATAAACATACATATAATAATACATACATATAAATACAAATAAATAACGATAGACTCAATTGATATTACTTAATTAAGTAGTAGGAAAATACGAAACTAGTTTGACTACGCTGACAAATCTAAATAAAGTTGACGGACTCTACGCTTAAATAAATTCCGGCTACCGGACATCCTGGGCCCTGAGTCGGGTATTTCAAAGGTGTCACAACTGTACCATTATTGTACGATTATGGTGCAATTGTAAAGTTTTTGGTAGTCTACTATTATTGTCGTCATAACGACTTCATCATTGACTTACAATTGTCAAACTGACATAAATTGCTAGTCTCGTACACAACTGCTTCACAATTGCAATTCAATGACTGAAATGTTTCGGTAGTCTGCTATTTTGAATTTGACAGTAATATTTTTAAATTGTCCTGTGTCGACAGATTGCCATAAATAAAAAATAGATAGATAGAAATATTAGAAATTGTTCTTTGTAATTTATTGCAATTTACTAATCTCCTAAACTTCACATTGCTTTTTATACTAATAAATAGTATGTATAAATATATCTCAACGAAGTCTAGCATGATTAAATGTTTAAATTTATTAGTAGTTTTTCGAAAATCACTTCAACTAACGCATTTTCTGAAAACGGCAACACATACATACCATTCTAACACAATTCATAGATAAAAGAGACCGAAAATTCAATGCATAGATAAAAGAGATCGACAATTCTATTACCATTGAACGACCGTTATGACGGCATATAGCAGACTACGGATATTTGACTTCAATTGCAACGGTATCGTGCCGGTATTGTGCCGGTATGACAATTGTTCCAAAATAGTAGACTTGAGCACCTGAATGAACCCGGGTAAAGAACATGAGGTGGAAAGGAGGTGAGGCTTAAGCCAGCTCTCCGAAATTAAGATGGCGTGGACGTTGGTGTCGGCAAATGCTTCTAAGAGTTCGTCATGGTGCCTAGGCACACTTTGGGCATTAAGGTGACAAACATTTAACAACTTAAAGGACTCCGAAAAATTTTGACGTATTTTATCCCCTAGCGTGTCACCGAGCGAATGAAAACTGTCGTCGGAAGAAGTTTCAGCAGAATCGTAAGCAGAACGATATGAAGATTCATCATCAGATGACATAAATTAAGTAATATAATAATAATAAAATAAGAAGTATAATATATAAATTATTATATGGATAAAATAAAAATAAATCAGAAGCACAGAATTATATAAAATATATATGTATATAAAACACACTTCTCCAGCACCACCCGCCAACCGACCGACACACACGACAATAAAAAACACAAAAACAGATAACAGAAGCACAAGAATACCAAAAACAAGCCAAACAAAGCTACAAAAAGAAAACAACACAACAAAATCGATACAAAAAAATAATAATATTAATATTGAAGGAGACAGATTAAAAACACAAACATATAAAAAAAAAAAACAACGAAATACAAATGCACGAAGTATAGATAGAAGGAGTCCGAACGTAATGTTGAACGAATGGTCTCAATTTAAGGCACAGATTTTTTGCCGGTAGAGCGCGCCATTTTTCAAGGAGTACTCGTTTGAATTCTATTATATTTATAAATAATATTATTATTTATTTATAAATAATATTATGTATTTAATTAAATGTATTTAATTAAATTAAATTCAACATTCACGAGCCAGCGCGTGTTTACATGTAATAATAATAATAGCATCGGTACGCCCTGAACACTTGCGCAGCCAGTGGCAGAAAATAGAACTATGATCTGGGTTTATTATTGTGTACACGAAATATTATGGAAAAGCCTATACCGTTCGGACTCCTTCTATCTATACTTCGTGTACAAATGATTAAAGTAAAGAGAAAAAAAAAGTTAAATACGTAAGTTTCTGAACGAGAAAGAAACTGTCAGTTCTGTCATCTGTCACTTCATTCTGTTGTTTTTTGTGTTCTATAATACTTTTTCCCTTCGTGTAAACTCTTCACTCTGTAATTTTGTACAAAAAAATAATATTAGACTGTAGATACGTGTGTTATAAGTTTTTAACATTTACTAACATTTTATGTAATTTATTGTAGATAAGTATACTAACCTCCTGACTCAGTATTGGTCTCTGTATATAGTTTAAATTTCTAATTAAATTACCTTGGTTGTCGGAATCTCCCAAAATTTCAACCGATCTACACGTTGGTAGACAAACACCACAACCCCTTTAGTTTGTGACACTATCACTAAGGATATTGGCAGAGTCGCGACTTAAACACTACGATAAGTCGCTTCTAAAGAAGCCATCAAACAAGAACAAGAACAAGAACAATTCTGGTGCTCAAGTCCACTATTTTGGAACAATTGTCATACCGGCACAATACCGGCACGATACCGTTGCAATTGAAGTCAAATATCCGTAGTCTGCTATATGCCGTCATAACGGTCTTTCAATGGTAATAGAATTGTCGATCTCTTTTATCTATGTATTGAATTTTCGGTCTCTTTTATCTATGGATTGTGTTAGAATGGTATGTATGTGTTGCCGTTTTTAAAAAATGCGTTAGTTAAAGTGATTTTCGAAAAACTACTAATAAATTTAAACATTTAATCATGCTAGACTTCGTTTAAATATATTTGTACATACTATTTATTAGTATAAAAAGCAATGTGAAGTTTAGGAGATTAGTAAATTGCAATAAATTACAAAGAACAATTTCTAATATTTCTATCTATCTATTTTTTATTTATGGCAATCTGTCGACACAGGACAATTTAAAAATATTACTGTCAAATTCAAAATAGCAGACTACCGAAACATTTCAGTCATTGAATTGCAATTGTGAAGCAGGGCCCTGAGTCGGGTATTTCAACGGTCTCACAACTGTACCATTATTGCACCATTATGGTGCAATAGTAAAGTTTTTGGTAGTCTACTATTAATGTGTCGTCATAACGACTTCATCATTGTCTTACAATTGTCAAAGTGACATAAATTGCTAGTCTCGTACACAACTGCTTCACAATTGCAATTCAATGACTGAAATGTTTCGGTAGTCTGCTATTTTGAATTTGACAGTAATATTTTTAAATTGTCCTGTGTCGACAGATTGCCATAAATAAAAAATAGATAGATAGAAATATTAGAAATTGTTCTTTGTAATTTATTGCAATTTACTAATCTCCTAAACTTCACATTGCTTTTTATACTAATAAATAGTATGTACAAATATATTTAAACGAAGTCTAGCATGATTAAATGTTTAAATTTATTAGTAGTTTTTCGAAAATCACTTCAACTAACGCATTTTTTAAAAACGGCAACACATACATACCATTCTAACACAATCCATAGATAAAAGAGACCGAAAATTCAATGCATAGATAAAAGAGATCGACAATTCTATTACCATTGAAAGACCGTTATGACGGCATATAGCAGACTACGGATATTTGACTTCAATTGCAACGGTATCGTGCCGGTATTGTGCCGGTATGACAATTGTTCCAAAATAGTGGACTTGAGCACCAGTTGTGTACGAGACTAGCAATTTATGTCACTTTGACAATTGTAAGTCAATGATGAAGTCGTTATGACGACACAATAATAGTAGACTACCAAAAACTTTACTATTGCACCATAATGGTACAATAATGGTACAGTTGTGACACCGTTGAAATACCCGACTCAGGGCCCTGTTGTGTCAGTGCCAGTGTCATACAAAGCCACTGCCCGGAATCTTAGAAGAAACCATAGACAACTATTTTGTGACAGCGGACGTCAGAGGAAATTTGAGGAAACTTAGGTTTTGAAAGGCGTCATGTCTGTCCATGACATTAATTTTAGTGTTGCCATTGTTCAGCACAGACTAATATGTTCTAAACTTTCTGTGATAGGTTTTAAGAGCACAGATTTGATCCATAATTCAAATTTGTAAGTACATATGCGGCGGCCACAAACCGGGAGACGAGGATTGATAGTAGCCTTGGAACCACCTCTGGTTCATAGGGCTCCTCCAAAGAACTAACCTCTCAAACTAAACTAAATTCATTCATCAAATTAAATTCTCCAAAAAATCTAATTATAAAAGGGGTGACGATTTTTGTCTTTAATTCATACATTGTGATGATTTATTTGGGGTCTTGGGATTGAAGGAGTGCAAACGGTGCAGGGTCTCGAAGTTTGGCGTTTTTTTAAGGAGCCCTATGTGATGTAGTGGAAGAATAAGAGCTTTTTAGAGAACTTTTGTTTCTTTATTCTTTCTGTGACTGTCGCCGTTTGTCAACTTGTCACCTGTGTCGTCACATGGTTGTCACCATTGTATAATTTGCCCTTATTTTAATTAGCAATTTTTTACATCTTATTTGTTTTAATTATAATTTTAGTTATAAGTTAAATTTATCAGGAGTATATTCTGCGAGAATATCTTCTCTCATCAAAACTGCAATATTCCGTATATGTTTTATCATGAAGACGACATGCTGTATTCCTAAATGCAAAAGCAAGCGAAAGAATGTGGCTCTGCACCAATTTCCGATTCGAGAAACAGTCACCAAGAAGTGTATTTAGAGTATTGACTCTGCTCTTTTGAAGGGCCTTTCGGAAGATCAAGTAAGATCGTCATATGTGTGTAACAAACACTTTGAACTACGATTTGTTACGACGCTGGCAATTCTCATATTCTACTATATTCTTAAAAGAGGAATTGCTAAGGAATATTGTACACATATAACATCCTCTGTCAGAGACGAAAATTTATTGTACGTTATAAAAAATAAAATTGTTATTTTAAATAATCGTCCGCCATTTGTTAACACGAGGCATAAGCACAATCTTGTAATGCATGTAACTCGACTATGTTAATGATAATAAAATAAATCTTTGGAGTAAGTAGTTCTGGGGCAATACATATTGTTTAGTTTTTAAAAGTACATATATTGGCTTGCTCTGACCTTGATAATAAGTGTACCTATATAATATTTATATTTAAAAGTGTATTTTCGTAGATATGTTCATTCTGTTTTGTCATTTACAATAAAATAATTCGGTAATCACATAGTTGTAATTTTATTTTTGCATCTAAATAATTATCTATTGTGTAAAATATGTGGCTACATAGCTATAACATGTGGTCTAAGCATGTGGTTAATATCTAACATGGCCTAATTATTATTGCTGTACTCAGTTGACAGAAGGTTGACAGTTGAGCAGTCAAATGACAATCAAATGACAGTTGTCAGAATGCAAAATACCCCTCCTCTATAATTTACCCGTTCTTCTAAGTTTCCCACGAAGTATAGATAGAAGGAGTCCGAACGTAATGTTGAACGAATGGTCTCAATTTAAGGGACAGATTTTTTGCCGGTAGAGCGCGCCATTTTTCAAGGAGTACTCGTTTGAATTCTTACGCGGGAAATTTTATTGCTATTGACACCTGTGGAAAAAAATATTTAATTAAATTAATATTTAATTTAATAATAATAATTAAATTAAATTCAACTTTCACGAGCCAGCGCGTGTTTACATGTAATAATAATAATAGCATCGGTACGCCCTGAACACTTGCGCAGCCAGTGGCAGAAAATAGAACTATGATCTGGGTTTATTAATGTGTACACGAAATATTATGGAAAAGCCTATACCGTTCGGACTCCTTCTATCTATACTTCGTGAAGTTTCCCTTCTGATACGTAGTATCTTCTATCTATTCTGTGTACAAAGCAAATCTGAGTTCTTAAAAGGTTCTTAAACTAACTTGATTGTCTGGTATCTTCTATCTATTATTCTATTCTGTGATGCATACATAACCTATAAAATTAAAAATAAAATATGTTTTAGTATGGATTTATCAGAAATTGTATAGTTCTCTTAGTAGTCTGTGATTGTATTATTTCATTTAAATAATGGAGCAGTTATCATTGTGTAGAATTTGTTTAATCAAAGATGTGCGTATGCATTGTCTAGTTAACACTGACTTACAAGAAATATACGAGTTACTGACTGGCAAGTTGGTAAGTGTATGTCGGCGAGAACGCCAAATTAACTTTTCATATTTGATTGTTTAGTAATTTTTATTTAGGATTAGTTTACGTAGCGTAACACAATAGATTAACACTTATTATTTTAACATTTAAACATTAATATATATATGGCCAATAAAATATATAGTAGGGCGCCCTTAATAATAATAATATAGCTTTTTATTTCCATACCTTTTGATACATTTCAAATGGTGTTAGTAATGTTAATAGTTGCTTATTCTTAGGTTAGTATTTTGTTAGTAGGTATGGTCCCTGTTTGGGTGAAAGCCTCCTCCAACTTCTTCCATCCTTCTTTGTTTTGGGCCCTTGTCATCAGTCCCTGCCAGCCACCTCTACGATATCATCTGCCCATCTTTTCTTTTGGTGTCCTACGTTTCATTTGCCTGTGGGGCCTTGCCACTTAGTGGTTTTCCATCTCCTGTCTTGATACCTGGCTAAGTGGCCTGCCCATCTCCATTTTTGTTGTAATGCATATTGGAGAGCATCAGTCAGCTTGGTTTTCTTTCTGATATCTGTGCTTCTTGTTTTATGTATCCTCCTAAGCTTTAAGATACTCCTCTCCATTGCACGTTGGCAGGACTGGATTTTGTACCTCGAAAGTGGTACCTTAATATATATATAAATATATAAGGAAGAAAAAAAAGAAAACTAAGGTATTTTAAAAGAAAAGAATAAAAAATTTAATGATAAAAAAAAGTATAGTGGGGGGCGAGTACATAAAATTTTATTTAAGGTCGTGGTTCGTCCTTAAGACCTGTTTCTACTCCCGCAGTGCGTTACCTCCCTAGAATGTGGAGGGCCGATGGTGGGAGGCGGCGAACGCGTGGAGTGGCAGTCCAGGTGGTGTGATGCTCGGTGTCCCGGAGCCTCCGTCGAAAAGAGCAGCAGGATTCTGGGTTCCAGTTGGGACTTCTCTTAATTATCTTCGGCTTTACAAGCCGTAACAGTGCACCCTAAAGCGGGTTATCGCTGCACTAAAATAATGTGCCTTTAAGGCAACAATAATTAATTAATATATAATTATATTAGAATCAATTATATCGAAAATGAAGGTTTCACTAGGGCGCGAAACAGTTCTTGAGCAGTCTGATATAATGTGGCAGCTGATCTGAGATGTCGTTAGTGAGAGTGTCAGTTTGACGGCAATCAGCTGTCATGTGTGTATGAAGTTAGCTACTGTTTGTCAAGTGAAGGCGCGTTCAATTGAATCGAAAACATTATTATTATTCGCGCAAATAAAGAACATTATTATTATTAATTTATTTTGTAATATAATTAATTAAATAATGAATGGATTAATATTAGGTCATGTAACGCTTCGTTACAATTTTACATTTCACGTTGTTGGTGAACACCCACGTCTGTGATCCATATGTTATGTTTGGCAAGATACATGTGTCCATTATAATTTTTTTCATTTTTAGACTATAATTTCCTTTTAAGATTTCCTTTTGTGCCCAGTATTTCTTCCATGATATGTTTATCCTTCGTTCAGCTTCATTTTCATTGCTTTTAGGATTGAAAGACACCTGTTTTCCTAAGTATATGTAATCTTCTACATAATCTATAGTTCTGCTTTCTACTGTTATTGGTATTTGTCTGCTGTTTGTCATTATTTTTGTTTTTGTTGCATTCATTTCTAATCCTACTTTTTTGCTTTCTTTATTTAGGCAATGCAGCATATTTTCTAGGTCTGTAGCAGATTCACTAAAGAGGACTATGTCATCTGCGAATCTCAAATGCGAGAGACGTCTATTCAGTATGGTTGGGCCTTTAGTTTTCCAGTCTATGTTTCCAAAGGTATCTTCGAAGACAGCTATAAAGATTTTGGGAGAAAGTGGGTCTCCTTGTCTCACACCTCTTTGTATTGCAAATTCATCTCCTTCCTTTTCTAGTTTTATTCTGCTAACGCTTTCAGAGTAGATGTTCTTGATGATTCTTATATTCCTTAAATTGTTTTTAATTTGTCTTCCACTTTGTTATTTCTTAGTGCATTCCAAATAGATCTGTGTGATATACTGTCGAACGCCTTGGAATAGTCAACGAATGCTATGTATAGCGGTCTATTAAATTCTTTGAATTTTTCTATTACTTGTTCTATGACTTGTATATGGTCATTTGTTGAGTATCCTGGTCGGAAACCTTCCTGTTCAATTGGTTGATTTTTATCTATTTCTGGTGCTATTCTGCTTAGTAAAATCGCTGAGAACAGTTTGTATATGGTTGATAGTAGGCTAATCGGTCGGTAGTTGTTGATATCTAATGGATTTCCTTTCTTGTATAGTAGAATGATGTTTGATCGGCACCATTGTTTTGGAATTTTTTCCGATGTGATTATGTTGTTGTAAAGTTTTGCAAAAGCTGGTAGTAGAATGGGTGCTCCAATTTTTAGGGTATCATTTGTTATATGGTCAGGTCAGGTCCTGGACTTTTTTCGCTTTTGAGATTTTTTATGTGTGTCATTATTTCTTTCTCGTTTATCGGTGTCAGTGGTGTTTCTTTTTCTCTTTCTGTATGTAAGTTGTTTATTGTAGCTGTATTATCTGTTTCATGTTTTTTAAATAGTTGTTTGAGTTCATCTCTTGGTTCTTTTGATTTATTTTTTGTTATCAAAATTGTTGTTCTTTTAGATATTAGGTCTAATGTTTCTTCGCTGAGTATTTTTTGTTTTTGGGTCTTAGTTTTTAGTTGCAGGTTTTTTTGATTGTTTCTTCAAGTTTGTCTTCCAGTATTTGTACATCTTCTATGGTATCTATTGATTCATACAGGATTCATACAGTGCTATTGAATTTTCGTTTAGGTTTTTCAAGTACATTGACTTTTCATTTTCGGTTTTCAGAATGTTGGATGTAGTGAAAGATCTTCGACTGATTTTAATATTGTCTAGTGTTAGGGAGCATCTTAGTAGTCGGTGGTCAGATGAAAAATTTACTTTGTTAAGTACTTCTACGTCAATTATGAGTCTTCTGTTATTGCTTAAAATGAAATCAATTTCATTTTTGGTTCTTTTGTCTGGCGATATCCAAGTCCATTCTAGAGCTTTCTTTTTCTTGAAATATGTGTTCATTACTGACAACTTGTTTTCATGTGCATATTGTATAAGAACTTCCCCTCTTGCGTTACGTTTCCCGTATCCATATTTTCCCATTATCATGTTCTCATGGGGTTTTGGATACCCTATTTGTGAGTTAAAATCACCCATGACAATGAAGTTCTTATCAGCAAGTTCGTGAGCTTTCATCAAGTCGTCATAGAATTTAGTTAGTTCCTCTTCTGTTGAGCTTTCAGTGGGAGCGTATACTTGGATTAGTGTTAGGTATGTTTCTTTAAATTTTAATCGTAATAGGGCTACTCTCTCTTATATCCCAGTAAATACTACAATGTTTTCTTTAAGGTGTTTTTGTATAAGGAAGCCTACTCCATGTAAACCTGCAGTTTCTCCTACGTAACAGAAGATATAGTTCTGGTGTTCTTCAATGTTACTTTCCATTTTTTTAACCTCTGCTAATCCTATGACATCCCAATTAAATTGTTAGCGTTATTTAGTTCTATTAATCTCGTTGGCTTTGACAGTGATCTTACATATTTTCAAACTGGCTTTTTTTGTTTTTATGTTACTTTCCGAATCTTCTATTGTTTTTCTTTTTATTTTTCCTTGTTTGACTATTTTGTCTATTTTGTTTTTCTCTGAGTGGAGGGTTGGTATGTTGCGTTCAACCTGGTGTTTTAATTAATAATAGGTTAAGTGGAAGCGTGATATCTCTCAGGCGCGAGAGGAACGAACATATACTGTATATCACAGCGTTACAAATTTACAATAGTACAAACTTACCCTGTTTTGTTCTTCAACAATGTCTTCACTGTGTCAAGCCCTAGCTATAGCTTCATTAACTAACTACGATAAATTGGCCAAAATAACGCAGAATGCTAATCAAACTATACTTAACTTTATGCAGGCAGACACGAACTCTTGAAGCCCTCAAATGACCTTTGGCGCGACTCAAGCCGTGAACTTTCACCAATCGTCTCAATGCAATTATACTATCACAATTATAGTTATCAAACAGTTCAACTCACATTAAATAGTATTAAGTATGGAGACACAAAATTCACTAGTTTTTATAATACTTTTATGTCATACAAAAATGGCGAATACTCAACTTCGCAATGACATTTCAAGGTTTTTTTTGTAATTATCGATTCACACAACAAGGATAATTAGTTTTATCAACAATTAATTCAAACAGTTGCAAGGAAAACGCTTCAAATCGCATTCAAATCGCGACGTGATTTGCCAACAAGATGTGTTTTACGACTAACGACCGAGCGAAGGTCACCGCGCGGCGCACCCGGCTGGCCGGCGATACATCGATAGTGAAGTTACCATCTCCTAGGGAGGCGCGCGCGCAACTCGATACGATAGGTTAAGTTTGGTACATAACAAGGGTATTGGTCTCGTTCCACATGGTGACCAGCCGGGTTGGGGAGTTTAGTTTGGGCGCCTATATGTACTTGTAACAAGTTTGTTATATTTTACGTTGCTCCCATACCAGCAGTGGTATTCATTCCTCCAATAAAAATAGAGGAGCGCTGTCACGTGATCAAGATTCACCGAAAAATCACTTCATTTTTCTTACTGAATACCACTGCAGATATATTTATTATTGTTGTCAGTTGGAAACAAGAGAGAGAAGACCAGTAGATGCGTGCTACGTGTGCTGCGCGAGACTTCGCAACTGTCTCCAGCTGAGGAGCGCCTGTCTTCACAGTGAGGAGCTGTTCACTCACTTGTTGGACAATGATGATGTAAGATCTGACTGTTAACTGTGTCTCTCTATACGGATGTATCTGTGATGAATATATAAATATAGGAGCAGGTTCATAATACAGGTTTATGTTTCAGTTTGACGTAAAGCCAATACGAGTTTTGAGAAATCTATGTCAAGTGTCATTCACGCCTGTGAGTTTGGGCGCGGTGGTTCACAGGGAACTGCAACCTAAACCTGATCCTTCACCAACGACAGGTGACCAACTAGATGAGGAACATGTTGGAGATAATATTGTAGAACAAGGAATGTGCACTCAATTAATACAACAACAACATATCAAATGTGAAGATGTCACTTTAGAAGATGATGACAGCATTCCAAATGTTGAAAATGAAGGAATGTGCAATCTGTTAACAAAACAAGAACATATGAAATGTGAACATGTAAGTTCAGAAGATGATGAGTTAGATTACAGCATCCAGACTACAGAAGTACAAACTGACTCAGCTTCAGATAATTCTTGTTTAGAACATGATCCTCTAGAGAGTGATATTTCTAAATCTAATCACAGCATCTCATCAGTAAATCTTCATGATTTATGTACCAAAACTGTTAAGATTGTGTTACACCGATTGGACTTAAACAGTTTACATAAAGGTATGTCTAGATTTAAGCACAATATAAACATACTACACAAGTCTCACTTCAAAAATAATTGTGCGTCAATAACTTAACTGAACTAAAATAGAATTATATTAATATAAATTGTTATTCTATAATACACTGTTTTTTAAAAAGAAAGTTCAGTTAACATTGACGTGTTGTTGTTTAGCAAAATATTCGTACATATTTCAAATAATAACTATTGAATAATAAAGATTACTATTAAATTGTTATTATTATACAGAAAGCTTCGATCACTAATATTCTAGATAAACAATCAGTGACAAAAAATGTCCTTACCGAATGAGCGCCCACTCGAACATTTGGGTGCGCTTTTAATTTAGTAGCGTTCCAACGCTCCGACGGTAAACATGCCTCAGTGCTCCTTTAAAAAGTGTAAAAATCACACATCCAGGACGCTAAAGAAGGATGGAATTTCATATTTTCGGTATGTATTAATATTAACATTATTAAATTGTTATCACTGTATTGTAAATACTGATATTTTGTCTAGAAATCATCGTAAAAACATTTTTTAAATTAATTCGTAATAAATAACAGGAGTTATAAGGCATCTGAATTGTAAAGACCTTTACTTAATGTTTTTAATCATAGTATCACAACCCACTTAAATTGTTCGAGTTATGTGCGTTGACTGTATTCCATTTGTTGGAGACGCTATTGTTTTATTATTTTTTTTATTAATAAAGTATTATTGTTTTTTTTCTTGTTTCATGAGACTTTTTTACTGTCTAAATATTATAGAACATTTTATAGATTTAATTTAGAATAAGTGAATGTAATAAAATTAAAGATGTAAGATTTTTTGTTTTTAGCTTTCCTCGAGATCCGGTTAGGTGTGGAGAATGGATATCGGTTATAGCACGCCAAAGATCGGAAGAATTCTGAGATTAGCGCGTTCAAACAAATAAACAAACTCTTCAGCTTTATAATATTAGTATAGATACACCATAGATTAGAATATGCTTTATTAAGTATACCAATTTTTTAAAACAAGTTTAACAAAATTTAAATTACAGTAACAAAAATTATTCGGCAGTTCGACTCCACTCATTCCTTGTCCAAGCGACGAGCGTCGGTCGTAAAATTTTATTGCTTTTTATTACCACTTTGTAATTCTGACTTTAAAATGAGCGTGTAAGGTTGAATTTGTTTTGATATAGATTGACCAGTGGGTACCTGTCATAAAAATTTATTGCTTTTTGTAAGTAGCTTTGTGAATACAAGGTCAAAACAATTGGCGACAGTTTTTAGAGAACTTTTGCATGGGATTGTTTATCTAGAATATTAGTGATCGAAGACAGAAAGCAGTAATATTGGATACGGCTCGGATTGTGAGGAGGTTCATCTCCCTGGATCCTCAGCCACCGGTGGCTTGGCCCCTGTATTGTATTGCATCTCCCCATCACTTCCCGTGGGTTTCGTAAAAGGCGACTAAGGGATCACCAGGATAACGGGCAGCAACGTTCTCCTGAGTAACACAACATCTACTGCGATCGCCAACCCGCCTGCCAAGCGGGGCGATTATGACAATAACCCCCCACATGACACAAGGCAAAACCACAATGCCTCGAGCCACGGCGACCCCGCTATTCCGGCTCACGGTGGCGGACTTGGTAACGGTGGGGTACGGGGTGCTAAGAATCTCCGGTCGAGATCCGGCCACCAAACATAAAATACTCTGGCCCTGGTAACACACAACATCCGCACGCTCAGGACTGACGAGAAGATCGCTGAGCTGGAAGGGGAATTGAGCAAGATTCGGTGGGACATTGTTGGGTTGTCAGAAGTCTCTTCCAATTCAATTGGGGAAAGTAGTAGAGAAGGAATGTTTGGGCGTGGCAGAGAAGTTATATAATCCACCGTCTGGCATATAGTGACGTTGTCGAGGTTATCTGGAGTGACGAAAAAGTCATTAAGGTCATCTAATGTAACTGTTTGGGGTAGGTGAGTTGGAGCCGATTTACCTATTCCAAGAGTCCCGAGAGATTTCCACACTTGAGAAGGAGAACAAGAAGAAGAGATATTAAGAAGTATATGACGTCGTTTCGCATTGCGTATCATCTAGTTACAACGATTCCTTGCAGCCTTATATTATACGCGACCTAACCCGAATTAGAGCGGCATTTTTTATATTTACTTTTATTATTTATATAGATAGTAATCAAATTAGGCCACCACATTAGTCACTCGATTGAATTTATATATATTTTTACGTACTAGAGCTACGGAACGGTATTCCGAGGTCGTGGGTTCAAGTCCCGCTTGCGGTAATCACTTTTTCCACCGTAATTCAATTTATTAAGTAAAAGCATAGCATGTCAATTGCAAAATTAATAAATTACTTTAGTTATGTTATATCCAATTGTGCGGTACTCACTGGAGAACTGCGCATCTCACGCCAAAAGACAATTTTTTTTTTATTCATTTGCTATCAGTCGAAAGACTATAATAAAATTAAATATGTTGCAATTATAGAAGACGTTTGCGTGTAGTAAGGCCACTGCCCTATTCACGGCGTTTGGGGGAAAACATGTTTCCTTTTCAATCTCTTCACATTGCTATTCTGTAGTAGCGACTGGGCCAGAGGATTAGCATGCACAGAGAGTCTATTCCTGTACTTGATTTTGTTGCGATCAATTTCTTCAAAAACAGTTGGCATATTTAGATAATCGTGGATTTCGCTATTCCTGGTACACCACGGTGCTCCAAATATTATCCTTAAGATGGCATTTTGCGCTCTCTGAAGACGCTGAATGTTAGATTTACTGGCAGTTGACCACATCTGTATTCCCTAAATTCAGATTGGCTTTATTAAGGCACTGTAAACCAACAGCTTATTGTTTAAGGACAACGCGGACAGTTTGCCCAACAGCCAAAGCAGGTTCTTGAATCGGTAGTTAATATCATCTCTTTTTATTGCAATATGACACAGCCATGTGAGGCGCTGGTCCAGAATCCAGATGAAAGCCCAAATACTTAATACAGTTGGTTTGTGGTAGAGGATCATTCCCTAGGTGGACAGGTGGACATATTCCCTTTCTGAGGGTAAATGTTATGTGATTTGATTTAGTGGTGCTAGCTTTCATTTGCCATTTTCTTAGCCACAAATAAGTCTTATCAAGCTGTTGCTGTAGTTGATGGCTAGCTGTGTGGGGATCTCGACTACAAGAAAGGAAAGCAGTATCGTCTGCGAATGTAGCAGTGGTAACTATTGAGGCTAGTTCAGGCAAGTCGCAGGTGAAGATGTTATATAACACCGGCCCGAGCACCGAACCCTGGGGCACTCCAGCTTGGCATTTATATAAAGATGATCTAGCATTGCCATGCTTAACTTGGAAGCATCTATCACTTAAATAAGATTGAATGATTGGAAAAATTGAGTGAAGTAGAAGCTTTTTAACTTTACATAACTAGCCCTTATGCCAGACTCTCTCAAAAGCCTGCTGAATATCCAGGAAGGCGGCCGAGCAGTACTCTTTTTTCTCCAGACAGAGACGGATAGTGTTGTAGACCCTATGCATCTGCTCTGTTGTGGAGTGACTCTTGTGGAAGCCAAACTGATGGTATAATATTCTTTTCTTCGACAAGGCTATTCAGTCTTGAGAGAAATATCCCGCTCCCAGAGCTTGGAAAGGACTGGTGTGAGGCTGATAGGCCTATATGACGATGGTTCATTAGGTGGCTTCCCAAGCTTGTGAATCATAATAATCTCGGAAAATTTCCAGGTAGTCGGAAAGTGGTGGATTCTCATGACGGCATTGAATAGGGTTGTCAGGAATACTAAACATTTTTTTGCAAGCTCCTTTAGAAAACGTGGGGTGATAGATAAACACATACGGAATTTTTCAAATCAGCGCAGTGGTTCCTGAGATTAGCGCGTTCAAACAAACAAACTCTTCCACTTTATAATATTAGTTTAGATTGAATTTAGTTTTTGTTTTGCTTTGTCTTTTCATATCAGCTTGTATATTTATATAATACTAGCTGACCCGGCAAACGTAGTTTTGCTGTAGTAAAAAAAAGGTTTTTCAAAGTCAAAGTCAAAGTCAAAGTCAAAATATTTTATTTCAAGTTGGCATGTTTTACAAGCTCTTTTGAAACGTCAGAAACTAGGTGTCTGTTCCAAACGCGGATCCTATGGAGAAGAACAGACAAGAAACTCCATAACAGACAAGAAACTCCATATATCGTTTGAAAAATAGATGTTGGCCGATTCTCAGACCTACTGAATACGCATGTAAAATTTCATAAAAATCGCTCTAGCCGTTTCGGAGGAGTACGGTAACTAACACTGTGACACGTGAATTTTATATATTAGAAGATTTATGTCTAAGTTAAGGTAGGTTAAATGACGCCAGTGGAATTGGTACCACTGTCAGCTAATAGTTGTATTGTTTCAGATGCTGCTGTCACTGAGAAACTGACATCAGATGATCTGGAAGATACTTCTACAAGTACTAGTTTAAACAATCAACCACAACAACTAATAGTTAAAGCAAATACTTTACAGGAATTTAAGAAAACAGAACAAATGTCAAGTGAGGCACACTGTAGCCGCGACAGCGATGCCTTTAATATAATTCACACACACACTGGTGACAAACCATTCAAGTGTGGCGATTGCGGGAAAAGCTTTAGTACACGCTCATATTTAAAACGTCATATTCGCATGCACACTGGTGAAAAACCATACAAGTGTGACATATGTGAAAAGCGGTATGGACATAATTGTCATCTATTAACTCATATTCGCACACATACTGGAGAAAAACCATTCAAGTGTGACATTTGTGGAAAAGGGTTTGCACAAAAATTTGGTTTAATAACTCATTTTCACAATTTGAAATGTTTCGGTAGTCTGCTATTTTGAATTTGACAGTAATATTTTTAAATTGTCCTGTGTCGACAGATTGCCATAAATAAAAACTAGATAGATAGAAATTGTCCTGTCACATGTACAACGGCAACCATTGCTCTTGTTGGTGTAGTGATATTTGCGAATAAAATTAGATAGGTAATTATTTATTATGACATCCACGAGATGTATTCCGCGCGCCAAAATATTTTACAATTAGCCAACGCTGTGGAAAGAAGACGTATAAAATGCAGACAACGTCGTCGCGCTCGTCGGGTAATGAGAGACAACGTGAATTCGTATATCGATTCATCCGACGACGAACTTGTTAAAACGTTCCTTCTGACAAAATTTGCTCAAGGGTCACCATTCTTAGGAACTTCTTTGCACAGTACTATTTTGGCAACATTTTGCTTTATATTTTGAAAAAGGAATGTAATCAGGAGAGTGTTAACAAATTTAAACCTTTGACAGCAGAACAGATAATTGAGTTAATGTATAGCAAAACAATGTAACAGCTTGACAATTAAATTCGTTGCATTTAATTTAAATGTTCTTTGTAATTTATTGCAATTTACTAATCTCTTATACTTCACATTGCTTTCTATACTAATAAATAGTATGTACAAATATATCTAAACGAAGTCTAGCATGATTAAATGTTTAAATTTATTTGTAGTTTTTCGAAAATCACTTCAACTAACGCATTTTTTAAAAACGGCAACACATACATACCATTCTAACACAATTCATAGATAAAAGAGACCGATAACTTCATTGCATAGATAAAAGAGACCGACAATTTCATTGCCATTGAACGACTATTATGAACTCATCTATCAGACTCCGGACATTTGACTTCAGTGGCAATGGCATTGCAGTTGCGTCGTGTCGTTATGACGATTGTTCAAAAATAGTAGACTTGACCACTTGGAAACCATTCACGTGTGATATATGTGTAAATATTTAGTCGAAAGACTAATTTAGATATTCACAATCTGGTGGGTGACTGTAAAAGCCAGCCAAGTGATATTTTACACAGATAACATCCTCTGTGATAGTAGAGTAGTTATTACTATTCTCAAAGTACCCACATTCAATAGAACGAATAACAAAACTCCGTCTCATTGATAATTTAAAATATCTTAAATAAAACTACTTTTCACGGATTTAGACGCGTGTATTTGTTTTAAATTTTGGCCCGACGTTTCGGTGACTTGGCAGTCACCGTGGTCACGACGTGAAAAGTAGTTTTATTCAAACAAATGAGTCACACAAGTGTTAGAAAATATTAAAATATCTTGCTTCCCTTAATCTGACCAAAGTGATTCATCAATAATACAAGAGATTTGTTTGTGTCGAGATTTGTAGCATGCAACAAGCATTGTTTATTCACCGCTGCTACTTCACCGGTGAGCCTTTTTACCACCTGATCTTCAGCTCGCGAGCCACTACAGCCCTCCGGGCCTATGCTGGCTTTAATTGCACTCTAGTGTAGGGCAAACAAGAATACGTGAAGTCGGTTTTGCAGCGATTCGTTTCAGAAATAAAATTTTGTGGCACAACATGTTGTCCCTTAGTGTATCCACTGCAGTGGCGGACTTGCAGAAACGCCGACCCCTCACGCCGCGCATAGCGGCTGCTGTGCCTTTGCTCGCAAAAGCCCGATATCTCTTATTCCTTTGCAAACTATATGAATGTGCAAATTTTTAGAAATAATATTAATTTTTCTAGCTGTAATTTTAATTGTTATCCAGAAAATAACTATGAATTTTTTTACCTGTTCTTTATTTTTGTTATTATCTTTATCAATGTGAAGAATTTAAACATTTTCTTCTTTTATTATTAAAACAGTACATACTTGATGTAATTCAAAAGAAATGAACAAACAATTGGAACAATATATTTTGATTTGAAGCATTTGAATATCAAGCTAACTTTGAAACCACACATTCACCGGTTGCAGACTGACACGAACAATGACTTTTCAATACAAATGCATTCTACAAAGTTGACGTATTGCACCTCTATATCTAGCTCGTTTCCTTCCGTACGAATTACCACAAGTTAAAATAGGATAGAAATACTCGGTATAGACTTATTTGGCGCGCATTTTGGTCCTGACCAAATCGACCTTTTTTCGGCTCCCTGCCACATTCTTAGGGCGACCGTATAATGTTTCATACCACTGCAGTGGATCGAAGTATTTAAGATCGGATGTCTTCGGAACAAGAACTCTTCGAGTATTTGACTCTTCGGACAAATGTAAATGGGAAAAGTAACAAATCGCATTTACTACTTACGGTAAAATAAATTTAGATTTTGATGTGCTCTTTCGATTATCATCAATTTTGCCACCTTGTAAGTTTCCCGCTCGCGCCGCCATATTGGAAAAATGGCGCTTAAAAGCAGTTTCTTGATAATAACTCTTCAGACTCATTTTGCAGGAAAACAGTGTTACAAAATAATTCTAGAGAAAATTTCTTTGCTAGAATAGCATTTTTCTGTTCTAAAATGTTGAATTTCTCGTTAATATTGTTGTTTATTGTGCTCTTTATATCCTCTTTCATATCTACTATATCTTGTTTTTGTTGTGCCATATCTTGTTGCATTTTTAATAGCATTTGTTTTATTTCTTCCATAATGAGTAAAAATAATAATATATGTGTGTCACCTAGCGACCTCTATGACAGGGGTACTATATTGTGTAGTTATACTCAGATCCGTAGATCATGAAACAGGGTTTAGTTGTATAAGATTGTAAGTGGTATTGACAAATATCGCTAGGTGGCAGCAGCAATCCTACTATAAGCGTTATTCCGAGTATTTGTGCTAGATGGCGCTAGTAACATCAAAGGTGTTCGTTCTAATCACGAAGTATAAATACAAGGAGTCCGAACGGTATAGGCTTTTCCATAATATTTCGTGTACACAATAATAAACCCAGATCATAGTTCTATTTTCTGCCACTGGCTGCGCAAGTGTTCAGGGCGTACCGATGCTATTATTATTATTACATGTAAACACGCGCTGGCTCGTGAATGTTGAATTTAATTTAATTAAATACATAATATTATTTTATTTATTTATTTATTTAAAATTAGTTGTAATAAATAAAATGGGAAGGTGTTGTTCAAACGAGTACTCCTTGAAAAATGGCGCGCTCTACCGGCAAAAAATCTGTCCCTTAAATTGAGACCATTCGTTCAACATTACGTTCGGACTCCTTCTATCTATACTTCGTGGTTCTAATGAAAGATCGGCGCCTGCGCTGCACTTAATAATTACTGACCTGTCCCAAAAATGTCAACGAATGAGAGTAGATGGCGCTGCTAGTATTTTCTTTTGTACTTTTGAGTTTTTAGTTGCTATTTTTCTTGAACACTATATTTATCTATTGTTCAGAATCTATCTGTAATATTTGCACACAATAATAATATTTTATACTGGATACGACTAATTAATTGTTTTTAGATGGTTTACAAAGTCACTTTTGATGCAACGTACTTTCACACTATTAATATGTAGTTTTACCGATTTTGCACTGAGTACTAAATAAGTTTAATGTTTTTAAGCACTAATTATATATTATTTTGCACTGTTTACACTTTTATTATCACTTATTTCATTAAAAAGCTTACAGTATGATGTTAACACTGCCACTGCGGACTACCCTCTTTCTTCTTTTCTCATTACATTTTTGATTATTTGATACTGTCGTCTCGCCTATTGGTACCACTGTCAGCTAATAGTTGTATTGTTTCAGATGCTGCTGTCACTGAGAAACTGACATCAGATGATCTGGAAGATACTTCTACAAGTACTAGTTTAAACAATCAACCACAACAACTAATAGTTAAAGCAAATACTTTACAGGAATTTAAGAAAACAGAACAAATGTCAAGTGAGGCACACTGTAGCCGCGACAGCGATGCCTTTAATATAATACACACACGCACTGGTGAAAAACCATTCAAGTGTGACATTTGTGGAATAGGGTTTGGACTAAATGCTCATTTATTAGCTCATATTCGCACACACACTGGAGAAAAACCATTCAAGTGTGACATTTGTGGAAAAGGGGTTGGACAAAAAAGTTTATTATTATCTCATATTCGCACACATACTGGAGAAAAACCATTCAAGTGTGACATTTGTGGTAAAAGGTTTGCACAAAGTGGTACTTTAATAAATCATAATCGTACACACACTGGAGAAAAACCATTCAAGTGTGACATTTGTGGAAAAAGGTTTGCACGAAGTTGTACTTTATTATCTCATAATCATACACACACTGGAGAAAAACCATTCAAGTGTGACATATGTGGAAATGGTTTTGGACAAAAAGGTAATTTATTAATTCATATTCGCACACATACTGGCGAAAAACCATTTAAGTGTGACATATGTGGGAAAGGGTTTGCAAAAAATAGTAATTTAATATCTCATATTCGCACACATACTGGAGAAAAACCATACGAGTGTGACATTTGTGGTAAAGGGTTTGGACGTAAAGGTCATTTATTAACTCATTTTCGCACACATACTGGAGAAAAACCATACGAGTGTGACATTTGTGGTAAAGGGTTTGGACATAAAGGTCATTTATTAACTCATTTTCGCACACATACTGGAGAAAAACCACATGAGTGTGACATGCCAAAAGAAAGTTTGACGAGCATCTCCAAAAATTAAAGAAGTCAGTTTGATTGAACAGAATGTAAGAGGTTTGAACACTATACTTTCGTACTTTAGAGTTATATGTTCTCATCCTCAAGTAATATTATTGCCGTAACCGAGTCATTTTTTACGAACTCTGTACTTGATTCTGAAATTATTTGTAATGGGTGGAACATCCCACGTCGTGACAGAAGTGGGTGATGGTGTGCTTCTCACTACGCGTCCCGGCAACTCAATGTCGCGATGTACTGAACTAGAGACGACAACTGGCGACCATTTATGGACGCGCATATTTACTTGCATTTACAGAGTTATTCTTGTTGGTGACTTACATTTAAATCCTAAGTACACATCAACTAATATCTTTCAATTCAATTTCATTTATTTGCGATAGTGGGTAGTCAATAAGATTTTACAATAAAAAATGTATCATAACAAAACACTACGGCTATTGCTAAACCTGTGACACCTATTTTAGCCCACAAAGACTTTGACCATGACATTTGTACAGCTGTATGCTCTTGCAATGAGATTGAGCCTGCCGACACAATCAAATATCTAGGAATCATCGTAGACAAAAACTTAAATTTTAATAGTCACATACAACTTTTAACCAATAGAATCAGAAAATTAATCTTTATTTTTAAAAATTTGCGTCATGTCACCGATAAACAAGTCCTAAAAATGACATACTACGCATTGTGTCAATCTATTTTAACATACGGGATTTCTTCATGGGGAGGCGCCGCGAAAACCATTCTGTTAAAACTTGAACGCGCCCAAAGGGCAGTTCTAAAAGTAGCTCTGTTTCTCCCTTTTTTTCATCCTACGACTGACTTGTATAAAAGGTTTGATGCCCTAACAGTACGTCAGCTTTTTGTTCTTCGTCTGGCCCTAAGAGCTCATAAACTGTCTCAATACAATCCTCATTACAATGCTGAAAAACGACGTAAGGATAAAATCTTTCAACTCGACACGTTGTATAGAACAGCTCTTTCGCATCGATTCTATTGTTTTCTGGGTCCTTACCTTTATAATAAAATTAACGCTCTGCTGTTTATATATCATATGAACAAAACTAAACTTAAAACTGTAATCGTACCGTGGTTAAAAAATTTAACATATAATGACACCGAAGACTTACTTGTTCCTTTGTCTTGATTATTTGGTAGGCTGATTGTGACTATATAATAAAAACACACACACACACACACACAAGACACATACTCACACACACAAGACACATACTCACACACACTAGCACGTACTCATTCAAATAATAATAGACTTAAGTAATTAGTTAATTGTAAACTACAAGTAGTTAATTGAGTAAGTTAATTTAATTTAGATTAGTCCCAGAGGTGAGAGCCTGGTGATCTGTAACAAAGGTTTTACCTACCACGGACACCAGTCTCTCACAAAGGTATCTGAAAGTGTAATATTATATATTGCCTCTGTATTTGTTTATGTCTGCTGCCTTTGTGAAAGAAATCAATAAAGAATTTATTTATTATTTATTATCACCACAATCAGTGAAAATAGCAGCAAATATTTAACATAATTTTAACGTTATTATTACAATAAATTGTGAATAGCTCCTAATAGTGTTTATTACACTAGAATGTTTTTTTACAATAAATTAAAAACATTATTACAATTAAAATAACATTATTTCTTCTCTTCTCCAGCCCATTTACGTTCCACTGTTAGGCACGGGCCTTCTCCACTTTGGGAGGGATAATGGTCTCCTGTGCTGTACAGGCGTGTTGGCACAGGGTTTATTTTCGAGTTTTCCGTCTCTCAGAAGATGTTATCTGTGTGCAATATCCCTTAGCTGACTTTTACAGCACCCTTGGGAGGAGATGGGGTGATGACACTTGTATTCTTAATCCGTGTTTCCTTGTCATGGTAACCGAGCTAGCTGGGGGTGGCTTCGTATCATATCGTGACGCTTACCACCCTCCTATAGAAGTTAGCTTTGTACTAAACAATGCGAAGAAAAGGCTCTGTAGACATGAAACTAAAAAAATCTCTAGGACTTTCTTGACGCGATCTCGCGAGATCGGGATCACTCGGGATCGGGATTGCATTCCCTAATTGTGTTACGCTAATAATAATGAAACTTAAGTGTCTTTTAAATAAACATTATTTAAAAATCAAACATGCATACGAACTAAATCATACGACTTCACTTTGCGTTACATTTGAAAAAACGCAGTTTTAAAGCTACCAACACAAAGAAATTTATAAGTTTTTAAGGTTCCACTCTAAATCCCCTATACAATTATATAATAACTAATAATAAAAACAACAATACAATAAATATTTAAGTGTACTCACTTACAATAAACGTTTACAGTTTATTCACTGCTGCTTCGCTCCTATTGGTCGCAGCGTGATGTTATATAGCCTATAACCTTCCTCGATAAATGTACTATCCAACACTGAAAGAATTTTTCCAATCGCACCAGTAGTTCCTGAGATTAGCGCGTTAAAACAAACAAACTGTTCAGCTTTATAATATTGGTATTGATTTAGTCAAGATTTATCGTTATAGGAAACCTCTTTGTCATTTATGTTCTCCTAGTAACTTGTGAATTAGTTTCATAGAATTAATACAGAAATCCGAAAATACAATAAATACAAATACAATGGTTCCCTAATGATTGACCAAAAAATGTTTGACAAATGATCATTTGACAACCAACGTTTCGCCAAATGATCATTATGCAAACAATACACTTGACAAAAGTATCATCTTACAAAAACTTACTTAGCAAATGATCCATTAGCAAACACTACACTTGACAAATGTGTTAAGTATTCAAATGTCATTTGACCTTTTTTTCGTTTCACCAAATAATATGTTTCGTAAATTATGTTGTTTTAAATGCATCATTATCATCATGAATCATTATTAATGGGAGAAATGGCCTAAAGTCGTTTCTGGCAGTCGCCGGCCGCTGCCGCGGCACGCTCACTTTGCTCGCTCGGCTCGTGCGTTTGGGGTTAATGTTCTAACCTAACCCAATCTATTAAACGAGATATATATATCTCCAAAAACGAACGTTAATCATTCTATCTGTCTATATTTAATAAAATATATATCAATTAATACTTATAGTATTTTCTTTTTAGGAAAATCCAGAGCAGTGGCTTTGCAAAAAAATATGCAAAAGATGGTCATTTTAGCAAGAATACCAAAATTTTTGACCAGTAGTAGATTTATCTGATAACTCAGTTGCCAAGTGTTAGTTTTGTAAAATAATCATTTATTAAATGTAAATTTAAGTGTTTGGCAAAATGAAACATTTGTAAAATGATCAGTAGTAAAATGATCAATAAGCGAATTCACTGTTTTGTCAAACGTTGTTTGTCAAGTGTAGTTTTGCCAAATGACTTTTGGTCAAACAATCACACACTAAATACAATACACAATGTACTAGCTGCTTTATCCAATTTCGTATTGCCGTAAATTTCTAATCACTAATGGTCTATTCATAATGATTTATCGGAGGTTTAAAAGTTCGCTAAAATGGGTTCGTGAAAATTGTCAAATAAAGTTATTTTTAATACTTAGTCTTTTTACGCTAAAACGTTTATTATTATACTAGCTGTTGCCCGTGACTCCGTACGCGTCAAATTTAGAATTTTTCCCGTTTTTGCAACATTTATCACTACTGCTTCGCTCCTATCGGTCACAGCGTGATGTTATATAGTCTATAGCCTTCCCCTATAAATGGACTAACCACAAAAAAAGAAGTTTTCAAATCAGACCAGTAGTTCCTGAGATTAGCGCGTTTACGGAACCTTTCATTTGCAAATCCGACTCATACTTGACCAGTTTTAAAACTCGTTTACTGTGTCATGTCAAGTCATGGCCTTTTTTTCAAAACACAGCAAGTGCAGTCATATGTGATAACTAGTGTTATCACAGTTAATACGTTCAGTGCGGCTAACGCTTATGCGCGTTTTTCTGATCTTCACCAAGTGCGGGCCGACGCGTATACGCGTCCATACAAAAAAAAATCTGTAGGCAAGCGGGGTGCGCCGCACTTGTGCGTTTATAGCGTGTATTCTGGGTGTCTATTGTTTCGAAGCGGTCGTAAAATGTGGAATTGTAAAGGAGACTACACACTAGTCAGGTTTCTGCTACGAATCTTGCAGGGGGGGGGGCTTTGGCGACGACAACAATAAATATATATTCATGGACATTTCACACATCGTCCTCTGGTCTCAAGCTAAGCTTATTATGCTTGTGTTATGGGTACCAGAATACGGATATAATACATATACTACTTTTCTTTTGTAAATACATACTTAAAATACATAGAAAACACCCAGACGTAGTACAAACATTTGTATGACATTTATGAATATCACACAAATAATTGTCCCAAGCGGGAATCGAACCCGCGACCTTGTGAACGGCAGTCCAGTACATGAACCACTACGCCACGAAGCCCGTCTACAATAACCTAATTTAGTACAATAGATTATTGAAATAATTTTATTATGACTCGCTCTTTTAACTAAAGTAATAGGTAGTTTTAGTCTATTTATAAATGGTGTCTATTACGAGGCGGGCGAAGTGTCGTAAATAAAAAAAAAATTAAGAATAAAAGGGCTTTCGGGAGAAGGTACCTTTACTATTACTGTTTTATTAAGGTATAACTTACTATTTTAACAAAACCGAACGAAGGTATATTATGGCGTAAACTTCACAAAATCTCTTACAAATAAACACTAGTGTGGAAGCACCTTTATCCATCCAACACCTTTATATGACCCGTAATTGTTATATGACAGTCATAAAACTCGAAAGTTACCGAACGCACATAAGCGTCGGCCGCACTGCGGGAAGGTAAAAGACAACGCGCTATAGCGTCCAGCCGCACTACGCGAGTTTTCTATGAACGCTTATAAGCGTTCTTAGCACTACGCGAAAAATTTTTTGAACGCACATACGCGTTTTCAGCGCTGGGCGAATGACTCTTTTATTAGCATTGGCTATAAATTCGCAAATTATTCAGCATTGAACGCGTTAATGTACCAAGTTTAGATAGATGACGTCATAAATTTTCTGTTACAGAATAGGGATGTTGACTCATGTAACAAATTCATGTAAAATTATGTTTTATAGATTGAAGACAGTATTTAGATACCTAAAATGTTGTTTTGAGAGTTTAATATCTTGTTAAAATTAAATAAAAATGAATTTAAATTGCATTATTTTGTACACATTATCACGTGACTGCGATCACCAATCGGGTGCAGTTACGTAGATACCCTGAATAGCCAAGGATGTCGGAATTGAAATCTAGAATATATCGAAAAAAAGTATCGATACGTGGATATATCGGCCAAATTTTCAACTAAATTGTAACCAACTTAAGAAAAAGCTGGAAGTTCTCGAAACGCCGTAACTTTTTGTTTTTTATGTATGTTCCCCGATTTCTTGAACATCCTTAGACCAATTTGGGAAATTCATAAATTTTCTGTCTATTTTATAATAATTTATCAGTGGAAATTGGATTATATTTTACACAACCGCCTTGGTCCCAAATTAAGTTATACTTCCTTGCTTTTGTTATGGGTAGGTACCAGAATACGGTTATATTATGTTTGAAAGTATATGTATACTTTTTTGAAGACAGTGCAAATATTTTTAAAACAATTATTATTGAATACTGATTATAAAAGAAGTTAGATCTATTATTTTATAAAAGAATACAATCTAAATTAATCGATAAAAACATCGATCTTTTTTTTAAGTGGACACCCCTACCATCAGGGCTCTGACGTCATCGCTGTCACTTGACAGCTTGGGGCGTTATAGCGGGAATTTTTAAAATAATTTTCATTTTCGCTATTTTATACTTACTGAAAATATGTATTTAAAAAAAATATATTGTCATGGTGTTCAAGTAAGAGCTATCTACAAAATAAAAGTAATTTCAAAAAATAGTCAACATCCCTATTGTTCTTTGGAGTACATTATTAATTAAACGTTCGCGTGCAAGTGACAAGGGAACTTTCCTTAAGAGTTTATGGATAACTCTTTTAGAATGCTAGTACCCTAGTGCTTTAAATATTTATTTATTATAGTTATACTTCTACTACGACGGGCCTCGTGGTGTAGTGGTTCTGGTAACGGACTGCCGATCAAGAGGTCGCGGGTTCGATTCCCGCTCGGGACAATCATTTGTGTGATTTTTCTAATTGTCATACAAATGTTTGTACTGCGTCTGGGTGTTTCTATGTATTATAAGTACATATTTACAAAAAAAAAGTAGTATATGTATTCTATCCGTATTCTGGTACCCATAACACAAGCATATAAGCTTAGCTTGGGACCAGAGGACGTTGTGTGAAATGTCCATGAATATTTAAAAAAAAAAAAAATCTACGAAGGGTTGAAGCGATGAAAATAATGCTTATAATGCACGAGAATAAACAAAGAAGTATATAAATTTCTTTCTGGCAAGAGTGAGAGAAAGAGAGAGAAATGGTGTAGCAATATCTAGTGATGAATAGCTGTCACTACACAGTGCAGCACAAGAACTATAGATGGCGTGGAATTACATATGTGACGTCACAAAGGATCCTACATCGCACTTGTGATATTTGCACGGGAGTTAAGACGGCAATAAGATCTACGTCGGAGAATTCTCCATTTTATAGTTGAAGAAGCCAGTTCTCCCACGTTCCTCTAACAAGGGCAAGAGACAAGGGAACTGTCCTTAATAATTTACGAATAACTCTTAAGTAATGCTAGTCCCCTGGTACTTGTAATATTTATTTATTAAGGTTTTACATGTCACCATCCCATTTCATACCTTCTAAATAGAATCAGCTTATTCAGGAAGGTCTAAATAAGGTACATTTTGGTAAGGAACCCCAAAAACAAAGTTTGATTGTAACCAACTTACAGTCAGTGGGTTCGATTCCCTTCTAGAGATACAGAATCTATCAATGTACTTACATGAAGCCAAGGAAGTATGTTTTTCTGTCTTTCTTTCCCCAGCTCATTAATGAGCCACTGTTGGGAGTGCTGGGCACGGGTTTCCTCCACTTTGGGTAGGATTATGGTCTATTAGATTGCGTTGATCAGGCGTGTTGGTACTACTTGGTACAGGGTTTATTTTCAAGTTTTCCGTTTCTCACACAAGATGTGTTCTGTAAACATTATTCCTTAGCTGGCTTTAATAGCATCCTTGGAAGGTAATAGAGTGGTGACACTTGTACTCTTAGTTCATTACCAGTATAATATTTTTTTTTATTTCAATTACAATTACAACACAAACATATTATTATACTAGCTGCCCCAGCAAACGTTGTTTTGCCATACAATTCTGTGTAAAAAAAATTTCATCAAAATCGGTCCAGCCAATTGTGAATCTAAACCATCCTCAAACCCCCTAGAATACACACAACAAATTTCATCAAAATCGGTCCAGTCGTTTAGGAGGAGTTCAGTCACATACACACGCACACAAGAAATATATATATTAAGATAAACAGGTAGCCATAAAAACTTTAACAAGTTTGTCTCGGCTACCCTCGGTCCGTTGACAATCACTCGTGCGACACAAGCAAAGTCTTGCAATAAATACACTTTATACAGGATATGACTTTTTATATATAATATTTTTTTTTTGTTTTAAGTACTTTGGACCTGTTCTAATTTCTTCAAATATAGTTTTTTTTAATTTTGATTTATGGTATTGTTTAGATATTTCTTTTTGATTAAGTGAGTGACTGAATATTATTCAGCAACTGGGGTATTAAGAAATTATCGGTTCTCCTGCCATAGTAGTCATTGGTTTTAGGTAATTCAAATGTTGTAATTTTCCTTCTTTCATATTTACTTTTAATCTCCTCTAAATGAATTTCTTTATGTTTATAATAAGTACTCATATAAAATTAGCATCTCAGCTTTCATGTGAATAGGCAGTATCTTACAAAATTTAAATATTTCAATCATATTCTCGGTTTTCTTGATTTTTAGGGTTCCGTACCCAAAGGGTAAAAACGGGACCCTATTACTGAGACTTCGCTGTCCGTCCGTCCGTCCGTCCGTCCGTCCGTCCGTCTGTCACCAGGCTGTATCTCAAGAACGGTGATAGCTAGAGAGTTGAAATTTTCACAGATGATGTATTTCTATTGCCGCTATAACAACAAATACTAAAAATAAAATAAAATAAATATTTAAGGGGGGCTCCCATACAACAAACATGATTTTTTTACCGTTTCTTGCTCGATACTAATAACGTTGCCTTATGTTGCATAGATAATGGTACGGAACCCTTCGTGCGCGAGTCCGACTCGCACTTGACCAATTTTTAATTTAATTCTGTGTGGTAATATTATCTTTAAGAGCCTCAGCTGTAAATTATAGATCTTATCGAGGTAAGTTCTGAATGTGCGACCGTAACTTGTGATCCCGTAAGTTATTATAGATTCTGCCAGTGCATTGAGAAGTAATTGTTGTAATCTGTGGTAAATATTAATAATCTGTATTTTAATTTACCATGCGCCCTCTACTGTCTTTCTATAGAAAACTATACCTATACTCTTTATTGATTGGTAGATTAGATGTCAGTGTCAATAAAATGATTAGTGTGAATTGTCAAAATGACGTGTAACGCATTCTTATGATTCATAATCTTCCCTTTTTACGACGATTGCCAACTGGAAGCCATTTAAATGTACTGTACTAGTAATCAAGAATAAATAAAGCTATTCAAGAATACAATGTCCTTTATTCTAACCTATTGTTAACCACTTCCTCCAACAGTAATGTATACGGAACTTTGTGCTTTAAAATTGCGAATTTAACCAACATTGCCCTAAGCTTATCACAAATTAGGTCTATATGCTGGCCCCAGTTAAAATTTCTATCCACCGTAACTCCCAGGTACTTGTACACAGAGACTTGTTCCAACGACGGGCACACACAGTCACATGAAGCTGCCGTCCCATGAAGGCAGTTATGGTCATGGGCATAGATTTTAATGGGTTGCTGGTAATCTAGCAGATAATTTGAGCGAACGTGCATGATTTTAGTTTTTTTTTTGCGTTGATTACCAATCCATTATCATGAGCCCACTTGCATACGTTTGTAAAATCTACTTGGATGAGTTTGACAGCTTTTAAGACATCGCGATGGGCGATAACAAGGCATGTATCGTCAGCATATTGATAGACAGAGTAGTTAGTGACCAGATTCTCCATGTCATTTACGTAGGCTGAATAGTGTAAAGGACCTAAGACTGAACCCTGCGCCGTGCCGTGCGTGACTCCGATCCGATCACTCAACTGGTTATCTCATAGAGCAACCCGGCGGCCTGTGTTGCTCTATGGGTTATCTATTTTAACGTGATAAGCTCTTTCTTTCAGGTAGTCCTTACACCAATGTAGTAATGGTCCACGAACTCCTGTATTATCTAATTTATTGATCAGTGTGTCATGTATGAGAGTGTCAAATGCTTTACTGAAGTCTATAAACAGTTGGAACGTACAAAAGACGCTGTATAGTCTCTGCTTACCCCCATATAAAAATAACATGACGGTATGATGATTAAGTATGAAATACTCGTATTTCGTCTTTACTTATTACAAAAAGTCGTTATTTTTGTATGTATGTCCCTATGTGAGCTTATATCCACGAAACTACGCAACAGATGTTGATGCGGTTTTCTTTAATAGATAGAATGGTTCAAGAGGATGGCTTTTTTGTATAATTTGTTAAGATTTGGTATTTCTCTATACTATACTAATATTATAAAACTGAAGAATTTGTTTGTTTGTTTAAACGCGCTAATCTCAGGAACTGCTGGTCCGATTTGAAAAAGTTCTTTCAGTGTTGGATAAGAGGTACATATATAGAGAAAGACTATTGGCTATATAACATCACGCTGCTACCAATAAGAGCGAAGCAGTAGTGAAAAATGTTGCAAAACCGGGAAAAGTTTTCTAAATTCCACGCGTACGGAGTCGCGGGTAACAGCTAGTTCTTAATAAATAAAAACGCGGGTGAAATAGTATGTTGTCGCGTGGTTAGATATCCACGGAGCAAGTTTTATCTTATACTAGCTGCCCCGGCAAACGTTGTTTTGCCATACAATTCTGTATAAAATAAAATTTCATCAAAATCGGTCCAGCCAATTTGTAGCCTATGTGTTATTCTGATGTATAAGCTATATTGTGGTAAAGTTTCATTCAAATCCATTCAGTAGTTTTTACGTGAAAGAGTAACAAACATCCATACATACAAACTTTCGCCTTTATAATATTAGTAGGATATAAAATTCACGTGTCACAGTGTTAGTTACCGTACTCCTCCGAAACGGCTTGACCGATTCTTCTCAAATTTTACATACATATTCAGTAGGTCTGAGAATCGGCCAACATCTATTTTTCAAACCTTTTTTTTTTAGTATGGTAAAACAACGTTTGCCGGGTCAGCTAGTCTAATATATAAAATTCACGTGTCACAGTGTTAGTTACCGTACTCCTCCGAAACGGCTTGACCGATTCTTCTCAAATTTTACATACATATTCAGTAGGTCTGAGAATCGGCCAACATCTATTTTTCAAATCTTTAAATATTTTTTTTGGTATGGCAAAACAACGTTTGCCGGGACAGCTAGTATAAGTATATGTATACAGGGTGACTTTGCAAGGTGTTGCCAAATTTTTAGGAGCTACTCTGAATCAGTAACTTAATCGATTTACGTAAAGAACAAAAAAAAATTTTTTTATTTTAATTATACCTATCCGCTGCCGCTGTTTAAAAATAGTACGTGTGGATAATTTACTTCATTCATAGAAAAAAACGCACGCACGTCACGATAGTTTCGCAAAAGTTAAACTGCAAGTGTAGTAGTGATTATGGTGCGCGAAAATAAGCCTTATGCTTAACAACATAAGGTTCGGGCGCCCGCGCAAGCAAGGGGTAGCGGGAAGCGTAGGCGGACAATTGGAGGGGGAGTGTTTATTGAAGGGTCATTGACCGGTGGCGTGTTGATGAAATTGCACCGTATGTGCACTGCATAAGAACTTGTTGGCGCGCTTGTCGTTATGTAGTCTGCATAAGGTCGTTTTTGGCTCTGGTCCCTGATGAATGACAGCGCACGCGGTGTCTCTTTGTTGAGTTACTTTTAAGGACATTTTGAATAGTTTTTTTTTTAAATACTACGGTTACAAATAGTTACTACAAAGACGTATTTTAGTATTGTTCTATAGACCTTATTTAAAAAATTTGACAACACCTTGCAAAGTTTCCCTGTATAATATACTTAAGTGATATTTAAGAAAAACAAGAACGGATTGACAATTTATTTCACTTTTCACAATATTTATTTCAAGAACAACAAGAAGCTACGTTTATTATAGAAGAAGGAGTACGGCAGGTGAAGATCCACCAGGCTTCGTGTAACAGAGACGACTTAGCTTTGGTTCCACCGCGTTCCGTAAGGGCAGGCGCGCGAGGTCCCCTTCCTTAAATGTGGGTTGCGGAGGGCGACCGAAGTGCGGGGGGGAGGCTGCTGAAATCCGCAGCACGTGCTATGAATACTACGTAGAGGTTCTACGCGCCTACGAGCTACATCTCATATGTAGCTCGTAGGCGCGTAGAACTCTCTCAGTTGAGTGTATACAATTTATAATAATGTAATACAAATATTTTTTTTTAGAAATACTTATTAATTAATATCATGATGTAAATTATCAAAACATATTCATTTTTAACCGATTTCAATAAAGGCAGAGGTTATTGATTCGTCTGTATGTTTTCTTTTTTTGTTTAAGTTTGTTACCTCATAACTAACTTTTAACAGGGCGAAGCGATTTTAATGATTCTTTTTTTATTTGAAAGCTGGTGGTTCCCGTTTGCTCCCATTGTCACCAGGTCATGATCTGATGGTTATCTTCTGAGAAATCGAGGAAAACACTGAAATTGTAAAAGCACACTTTGTCGGTTGTTGTTGGACTTTTGAAACGTAGTTCTATATCGCGCGTTACTCAACGTTGCTAGACGGAAAAAATTAAGAGCAAAAGTTGTAACGACACTTTTTGCTATAGTTGTAAGCCTCTCTCTCTTTCTCTCTCTCTCTCATAGCATAAGAAAATAATAATACATTATTTTTAAGCTATTGCATAGCTTCTATCGCGGGCATTGAGCGTGGAGACCGAATCCAGAATTTCCGTAACGAAAAAAAGACGTGTGGCACTCGGGGACTGCCGCGGTAAAGCTATTCCATAGTATTTTTTATCAACTTATGCAAATATAATTATTTATTTATTTTATTCATGCAAGAATCTAAATACCATAAACTAAAATAAGATTAATATTCCTTATTTACTGATGCTTACATCTGTCCATTGTTTATGGTAATTATGATAAAAAAGCGATTGTCAATCAAATGTCAATAAAATAAAAACTTACGCCAAAACTGACATGAGTCACCAGCGCGAACAGCGAAACGGCGTTACTGCGCATGCGTAGCGCCGTGTGTAGTATTTTTAGTTACCCTATCTTTGTTACGGAATTTTCGAATTTTGTGCATTTAGTCTCCACGCTCAAGGCCCGCGATAGAAGCTATGCAATAGATTAATAACCTAACACCCCCCGTTACTGCGCATGCGTAATCCCCCTCTTCGCCCCGCAATTTATTGCATCCTCTTGATACCAAGGGTAAACGCCTTCCTCAAATTAAACAGCGTATTTTATAAATTGTTGATTATCTATTATCCTATTTATATGACGGAGCGACAATTAAAATAAATAAATATGAACGTATAATTCGTTAACGTAAAGAATTGTAGACAAGTCGTAACACGTGATTACCCCACCACGTCCCCCCCCCCACTTTGCAATGAGTTTAAATACGAGACAGCCACAGAGCTAACAGTCAGTATCGTTTGAGACGTTAGACAGGGCGAATCTCTGCCCGACTAGTTGCGCACTCACAGTAGTGATAAAGAGTTTATACCGGTCATAATCGCGAGTGTATAATTATAAAGTGTGTCAAATACACACTTTATATAGAGAAAGTGTAAAGTGACGATTGAGAGGTGATGTTTTGTGTGAACATCATTATCTTGGTGGTAGAGGCGCAGGTTATAGAGGGTTTGGTTGGAGACCTGCTGTGGACCCTTTATGTGTGAAAGAGAATGTCAGATTGATGTATGAACGTCTAAAAGACAGTTTCTACAATTTGTAGACAAATAGTAAACCATAGCAATTCCATTCTCTATTATATTACTTCGACATATAAAATTCACGTGTCACAGTGTCAGTTACCGTACTCCTCCGAAACGGCTTGACCGATTTTTATGAAATTTTACGTGCATATTCAGTAGGTCTGAGAATCGGACAACATCTATTTTTCAAACCCCTCCCCCCTCATAGCAAATCAACGTTTGCCGGGTCAGCTAGTACAATATAATAATTTATTATATAAAATTATATTATAATTCCTTTACTAATCGAAAGAAACTTCGTTCCATCCAGCTCTCCCTTGATACCTCGCGAGTTTTTATTTAGATTTTTAAATTGATAAAATGTCTGCTCCAAATATTAAAGGTTAAGCGAATAAATACACAAACCCAATCAGATACAATATAAATAACCGTCCTAAATGGAAATCAAACTCATAAAACATAGCACACATAAACATGTTACGATACTAAATAACAATGATATATAAATAAAATAAAAAATAAATAAATAAATAAATATTCATGGACATTTCACACAACATACAACATAATATACTACATATACTACTTTTCTTTTGTAAAAACATACTTTTAATGTATTATAAGTATTTTAAGCAAATACACAGACGCAGTACAAACATTTGTATGACAATTATAAATATCACTCAAATGATTGTCCCGTGCGGGAATCGAACCCGCGACCTCGTGAACGGTATGATCCGTGCGACAGAAATCTTTACGATGTGGAGGACTCCGTGCCCAATAGCGGGTGTTAATGGGAATACGGAATGAATACCGGATCTTCTCACGTTTGGATAGGCTAGCTAGCTAACAATCCCGGTTTTATTTACTTTTGATCAAAGAAACAACAAACATTATCTTATCTGCCATTTATAAAAAGATTGCCAAAATAAAAGTAGTTTAAGTAGTATTTCAGTATTCTGGTACACATAACACGAATATATAAGCTTAACTTGGGACCAGAGGATATTGTGTGAATTGTACATAAATATTTATTTTATTTTTATTTTATTCTGTACGTATAACTAAATCAAAATATTAAATCAAACATAAATAACATTAAAATTGTACCTCTATCGGTTGTTAATGACAATTTTTCACAAAACTGTCTTTAACATGGTAATCCTACATAAAAAGTCTTAAAGTTTGTTACTAGATGGCAGCATGAAACAAAAATTACTTTTAAAACCTTCGAAGTTTCCCTGTATAGGGTGTAGTTCCAAAGTTTGATAATAGATGGCGTAAAATTCAGAAAACGAGTTTCATATCCCGAAAATTTTAGGATACTGTCAGTTTTTACTTAGTTGTCATTCGTAATAACAGATGTCTCTGTTTAAAAGCATTCACTCACCTGTGGTTTTCAATTAAGGAGGAATTTTGTTGAAGCTTCAGAATAGTATTTTAAAAAAGCCTTATATTTTTTAAATTAAATTGTTTCTAGTATTATATCTTTGTAACTAAAATAAAAAATAATGCACAGTGTATCTAACTTTTTCTATTACAAAATAGATGGCGTTGATTTCAGACAACAAAAATGCCATTACATTAGGGTTGTCTAAAATACCTACACTTTTAAATTCTGATCTGAAATCTCAAAATGAGCGGGTCCAGAGATATACTAGATGGTGGGCTCACGTTTAAAATTGTGTACAAGTAACTTTAGCCTGGCTAAATCGTACTTAGTAGAATAATGATGTTTCATATGACGTACAGACTGTATCATACACACATAGATGCCTACATATTTCACACACACATAGATATGTAAGTGGCTTCAAGCTGACTGAGTGATATCGACATAGACTATACATCTGTGTCAAAGCTACTGATGATAGGACGATTACCACCTATCTTTAATTGTAGATAGATTATTGATCCTCCGTGTGGTGACAGATCCTCTGTGATAGACAGAAAACTCGAAATTATACCCTGTACCAACACGTCTTGTCAGCGTGGCACAGTAGACCATAATCCCTCCAAAGTGGAGGAGCCCCGTGCCCAACAGTGGGACGTAAATGGGCAGGAGAGGAGATGGCTGTAAATATGTCTAACCTGAGTTCGTGGTGACTCTTCTCCTAACGAACTGCACCAACTTGTGTGTGATGCCTTTCTTCAATGACTCCTTGCCTTCTGCATTCTATAACAAATACACATAGTAATTTATTAATTTTGCAATTGACTTGCTATGCTTTTGGCTTTTGTATATCAAATGCGATGTAGACTCATGCGAGTAACATTGTAGTAGACGAATTGGTTACTGTTATCATGATCGCAATAGCTCAGTCGGTAGAGCGACGGAACTGTATTACGAGGTCGTGGGTTCATGCGAGGGAGAACTGGCGTGTCCGACATAGCCCGAAAGGTTAGCACGCTGAAGTGGCAATGGGCAGGCCACATCGCTCGTAGGACTGACGATCGTTGGGGAAGAAAAGTCCTAGAGTGGCGACCACGTACCGGACGACGCAGCGTTGGGCGGCTCCCGACAAGGTGGAGCGACGATATCGTCAAGGTCGCGGGGAGACATTTGATGCAGGCGGCACAGGACCGCGCGTTGTGGCGTTCTATGGGGGAGGCCTATGTCCAACAGTGGACTGATAGAGGCTGATTTACACTTTAAGTTTACTTATTAAAATACACAAAAGTTCAGTAGCTGTTACCCGTGACTTTGTTCGCATGAAACTTAGAAATAAAACATTAACAAATCTATACTTATATTATAAAGCTGTACAGTTTGTTTGTTTGAACGCGTTAATCTCAGGAACTACTGGTACGATTTGAAAAATTCTTTCAGTGTTGGATAGTACATTTATCGAGAAAGGCTATAGGCTATATATCATCGCGCTGCGACTAATAGGAGCGAAGCAGCAGTGAAAAAGGTTGCAAAAATGGGGAACACTTTCGAAATTCTACACGCAAATGAATATACATACGTAATGTGATAATTATAAACGGTACAGAATTCTTCGTGGGTCAGTCAAACTCGTACTTGACCGGATTTCTTTTTGGTTTTTGGATGTTAAAGACGCAATCAAGGTTGCCATAAATAATAAAGTAATAAACTAACATGTCCCAAAGTGGCAACTCTGAATATTATATATTATGGTAGTACTTAACTAGAGAATTGGTTTGTTAATAATATAGGTAATGATTGTAGCGATTCTACTTACACAACTAAACTAAAATATAAATAGTGCTTTAATCTATAATAATGCCATATAGCTGAAGTGTTTGTTTGTTTGTTTGAACACGCTAATCTTAGCAACTACTAGTTTGAATAAAAAAATCTTTCAGTGTTGGATAGTACATTTATTGAGGAAGGTTATAGGCTATATAACATCACGCTGAGACCAATAGGAGCGAAGCATCAGGGAAAATGTTGCAAAAACGGGGACATTTTACAGCTAGTACTCTAATATAAAAGGCCTTAAGCGAACTTTTTAACTTTACCTCAATACGTATCTATCAATGTATTACTCCATATAACGGAATATTTTAAAGTAATTTTCACGAACTTGCAGTAGTTAAACACGCGTGTGATAGTCCATAATCTCTCCCAAAGTGGAGGAGGCTCGTGCTCAACAGTGGGATGTTAACGGCAAGAGAGGGAGTGGTTTTAAATTATAACCGTAACAATATCTTTACTTATTAAGGGCCTACATCAATATTATCGTCGACATGTACCTATTAACACAGCTAGTAGGTATAGAAAATGAAGAATTAGGGATATTGTTTTTTGTTTACTCAAAATCTACTAAATATATTTTAATTCCGGTTTACGCGTTTCTATATATGTATATGTAATAGTTACTTATGTTTTGAAAGTTTTTCATTAGTTAATACGCGATATTAGACAAATGAAGAAAATAAAAAATGAGAGAGGTTGTTTCGCTAAGATTTTCTATCGAGAAACCTTTTTTCTGTCTTCTTATGTCTTCAAAACTACTCAACGGATTTTGATGCAGTTTTTTAATCATAGATGGAGTTGTTCAAGAGGATGGCTTTTTTGTATTAGTTTCTAAATTCCATGCGTACGATGTTACGGTCAGCAACTAGAGTACACTTTATTCACGGACTTTATTCATCGATTATGTATACCCTTTATTATTCAAGTTTGATTTTGACCTAAAAATATTTTGTGAATTAATAAATTCAAAGAAACGTCTAGATATTTGAATAGGCTATAAAATATTTCAGTCTGAATTTAGTAGCTATTGCCTGCGCGTTGAAAATAGAAATATTTTCCCGTTTTTGTAACATTATTCACTAATATCTCACTCCTCTCCTATTGGTCACAGCGTGATATTATATAGCCTATAGCCTTCAACGATAAATGTACTATCCAACACTGAAAGAATTTTTCAAATCGGACCAGTCGGTAGTTCCCGAGATTAGAACGTTCAAACAAACATACTATTCAGCATAATAATAGTACAGATTATTTGTAAAGACTTTTCATACAACGTCCTCTGGTCCCAAATTAAGCTTATTTGCTTGTGTTATGATGTGTAAAAGAATATTATGTTGTTTATTTGTTGTATGTGAGTAACACATAAATATATTGTGTTGTTGTTTTTATTATTTGTTGTTATAACATCAACAGATATGATATACATCATCTGTGAACATTACAACTAGATATCACCGTTCATGAGATACGGCCGGGTGACAGATGTACAGACAGCGTCAATATGGTCCTTTTGAATAGGGAACCCTAAAAACTTATTCACAGCAAAGTGTAAGAGGTCCATAAATCCGCACAAGTACCAGGTGCTCAAGTCCACTATTTTGGAACAATTGTCATACCGGCACAATACCGGCACGATACCGTTGCAATTGAAGTCAAATATCCGTAGTCTGCTATATGCCGTCATAACGGTCTTTCAATGGTAATAGAATTGTCGATCTCTTTTATCTATGCATTGAATTTTCGGTCTCTTTTATCTATGGATTGTGTTAGAATGGTATGTATGTGTTGCCGTTTTTAAAAAATGCGTTAGTTGAAGTGATTTTCGAAAAACTACTAATAAATTTAAACATTTAATCATGCTAGACTTCGTTTAAATATATTTGTACATACTATTTATTAGTATAAAAAGCAATGTGAAGTTTAGGAGATTAGTAAATTGCAATAAATTACAAAGAACAATTTCTAATATTTCTATCTATCTATTTTTTATTTATGGCAATCTGTCGACACAGGACAATTTAAAAATATTACTGTCAAATTCAAAATAGCAGACCACCGAAACATTTCAGTCATTGAATTGCAATTGTGAAGCAGTTGTGTACGAGACTAGCAATTTATGTCACTTTGACAATTGTAAGACAATGATGAAGTCGTTATGACGACACATTATTAGTAGACTACCAAAAACTTTACTATTGCACCATAATGGTACAATAATGGTACAGTTGTGACACCGTTGAAATACCCGACTCAGGGCCCAGGCGCTCAGATATTCACAGGAGTTGTACACAATTGAGTGTGAAGTTGTCTCATGGGAGTGAAGTTGGCTGCGGATGTGTTATACAGAATTGGAAGTGTTCATTATACCGAAATGTTTAGAAGTTTGGTCCTCGAGGAATTTGTTGGGATATTTCGAAAATAATGGCGCCGATTTTACGCGCAACTATATTAAACTTAACTAAAAATGACAATGACGGACTGCAGTTCAGGAGGTCGCGGGTTCGATTCCCGCTCGGGATTGTATGATTGTATGATATTTATAATTGTCGCACAAATGTTTGTACTGCGTCTGTGTGTTTACTATGTATTATAAGTATGTATTTACAAAATAAAAGTAGTATATGTAATTTCAAAAATAATGGTAGCGATTCTACGCGCACAACTAAACTAAACTTAACTAAAATAATCTGCTTAGTTCAAAAGCTGAAAAACACGCTTAAAAATCCTGCATAAATTTTTAAATTATTGCATTGTCATCGGTCCTTGATATATGTGCAACATTTCAAATCAATCCGACTACTGCAAGTGGATGAAAATCACTTTCAAAGGTTCTGTTACATAGATTAACACGTTCGCGCGCGGTAACGGCTATGACCGTTTTTTTGTATTTTTTTTTTTTTTTTTATAGCTTGGGTAGGCAAATGACCACACTCCACCTGATGTTAAGCGAAAGTGTAATCCAGACATGAGGACGGCTAGTACGTTGTCAGGGCACTAGCCGCCCCCACCTTGCCGGCCCACAAGATGCCTTTTCACGCCTCGCTTGAAAGACCCCATATTGTAGGAGTAGGGAAAAACGTGTGCAGGGAGCGAGTTCCATTTCTTCGAGGTGTTGCAAAGAAAGGAGTTACCAAACTTTTTTGTGCGAGATGGTATGGTGTCCACAGTATAGCGGTGGCATCTCAGACCTGCGCGTGTGGTGCGATTTAAAAAAGGAGAGGGAGGAATAAGGGAGAATAACTCTTCAGAACATTCTCCGTGGTAAATTCTATAGAAAGCGCTAAGTGCCGCAATATCTCTGCGCATTTGTAGAGTTTCTAATTTGTTGGAAACATCAGCATCAGCGATAATGCGGACTGCACGTCGCTGCAGCCTATCCAGGGCATCTAAAAGGTACTGAGCGGATCCATCCCAGAGGTGCGAGCAGTATTCAACACATGGCCGGATCTGTGTTTTATACAAAAGGCATAATTGTTGAGGCGTGAAATACCGCCGCACTCTGTTCAGGATACCGAGTTTCCGCGATGCAGTCTTGATCACAGTCTCGATGTGAGCCCTGGGATTAAGGTCACAACGAACCTCTATACCGAGCATGGTGATGCTGTTCTGAAGAGCTAGGGAAGTATTATGAAGGGAGGGAAGAGGGAGGAAGGGCGATTTTTTTGTTGAGAACGCGCACACCTGGGTTTTCTTGGCGTTGAACTCAACCAGATTGGCAGTACCCCATTTAGCAACGAGATCCAAGACCTGGTTGAGTTCAGCAACAAGACTCCTGCGTTTCTCCACGGTGTCCACGAGTCCGTCAGTAGCGTGCCCCAGGTACCCAGCGTGCACCGTACTGTCATCCGCATAACAATGAATGCCTCCTAGTGGAAGCATATCATTGATATGCAGAAGAAAAAGTGTTGGAGACAACACAGAACCCTGAGGCACGCCAGCGTTCACTATGTGAGATTGTGAAGTGCAGCCATCTGATAGTACACGGATTTTCCTCCTATGCAGGAAGCTGGCAATCCACGTGAGAAACTGGACTGGTAGACCGTATGCCGAAAGCTTAGAGAGAAGGCCTTTGTGCCAAACCCTGTCAAAGGCCTTGGCGATGTCGAGGCTAATAGCTAACGACTCGCCCCGCTTGTCGATCACCTCACCCCAGAGGTGCGTTACGTACGCTAGAAGATCACCGGTGGATCGCTTCGGGCGAAACCCGTACTGGCGGTCGTTTATAAGGCTGTGATCTTCTAGGTAACGGATCAGTTGGTTGTTAAGGATCCGTTCCATAACTTTGCAGAGCACTGAGGTGATGGCAATCGGCCTATAATTTACAGGATCCGAGCGGTCTCCTCTCTTTGGAATGGGCTGGACTATAGCCTCTCGCCAAGCCTCCGGCACACAGCCCGTGTCAAAAGACAATTGGTATAGGCGCGTGAGCGTGGGTGTCAATTCAGCTGCACATTTTTTGAGAACTATCGCTGGAATGCCATCAGGTCCACTGGCTTTCCGAGCATCGAGTGACTGCAGCTCTGCGCGTACATCACGCTGCCTAATCTTGATCTCAGGCATCGCGACGCCACAATGTGGAAGCGTTGGCGGCACTGAATTGCAGTCATCGATTCGGGAATTAGCCGCAAAGAGATTTGCCAGGAGATCGGCCTTCTCCTGAGGCTTGTGAGCCAGTGTTCCATCCGGACATTTCAGCGGTGGCAGTGAGGGTTGGCAGAAGTTATTCTGGACGGTCTTCGCCAAACGCCAAAAGTCGCGGGAACCTGTTGGATGCGACACTAAGTCGAGGCCTACTCGAGTAGTGCGTTGGGCATCGGCTTTGATGTAGGCTTTCTTACAAAACTAAATATTCGTATTGCAAATATCGTCAGTACGGTTATTGCCGTAAACTTTCAAATTCTCCTTATTACCAGTACGGTAGGAACAGCTTAACAACTGTGAGTTATACATACAACACATTTCCACTGGCACTCTGTGAGAAGAATATAAGATTGTACTGTCAAAATGTAATGCACAAGATCAAATTGTATATTTGTATTGAAGTCAGTTTGGGATGTGTGCGCACACAGCGACACTACGGCTGTTGCCGTTGTGTTTGTATGCGTGTTACTTCGACGCATCACGGTAATAACCGTACTGCCTTCAGGAATACCTTTTTTTGTTATAATTATGTTAAGACAGTACGGTTATAACAGTGTCCCTAAAATGTATGGAAAATTTTTGTGATTTTTTACGAAACTATCAGTTAAATTACCGCGCGCGAACGTGTTAATACATTGATAGATACGTACCGAATATATAAAAGCGCGTTTAAATGAATTTTAATGGCGTCGATAACACAATTCGTCAATGTTTACTGAACTTTCTTGTTATAAAATCTGTAGTTTAAAGACTCACGATTTTAAATAATAAAAATGTGCACAACGAAATAGATAAATAATCAAAATACGCCGTAATTGTACGTACCGATTCTACATGCACAACGTAATTGTAAATACCGATTCTGCATGCACAACTAATCTTAAATTAACTAAAAAATAAAAATATTTTTAGTTAAGTTTAGTTGTGCATGTGGAATCGGTACAGTCTACTACTGACCTGTTCACGTCGTTTCGTTCTTCCCACTCGTTCTTTCTGTCCCACTACAACTCCGTACATTGCTAAACAATTTTATCCCCTTCAGTGATGCACTCGGGATATCAAAACTACTAGAGCTCGTGGCACAGTGGTTAAATACAGTCGTACTCGTACACAAGGACGCGGGTCCGATTCCTAAACAGGAAGTTATTTAATTAGTTATATAAAATGTTTAATTTTAATAAAACTTTCATTTTCATTTTATTTATATATTTTTTTTCTTTATTAAATTAAACACTGATAACAATATGCCACGTGAACAACTAAAATAAAAAACATAGTGATACCAATTCTATCTGCACAACTAAACTAAAATAATAACAGCTAATTGTGTGTGTGATTTGATTAATTGGCTTTTTTGTTGTGCACATTTATATTAATTATGAATTTTAATCTTTAATAAACAGTTTTAACAGAAAGTTCAGTTAACGTTGACGGATTCTACGGCTTTGTCTGCGTGGACTTAAGAATTTTTTTTCCCATTTTTGCAACATTTTTTACTGATGCTTCGCTCCTATTGGTCCCAGCGTGATATTAAATAGCATATAGCCTTCCTCGATAAATGTATTATACAACATTGAAAGAACTTTACAAATCGGACCAGTGGTTCCTGAGATTAGCGCGTTCAAACAAACAAACTCTTCAGCTATAGATTATTAGTAAAGATAGTTATAAATGTGTTTAAATAATGAACGAATTAAAATACACTTTATTTGATTTCATTTTAGTTAAGTTTTGGACGCATTACGATTGACTTCTATGTATTTTTATGAATTTGGCTGTAAGCTGCATTCCTTTGTGTTATTTTTTTTTAATATATTTTTTTAAATAAACACAGATTAGCCTCAAATAATTTTTTTTCAGGCTGAATAATTATTTTAATTTTTTTTTATTTTGGTTAAAGAAAGGCACCACCATTCACTAAGTTGTAATGAAAAAAAAAGACAAAGCAATGATTAAAAAAAAAATAACGTTTAGTGATTGCGTCAACGTGTTACTCGTTTCCCGCGCGTATACACACTGCGCGTATAACTATGTAGTAGGTACTGCACCATCCTGTAACTTTAACCAAACTTATTTTGCTAATTGTTTTACTAAATGTGAACCTTAACACAACGTACGAGATGTTAATATTGATTTTAAAGACTGTATTTAAAAAGGACATTGCGTTTTGCAGTTAACGCGTGGACGTGTCGTAGATTATATTATAATTTATTATTTACACATACTTGGTTTGGGTGCGAATGTCGCGTTTTATTTTCAGTATTGGATTAATAATTTGTCAAGATGTTTCTATATCTAGCTGCGTTGTGATGGAATAACAAATCTATACATAAAATATATGTCCGCTCGGGACAATCATTTGTGTGATTTTTCTAATTGTCATACAAATGTTTGTACTGCGTCTGGGTGTTTCTATTTATTATAAGTATGTATTTACAAAAAAAAAAGTAGTAAGTATATGTATTCTATCCGTATTCTGGTACCCATAACACAAGCATATAAGCTTAGCTTGGGACCAGAGGACGTTGTGTGAAATGTCCATTAATAAATCTGTAGAGAGGTCAATTCTGTACATGAAATATATTTTCAAAATAACTATCAGGGGGTGATTAGTGAACGATACTGATGCCAAAAATGCAATCAGTAAAATTTTTGTAATTTAAATTTTTAATTTAATTTTATTTTTTATATTTTTATTTATATTTATTAATTATTTTTTAATTTTTTCGATGCCTCTCCGGCGTGTGGTGGGGAGCACATCCCTCTTCTTTGAAATTAATTTATAACGCAGTAATCCGAAGTGTATCGATTATGGCGTATTTCTATTAGAACCCTGCAACGTTATGGCAATACAAAGGCTAGATAAAATACAATACAAAGCATTAAGAATAATTATGGGAGCTATGAAAACTAGTCCTTGTAGCGCTCTACAAGTGGAATGTGGAGATGCACCTCTAGAGACCAAAGACGGCAGTTACTATCGGATAGATTCTTTTTCCGCATTTGTCAGTATTCTAAACATCCACTTTTATAAAAACTTGCATTAGCAGCATACATAACCACATCTTCTTATTGGAAACATAAAGTAATTCCGTGTTTGATAAATAGTTTTCATAAATTTAAAAATCTTCCAGCTCCCGTTTTCTCGTCCGAACGATTAGCCATATATCACTATAACTATCAGACTCTTATTTTAACACCTAATATTTTTTTTGACATAAACATTAATCGTTATGAATTAAATATTAATAATTATTTTAATTTTTTTGTTGATGATCGCTGGCACGGATGACATCAGATTTATTCTGATGCATCTAAACATGGTCAGTCGGGCATAGTCGGAGTAGGTGTCTTTCATAAGCAGTTCGGTATAGTCCAAAAAATTAAGTTCCCTGGGGAAACATCTGTTTTTACCGGAGAATGTTTCGGTCTTGTAAAGGCTTTGGAATATGTTTTATTGTTTAAATTACAGCGAACAGTCATATTTTCAGACTCGAAGAGTGCGTTACAAGCTCTTTTAAAATTTCCGTTTAAAGCAACACTTCCACATCCGTTGATATTTGAGGCTAGATATAATAATCTATACTTACTTACTCGTATAATAAATCTGTAGAGGTCAATTCTGTACATGAAATATATTTTCAAAATAACTATCAGGGGGTGATTAGTGAACGATACTGATGCCAAAAATGCAATCAGTAAAATTTTTGTCTGTCTGTCTGTCCGTCTGTATGTTCCTTATAGAAAAAAAAACTACTCGACGGATTTTAAAGAAACTTGGTACAATTATTCTTCATACTCCTGGGCAGGTTATAGTATACTTTCCATCACGCTAGAATCAATAGGAGCAGAGTAGTGAAGGGAAATGTTGGGAAAACGGGAGAAGTTACTCCATTTTTTAAGCTTCCGTCGCGTGTGCAGCCTTAATGGTTAAAGTTACATAGAAATCATGTATGACGAAAATATTCTACATAAAATTGTCTAAAAAATATCCTGCAACAGCATATACTCGTATCTATATTTTATGGTTGACTCACAATAACACGTGTAACTCCTGATAGCTTAGCAGTTCGGAGCATTCTGATCATATTTGTTTACTCTTACGTTAATAATACTCTCACTCATTCCTAATTTAAAAAAGTTAACATTCAATAAAAAAAGAATAATAGAAATCGGTATAGAAACACCAAACTTATACATGAAATAAGCATGAAATTTCATTTCATTACATTTCATTTCATTTATTTATTTCATTATTATTTCATGTATTTTACGTGCGACGACGCGTCGTCGCACGTAAAATTTTCTAAATTCTACGCGGATAGAGTCGCAGGCAACAGCTAGTAAATAATAAATATTCACGGACATTTCACACAACGTCCTCTGGTCCCAAGCTAAGCTTATTATGCTTGTATTATGGGTACCAGAATACGGATATAATACATAAACTACTTCTCTTTTGTAAATACATACTTATAATACATAGAGACATCCAGACGTAGTACAAACATTTGTATGACATTTATGGATATCACACAAATGATTGTCCAAAGCGGGAATCGAACCCGCGACCTTGTGAACGGCAGTCCATTACATGAACCGCTACGCCACGAAGCCTGTCTTGAAGAGATATAAGTTATTTCTTTGTGTTCAGGCTGGATTTTATGTAAATTTTGCATGGATACCTAGCCATTGTGGTATATATGGGAATGAACATGTAGATCGAATTGCAAATCAAGCTGTAGAATGTGGTGACATATTTCCTTTTTCCATTTTTTCTTATGATTTGTTAGCATTATCCAAACTTTATCTCAAGGCTTCTTGGGATGACGTTTGGAGACAGGACTGTAAAGGCAAACATTATAAAACCATCCAACCTTTTATTGATATGAAATCGTGGTTCTGTGATCGTGCTTTTCTTAAGCTAAGGCTTGACAAAAGAGCGACCACAGTTCACATACGTATGAGATTAGGGCATACTTGTGTACCATCACATTTAGCTAGAATGAAAATACGTACAGATCCATCCTGCAGTTGTTGTAAATTCGGAGATTTGAATCACACATTTTTCGGTTGTGTCCTTTATGATCATCTTCCTCTCATAAATAATCTCATAGCCTTACATGTTCCTCTTCCCACCAATATCAATATTCTTCTTTCTTCTATCTATGTTTAGTTTCATTTATTGTAGATAATAATATTTTACTGTAAATTTATGTACGATATTTGTGTTTTCTTTTTATTATTTAAGTTTAAGTATAGTTTTCTTACTAACACATTTTAATTTTTTATTTAGATTAGTTTAATTACCTAACACCCATTATTATGTACTTTCCTGATCACATTCCTCAAAATTTTCGGTCCTTTTTGTAAATAATTCCTTCCCTAATTTTTGAATATGGCAAAAGTAAACCGATGCCAAAATCATGGAGACTAGTTCTTCTAGTCTCCATGGCCAAAATAGAGAGGAAAAAAAAAATTTGTTAATGTAAGAAATATGTCCATAGATGGCGTGATATACAGTTATGGGTCCTTGCATCATGGCCGCTTCTGTACAGTACTCTGTACATAAATTACCCAGTCACAATCCTACCGTCAGGCTGCTGTGTAGGCCCACGAGAAAGATATTTCTTATTGAATTTACTATGAAAATAATGATGTTTTAAATGTTACATATAATAAGAATTTAACAAAAGTGAATGACAGTGCGTTTTTTTATATTTATTTTGACTTTTTCTGAATTCCTACATTATGATATTTAATAAATGTAAAAAAAAAACAGTACATCAAACGCCATTTATACTAATATTATAAAGCTGAAGAGTTTGTTTGTTTTTTTTGGTTGAATGCGCTATTCTCAGGCACTACTGGCCGGATTTCAAAAATTCTTTCAGTGTTGGACAGTACATTAAATTTATCGCGGAAGGCTATAAGCTATATAACCTCTAGCAGATCCACCTTTAAGCGTAAAATAAAAGAACACCTGCTACAAAAATTAGCTGATTCTTCTCAGACTTAATGTTAAATCGTATAGTGTATATATGCTATGTATGTATGTATTGTATTTACAAGTAGTTTATTGTATTTAATAGTTATTTATGTACCTAAGTATTATATAGTTATTATGTTTTTATTTAGTATGTACTAATATTTTTTATGTTAATATTATGTATTCTATTTGTCATATTTAGTTTATTCGTTCCTTGATGTTTATTTTTTAAGCAAATAACGCACCTACCACTAATGTCTCTGCATCACCCTAGGTTGACTGGTAGAAAATGCTTTTAGCATTAATTCCGCCTATTGTACAATTTTGTGCAGAAAGTTTTTAAATAAATAAATAAATAAATAAAAAATATATAACATCATGCTGCGACCAACAGGAGAAAAGCATCAGTGAAAACCTTGCAAAAACATAGAAAATTTTCTATATTCCAAGCGTACGGAGTCGCGGGCAACAGCTATTTAGTTACAGTAACAAATAGGGTTAATGTTTGGAATAATCCCCTCTAGTCTACGCCTATATCCTTACTTATTATAAATCAAAGTCGTTATTTTTGTATATTTGTCCCTATGTGAGCTTATATCTCCAAAACTACCCAACGGATTTTGATACATTTTTTTGGTAGTTAGTAGTAGTTCAAGAGAATCCCTTTTTTGTATAATTTTGTTTCTAAATTCCACGGATACGAAGTTGCGGTCAACAGCTAGTTAGAATATAAAGGCAATCCACTTAATTTGCTCTGCAGGCCTGTCATGAGTGGTACATTAAAATTGCTAATTTAACGTTATTTTTATATTATTACTCTGTACTTTAACCTCATATACATGACAGCCCCCATAACTACTATATTTTTTGCAATTTTGTTATATATTTTTCTAATTTATCTCACTCTTAGACAATTAAATACAATTGTGACTAATTATTAAAGTTTTTGAACAATTTGATGGTAACCTAGAAGCTTAACTGTAAACATGAGTGGCGCAACACTAAATGTTTCGACATTAAAAGAAGTTTTATGTAAAATTATCAATGAAGAAAAACCTTATTGTTCTATTTGTTTTCGTACAAATGATGAAGTACGTCTAATGACGCCTGATTATATCAATAGGTTTATGGAAGCTACGTTAAACGAACTGAAACCTATCGTAAGTTATTACCACAATATTATGGCGGTGGCTATGAGTGGCTTATTTTTTGGACTCTTCACACAACATATTGCGTTATGTGTACCAGAATACGGATATACTACATAAACTAATTTTCTTTTGTAAATACATACTTTTAGTACATAGTAAACACACAGACGCAGTACAAACATTTGTATGATAATTAGAAAAATAACACAAATGATTGTCCTGAGCGGGAATCGAACCCGCGACCTCGTGAATGGCATTCCGTTACATGAATCGCTAGACTAGGCCATGTAATAAGTAATTAATAAATTAATATACATTAGTTTGTTTTTTTTTTGTTATCAGGATGGTCCTGTCTGCTATATCTGTGAGCGCAAGTGTCAGCAGGCTCACACAATGTACCGGAACATGATCTACTCAAACACAATACGCCTGATCGTGTACGAGGCAGTCACACAGAAGATCACTCATGATGATATATTTGAGACAAGCGTGTTCAAGAAATTACTTAAAAATGCTCGTCTGGTAAGTGAACAGATTATTCTTTTTTTTTTTAATAAATATTAATGGACATTTCATACAACGTCCTCTGGTCCCAAGCTAAGCTTTTATGCTTGTGTTATAGGTACCAGAATACTGATATACTACATATACTACTTTTCTTTTGCAAATACATACTTATAATACATAGTAAACACACAAATGCAGTACAAACATTTGTATGATAATTATAAATATTACACAAATGACTGTCCCGAGCGGGAATCGAACCCGCAACCACTTGATCGGTACATCAACCACTGGACCACGAGGCTCGTCAAAATTCTTATCAACCAACTTCAAAAAAGAAGGAGGTTCTCAATTCCCCTGTATGTTTTTTATTTTTAGGGTTTTGTACAACCCCTTATTTCTCACCACGAAGTCCGTCTGTGTGTCTGTCCATTTGTCAAATTTATTTTACTCAGCAACGGCTGAAGGTATCAACTTGAAACTCATACCAAATGTCGATCTTTGTGAAAAATATGACTATCAATATAATGACAAGCTTCGTGATCGAGTGGCACATATAACGGACTGCCATTCACGGGGTCGCGGGTTCGATTCCCGCATGGGACAATCATTTGTGTGATATTTATAATTGTCATACAACTGTTTGTCCTGCGTTTGTGTGTTTACTATGTATTATAAGTATGTATTTACAAAAGAAAAGTAGTATATGTAGTATATCAGTATTCTGGTACACATAACACAAGTATATAAGCTTAGTTTGGGACCAGAGGACGTTGTGCGAAATGTACATGACATATTTATTAATATTCTAATCGTCTCATTCATAATGACTTGTCGGAGGTTTAAAAGTTCGCGAAAATTGTCAAAACTTGTTATTCATAATAGTCTTTGTACGATAAAACGTTTATTATCTCTCCGGTAAAATCTCCGTTTAAATGATATGAATATGACTAAGAATAAGACGTATGAATAAGACTATAAGTTGTCTATTATTATTATTTGATTACAGAGTGTTAAGTTAAGAGCACTTGATATTCTGGCGCAGTTGCTATACATACGAACTAACAGTCGCCTCTCACAAACTAACATGGTGGTCACTGATAGCACACAGGTGAGATACATTATATACTAGCTGTTCTTAACAAACATAAGTTTACTATACTGCTTGATAGATGGCGTTGTTCAGGTTTTTCTAAATCTCACTATAGTATCATTATATACGCATTAACATGTAATTTCCTCACAATTTTATCATAAACCATTAAACCTTAACCTTAATAAACAGAAGGTTACTATATCGCTCGATAGATGGCGTTGGTACTGTTTTTTAAATCTCGCTATAGTTTCGTTACACACTTTAACACTTATGCTCGTCAAAATATTTATTTTCTTGTTATTTCGTTTTGACAATTATAAATTAGTAAAGATTTGTAAGGATCATCTTTATTTTATTTTTGTATGTATGTCCCTATGTGAGCTTATATATTCAAAACTACGCAACGGATTTTGATGCGATTTTTTCTAATAGATAAGAGTGGTTGAAGAGGATTGCTTTTTCGTATAATTTGTTAACGTTAAGTTTCTAATCTTTCTAAACACAAACACTATGCTTTTGAAGTTGCGGGCGTCATCTAGTCACAGATACCTATACCAGGGGGCAGGGGGCCAAGTCTGCTATCCAATGTTGTCACAATGATTAGTCAATGACGCCATTATGGCGTCATTTGTGATAAAAAATTAACAGTAGTACAAACTACCAAACTTGATAAAATTCGCCATTAAACAATCAGTTTGCATTTGTTTATTACATAATAGTTGGACACGCCGGGAACGTGCTGTGTTGCTCGCTGACAGGCGTGTACAGAACGAGAGTCCATAGATACTCGTAAACACGTAGACTCTCGCTACCTTATTGATTTGTCGGACGTAGTAGACGCTCAGTACCTAGACTACATGATGTTAGGCACTGTTAGGTTTGTGCAGCGATGGTGTAGGGCGGCGCGAAGTATAGAGCCACGCGGCGTTAGACTCAGGCAGCGCTAGGGCGGCGCGACGGTTAGGGCGGCGGCATGGCGCTGAATTCGGGCAGCGCGATTGTTAGAGCGACGCGGCGCTGGACTCAGGCAGCGCTAGGGCGGCGCGACGATAGCCACGTGGTGAGGAGGGAGTCAATGAAACTTCGGGTGATTTCACTGGACTGGTTTATTGTAGACATACATAGTTTATATAGTAGTTTCATTTATACACACATATACAAAATACGTGACCGCGGAGAGTTACTAAAATAGAGCATAGAAGGAATTTGCTGATTATATTAATACGTGAGTTTATTCTTAAACGGAAAGTTAGTTATTCAATATATATAACCTTGGACTTGTCCGTATGTATGTTCATACGTGAACATTCTGCCACTCTCCAGGCAGGGATTTCAACTCGCATATCTTGAAGACCTCACAAAGCCGCTCGTTGCTTTGCTTATGTTGCTTGTCTAAGTGTAATGATAATATTCGTACACGTAATCAACAATGCAACTTCTGTAGTATTGCCTTTTCTTCACTGCTGCGGACTTTAATCCCACTTCCTCGGGATCTGCTTCCATAGCTTCCAGTAGTAATTGTACTCCTCTTTTGGTGTTATTATTGTAGCAATGGTATTTATCTGTCTCTTCCTTCAAGACTACATTCTGTTTATACCAGAGTACTTAGTAGAGACTTTTAGTGTGTGTAAACTTTGTTTGTAGATTCGATGTATAGGTTCGAAACTATCTCCAACAACCTCTTCTTTGATAGCTGGTTCCATTACCAATTGCTCTTCCTGGCATTCTTCCATCTGCACGTTTTCATTCGTAAGGCATTCTATTGGTTCTGTTGTAGGTTCTGATACTGGTTCCAGTGGATCCAATGGTAATGGCGGGAAAGGATAATCCTCTGTATCACTAGTTGGTGATACTGGTGGTAGCGGCGGAATGGCCGTTTCCTCCGTGACGTTGCAATCATCATACGTCACAGAATTGTTATGTGTAATGTCGATAAGTTCTGACTGCACGCTTCTGTAAGGTTCATGCAGTGCCTGGATCTCTTCTTCTAAGTTTGAAGACTTTCTTCTGCCACTCTCCGGGGAAGGACTTCATTTCGTACAGCTTGGACACCCTGCGACTGCACGTTGTCCTGCCTCGCGATGTCTCGCCGTGGATGTGGTGTCATCAGCGTCATGGTCACACCGGGGCTGTTCCAGTGGTGGGCTCCCTTGGCAACATCCCCGCTGTTATTTTTCAATAATTTTAGTATTGAATACAAACGTTAATAGTCTGATTTATGAAGAATAAGTTGTATATACTTGTGTTAATATACTTTAGTACATTAGTAACCGTGTAAATTGTTAGTATTGTATTAGTGTATCATGTAATGTATACTTAGATATCTCATACAATAAGTAGGAGTGAGTTTTCATGCAATATTAATTCAATATAATGTTCATTAATCATCAAAAAATTTCATGCAATATAATATATAAAGATGTATTAAGTAGATATAGTGTTATAAAGTGTAAATAATAATTTTCATTTCTTTATGGCCCGGGCCCAATCCTTCTTCTGTGAAATATTTTTCCCCAAGAAATATGTATTATAATGGGTTAGTTCTGTCTCACTTCATTAATGTTATTTTCAATCTGTGCATATTGTATTGCTCAGCTTCTTTATCTCGTATCCTTCATATACATATATATTTCTTTTTATATTTTCGTCCTTCTTGTTAACAGTGGTCTAAAGTTGTCCAATTGTTATCCAACTCGAGTTATTGGTTTTGGTTAAATTTTCTTATTCTTTGTTTGGTATATTCATAATAATTAATTATCATCATGTTGTTTCAGTTTACAGGTATTCAGTTTAGATGATGATATATTATTTAAACAAGAATATTGTGGTCCCTTTCACTGATTGTCAATAATGCAATTATGTAAGATGGTACATTATCTTCACCACCCCGCACATAAAACTTCTTCCTCGGGATATCCTCTTCTTAATGTACAGGTATGCAATGCTCTTGTCTTGTGACAAAATACATAAAAATGAAATTTCTCTTCGTTTCCCTGTTATTACAGGGACTTTCTGTTTATAGCAGCATTGCGACATGTTCACTGATTATTATCATTCTGATCAGCTGGATTGTTTTGTTACAATTATGATATACATATTGACTTCTCATTTTTGTCGATAGCTTCACTAGGTTTTGATAGAAGGTGTAAGCCGTAAAGCTCGATTTATTTATGCAATAAAACATTTTTGACGCAAGTTCACTGACGTCCCTTTTTTACGGGTAGTGCGATATGTATTTGTGATTTGTATGTTTTCATTATTTCCTTTCTTCTTTACTTGATTGACTGGTTTCGTTGATTTCTTAATAAAAATATGATAACTCTGGAGGACTTTACATTATTGCATCAAATGTATTTTAGCAACGATCGCACTAAGCGTTATTTGAACTCTTGCCCGATTATTCCTTGGGTACAGGCATTAGAATTTTTTTTTTTGTTGCATCGTATATTTAAGGAAGGCTGCTTTCCGTGCACGTTGTCAATGTTTACACTACACTAGCTTCTTAAGCTTTGAACTGGTAAGACTTGCATAGCTTGATAGTATTTTTCCAGGCGACATGTTCATGTTTCTTATGTTCTGTACATTTAAATGGAGGACTTCTGGCACCGTGCGTCTTTAAATGTTTTTCAATGTTTTTAGACTTGGTTTGTTTGATGATTATATTTGAACTTCGATTTTCATAAAACTTTAATAAATGTCATTACAGTGGCTTTATCGTTAAATGTGCCCGTTTTTGTCATCCGAACAATAATGTTTCAAATTCATCCCGTATTCCACATTAGTACACGCTTGGTGTCAATTTCATATTCTTGCTAGATCTAGCATCGTATAGATTTTTCGTTGATTTTCTGTTTTTCGTTGGACAGGTTTTTGTTTTGTGATAATTTGTTTGTATACAGTTCCGAGCGCTCGTAATTTTGATTATTTTACGTTTTTCTGTTATTTTAGTTTATTTGATAATGATAATAAGTATCTTTGGATGCAAATAGCGCACTACCGCGCGTTAAGGTGTCTTATAGAGGAGGCCTATGTCCAGCAGTGGACGGAAAAGGGGCTGATGGATGGCTAGATGGAGAATAAGTATGTTTTGTGTTCATTACTTTGTACAATCATTTTTACAATTCTTGACAGGGAAATGTCTGGTAACTTTAGATCAACGTTATAAATGGCCATTAGAAGAGAAATACATACACAGATTGTCGACGTCGTATTGTCAGAGATAGAAATATGCCTCTAGTTCAATTGTTCATTAAGTGGCATTGTAGAATTGTTAGTGATTTGTTTCTTACGTTCAATAGCAGTGTTAAATATGCTCCCTTTAATTTCATTATTATGTTCCTTTATAGAACACCGGGTACGTTTAATAGTTTTATCTTAAATCCTTTGTTATTGCGTTGCGTCATTATTAAGTTTCTATAAATGTGATTCCATGTTTTATACTTCCTTTGGTGCCAATAGCATATAGAAATAATTGTAAACGTATTTTAGTTTAAGGCACACGTACTATCTTCGGTATGTTATATATCTGCGCAGATGTTTCTTCATTTTATCATTATTTACACGTAATTTCAGTCTTTATTGTGCCGTTTTAGTAGTTAGCTGCGATAACCTCGCGGTCAGTTCTTGAATGATTTATATCCGAGTCTTTTCGTGCTGTACTGTAAACTCTCGTAACCTCTTGTCAATTTATTGGTATACACTTCTTCACAAATGTGATATATATTTTTTTGCTTAAAGACTGTACGTTTATATTTCCATAAGTATTTTTGTATGTCCTATATCGACATGATTGTGTGGTTAATAGATTTAGCCCATTTTCTTTAGATTGTATATTTCCACAGATATTTTCATGGCTCTTATTGTAAGTTTGCTTCCAACCCTTGTTTGCTTATTGCTTTTTTCAATGTAGGTACTTGCTTCCTACAGCCGTTTTTCTTCCATAATGGAGGTCTTTGTATACAAATTCTTTTTCTTATAAGTTGTGTCATACGATTGTTTGTATGTCCTTTGGTTATGAGTCCAAATGCATTATAGTAGTATTTTAAATTGACCACACCATTAGATAGTTTTCTTCAGAAATATGTTTACACATAAGTAACGACGTTGACGACTTCATTTCGATGTAAAAATTTTGATTGTATCATTTTCTCTCTATCTGATAGTTATAATGTTTTCATGTATTGCTTTCATGAATGAGCCATGGAATTGTTTGTATAATCTAGGTATGGTAATAAAATATTGTTTTTTTTTTTTTTTTTATGTCTGGTGAGTTTCTTCTGGCTTCTTCAATATGTATTTAGGCGTTATATTCTTAGATGCAATTCCATAATCCTCGAATTGTATTTTCTTTCAATGTTTTCGAACACTTGTCTTAAAAATAGAAATAATCATTTGTGCAGTCTTCCTAGAGTAATTTGATTTTGCCTCCTTTTCCCATTTTCCATCCAAAAAAACTTTAGAAGCCGCTGCCTGATAGAATAATAGTGGTATATTTTGACCCGCTGTTTAAGTCTTATATTAGCAGACGTATATTAATTGGTTTCATTTTTATTTTACGGCAGTAGTAATGTTCTGATTTTTCTAACAATTTTGGGTCATAAATTCGTATTCCGTAATTCCACAATTTTTTGGACCCCGTCCTAGCCTTGGTTGCCATCCTGGATAACTGACCTGATTATAAACTCCTCTGAACTTCTTGCATATTCTCGTTAATGCCTTAATTGCCATCTTCTTTTCTTCTGAATGATTAGTGATCAATATGGTAGAAACATGCCAAATTTATTATGTTACGGACTTTTTTTTTTCCTAGACTGTTTGTCCTCAATTATCGCTTCATTATTAGTAACATGTGCCTGTATACATCATGATTTGTAGTGTCTGTTCATCTCACATGACGTTTTAGTTAAATTATACATTTCCTTTTCTTCTAATGCCCCGTGCCATTTTTACGTGTACTCGTAATTCTCAGTCGTAAGGATGTTGGTATGTGTATAAGTACGCATTTAGTGATTTTCCTTGTCATGTTATAATTTTCCGTGTCCACACACAGTCATATGGTCGTAAGTACCTGATATCTGTTTAGTATCATTATTTAGGACACTTGTAATACGGTAACTGATAATGTCAATTTCTCTTCTGTTGTTAGTTGGATCAGGGCGAGTTACCCTCGTTAGTAAAGTGTTGTCTTAATTATGCCGCCAACGAAATAGGTATTGTTTTCATTAGTGTGAAACGCATATTTTCGAATTTGTTGCCCGAATATTGCTGATATTTGTATCCTCATAATGTGGTTAACTTGTTTTGCTTGTGTTCTAGGTGTTGATAAAATTGGTTGCAATGTGTGTCTTCGCGTCTCCTGGGTTGTTGCATGATTGCTTGAAATCCATGATAATATTAGTAAACTTTTGTATGTCTATTTGTAGGTCGTTTTGATTAATGTTTGTCTCGATTTGTAATGTCCCTCCATTTATCTTTGTTGAGTCATTTGTTGTATAGAATCCAGGTGATAGACTTTTGCATGGTGGATTTATATTCTGTGCTGCTAACCATTTACGTTACCGCTATTCTCATCGTTTGGTTGTACCGGTAAAGGTATCTTTGTGTATATTGATCGTGTGTAAGTGACCCCGAACATCTTTTTAACGTTACTACTTTTGTTAATCCATCATTTCAAGTGTGTATTTCTTTCTTTTGCCAGTAGCCATTTGGCTAAGCGTATGTCTTCGTCCTTTATTATTATAATACTAAGGTACTCGTCTTTGAATTATCTTCTCTTGTTTTCCATCTATATCTATATTGTAGATGATGAATATAATCACTAGCCCAGCTTTCCCTTTTTCATTTTTTTGTTGTATGTAGGTTCTTAGTAGCAGGAGTTTCATTCCCAATTATGAAGTAACTTGGTTTCAGTACCGTATTATCATTAATGTCCTCACATAGTACACATAGTAGTCTTGAGTATAACCATGCTTTTGTCTGATGTAAGAATGTAGATATGCAATTCTTCACATGCAACTGTTTATGCGCCTATTACTCTGCGCAAATGACATTTCATTGAATTCGCCCTATATATTTATATTTTCTCGAAGTGCGGAGAGAATGGAGGTATAGTGCCCTTTTGTGCCCATGATGATTAGTGTTACCGTAATTCCAACGTGTTTGTGGCAATAACTTTTGTATGTGTGATACTCTGTTTACTCTCTTGCTTTGTGTTATTAGATTATTTTCGCTTATATTCTGCATTGACCGCCAACGTGCGTATTTGTGCTGATATGGCAGTAACTCGTTTACACAAATACGTGTTGTTTTAATTGTTTCACTCAATTGATAAACAAATTTGCGACGTAACGTCTATTTGATTTTTATTTTTCTCATTTGACTTGAATTAAGACTTGACCCATGACTTGTTTAATCACTTTGAGTTTCTGATTCTGATTTATTTCGTTCCTTGCGTATTCCTCAATTTGTGTATTTCTAGTTCTTGTTGAAATGGGATCCCATGTGACGATTTTAATCCATATTCCTTGCTTGTAATATTGTCTTAATGCATATGCAGCTGCTTAAAATTGATAAGGTTTATAACAAAGGTACCATATTCATGAGGTGCTAATACTAATTTACCCCTTTTATTTTATTTATATAGCGCTTTTATATGAACGTAAACACATCATGATGTCATAATTCCGTAGAGTACTAGTTATTTTGGCGAATTCGCATTTTTCTGTGCTAATAGCAATATCTTTTCATTAATAAAGTTCAATTCATGTCAATGTCACGATCACGACCAGTGTGACATTCGAATGCATTCTTCAGTGACTTTCTTTATGCGTATTCTTTTTGCGTAAGTCAGCAATTATTTTATTGAGCTCATTTTGCACTTGTAGACTAATTTCATTCTTGATTAACGTAATCTGTTTCATAAGTAGGTAGCTTCTTGGGCAGCAGATGTCTACGAGTTTCTGTTATTTTTTTTTTAAACTAATACGTATTATTCTGTTCCATTATTCTTTTCTTGTGATATTTTCTTGATATTTCTTCATTCCTCAATTTATATCTTCTTGTATTTCCAATATCTCTTTTCCAGTGATGGTACTACTTGTAATTGGTAGATGTAAGACTAAACTTAGTTGCGCTCTCTTTTCCCGTTACGGTATAATACAATTACATACGACTTCTCGAGCATCGGGGCGACCCGCTTGTGGGAGACCGATGCCTGATTCGTTACCGCACGAAGGCAACTGAGTTATAAACAGCTTTCAACACATAACAGTACCAGTGAGTGTATAGGGCTCACCAGCCTGTGATTTAATAAGACACAAGTAGTAATAGAAAAGAGAAATGCTAGTTCTTACCTCGAAGGACCAAATGGACACGCCGGGAACGTGCTGTGTTGCTCGCTGACAGGCGTGTACAGAACGAGAGTCCATAGATACTCGTAAACACGTAGACTCTCGCTACCTTATTGATTTGTCGGACGTAGTAGACGCTCAGTACCTAGACTACATGATGTTAGGCACTGTTAGGTTTGTGCAGCGATGGTGTAGGGCGGCGCGAAGTATAGAGCCACGCGGCGTTAGACTCAGGCAGCGCTAGGGCGGCGCGACGGTTAGAGCGGCGGCATGGCGCTGAATTCGGGCAGCGCGATTGTTAGAGCGACGCGGCGCTGGACTCAGGCAGCGCTAGGGCGGCGCGACGATAGCCACGTGGTGAGGAGGGAGTCAATGAAACTTCGGGTGATTTCACTGGACTCGTTTATTGTAGACATACATAGTTTATATAGTAGTTTTATTTATACACACATATGCAAAATACGTGACCGCGGAGAGTTACTAAAATAGAGCATAGAAGGAATTTGCTGATTATATTAATACGTGAGTTTATTCTTAAACGGAAAGTTAGTTATTCAATATATATAACCTAGGGTGGACTTGTCCGTATGTATGTTCATACGTGAACACCTATATAGTGCTGATATAGGAAACAATTCCTGAAGGACCACCCTTTTTGAACATTGTATAAAGATTTGTGTTTTTTTTTCTATATTATATATTTTGAGGCTTCCCATGCCAGCCTCATGGGACTTTCAAAGTAATTCATTGCTGCTGACTGTCCCTCGTCTGAAGGGCTAGTTTAATACTCTTAAAGAGTTTAGTTGCTCCTTCAGACAGAGGATTGGCTAGCAGCACATTCACGTCACTGCCAAACAGAGAGCACTGCCTGTCGACCTGGACACACTGTGTCAACAAATGTATAACGTCATCCACCTTGTGACAAGTGTCACAAGGTGGAGACGTTCTCCTTCCTATCATGTGCAAGAATTTGTTGGACAGAATGTGTCCAGATCTCAATCTCAGGACAACCACCAGCAAGGCCCTGGATAAGGGATATCCCTGAAACCAGGGTCTAGTAGTAGGCTCCCAGTTTAAATATGTGTTTAAATTAAATTAATATTTTAGGTGATGCTGTCCTCGAAACCGTGAAATCTTCAGCAATGGAAGAAATAGTGATAGAGATTCCAAAGAAAATTGAAGAGAAAAAAAATATAGAGATTAAAAAAGTTAAGAGGTCTTATATAAAGCATGAATTGACCATAGACAAGAAAGTTATAAGTAGGCCGAGCAAGAAACGCTTCAAACAACATATTAATGATTTATTAAAAGAATTTAGTGTTAATTCATTTGAAAAACCATTTAAATGTGCGATTTGCGCGAAGGTTTTCCTTCGTAAAGACACTTTTGTTAACCATATACGCACACACACTGGTGAAAAACCATACAGATGTCGTATTTGTAGTAAGGGTTTCAGTCGTACAGATGTTTTGAATAGTCATATACGTATACACACTGGTGAGAGACCATATAAATGTGATGTATGTGAGAGTAGTTTTATACAAAAGTGTGATTTAGCAAGGCATAATCGATTACATAATGGTGAAAAGCCTTTCAAGTGTGATATATGTGGAAGATGTTTTAGTGAAAAGGGTAATTTAACTAAGCATGTGCGTGTACACACTGGAGAAAATCCATACAAATGTTGGAAATGTGGGAGACGTTTCAATCAAAAGAGTACTTTAAACAGACATACTCGTATACACACTGGTGTGAAGTACTAAGGTCTTTGAGTTTTCTTTTATTTCTCGGTATTTTTGATTTTTTATGCATGATGCATTAATTTTTTTTCATTAAATGTTATTTTATGTAGTTTATCCGTATTCTGGTACACATAACACAAGCATAATAAATAAAACTACTTTTTACGGATTTAGACGCTTTTTACTATATTTGTTTTAAATTTTGGCCCGACGTTTCGGAGACTTTGCAGTCACCATGGTCATCGGTGAGACTCACCCGTGACCATGGTGACAGCAAAGTAGTTTTATTTAAACAGATGAGTCGCGCAAGTGTTAGAAAATACAAGCATAATAAGCTTAGCTTGGGACCAGAGGACGTTGTGTGAAATGTACATGAATATTTATTATTATTATTAAACACTTTATGCTCTAAAGCGTAGAGATATCTTATACAAATATAAAATTCAATAGCTGTTCGTCATTCACGCTAAAACTAAATTTCACTTATTTCAAATTTCTTTGTTTTTCAATAAAAAATAACGAAGACTTTTCAAAGTCGTTGTTAAAAGATGTTAAGGGCCTACATCAATATTATCGGATATCATCGCCGACACGTACATATTAACACAGCCAGTAGGCACAGAAAATGAAGAATTAGGGATATTTTTTTTGTTTACTCAAAATCTACTAAATATATTTTAATTCTGATTTACGTGTTTCTATATATAATAGTTACTTATGTTTTTAAAGTTATTTCATTAGTTAATACGCGATAATAGACCGACAAATGAAAAAAATAAAAAATTTGAGAGGTTGTTTCGCCAGGATTTTCTATCGAGAAAACTTTTTTCAATCGTGTTTCTGAGTTGATGCGATCCTAGATCATATATTGAAAAAACATATACTTAAAAATTAGAGCTCTAGCCATTCAATCTAAAGAAACAATGAAAACTTCGTACATAGAAAAATGCACGAAGCTATTTTGGTATCCTCTTAATCAATTTGTTATTTTGTGTTTAATTACATTTTCGTCAAATATATGCGTTATTATCTCATAGTCTCACTTTTTTTTCTGTTCCGCTAATTGTGCCGGTGTGTATATTTTACAACCTAGACTAATATAAAGCGGAAGAGTTTGTTTGTTTAAACGCGCTAATCTCAGGAACCACTGGTCCGATTTGAAAAATTCTTTCAGTGTTAGATAGGGCATTTATCGAGCAAGGCTTTAGGCTATATAACATCATGCTACGACCAGTAGAAGCGAAGCAGTAGGTAAAAATGTTGCAAAAACGCGACGGGGTGGCGGGCACAGCTGTAATAAATAATGCACCATGAAGAACACCTCGATATTATAAAGTTGAATAGTTTGTTTGAACGCACGAATCTCAAGAACTACTGGTGCGATTGGAGAAATTCTATCAGTGTTGGATAGTACATTTAAGGAAGGCTATAGGATATATAACATCACGCTGAAACTAATAGGAACGAAGCAGCAGTGAACAATATTAGGAAAATTGTCTAAACTACAACGGCAATAGCTAGGAAATAATAATTTATGCTGAAATAAAAGAATTTTATTTTTGATTTTATTTTTTGTTAGTTCCATATTTTTCTTGTTAATATTTATAAACGGCATCATATTGAGGCCAATTCTGATGCGTCAAAAACAACTAAAATGAACACAATGACAACTATGGTATATTTTAATTACTGTCCAATAGGTGTCCAGTCCAGTCATTTTTATCCTGTGACAGTTTTTCTCTCTTTCTTCTTAGAAAGTTCAGTTTACATTGAATAATTGTGTTAATGATACTAACAATTTTCATTTTTTTACTTTAGCTAATTTCAATAGTGCTTATAGAATTGGTACCACTGTCATATTTTTGGGAATTATGGGCTACTATGCCGCGTTGACCAAGTACAGGGTATTTATTTTCAAGTTTTCCATCTCTATAGAAAATGATATCTTTGTAAAATAAAATATATCTTAGCTAGCTTATATAAATACCCTGGGAAGGAAATGGGGTGGTGACACTTGTTCTTAGTCCATCACCACACGGACAGGGAATTAGAATCACTTTCTTTATTTATTTTTAGCAATTTTACACACAGGAATAGTAGAATACAATATGCATAGATTGCATAGGATAATTCGTGTAGGGGTCTACATATCTTTATATATATAAATCTTCTGTATGTACGTGTGTTTGTAATTGAACTCCTCCTAAACGGCTGGACCGATTTTGATGAAATTTTTTGTTGCTGATTTTTACACAGAATTGTATGGCAAAACAACGTTTGCCGGGCCAGCTAGTTTCTTATAGAAATTTCTGCCCGAGACCCCCGAGAGGAGAGCGTGAAAAGAAAATACATAAGTGTGTGTCCGAGATGGATTTTACCATATAAACACAATTAATTCACTACAATAAAATATTAAAGTCTCGTACTATAAATATCTATGATAATTAAATATAATCAGATATAAAACATATAACATATACATAAGTAGATACACGTATATTACATAATTATATACCTATACACATACATACAACAATATAATACACATGAACAGGTGCTCAAGTCTACTATTTTGGAACAATTGTCATACCGGCACAATACCGGCACGATACCGTTGCAATTGAAGTCAAATATCCGTAGTCTGCTATATGCCGTCATAACGGTCGTTCAATGGTAATAGAATTGTCGATCTCTTTTATCTATACATTGAATTTTCGGTCTCTTTTATCTATGGATTGTATTAGAATGGTATGTATGTGTTGCCGTTTTTAAAAAATGCGTTAGTTGAAGTGCTTTTCGAAAAACTACTAATAAATTTAAACATTTAATCATGCTAGACTTCGTTTAGATATATTTGTACATACTATTTATTAGTATAAAAAGCAATGTGAAGTTTAGGAGATTAGTAAATTGCAATAAATTACAAAGAACAATTTCTAATATTTCTATCTATCTATTTTTTATTTATGGCAATCTGTCGACACAGGACAATTTAAAAATATTACTGTCAAATTCAAAATAGCAGACTACCGAAACATTTCAGTCATTGAATTGCAATTGTGTAGCAGTTGTGTACGAGACTAGCAATTTATGTCACTTTGACAATTGTAAGACAATGATGAAGTCGTTATGACAAGACATTAATAGTAGACTACCAAAAACTTTACAATTGCACCATAATGGTACAGTTGTGACACCGTTGAAATACCCGACTTAGGGCCCTGATCACAAGATTGGATTTAAGTAGTGCTGACGGACTCTACGCTTGAAAACAGCGATTGAGCGAGATTCACGGATTTTAGTTGGTAACGAATTCCATAGTCTAACCTTGTCTAACCTTCCAAGTCTAATTGTAAAAGAATATGAAAAAAAGTTCGTTTTATGCGCAGAGAATTTTAGAAGAGTGCGAAGCATCGACCTTGCTTCCCGAGGGTGAGCAAAAGAGAAACGTTCTCCTAAATATGAGGGAGAGGCAGGGTTGTAAAGTATATTAAATAGGGAGGTACTCACGCAATAATAAATCCATAACAACAAAATACGTGCACTCCTATACAATTCTAGTCTCCAGGGCCCTGAGTCGGGTATTTCAACGGTGTCACAACTGTACCATTATTGTACCATTATGGTGCAATAGTAAAGTTTTTGGTAGTCTACTATTAATGTGTCGTCATAACGACTTCATCATTGTCTTACAATTGCAAACAGTGCGTTGCGGCGTCGCATCGCAAAAACAACATCGCACAGCTATGCGATGCGATGTTGCAACGCAAAAATTTCATCGGATACGACATCGTACGTAAAGACGCTAACCAACGTTTCAGTTTCTAGTGAGACATGGACCGCACTGCACGTGTTCTACTTCTGCTTGCGTTAAGGCGTATTAAGAAAAAGAAACAGAAAAGAAAGTACTGGGTGCACCAGGTGTCTTTGAATTGTGATATAGTTTTGTCCCAAAGGACGGGACGTTCGTAAATTAAAGATATCAGGTGGTCGACATCGTACTCCGCCATATTGCTTAAAAAACACGTGCAGGTCGTTCAAAGTATGGACACCGACTAAACGGCAACGCGTTGTCGCATCGCAGATTTGTACGTTGCGGCAGCGCATCGGAAATTTCCACGATGCGTTGTGCGGCGTCGTTGATTTTTGCGATGCGACGCCGCAACGCACTGTTGTGGCCTGGCCCTTAGTTGTGATATTCATTGGTCACAGAATCCCCACTGTTACCTCCCTCATACGTCCACGCTCAGTCACGGCTCAGGGTTTTATTCGACTTGACTAAATATATCGTTGAATAAAATAAACATTCTAGTAACAAACACTATTAGGAACTATTTACACTTTGCTAAAATAAAACAAATTCTATTTGTGAGCAATTTAGTTAAGAGGGCACGACAGCAAGCCATGGTTCATACAAAAATACGTACATCGTAGTCCCCTCTTTTCTTCGTGGATATTGCTTCCAGAGCAACGAATTTTTCTCACAGTGTCTATTACTTTTTACACGCTTTATATTAGCTTCATTTGTATGTTTGTTTGTATGTTTGTAACCGACTCCTTTGGACGCTATTTTGACCCACTTTAAACGGTCAGATTCTATTCAAATTTTGCACACCTGTCAAAGACCGATGACAATACAATAATTCGATTAAATAAAGCGTGTTTTTTAGTTTTTTTTAAACTATTTTTAATTATTTTTTTCAAAATATAAGAAGTAAAAGAAATATGACCATTCTAAAATTCCGTTTTTACGGTTTTCTTTATATGAAGTTGCATCGACTATTACACAAATTTAGTAAGGTTTCTAAAAAAAAAGAAAATAAATAAATAAATAAAATAAATATTCATGGACATTTCACACAACGTCCTCTGGTCCCAAGCTAAGCTTATATGCTTGTATTATGGGTACCAGAATACGGATATAATACATAATTATATGTACTACTTTTCTTTTGTAAATACATACTTATAATACATAGAAACACCCAGACGCAGTACAAAAATTGGTATGACAATTATAAAAATCACACAAATGATTGCCCCAAGGGGGAATCGGAAAAGAAAGTAACAGAAGCATAAATATATTCTTCATCTATATTATGACGTTAAAAAAATTAAAATCTATTTAATCTTCACGAAGAAAACACCGGAAACGTCTTTGTTTTCAAGGAATTTTTAGGTAAAATCTGCCTCATTTAAATCTTAAATCGGAAATAGGGATAACAATACCTAAGGCAAATATCGATACTGGACCTGTAGTTCCCTCTGAACGCGTAAAACTTTTGTTAAAGTCTAAACACATCAACGTTGGAGTCAGGAGTGGGTTGTGTAGTATTAAGTATAGAATACATTTTATGCCTCCAAATAAATTTTTCTCCGTGTGGTGACGGATTAAGAATACAAGTTTCACCACCCCATCTCCTCCCAAGGGCGCTGTAAAAGTCAGCTAAGGAATATTGCACACAGATAACATCCTCCGTGAGTGACGGAATACTCGAAAATAAACCCTGTGCCAACACGTCTAGTCCGCGCGTCACAGTGGACCACAATCCCTCCAAAGTGGAGGAGGCCCGTGCCCAACAGTGGGACGTAAATGGGCTGGAGAGAGAGAGAGAGAGAGAAATAAAATACGTACAGTAAGCGTTGGTTGACTTATCTGTGAAATCTATTGATTGTGATCTGTGTTACAAACACATGTTTAGAACGCTGTAGATTTGGTAAAGTGTAATAGGCCCTTTTATTAATTAATCACCTTCAAGCCGTATCTAAGAAGCATGTACTATATGAGCGATACGGCAACTTAACTCTTTTGTAATTAATTAACTAAAGTATACCATTCACGGTCGTCCTGCAGTCTAACTACTGAAAAAAACCTGTGAAGAGCGAAGTAAATTCGCACACTCAAGGTTCCGTACCTCCTAGACAGAAAAATATAAATAACTAAATACATATATACAGTTAATTAAACTTTAACCAACTCAACAACTTAGTTTTGTAGTTGAAATATAGGGAATCGCCTACATTTCAGCTACTTCATAAGTTGGTTAAAACGGGACCCTATTACTGTGACTTCGCTGTCCGTCCGTCGTCCGTCCGTCCGTCCGTCTGTCACCAGGCTGTATCTCAAGAACGGTGATAGCTAGACAGTTGAAATTTTCACAGATGATGTATTTCTATTGCCGCTATAACAACAAATACTAAAAATAAAATAAATATTTATGGGCTCCCATACAACAAACATGATTTTTTTACCGTTTCTTGCTCGATATTAGTATCGAGCAAGTTAAAGTTAAATAATAGTTAAAGCGTCTACCTGTCAACGTTATTAGTAACGTTGACAAGTAGACGCTTTAACTATTCACAGAATATTTGGTTCTATAACGTGCCTTATGTTGCATAGATAATGGTACGGAACCCTTCGTGCGCGAGTCCGAGTCGCACTTGACCAATTTTTTCCTATATCAGCACTTTATAGACTTGGTCCGAGCCATATTTCAAGTCTCTAGGACAACGGGAAGTAGTAACCTGTAGGTTTTGATTCCCTAACATAAGTCGAAAATTTTTAAAAATTGTCAAATTCGGTTAAATTTTTTAAATGCAAAGGACCGAATAGATCTACATATCGTATGAGTTTCAAGTTGATATCTTCAGCCGTTGCTGAGTAAGGCTGAGCGCAGACCTGAGTCACAACAGTTTTAAGACAGACTATTGCTTTACCAAAATTATGAAACCGCGCACACTTTAAACAAAACGTCTCATAGAAAAAATTGTCTAATACCTACAGTTTCGTTTTAGGTGTGCGACGTGTTGTAGGGAGAACGGTTTCGTTTTAGTCTTAAGGCAGACTTGTCTATGTCAGGAAAGTCTGTCTTAAAACTGTCGTGACTCAGGTCTGCGCTCAGCCTAAAATAACTTTGACGGACGGACAGACAGACAGACGGAAACCGTAGTGAGCCAATAAGGGTTTTTACGAAACCCTAAAGAGTAAAAAACACGCTTGAAAATCCAATTTTTTAAATCTATACTTATAATAAATCTGTAGAGAGGTCAATTCTGTACATGAAATATATTTTCAAAATAACTATCAGGGGGTGATTAGTGATCGATACTGATGCCAAAAATGCAATCAGTAAAATTTTTGTCTGTCTGTCTGTCTGTCCGTCTGTATGTTCCTTATAGAATCAAAAACTACTCGACGGATTTTAACGAAACTTGGTACAAATATTCTTCATACTCCTGGGCAGGTTATAGTATACTTTTCATCACGCTACAATCAATAGGAGCAGAGTAGTGAAAGGAAATGTTGGGAAAACGGGAGAAGTTACTCCATTTTTTAAGCTTCCGTCACGTGTGCAGCCTTAATGGTTAAAGTTACATAGAAATCATGTATGACGGAAATATTCTACATAAAATTGTCTAAAAAATAGCAACAACATCTTTACATAATATAAAACAGCATCGTCGTCGGCATCGGCGTCGGCTTCGTCGCCAGTCGTGTTCTGTATTCTAGGCAGTATTCGATACCCTACGAAAGTGATTGAATGAGGTGTCTTTGTGAGAAAGTAGAAGGTTGTTCAGACGTTGTGTGTGAAAGTCCTTGAGTCTTCTATTTGGAAGGTGCCAGCAGGGGAGGCTGGCTCCCGGGATTTGTATACCCGTCTTATATCTGAATGATAGTTTCTACAACGGTGTGAACTGATGGTATCCCTAGAAGTTCGGTTCTTTATATGTCCTTGCATTTGGATCCAACAATAAACGCAGATAAGTAGGTCTAATAAAATGTCGTTTACCTATAGCTGGTCTGACAATACATATTGGTAGGATTCTGCCCTTGGTTCGAACTAATTCTTCTGACACTGCCTTCGTAAAGGCATATGTATTAGGCCAGCTTTTAATTAAACAGAAATGATACAAATAATTAAGGAAAGTTAAAAATGTCCTATGTATATATGTCCCTATGTAAGGTTATATCTTCAAAACTACGTAATAGAATTTGATGCGGTTTTTTTAAAAGATAGAGTGGTTCAAGAGGATGGCTTTTTTGTAACATTTGTTAGAGTTGGTTCTAAATTCTACGCATACGAAGTTGCGGGCAACAGCTAGTTATTACATAATATCGTTCCTTAAGAGGGTACTGTACTCCTAATTTAGGTATTTGCCTTAGGTATTTCTATCCCTATTCCCTCGGGAATATTTACAGCACCCTGGGAAAGAAATGGGCTGGTCACACTTGTATCCTTAATCCGTCACCACACGGACACCGAGCTAACAAAAGCGTGTTAATTAAAAATAGTACAGTACAGATAGAACAAGAGCCCACGACAGCCAGACCTTCCATATTTTATAAAAGTTGAAATTTTCTCTGTACATGTCTCCTATATAGGTAAGAACGACCAGCGAATATAGGGTACTAGCTGTTGCCCGCGACTTCGTACGCGTGAAATTTAGAAATAAAACCTTAACAAAAAAAAGTTTACCATATCACTCGATAGATGGCATTGTATAGATCTTTTAAATCGCACTATGGTTTGGTTACACACATTAACACTTAAGCTCGTCAAGATTTTTAGTTTTTAATTCCGATTTTCGCATTTATAAATTAGTAAGGATAAGGATATAACATAGCGAATATACGGGCCAAAGTAACCACAACTCAGTGGTTACATTGGCAGATAACAGTTAGTAAAGGAAAGGTATGTATAAATAAACCTCCGTGTGGTGACGGATTAAGAATACAAGTGTCACCACCCCAACTCCTCCCAAGGGTGCTGTAAAAGTCAGCTAACAGCTAAGGGATATTGCACACAGATAACATCCGTGTGAGAGACGGAAAACTCGAAAATAAACCCTGTGCCAAGATGCCTGGTCAGCGCGGCACAGTAGACCATAATCCCTCCCAAAGTGGAGGAGACCCGTGCCCAACAGTGGGACGTAAATGGGCTGGAGAAGAAGAAGAAGAAAGGTATATAAAAAATTACTTAAAATTCGTCACAGTATAACGCCCAATATTTTTTATATTTCCTTGTCATCCAATACCGGACACTTATGACGGTTGCTACCCTCTACCAGACACCCCTAAATTTTAATAAATTATGATTATACTTCCCTTGTAGTATAAATACGTGAGAGGTGTCAAGGGGCACCCGGATAGAAGGAAGTTCCTTTCGACTAGTAAAGGAATTGTAATATAATCTTAACTTATCTATAATCTATAATTTTATCTTATCTTACCTTATCTTATCTTATCTTGTCTCATTTTATCTTATACAGGGTGTCCCAGAAAGAATGGATAACCTTGACACACCTCATAGCCGAGCTCATGGGTACTCAAAATATAAAATAAAAAAATAGTACACATGTAGTACTCGAGTTATGGGCATTTTTTTAAAATAATGTTTTTTTTTCACACTTCTGTGTCTCATTGTACACTGTGGCTACAAATAAACAAAATCTATGGGGTTTTTGGTGCTATAATATTGTCCATAGACTGTACCAATGGATACATAATAAATCACATGAGTAACTGATGTATTATAATTTTTTTAATAATTTTAATTTCAGTTTCAATTAGAAAATTTGTAATATTTTTATTTTTGCTTAAGACGATACCAAAATAGCTTCGTGCATTTTTCTACGTACGAAGTTTTCATTGTTTCTTTAGATTGAATGGCTAGAGCTCTAATTTTTAAGTATATGTTTTTTCAATATATGATCTAGGATCGCATAAACTCAGAAACACGATTGAAAAAAGTTTTCTCGATAGAAAATCTTAGCGAAACAACCTCTCTAATTTTTATTTTTTTCATTTGTCGGTCTATTATCGCGTATTAACTAATGAAATAACTTTAAAAACATAAGTAACTATTATATATAGAAACACGTAAATCAGAATTAAAATATATTTAGTAGATTTTGAGTAAATAGGAAAAGTATCCCTAATTCTGCATTTTCTGTGCCTACTGGCTGTGTTAATATCTACGTGTCGGCGATGATATACGATAATATTGATGTAGGCCCGTAAGATTGTGTGCCCTTGGTGAAAAAAAAATGTATGAAAGTGTAAGTGGCCAACTGTTTAAAAATATGCGCATTTTATACACATTTTAAAATGGTTATAATACATACAGAGCTATTGCTCGTTGTAAATATGAGGTTTTTGCTATTAATTTGCAGAGGGAGTAAATTCGTAAAAAATAATTAATTCTTTATATAATGATTATTTAATAAAAAAAAGGACTTCATTTACCATGTGCATTAAGTATGTTATCAAGAAAAGTAGACTATCTATTTGTCATAAGTTGTACGTACAGCAAACTATTAAAAAAATATTTGTTTCAATTTTAAGTGTATTTTAAAAGTGCATACCGCAGTAGTTATTTGTTACCTGAGCTTGTCTATGCTACCCATCTATTGTTCATCCACGATAAGGAAAGCATGCACGTGCGAGCGGGTGAAACGCACATAAAGTACGTAGTTAGTGCGTCACTCGACTCGTTCGGCTTCGCATGTGTTCATCTTTTGTCTGTTTTGCTGTGATTGTGCTACATTTAACAACGACGACCCCGGCTATTTCATTGGACTAATTGTTTTGCTTGCTGATTTGGACTCAAGTTTATTTGGTGATTTTACGACGGCTTGGCTTGATCTGGACAATTTTTAAAATGCCCCGTATTCAGTACACGCCACAGAAATATGCAAATATGCATTTCATTTATGGCGAGTGTAGAGGCAATGCAAATGCAGCTGCAGCCCTTTATAGGGAAAGATACCCTAACCTGCGTCATCCCGATTACCGGGTATTTATCAGAGTGCACGGGTGTTTTTCGGAAGGGAGGATACCTGGCAGTGGCGTCGGTGGCACTAGCGCTGGAAGACCCGTCATTTCTAATGATGAAGAAATCGTCCTTGATGAAATTGAGCGAGATTCCTCTGTATCTACAAGAACATTAGCACTGCATACCGGAATCTCTAGATCGAGAATTCACCGCATATTAAAAAAAAATAAGTTTCACCCTTACCATTTCACACGCGTCCAAACTTTACAAGACAGAGACCAAAACGCAAGATTATTTTTCTGCCAACAAATGCTTGCGAAAATAGAAGAAGATCCACAATTCTTCAACAATATTCTGTGGACTGACGAATCAACATTGAAGAGAGATGGGTATTTTAATATGCACAACCTGCACAGCTGGCAGCTATCAAATCCGCGTCTAATGCGAGAAGATAGATCCCAATACCAATTTAAGATAAACTACTGGACTGGTATATTAAATGGTAAAATAATTGGACCATTTGAATTGCCCGGCAACTTGTCTGGGCAAAGTTATTTGCAGTTTTTGCAAAATGATCTGCCGAATTTATTAGAAGAGGTATCGGAAGAGGTGAGAGAAAACCATTGGCTCCAAAACGACGGATGTCCCGCGCATTATGCAACACAAGTCCGGGCCTATTTAAATGCAACATATGAGAATAGATGGATTGGCCGTTTGGGGCCTATTTTGTGGCCTCCGCGTTCTCCAGACCTAAACCCTTTGGATTTTTTTTATTGGGGTTGCCTGAAAGAAGAAGTTTACTCCAAGCCGATAACAAATTTAGAAGAGTTACGAAGCCGTGTACAGCAAGCCGCTACCAAAATAACCCAAAGGCGTTATGCGCGACTTCTCAAAAGAGCTTTTGTCCGAAGATGTCGCGCTTGTGTACGAGTTAATGGTAGACAGTTTGAGCATTTACTGTAACGTAAATAAAATAAATAATATTTGAAAACTACAACCTCTTTTTTATGCAATCCTTTAACACTAGAAAGTAAATTTTACTAACCGAATTTACTCCCTCTGCAAATTAATAGCAAAAACCTCATATTTACAACGAGCAATAGCTCTGTATGTATTATACCATTTTAAAATGTGTATAAAATGCGCATATTTTTAAACAGTTGGCCACTTACACTTTCATACATTTTTTTTTCACCAAGGGCACACAATCTTAAACAAAAATAAAAATATTACAAATTTTCTAATTAAAACTGAAATTAAAATTATTAAAAAAATTATAATACATCAGTTACTCATGTGATTTATTATGTATCCATTGGTACAGTCTATGGACAATATTATAGCACCAAAAACCCCATAGATTTTGTTTATTTGTAGTCACAGTGTACAATGAGACACAGAAGTGTGAAAAAAAAAAATATTTTTATAAAAAATGCCCATAACTCGAGTACTACATGTGTACTATTTTTTTTATTTTATATTTTGAGTACCCATGAGCTCGGCTATGAGGTGTGTCAAGGTTATCCATTCTTTCTGGGACACCCTGTATATAAAATTCACGTGTCACAATGTTAGTTACCGTACTCCTCCAAAGCGGCTTGACCGATTTTTATGAAATTTTACATGCATATTCAGTAAAAACAACGGCGAGAGTGAGAGAGACAGACAGAGAAACATGCGCACGCCGCGCGGCTTACAACTACATAAATAGACCAGTGCCGATAATTTTTAAAACAAAAAAAATTATAGTAGGATGGAACCTATTAAAGTAGGAGAATATTATAAAAATGAAAGGAAAAATAATTTACGGGCGATCTAAGGTCGGGAAGGGGTAGGGGGGATTCGTTTAAGGGTAAAAAATGGTTTTTATCGATTTCCAGCAAAACTAATAGTCTTAAATTAGTTTTGCCGGAAATCGAGAAAAAACCCCTTTAGAATTAAGAAGTCTGTTTTGTTACTCGAGGATTGGCTTAAAAATTAAACAAAAAATTAACTTTATTATAGTTTATTGACATGATTTGTGAACGAATATTGTAAGTATAGTGTAGTTATATGTTATATAACATATTATCTTATTTACAATAGTTTTTCACCACGGCCGCTGAAATAAACCGGCAGATATTAAGTAAATGGTACTAATTAAATTTGCACAACTCAATTTAACTTATCTAAAACATAAATATCTATATCACAGATACCACATGGTGCGTTGACGTTTAAAATTGAGGACAAGTAACTTTAGCCCGGCTAAATGGTACTTCATATAATAATGATGTTTCATATGACGTAGGTATAGCCTGTATCATAGACACACGCACACAAACCACCATCTGGTATATCTATGTTATAAACTTTACATATTTATTGTATAGGTTAATGATGTGATGATGATGATGATTATCGAAGCATAATACCTCAGATTATAATAATATATAAACTACTACGAAGAAATACGAAGATAATTGGACTTTAACGTTACTTTAGTAGAAGCACTTTTTAAGGCGAAATTTGTGTCCATTTTGTCATAGAGTGTGGGGGTCTTCTAATCACAAATGAAGAATTGTGGCCTAGGTGATCAGTAAAGGCCAGCGATCTCGCCCCACGATCATGTTGTAGCTGTCTAAACTCGTGTACAAATTTCATATGTGGGATGTAGGATTCTGTGACGTTACTGATGTTAACCGCCATTTGTAATCATCGTTCTATACTATGTAGTGACAGCTATCATTCACTAGTAGACGTTACAATTTAATTATGAGGCAATTTTGAAAGAAAACTCCGACCGTCTGTCACCAGGCTGTATATCTGAAATAGTGATACCTAGAGACATGAAAATTTCAGTTTATATATATCAGTAGATGCTATAATAATTGATATTCATCATCATTAAATTCCTGCCCTTATCCCATTATTTGATGTTATTTGGGGTCGGTATGACGAATATATTATGATAATAACGGTACGGAACGCTTCTTGTGCAAGTCCAACACGCACTTGACCGGTTCCTTTTCAAACACTCAGTAATATAACTTAGATACGAAAACACCACAAGTATGTTCGAGAGATTAAAAACTCCTTCAGAATTAAGAAGTCTGTCTTGTTACTCGACGATTGTTTTTATAAATTATTGTCTTATCACCAGACAGTTTTCTAAATGTGGTATTATATATAGATGGATTGGGTGTTTTCTTTGTATTATAAGTATGTATTTACAAAATAAAAGTATGTAGTTTCTTCTCTTCCCAAGCCCATTTACGTCCCACTGGCCTCCTCCACTTTGGGAGGGATTATGGTCGATTATGGCTGATTCGACTTACGGCCGCGCTGACCAGGCGTGTTGGCACAGGGTTTATTTTCGAGTTTTCCATCTCTCACAGTCTAGTCACAAAATAGTTTGTGTTGTTGTAGTTTGTATTATTGTTGTGTTATTTGTACTAGAACACAGATATACTATCCGTGTTCTAGTTTATTTAAATATCGACTAAAGACACGCCTGAAAATTTAAAATTCTATTACATTTTTACTGGTCCTTAATATATCTCTATATTTTTAGATCAATTCGACTACTGCAAGTAGGTAAAAATCACTTTCAAAGATTACGTTACATAGATTAATACATAAATATGGATAGGCTAACCGTAACTTCGTACGCGTGGAGTTCCAAAAATAAAAAATCCTTAACAATTTAAACCAAAAAACCTTACTCTTGAACCACCCTATCTAGATAAAAAAAAACGTATCAAAATCCGTGGTGTAGTTTTGGAAGATTGAACCGCAAATATTCTGTTATTGAATGATGGAGAATCTAGGGAAAACGTCTATGGTCTTATTCATAATGACTTATCGGAGTTTTAAAAGTTCGCTAAGATTGGTTCGCGAAAATTGTCAAAACTTGTTATTCATAATAGTCTTTTTACCCTATAACGTTTATTATCTCTCCGATAAAATCTCCGTTTAAACCTCCGATAACTCATTATGAATAAGTGCATTAATTTTTAAGGAATTTTTCAGAGACAGATTCTATTTTAGTCAATATATTAATTATCTAGATTTTTATTAGTAATAGTTAAAGACTTATATCAAATTAATTGAACTACAAGTATTGACATAATATAATTCGTTCCTACTAATATTATAAAGGCGAAAGTTTGTATGTATGGATGTTTGTTACTCTTTCACGTAAAAACTACTGAATGGATTTGAATGAAACTTTACCACAATATAGCTTATACATCAGAATAACACATAGGCTACAAATTGGCTGGACCGATTTTGATGAAATTTTATTTTATACAGAATTGTATGGCAAAACAACGTTTGCCGGGGCAGCTAGTTAAGAATAAAAGTGTCACCACCCCATTTCCTTCCTAGCTGTAAAACTCAAAGTTACATCATTGTTCTCGTACCTTTTTCAGGCCGCCTTATAATGTCGCCTCCTGGTGGATAAATACTCTGAGGGTGCAACGAGCTTTTTAGGGTTCCGTACCCAAAGGGTTAAAACGGGACCCTATTACTGAGACTTCGCTGTCCGTCCGTCCGTCCGTCCGTCTGTCACCAGGCTGTATCTCAAGAACGGTGATAGCTAGACAGTTGAAATTTTTACAGATGATGTATTTCTATTGCCGCTATAACAACAAATACTAAAAATAAAATAAAATAAAGATTTAAGGGGGGCTCCCATACAACAAACATGATTTTTTTACCGTTTCTTGCTCGATACTAATAACGTTGCCTTATGTTGCATAGATAATGGTACGGAACCCTTCGTTCGCGAGTCCGACTCGCACTTGACCAATTTTTTATGAAACTGCACTGTGCGTGTTTAGAAATTTTTTCCCGTTTTTGCAACAATTTTCACTAATGCTGCGCTCCTATTAGTCGCAGCGTGATGTTATATAGCCTATAGCCTTCCTCGATAAATGTACTATCTAACACTGAAAGAATTTTTCAAATCGGACCAATAGTTCTTGAGATTAATGCGTTCAAACAAACAAACTCTTCAGCTTTGAAGTATAAGTAGTATAGTCAAATTGTAGAACGCAACGCAACAAAGAACGTAATAGAAACGCTTAATTAGGGACCATATTTCTCAGTTGATGGACACGAACTGCGATGGTGTGGTGACTCCAGACGAACTGGCGCGCTGGTGCTGCAGAGATCCAGCACTTCTAACCTCCTTGGAGACGCTTGATACAATCTTGTGACACGATCCTGCGCAACGGTTAGTATTACTCATTTAAACTTATGATCTCCTGGTATTCACGCGTCCGTGGCTAACAAAAAAAAAAGTTCGCTTCTAAGTTCTTCGCCAAGTTCGTTCGCAAAAAAAAATCCAAAAACCTGAAATGAGTATTCATAGGATTATTCTTTATGTATAGTATCCGTATTCTGGTACCCATAACACAAGCATAATAAGCTTAGCTTGGGACCAGAGGACGTTGTGTGAAAAGTCCATAAATATTAAATTAAAAAAAAATTAGAGGGTTTTTAATACGCTGGGCTCCTTAATTAATTTCCCTAATTAGAATGTACATAATTATTATGAAGTCATGGTCTTCTAAAATATGGTATTCTTAATTCAAGTGACATACTAGTTTTCGTGAACTACAAACGTCAATTTTACGAGCAATACAGCAATTTTGTCAAGGAAAAGAAGACCTGGATAAGATTACGGTCTTCTTTCTAAAAATATAGATGTTATTTTCAGATCGGCTTCAGCAAGAGCTTCCTGCTCCACAGCTGCAGACATCTGTTCCCCTCCCCACTCTTCCACCATCACCTTCGCACCAGATACACTTCCAGTGTACCAGGAGAGCAGCGGCGCCAGGAGTTCTACTAGCGAAAACGCTCAAAGCAGTACTACAAGCGGTATAGGCACATGCAGTGAAGGGAGCAGTGCAGTAGATAGCGCCGTTGGGGTAGAAAAGAAAGAGATAAAAGAAGAAATAAAGCAAGCCCCACCTGTTCCGGCAAGAGTTACTGCTTGTGTAAGTCAATTTTATACATGTGACATTGGATACAAGCGGCACAAGACTGCGCGTTGTGGCGTTCTATGGGGGAGGCCTATGACCAACACTGGACGAAGAAAAGCTGATGGATGGATGATTGGATTTTGGATGGATGGATGGATGATGGACATGGAACCATCAAGATAGGGGTTTTGGGGGTTTTAGGAATCCAGAACCCCTCGCTAGCTCAATGCGCTTCGATTTGAAACAACAACCCCAAATATCGACCCCTAGTAACTAAATTGTAGCTATGTCCAATATCCACGAGTACTAGGAGAACAGCGTTGCGAGGAACGTACTAACATTGATAGCCTAATAGGGATGTTTGAGTATTAGTATAATAAGGTATCGTCCATTATGTATTTCTTGCAAATATTTTAGTATATTTTTTAATTTTTTTCAGATTACTGAAGAAACAGTCGCTCGCAAAGTGAAAAGACGACCTCGAAGGTCGAGTTCACCACAACTGCCGCGATGAACTAAATCAGACCTTGAAGATATTAAATTAGGCTTAATTTTAACTATCTTTAAACATTGTGCTTATGAAACTCGCACTTTCGTGTGTAACTTTAGATCTAAGACTTTAATCTTGGATTAAGCGAGTTTACACAGACCTATTTTAGTCGAGCGAATTACAAAAAGAACCTACGAAATACTGCAATTTTGCCAATAGAATAATCATAAATTTTAACTTTGGCAAATCGAAAAAGAAGCCAACAATCTTTGTATGAGAAAAAAAAGTTCTGTGGAAAGTCGTATTCGATATTTAAATTTTAAAGTTAATAAAATATAGAACTATGTATTCTTAATAAGAACTCTTATATAGCGCTGTGTGCCTAGTACTTTTGCTGTTAAATTCTTATAGATTTTTACTATCATAAATTGATCTTTTAGTCTAAACGGGGATTCGAACCCTAACATAAAAAAATTGGTCAAGTGCGAGTTGGACTCGCGCACGAAGGGTTCCGTACCATTATCTATGCAACATAAGGCAACGTTATTAGTATCGAGCAAGAAACGTAACCTAACCTTAAATACTTATTTTATTTACTACAATTACACTTACAAAATAATTTTTGTAAAATAATGGGTATAAGTTTGTGTATGTGAGTATTTATGTATGAATAAGTGTGTATATATGTGTATTATGTATTATTGTTTAGGTATGGGTATCGGCAAGTGTATGTGATATGTTTGTGTATTTATAAGATTATATATATATATGTATTTATGTAAAAGCTTGTACAAATCAAATATATAACAAAGAAAGGGGCTAACAAGAAAGTCAATTATAATTACCTATGTATAATATTGTTATTCTCGAACATTATGTATAATTTCAACTGACAATTGTAATGTAAGTAAAAGAGATAAAATAAAACCACATAATAATAATAGTGTAAATTTATTAGACTAAATAAGTAACATTAGTTTTGGGCATAATTATTATTATATTGATATTTTATTTAATGTTCACAATCACTTACCATTATGCATCCAGTCGGCGCTCTTGCCGCGCCGGCTCGATCACTATTGCTGTTTTGATACCTACTTTAAGTTTAAGTATAAGTTGGATAGCTATAATTGGTCTATTTATAAGTAATTCTAAATATGTAGATTTGTTTGTGAAGACTGTTGTTATCCTTAATAAATAAATAAATAAATAAATAAATAAATTTTTAGTATTTGTTGTTATAGCGGCAATAGAAATACATCATCTGTGAAAATTTCAACTGTCTAGCTATCACCGTTCTTGAGATACAGCCTGGTGACAGACGGACGGACGGACGGACGGACAGTGAAGTCTCAGTAATAGGGTCCCGTTTTTACCCTTTGGGTACGGAACCCTAAAAATAATATAAATTAAAATTCATTGACGAGAATATATATTTATTTTTTCAATATGAGGAACCAGACAATAATGTCAACTAACTTAGTACCTACTTAATTAGTAGTGCGGTAATTATTTGTATTTTCTTTTTCGGGTTTAAAAATATTTAGACATGTCACCCGGGGTCATTAAGTTGACAGACCAAGTTAGACCAAAATAGACCAATTAATGGGACCAGTTATATAGAAAGTTGGGGAATAATAATATATCACTTAAACCCTGGGGGCATACATCAAAATGAAGTTTGTTCAAAGTTTAATAGATACAATGACCCCTTTTAAATAGTATGGGGTAAATAAACAACAGTATAATTTTGTAAGCAATGTGGAAACTAAGAACAAACTCGGGATAGAATTTAAAACAAATACACGCGGTTTTATTTAAATAAATGAGTCGCGCAAATGTTAGAGAATATAACCGATTCTTGCGCAACTAAATTACTTAAGTTAACTAAAAATGGAAATTGTTATTACACCAACAATAACACAATGCGGTAATGCTAACAGAACTTTTTTATTAGAAAATCTGTATATTACGGACTAACGATTATCTATACTTATAATAAATATGTAAAGAGGTCAATTCTGTACATGAAATATATTTTCAAAATAACTATCAGCGGGTGATTAGTGAACGATACTGATGCCAAAAATGCAATCAGTAAAATTTTTGTCTGTCTGTCTGTCTGTCAGTCTGTCTGTCAGACAGACAGTTCCTACATGTTCCTTATAGAAACAAAAACTACTCGACGGATTTTAACGAAACTTGGTACAATTATTCTTCATACTCCTGGGCAGGTTATAGTATACTTTTCATCACGCTACAATCAATAGGAGCAGAGTAGTGAAGGGAAATGTTGGGAAAACGGGAAAAGGTGCTCCATTTTTTAAGCTTCCGTCGCGTGTGCTGCCTTAATGGTTAAAGTTACATAGAAATCATGTATGACGGAAATATTCTACATAAAATTGTCTAAAAAATATCACAGTCTATGGACAATATTATAGCACCAAAAACCCCATAGATTTTGTTTATTTGTAGTCACAGTGTACAATGAGACACAGAAGTGTGAAAAAAAAAAATATTTTTATAAAAAATGCCCATAACTCGAGTACTACATGTGTACTATTTTTTTTATTTTATATTTTGAGTACCCATGAGCTCGGCTATGAGGTGTGTCAAGGTTATCCATTCTTTCTGGGACACCCTGTATATAAAATTCACGTGTCACAATGTTAGTTACCGTACTCCTCCAAAGCGGCTTGACCGATTTTTATGAAATTTTACATGCATATTCAGTAAAAACAACGGCGAGAGTGAGAGAGACAGACAGAGAAACATGCGCACGCCGCGCGGCTTACAACTACATAAATAGACCAGTGCCGATAATTTTTAAAACAAAAAAAATTATAGTAGGATGGAACCTATTAAAGTAGGAGAATATTATAAAAATGAAAGGAAAAATAATTTACGGGCGATCTAAGGTCGGGAAGGGGTAGGGGGGATTCGTTTAAGGGTAAAAAATGGTTTTTATCGATTTCCAGCAAAACTAATAGTCTTAAATTAGTTTTGCCGGAAATCGAGAAAAAACCCCTTTAGAATTAAGAAGTCTGTTTTGTTACTCGAGGATTGGCTTAAAAATTAAACAAAAAATTAACTTTATTATAGTTTATTGACATGATTTGTGAACGAATATTGTAAGTATAGTGTAGTTATATGTTATATAACATATTATCTTATTTACAATAGTTTTTCACCACGGCCGCTGAAATAAACCGGCAGATATTAAGTAAATGGTACTAATTAAATTTGCACAACTCAATTTAACTTATCTAAAACATAAATATCTATATCACAGATACCACATGGTGCGTTGACGTTTAAAATTGAGGACAAGTAACTTTAGCCCGGCTAAATGGTACTTCATATAATAATGATGTTTCATATGACGTAGGTATAGCCTGTATCATAGACACACGCACACAAACCACCATCTGGTATATCTATGTTATAAACTTTACATATTTATTGTATAGGTTAATGATGTGATGATGATGATGATTATCGAAGCATAATACCTCAGATTATAATAATATATAAACTACTACGAAGAAATACGAAGATAATTGGACTTTAACGTTACTTTAGTAGAAGCACTTTTTAAGGCGAAATTTGTGTCCATTTTGTCATAGAGTGTGGGGGTCTTCTAATCACAAATGAAGAATTGTGGCCTAGGTGATCAGTAAAGGCCAGCGATCTCGCCCCACGATCATGTTGTAGCTGTCTAAACTCGTGTACAAATTTCATATGTGGGATGTAGGATTCTGTGACGTTACTGATGTTAACCGCCATTTGTAATCATCGTTCTATACTATGTAGTGACAGCTATCATTCACTAGTAGACGTTACAATTTAATTATGAGGCAATTTTGAAAGAAAACTCCGACCGTCTGTCACCAGGCTGTATATCTGAAATAGTGATACCTAGAGACATGAAAATTTCAGTTTATATATATCAGTAGATGCTATAATAATTGATATTCATCATCATTAAATTCCTGCCCTTATCCCATTATTTGATGTTATTTGGGGTCGGTATGACGAATATATTATGATAATAACGGTACGGAACGCTTCTTGTGCAAGTCCAACACGCACTTGACCGGTTCCTTTTCAAACACTCAGTAATATAACTTAGATACGAAAACACCACAAGTATGTTCGAGAGATTAAAAACTCCTTCAGAATTAAGAAGTCTGTCTTGTTACTCGACGATTGTTTTTATAAATTATTGTCTTATCACCAGACAGTTTTCTAAATGTGGTATTATATATAGATGGATTGGGTGTTTTCTTTGTATTATAAGTATGTATTTACAAAATAAAAGTATGTAGTTTCTTCTCTTCCCAAGCCCATTTACGTCCCACTGGCCTCCTCCACTTTGGGAGGGATTATGGTCGATTATGGCTGATTCGACTTACGGCCGCGCTGACCAGGCGTGTTGGCACAGGGTTTATTTTCGAGTTTTCCATCTCTCACAGTCTAGTCACAAAATAGTTTGTGTTGTTGTAGTTTGTATTATTGTTGTGTTATTTGTACTAGAACACAGATATACTATCCGTGTTCTAGTTTATTTAAATATCGACTAAAGACACGCCTGAAAATTTAAAATTCTATTACATTTTTACTGGTCCTTAATATATCTCTATATTTTTAGATCAATTCGACTACTGCAAGTAGGTAAAAATCACTTTCAAAGATTACGTTACATAGATTAATACATAAATATGGATAGGCTAACCGTAACTTCGTACGCGTGGAGTTCCAAAAATAAAAAATCCTTAACAATTTAAACCAAAAAACCTTACTCTTGAACCACCCTATCTAGATAAAAAAAAACGTATCAAAATCCGTGGTGTAGTTTTGGAAGATTGAACCGCAAATATTCTGTTATTGAATGATGGAGAATCTAGGGAAAACGTCTATGGTCTTATTCATAATGACTTATCGGAGTTTTAAAAGTTCGCTAAGATTGGTTCGCGAAAATTGTCAAAACTTGTTATTCATAATAGTCTTTTTACCCTATAACGTTTATTATCTCTCCGATAAAATCTCCGTTTAAACCTCCGATAACTCATTATGAATAAGTGCATTAATTTTTAAGGAATTTTTCAGAGACAGATTCTATTTTAGTCAATATATTAATTATCTAGATTTTTATTAGTAATAGTTAAAGACTTATATCAAATTAATTGAACTACAAGTATTGACATAATATAATTCGAATATCATTTAAAATTAACTTATATTTACCCCATTTCTAATAAAAGGGGTCAATGCACCAAGGAAATATCTTTTCTTTTAGTATTTTAATTATTATATTTGGGAATAATAATTATACAGAAAAAAATACTTAAATCACAGTATGTAAGCTAAAGCAATATGGAAACTACGATTTTTTAGGATTTAGTACGAATCCTTCGTAAGCGAGTACAATTCGGTACCTAGCCGGTTGTTTTAATATGCTTATACAGTTTTAGCACTAGTCATCGCCCATCATACTATCTTGCACCCCTTTCGACGCCCGCCCGCCTTTGACGTGCATCGTAGTCTAATGGTTCAAGTAACGAACGTGAAGTGCTATTCACGAGGTCACGGGTTCGATTCCCGCTCGGGACAATCATTTGTGTGATATTTATAATTGTCATACAAATATTTGTCCTGCGTCTGTGTGTTTCTATGTATTATAAGCCGTGATTATAAGTATGTATTTACAAAATAAAAGTAGTTTCTTTTCAAGCCCATTTACGTCCCACTGTTGGGCACGGGCCTCCTCCAATTTGGGAGGGATTATGGTCTACTGTGCCGCGCTGACCAGGCGTGTTGGCACAGAGTTTATTTTCAAGTTTTCCGTCTCTCACAGAAGATGTTATCTGTGTGCAATATCCCTTAGCTGAATTTTACAGCACCCTGGGGAGGAGATGGGGTGGTGACACTTGTATTCTTAATCTGTCACCACACGGACAAAAAAATTCAACTATGGCGAATTTTGCTTAATTGTCTATTTCGATGTGCACATTTTTATTAATTACTAGCTGTTGTCCTCGACTCCGTCCGCGTAGAATTTAGGAAATTTTCCCCGTTTTTGCAACATTTTTAATTACTGCTCGAGTGAGAGTATTATAAACGTAAGAGTAAACAAATATAATCAGAAAGAATGAACTGCTAAGCTATCAGGAGTTACACGTGTTATTGTGAGTCAACCATAAAATATAGATATGTGCTGTTCCGGGATATTTTTTAGACAATTTTATGTAGAATATTTCCGTCATACATGATTTCTATGTAACTTTAACCATTAAGGCAGCACACGCGACGGAAGCTTAAAAAATGGAGCACCTTTTCCCGTTTTCCCAACATTTCCCTTCACTACTCTGCTCCTATTGATTGTAGCGTGATGAAAAGTATACTATAACCTGCCCAGGAGTATGAAGAATAATTGTACCAAGTTTCGTTAAAATCCGTCGAGTAGTTTTTGTTTCTATAAGGAACATGTAGGAACTGTCTGTCTGACAGACAGACTGACAGACAGACAGACAGACAAAAATTTTACTGATTGCATTTTTGGCATCAGTATCGTTCACTAATCACCCGCTGATAGTTATTTTGAAAATATATTTCATGTACAGAATTGACCTCTTTACATATTTATTATAAGTATAGATAATCGTTAGTCCGTAATATACAGATTTTCTAATAAAAAAGTTCTGTTAGCATTACCGCATTGTGTTATTGTTGGTGTAATAACAATTTCCATTTTTAGTTAACTTAAGTAATTTAGTTGCGCAAGAATCGGTTATATTCTCTAACATTTGCGCGACTCATTTATTTAAATAAAACCGCGTGTATTTGTTTTAAATTCTATCCCGAGTTTGTTCTTAGTTTCCACATTGCTTACAAAATTATACTGTTGTTTATTTACCCCATACTATTTAAAAGGGGTCATTGTATCTATTAAACTTTGAACAAACTTCATTTTGATGTATGCCCCCAGGGTTTAAGTGATATATTATTATTCCCCAACTTTCTATATAACTGGTCCCATTAATTGGTCTATTTTGGTCTAACTTGGTCTGTCAACTTAATGACCCCGGGTGACATGTCTAAATATTTTTAAACCCGAAAAAGAAAATACAAATAATTACCGCACTACTAATTAAGTAGGTACTAAGTTAGTTGACATTATTGTCTGGTTCCTCATATTGAAAAAATAAATATATATTCTCGTCAATGAATTTTAATTTATATTATTTTTAGGGTTCCGTACCCAAAGGGTAAAAACGGGACCCTATTACTGAGACTTCACTGTCCGTCCGTCCGTCCGTCCGTCTGTCACCAGGCTGTATCTCAAGAACGGTGATAGCTAGACAGTTGAAATTTTCACAGATGATGTATTTCTATTGCCGCTATAACAACAAATACTAAAAATTTATTTATTTATTTATTTATTTATTTATTAAGGATAACAACAGTCTTCACAAACAAATCTACATATTTAGAATTACTTATAAATAGACCAATTATAGCTATCCAACTTATACTTAAACTTAAAGTAGGTATCAAAACAGCAATAGTGATCGAGCCGGCGCGGCAAGAGCGCCGACTGGATGCATAATGGTAAGTGATTGTGAACATTAAATAAAATATCAATATAATAATAATTATGCCCAAAACTAATGTTACTTATTTAGTCTAATAAATTTACACTATTATTATTATGTGGTTTTATTTTATCTCTTTTACTTACATTACAATTGTCAGTTGAAATTATACATAATGTTCGAGAATAACAATATTATACATAGGTAATTATAATTGACTTTCTTGTTAGCCCCTTTCTTTGTTATATATTTGATTTGTACAAGCTTTTACATAAATACATATATATATAATCTTATAAATACACAAACATATCACATACACTTGCCGATACCCATACCTAAACAATAATACATAATACACATATATACACACTTATTCATACATAAATACTCACATACACAAACTTATACCCATTATTTTACAAAAATTATTTTGTAAGTGTAATTGTAGTAAATAAAATAAGTATTTAAGGTTAGGTTACGTTTCTTGCTCGATACTAATAACGTTGCCTTATGTTGCATAGATAATGGTACGGAACCCTTCGTGCGCGAGTCCAACTCGCACTTGACCAATTTTTTTATGTTAGGGTTCGAATCCCCGTTTAGACTAAAAGATCAATTTATGATAGTAAAAATCTATAAGAATTTAACAGCAAAAGTACTAGGCACACAGCGCTATATAAGAGTTCTTATTAAGAATACATAGTTCTATATTTTATTAACTTTAAAATTTAAATATCGAATACGACTTTCCACAGAACTTTTTTTTCTCATACAAAGATTGTTGGCTTCTTTTTCGATTTGCCAAAGTTAAAATTTATGATTATTCTATTGGCAAAATTGCAGTATTTCGTAGGTTCTTTTTGTAATTCGCTCGACTAAAATAGGTCTGTGTAAACTCGCTTAATCCAAGATTAAAGTCTTAGATCTAAAGTTACACACGAAAGTGCGAGTTTCATAAGCACAATGTTTAAAGATAGTTAAAATTAAGCCTAATTTAATATCTTCAAGGTCTGATTTAGTTCATCGCGGCAGTTGTGGTGAACTCGACCTTCGAGGTCGTCTTTTCACTTTGCGAGCGACTGTTTCTTCAGTAATCTGAAAAAAATTAAAAAATATACTAAAATATTTGCAAGAAATACATAATGGACGATACCTTATTATACTAATACTCAAACATCCCTATTAGGCTATCAATGTTAGTACGTTCCTCGCAACGCTGTTCTCCTAGTACTCGTGGATATTGGACATAGCTACAATTTAGTTACTAGGGGTCGATATTTGGGGTTGTTGTTTCAAATCGAAGCGCATTGAGCTAGCGAGGGGTTCTGGATTCCTAAAACCCCCAAAACCCCTATCTTGATGGTTCCATGTCCATCATCCATCCATCCATCCAAAATCCAATCATCCATCCATCAGCTTTTCTTCGTCCAGTGTTGGTCATAGGCCTCCCCCATAGAACGCCACAACGCGCAGTCTTGTGCCGCTTGTATCCAATGTCACATGTATAAAATTGACTTACACAAGCAGTAACTCTTGCCGGAACAGGTGGGGCTTGCTTTATTTCTTCTTTTATCTCTTTCTTTTCTACCCCAACGGCGCTATCTACTGCACTGCTCCCTTCACTGCATGTGCCTATACCGCTTGTAGTACTGCTTTGAGCGTTTTCGCTAGTAGAACTCCTGGCGCCGCTGCTCTCCTGGTACACTGGAAGTGTATCTGGTGCGAAGGTGATGGTGGAAGAGTGGGGAGGGGAACAGATGTCTGCAGCTGTGGAGCAGGAAGCTCTTGCTGAAGCCGATCTGAAAATAACATCTATATTTTTAGAAAGAAGACCGTAATCTTATCCAGGTCTTCTTTTCCTTGACAAAATTGCTGTATTGCTCGTAAAATTGACGTTTGTAGTTCACGAAAACTAGTATGTCACTTGAATTAAGAATACCATATTTTAGAAGACCATGACTTCATAATAATTATGTACATTCTAATTAGGGAAATTAATTAAGGAGCCCAGCGTATTAAAAACCCTCTAATTTTTTTTTAATTTAATATTTATGGACTTTTCACACAACGTCCTCTGGTCCCAAGCTAAGCTTATTATGCTTGTGTTATGGGTACCAGAATACGGATACTATACATAAAGAATAATCCTATGAATACTCATTTCAGGTTTTTGGATTTTTTTTTGCGAACGAACTTGGCGAAGAACTTAGAAGCGAACTTTTTTTTTTGTTAGCCACGGACGCGTGAATACCAGGAGATCATAAGTTTAAATGAGTAATACTAACCGTTGCGCAGGATCGTGTCACAAGATTGTATCAAGCGTCTCCAAGGAGGTTAGAAGTGCTGGATCTCTGCAGCACCAGCGCGCCAGTTCGTCTGGAGTCACCACACCATCGCAGTTCGTGTCCATCAACTGAGAAATATGGTCCCTAATTAAGCGTTTCTATTACGTTCTTTGTTGCGTTGCGTTCTACAATTTGACTATACTACTTATACTTCAAAGCTGAAGAGTTTGTTTGTTTGAACGCATTAATCTCAAGAACTATTGGTCCGATTTGAAAAATTCTTTCAGTGTTAGATAGTACATTTATCGAGGAAGGCTATAGGCTATATAACATCACGCTGCGACTAATAGGAGCGCAGCATTAGTGAAAATTGTTGCAAAAACGGGAAAAAATTTCTAAACACGCACAGTGCAGTTTCATAAAAAATTGGTCAAGTGCGAGTCGGACTCGCGAACGAAGGGTTCCGTACCATTATCTATGCAACATAAGGCAACGTTATTAGTATCGAGCAAGAAACGGTAAAAAAATCATGTTTGTTGTATGGGAGCCCCCCTTAAATCTTTATTTTATTTTATTTTTAGTATTTGTTGTTATAGCGGCAATAGAAATACATCATCTGTAAAAATTTCAACTGTCTAGCTATCACCGTTCTTGAGATACAGCCTGGTGACAGACGGACGGACGGACGGACGGACAGCGAAGTCTCAGTAATAGGGTCCCGTTTTAACCCTTTGGGTACGGAACCCTAAAAAGCTCGTTGCACCCTCAGAGTATTTATCCACCAGGAGGCGACATTATAAGGCGGCCTGAAAAAGGTACGAGAACAATGATGTAACTTTGAGTTTTACAGCTAGGAAGGAAATGGGGTGGTGACACTTTTATTCTTAACTAGCTGCCCCGGCAAACGTTGTTTTGCCATACAATTCTGTATAAAATAAAATTTCATCAAAATCGGTCCAGCCAATTTGTAGCCTATGTGTTATTCTGATGTATAAGCTATATTGTGGTAAAGTTTCATTCAAATCCATTCAGTAGTTTTTACGTGAAAGAGTAACAAACATCCATACATACAAACTTTCGCCTTTATAATATTAGTAGGATACGTCACCGTATAAAATAGAAACTAAAATACTAGGCGCACAGAATCTGAAAGGCGGCTAATACTCACGTGAAATATTCTATCAACATGATCTTTAGCTGCAGTGCTGTGTACAGGGGGGACTGCAGCTCGTCCTAACAGCTCGTATATAGCTTGTACTACAGACAGCATCTCTGCGCGGGAGATACGACCATCACCATCCACATCATACAGCGTGAAAACCCAAGACAGCTTCTCTTGTACGGAACCACGAGCTACTCGAGATAAGATGTCCAAGAATTCCTGTAACAGGATAACAGGAGTACATAGGAGTTCCTTATATCCTGTAATTAAAAACGCAATAATAGGTAGTGTGCTATCACTTTCTATCGTAGCGTGCTGTCTCATTCACACTTAGTAGTTTAATGATCACAGAATAGATAGAAGATAGGTACTATGTTAATGATTTATAAAAACATAACTTTTTTTTACACTGAAATTACTTAGAGCATTTATCCAACCGGGATTAAGATTATAAGGCAACACTCCCCACTGAAAAAGGTTGAAGATCAATGATTATACTCATTGTGTAGGACACTGTCAGGTCTTAATGTGCGTGAAGCGATTTTAGAAGGTGCGTGCGTCCTCAGCACTCCGCCAACGTGTCAGCATTTTTCTTAGAGCAATCAGGTCCTGTTAATTTAATACTCTAAGAAAAAAAGAAACGAGAGCAATCGTTATAATTTAATTCATTTAACATCTAGTATATATCTCTTTAACAATGCTGTACTCCTAGTATTTCAATCTAGTAAAGTGCTCTTTACTGGCTCATAATAGATAAGTGATATTTACTGCTAATTGCTATTTCACCTCTGTTATATTGCTGCTCTCCTGTGACTAGTGCCGTCATAATCCTAATCATTTTAACCGACTCAAAATAGAAAAAGTTTATGTTATTCAAGCATTTTCACTTTTTCAAAATACAAATTTGTGAAAAATGTATGAATATTTTTTTCTAGACTAGTTATTTTGTTTTTAGGGTTCCGTACCCAAAGGGTAATAATTGGTCAAGTGCGAGTCGGACTCGCGCACGAAGGGTTCCGTACCATTATCTATGCAACATAAGGCAACGTTATTATATAGTATCGAGCAAGAAACGGTAAAAAAATCATGTTTGTTGTATGGGAGCCCCCCTTAAATATTTATTTTATTTTATTTTTAGTATTTGTTGTTATAGCGGCAATAGAAATACATCATCTGTGAAAATTTCAACTGTCTAGCTATCACCGTTCTTGAGATACTGAGTACGGAACCCTAAAAATCATGTTTGTTGTATGGGAGCCCCCCTTAAATATTTATTTTATTTTATTTTTAGTATTTGTTGTTATAGCGGCAATAGAAATACATCATCTGTGAAAATTTCAACTGTCTAGCTATCACCGTTCTTGAGATACTGGGAACGGAACCCTAAAAATCATGTTTGTTGTATGGGAGCCCCCCTTAAATATTTATTTTATTTTATTTTTAGTATTTGTTGTTATAGCGGCAATAGAAATACATCATCTGTGAAAATTTCAACTCTCTAGCTATCACCGTTCTTGAGATACAGCCTGGTGACAGACGGACGGACGGACGGACGGACGGACGGACGGACGGACGGACGGACGGACGGACGGACGGACGGACGGACAGCGAAGTCTCAGTAATAGGGTCCCGTTTTTACCCTTTGGGTACGGAACCCTATTACTGAGACTTCGCTGTCCGTCCGTCCGTCTGTCTGTCACCAGGCTGTATCTCAAGAACGGTGATAGCTAGAGAGTTGAAATTTTCACAGATGATGTATTTCTATTGCCGCTATAACAACAAATACTAAAAATAAAATAAAATAAATATTTAAGGGGGGCTCCCATACAACAAACATGATTTTTTTTACCGTTTCTTGCTCGATACTAATAACGTTGCCTTATGTTGCATAGATAATGGTACGGAACCCTTCATGCGCGAGTCCGACTCGCACTTAACCAATTTTTTTTATTTACTTTTACTTATGTACCATAAACGGCACATTACGATGTATTAATATAGCGAGAAAAGAACAGATGTATAGAGAAAAAATTGGTCAAGTGCGAGTCGGACTCGCGCACGAAGGGTTCCGTACCATTATCTATGCAACATAAGGCAACGTTATTAGTATCGAGCAAGAAACGGTAAAAAAAATCATGTTTGTTGTATGGGAGCCCCCCTTAAATATTTATTTTATTTTATTTTTAGTATTTGTTGTTATAGCGGCAATAGAAATACATCATCTGTGAAAATTTCAACTCTCTAGCTATCACCGTTCTTGAGATACAGCCTGGTGACAGACAGACGGACGGACGGACAGCGAAGTCTCAGTAATAGGGTCCCGTTTTTACCCTTTGGGCACGGAACCCTAAAAAGGCCAGGCAAGAAAGAGACTGATATATAATAATATTAATATACCGAGATGTATCTAATACTTATGACGTCATCAACTAATATAGCTGTCTCTTTCTCGCTATATTAATATAAATGAATAGGTATGCCGTTTGTGACGCCTTTTACTTTTAACCGTGATGTTTTGTGTTAAGACACTTTTCCATTAACATAAACTGCAGACGGAGACCGTAGATTAATTTTGTAAACGTGAGATATCTTCCAATCTCATGTTATCCTAGTAACAAGATTTACAAAATCTTAATTATTTTGTGGTTTATTACATTGCTTTTTAGGGTTCCGTGGCTATACAAAAAATGTGCACAAATCCCTCTATAATGAGGCCAATTCTGACGCGTCAAAAACTTAACTAAAATAAAAAACAATTAAGTTGTATTTAAATTAATTGACTATTAAACCCACAGTTTTTAGAATAAGAAAGTTCAGAACATTGACGAATTGAGTTAGTTAAGTTTAGTTGTGTATGTAGAATCGGTACCTATTTTAACAGGCCTCACATAGTAGGTACCTAAGAATTTTTATGCAATATTTAAAGACATTTTAAGTTCCATTGAAATGTTAATTAGAAATCCAACGAAACAAAACGAAATGAAAAAGGAATTCTTAGACACTTATAATTTCCTGATACAAAGGATATGAAATAAAGAGAAAAAAATACTTCGGTATCTACCTACCTACCTACCTACCTAATTAATATTTGACGATTTAGGGTATCGTAAGAAAAAAAACCCTTATTTGTTATGTTAGTTAATTTCATTGATTTTGAGTATAAACCTTGATTTAAAAAAATATTTCTACTCAGCATTTTTTAATAGTTGAAGAAATATTTTTTTAATAGTTGTTTTTAATTGTTTGAAACCTCTTCGCTGCTTATAAGACCCTAGTAGATAAAATTTAAGTGAAATAATATACAGACGAACACAGAACTTCCTTCTTTTTTACACGCTTTATATAATGCTTCACTTGTATGTTTGTTTGTATGTTTGTTTGTATGTTTGTAACCGACTCCTTTGGACGCTATTTTGACCCACTTTAAACGGTCAGATTCTATTCAAATTTTGCACACCTATCAAAGACCGATGACAATGCAATAATTCGATTAAATAAAGAAGTCGGTTCAAAATTAAAATCGGATTTTAAATAATCATCCGGATTTCAAAGGAATACTAATTAAGAGGGCACGACAGCAAGTCATGCTCCATAGAAAAACATAGACTTCGTAGTCCACTGTTTTCTTCGTGGATATTGCCTCTAACTAGAGCAACGATTTTTTTCTCACAGTATCTAGGTCTTGTATATCTATGCTTCTATCACTTTCTTTTTTACAAAATAAGATTGCAAAAAGAAATATGACCATTTAAAAATCCCGCTTTTACGGTTGTCTTAAAATGAATTTGCCTACTCTGTCACATGAATTTGGTAAGGTTTTTCCAAAAAAGAAAGTATTTGAAGCATAGATGTAATCTTCAAATATATTATGGCATTAAAATATAAAAAAATGTTTATTTTTTACGAAGAAAACAGTCGATTACGTTTATTTTCCAAAGATCTTATAGCTAAACTCCGACTGAACTATATTTATCCCTTTCGGCGCGGTACACGAGAATAGAGATAGCAATACCTACTACAAATACCTAAACTGAATCTGTAGTCCCGTCAACAGAAATCTACAAAACTAAATACAAATTCTTAATCATTTATGTTTTCCTGGTACGTAAGATTTGAATAACCAGACATTGGTACCGATTCTACATACACAACTAATTTATTATTTATTTATTAATTAAAATTTGTACAACGAAATAGACATTTAATAAAAATATGTCATAGTTGTTACCATTTTTAACACGCTTTTATAACTTCGGTATGTATCTATCAATGTATTAATCTGTATAACGTAATGTTTGAAAGTATTGTTCACTTGCAGTAGTAGTAGATTTTCTAACGTGTTTTTTAGCTTTTAAATTATGTAGATTATTTAGTTAAGTTGTGTACGCAGAATTGGTATCAACAGTTAGCAAAATAAACAACAGTTAAGGTTGACGTTTTTTTCCTCATAAAGAAACCGAACCTATATGTAGAATTTCTTTCAAATTACTTAGAAAAAATATGAATATTTTTTCTATATTTTCCGAAAAAATGTAGACAGGGTTTTCCCTTGAGAGTAATATTTTTATTGCGTTATCGGATTGATATTTTATCGCACAATTTGGTAAAATGAGCTTTATTTTTATAAATATTCACGGACATTTCACACAACGTCCTCTGGTCCCAAGCTAAGCTTATATACTTGTGTTATGTGTATCAGAATACTGATATACTACATATATGTACTACTTTTCTTTTGTAAATACATACTTATAATACATAGTAAACACACAGACGCAGTACAAACATATTTTGTATGATAATTATAAATATCACACAAATGATTGTCCCGAGCGGGAATCGAACCCGCAACCTTGTGAACAGCAGTGCGTTACATGAACCACTCGACCACGAGGCTCGTCCAAAAAATTGTGTCATTGAAACTATCTATTTTCATTATTTAGTTTAGTTTAGTTGTGAACGTAGAATCGGTACCCATGTCAACTTTTGCTCTTTGTAACATATACGGGCTTCGTGGTGTAGTGATTTACATAAAGGACTGTCGTTTACGAGGTGGCGGGTTCGATTCCCGCTCGGTACAATCATTTGTGTGATATTTATAATTGTCATACAAATGTTTGTACTGCGTCTGTGTGTTTACTATGTATTATAAGTATGTATTTAGAAAAGAAAAGTTGTATATTATGTAGTTTAGCCGTATTCTGGTACACATAACACAAGTATATAAGCTTAGCTTGGGACCAGAGGACGTTGTGTGAAATGTCCAAGAATATTTATTAACTATTATATCTGCGTTAATGTAATAAGTACTTACAATAAAATATTATTGAGCTCTAAAAACAATAACTTTTCGAACAATATAGGAGCCGTTAAGTCTGGGTGCTTCTCTTTCACGTGTATAACTCCGTCTCTCTCTAACATGAATCGAACAATCTCGAAAGAACATTTGGCTTCGTTTCAAATTAACTTCACAATTTGAAAATGGAACATATTGATACCGATTCTATGTGCACATTACTAAACTTAACTGAATAAGCCCTATCTAACACTGAGAGAATTTTTCAATTCAGCCCAGTGATTCCTGAGATTAGCGCGTATAAACAAACAAACAAACAAACAAACTCTCCCGCTATTAATATAGATTATAATCTGTTATAAACAGGTTATTAAGAAAGTTCAGTTAACATTGCCGAATTGTGTTATCGACGCTAACAAAATTCATTTTGTACTTTAATTTAGTTTAGTTTTGCGTTTAGAATTGGTAACATTTTATTTGTTTAATGAACCATTTAAATTGACCTCGTTTGGAATCAAGTCAAATAGAAATTTATTTATTTAGTAATAAAATCCAATATTAAACTTTTCGATTTGTAATCGAAACTTCTAGAACGTTCTGAAGGATTGAGCGCGTCACAAACGACATATTAATATGTATAATAATATATGAATGTAGCGAGAAAGAGACAAATGTATATAGAAAAAAGACGAGGTGAGAAAGAGGTGACGATTCCCGCTCGAGATAATCATTTGTGTGATATTTATAATTGTCATACAAATGTTTGTACTGCGTCTGTGTGTTTACTATGTATTATAAGTATGTATTTGCAAAAGAAAAGTAGTATATCAGTATTCTGGTACACATAACACAAGTATATAAGCTTAGCTTGGGACCAGAGGCTGTTGTGTGAAATGTGAATGAATACTTAACAAATCAAATTATGGTGGAAGAAATTGACTGCCGCAAGCGGGACTTGAACCCACGACCTCGGAATACCGTTCCGAAGCTCTTTCCAACTGAGCTTATTGCGGTCGTGCTAGCTAAATTCAATTTAACCACCACATTTGTCACTCGACTGAGTTTATATATTTTTATGTAAGGCATAGCATGTCAATTGCAAAATCAATAAATTACTTTATGTAAATGAATATTTATTTATTTAAGACTAGCTGTGCCCAAGACTCCATCCGCGTGGATCGATTTCTTTTTCGATCGACCCTATCGACCCAATTTTGATTCTTTTTTTAGCCGCTAGAATGCGTTGCAACTAACCAAATTGAGAAATTTCGTATTATGTAAATATCTCTTGATTAAGTGGACCGATTGCGATGAAACAAGAGACTAAGTAATTCCTTGAGTTATGTAAAATTTTTACGTATAACATTTATATTTAAAAGTGTTGTACATTTTACGTGATGCGTGCACAGACAAACATCTAAACAGACAAACAGACAAAAATTTCAAAAATCCTGGAAATGGGTTCTGTTGTTTGTCCTTTAACCATCTGACAATTTTTGTTTGTAAAAATATTCAATGTACAAAAATTTTTTTCTAGAGATAATTATATATGTACATAGAATTGATATAGATATAATATCTTGTAAGGTTCACCAAGGAGAATATCAATCTTATTAAACAATATTATGAAGAAGGTCATAATAATTTAACGTCTACACTTAAGTCTTATTTTGAATAATGATTGGTTGACAGTTTGTAGTCATTACTTGTAATGGATTCTCTGAAAGTAACAAAATGATTTATGAATATTTAACAATAAATAAACAAAATGTTATTCGAGTTAACTAGTATTATTTATTTGATGATAAGCTAAGAATCTGTCGGTGACGTCATAAGTATAAATAATATACATATATCTGTCTCTTTCTCGCTATATTAATATGCCGTTTGTGACGACCTTAAATATGGCTTCGATTTGTAAAATGTATCTAATTATAATGGATATTATTCATATTTCATTAAGTCCATTATATTTCGACGTCTCTGAAGTAAATTAAAGTTATTCTGAAGGTGAATACCTTAAAGCATTGATCCAATAAGAGTCGACATTATAAGACGACAGTACGAATAGTGATACCTATTCTACTTACACAATTAAACTTAACAATACTAAAAAATAAAAATACATTTTTATATAAATAGATTATTTAATTTAATTATTAAAAATATATATGAGTATATTAAAAAAAGTTTAACCAACTGCATTTGAGTGTTTGTCGCGATAACAAAATAATATTGTCCACCTAGCGTGTTCTACGCAATCAACTGGGCGACATGGCAGTATAAATTTCATAGAAAACATTGTGTAGCTCCTCTTGTTGGTTTGATGCTCTGAGGTAAATACAAAGGGAGAGACCATATTATAATGGTTTTTCAATATAATATATAGAAAAACCAGTATATGAGATATATTTAATTGTAAACCATACAAAGCTTTTTAAGAAGGGGTTCTCATAACAATGGAGTCAAAGGGATTTGTAGAAAAACCAGTTTAAATTGAAATCTGTAATTTCTAAGTCCTTGGTAAGTAACCGGGTTATAGAAGGTAAGAACCCTCTGAAGTACTGTTTGAAAGGGTTTATAAGTATTGAGTTATGAAGTAAAATGGTTCTAAGGTACTAGGAGATTATAACAATGAAAGAGGTTGGAATACAAAAAAAACTATTAACTAATTGTTATTCCTTTGTGCTTCCTTTTTCAAATGCTTTGTTTCCAGCTTAAAAAAAGGAGGTTGTCAATTCGTCTGTATGTTTTTTGATTATAATAATTCTGTGCCTACTGGCTGTGTTAATATGTACGTGTCGGCGATGATATACGATAATATTCATGTAGGCCCTTAATGTGTGTAACATTTCAGATCTATCCGACTACTGCAAGTGAACAATTCTGTTACATAGATACACTGATAGACACGTACCGAGCTGAAAAGAGCGTGTTAAAATGTAAGCAGCTGTAGTGGTGGAAGGTGACACGTCTTGTATTTTGTCCGCCATTCCACGGAGTTTAAGTAACTACGCAATATTAAGTACCAGGCGAACATAAAATATCTAGAGTATAAAATAAGAGTGTGATCACATTGTAACATGTAAAGAAAGTAGTTGCATGTCGGTCGATTACAACCCCCGCGGGCAAAATGGGGAGGTGACACTTGTATTTTGTCCGTCACCTCACGGAGACCCCCGCGGGCAAGACATGGGAAGGTGACACTTGTATTTTGTCCGTCATTCCACGGAGTTTTGTGTAACTACGCAATATTAAGTACCAGGCGAACATAAAATACCTATAGTATAAAATAAGGGAGCAATTCCTTCATGTTGAAACAATTGAAATGTGTCCCATGTTCTCATTATTAAGTCGGGTCTCGTTGTTCAACCATAGGGTGACCACACTTTTGTAATATATGTCGGCTAGGCGTAAAGGACATGGGTTTTAAAAGAATATTAAAGTGTTTATAACCAATTTGTAGGTATACGAAATTAGTTCTTGATTTACTTATGCCCAATTAGTTAGTTAAATCTCATTTAGATTAGTATCTGATTAATGTCGAGATATTAACTAAGAATATGCCCTAAAGATATTGAAGATTACATAACTCTTATCATGGCCGTAATGTTAAGATTGTATTATGTCGCAACTCCCCCACTACCCCCACTCGCAAGTTGCTTTAAATACGATAGGCGAACGTGGCTGAGGTTCAGTATTATTCGAGAATTCGTGCTGTATACATCACGGCGTATTGGTGTGTGTGTAGAAGTTGGTATTGTACGAGTCGTCGCGCTGCTCACTCCCCGACGTATCGGCATTGAGCTGGTCCTTATAGGCGTCGGCGCGGCGTGTATCTGTGTGCGCGTGTGTACGTGTATTGTGTAAAGTCGTCATGTACGTGTTTGCGCGTACATGTATTCCTCATTGTGTGAACGTAGTGATGATTCTTCGTTGCGAGGCTTGGGCACTGGCTATAAGGGGTTGATGTGGAGGCCAGTTATCCTTATAAGTGTGCAAGAGTATGATAGATTGAGGTGTGAATATCGGTAAGACAGTTCTTACGCTATGTGCTCGGATTCCTGTTCAGGCCTCTGGTCTATTCTCCGACATATATATATATTTTTAGGTTTAATTTTTTATTGAAAGAAAATAAGTCGACAAATTCATTATCTATTTAACTTATTTTCGTAAAATTCAAAATGCTTAGCACCCATTTTTTAGAGTATTTATTGATATTCTGCTAAAATTATATTTAGTTATAAAGTAGAATTCACCTATAATGACGTCGCTTATAACGTCTAACCGGTTATTACGAAGAAAAGTTCGGTTTTTCAGTTTTTAAGTATGTACGAACTAAATATAGCATTAAGAGCGTGATTCATTCGGGTAGTACCATTTAAATTGCGGGCGCAATCAATTGAATGTCGTTATAAACGAATTCCAGAATTAGCTTTTTATGACCAAAAAATTGTCTCCAAATAATAGTCGCGTGGTCACCCTACTAACAGAAGGTATTGGAGGCCTACCAAGAACCATAATTATTATTTCGATACAATTAAAATTTCTGTAAGTGTTTGCGCCACTTTCTATGCCAATATTGTTTGAGCGCCATCTGTGTACGAATGGGAAAGCTTGTCTTCACCGTCCTCGCAAAGCTACGCGAGCGAGAGTGTAGACCTCTGTAGAAGCTGTCCAAAAAGTAAAATAATATAGATATAACAATAAACAAGCTGTCATCCGCCTGTCACATTGCAAGAAAAATTGGTGTCATGTACTTTTCGCACTGCATATAATTATATTTATAAACCGCATGAACTATCGCTTGGGAGTGCTTAAGCATAAGATCAAGAACCAGTGAACATCACATAGTATGGTGAATGGTGGTACCACCTAAGATGCCTCCTCTATAACTAGCAACACCAGGAAAGGTGCGTGAATGACCAGAGGTGAGTACCATTCAAACATTTGTGTATTCTACAATATTGGTTCGTCTCAAATCGCATAAATAATAAATTCACGCATTCACTTTCTGTTCCATTCGAGCATAACGAACTCTACTATAATTTCCCCGCTTTAACTTCTGGTCTATTCAAGACCGCCGCATCCGCATGACCATAATTTTGGTCTTTCGAATTCGGATACCGCTTCATCAGTAAGGTGTGAAGTAATTTACGAGAACCGAATCGATTATTAGGTGTTGTTCCTTACAAAACAGGGCCCTGTTACTGATATAAGCAGTTAGTCCGTCCGCTCGTTTGATATTTGGAAAAAAATGAGGCTAGTAAAGCCAGTATAAATATCGTGATAATTTCGAAATATTATCGAGATAACATCGATTCAGTATCGCCATCATCATTTTCCTGTCCTTCTCCCATTATTTAGGGTCAGCATGGCTTTTTCTTCCATATTCTTCTGTCAGTCGTCATATCTATATTCACTCCTCTTTCTTTAATATCCTCATTCATACAGTCCACAAAGTCGAAATAATATCGAAATAATATCGAATTATTATCGAGTTATCATCAAGTTATCATAGAGTTTTCATCGAGTTTTCATCGAGTTATCATAGAGTTATCATAGAGTTATCATAGAGTTATCATAGAATTATCATAGAATTATTATAGAGTTATCATATAGTTATCATAGAGTTACAAAATAGCTAATTAAACAAAATACGCCATAGTTGTTTTAATTTTTAGTTAAGTTTAGTTTTATTTCAACAAATGAGTCGCGCAAGTATTAGATAATATTTAGTTAAGTTGTGCACGTAGAATCGGTACCAATCTCTGGCAATTTCTTTATTCTTTTGCTTTTTGTCGGTAAATAAAACCATTTTTGTAATTTAATTTTTAACTAACTGTTCCCCGTGATTTCGCACATGTGGATTTTGAAGCCTATCTTTATCAACGAGTTATCATCGAGTTATTATTGAGTTAGTATCGAGATTGTAACTCATAGTATCCGTCTACCATGAACATTATACAGTACTCGACCCATTTAAGTTACGCTCGTTATTTGACTCAACCTATGAATTGATTTGTTCATACATTCAGTAATTACACAGTTTCAGTACAAACTAAGAGCTAATTGCTACCAAAATGGCTTTTAGACGAAAATTTTCTTTTAATTTTAACCAAAAGTGACATGAGCATAGTTCACACACACTAATACATGACAGTGTCCTTACCAATTCTATAAGCACAACTAAACCTAACAAAAATTTTGATAAACTGGCTATTTCGTTGTACACATACACAAGAATTAAAATCGTAATTCTATATGATACGGTTTTTGTCACTCGGGGACTGCCGCGGTAAAGCTATTGCATAGTATTTTTATCAACTTATGCAATTATAATTATTTATTTATTTTATTTATGCAAGAATCTAAATACCATAAACTAAAATAAGATTAATAATCCTTATTTACTGATGCTTACATCTGTCCATTGTTTATGGTAATTATGATAAAATAACGATTATCAATCAAATGTCAATAAATAAAAACTAATGCCAAAACTGACATGAGTCACCAGCGCGAACAGCGAAACGGCGTTATGTGTGTAGTATTTTTTAGTTACGCTATCTTTGTAACGGAATTTAAATTTCGAATTTTGTGCATTTAGTCTCCACGCTCAAGGCCCGCGATAGAAGCTATGCAATAGCTTAAAAGTTTAGTTAACATTACCGAATAATGTTATTGACACAATCCATTTTCATTTTTAGGGTTCCGTACCCAAAGGGTAAAAACGGGACCCTATTACTGAGACTTCGCTGTCCGTCCGTCCGTCCGTCCGTCCGTCCGTCCGTCCGTCCGTCCGTCCGTCCGTCCGTCCGTCCGTCTGTCACCAGGCTGTATCTCAAGAACGGTGATAGCTAGAGAGTTGAAATTTTCACAGATGATGTATTTCTATTGCCGCTATAACAACAAATACTAAAAATAAAATAAAATAAATATTTAAGGGGGGCTCCCATACAACAAACATGATTTTTAGGGTTCCGTTCCCAGTATCTCAAGAACGGTGATAGCTAGACAGTTGAAATTTTCACAGATGATGTATTTCTATTGCTGCTATAACAACAAATACTAAAAATAAAATAAAATAAATATTTAAGGGGGGCTCCCATACAACAAACATGATTTTTAGGGTTCCGTACTCAGTATCTCAAGAACGGTGATAGCTAGACAGTTGAAATTTTCACAGATGATGTATTTCTATTGCCGCTATAACAACAAATACTAAAAATAAAATAAAATAAATATTTAAGGGGGGCTCCCATACAACAAACATGATTTTTTTACCGTTTCTTGCTCGATACTATATAATAACGTTGCCTTATGTTGCATAGATAATGGTACGGAACCCTTCGTGCGCGAGTCCGACTCGCACTTGACCAATTTTTTTAATTTATTTTAGTTTAGCTGTGTGTACATGTAAAATTATTATCAATATTTGCGATAATTTTTTTGTGTTGGCCTTTTTGTAACTCTTCCCTATTTATGAACTCCTGGTACACATTAAAATACTTAAGAGGATACCAAAATAGCTTCGTGCATTTTTCTATGTACGAAGTTTTCATTGTTTCTTTAGATTGAATGGCTAGAGCTCTAATTTTTAAGTATATATCGGAGAAAATCACCGTAGACATCACCTGTAATTATTGCCAGGGTAGTCTCCAATCCAAACACCCTGTAATACTGAATAAGCTAACTACGTTAACTACAACATTCTATTAACTACGATGAGATTGATCCGTGGCTTACGACACGTGTAGCTGGTTTGGAAGGATCCTTTTATGAAATTTCAACGGGTCACCATTCAGTCTCACCAACTACAGTAAATAAACGAATTACTCACCATTTACACCATTTAAGGACCCACATCACAATCTTGGAACCTAAGTTAAAACTAAAAATCCTTAAGTAAACTATTTTAATCAAGTCTCCTACGACACGGCCATTCTGCGAATACACACGTCCCCGTGTGTAAATCTGCAATAGAACTAAGTTTTTCCGCTCGGCTAATTCTGACCCAATATAAAGTCGCAAAATAAAGAAATCCACAACTAAGATTTGTCCATACACTCGGCCAGTTACAACAATTTCCACAATAATTCAACATTCACACTCGGTCAGTTACATTAATTCCGCATTATCGTTCCTTTGCACGTTCTCACAAATACACACTAAGCAATAACACTTTGGAGGATATTCTAATTGTTTAAGTTATAAAACTGGGCAGCGTAATGACCTGTATAATACTGACTGCTCTAGTTGTCAGGTTTTTCGCATTTTTGCTAACGAACTTTAAGTTGTAGTGGGTTCGTATCGACTTATCGAGCCAATACAATTGTAACATTCAATAGATGGTTTCTAATCATCAAATCCACTACACATTAAACTTGTGTTTTCATAAAGACAACCGCTCGGCTGTAATTTGATAACTAATTATTTAGGATTTAGCTAATTAATCGTAAATTACTCAGAAAATGATTTTTGGCTACGTTAGTAAATGCATTAGAAATTTTTTTTTTTTTTTTTTTTCTTTTTCTTTCTTTTCTTTCCTTTGTTTCTCTTTGTCCTTATTGACACACGGCCATTCTGCAAAGGCACGCGTCCTCGTGTGTTCCCTATCTACTTGAAACTAATAGAAGGGTTTCCGTTTGGCCTATCCTGCTGATCTAGACGGATTCAACAGTAAAGGAATGATTTTCTAATTTAGTTTAAATACTAATGATTAAACTATCATTAAATAAAAAATTGAATTTTGAATTTTCGTACTGGCATACGAATAAACACTGTTACTCTGCCTCCTACTTGTAGCCCAAGTAGAAGTTAAGCCTACATAACTATGTTAGCTGTTGCTACCAAACACCTACATCGTGAATAGTAACCGTTGGTTGGTGTACAGTAATAACGTGGTATATTTATGAGTAAGGATAGAAAGGATGAAGGATTTAGGAAGGATAAAGGGTTCAGGAAGGATAGGTAAAGGAAAGGTCGATGTTGCCACGTAGGCAAGGGCCCTAGGAATAAACGGATAGGTTGATGCTGTGCCATAGGCGGTCCTGTTCGCCGTCGTACACAGGGGACCATTATTCTTTCAGGATAGGATATAGTGGCTTATTGTAGCATCTTTTATTTTTGGCTTATTGTAACGCTCCACGCGCCAACAGCTCTTTTAATAATAATAATTAGTTTACTCGTAGATACACCACGGTAAACTGCGTTGTTAATATTATAAATAGTTCACTGAACGTCTCTGTACACCAAAAACGCTCGTAAATTAAAATTAAGACGCAGATAATTTGTTATGGTATGTAGATCTGCTATAGTCAATCTACTACAACAGATTCTTGTTCCAAGTAAATAAGCTCAAAAGTTATGCTCGTGAATACTCAGAGGTGATCTCCTGTCACCTCGATAATTTGTAATAAGGGTCGTATGCGCGAATAAACGGAAAGTAATAAAGTTAAAAACAAACGGTAGACTTCATTTACAATGAGAACCACGCGAAACAGTTGCAGATTGCTAGTGATTATTTTTTTCAGCCTGCATAGACCAATTAATAAAAAAATAATTCTTACTTTAATAATTTATTAGACAATTAATTAACAAGTAGAATCTTATTAGTCGCATAGATTTAAATCAAAATACAACTGAAGTATTTTATGGGCATTAAAGACATTTTGGAATTAAATATTTGTAATAAGATGAACCTGCTATACTGGACATCTCTATGAAAATTTTATAAACATGTTATAGGTAAACCACAATAAAGCAAGTGGTTAATGTTATTAATAGTTTACAAGACGTCTCTACATTATCAAGATCATAGTTGTAGATGTTTTAAAAAGGAGATTTCACGAACTGATTATAAGTAAGTAAGCCACAATAAAGCGTATGGTTAATATTATTAATAATAAATTAATAATTAATGGCTCAGTAGACGTCTCACACGTCAGTAAGTTAAAGATTTCAAAAACTTATTATACACCACAAAAAGTGATGTTAATAATTATTAATGGTTACTAGACGTCTCCATACGTCAATAGCACCGTCAGGTTCGTATTTGTAGCTTTTCTGAATATTTCAGAAAGGACGATTTTAACCGCATATTATAGGTACACTACAATAAGTTGCGTTGGCAATATTACGACGGCTTACTGGACGTCTGCATACGCCAATAACACAGTCAAAAACATAATTGTAAATAGATTTTCCAAAACAGGATTTTTAAAACATGTCAACAAAACGACTGGCATGTGTAGGTATAGAAAGGTATCTCAAACTTTCCTTCGCTGCAAAGGTTTTAAAATTTTAAAAACACTAACTTGTTACCTAGACCGTTAGGTTTTCTAACGCATATATTGTCTATCTCTTTCTATCACAAGTCTACTACATGTAACTACATGTAGTTCTAATCTCGAATATTTAGTTAACCATGATTTAGATTTTCTTCTCACTACCTCTCATCTAGGTGAAAGTTTCTTACGATTTTATTTACTAATCACAAATAACAAAGTTTAATAACGCGTTAGAATATGTAAAACACATTATTACACGGCGGAGACTAAATCTTTGTTTTGCTTTAAAAGTTTTACTTTTAGTTATCGAGTACGCCTATAAATAAGCGCAGAAAATCATGTACCAACTTTATAAAAAGAAAACCGAAAACTTTAAACGAAGTGTTGAATGTTCATATAGCCACACTATTTTTCTGTGCGCAATTAAAACGATTTTACTATTGATTGATACACGAGATAAATTAAGCAAGTGAACACTGTAGATTTATTAAATTACTAACAAATCATTGTCATTTAATTTATGTTACGTAGTTACAATGTTCTAGGGTAATTAACTAATTACCTATGACTTGTTATTATCAGTCTTTGCTTGTTAATATAATCAAAGCAATTTTTCACAAAAAGAAACTGCGAAAACTTAAAATTTTTACTAAAACGCCGGTTACGGTTAATTTTACTGTTCTAGTTGTTTTCAAAACAAAATCGAATAATGACTATTCGATCCCACTTCTGATATCGGAGAAAAGGTATTGTAGACATCACCTGTAATTATTGCCAGGGTAGTCTCCAATCCAAACACCCTGTAATACTGAATAAGCTAACTACGTTAACTACAACATTCTATTAACTACGATGAGATTGATCCGTGGCTTACGACACGTGTAGCTGGTTTGGAAGGATCCTTTTATGAAATTTCAACGGGTCACCATTCAGTCTCACCAACTACAGTAAATAAACGAATTACTCACCATTTACACCATTTAAGGACCCACATCACAATCTTGGAACCTAAGTTAAAACTAAAAATCCTTAAGTAAACTATTTTAATCAAGTCTCCTACGACATATATGTTTTTTCAATATATGATCTAGGATCGCATCAACTCAGAAACACGATTGAAAAAAGTTTTCTCGATAGAAAATCCTGGCGAAACAACCTCTCAAATTTTTTATTTTTTTCATTTGTCGGTCTATTATCGCGTATTAACTAATGAAATAACTTTAAAAACATAGGTAACTATTATGTATAGAAACACGTGGATCAGAATTAAAATATATTTAGTAGTTATTTATTATTTATTTTGAGTAGATAGGAAAAGTATCCCTAATTCTTCATTTTCTGTGCCTACTGGCTGTGTTAATATGTACGTGTCGGCGATGATATACGATAATATTGATGTAGGCCCTTAAATACGTTTGCTGTACAAAATCCTCCAGCTGTGCAGGTAAAATTGTTATCAATAATTGCGATTAATTTTAATGTGTTTGGCCACTTTGTAACTCTTCCCTGTTTATGAACTCCTGGTACACATTAAAATACTCAAATACTTTTGCTACACAAAATCCTCCTGGTTCAATTGACAATAATGTATTTTTTATTTATTTTTGAAAATTGATGTGTCAATAACATATTGGACACAATAAATTTTCATGTTTTAGTTTATTTTAGTTTAGCTGTGCAGGTAAAATTGTTATCAATAATTGCGATTAATTTTATCGTGTTTGGCCACTTTGTAACTCTTCCCTGTTTATGAACTCCTGGTACACATTAAAATACTTTAATACTTTTGCTGTACAACATCCTCCTGGTTCAATTGGCAAGAATGTATTTTATTTTTCGGTACAATTTTCGGCATTTTATGACAAAGGAAGTTTTTTTTTGGACATTTCACATAACGTCCTCTGGTCCCAAGCTAAGCTTATACATATAAATATAAATAAATATAAATATAAATAATTCATGAACATTTCACACATCGTCCTCTGGTCCCAAGCTAAGCTTATTATGCTTGTGTTATGGGTACCAGAATACGGATATAATACATATACTTATGTGTACCAGGAGTTCATAAATAGGCACAAGTTGCACCTAATATTTTTGGACTTAGATTTTTCTATGTATCCAGTATCACGCCACGTGTTTGTAAGTATAAGCAACAGTTATAAATGAACTTAAGGATTGTTAATGGATTACCTCAAAATTGATTTTCCCGCTTTGCTTGTGTTTGACCGTGTTGAAAACAAAATGGGCGTATTGCGAGGCGTCTGAAAAAAATAATATTATTATACCAACTATTGGCTACGACATCCCATGTCATTTCTGATCATGTCTCCTACAGCATCCCTTAGGAAGAAATAGGGTGGCGACACATGACATCACATGAATTCCTAACTTTTTAATAATAATTTGTTTTAGACACTTACCTCCCAACGGAAAAAATTGACAGAATATGTGTTTGAAAGCTTCTTCATCCACCACTCCGGATGGGCATTCCTGCAATATATTATAATTTTATCAAAATCGGTCCATCCTTTTGAAAGGACTAAAAAGTAGTTTTTGCGTGAAAGAGTAACAACGATCCTTAAGGCTAAATTCACATGTAACGCGCGTTAACGCAGGTCAACGCGCGATCAAATTTTTAAAGAGTTCAGATAACAAGCGCTAACGCGCGTTGCGAGTAGCTCGTCAGTCTGTTATCGATAGAGCTTAGAAAATGGACGTGGAAGATGCTATTATTTTATGGTTATAATATAATAAAATTGGTCAAGTGCGAGTAGGACTCGCGCACGAAGGGTTCCGTACCATTATCTATGCAACATAAGACAACGTTATTAGTATCGAGCAAGAAACGGTAAAAAAATCATGTTTGTTGTATGGGAGCCCCCCTTAAATATTTATTTTATTTTATTTTTAGTATTTGTTGTTATAGCGGCAATAGAAATACATCATCTGTGAAAATTTCAACTCTCTAGCTATCACCGTTCTTGAGATACAGCCTGGTGACAGACGGACGGACGGACGGACGGACAGCGAAGTCTCAGTAATAGGGTCCCGTTTTTACCCTTTGGGTACGGAACCCTAACAAATGCACACATTGGGTTGGTCGTTTTAAAATTTTATTTTTATAGGATTCTGAAGCTATAACCCAAATCGCTGGCATTTTCCTGACCTCGTCAATTAGTAAGTCGATGCCAATATCTAATTCACTCATTTTGAACTAAAGATAAAAGCAAGTCACAAAAAAAAACGTGTAATTGCGATGTAAGCGCGCACTCAACTGAACAGTCAACAGATGTTATAGGTCCCGGCACAAATCTTGAGCGCTCGGTGGTAGAGTGGGGATCGTTTTGCGCATCGTATACTTCATTGCAAAAATATAGGAATGATTTACTCTAATATAATTATATTCTGAAATATATTTTTTTACATAATACTTGTTGATGCTTGACTACATTCCACCTGATGGTAAGCGGTAATTAAATTAAATTAAAATACTTGTGTTATTGTCTATTACCTATTTACATCATTTTTGGGATAATAATTGTTTCTAATTAAGAGTAATTAAATATTTACGGACATTCACACAACGTCCGCTGGTTCCCTAACCAAGCGTAATGATACTTGTGATATGGATACCAGATTACGGATATAATACATATACTACTTTTTTTTGTAAATATATACTTATAATAGATAGAAAATACCCAGACGCAGTACAAATATCTGTTTTCATCACACAAATAATTGTACTGTGCGGGAATCGAACCCGTGACCCCCTGATCGTAAGTCGGCTACATAGCCACTACGCCCCGAGGCCCGTCAATAAATACAAACAATATAAAAATTTAAATTTTAAAAGCTTCACTTCAAAAGATATGAATCAATTTAATTGTCTTGAAGTGTACTCGTAGTAGTAAAGAAAGTGCATCTAGCACAGAGAACGAATCACTAGTGGCAGATATGACGCGTCGCGTAGCAGGCCAATCACGTACGATAATTTCATTCAACCGCTCCCGCGCTTCACCTCCTACCTCCAAATAGACCCAATAATTCACTTCTGCGCAGGTAAAGACCAGCGCTCAAGATTCGTGCCGATATCTATACACAGATGTCATAGCGATCAACCTGCGTCTAGAGAATTTTTCTCTGAGCGCTGCGTCAACGCTCGCTAACGCCCGTTAACGCGCGCTCATGTGATCGGTTGTATGTAAATACTACGATGTCAAGTCGAGCGATTTGAAAACGCGCGTCAAAATGTTGTCATCTGAACATGGCCTAAACCTCCTCCACTTTGGGAGAGATTATTGTCTACTGTGTCGCGCTGACCAGACGTGTTGGTACAGGGTTTATTTTCGAGTTTTCCGTATCTCACAGTAGATGTTATCTTCCATATCCCATAGCTCGCTCTTACAGCATCCTAGGTAGGGAATGGGGTGGTGACAATTGTATTGTTATTCCCTAACAACACGGACAAATCTTTACAATGCTAATGCAATAACTAGGATTACATAGACAGTGTGAAAGTGCAATAAATCATAATCAATTAGACAGCTCTCATATTTTTGTATTACAGGAATTAAAGGCACCATTAACTGACCTGTATGTAGTTTATAAAGAAAAATGTAATCGCAAAATGTATTCACGGAATGAATTTAGTGAATGGTTAGCTTTTTTACACAGCAAATGTCATTATGTGTGTGGAAATACCAGCGACTTGGGAATACCTCATTCGCATTTTGAATATTACCTACTAATTTCTGTTCGCCTGTTAATAAAATACTCTATGACCAGGTAAAGCCAAGAGAAGAACATAGTTAAAGGCAAAATGGTTTAGGAGTTGAACCCTCCCCAAAATATTAAAAGTCTCCCGAAATGAAACAAAGAAAGAAAACCTGCAACTAAACCCCATCTAAACCCATTTTAAGACTAACCTGCTTAAACCCACGGTACATAAGTTTGATCTCATGTGCTGTGAACCGGGTTGTTTGGGCAAGTGTGCACGGGGGTTCTGGCCGATGACGAACTGGAACCCCAGCGAACACAGACTCATCGCATTCTTCATCTGGAACAAAGATAAACCTGATTACAAATTATGTAAACAACACAACCCGTTTACAAATTGAGTGAACAGAAAAACCCGTTAACAAATATATATTTAATTGAGTACTTATTTGTATAGAGGCTGATGTCCAGCGCTGGGACATTTATGGGCTTTATAAAGCGACAAGAGAGAGGATTTAAGAGTTAACAGATGACCTGTACTAGGAGATCATACCGAAGATGGAGATATTTCCGTAAGACGAATCGCAATAAATAATAGCACTAATTCTGATGCATCATACTTAACCTAACTAAATAAAAATGAAACAAAAAGCTATGTAATTGTGATATTAGCATTATCAATTTTCTAATGATTTAGTTAAGATTAGTTGTGCACGTAGAATTAGTACCGATCTTTACATATATGATACCAATTTTGCCTACATTTAAAACAAAGTCGTTATATTTCTATGTATGTCTATGTAAGCTTATATCTTCAAAATTACGCAACAGATTTTGATGTGGTTTATTTTAATAGATGGAGTGGTTCAAGGGTTTGACTTTTTGTGTAATTGGTTAAGAAGTGTAAGGATACGATAAATCTATTTCTTCTCATAAATGAAACGCTTGTAACTTTATAATTATTTTAATTCCAGAATAAATATGATTTGTTCTCATAAATTAATATTATACCTGATACCGTCCATGGTGACATTTCCATAATATCTTTATTAACTTTACATAATTCCTTTTACGTTTATTCTTTATTTATTTTGCAATTATTCGTTTTCTAATATCCTTTGTACATATCCTGGATTGATAATTGTTATTTAATGAAATATATTTAATATGTTTAAGTAAACATGTCAAAATTTTGATGTTTGTCAATTGTCATAAATTTAATGTTATTTCTTTACTCTATGTAAAACTACGGAGTTTCTAAGTACTATGAATCATTTTACCTAAGATACTGGCTGATTGCTAGAATATTCTAGTATCGATGTTTATTTTTAAATTATTTAAATTTATAGATGGAAGTTTGGAACGTAAAAAAAAATAGAGAAGGCGACAGTTCGAGTTTGGTCTGGGTCGAGGATCGAGTGGTAGTTGCTGGCAAGATTATCTGAAAATCTTTTACGCCTAAGTGTGATCCAAGATCTCATCTAATAATTGGAGTCGCCGAGTTCGCCGACCAGGCCTAAAATAATTTATAAACTCAAGTATATTATTATACAGATTCCACCTACCAGACTTGGAGGGACAGTCCTGACCTGGTGACCGGTCTCCTGTTGCGGCCGTCAAAGCACGGCCAACTCTTCCACGGAGAACTAAGTGTTTTCTTTTTCCCTTTTCTTTCGTAACTCGCGAGTGGAGTGACTTTTAAAGTACTTTATTTGTTTGTGCAGTTTTCTTCATAGTGACAGCAGTGATTTAGGGACAATAGTGATTCAGGGACCAATAAATTAAACTTTCTTTCACCTTTTTTTTGTTTCATTACAGTGGCGCCTCAACTGGGTGAATTCACCCCAACTCTCAAAATTCCAAATTTCGGCTTGCTCAAGCCTGGTGTTATTTTTTTGGCATCGTATTTGACATTTTTAATTTGTTTAACTCTCATCTATCATTCTATTAATAACATTGTGTCGATAAATATTATTTTGAAATAGATATTTTCTTTTGTAATTTCAGACTCTAATCTTAACTGTCCGGTGGTAATCTGGCAGGGGAGAAGTCTGTTGTGTGACTGTGCAGCTTGTGCGGTTTTGCAGCGAAAAGTAATAAAATACTACGCTACAACTTATAAATCGCAGTTTGAACTAAATACCTTAACCTGTGAGACATGGCAGGATTCTATTTCAGTGCAAAATTAGCACCAAAATTTATCAAATGCACAGTTGTAGAAAAACTATCTCCACTCGTTTATATATTGCAGGACAGTAAAGGTGCAAAGTCAAAATGGCATATTAAGGACTTAAAATTGTAACTCTGTAACTACTTTTACGTTTATAATACTCATGTGTAATTTTTTTTTTATCAAATTTTTCCGTTAATTTTATATTAGTAAAAATGTACTTTAACTTATTGTGTTTTACAGATAAGTAATGGAGAGAGGGAGCTTGTAACTATGAGATCTGTCCACATCTAAGTATATAATAAAGCTAAAAAGGTATGTTTTCAAATTTCTTTAAAATTAACTCTAGTGGACAGATGTCACTAACTTTCAAGCTCTAAATAGGTATCGATGCTGTTGTTCCTAAATTTAATACTTAGTTAATTTTAGTTGCGAAGGGATATGTACAATTATTGCCTTAATATACTGAACCAATTTTATCTTATCCTTACATATTATATTTTTTGTATTTCTTTTATGGACGTTATAGGGCTATTATATTTAGACTTACTTTAGGTATAGGTTTACAATATAGTGCAGGCGGTTCAGGTATGGTTAGAGTGTAGTTGCCATTGGATGTGAGTAACTACCTCGCTTTTTTTTAATGGTGATGAATGCAGTATATAAATATATATCTATCTTTAAATATTATTATAGGAATGAAAGATGAATAATGAATGTGATAGCCATTAACCTTTAACGTGTCACTATTTGTTATACCAAGCTTTAAGGGGAGTACTTACTACATAAAGACCCTAGGTGTCTGTAATTTTTCTATTTGTCTCTTAGGATCTTGTAGCCATCGGAGCTATGAGGTAAACTAGGCCTACTGCTAGGTATGCTAAGCCTGCTGATAGGTATTTCTTCTAAAAAAAAAAAAATCAAAATGTTGTGAGGACATTTTAATTTTTTTTGCCGGGTTGTTGGGGAAATGTAAGGATACGATAAATCTATTTCTTCTCATAAATGAAACGCTTGTAACTTTATAATTATTTTAATTCCAGAATAAATATGATTTGTTCTCATAAATTAATATTATACCTGATACCGTCCATGGTGACATTTCCATAATATCTTTATTAACTTTACATAATTCCTTTTACGTTTATTCTTTATTTATTTTGCAATTATTCGTTTTCTAATATCCTTTGTACATATCCTGGATTGATAATTGTTATTTAATGAAATATATTTAATATGTTTAAGTAAACATGTCAAAATTTTGATGTTTGTCAATTGTCATAAATTTAATGTTATTTCTTTACTCTATGTAAAACTACGGAGTTTCTAAGTACTATGAATCATTTTACCTAAGATACTGGCTGATTGCTAGAATATTCTAGTATCGATGTTTATTTTTAAATTATTTAAATTTATAGATGGAAGTTTGGAACGTAAAAAAAAATAGAGAAGGCGACAGTTCGAGTTTGGTCTGGGTCGAGGATCGAGTGGTAGTTGCTGGCAAGATTATCTGAAAATCTTTTACGCCTAAGTGTGATCCAAGATCTCATCTAATAATTGGAGTCGCCGAGTTCGCCGACCAGGCCTAAAATAATTTATAAACTCAAGTATATTATTATACAGATTCCACCTACCGGACTTGGAGGGACAGTCCTGACCTGGTGACCGGTCTCCTGTTGCGGCCGTCAAAGCACGGCCAACTCTTCCACGGAGAACTAAGTGTTTTCTTTTTCCCTTTTCTTTCGTAACTCGCGAGTGGAGTGACTTTTAAAGTACTTTATTTGTTTGTGCAGTTTTCTTCATAGTGACAGCAGTGATTTAGGGACAATAGTGATTCAGGGACCAATAAATTAAACTTTCTTTCACCTTTTTTTTGTTTCATTACAGAAGAAACCTCTTAAGAAAAGAAAAGAAGATAAGAAAAGAAGAATTAAGAGGATACCAAAATAGCTTCGCATTTTTCTACGTACGAAGTTTTCATTTTTTCTTTAGATTGAATGGCTAGAGCTCTAATTTTTAAGTATATATTTTTTCAATATATAATCTAGGATCGCATAAACTCAGAAACGCAATTGAAAAAAGTTTTCTCGATAGAAAATCTTAGCGAAACAACCTCTCTCATTTTTAATTTTTTTTATTTGTCGGTCTATTATCGCATATTAACTAATGAAATAACTTTAAAAACATAAGCAGAGGCGTATTTACCTTAGGGCCATAGGGGCCATGGCCCGGGGCGGCCAGCCTGAGAAGGGCGGCGAAAGCCTTCACGTTTAAAATTTAGCTCTATCTCTATTAATTTATATGGCGGCTAAGTAAATTGGCCCGGGGCGTCAAATCAAATGGCCCGGGGCGTCAAATCAAATGGCCCGGGGCGCCAATTTTCAAAATACACCTCTAAACATAAGTAAGTAACTATTATATATAGAAACACGTAAACCGGAATTAAAATATATTTAGTTAGATTTTGAGTAAACAAAAAAAATATCCCTAATTCTTCATTTTCTATACCTACTAGCTGTGTTAATAGGTACATGTCGACGATAATATTGATGTAGGCCCTTAAGTCCACGCGTATGAAGTTGAGAGCAACCACTCTTAAATAAATAAAAATGTTAATATAATAATAATAATAATATGTTAATAGTAAATAAATAATTAATCATAGCAAATTGAAGAATATTGTGAAAATATAATATTTCTTGTAAGAAAGAAAAGTATAACGAAAGTTAAGCGAATGCAATCCATCATGGCGCCAGGAAATTAGAGAATTTGTGATCAACCTTTTATTAAAATAAAATTTTCCCCGTTTTTTGCCTCATTTTTCACTACTGCTCGCCACTACTTATCGCAGCGTAATGTTAGATACCCTTCCTCGATAAATGTACTATCCAACACTGAAAGAATTTTTCAATTCGAACCATAGTTCAAACAAACAAACTATAGTATAGATAAAAATGTAGATATATGTACCAGGAATTCATAAATGTTAAGTAGGTAAATTTAATAAAAATAACGCATTTTCTTATAACCTAGTCCCCCTGTTTGCATTTTGCTACTTATTGGATTTTCACGTCACGAACGAATCTCAACAAATAAGATTCTTGTATTGCAATCGTTGGAAATCACTTTGGCCCAAACGCGGCCTATTTCTCAGGGTTAGGAATTTCCTTTAAGGAAATGAAATAAATTTATCACTCATATTTCTCTTTCGGATTAAATGGTTTCAAATATTATATTTTAGGGATTTTATTGCAAAAAGAACCATAATTAAACAGTACGGAACTTTTGTACTTTGCATCCAAGTCACCCTTGACCGGCTTTTTATAGAATTAGTAAATTCTTATATACACGTACAAGAAATATATTGTAGAATAAATACCTCGTAGCTATTAGTCACGTAGCAACATTCTACGCGCTACAGCTGTTGCTACGAGAATGCTACGTGATGACGTCATTAGTTTGAACTGCACGCAATGTCTGTTATCCTAGTCTATATAATAAATAAATAAATAATGATTTATTTTCTCACAATGTAGACACAGTAACTTAAACAGGATTAACAAAAGAAGAACAAAATTTCACAAAAGGAATCAACATTGTGAGAGCTGGTGCCTATTATGGGTTTATTTAAAAGCCTGTATTACAGGTCACCAGTGCCCACTCCGTAGTGATATACGATAGTGCGATTACAATTGAGTTTGCAATTCCACTCGGTTTTATACATTTATAGTATGTGCTTAATATTATATATAGTATACTAGCTGACCCGGCAAACGTTGTTTTGCCATACTAAAAAAAAAAGGTTTGAAAAATAGATGTTGGCCGATTCTCAGACCTACTGAATATGTATGCAAAATTTGAGAAGAATCGGTCAAGCCGTTTCGGAGGAGTACGGTAACTAACACTGTGACACGTGAATTTTATATATTAGATATATATAGTGTCTAGTATCCTATCCTTACAACTGTATGAGAATTTTTATTTTATTTCGTATGAATTTTGTATGTTTAGCTACGCCCCTGGTATAATTAAATCAGTTTTAAGCAAATTTTTATTTATTTATTTATTTATTCACCACTACAAAAGATGACTTATAAAAAATACATTCAATTATAGTAATTAAAATAAAATTCACAATAGTAACTAAAATGCATGCAGGGTAATAAGATATTACAGCAACAAAATAAATTGAATTATACACTATTAGTAAAAGTTATATCAGTAAAAGATCATTTAAATAAAACTACTTTTTACGGATTTATTTATTAATTTTTGCAATTGACTTGCTATGCTTTTACTAAATAAACTAAATTATAGTGGAAAAAAAATGATAACCATGAGCGGGACTTGAACCCACGATCTCGGAATACCGTTCCGTTGCTCTCCCATCTGAGCTATCATGGTTCCCGCATATGTTTACCAAATCCTCCACTACAACCTTCTCAATGTGAGTTAAACATCGTGCGATGTTTTGTGTACAACGCCATCTATTGAGCGGTTTGCACCAAATCGATCAATCGATCACTTAGTGTTCTTTACAGAACACAATTGGACCGAAAATAATGACTGTACATGTATTTGTAAGTAATGACTGTACGTGTATTTCATACATGTACAGTCATTATTTTCGGTCCAATTGTGTTCTGTAAAGAACACTAAGTGATCGATTGATCGATTTGGTGCAAACCGCTCAATAGATGGCGTTGTACACAAAACATCGCACGATGTTTAACTCACATTGAGAAGGTTGTAGTGGAGGATTTGGTAAACATATGCGGGAACCATGATAGCTCAGATGGGAGAGCAACGGAACGGTATTCCGAGGTCGTGGGTTCAAGTCCCGCTCATGGTTATCATTTTTTTCCACTATAATTTAGTTTATTTACTACTTTTTACGGATTTAGACGCGTATAATTGTTTTAAATTTTGGCCCGACGTTCGTCCGTAAAAAGTAGTTTTATTTAAACAGATGAGTCGCGCAAGTGTTAGAAAATAAAAGATCATTTATTAAAATAAATATGAAACAAGTATAAGAGATATGATATGAAATTCTTAATTTACATACAGTTTGATTATGAATTACTCTTGCTGAGTTATGATATCCTGGTACTCTAGCAAATTAATAGCTTAAATTAATTAGCTACTTACTTAATTAATTGATTTGCTAACTCTGATTTCAAATTCGATTAACGTTTCGAAATCGCGAGCGGTGCTAACTGGTTTTTAGGGTTCCGTGCGAAAAACTAAAAATGGTACTGTTGATACTACAACAACAAAATATAGGTACCGGCCTAATGTGTGTGAGTTCGTACTTGACCAGTTTTATTGATTTCTTCTTTCATAAATATTTAAATAAATTTTTAAATCACTTTCAATATGTCAAAGTGAAAATAAATAAATTATGAATAACCCGAGTATTCACAGATTCTCTCAATTCCCGGAAAATCCCTGATTTATTTATTCATTTGTCAAGGACTACCTACTCGTAGAACTAAAGCTAAAAGCTTTTATTTCGTGACAACGGCCATTATTTCTAATAGAACGATACCGGCAATCTCTTCTAAATTCATGATGCCTTAGTAACTGTTTTAAATATTCACGGTAGTAGCAATATTATTTGAATTTGAAATAAATTAAATATGACGTCATCATTGCTTTTGTATAAGGTCCCAATGTTACGTCCACAGCTAAACTAAACTAAACGAATATTCTTACTGTCAATTAACGGATAGACGGACGGCCTTTTGGCCTCTTCATACGGAACCCTAAAAAGATAATTTTTGTTATAGTACTAGCACAGGTACTAGGAAAGTAGAACAGCAAAGAAAGTTAAACTTAGAATTTTAATAATTTGAATAAAATACAAAGTTAACATAATATTTTCTAACACTTGCGCGACTCATCTGTTTTGCTTGCTATATTGTATACTACCTCTATAATAATTAAAACTTTAGTCTATGATAAAATTATGTATGTTTTACCTTATAATTTAAAATTTAAAAATTTTCTTTATATTGTTACAATTTGTTAATGTATTTTAGAAAGTAAAATAATGTTATTGATTTTATGTAGTCTGAGCACAATGTAATATGATATAGTTTATAGTAAAAGTCTATCTTTATGGTCAATGTAAAATTAAAATCGAATGTGGGTAAACCCTGGTTAACTGATCGTAGAAGACACATTACAGCTCAGTCTCACCCGTGACCATGGTGACTGCAAAGTCTCCGAAACGTCGGGCCAAAATTTAAAACAAATATACGCGTCTAAATCCGTAAAAAGTAGTTTTGTTTAAAATACAAAGTAATAATCACGTTCCCTACGGCCCGATATTAGATTCCAATTTTGAAATAAAATTTACTTTCTTTGTTGTTCTACTTTCCTAGTACTTTTGTTGCAAATATACTGCAAAATTCATTCGTTATTTTTAGGGTTCCGCAACCAAGAAAGCCATAACTACTAAGCTTTCGTAAGCCTGCAACTTGGTATAAAAACCAGTCAAGTGCGAGTTGGACTCCCACACAATTGGTTCTGTACCGATAATGTCATAACATTTGTCATATTCCCGATCCCAAGCATTTCTTATTCATTGCTGATAAACTGACATAACTTCTATCTATCTATGATCTTAGATTGGTTATTGAAAACGAATGTTATTTGGATTCAAAATGTTGTGTTAATGTGTAATAAGTACCTTAAAAAATATTAAACCAGCCAAGTACGATTTGAACTCTCTCACACGAAGGCAAAAGAATGATAAATAGCAGTTGTTATAACATCAACTGTTAAACATATATACCATGAAATTTTCAGCTCTCTAGCTATCACCGTTACAGAGATACAGCAAATGACAGACAGACAAACGTACAGCATGTTCTCGTTTTAATGATACGGGCCCCTAAATATATGAACTTTTTATAGCAGATAAAATTTTAATTTGGAACTGTACGTTCGACATACACAATGGAGCATAAATAAATTTAAATGCGCTTGAAGTGCAGTACTATCATGATGTATAAAACTCTTCATATTTTATGTTGTCCTAGTATTTAATTCATGTTATGCACTGTTTTGTAGTGATTTTACACATGACATCATCCCATTTCCTTCCCTCAGTGTTGACCAGAGCCAATAATTAAAATGTTAACTTCTTCTGTGAGAGACGGAAAATTCAAAAATGGTACCGATTCCACATGTACAGCTAAACTTAACTAAACTAAAAATTTATATTGGCTCTGTCAAAATCTATTATGTATTGGCTATTTCCTTGTACACAATACATTTACATTGATTAAAATTGATAATCTATATTTAGCCCAGTTTTAATATTAAGAAAGTTTAGTTAACATTACCGAATAGTGTTTCACTATCTATTTAAATTTTTTAGTTAAGTTAAATTTAGTTGTGCGTGTCGAATCGGTATCATTATGTATTAAAAGCATAACCATGCCTTGTTGACATTCGAAAAAAAATTGGTCAAGTGCGAGTCGGCATCGCGCACGAAGGGTTCCGTACCATTATCTATGCAACATAAGGCAACGTTATTAGTATCGAGCAAGAAACGGTAAATAAATTTTCGTCTGTTTGTCTGTCGGCGCATCACGTAAAATTTACGGCACTTTAGAATATAAATGTTATACGTAAAATTTCTACATAATTCAAGGTATTACTTAGTCTTTGTTTTATCGTAATCGATCAACTCAATCAACAGATATTTAGTATTAAGAAATTAAAGATTCAGATCAGTTACTTGCAACCCCATCTAGCGGTACAAAATAGAATTGAAAGATAGATGGCGGTGTACAAAAACCACCATTGTTTTCATCGCGATATTAATCCCGTGGGATAATATTAAAAATTGGTCAAGTGCGAGTCGGACTCGCGCACGAAGGGTTCCGTACCATTATCTATGCAACATAAGGCAACGTTATTAGTATCGAGCAAGAAACGGTAAAAAAATCATGTTTGTTGTATGGGAGCCCCCCTTAAATATTTATTTTATTTTATTTTTAGTATTTGTTGTTATAGCGGCAATAGAAATACATCATCTGTGAAAATTTCAACTGTCTAGCTATCACCGTTCTTTAGATACAGCCTGGTGACAGACGGACGGACGGACGGACGGACAGCGAAGTCTCAGTAATAGGGTTCCGTTTTTACCCTTTGGGTACGGAACCCTAATAATTGGTCAAGTGCGAGTCGGACTCGCGCACGAAGGGTTCCGTACCATTATCTATGCAACATAAGGCAACGTTATTAGTATCGAGCAAGAAACGGTAAAAAAATCATGTTTGTTGTATGGGAGCCCCCCTTAAATATTTATTTTATTTTATTTTTAGTATTTGTTGTTATAGCGGCAATAGAAATACATCACCTGTGAAAATTTCAACTGTCTAGCTATCACCGTTCTTGAGATACTGGGCACGGAACCCTAAAAATCATGTTTGTTGTATGGGAGCCCCCCTTAAATATTTATTTTATTTTATTTTTAGTATTTGTTGTTATAGCGGCAATAGAAATACATCATCTGTGAAAATTTCAACTCTCTAGCTATCACCGTTCTTGAGATACAGCCTGGTGACAGACGGACGGACGGACGGACGGACGGACGGACGGACGGACGGACGGACGGACGGACGGACGGACAGCGAAGTCTCAGTAATAGGGTCCCGTTTTTACCCTTTGGGTACGGAACCCTAAAAAATCATGTTTGGATTATGGGAGCCCCCCTTAAATATTTATTTTATTTTATTTTTAGTATTTGTTGTTATAGCGGCAATAGAAATACATCATCTGTCAAAATTTCAACTCGCTAGCTATCACCGTTCTTGAGATACAGCCTGGTGACAGACGGACGGACGGACGGACGGACGGACGGACAGCGAAGTCTCAGTAATAGGGTCCCGTTTTACCCTTTGGGTACGGAACCCTAAAAAACTCTTAGAAAGTTTAAATATAGCTCTCGCCTTTTATATGTTCCTGGTACTTTCAGTTTTAAATAGCAACGACCATTTCATCAAAAGAAACTAGTTTGAAAAGAGGTTCTCTTTGAATACCTTTTGCGGGACATGTATAAAGCATACGTAACCCCCTCACTTCAACCCCCACATTAAATCTTTCATAATATAGTGCTACGCTACCCCATCTAAGTTTCTCATTTAGCACCAAAGAATTACCAGATAGCGTGAACGCATTCATCTTACAGACACGTAACTTAAACCTGGCTAAATCGTACTTTCAGAGTCTAATTTATTTGAGTATTTTTAACCGACTTCAAAAGAAAGAGGAGGTTTTCAATTATTTGTCTGTATGTTTTTAGGGTTCTTTATATTTGTTACTTAACTTTTAACCGGGCAAAGCGATAAATTAAATGCGCTTGAAGTGCAGTACTATCACGATGTATAAAACTCTTCATATTTTATGTTGTCCTAGTATTTAATTTATATGTGATTTCACATGACATCATCCCATTTCCTTTCTTCTGACCAGAGCCAAATATTAAATGATTTAACTTTTTTTGCGTAAGACTTAAAACTCGAAAATAAAGTTAAATTATGTTTTTCTTTTCATATTTTAATGTTTTTAACCGACTCCAAAAAAGTTTGAGGTTCTCAATGCGACTGTATGTTATTCTTTGTTTATTTGTAAGTTGGTCGTTCCCGTGTGTTCCTATTGTCACCAGGTCAGTATCTGATGGTTATCTCCTGAGAAATAGAGGAAAACACTCAAACAAAGGCACATGATGTTCATTTAACTTTTTTTAAATACTTTATTTAAAAAAACCTTGAACCTACTTCAATGGAAATGCAATGCCTTTGAGAGATTTGTATAGTGGCTTCAAGTGGACTGAGTGATGTAGCCATAGACGAACCATCTGGTATTGCATTATGCATTTAATTAAATAATTATTCGTAGTTAACGTTAAATGTACTTACTTAAGAGGGCACGATACCAAATTATGCTCCATACAAAAATATGGGTTTCGTACTCCCCATTTTTCTTTGCGAAAGTTAAACCGATTTTAATTGTTCTTACGCTATAATATAGATGAATAGTATATCTATGCTTGTATCACTTTCTTTTTTTTTCAAAACATATTAACTAAAAGAAATATGACCATCCGAAAATCCGGCTTTTTCGGTTTTCTTTAGGTAAAGTTGCAGCGACTATCACACATATTTGGTAAAGTTTTACCAAAAAAGAAAGTGATACAAGCATAGATATACTCTTCATCTATAATAAAGCGTAAAAACAATTAAAATCGGTTTAACTTTCGCGAAGAAAAAAGGGGAGTACGAAACGTCATTTTTCAAAGAATTTGTACGTAAAATCTGCTTCAGCTATATTTGTCCCTTTCAGCACGGTGCTCGGGAATAGGGATAGCAATACCTAAGGCAAATACCTAAATTAGGAGTACAGTACCCTCTTATGCATTTAATTAAGTAATTATTCGTAGTGAACGTTAAGTGTACTTACTTAATGTTAAATTTAATTCATTAATTGTTAAAAGTACGTTAATTTAATTTGGCGATAACACAATATTTTAATTTTAGATTTTAGGTACTAGGTTTGCATGTCTACTTAAGAGGTGAAATAAATTTTATCTATACTATAATAATATAAATCTGAAGAGTTTGTTTGAACGCACTAATCTCAGGAACTACTTGGTCCGATTTGAAAAATTATTTCAGTGTTGGATAGTACATTTATCGAGGAAGGCTATATAACATCACGCTGCAACTAATAGGAGCTAAGCAGCAGTGAAAAATGTAGCAAAAACGAAAATTATGATTTTAGTTAAGTTAAGTTTATCTATTGCCGCGACGAGCCTCGAGCCGCGTAGTTGAATGGTTTACGTAACGGACTGCCGATCAAGAGGCCGAGGTGCAGGTCGCGGGTTCGATTTCCGCTCGGGACAATCATTTGTGTGATTTTTGTTATATGTTATGTGATAATTGTCATACAAATGTTTGTACTGCGTCTGGGTGTTTCTATGTATTATAAGTATGTATTTACGAAAAAAAAAGTAGTATAATGTATTATATCCGTATTCTGGTACCCATAACACAAGCATATAAGCTTAGCTTGGGACCAGAGGACGTTGTGTGAAATGTCCGTGAATATTTATTTATTTACTAGCTGACCCGGCAAACGTTGTTTTGCCATACTAAAAAAAAAGTTTTAAAAATAGATGTTGGCTGATTCTCAGACCTACTGAATACGTATGCAAAATTTCATAAGAATCGGTCAAGCCGTTTCGGAGGAGTACGGTAACTAACACTGTGACACGTGAATTTTATATATTAGACTAGCTGACCCGGCAAACGTTGTTTTGCCATACAAAAAAAAAAGTTTGAAAAATAGATGTTGGCCGATTCTCAGACCTACTGAATATGTATGTAAAATTTGAGAAGAATCGGTCAAGCCGTTTTGGAGGAGTACGGTAACTAACACTGTGACACGTGAATTTTATATATTAGAGATTATTTATTAGCTATTGGTATTCTTTATTTAAACTCATTATAAACTTACATTTTTAAATATAAAATTACAAAATAAAAATACATTTAAAAATATAAAATTACGCGGAGGCCCATCGGTGTCAGGTACAGGGACCAAGCCACCGGTGGTTAGGGCCCCAGAGAAAGGAACCTCCTCACAATGCGTGCCGTGCCGAGGAGTGCCGTCTTCTACACCAGGCCCTTGATCCAACCGTTCAACGCAAGTTTCTTTAGGTTGTGGTCGAAACTTTTGGCTATTAATCCGTTTACCGAAACAACTATCGGCACAATGACAGCCGAGTCCACATCCCACATGTCGACAATCTCATGGGCTAAGTCCAAACATTTTTCCTGTTTGTCTTTTTCAGCTTTCACGAGATTATCGTCATGAGGAACTGTGATATCGACTATCACTGCGAGGCGCTCTGATCGATCTATCACCACGATATCAGGTCTGTTAGCAACTGTAAGGTTGTGTATAGGAGACAAATGAAACGCTCAAAGTTCAATGATACACTGACTATATTTTAGAGACTACATGCTTATTATATACCTTACAACTACTACATCACACCTCCCCTGTTAATAAAAAAAATAATAATTGTACACAGTTATTATTTTGTATACCTAGTTACTTACTAAATAAAGTTTGATTACATTTGATTACATATTATTATAATACTAAACAAGATAAAATAACTGTAATAATACATATTATTATTTAAGGATCTTATTTAAGTCTACAAGACATCATAAGATGATATAATGAAAAAAAAAAAAATGTTTACAAACTTAGACACTTTTATAAAGCTTAGTTCTATTCTTATGTGTAACGTATTCTTTATTATTTTTCAATATTTTTACATTACAATCTAGGTCATCAATTACTATATAAGGTCCTAAATATATTGGATCCATTTTATTATCAGAAGTATTTCTTAATAATAATAAATCACCCTTTTTAAAATACACTGGGTTTATATTGTTATCATAATCATTCTTTCTTTTAACTTTATTTTTAATTAAGTTGTCACGTGCATCTTTTTGTGCTAATTGGAGTCTATATTTTAGTTCGAGAGCATAGTTGTCGTGAACATATAAGGGATCTACGATATGACCTTCTAAATTTGCGGGCAACACACAACGTTTACCAAAAACTAATTCATGCGGTGTGTACTTGGTCTCCGTATGTACTGTATTGTTATATGAAAAACACCAATATGGCAACCAGGTACTCCACGCAGCCGTGTGATTGTTACAACTTATTCTAAGATACGCACCCATTGCTTTGTGGTTATTTTCCAGAGCTCCTATACTCTCGTGATGGTAAGCTGTAGAGGAAGTTTGAGTGATTCTTAAGATTTGGCATATTTCGTTCATAATACTTGAAATAAATTCTGACCCACGGTCTGTCGCTATTTCTCGGGGTATACCATATCTTAAGATAAAATTATCAACGAATGCTCGCGCTACACTTACCGTGTCTTTGTTGTGTAATGGATACGCCTCTGTGAATTTTGATAGCTCGCATTGCAAAGTCAATATGTATTTATAATTATATATGTCCTGTGGTAACGGTCCGACTATGTCTAAATAAACCTTCTCTAATGCTGAATTTGCAGTCGTTGTGACTTTCATAGGCTGCTTAATGTGTGTGGAATATTTCTGTTTCTTACATTGTTCACACTTCGACACAAAATCGATAACATCCTTTTCAAGACATGGCCAGAAATAATACTTTTTGATATTATTTGTCATTCGCCTAATACCTGCGTGGCCACTAGTGGGCAATAGGTGGAAATCATTTAATATTACACGCCTATTATCTAAATTATCTATTCTCTGAACATTACTCACTACACAAATACGTGGTCCGGACCACTTTTCATAACTCTTTATTTCATTTATAAGCCCACTGATAAAATCATTATTATTATCATTTCTTAATATGCATAGCTCATTTATCGATATCTTTTTACATAAACATAACAAGTCTCTCACCAATACGGCTCGCGTGATCGGAGATCGAGATATTGTTTGTATATAAATTATTGATTTACTGGGCACATATATAAAATATTTAAATTTTTCTACGCTTATTCCACTTTTTATTAAATTATTTTCCTGCCTAGGGTTTATTAACGAAAGTTCGGTAATATTCCTCGGTTTTTTAATTATTTCCACCACTCTTGGTTGATCAGGCCTCGAGTGTGTGTCTATATTATCCACCGACGGATTATTATCGCTCTTACTACTATCCATGTTTAATTGACGCAATTGCGCTCTAGTCATTACACTAATAATATGCTCATTCATTGATTTTAATTCCTCAGATGTTAGTGTTATTCGCGATAAAGCATCTGCCACTGAATTTGACTGTCCCTTTATATACTCAATTGTATAATTAAATTCTTCTAATTGCAATCTAAATTTCAATAATCTACTAGAAGGATCTCGCATGGAAAACAAATAAACTAGAGGTCGATGGTCAGTCTGTATCTTGAACCGTTTTCCGTATAAATAAGGTCGAAAATACTTAACACTCCAAACGATTGCTAAGAGTTCCTTTTCAATGGTAGGGTAATTAATTTCGGCTTTATTTAAACCACGACTAGCATAAGCTACTGGCCGTCCATCTCCATTACACAATACAGAACCTATCGCTGTACCTGATGCGTCTGTTTGTAATATAAACTCATTGTTTTCTGAAAAGTTTGGATATTGCAATACTGGCGGGTTTATCAAGGCTGATTTTAACATCTGAAACGAATGTTCGCATTCCTTTGTCCACACAAATTTAACATTTTTACAGCCTAATTTGTTCAAGGGAAATGCAAGTTTGGCAAAATTCCTAATGAATTTTCTATAATAGTTAGCGAAAGCTACAAAACGCTTCAATTGGTCCGCATTTTGTGGCTTTGGGTAATTATCTACAATTTTAATTTTTTCTGGGTCTGGTAAGATTCCTGTACCTGACACTATATGTCCTAAATAAAGAACCTCTTTTTGTAGAAATAAACACTTAGCAGGGTTTAATTTTAAATTTACTTTTCGCAACCTAGTAAAGACATCCATCAAATTTTGATTATGTATAGATAAATTTCTTCCTATTACGATCAGATCATCCTGATAAATGAGACATTTATCGTAGTTAAGACCTGACATTGCTATTGTCATCATTCTGCTAAAACTATTGGGACTAGATTTTAACCCCATCGGCATTCGAGTCATTTGATATTGATTTTTACCTGTAGTGAATGCCGTACATGGTCTACAACTTTCCTGTAATTTAATCTGAAAAAATCCTTGAAATAAGTCTAAATGAGTAAAGTACATTGCTCCCGATAATGAGTCAAGTATTTCACTAATGTTGGGAAGAGGAAATTTATCATCCTGTATACTATTGTTTAGCTTTCTATAGTCAATAACGACACGCCACTTTGCAACTCCATTTTCATCACGTTTTTTCGGAACGAGTAACAATGGACTGGACCATGCACTTTGAGATGGTTCAATTATTCCATCGTTTAACATATTTTCAATTTGGTTATCTAATTCTGGTTTTTGAGCATAAGGCAAACGATAAGATTTTGTGTAAATAGGTGTGGTATGTGGTTTCAAGTCAATGGTCTGTTCATATATGGGCGTAGTAGATAATTTATCACCTGGCAAATGAAAAATGTCGGGAAATTTAGCGCAAATGTTTTCTATCGACTTTTGTTCTTCAATGTTCAACCCTTTCAAATTTAATAAATTAAATAAGGTTTTAACCCTTTCCGAATCAATCGCAGTTTTATTAAACTGACAAATAAAATAATTATTTAAATTACTAGTGTTTACCTGAAAATAATTTAGTCTAACGTTTTCATCCCTAGTGTTTAAGATACGAATAGGTATTTTCCCGTTTATTGGTTTGTTTATACTGCTTGCCAAAAATACACCCTCACATAATTGCTGATTTGACACTACACACTCTTGTTTTGAGTTTGTTTCAATAAAATGTATTGACTCGCTACGTGCTGGTACCGTTAAATAACATGTGTTATGATTTGTAAAATAATTATCAAAGGATATAGTAACTAACTCGGACTCATCAGTAAACAATTGCAATGTATTGATTTCAAAATTTAAAATGGCTCTATAAAACGATAAAAAATCTTGACCTAATATACCGTCCGTCTTACATGGTAAATCCTTAAATACAACGAATTTATGATGGAATTTATACTCGTTATAATTGAGTGTTAAATTTACACAACCTTCTGAAAGTACATTACCACCTATTCCTTTCACACTAACTCTCTCTATATGGTAAGGAATTTGTAAACGATTCAAACATTCTAGCTTCACTCCCGATATGGATGCGCCGGTATCAATTAGCCAGCTATGATTATGATTGCAAATCTCAAGTGATACTTTGTTTAAATTGTTACACGATAAGATGACATCATTCACGAAAAAAATGATTTAGTGATTCATTAGTTGATGTCTCTGTTGCTACCTGTCTATTTCCAGTCATGAAATTCATATTTCGTTGTAACGCGATGCCTCGATTGCGGTTACCACGTGGGAATCCATTAGATTCACGAAAGTTATTGTTATAATTACCGCGAAAATATTTATTACTAAATTTATGAGGTACCTGGGGCCGATGACCTCGTTGCTGGTAACCTTGGTGCCCACTTCTTGCAGCAAAATTACGCTGTCCTCGATAACCTCGCTGGGCTCTCTTAGTCTGATAAAACGAATGTTTATACGTACCTATCATCTCTGCTGAACCGCTTGGACCAGGTGTCTCCTCATCTTGGGCCGTCTGGATAGCTTCTGTTAAAGAAGAACAGTTACGCGAGGCAATAATTGTGCTTAGGCGCCGATCCCGCAAACCATCAGCGAATCGCTTAATTGCTAACTTTTCATTCATAGGTTTTAATAATGCATACTTGGCTGAATCACTTTCGGCTTGCGATATCGTCAAATTCACAAAGAGTTCTGAAATTTCTTTGCCGTAATCTGTAACTGTTTTATTATATTGTTTACAGTTTTGCAATTTAGTTTGAATAGATATGTAGCTTTTTTGTGGCAACAATAGTTTACGCATATCCTTTATAAGCTCATCGACAGTTTCATATTTTGATGATAATAATAATTTTGCACGCTGGGATAGCCTGTTTTTCAAAACAAACTGAATAAGCTTAATTTTACATCCTGGTTTGTCTAAAACTGAATCGTAATATTCAATACTCTCAATAAGTTGCTTGGTATTGTCAGAACTATCGTCCATAACGGGCAAAAGATGTAACGCCGTTTTAATTTCGAATATGTCCGCCATGGTTTGTAACGAAAGCTCGCCCTCTCTTGTATCACTACACCAACAAATTATCTCTGAATATAGTTTATCAAATTCCTCACAAATCCTAGTAATTAATAAAATCTCCGAATTCGTAAAATGTCTTAAGTTTTCTTTATAAATTTTAACAAATTGGTTATATTTTAATAGACTACTGTTAGCCTCTTTTCTTTTAATGTCCAAAATCTTGCCGTGTCGACGGCTGGGACCTATTTTTATTAAGTAACTTCTTATTACTCTTAATTCGTTTAATATTACGTTTAAATCCTCAGCCATACCACGTTAGTGAACTAATTAACAGTGGACTTTATTTATACTACATAATTTAACTAATTAATACCCGAAGATGCACATGATACTTTTTTTTTTTTTTTTTAACCATATATATTATTTACTCACAACACATATAGAACCTTGGACCTATCACATCACATCACTACCGTAAGATATTTGCACTGAGCCGACACCGCTGCTTGCCCAACGTTAGAATACGCACCTCGAAGATATCATAAGCTACACGTCGATTACCTCGGCCATGCCAACCTGCAGCACAGGATCCTTGTTTGCCTGGTGTCGTCGCAGGATACTGGAATAACGCCTCAATGTGATTTCATCTATGCGACGCTGTATTATCCTTTTATGGCAACGGTTATACAGCTTGTATACAATAATCACCACCCCAAGTGTCAAAATGGTACATATAACCACGAGAATTGTGTTCGTGATTTCTTGCTGACGGGTATGGGCCGTGTTACTACCGACTCCGGCGCTCTGGGCAATCACTACTTCTTCCTTCGAACTAGAACCACCCATTTTTCTCGTAAATGTTCCTAGACGACGTAACTATAAAATACGTTTTATTGAACGGGGACCTGATCACTCTTTGTTTCATTTTAAAGTCCGTAGTAATTTTCCAGCAATTGTTTTAAAATACCGTTTCCATATTAGGAGTACACGCGCGCACGGATCGCTTAGGTTACAGGCAGGGTCGCCATGTAAGGTTGTGTATAGGAGACAAATGAAACGCTCAAAGTTCAATGATACACTGACTATATTTTAGAGACTACATGCTTATTATATACCTTACAACTACTACATCACACAACAACAGTCCTGTCCGTGATGATAGATCGATCCCAATACGATCCAATAATATCCCAATCGAACAGCCGGAAACGATATGTCTGAGGGATTCCCCAGGGCGATGACAAGCCCGACATATATCTACTGTACCATCCCTCAGAATATATTTCCGGTAGTTGAATAACTGAACAACTGAACTAACAGAAGTATACTACTCGTCATCCATATCCTGGCTACGTTTCGCCAAGCTTTTTGGGGAAAACGAAGGTTTTGTCTGTGCAATTACTGACGAAGTTATTAAGACGAATGTCTTAATAACTTCGTTTCCCCAAATTTTTACTCTCAGAATAGATGTGAGAAGTTTATACAACGATGGTAAACAAGTAACTGGTCTGCAATTACTGGGTTCTATGGTACTGCCGCTTTTATGGAGCAGGTGGGTAATGCCTAAAAATCTGGTAAAATCTGGTAGCGACGCAGAGTTAAAGTTAAATTTATTATCTATTATTATTATATTGGTGAAATTATGGTATTGAGAGATTCCCATGAGGTGCGACATGGCTGATCAAATATTAGTATAACATTTTCTACCTATGATCCATAATAAATAATAAAATTGGTCAAGTGCGAGTGGGACTCGCGCACGAAGGGTTCCGTACCATTAGCTATGCAGCATAAGGCAACGTTATTAGTATCGAGCAAGAAACGGTAAAAAAAATCAGTTTTTTGTATGGGAGCCCCCCTTAAATATTTATTTTATTTTATTTTTAGTATTTGTTGTTATAGCGGCAATAGAAATACATCATCTGTGAAAATTTCAACTGTCTAGCTATCACCGTTCTTGAGATACAGCCTGGTGACAGACGGACGGACGGACGGACAGCGAAGTCTCAGTAATAGGGTTTCCGTTTTTACCCTTTGGGTACGGAACCCTAAAAAAGATTACAAATTTTATTTCGCGCTGCCCGCGGAGTTCGTAAGAACCGATCGAGGGAACCATTCGCATAACACGTATGCATATACCCAAGGAGGGTTGACGTCAGGCCGGTCGCAAAACTCAGCCAAATCGCATTTGCGCCAACCCCGAATATCGGGATAAGGGCAGAATATATATGATGTAAGCCGCTATGATGCCAAAAATGATGAAAATTCGCTTTCTCTTATGACTTAAGGCACACGCTCTCGGGACGTATTCAGCGACCTGGAATTTCACGCAGATATATTCGAAGTGAACGTCGGAATGCATTCGTGATACATTCAACACATTTATGATACCCTGGTACCTATAACTAAAATATACTATGAGGTCATTCTTGAAATCTTAACAAATTAAAACTATTGAATTTCGTATTTTAGGTTCGTATAGTTATGATTTCCTAGTAAAATAGGAAGAAATAAAATTACGTTAGTTGCTCTGTCACGCATAAACTGTTTTGAATCTATTTTAATGAAATCTTGTTCAGTTGTATAGTTTATAGATCAGAATAACAGGTAGTAGCTATCTGCTATCGCTATAGTACCCTCCGTGTGGTGACAGATTAAGAATACAAGTGTCACCACCCCATCTCCTCCCAAGGGTGCTGTAAAAATCAGCTAAGGAATATTGCACACAGATAACATCCTCTTTGAGAGACGGAAAACTCGAAAATAAACCCTGTGCCAACACGCCTGGTCAGCGCGACACAGTAAACCATAAGCCCTTCCAAAGTGGAGGAGTCCCGTGCCCAACAGTGGGACGTAAATGGGCTGGAGAAGAAGAAGAAGAAGATTAGTATAAAACCGGGCCTTTGCTAGTGTTTTAAGTGAGTCTGATTTATATACGATCCTAATTTAATGCTTTTTAAATTCTTATCAAGTTATGAAGTCCTGGTACAATTTGTGCAAAAAAACAAAAACTCTTTCGGACTTGCCATATTTAAAAATTGGTCAAGTGCGAGTCGGACTCGCGAACGAAGGGTTCCGTACCATTATCTATGCAACATACGTTATTAATAAATGAGCAAACAACACACACAATACTTAATTAATCACGTTTGTTGTATGAGAGCCAGAAACGGTAAAAAAATCATGTTTGTTGTATGGGAGCCCCCCTTAAATATTTATTTTATTTTATTTTTAGTATTTGTTGTTATAGCGGCAATAGAAATACATCATCTGTGAAAATTTCAACTCTCTAGCTATCACCGTTCTTGAGATACAGCCTGGTGACAGACGGACGGACGGACGGACAGCGAAGTCTCAGTAATAGGGTCCCGTTTTTACCCTTTGGGTACGGAACCCTAAAAAGTATTGATGTCCATTTAAAAATTTTAAGGAAATGATAAAATGTTGTGTAATTAAATGTAATTGTATTTTATTGCAATTCCGGATTTACACAGTTCAATGTTCGGTTGTGATATTCAAAAGAAAATAAATTCGCTAATAATATTCCCTTAGGAAATTAATAATCTTAAGAAATGTTTTTGGAAATGTTCCTAAGGAATGACCTGGAGCACGCAGAAGGAAGGTGCAAACTTCTGTTAAAGAACTTAAAGCACCTTCAGTCTCTTTTTTGTACGGACCCCCAAAAATGATGTAATATGTTTTAAATTTTGTTCTCTTGTACATTGTAGAATAATCCTTCAAACTCTACAATGGAATAGTTTATATTTTAAGTAATAAATGCGGTCTTAAAATGCGTCGCTATAAAATTATTATTGCCCATTTACTACAGAAAAACAAGCCCAAGTTTATTGTGGACGGCTATTCAGAATTTAAACTAACGCTCCTGTTCGAATTTCAAAGTACCTCCTTTTTACGTATATTTTTATTATAAATATCTACCCATTTTATGATATCCTAGTACATAATATATACTTTATTATTATAAAGCTGAAGAGTATGTTTGTTTGAACGCGCTAATCTCGTTAACTACTGGTTTGATTTGAAAAATTCTGTCAGTATTGGATAGTAAATTTATCGAAGAAAACTATAGACTATATAACATCACGCTGCGACCAATACAAGTGAAGCATCAGTGAAAAATGTTACAGAAACGGAGAACATTTTCTAAATTCGACACGTACAAAATCGCGGACCTGTCTGTGCGCTGTCAGTGAGAGACGGAAAACTCGATACTTAACTTTGCTCACGCCCTGCCAGGGTGACATATTGGGCAAAATTATTTCCCGCCCGAAGTGTAGACGTCCCGCCCTTAAGGGCCTACATCAATATTATCGTATATCATCGCCGACACGTACATATTAACACAGCCAGTAGGCACAGAAAATGAAGAATTAGGGATACTTTTCCTATATACTCAAAATCTACTAAATATATTTTAATTCTGATTTACGTGTTTCTATATTATATAATAGTTACTTATGTTTTTAAAGTTATTTCATTAGTTAATACGCGATAATATAACAAATGAAAAAAATAAAAAATTAGAGAGGTTGTTTCGCTAAGATTTTCTATCGAGAAAACTTTTTTCAATCGTGTTTCTGAGTTTATGCGATCCTAGATCATATTGAAAAAACATATACCTACTTAAAAATTAGAGCTCTAGCCATTCAATCTAAAGAAACAATGAAAACTTTGTACGTAGAAAAATGCACGAAGCTATTTTGGTATCCTCTTAAGTCTAGTTTGTGACAAAACAGAATTGGTGCCATTGGTATCAATTCTGCGTACACATCTAAACTAAACTAAAAAATAAAAACAACTATGGCGTATTTTGATTAATTGTCTATTTCGTTTTCTATAACACAGTTTTTATAAAAGTTAACATTGCCAGATTGTGATCAGCATTAATTTTCATTTATTAGTTAAGTTTAGTAGTGCATCTAGAATTGGTACCATTATTAACAAAACTCTTATTACTTTTGTAACATAAGTACGTAGTTATAATAAACACTTATTCAACGCAGGATTATTTTAAGAAAACTTTAACCTTCAGAAGTTATCAGACATGGCCAGAGTTATTGTGTCTCCACACGCAATAACGAACATTTATAATTATTATGCTTCTATGTTTCTATGTTGCCCTGGTACTTATTATTATTTTTTTAAGTTAAAATCTAAGGTAAGGACAGACAGAGTGGCCAACTTAAAATCATCAAAGTTATTAAAAAAAATAAGTATAAAAAAATACTTAAAAATGTTTTTGATCTGGAAAAAAAAATCGATTTTCGATACTTGAAAATTTATATCGATTATGGAAAAATTAAATATCGTCCAAAATTATTGATATATCGAAAAAATAATATCGATATATAGATATTTTTTCAACCAGCCCAAATGATGCGTCAGTTAGAAATACCATCGCGGACAAAAGTTTTAAATTACGAAATGTTAGTTGACGTTTATTGTGTTGCTAGTATGGAGGGTAGAAGTAAGGAGGAATATATGGGGGATCAGTCCAAAAAGTGTCCACTTGTAAACAGCAAATTACACTCACTGAAATAGCGCTAGTGTAGCAAGTGGAAATGATATGAATGTAGCAGTTATAAGCAGAGTAAAGTGTGCTACTGTTGCGGTAATTATTTAATACTATTTTCTATTTGCTATTTACAAATATTTGGGGTACTTAAAAACACCGTATAATTTTATTTCATACTCATGTTTGTGTATATAATATAATAATTTAAAAAACTGCGCTGTAACAAAGCGGAAGTTTTTCTTTCCTTTCTAATAATTTGTGGCGCTCTTTTTAAAATTCTTCCACTTACTACTATAGCGCCACCATAATTTGCTCCTCTTCAATGGACACTTTTTAATATACTGAGATAGTCCTCCTTACTTCTACCCTCCATAGTGGCTAGTCAATTACACTTTTAAAATGTCATGTTCATGTCTTCCAACCGTTATTATACAAAAAACTATATTTAGCAGATTACGTAAAGATTATTAAAGTTACGGTTAGCCAACACCATTGCTAAAAAATGTGGCAGCATTATTTTCAAGTTTGACGTTAGCAACTGTCGAATAACATTTCGAATTCTGGGTAGAGAAGTTAGAAAAATGATTTATGACGTATAGTGTTGTATGAAGAGGGAAGCTAATAAAAATGCAGTTAATTTATTTAAAACAATGTATGAAACGGACCGCAGAGGCAACAAAATGTTCCGAGTCGACAGTGAGACGAATAGTAAAGAGTTCAAAAGATTCGGAATTTCTAAGTTTTCCGAACTCCCGGCAAAAATAAAAGTAAAAAACAAAACCAATAACAGACACTAACTAACATCATGATTTAATGGAAGTAGTTTCAGTATTACTTTAATTTTATTTCTCGTAAACATTCTTTAATACATATTAATTCAAACATGTTTTTAATTTATTTTATTGATATTTTATCTAATATATTTTTCTATGTAATATAACAACTAATAAGAATAACAAATTTGTAGGTACCAAGACACGACTTGCCAGCGAAAGCCTAGTTCAAAAATAAAATAACTTTCGTGCGTGAGTGTACCCATGCGCAAGGACCACCACTTTCTTCCAGCCTTCTTTTTACGTGATGCGTACTATAATTGCACTTTTAAAATAGTTATGTCCTCCAAACGTTATTAAACGAAAAACTATAATTAAATAACTCAATGTAGAATCTACTCTGTAAGAAAAGTTAGGAAACGCGTAATGGGGTGGTGACATGTATTTTATGGTCTAAAAATATTTATTTCACTATGTACTAGCAGAACATGAATCATAAAGAAGCTGTCACATACCAATGAATAAACACAAGTTAGTAGATTTGTGTGAGTGACATTTCAATAAATATTTGATGTAATCTGAAAGCTTTTCTGTAGTCATGGTGCCCTGGTACTTGCATACAGAGAACTCTACCAAATAATAATAAGGGGGAGGATCAGGGAGGTAGGCGCTCTGTCGGATCCAATCGTATGATTACTTCCTTTGCAAAGTGTGGCCATGAAATTGGTACCAATTCTGCATGCACAACTTAACTAAACTAAAAAGACGTGTGTCACTCGGGGACTGCCGCGGTAAAGCTAGCATAGTATTTTTTATCAAAGCATTTATAATTATTTATTTATTTTATTTATGCAAGAATCTAAATACCATAAACTAAAATAAGATTAATAATCCTTATTTACTGATGCTTACATCTGTCCATTGTTTATGGTAATTATGATAAAATAGCTATTGTCAATCAAATGTCACTAAAATAAAATATACATTATTTTACGTTAGTAAAATCTAAAATACGCTGTTAACTGAACATTTAGGATATAATATGTTGTCGATTCACAATCCTTATTTTAATATGCTGTTTAATTTGAGGAAGGCGTTTACCCTTGGTATCAACAGGATGAAATAAATTGCGGGGCGAAGAGGGGGATTACGCATGCGCAGTAGCGCCGATAATGTAAGGTTATTTCATTACGCTATTTTCGTTACGTAATTTCTGGATTTGGTCTCCACGCTCAAGGCCCGTGATAGGAGCTATGCAATAGCTAAAAAATTTACGTTGTTAGTGTCAATAACATATCATAATATGAGTATTTGTTGTTGTAAATTCAACCTTTGATATACATAAATTGAAATTTTCAGTTCTCTAATTATCACCGTTCCAGAGATACAACCTGGTTACATACAGACGGATGGACAGAGAAGTTCCGTTTTAACTTTCGGTTCGGAACCCTAGAAATGGAACAACTGCCCCAAGAGTGTATTAAATTTCTAAATGTGACACTTATATAAATTTTATTGCGGAGATAGAAGTAAGAAATGTGACACACACTTTTACTATCATTTTGTACGTAACTTCGATTGCAAACAGCAATATTTTTAACCGACTTTAAAAAAAGAAGGAGGTTCACAATTCGTCTGTATGTTTTTCTTTGATTTTTTTAAGCTGTTGCATAGTTTCTATCGCGGGCCTTGAGCGTGGAGACCGAACCCAGAAATTCCGTAACGAAAATAACCTGACACCGACGGACGGACGGACATACGGACGGACGGTCGGACGGACAGACAGGTCACCCATCGGTTACTACGCTCAAAAAGTGAAACCTGAATTAATATCAAAGAAAAAAAAAACAAAGTAAAACAATACTGCTAACTAAATAAAATAGTTTAAAAAAACTAAAAAACACGCTTTATTTAATCGAATTATTGCATTGTCATCGGTCTTTGACAGGTGTGCAAAATTTGAATAGAATCTGACCGTTTAAAGTGGGTCAAAATAGCGTCCAAAGGAGTCGGTTACAAACATACAAACAAACATACAAACAAACATACAAACAAACATACAAGTGAAGCTAATATAAAGCGTGTAATAATAAAATTGGTCAAGTGCGAGTCGGACTCGCGCATGAAGGGTTCCGTACTATTATCTATGCAACATAAGGCAACGTTATTAGTATCGAGCAAGAAACGGTAAAAAAATCATGTTTGTTGTATGGGAGACCCCCTTAAATATTTATTTTATTTTATTTTTAGTATTTGTTGTTATAGCGGCAATAGAAATACATCATCTGTGAAAATTTCAACTCTCTAGCTATCACCGTTCTTGAGATACAGCCTGGTGACAGACGGACGGACGGACGGACGGAGTCTCAGTAATAGAGTCCCGTTTTTACCCTAAGGGTAAACCCTAAAAAGCGATTTTTTTTAAAAAACACCCAGTTATTCTATTCCAATTCCAAGGAACCAAAATTGAAGGAGGAAAAATGAAATTGGTGTAAATACTTAGCTGCTTATCCCAGCCGCAATCAGTATTATTTTAAATTTTATTATTAACCCAAATACCAGGAAAACATAAGTTATATAGTAGTAACGTAAAAACAGTTTTCACCTTAAATCTATTTTCGTATTTGACTAAAATATTGAAGTTTTAAAAGCTTTTTAATTAATAACTTCCTACTTGTTTCTGTACGCCTGGTAGCTTTAAAACTGGTTGATCATTAATTTTAATTAAAATGGTTTGCTATATTTAACCGACAACGAAAAAGGAGTGTACTTAAATATATTGAAAAAAAATATATGTAAAACTAGCTGGCCCGGCAAACGTTGTTTTGTCATACCAAAAAAAGTAAAAAAAAAAAAAAAACTATAAACCTCACGGAGCCCGAGACCTTTCCAACGAATGCAAAACAGTGGAAATCGGTTCGTGCGTTCTGGAGTTATAGCGTCAGGAAGGAAAACCCGACTTATTTTTATATAGTAGATATGTGGGAATCTTCGAGCACAAAACCATCAGGAGTTACCCACGCTGTTTTCTTTGTCTGCAATATTATAAGGTCGGTGGGTTGCCGTAGTAACGCAAACAAACACTATAACGTAATTTCAATTTCCATTGGTCTCATGCACACAATGAAACAACACTGTCTGTACACATTGAGTATGAACATTGGTCTTGCACCTTTATCGGCCACCGTCTTACGTCAACTTCTCTTGGTTCTCTTTTCAACTTTAATGGACACACATAATTTAGAAATTTACGCGAAAAAAAATTACGATAACTCTGAATAACACTTACCCATGGTTTAGTATTTACGTTGTGTTTGTATGTGTGCACTGATCTCCGTCACACCTGTCTTTATTTACTTATCACAATTTTAATATTACCTGAAAAAGAAAAAAAATCAATTGTTTATACTCTACTACAATGTACTTATACAATCCTAGTACAACTGGTAGTTTAATTTAATATTAATTCTAAACTGACTGATAAGTTAAGATACTTGGCAAGTTAAGATTTTAAGTCCGTCACTTCACGGACTAAAATAATTAACAATTAATTTAGCTTAGCTTGGGACCAGAGGACGTTGTGTGAAATGTCCATGAATATTTATTATTATTATTATAATTGTACCAATTCTACATGCACAACTAAACTAAACTTAACTGAAAAATGAATTTTGATAGTGTTAAAAACACAATACGGCAATTTTAACTGAGCTTTCTTATTATAAAGACTGTTTTATTATAGACAAACGATTGTAATTAATAAAATAAATGTACACAACAAAATCGCCAAATAATCAAAACATAATATAGTTATTTTTTTAGTAAAGTTTAGACTTTAGTTGTGCATGTAGAATTGGCACCAATGTTAATTCTTATTATAAAAATTGTATGGATAACGATTTTAATTAAATCAAATACACAATAATTAAGTTGTTTTCATTTTAATTATGTTACATTAAGTTTTCGACTCACTAGAATTGGCCCCAACAACCTATTTAAATTTATTATTGTGTACTTACAAACGGAATTATTTAGCTTCATAATTTATTCAATTATTAATTATCAAGTTCGAACTAGGTTAAGTTTTTTAACACGATATCGTGCTTTCAACAAATTGTAGCTCTACAATATTATGTACTCCTGGTACATGGTAATCAAATTAATTATTAAAACTAAAATAATTGGTCAAGTGCGAGTCGGACTCGCGCACGAAGGGTTCCGTACCATTATCTATGCAACATAAGGCAACGTTATTAGTATCGAGCAAGAAACGGTAAAAAAATCATGTTTGTTGTATGGGAGCCCCCCTTAAATATTTATTTTATTTTATTTTTAGTATTTGTTGTTATAGCGGCAATAGAAATACATCATCTGTGAAAATTTCAACTGTCTAGCTATCACCGTTCTTGAGATACTCGGTACGGAACCCTAAAAATCATGTTTGTTGTATGGGAGCCCCCCGTAAATATTTATTTTATTTTATTTTTAGTATTTGTTGTTATAGCGGTAATAGAAATACATCATCTGTGAAAATTTCAACTGTCTAGCTATCACCGTTCTTGAGATACTGGGTACGGAACCCTAAAAATCACGTTTGTTGTATGGGAGCCCCCCTTAAATATTTATTTTATTTTATTTTTAGTATTTGTTGTTATAGCGGCAATAGAAATACATCATCTGTGAAAATTTCAACTGTCTAGCTATCACCGTTCTTGAGATACAGCCTGGTGACAGACGGACGGACGGACGGACGGACGGACGGACGGACGGACGGACAGCGAAGTCTCAGTAATAGGGTCCCGTTTTTACCCTTTGGGTACGGAACCCTAAAAAATAATTTTAGTAATTAATAATTAAAATTATTATTATTATAATTATTATTATTTATTAATTATTAATTAATTAATTTTAATTATTACTAATTATTATTAAAAACTAGTGTTGCCCGCGACTCCGTACGCGTGGAATTTAAAGTTTCATGAAAATCCATCCATACATCCAACATTAAGGGCCTACATCAATATCATCGCCGACACGTACATATCAACACAGCCAGTAGGCACAGAAAATGAAGAATTAGGGATACTTTTCCTATTTACTCAAAATCTACTAAATATACCGGGTGCTTCAAAAAAATGTATACACACTTTGAACTTCCATAGAAAATTTATTTACCGTTCTACAAAGTTAAATTTCAGGAAAATAGAAAGCTGAAAGTCCAATGTAAATGAAACATAAATAACAAATGTTAATACTGTTCAAATTGGTGACCTGCAGCATCAATACAATTCTGAGTACGAGTCACCACTGATTCTGTACATCGTATCAAAACGTCCAATGAGATTTCTCTACACACTGCTTGAATCTCATTCCAAAGAATGTCTAGGTTACGTGGTTTACGTTTGTACAGCTCATCTTTTACTGTGCCCCACAAGAAGAAATCCAGCGGTGTAAGGTCTGGAGAGCGTGCTGGAAACTCGATTGGCCCCCTGCGTCCTATCCACTGGCCTTTTCTTGTACTGTTGTAACCTAGACATTCTTTGGAATGAGATTCAAGCAGTGTGTAGAGAAATCTCATTGGACGTTTTGATACGATGTACAGAATCAGTGGTGACTCGTACTCAGAATTGTATTGATGCTGCAGGTCACCAATTTGAACAGTATTAACATTTGTTATTTATGTTTCATTTAAATTGGACTTTCAGCTTTCTATTTTCCTGAAATTTAACTTTGTAGAACGGTAAATAAATTTTCTATGGAAGTTCAAAGTGTGTATACATTTTTTTGAAGCACCCTGTATTTTAATTCTGAACCACGTGTTTCTATACATAATAGTTACCTATGTTTTTAAAGTTATTTCATTAGTTAATACGCGATAATAGACCGACAAATGTAAAAATTAAAAAATTAGAGAGGTTGTTTCGCCAGGATTTTCTATCGAGAAAACTTTTTTCAATCGCGTTTCTGAGTTCATGCGATCCTAGATCATATATTGAAAAAAACATATACTTAAAAATTAGAGCTCTAGCCATTCAATCTAAAGAAACAATGAAAACTTCGTACATAGAAAAATGCACGAAGCTATTTTGGAATCCTCTTAACCAAATATCCAAACATTGGAGTATGGATAGAAGACCAAAGAAACGTTCGCGTTGCTCAGCCAACAGTTTAAGTATTTTATTTTATAGCGCGTAATTCTTTTTTCGTCATATCTCCTAAGATATTCATTTAAATTTCATGCTGTAAGGAACAGCTATAATCCTACTAATATTATAAAGGCGAAAGTTTGTAAGTATGGATGTATGTATGGATGTTTGTTACTCTTTCACGTAAAAACTACTGAATGGATTTGAATGAAACTTTACCACAATATAGCTTATACATCAGAATAACACATAGGCTACAAATTGGCTGGACCGATTTTGATGAAATTTTATTTTATACAGAATTGTATGGCAAAACAACGTTTGCCGGGGCAGCTAGTCTATATTAATTGCGAAAGCTAACTAAGCTATTTAATTTGATAAAAAATATTACTATATACACATAAATAGCTTTTGAAAACACCCTATTGAATTTGATAATTTTTTTGACATTATTATGGGTACAGCGGGTTTCCTTTAAAAGATAGACATATGCTCTCGCGGACTTTTTAAAGAAGTATAGGTAATAATCAATTCCTCCATACATTACTTTGTTGTACCTCACATGGATAGGGCAGCGTTTTCATTTAAAGATCGCGCTCGTCCGAATTTCTCAGCAAATTTAATCATATCTCATCTAAAATACAGCAAACCACAACCAATTTTTCAAAAAAAGGTATCCTGTTGAACAATTCTATCTATTAAAAAAAATTGCATCAAAATCCGTTGCGTATTTTTGAAGATATAAGCTCACATAGGGACATACATACAAAAATTACGACTTTAAAGATAAGTAATATGTATATTATTATGGGGTGGTATGGGTGGTATAAACTCAATCGAGTGACGAATGTAGTGGCCTAATTTGATTACTGAAAAGCACGACCGCGATAAGCTCAGTTGGAAGAGTATTCCAAGGTCGTGGGTTCAAGTCCCGCTTGCGGTAATCACTTTTTCCACCATAATTTGATTTATTAAGTAAAAGCATAGCATGTAAAATGCAAAATTAATAAATTACTTTAATTAAGACATGCTTGAAACTCCTGTACATTTATGAACTCCTAGTGTATTCAAAAGAAAATTAAAAAAAAATAACCGGTCAAGTACGATTGGCACACGAAGGGTTTCATACCTGGTAGGGGAGCCCACGATGCTAAATGGGGATTTACTCAAGCGTCATAGAGACCTATTGAGTTGCAAAGCTTAGATGATAAGAAGAAAAAAATGTTATGTGATTTTTCACTTTTAGCGGTGGGGAAAGCGGCTATAGATTTTTAAATATGTAAAAAAATACTGTGCAATGGACATTCTCGAACGCGTCAGATATTGATAGCATCAATGCCGTAAGTATTTTTAATAATGTACGTATGTTAATCTTATCGTTTGCAGGATGCGGGTAGTTGCATATAAGGGTTGAAAATAAAAAAAAAAAATTTAAAAAAAAAAAATCGAGCGCGTCAGATTTTCTAAGGTAGTACACCAAAAAAAAAGCTTCCATTCACTAATCTGACGATTTCGATGTGACGCAAACTCACGGCCATTTTTATAATATGCAAAAAAAAATCGCCATTTTGAAATACTCAAGCGCGTCAGATTAAGATATTTATGGTTCATCTTTATGTTCTAAACGTGCCGTCTCATAATCTGACGATTATCTATAGGGATTCGCCTAATCTGACAAAAAAAAATTTCTACATTAATTTATGAATTTTTGCAATTGACTATTTAGTTTATTTATTTTAGTTTATTTAGTTTATTTTAGTTTATTTAAAAAAAAATTTTCTAACACTTGCTGCAGTGCAGACTGCAGTCACCATGGTCACGGGTGATACAACACGGGTGAGGTCTCACCCGTGACCATGGTGACTGCAAAGTCTCTGAAACGTCGGGCTAAAATTTAAAACAAATATACGCGTCTAAATCCGTAAAAAGTAGTTTTATTTTAAAAAATTTTTTTTTTTTTTTAAATAATTGAACCTAATTAATTGAAAAGCTCAGGAAATAGCATGCAAATAAATAAGTTTATGCTTTAAAAATTTAATCTTTATATATATAAATCTCGTGTCACAATGTTTGTCCTCAATGGACTCCTAAACCACTTAACCGATTATAATAAAATTCGCACACCATGTGCAGTTCGATCCAACTTGAGAGATAGGATAGTTTAAATCTCAAATTATAGTCGCAATTTTAATTGATTGCAAATTATTTGTCTACTCCTGTCATTTGTATGGCAAAACAACGTTTGCCGAGTCAGCTAGTATTTTATAATTAATTGATAAATTAATTATCATCTTCATCAGTGGAGCAATAGATAGAGAAAGAGTGCAGCTGCACGTATTTAACTTTATCGACGAATTTTTATTATTTCGGCTTGCGGAAATCGTCAGATTATATATATTTTTCGTTATCCTTGAATTATTTCCTTCAAAATAAAAAAAAAATTAGGTACGCTCGAGAATATCGACATGAGGTTTTTTTTTAACAACTTTGCTGCCCTCCCCTTTCTTTACGTCACTCTCAAATTGTCAGATTAGTGGAATATACGCTATGTAGGATATAATTAACTCACCTTACCTTAATCTGACCCGCTCGAGAATTTCTGATGGTCAATTTTTTTTACTAATCTGATCTTGTATCCTTCACGGGCGGCCTTATGTAGGAGGCTAGAGTTTGGTTGAGGTACTTAACCGGGTACAAGGTATCCCCCTGTATATTAATCTGTCGCGCTTTAGTAAATCCCGAAATCCCCTCTTGGGCTCCCCTACTAACCGTAATTATCATAACCCCCGACCCAAAATAATGATATAAGTAAGGGCAGGAGGATGATGATTAGTATTTATAGTTGTAGCAGCAAGTGAAACTACGTGACACAGCTAGTTTATCAATAAACTTAGCATGAGAAAAGTTTTTCACCCCACATTCATCGAAAAACAGAATATATTCAAAGCATACGTGAAAGTTAGTACCATACCAGGAGACCATAAAATATGACACGTATAACCAACATAGGCATAGTTTAAGTGTCGAATAAACAAGTTGTGACATGCGACACGGTCAGGATGTGAACCCCCCTTGTCTCACACCGCTCTCGCATCTCTCGAGAGCCCTACATTATTTATGGTGAAGGCATCGATCACTTATAATTCACCGCCTTATTATTGCTGTGAACCTAGTACTTAAGATTTAAATTATTGAAATGGGGCAGCTTTTTAGGGTTTTCTGTTTATTTCGTTTTGCTGCTATATTTTTTTGACTGAATATTATTAAAACCGGTCAAGTACGAGTAGAATTTGCACACGAAGGGTTTCGTATCATTATTATCATAATTAGTTTATCATATTAATGACGTCTTATTTGTTGTTTATCATCAACTGATATACAAAAAAAAACGGTTAATTTTTCAGCTCTCTAGTTAACACTGATCCAGAGATTAAGCCTGGTGACAGACGGACTGACAGCAAAGTCTCAGTAATAGTCTCGTTTTACCTTTTGGTAAGGAACCCTAAAAACTGTATAAAATTGTCTTTAAATTAACTGAAAAGAAAAATAACACATTTTTTGGCAACCAAATACCAGGATGACATCATAGGTGAAGTGGTAACATTAATCATAACATAACACTAGATCCTGTCATCGATTATTAAGCAATACTTTTGGCAAACATGTACTAGGATGACATAATATAGAAAGAGTATACATTAATGATGACAAACAAAACATTATCCATGTATAAGGATATTAATAAGCGTCTGGCTTTCCCCCCCATTTCCTCCCCCCACTTCTCACCCCCTCGAGTCCCACTTTGAGACGAGCACAGATATTAATAACACGACCATCGATCAGTCGCTTGTATATCTTTGATGGCATATTATTAACTTTTATGACGAATAATTTTACTATCAAAACTCCACAAGGTTTCTGTGTCCCTGGTACATAAAAAGTTTTTTAGTACGCTCTCCAGCCCTTTAATGTCCCACTGTTGGGCACGGGTCTCCTCCACTTTGGGAATTATGACCTACTGTGTCGCGCTGACCAGGCGTGTTGGTAAAGGGTTCATTTTCGAGTTTTCCGTCTCTCACAGAGTTGTTGTAATAATAGATACTCATCATCATTATTCTCCTGCCCTTATTCCGTACGGATCCCTAAGTATACGAGGCCACACGCACTTGAGCGTTTTTAGGGTTCCGTACCCAAAGGGTAAAAACGGGACCCTATTACTGAGACTTCGCTGTCCGTCCGTCCGTCCGTCCGTCCGTCTGTCACCAGGCTGTATCTCAAGAACGGTGATAGCTAGAGAGTTGAAATTTTCACAGATGATGTATTTCTATTGCCGCTATAACAACAAAATACTAAAAATAAAATAAAATAAATATTTAAGGGGGGCTCCCATACAACAAACATGATTTTTTTACCGTTTCTTGCTCGATACTAATAACGATGCCTTATGTTGCATAGATAATGGTACGGAACCCTTCGTGCGCGAGTCCGACTCGCACTTGACCAATTTTTATTTATTCGTTTGCTTATAAATTTTATTCACGTTTACTCATAAAATTATAACATTATTCTCACATGAAAGTTGAGAAGATAATCTTAAAATTGTGTTCACTTCGTACCTACATCTTAGTTTATTTAATATTAATAACACATTAAGGGATGAAATCTTACCCTCTGACGTTATAAAATATAAAAAAATTGGTCAAGTGCTAGTCTGACTCGCGCACGAAGGGTTCCGTACCATTATCTATACAACATAAGGCAACGTTATTAGTATCGAGCAAGAAACGGTAAAAAAATCATGTTTGTTGTATGGGAGCCCCCCTTAAATATTTATTTTATTTTATTTTTAGTATTTGTTGTTATAGCGGCAATAGAAATACATCATCTGTGAAAATTTCAACTCTCTAGCTATCACCGTTCTTGAGATACAGCCTGGTGACAGACGGACGGACGGACGGACGGACGGACGGACGGACAGCGAAGTCTCAGTAATAGGGTCCCGTTTTTACCCTTTGGGTACGGAACCCTAAAAAGGATAATCTTTGGTCACTTCTTTAACCACCTACTTAAGCAGTACCAGCGACCGTATTATGAGCTCTTATTCCCATACCGTTTACGGCGTGAATGGAACGGCCTGGCAAATTCGTATTATGAGTATATTATTGACAGCGAATCAGTGGTCACGAGACTTCAGACTGATATCGGGCCGACTTTTGTTTCACTGGCTGGCGATAAGCGTATTACGAGCGTAAATTTGACACGTAGTTGATCGTTTTAACTATCTAGAAGTGACAAGTAAATTCATTCAATAGAAGCTGCTACATTGTTACGTATAATAAATTGTTTTGGTTTATTTAGAATTAAAAGTAACTATTAGCTACTTATTAACGATGGGTGATGAATTGGAGGTGTTTGAATTTTCGGAGAGCGACGATGATGAACAAAACACTAGTCTAATGCGAAATAAGTTAAATATAAAAAATAATATTAATATATCATTAAAATATTCATTACAATAATATCGCCATGTGTATTAAAGTTACTTTCATGTGAATCATCAAACAAAAAATATTTTTTTAAGAAACTTAAATGTCCGTTCTAGGATAATGAAAAACTAAGCCTATGTTCCCGCTATCAGCTGACAGTTCAAGTGACGGGTGTCGTTCCAAAACTAAATCCCAAAAGATAGATGAATTATATCTAATATATAAAATTTACGTGTCACAGTGTTAGTTACCGTACTCCTCCGAAACGGCTTGACCGATTCTTCTCAAATTTTGCATACATATTCAGTAGGTCTGAGAATCGGCCAACATCTATTTTTCAAACCTTTTTTTTTTAGTATGGCAAAACAACGTTTGTCGGGTCAGCTAGTAAAATAATAAAATCTAAATATAAAAATAGATAGTATTACCGTTCTTTTCTTTTATATAATGGTCTAAGTAACTTGTGTTTAGCAAATATATTATATTGTGTATTATATTGAATACAAAAAAAATTGTAAAATATAACCGTAACTAGCCGATAAACATAATAATTAAGTTTCCGAACGACTCTATCAAAAAGCTTTACTCGGCCACAGACACTTAATCCATTCAAAAGTTGGCTAGTTTTATGTATGTCATAATACGAAATAAAAGTCAGGCCATTTGCCGCCGTCAACAGAATCACCTGGAACTTGCATGATATTTTGAAAGCTCATAATACGCCTGCAGTACCTTTTCCATTTTCAAAGTCGGTCAAAAATTTATTGACACAATCGATTTGAAAATATGTTTTTTTTTGTCTTAATTGCTACACAACTTTAGTACCACTACGCAGAAGGCTACGAGAAATATAAAAAGCTACGGGCGACTACAGTATTCTATACCCACTGCTACGAAGCATGCTACGAGTTGTATAGCCTGTATGTAAAATGCTACGAGCGACTACGCGGTTAAAACCTGGTGCTACGCAGTATGCTACGTCAAATAAAATGTTTGTAGAATGCTACGTGAAGCTGTATAGTTCTACAATATAGCTACGCAGAATGCTCCGAGAAAGTTATTTATATTAAGCCATCCTATTGAACCACTCTATTTAATAAAAAAAACCGAAACAAAATTCGTTGTGTAATTTTGGAGATTTATGCTAACATAGGGACAAAAATACAAAAATGTAATTGTATTGTCGGAACACTTATATTCACCGTATCTTCAACTTTTAAATAACAAAGTTTTATATTTTTATGAGAGATAATTTGATATCTTATTTTACGCGTTTTTTTCAGAACTTTTTTGTAATTTAGGAGTTTCTTGTGTTTTAACCACAAATCGCCAACAATAGACACCGCATTATTACTCTCAACGTTCTTTCTAACCGTCGGGCATGTATGACCAGATGTAGGAGTTTCAATGAAGCCAAGGAAGTAAATTTAGAAGATCGTAGCTCTATAGTCTCTGCCTACCCCTTAGAAATAGGCGTGATGTTATAACGATGACGATGAAAAAAGTACCAGGCGTTAAGAAATATGTAGAGACTAATAGTTAAGATTAATACATGTTTAATAAAATATTCTACGTACACACAGATAACCTAAACTAGATAGAGCATTACAAGATTTTTGTTAACGAGAATAACGTTTCAGCTGTGTGTGTGCGTGGACCGTCTTGCATGCGGAATCTATTACAGGTAGTTTTTGTGATTAACTTGCGGTAGAGAAACACACAACATTCCTATACAAACAGTAGGTTAAAAACTAAAAAAAAAAATAAAAAAATATTTACTAGCCGATCTACCAGGTTGTCAGAAATTGTAATAGGTGTAATTATATTATGTTTGGTCAAAAAGCAAAGGGTTTCCCATGATTTTCCGTGTAATTAGGTTAGAACAATATTTTATTTTAAATGTTCCAAATTTAAATATGAGCGTATTTTTTATAACTCTTTAAGCATTATGTGCGCCTAATATTTTATTATAATTACGAATCCTTTTCTAATTCTTATCAATTAAATTGTAATCCTAAACGTAACAAAAATGTTTAAAATAGCTCTTCAAATGTTATGAACACCTAGTATTTTATTAATTATACAGGTTTAAACCGCATTAACCCATAAAAGATTAATTTACAAAAAGGCTAATCAGATGCTATATTTATGAAACAAAAATTATTTTTTAACTAGAAATTTAATATACATAGTTGCGCGTTCATACACGTAAAATTTTCTCCGTTTTTGCAACATTTTTCACTGATACTTCGCCCCTATTGGTCGCAGCGTGATGTTACATAGCTTATAACATTCCCCGATAAATTAACTATCCAACGCTGACATAATTTTTAATATCGGACCAGTAGTTCCTGAGATTAGCGCGTTCAAACAAACAAACAAATTCTTCAGCTTTATAATAAAATGGATGGAAAATACTTTTTAGAGTTCGGTAACAAAATGTAAAAGGGACCATATTACGGCAGATAATATGAGATTTCGCTGTCCGTATTCTTGTCACCAGGCTTGAGGCTGTACCTCAAAAACGGTGATAGATAGACAGTTGTAATGTTCACAGATTATGTATTATGTTGATGTAATATAAACAAGGCCAAAAAAAATTTGTCCGATGAAGCCAAGTGTGTTTAGATAGCACACGGCGTTCTATAGTGGCTGCATACCCCCATGGATAAAAGACGTGATGTTATGATAAAATATTTAAAGGTCAACAATAAACATACAACAATCCTTAGAAGACATACCATAAAAGCCTTCTAATACAATAAAAAAGCCTTAAGTCTAAATGAGCCACAAATCGTGTCTACTTAGCCGAAGGTACCAGGGGATAAGAAAACCTGAGGAGATACGTTACTTGTCTTAAACGTCCATTAGGCTCAACCGCGCTTATCCCTTAGGGACTGCCGGGTATTTAGGTTCGGTGACCAGTTATGTTGATCTCTGGAGGATAACCATTTTAGATGTACCTAATATATCAAAGAGGAAACTTTTTATTGTGTGTTTGTTTGTATCGGTTAGGCTCCTAAACTTCGAGAGTGATTTAAAAAAATCAATAGATTCAAACGACATTGAATGTTTAAGCTACTTAATATTGGTACCGATTCTACGTGCAAAACTAAACTTAACTAAAAAATGACAAAACGCACAATTTTTTTAATAGAAATAGCCAATTAATCAAAATAATAGTTTTTTTTTCACTTACTAAGTTTAGTTGTGAAATTAGAATCGGTACCATTATTTGTTACAGCAGTTTTTTCATTACGTCCACAACTGGACATGAAAAATAAAATAATAATAGTTTAAAAAAACTAAAAAACACGCTTTATTTAATCGAATTATTGCATTGTCATCGGTCTTTGACAGGTGTGCAAAATTTTAATTGAATCTGACCGTTTAAAGTGAGTCAAAATAGCGTCCAAAGGAGTCGGTTACAAACATACAAACATACAAACAAACATAGAAGTGAAGCTAATTAAAGCGTATTAAGTACCAGGCGGTTATAAATTGTAAGAGGTGTAAGTTAACAATACACAATCAAAATTGTAACTAACCTAGTTTAATTGTACGACAATCGATATATTATACTTATTTATAGAACAATCGTTTTATTCACCTCCCACCCACTTCTGAAATCCTGGTGTAATAGATTTTAAAAGTACCTAAACCTGGGCAAGTACGAGTTATAGTTATATTAGTTATGTTACGTTATATTCGTCACAACGATCCCAAATAACGGGATAAAGACAGCAGAATGGTAATAAGTATTTGTTGTTAAAACATCAACTGTTTATATAAACATATACTGTGAACATTTTCAGCTCTCTAGTTATCACTATTTCAGAGGTACAGCCTGATAAATGACAGACGGACGGACAGCGAAATCTCAGTAATTAAGTCCCGTTTCGTCTTTCGGAACGGAACCCTAACAACAATTTAAATGCGTATCAGAATTAACAAGCTGTTGGCCGCAACTTCCTTCGCATAGAGTTTAGAAACGAAACCCTAATACAAAAAATTATAAAACTGAAGAGTTTGTTTGTTCACGCTAAACGCAAAAACTACTGGTCCGATTTAAAAAAAATCTTTCAGTGTTGGATAGTACATTTATTGAACAAGGCTATAGGCTATATAACATCACGCTGCGACCAATAGGAGCGAAGCATTAGTGAAAAACGTTGCAAAAACGGGGAAAATTTTCTAATATATGAAGACGCGAATACGAGCGAATAAGTAAAGATTAAAATCTTACCTTTATTATTAATTTTCACATAAAAAATAAATAAATTTTAAATCTAAAAATATATTTTAATTATTATTTTTCCAAATTTCAAATGAAATAATAAAATAATTGTGAAAATAAATAAAAATTGAACAGGTGGTTTGTAAGACGCGAGCTCGCTACGTAGAGTCACATACGTATAGCTTTGAACAAGCTCAGCTCGGCACTGGGCATGTTAAGGGAGACGTGGGGTGGCCAGTTAAGAAAATTTTGGTAAATTTTTGGGTAAATTTTGCTTGAATATTATTTTATGTCGTCAATAAAGATCAGCCTTTTTCCATGTTTTAATTCTTTTGATGACAGTGCCTGTTTTCCTTAAATGAGCGTCTTTTTCTAAATTAAAGCAGCAGTTTATGTAACATTTTTCACTAATGCTTCGTTCCTATTGGTCGCAGCGTGATGTTATATAGCCTATAACCTTCTTCAATAAATGTACTATCCAACACTGAAAGAATTTTTCATATCAAACCAGTTGTTCCTGAGAATAGTATGTTCAAACAAACAAAATTACAAGCCAAACATTATTATAAGCCATCCTCTTGAATCACTCCAACTATTAAAAAAAAAGACGTGTGGCACTCGGGTCTGCCGCGGTAAAGTTATTGCATAGTATTTTTTATCAACTTATGCATTTATAATTATTTATTTATTTTATTTATGCAAGAATCTAAATACCATAAACTAAAATAAGATTCATAATCCTTATTTACTGATGCTTACATCTGTCCATTGTTTATAGTAATTATAATAAAATAGCGATTGTCGATCAAATGTCAATAAAATAAAAACTAACGCCAAAACTGACATGAGTCACCTGCGCGAACAGCGAAACGGCGTTACTAGCTAGTTACTTAGTTACGCTATCTTTGTTACGGAATTTAAATTTCGAATTTTGTGCTTTTAGTCTCCACGCTCAAGGCCCGCGATAGAAGCTATGCAATAGCTTAAAAATCGCATCAAAAGCTATTGCGTAGTTTAGAAGATATAAGCTCAAATAGGGACATAGATACGAAAATAACGACTTTGTTTTATGATAGTAAGTAAAGATTAATAATACATAAAATTGGGTAATTTTTTAGTAGTGTGGCAACATTAAGGTTCGCCGCGCAAGCGATTTGCCCTTTCAAATTTCGAACACCATATACCACAAACGCATTCAATTTTAAATTGTATACTCCTTGAGTTAAGATTCAATTTGATATGTACGGTACCTAGTTATCCTTAGAATAGTAACTCCATTACAATATTATTTTAATAATAATAAATATGTCAATTTGTTTGTTTGTTTCAGGGTTCCGTAGTAATAGGTAAAACGAAAATCTACTATTAAAACTTCGCTGTCTGTCTGTCTGTCACCAGGCTGTATCTCTGTAACGGTGATAGCTAGAGAGTTGATGCTATAACAACTAATACTTATCATCGTTATTATCCTGCCCTTATCCCGTATTTTGGTGTTCGTGTGCCAGTACAACTCGTAATTGCCTAAGTTTAGTTATTTTTAAAATCTATTATACCAGGATTTCAGAAGTGGGTGGGAGGTGAATAAAACGATTATTCTATAAATAAGTATAATTTATCGATTGTCGTACAACTAAACTAGGTTAGTTAAGATTTTGATTGTATATTGTTAACTTACACCTCTTACAGTTTATAACAGCCTGGTACATTAATATTATTTTAATAATGCTACGGAATCCTTCGTGGTACGTGTCTAATTCGTACTTAACCGGTTTTTTATCTTAAATATCATAAGTAGTTTCAAGTTTTCCGTCTCTTGAAATATCCACGTTATCATTTTAAAGGAAATAAAGTGATGACATGTTAAGTCTTGAACTACTATGTATCTTTTAGTCTTTCTTCTTCTATTAAAATCCCACTTTTGGGCACGGGTCTCCTCCACTTTTGGAGGGTTTATGGTCTACTGTGGTGTACAGGGTTCAATTTGGAGTTTTCCGTTTCTTACAGAGGTTGTTATACAGGGTGTGGCGTAATTAATGGATAAGCCTGTGCCTGTGGATAAGCCTCCTACTGCGCTATACGAATATGTATATTTTTAATTAATCCTATGTATGGTCTTGAAAAAAATGGCATAAGTCATGTTTTTCATAAAATGACTACTTTCACTAACCAATTCTGCTACTGTTGCCACAATTTTCAAAAGTTTTGCTTTCTGTTTTTTTTATAATACAGCTTAAGAGTTGAATTATTGCAAGCAATAAAGAATTCCCTATTCGTAATACAAATTTTTTGAAAATTATGCATGAAATATCAAAAAAGGGTTATTGATTATTCAATTTGTTGACTTTGTACATCGTCTAGCTTAAAAAATCTTTATGGGAGTTGATTTGCCCAATATCTTAAAAACATGCTTGTTTTATGCAGTTTCCGAAATGGTATAATACTTATTATAATACTTATTAAGTTTGATGTGATATTAAAGAACCAAATGACACTCGTAAAAAAATGTTCTTATTGTGATTTAATTAATCAAATTAATACTGTTAACTTAAACAAACTGTCAGTGGTATTTTAACTTATCTGTCTGAGTTTACCAGTGGGAATGTTAGTCGTTGAAAAAAAATAACAACTTATTTTATTTTTTTTATTCTAAAGATGCAAACACTACATAAATTTTATTTTACAAAAAATGTTCGAAATGGCGGCCACCTGCGGCTATGCAGGCCCTGCATCGACGGATAAATGACCGCTTTAGGCGTCGGATGAAGCCGGACCTCTTGGTTTCATCAGCGGCTTCAAAAATCAGGGCCTTTAGTTGTTCCAGGGATGCTATTTCTTTTTTATACACTTTTTCTTTTAAACACCCCCAGTAAAAAAAGTCTAGAGGGTTCAAATCAGGGGACCTTGGTGGCCACAAAATGGGACCCAAACGACCTATCCACCTCTCATTGTACTCATCATTGAGGTAGTTCCGTACAATTCGTGCGTAGTGAGCGGGACAACCATCATTTTGTAACCAGTAGTTTTCTGGCACATTTAAACTTTGTAATAGTTCCGGCAACGTATTTTGCAGAAAATTTAAATAATTGGGACCTGTTAGTGTCTCGGATAGTTCGACGGGCCCAACTATTTGTCCATTTAAAATTCCTGTCCAAAGGTTCACTTTAAACTGGACTTGAGCTCGGTCTTGCCTTATGTTTCTCGGATTGGTTGCCTGCCAACTATGAAGATTGTGCATGTTGACGTAGCCATTTCTTTTACATGATGACTCATCGCTCCACAGTATTTTGTCAAAAAACGCCGAATCTTCGCGTATTTTTCGCAACATGACGCGACAAAATTGGACTCTAGGCTCATAGTCTCGTGTCATTAGTGTTTGCACCCTTTGATAGTGATACGGGTGAAGCTCATGCCTGTGCAGAATTCTGCCCACAGTACGCGTATCTACACCGGTTCCTCTACTTAACTCACGAATTGATAACTCTGGATTAGCACGCACAGCTTCTAGAACTTCGTCATCACGATGTCGTCGAGGTCTGCCTTCCGAAGCACCACCAACACCGGTACCAGGCATTCGCCCTTCGCTAAAAGCGATGTGCACACGTGTAAACACCCGGTCGCAAATCGGGGTATCTTCGACGATATTCGCGTGCAGCTTCATTTGCATTGCAGTTACACAGGCCGTAAATAAGATGCATATTTGCATACTCTTGAGGAGTGTACGTATGACGCGGCATGATCAGTAGTCCAGGGATATGTAGAAGTCGTCGATAATATCACAATTGTCCAATTCGTATAGCAAAAACAGAGTCCGTAGTACATAAGCCAAATTCACGTCACAATAACAAACACGATAGAGCAAACGATATGTGCGCAAGAGACGATAGTCAAAAGAGCACTAACTTTGTTAAACAAGTTCAAAAGCTGTTTTGTTGTTTGTGAGAATAATAAAAATCTATCTCTGTCGCACAACTGTTATTTACCTGACATCAAAATGCTTTGTCTCTGTCTTATGATAAGACTAACCGTCTGGATTTGCCGTGCGATAAACAACCACAAGTAGTTGACTTAGAGTCGTTATCTGCTTACCCTATTCATGGTGGATGACTACCTGCTCCCGAGCACCCAAAAAAGGGTCCATTGTGAATGACTACCTGCTCCGGAGCACACAAAAAAGGGTCCATTCAAACTGTTTACAAAGACATGTTTAAGATAAATTAATAATTCTGTTAAAGAAAATTAGGGTATTTTTTTACAACTGTCGTTTTTTTTTAAAACCTCGTGAAATGTAATAAGTATTATACCATTTCGGAAACTGCATAAAACAAGCATGTTTTTAAGATATTGGGCAAATCCACTCCCATAAAGATTTTTTAAGCTAGACGATGTACAAAGTCAACAAATTGAATAATCAATAACACTTTTTTGATATCTCATGTATTTTTTCCCAAAATTTGTATTACGAATAGGGAATTCTTTATTGCTTTCAATAGCTCACCTCTTAAGCTGTTTTATAAAAAAAACAGAATGCAAAATTTTTGAAAATTGTGGCAACAGTAGCATAATTGGTTAGTGAAAGTAGTCATTTTATGAAAAACATGACTTATGCCATTTTTTTCAAGACCATACATAGGATTAATTAAAAATATACATATTCGTATAGCGCAGTAGGAGGCTTATCCACAGGCACAGGCTTATCCATTAATTACGCCACACCCTGTATATTATCCCTTAGCTGAGTCTAACAAAGTTCTTAGGAAGGAAATGGGGTGACATCTTTGATAGAAATGGGGTGACACCGAGTGAAGAGAATTTTGACACGGCAATGACTAAATAGGTCATCAATCAAATCTATTACTAATATCATAAAACTGAAGAGTTTGTTTGTTTGACCGCGCTAATCTCAGGAACTATTATATCGATTTGAAAAATTATTTCAGTCATGGGATAGTACATTTATCGAGGAAGGCTATAAGCTAAATAACATTATGCTGCGAACAACAGGAACGAAGCAGCAGTGAAAAATGTTACAAAATGGGAAAATAATTAAATTCCAAGCCACAGGAACGACTAGTTGTATGTAGTTCTCTATTAATGTTGAAATTCTATACTCAATACACAGACTCAATAATACCAAGCGATCGATAGCTTTTGTTCAAAGCAGACATACCTCGTGGTTGAGTGGTTCATGTAACGGACTGCGTTCACAAGTTCGCGGGTTCGATTCACGCTCGGGACAATCATTTTTGTGATATTTATATTTGTTATACAAATGTTTGTACTACGTCTGTGTGTTTACTATGTATTATAAGTATATATTTACAAAAGAGTTTAGGTAGCATAATCAGTATTCTGATACACATAACACAAGTATATAAGCTTAGCTTGGGACCAGAGGACTTTGTGTGAAATGTCCATGTATATAATATTTATTTATTGTACAACGGCCGTAAGTTCACCAAGGATAGTGTGAGAATTTTCTAAATAGGTCTAGTAGTTTCAGAGCTTATTCGATACAGACAAACAAACAAATCTTTGTGATATTAGTATCTTTCTCCAGCCCACTGTTGGGCACGGGGTACCTCCACTTTGGGAAGGGATTATGGGCTACTGTGCTGTACAGGCGTGTTTTTTGTACAGATGTTATCTGTGTACAATATTCCTTAACTGACTTTTACAAAGGAAATGGGGTGGTGACACTTGTATTTAATCTGTCACCACATTGATATACTATGGTGAACAAAGTTAGGTTTTAGAAAAAGCCTCCCAAAGTCCTGCAAAGCCTTTTTTTACGATAAAAAATAAGTTATGTTACCAGGCGTCCATAAATATGCAGAGATTGATGGTTAAGATTAATAGATTTTAGATGTATCATAAAATATTCTACTTGTTCACACACAGATCACATTCAATAGATTGTACGTTTAAATAAAACTACTTTTTACGGATTTAGACTCGCAAGTGTTAGAAAATATTAGATTGTACGTTACTGAGATTTTTGTTGAAATTATTGCGTTGTATATTTTTTCATCAATTGGTAATAACTAATACATACTTCATTATTCTCCTGCACTTATCCCATTATTTGGTGTTACTTAAGTACTGCGAATATATCTACTATACATATCTATACATATCATACATCATACATTGCATAGCTTCTATTACGGGCCTTGAGCGTGGAGACTAAATCCACAAAATTCGAAATTTTAATTCCGTAACAAAGATAGCGTAACTAAAAAAAAATACTACACACGGCGCTACACAACGCCGTTTCGCTGTTCGCGCTGGTGATTCATGTAAGTTGTGGCGTTAGTTTTTATTTTAGTTTATGGTATTTAGATTCTTGCATAAATAAAATAAATAAATAATTATAATTGCATAAGTTGATAAAAAATACTATGCAATAGCTTTACCGCGGCAGTCCCCGAGTGCCACACGTCTTTTTGTTTTTAATGTATTCTTGTTATCGCATTTGTCCAGTGTATGTTGATACTTGCGGAATCTATAGAGGGTGATCTATGTTAACAGCATCGGTAAAGTGTAATGGAGCGTCTGCCAGATGTCGTTATCTCACGCACAATCTGTTATATCTAATGGATTTTGGTTTTCACTACATTTAACCGACTGCCGTTAGGAGCGAGATTAGGATTTATTGAAAACTTGAACAAATCTGAAGATACGGCCATTTAAGAATAGTCGAATCCTTATCCTTATCCTTACTATTTTATAAGTGCGAAATCCGGATGATGACACAATAATAATTTTGACAAACTTAAGACGGTACGATACCAAATTATGCTCCATACAAAAGTATTAAGTTATTATGTTTTGAAAAGAAGAAAGTGATAGAAGAAAATCGGATTAACTTTCGCAAAAAAAAACGGAAGTACGAAACGTCTTTTTTCAAGGAATTTGTAGGTAAAATCCGCTTCATCTATATTTGTCCCTTTCAGCGCGGCGCTCGGAAATAGGGATAGCCATACCTAAGGCAAATACCTAAATGAGGAATACAGTACCCTCTTAAAGTCTTATTCATAATGACTTATCGGAGGTTTAAACGGAGATTTTATCGTAGAGGATAATAAACGATTTGGCGTTAAAAGACTATTATGAATAACAAGTTTCAACAATTTTCGCAAACCGATTTTAGCGAACTTTTAAACCTCCGAGTCATTATGAATAAGACCACTATAATTTGACGGGCTTCGTGGCGTACTGGTTCATGTACTGGACTGCCGTTCACAAGGACGCGGGTTCGATTCCCGCTTAGTACAATCATTTGTGTGATATTCTTAGATGTCATACAAATCTTTGTACTTCGTCTGGGTGTTTCTATGTATTATATGTATGTATTTACAAAGGAAAAGTTGTATATGTAGGATATCCGTATTCTGGTACACTTAACACAGCTTAGCTTGGGACCAGAGGACGTTGTGTGAAATGTCCATGAATTATTTATTTATTTATGGGTTTTTTTATCTGTCCATAAATAGACCTACTAGGAGAGCATGAAATACCAGAGCAATATTTTGAAGGCCCGTATAAAAAAAATAACAATTGCTTGATCTGTAAATTTTTTTCTATTGCAGACAATGGTACTTATTCTACACATACAACTAAACTAAACATAACTAAAAAATGAATTTTGATAGTGTCAATAAAACAATTCGGCAATGCTGACTTAATTTTCTTGTTATGAAAACTGTTTATTTAACTTACGATTTTAAATACTAAAATAAAATATGTGCACAACATAATAGCCAAATAATCGAAATACTGCAATAGTTGTTTTCATTTTTATTTAGTTTTAGTTTAGTTGTGCATGTAGAATCGGAACAAATTTCATCCAATTATGGTGGAAAAAGTGAAATGCCGCAAGTGGGACTTGAACCTACGACCTCGGAATACCGTTCCGAAGCTCTTCCAACTGAGCTTGATTTATTAAGTAAAAGCATAGCATGTCAAATGCAAAAATTAATAAATTACTTTAAATTTCATCCATTCTCGGGATAAAGTAATGTCTTTACAAAATGTTTATAATGACGGCGGTAAACACGTAATGTGACTCGCTTAAAATAACGATCCACAATTAGTAACATCTCCACCTTATACTAGGGTTGTGCTTCTAACATTCTATGATCTCCTGGTACTAAGAAGAAAATTTTCAAGAAATTATTTTCTTTCTTCTTTTTGGCAAACACAGTTTTGCTGGACTCTTCTTCAGCGAATACGATCACATCCCAGTGCTCGACTATCTGGGATACCACATATACAATCGAGTATAATTAGTAACATCTCCACCTTGTTCTAAGGTTGTGCTTCTATCATTCTATGATCTCCTGGTACTAAGAAGAAAATTTTCAAATATTTAATTATTTATCAAAAAATAAATAATAAATATAATTTAATATTAATTATTATTATTTTTTTTTATTATTATTTATTTATTATTTTTTTTAATATATTTTTTTTATATTTATTATTAAAATTTGTTTTACTTGTCCACTCCAATTATTTACTGCATGGACCCCGTTCGGGTAAAAGCCAAGGAGTGCCATCTTTCTCTGTCATTAGCTCTGTCTAGCCAACTTCTTCCTGCGCATGCTACAATTATCGTCTGCCCATCTGGCCCTTGGTCTTCCTCTTGATCTGATACCCTTCGGTCCAGACCACTTTATTGATCGTAGCCATCTATCATCCTTGTAACGGGCTACGTGGCCCGCCCACCTCCATTTAGCCTTCATTGCAAAAGTTAAGGCATCGCGTACTTTTGTCTTCTTTCGGATGTCAACACTCTTTACCTTGTCCTTCATTTTTATACCTAGGCAACTCCTTTCCATTCTTCTCTGGGTACTCTGAATTTTGTTCCTGGTTTTGAGATCGAAGGTCCAACCATAGGCGAGACACTGTAGAAGTCCTGTATCCATGACTATTTTTTTGATCGGTAGCGGAAGTTGCGATTTTAGTATTTCCTTATGGTGCCAGAACTTTTTCCAGGTAATCGCCACTCTTCGGTTAAGTTCTTCACTGTTTCTTTCCTTACGAAATGAGATTTGTTTTCCTAGGTATATATAGTGGTTATTTCTTGTTGTAGTATCAACTAAAATTTTCAGCGGGCGTATTATGAGCTTTTTAAAAATCATGCAAGTTCCAAGCAGGCCGTACACTGCCTGACTAAATTATGTATTATGGTAAACATAAAAAGTTTAGTTGAAAAATTTTAGTTAGTACTTAAACTTTTAGTTGTACCTTCCCTATCAACATATTAATCCATGACTGTTTTAGCGAACTGGATGGCTGGGAGTTATGTTCATATTACGAATTTGCCGGGCAGTTCCATTCACGGCGTAAACGGCGTGGGAATAAGAGCTCATAATACGGCCGCAGCTCTCTGGCTATCACCGTTCCAGAGATATACACAAATACACATATACATTAACTGTAAAATTTTCAGCTCTCTAGCTATCACCGTTCTTGAGATACAACCTGATGACATACGGACAAACGGACAGCGAAATCTCAGATAAGGAAGTACCGTTTAACCTTTTTGTAAAGCCAAAGTACAGTTAGTACACAAAATTTAATTAAAAAAAACATAAAAACTAATCGTTAATACCAGGACAGCATAAACAATAAGAAGCAATCAAAATACCTAGAATATTTTGCTGCTCTCATCCCTATTTCATACAAATAGTCTGTTGCGCGGTATAAAGCGCTGTGTTCAATTTCCCCTCTAACATTTTAATTATTCCGTAAAGTCGCATTCATAGCGGATATTGCGTTGTCACAGATTAAAACATAAACAGTATGACAATATATTTTTCACATAAATATTCGACTTTTTAAGCGACTTCAAAAAAAGGAGGTTCTCAATTCGTCTGTTTGTTTTTTATGTTTGTTACCTCATAACTTTTAATTGAGTGAAGCGAGCCTCCTCCACTTTGGGAGGGATTATGGTCTACTGTGCCGCGCTGACCAGGCGTGTTGGCAAAGGGTTTATTTTCGAGTTTTCCGTCTCTCACAACAGATGTAATATCACTTAGCCGACTTTTACAGCACCCTTGAGAGGAGATGGGGTGGTGACACTTGTATTCTTAATCCGTCACCACACGGAGAAGTTAAAGAACACAATTGTACCTAAATAAACCTTCAGAAAGAAGGAAAAGAAAAAAAATGCAATAGCTTAAAAAAAAATTCTACATTGAATTACCTACATAATGTAAAAAGTTTTCAATACTTTTCTCGTTTCCATACGGTATATTATTTACTCTGTGTACTGTAAGAATGTAATTATACAAATCACAGACTATTTATAAAGACTTGACATATTTTTGATGACACGTTGAAACTATCGAGAATACATAAATTATTTCTTTACTAGCCGCATCAAAATCCATTGCGTAGTTTTGTAGATATAAGCTCACATAGGGACATACATACAAAAATTGTGAAATTTTAGTTTTTTAATCCTGTCGTAAAATATGTAATGACATAGTCACTGTGTGACGAAACCCCTACTCAAAAATAAAGAAAAAAAAAAAAAAAAAAAAAAAAAAAAAAAAAATATGTAATGGACATTTCACACAACGTCCTATGCAGTGGTATTCAGTAAGAAAAAGTGAAGTGAATTTTCGGTGAATCTTGATCACGTGACAGTGCTCCTCTATTTTTATTGGAGGAGCGCTGTCACGTGATCAAGATTCACCGAAAATTCATTTCACTTTTTCTTACTGAATACCACTGCTGGTCCCAAGCTAAGCTTATATACTTGTGTTATGTGTACCAGAATACTGATATACTACATATACTACTTTTCTTTTGCAAATACATATTTATAATACATAGTAAACACACAGAAGTACAAACATTTGTATGACAAAAACAAATATCACACAAATATTTGTACTGTGCGGAATTCGAACCCGCGACCTAACCAACCATTAAACTATGACGTAGTTAGAGTATACTAAATACCAGGAGATCATATTAGTATAAGAGGTATCTTTTGTTCAATAAAAAAATGAAACCGTCATTGGATTATCTCCGCCGATCATAGTTCGTAAGATTATGTTAGTTTTAGCAAAACCACAAATACTGGTGCCAATTCTGCACATCTAAACTTAACTAAAAAATAAAACCAACTATTGCTGAATTCTGATTATTTGGCACACGTTTCTGTTTTGCACACGTAACAGTTTTTTAAACAAGAAATCAATACTATCAAAATTCAAATTTTAGTTAAGTTTAGTTTAGTTGTGCGTGAAGAATTGTTGTCAATGTTAACTGAAATTTGTTATTATAAAAACTGTTTATTAAAGAGGAACGAATTTTTTTAATAAAAATGTACGTAAAAGACAAATAATCAAAATACTATATTTGATTTCATTTTAGTTAAGTTAGGTTAAGTTTTTGGTGCAACAGAATTGGCCTAGATGTTTTAAACAGATAAATAAGTTCTTTTGCAGTATTAAGGGCACCACAAACGGCAAATTACGATATAATAATATACCGAGAGATATCTACACTTATGACGTCACCGACAGATATATCTGTCTCTTTCTCGCTATATTAATGTGCCGTTTGAGACGCACTTTAGTTTTCTGATATTTTGCGCTCCAAGCAAATAACCAGGCTCGTGTAATGGCTTTTTAACTACATATATAAAATTAGTTATAACTGTTCTTGAGATACAGCCTGGTGACAGATGGACAGATATCTGTCATCCCAATCTTCCATACCTTACTTACTTACTCTTCAGTAAAATCCTTAAAAATTTCGTACTTTATGTACCAGGAGATCATAACCGCGTGGTGAAAGATTAAGAATACAAGTATCACTACTTTCTTCCCGAAGAAATTTGAGAAACCATGTTGATAGCCTGGTGATAGACGGACAAATATCTGGCATCCCATTAATGAAGAGATCACACGTTTCGGTAAGAAACCTTAAAAATTTCGTAATATAAGTACCAGGAGATCATAAACGCGTGGTGATGGATTAAAAATACAAGAGTCACTACCCCATTTCTTCCCGAGGGTGCTGTAAGAGCTAAGGGATTTCATGAGCATTTAATTTTAATATCTATAGTGAGAGACGGAAAACTCGAAAATAAACCCTATGCCAACACACCTCAGCGTGACATAGTAAGACCTAAACCCTCCCAAAATGGAGTAGGTCTGTGCCTAATCGGCTCGCGAATGTTTTAGAAGTACTAGGAGATCATATAAGAGGGATTGTTTAGCTTTTCAACAATTACAAAGGTTAGTACTGTTTTTGAAATACAGTTTGACAAACTGTCGTACGGACAAGTGGAGTCAGTAATCGAATTCCGTTTTAGATTTTGGGACGGAACCCTAAAAATTTACGTAAATAAAACGCGTAAATCGTAAAAGAAAAAATATTCCTTTTACAAAAATCTTTACAAAAATATGTACGTGTAAATATTCAAATACAAGCAATTAGTGTGAACAGGGGGCGCCACTCGACGGTTCCGCAAATCATGAGAGCTCAACATTTGCAAGCGTATTATAAAGTGGCGTAAACTCACTTTAATTTAGGGTTCCTTGCACATAAAACCCTTTAAGAAAAAACTCAATTAACTGTTTTTAAAAAACTACATAAACTAGATAATGGTACCGATTCTAAGTGCACAATTAAACTAAACTTAACTAAATAATGAAAATTGTTAGTGTCTATGGCACAATTCGACAATGTTAACATACTTTTTTATTAGAAAATCTGTATATTATATTAATTAATAAAAATGTGTACAACGAAATAGACAATAAAATTAATAAAAATATAGCAATACTTAGTTGTTTTAATTTTTAACACGCTTTTATAAGTTCGGTACGTATCTATCAATGTATTAATCTATGTAACGGAATCTTTGAAAGTGATTTTCACCCACTTACAGTAATCGGATTGATCTGAAATTTTGCACATAATATCAAGAAGCGATGACAATGCAGTAATTTAATAAAATATTCTGGACTTTTAAAGCGTGTATTTTAGTTTTTAAACTAAGTAGATTTAGTTAAATTTCGTTGTGCACGTAGAATTGATACCATTAACTACTAACTAAACTACTTAGATTTGATAGTTTTTAGAGTTTTGTACCAAAAAGTAAAACGAGAATCTATCTCTGCAACTTCGCTGTTTGTTCGTCTGTCACCAGGTTGATGTTATAACAACAAATACCTATCATCATCATTGTCCTGCCTTTATCCCGTTATTGGGAGTCGTTATGACGAATATATGATAATAATAACTGTTACACCCTTCGTGTACAAGTATAACTCGTAATTGCCCAGATTTAGGTAATTTTAAAATCTATAAATAAGTATATAGATGGTAATTCTATAAATAAGTATATAGATGGTGTTTTATTCTCCCTAACTATTAGGAGATAAGAAGTGACTGAATGGTATTATGTTTTATTTTCACTTATAGCTTTTGCCCGTAACTTCCTACGAGTAAAATTTAAGATAATCACTTAATTAACATTTTATACAAAAAAAAAACATCCTCTTGAAAATCCGTTGCGTAGTTTTGAAGATACATAATTAAGACACATTGGGATATACATATAAAAATTACGACTTTGTTTTAAGTAAAACAGTCAATATTTTAAACACAGAATCATACAAAACAGTTTATCCAGTAAATTTCTTTATTTCAAACGGAACGCTAAGGTATAAGAACTTCTCGCACTTATCCAGCGAAATAAGTACTGAGCACTTCGAGCCTTTATACAGTAGGAGCTGACATTGGTATCTTTTCTACGTGCCGACTAAACTAAAAAATTAAAATTGTCGGTATCAATAACACAATTCGTCAATGTTACCTGAACTTTTTAAGAAAATCTGTATATTATAGACTAACGGTTTTAATTAATAAAAATGTATAATGGACAGTTAATTAAAATAATGTTATAAGTTTTTTTCATTTTTAAGTTATTGCATAGCTTCTATGGCGGGCCTTGAGCGTGGAGACCGAACTCCGAAATTCCGTAACGAAAATAGCGTAATGAAAAAACCTTACATTATCGGCGCTACTGCGCATGCGTAATCCCCTCTTCGCCCCGCAATTTATTTCATACTGTTGATACCAGTGGTGGATTTACACTAGGGGCAGTCGGGGCTAGTGCACAAGGCGCCAAATTTTCTAGGGCAGCAAAATTTGGAAAGTGGAATAAAGTTTTCTATACAATATATTATAATTAACTAATCCTGTAAAATAAACATTTTATCTTTCAAGAAATATAATTTAAGTATTATGTATCAAATTAAAATTTTGTATATTATAATATAGAAAAATTAAGTAAAAACTATTCAAATAGTTTAATTTATTTATTTCCATAAAGGTTTGAAAAAATTAAAGTTGATATTTTCATTTTCTGTAATTGATAAATTTATGTAGTTTTTTTGAAGAATTATAAATACATATTTTCAAATTATGTATGTCTTTTTGATAACAGAAACTTTTATTGATTAATGAATTTTTCTAAAATTGGAGAATTATCCAATAACACTAATTAATTTTAATTTAAAACAACAATGTTATATTTTTAAAATTAAAATGTTGTTCCAAAATGGCATTAATTTTATTTGTATTTTATTGTAAGACGTATTTCTTTAAGCTTCTCCATTGAGCTGAACTTCACCAAAACAGTGATGAAGTGATACATCGCTTCAACTTGCAGGCAATGCCGTAACCGTAATCATGGCGGACACATTCGGGCCAAAAAAGTACTAAATGTAACGGAAATTGTGTCAAATTCATTTTCTACCCAAATGTCAGTATTTTTTTTTTTTTTTTTTTAATTATCTCCTCTTGCCCTGCCGGGCCATGATGGTGCCTTGAGCTTTACCATGACCCGGCAAGGGATGGCCCCGTTAATCGGGGCCCGACCCGACTGGAGGAGCATTAGGTCCCCCTGACGCGTTGCCGTGACCGACAGCCGCGGCGGGTCTCGGAATACCGACCCGCCGCGCGCGACCACCACGTCGGGAGGGGCCGCGGCCGGCTATTGCGCGGCGACGACCCCTGCCCTGGCCCTGCGGGTGGGCAAAGTGCCACCAGAGCGTTCGCGCTCCCGCAGGGCCTCCCTCTTTGCCACCATCACCTCCCGAGAAAAGGAGGCGACGGCGGCCCAACACTGTTCGCTCTCGGCCATAGACGAAACCACGACCGAGAGCGACAAGTCCTGACCCAGCACGCTGACGAGTTCAGGCTGTGCATACAGCAAAGGTGTGCTCTGCCGTATCCACGGCCCCACTTCCACAATTGCGGCAAGCGGGATCTGACTCGATACCCACCACCTCCCACAGGTACTTGGCGAAACAGCCGTGACCTGTGAGGAGCTGGGTTAGGTGATACGTCGGATCCCGATGCCTCGCCTTAACCCAGTCTCTCAGGACTGGGTGGACCGCCTCAGCGAGCCGTCTGCTCGCGGTGGGGTCCGCCAACCTCTCGGCCCATCGCTGGAAGAGATCGAACGATCTCTTCCGCGAATCACCCAAATGTCAGTATTTCGAGTTGTGGGGTTTTTAACAACTTCACGTAAAGTAGTCTTTACGTGAAGGCACAATAAACATCCTTACATATCCAAACATTGGAGTATGGATAGAAGACCGAGGAAACGTTCGCGTTGCTCAGCCAACAGTTTAAGTATTTTATTTTATAGCTCGTCATTCTTTTTTCGTCATATCTCCTAAGATATTCATTAAAATTGCATGCTGTAAAGAGCAGTTATAATCTACATTGATTGCGTAAGCTAAATAAGCTATTTAATTTGATAAAAAATATTACTATATACACATAAATAGCTTTTGAAAACACCCTATTGAATTTGATAAATTTTTTGACATTATTATGGGTACAGCGGGTTTCCCTTAAAATATAGACATATGCCCTCGCGGACTTTTTTGAAGAACTATAGGTAACAAACAATTCCTCCATACATTAGTTTGTTGTACCTCACATAGATAAGGCAGCGTTTTCATTTATAGCTCGCGCGCGTCCGAATTTTTCGGCAAATTTAATCATATCTCATCCAAAATACAGCAAACCCCAATAAATTATGCGAAAACATCCATCCTCTTGAACTATTCTATTTATTTAAAACCGCATCAAGATTCGTTGCGTATTTTTGAAGATATAAGCTCACATAGGGACATACATACAAAAATAACGACTATGTTTTATAAGAAGTAAAGATAAAGATAAAGAAGTTAAGGGCCTACATCAATATTATCGTATATCATCGCCGACACGTACATATCAACACAGCCAGTAGGCACAGAAAATGAAGAATTAGGGATACTTTTCCTATTTACTCAAAATCTACTAAATATATTTTAATTCTGATTTACGTGTTTCTATATATATTATGTAGTTACTTATGTTTTTAAAGTTATTATATTAGTTAATACGCGATAATAGACCGACAAATGAAAAAAATAAAAAATTAGAGAGGTTGTTTCGCTAAGATTTTCTATCGAGAAAACTTTTTTCAATCGTGTTTCTGAGTTTATGCGATCCTAGATCATATATTGAAAAAACATATACTTAAAAATTAGAGCTCTAGCCATTCAATCTAAAGAAACAATGAAAACTTCGTACGTAGAAAAATGCACGAAGCTATTTTGGTATCCTCTTAAATTGTGCACGTAGAATTGGTATTATTAGTATAAGGCATTCCTTGAACCCACACTCAAAAAGGTATATTGTATATAGATACTGTCGTCCCTAAGTGTGCGTGAAAGAAAGAAAGAAAGATATATTTATTATGCCTCCAAGGCGGAACACGAAAACAAAAACATAAAAAAAAGAACATTAAATTTTTATAACTAAACAAACAAAAGTTAGGAACTAAAACTCTAAACTTAACTTAAACTATTACAGACAGAAGTATGGTATATTAACGTGTCACACCCATGTAGGCACAAAAGGTCTGTTACTCGGCAACAGTTTTGATATTAACGGTAATGAATCACAACGCCGATATTCTGCAACGCCCTCATCAAGTGACGCTCATTAGCAAATTTTCAGGTTCAATACTAACATTAAAACTCAAATTAAAATAATGAAATTAAAATTATATAAATAAGTGAAGCGATTTGTGTGTGTGTGTGCGTAGCAACCAATGATACGTGTATGTGTGAGTGACCTCGACATCACCGATATAATTGAGAATTTTTAAAACAAAAGCTCAACCGACTTCATGTGACTTTGAAATTTGAGTGTTTTCCTCGATATCTCGGGAGATAGCCATCAGATCCTAACCTGGTGACAATGAGACCACAAGGGAACAACCAGCTTTCAAATAAAAAAAGAATCATTAAAATCGATTCGCCCAACTAAAAGTTATGAGGTAAAAATAAAAAAATTAAAAGAAACATACAGGCGAATTGAGAAATTCCTCCTCTCTTTAAAGTCGGTTATTAACAGTATATTTGAAAAGGAAAACAGCATATGTAAGCTCCAATTGTCTCAATGCTCTAAGGCTGCGGTTGTAGAACTGAATATTGCACGCTACGATACTTTCGTTAATGAATAGGTAGGTACTTATAATTCCTATATTTTTCTTTAACTTTGTGATGTGTTAAGTTAATCTTACGATTTTAGTCGCATATTGTAAAATCAAGTTTGGGTTCACAATATTTTAGTTAGAAGGACACATTTCAGTTCCACTCCTGACCATTGTGATTGCAGTGTCCGAAACGTCGGGCTAAAATTTAAAACTATAAGCGTCTAAATCCGTGAAAAGTATTCCATCCATCCATCCTTCTTTATCCTTTTTCATCCAGTATTGAATGAAACATAAATAAATAAATTCTGTAAAGTTTTATTTAGACACCAGGGCCCTGAGTCGGGTATTTCAACGGTGTCACAACTGTACCATTATTGTACCATTATGGTGCAATAGTAAAGTTTTTGGTAGTCTACTATTAATGTGTCGTCATAACGACTTCATCATTGTCTTACAATTGTCAAAGTGACATAAATTGCTAGTCTCGTACACAACTGCTTCACAATTGCAATTCAATGACTGAAATGTTTCGGTAGTCTGCTATTTTGAATTTGACAGTAATATTTTTAAATTGTCCTGTGTCGACAGATTGCCATAAATAAAAAATAGATAGATAGAAATATTAGAAATTGTTCTTTGTAATTTATTGCAATTTACTAATCTCCTAAACTTCACATTGCTTTTTATACTAATAAATAGTATGTACAAATATATCTAAACGAAGTCTAGCATGATTAAATGTTTAAATTTATTAGTAGTTTTTCGAAAATCACTTCAACTAACTCATTTTTTAAAAACGGCAACACATACATACCATTCTAACACAATCCATAGATAAAAGAGACCGAAAATTCAATGCATAGATAAAAGAGATCGACAATTCTATTACCATTGAACGACCGTTATGACGGCATATAGCAGACTACGGATATTTGACTTCAATTGCAACGGTATCGTGCCGGTATTGTGCCGGTATGACAATTGTTCCAAAATAGTAGACTTGAGCACCAGGTGCTCAAGTCCACTATTTTGGAACAATCTATGGATCTCTTTTATCTATGGATTGTGTTAGAATGGTATGTATGTGTTGCCGTTTTTAAAAAATGCGTTAGTTGAAGTGATTTTCGAAAAACTACTAATAAATTTAAACATTTAATCATGCTAGACTTCGTTTAAATATATTTGTACATACTATTTATTAGTATAAAAAGCAATGTGAAGTTTAGGAGATTAGTAAATTGCAATAAATTACAAAGAACAATTTCTAATATTTCTATCTATCTATTTTTTATTTATGGCAATCTGTCGACACAGGACAATTTAAAAATATTACTGTCAAATTCAAAATAGCAGACTACCGAAACATTTCAGTCATTGAATTGCAATTGTGAAGCAGTTGTGTACGAGACTAGCAATTTATGTCACTTTGACAATTGTAAGACAATGATGAAGTCGTTATGACGACACATTAATAGTAGACTACCAAAAACTTTACTATTGCACCATAATGGTACAATAATGGTACAGTTGTGACACCGTTGAAATACCCGACTCAGGGCCCAGGCTTGCAGGATATTATAAAAAGGTATCACTTAAGTCTGTCGCAGCCAATGCAATATTTAGTTCAATCGAACTCAAATTATTTAAGTTAATATTTAATTATAATTAATTAAATAAACCATAATTAATAAATTTACGGATTTAATTTTAATACCAGTCGAATAAAATAATTGGTTAATTTTTTAAATACCAGGCGCACAGCGTCTGCAAAAAGGTGTTTCTTCACTTATTATAAAACAAAGTCGTTATTTTTATATTATGTTGTTTGTAACATTCTTCAAAACTACGCAACGAATTTTGAAGCAGATTTTTAGGCGTCCGATTGTTTGACCAAAAGTCATTTGGCAAAACTACACTTGACGAACAACGTTTTGCAAAACAATGAATTCGCCTATTGATCATTTTATAAATGTTTCATTTTGCCAAATGATCAACACTTAAATTAACATTTTACAAATTATTACTTTACAAAACTAACATTTGCCAAATGAGTTATCCGATAAATCTACTATTGGTCTAAAAATTTGGTATTCTTGTTAAAATGTCCATATTTTGCATATTTTTTTGCAAAGCCACTGCTCTGGATTTTCCTAAAAGAAAATACTATAAGTATTAATTGATATATTTTATCTACTATATAAAAATAAGTCGTGTTTTCCTTCCTGACGCTATAACTCCAGAACGCACTAACCGATTTCCACGGTTTTGCATTCGTTGGAAAGGTCTCGGGCTCCGTGAGGTTTATAGTTCTTTTTTTTTTTACTCCTTTTTGGTATGGCAAAACAACGTTTGCCGGGCCAGCTAGTTTAAATAAATAGATAGAATGAAAATAAATGATATTTTACTTTATTAGCAAAATAATTACTTATAAACCTGTTCGTCTTTGGAGATATATATCTATTTTATTAAATTGTGTTAGGTTAGGTTAGAACTTTAACCCCAAACGCACGAGCCGAGCGAGCAAAGTGAGCGTGCCGCGGCAGCGGCCGGCGACTGCCAGAAGCGACTTTAGGGCATTTCTCCCATTAATAATGATTCATGATGATAATGATACATTTAAAACAACTTAATTTACGAAACATATCATTTGGTGAAATGAAACAAAGGTCAATTGACATTAGAATACTTAACACATTTGTCAAGTGTAGTGTTTGCGTCATTTGCTAAGTAAGTTTTTGTAAGATGTTACTTTTTTCAAATGTATCGTTTGCCAAATGATCATTTGGTGAAACGTTGTTTGTCAAATGATCATTTGTCAATAATTTGTTGGTCAATCATTAGGGAACCAGATTTTTGAAGTGAAACTTCTTTAGGCGCATGAGGGTAAAGTTTTTACAGATGTAACGTCACGCAGGTATGCAACGGAAGTGTCGAAAAAGAGAGAGAGAGAGCGATCGAGACGATTGAGAGAGAGTAAGACAGGGCGAACGTAGCATGAAGCAACTAGCCATGGAGTGAGAAAGATCGAGAGAAAAAGTGAGACGAAGTGTCATGGAGCGAGAGGTGGGAGAGAGCTATAGTGAGAAAGATTGAACGAGAGAGAGAATAAGGGATATCGAGAAATAATACACGCTATAATGGTTTGTGTATTCGTTTACTAGTTAATTATTAGAAATTTAGATGGCAATTCTGTCGCATAACGTCATTTTAATATTTTAATGATAATTAAATTCCTAACATAATTATCTTCCTTTTTCCCTTCCTCTAAGTCTCGGAAATCTAAAGTTTTAGATTTGTATATATATAAACAACACTTATAAATTAACCTTCATAAATTAATTTAACCAAAGAAGTTTCACTTCTGACATGTGTACTTTGTACGCACGCACTTTTTTTTTTAAATTCCACGCAAACGAGCACTGCAATATACCATTGAATTAAAACTAATGTTCTTTTAATTATTATTTAATTAATAAATGAACAAATAGTTAATTAACTCAACTCAAAAATAATTAAGTTAAATTTCAACATGTACCAGGCTCGCAGCATATACAAAGAGGTTATAGCCTCTAAGTATAATTGTTTCGCAACACGCTCTGTTGGCCAGCGGTCATTTCTCACAGCCTCCCATCATTAATCTTATAGAACAATGTACAAGATTGTTACATTAACTTTAGCCACATAATTAATGGACTATTATGAGAAATATAATAGGGGTTTGACTTTTGTATAAGTCAGGCAATTAACCGACTACAAAATATAAGTAGAAAAGTTTGTAATATAATGTAATAAATAAAACAGAACAGTTTTTAGTTTTAACTTAGGTTCCAAGATTGTGATGTGGGTCCTTAAATGGTGTAAATGGTGAGTAATTCGTTTATTTACTGCAGTTGGTGAGACTGAATGGTGACCCGTTGAAATTTCATAAAAGTATCCTTCCAAACCAGCTCCACGTGTCGTAAGCCACGGATCGATCTCATCGTAGTAGAATGTTGTAGTTAACGTAGTTAGCTTATTCCGTATTACAGGGTGTTTGGATTGGAGGCTACCCTGGCAATAGTTACAGGTGATGTCTACGATGCTTTTCTCCGATATATATATTAAAATTATATTAACCAAACTTCTTACCTAATAATGGGTAATTTTGTTTCGATGTTGATGGCAGAGCATTTTTTCCAGCATCGGTAAGCACTTCATTATCAATTCTTTGAATCTTAATAGCTTGTTGACTAGTAGCTTCACTTATTGGCCTCTTACAATATGTGTGGTCTGATATTAAAAGTGGCTTTGTATAGTTGTGATCAGTTTCAACTGAAATAATAAAGCTACCATCACACACTCTAGATAAAGACAATAATAGAAATAATTGGAGACCTTGATATGGATAATCAAGACCAAACTTTCAGACACTTTACAAGAAAATAACCTTAAAATATTTTACTACCACTTTTCATTACCAAAAATAAGTAGTTTCCAAAGGAAATGCAACAAATCTTTCTCTGATAAGCCTGATGGGCAATACAAAGGACTATTGGCAAAGTATTTCAATTATAAATCTTAAACTATAATTATGTTAATCCTTAATCCCTTTCCTGGGTGTACATTTTTAGGGTTCCGTACCCAAAGGGTAAAAACGGAAACCCTATTACTGAGACTTCGCTGTCCGTCCGTCCGTCCGTCCGTCCGTCAGTCTGTCACCAGGCTGTATCTCAAGAACGGTGATAGCTAGAGAGTTGAAATTTTCACAGATGATGTATTTCTATTGCTGCTATAACAACAAATACTAAAAATAAAATAAAATAAATATTTAAGGGGGGCTCCCATACAACAAACATGATTTTTAGGATTCCGTACCCAGTATCTCAAGAACGGTGATAGCTAGACAGTTGAAATTTTCACAGATGATGTATTTCTATTGCCGCTATAACAACAAATAGTAAAAATAAAATAAAATAAATATTTAAGGGGGGCTCCCATACAACAAACATGATTTTTAGGGTTCCGTACGCAGTATCTCAAGAACGGTGATAGCTAGACAGTTGAAATTTTCACAGATGATGTATTTCTATTGCCGCTATAACAACAAATACTAAAAATAAAATAAAATAAATATTTAAGGGGGGCTCCCATACAACAAACATGATTTTTTTACCGTTTCTTGCTCGATACTAATAACGTTGCCTTATGTTGCATAGATAATGGTACGGAACCCTTCGTGCGCGAGTCCGACTCGCACTTGACCAATTATTTATATTACTGGTTATGTTGAAAATTTTACTAACCTTTAAAATCCATAGGCATTGTTGATAACTCTGCTGCAATTTCTTCTTCATTAATAAGGATTGGGCAAGCATTGTAAAGCCTTTTATGCCCAATTAGGAACTGTCTTTCGAAGTGCCGAATACAGACTTTCCTCCTTCCAAGTTGCATTGAAACTATAAGGGCTTCTGGACAATGCGGTGAAACTCGTTTTAGCCATTCTTTCTGCAGTGTCTCGTTCCGAGGAAAATTAAATAGTTTCTCCTCGTAAATGGTCCTACCACACGAAGGCATAATTTCGTACGGGCACTTTGTAAAAGGCATTGCAACAGTCGCAGCAATAAAACCCACCAATTTATAACTAAATGAAAACCACTTAGACAATATCAGAGTCCAATTTTCTTCAATAGCCAGGTCGCGAAAAATATATGCACTTCAAGGTCCAAGGCCAGAGTCGTTAAAATGATCCAGAAATCAAGAAATTCGCACATAAACATGATATAGGTACTCGTACAATAGTGAACTTTAAAATTACTTACTCAAGATATATTTTCCTAAATAATAATGTTATGAATCACTGTTCCTCCGTGTGGTGACGCATTGAGATTACAAGTGTCACCACCCCATTTCTCCCAAGGATGCTGTAAAAGTTAGCTAAGGAATATTGCACACAGATAACATCTTCTGTGAAAGGTGAAAGACGGAAAACTCAAAAACGAGACAGTCCTGACAGCCCTCCGTGTCGTGACGGATTAAGAATACTGGTATCACCACCCCATGTCCTTCCCAGGGTTTTGTAAAAACCAGCTAAGGAGTATTGTACACCGATAACATCAACTGTGAAAAACGGAAAACTCGAAATACTGGAATTCTGGTGTCACCACCCCATTTCCTCACCAGGGTTTTGTAAAAACCAGCTAAGGAATATTGTACCTACACAGATAACATCAACTGTGAAAGACGGAAAACTCGAAATACTGGAATACTGGTGTCACCACCCCATTTCCTCACCAGGGTTTTGTAAAAACCAGCTGAGGAATATTGTACCTACACAGATAACATCAACTGTGAAAGACGGAAAACTCGAAATACTGGAATACTGGTGTCACCACCCCATTTCCTTACCAGGGTTTTGTAAAAACCAGCTAAGGAATATTGTACCTACACAGATAACATCAACTGTGAAAGACGGAAAACTCGAAATACTAGTGTCACCACCCCATTTCTTTACCAGGGTTTTGTAAAAACCAGATAAGGAAAGAATTGTCGGTCTCTTTTATCTATGCATTGAATTTTCGGTCTCTTTTATCTATGAATTGTGTTAGAATGGTATGTATGTGTTGCCGTTTTTAAAAAATGCGTTAGTCGAAGTGATTTTCGAAAAACTACTAATAAATTTAAACATTTAATCATGCTAGACTTCGTTTAAATATATTTGTACATACTATTTATTAGTATAAAAAGCAATGTGAAGTTTAGGAGATTAGTAAATTGCAATAAATTACAAAGAACAATTTCTAATATTTCTATCTATCTATTTTTTATTTATGGCAATCTGTCGACACAGGACAATTTAAAAATATTACTGTCAAATTCAAAATAGCAGACTACCGAAACATTTCAGTCATTGAATTGCAATTGTGAAGCAGTTGTGTACGAGACTAGCAATTTATGTCACTTTGACAATTGTAAGTCAATGATGAAGTCGTTATGACGACACAATAATAGTAGACTACCAAATTACATATTAAATACATTGTTGTAAATTCTGTTTCTGTTTCTGTTGTCCGTATAGTGAAGAATGCAAGTGTCGCCACCCCTTTTTGTTCCTAGGGTACTGTAAAAGTTAGCTAAGGAATATTGTACACATATAACATCCTCTGTGAGAGACGAAAATTTATTGTACGTTATAAAAAATAAAATTGTTATTTTAAATAATCGTCAGCCATTTGTTAACACGAGGCATAAGCACAATCTTGTAATGCATGTAACTCGACTATGTTAATGATAATAAAATAAATCTTTGGAGTAAGTAGTTCTGGGGCAATACATATTGTTTAGTTTTTAAAAGTATATTGGCTTGCTCTGACCTTGATAATAAGTGTACCTATATAATATATTATATATTTATAAGTGTATTTTCGTAGATATGTTCATTCTGTTTTGTCATTTACAATAAAATAATTCGGTAACCAGATAGTTGTAATTTTATTTTTGCATCTAAATAATTATCTATTGTGTAAAATATGTGGCTACATAGCTATAACATGTGGTTAATATCTAATGGCTTAATTCACACATTGATTCGTTCATCTATGAATTATTACTGCTTATCTGCTTTCAACAATAAACAATGTTGGGTGAGATAGAAAAATTGGTCAAGTGCGAGTCGGACTCGCGCACGAAGGGTTCCGTACCATTATCTATGCAACATAAGGCAACGTTATTAGTATCGAGCAAGAAACGGTAAAAAAATCATGTTTGTTGTATGGGAGCCCCCCTTAAATATTTATTTTATTTTATTTTTAGTATTTGTTGTTATAGCGGCAATAGAAATACATCATCTGTGAAAATTTCAACTGTCTAGCTATCACCGTTCTTGAGATACTGGGTACGGAACCCTAAAAATCATGTTTGTTGTATGGGAGCCCCCCTTAAATATTTATTTTATTTTATTTTTAGTATTTGTTGTTATAGCGGCAATAGAAATACATCATCTGTGAAAATTTCAACTGTCTAGCTATCACCGTTCTTGAGATACTGGGTACGAAACCCTAAAAATCATGTTTGTTGTATGGGAGCCCCCCTTAAATATTTATTTTATTTTATTTTTAGTATTTGTTGTTATAGCGGCAATAGAAATACATCATCTGTGAAAATTTCAACTCTCTAGCTATCACCGTTCTTGAGATACAGCCTGGTGACAGACGGACGGACGGACGGACGGACGGACGGACGGACGGACGGACGGACGGACGGACAGCGAAGTCTCAGTAATAGGGTCCCGTTTTTACCCTTTGGGTACGGAACCCTAAAAATGGCTTAAATAATACGGCTGTACTCAGTTGACAGAAGGTTGACAGTTGAGCAGTCAAATGACAATCAAATGACAGTCAAATGACAGTTGTCAGAATGCAAAATACCCCTCCTCTCCTCTATAATTTACCCGTTCTTCTGAGTTTCCCTTCTGATACGTAGTATCTTCTATCTATTCTGTGCTACGGATATTTGACTTCAATTGCAACGGTATCGTGCCGGTATGACAATTGTTCCAAAATAGTAGACTTGAGCACCTGGTGTCAAATTGTATGCGTTTGTGTAAATTGTGATTCTAATTACGGTTTAAAATGAACAAATCTATCAAAAGTGGTGTACGGAAGTTGTTGTTTTGCATGATTGGCAAGTTCAACGAAAAACAACAACAGCGTGATGCCGCGTTTAAACAAAAACAACATTGTCTACGTGTGGTTTTAAATTTCATAGGTTAGTAGACAATATTATTTTGATACTTTGAACACCTACCTGTCCAGTCATAATAACATTTTTATTTATAATTTACGTATCCTTAAAAATAAGTTATGTACGCTTCTTCGTATTGAATGAAACGAATTATATTTATTCGTACATCGCATCAGTCAACGTATTCATTTTAATAACATCACCTATGTTTTATGTATACTCATAATTAATTTATGCTGTATTTTTGTTGACTACTTTTAAACGATTAACTTCCTTTAACAGAGAATCTGCAAGATGTCGAAGGAGTTGGTGAAATAAAATCTCAAAATCTGAATTTTTAAAGAATAAAAATGATCGTTCTGTATTAATATAACGCTATGACATATCTGCTTGGAGACATGGATTTTTAAGAACTATAGCAGGGAAACGTACAGAAGGCAAGCTAATCATTTATTTAGGTGAGACTTATGTCCATAGAAACTACAAGCCTAAGAAATCCTGGCAAGGTCCTTCAACTAGTGGTGCAATTGAAAATGTTTCCGCCGGGAAAAGGTACATTATAGTTCATGCTGGATCAGAGAAAGGCCCCGTACCAAACTCTTTGTTAGTGTTTAGTACTAAATCAAAAAATGCTGATTATTAACACGACATAAATGCTGAAAATTTTAATAAATGGCTAAAAGAAAAACTTATACCAAATTTGGAAGAACCAAGTGTAATCATAATGGATAATGCTAGTTACCATTCGGTAAGTATAAATAAGGTTCCTAACACACAAACACGTAAAAGTAATATAAGAGAGTGGCTTCGCGATAACGGAATTCCTTATGAGGACTACCACACGAAAGCAGAGCTGTTGTGTATTGTAAAACGAAATACACCTGATCCAATATATGAAGCTGATGAAATATTAAATCAATGTGGTCATGAGGTGTTGCGACTTCCACCCTATCATTGTGATCTAAATGCGATCGAGCTTGTGTGGAGTTTAGCAAAACGTAAAGTGGCTAGCAAAAATATTGCAGTTACTACAGCTGCATTAGAAGAAATCATTAAAGATTCATTTGAAAACGTAAGTGCACAGGATTGGAAGAAAATGACTGATCATGTCATAAATGTTGAAAATAAATATAAAGAACGTGATAAAATAACACAAGAAAATTTAGAAAGTTTTATTATAAATGTTGGAGATAGCAATACAAGTGACAGTGATGAATCTTTTGGCATTGAAGTGTTAGAATCTGATTTTGATTATGATGAATAAAATCAAGTTATTATGTATGGAATATTATCGTATTTTATTTCTCTATTTATTTTCGATTCCGTCCTTATTCACCAGATCAATAAATCCTTAAAATCCCATTACAAACCTGGTACATATAAAAAACTTGTTATACATGTGTACGTAAATTCTGTTTCTTTATTTCCCTAATATAATGTTCTTATACTGTCTATTCATTACACAATTACGGCTTTTTTTGCATAATTTGTTGGAGTTTGCTGTATATTGGATGAGATATGATTAAATTTGCCATATTTCTATCTTTTAAGGGAAACCCGCTGAACCCGTAATAATGTCGAAAAAATTATCAAATTCAATAGGGTGTTTTAAAAAGCTATTTGCTATTTATGAGTTTTTAGTAATATTTTCTATCAAATTAAATAGCTTAGTTAGCTTACGCAATTAATATAGAGTATAACTGCTCTTTACAGCATGCAATTTAAATGAATATCTTAGGAGATATGACGAAAAAAGAATTACGCGCTATAAAATAAAATACTTAAACTGTTGGCTGAGCAACGCGAACGTTTCCTCGGTCTTCTATCCATACTCCAATGTTTGGATATGTAAGGATGTTTATTATTATTGTGCTTTCATGGGTTTTCATGAATCTTTCCAATGGAAAATGAAATAGACTAAGAACTTATTTTTTATCCTGTTTACTGCGGTTAACACCGCGGGGCACAGCTAGTTATAAATAAATAATATTGGGTAATTATCATTATGAATATGGGCTGGCTGTACAGAGTCATCTGCCGACCATTAGTGAACCTATTGTAGCATTCAGCATGCCGCAAGCCTCAAACGTTGGAATAATACAGAGATGGCGGTAATAAAAATAATAAATCCTCAATTTTTCCATCTTGCCGAGCCCTGATTAGACATTAGTCTAGTACTCTAGTCTGTGTCTCTGTGAAGAATGCATAACCTATAAAATTAAAAATAATATGTTTTAGAATGGATATAACAGAAATTGTAATAATTCATTAAAATAATGGAGCAGTTATCAATGTGTAGAATTTGTTTGATCAAAGATGTGCGTATGCATTGTCTAATTAACACTGACTTACAAGGAATATACGAGTTACTGACTGGCAAGTTGGTAAGTGTTCTTGTAACAAGTTTGTTATATTTTACGTTGTTCCCATACCAGATATATTTATTATTGTTGTCAGTTGGAAACAAGAGATAGAAGACCAGTAGATGCGTGCTACGTGTGCTGCGCGAGACTTCGCAACTGTCTCCAGCTGAGGAGCGCCTGTCTTCACAGTGAGGAGCTGTTCACTCACTTGTTGGGCAATGATGATGTAAGATCTAACTGTTAACTGTGTCTCTCTATACGGATGTATCTGTGGTGAATATATAAATATAGGAGCAGGTTCATAATACAGGTTTATGTTTCAGTTTGACGTAAAGCCAATACGAGTTTTGACAAATCTATGTAAAGTGTCACTCATGCCTACGAGTTTGGGCGCGGTGGTTCACAGGGAACTGCAACCTAAATCTGATCCTTCACCAACGACAGGTGACCAACTAGATGAGGAACATGTTGGAGGTATAGTGTAGTGTTTGTTTTATCTTCAAGCTGAACCAGCTGCTTCTTGTTTGTACTTCATTTAATTAAACTATCTTACAGATCTGGAAGATAATATTGTAGAACAAGGAATGTGCACTCAATTAATACAACAACAACATATCAAATGTGAAGATGTAAGTTCAGAAGATGATGAGTTAGATTACAGCATCCAGACTACAGAAGTACAAACTGACTCAGCTTCAGATAATTCTTGTTTAGAACATGATCCTCTAGAGAGTGATATTTCTAAATCTAATCACAGCATCTCATCAGTAAATCTTCATGATTTATGTACCAAAACTGTTAAGATTGTGTTACACCGATTGGACTTGAACAGTTTATATAAAGGTATGTCTAGATTTAAGCACAATATAAACATGCTACACAAGTCATCATCCTCCTGCCCTTATCCGATTATTTGGAGTCGGCGCAACATGTCTTTTTCCTAAGAGACATGTTGAAAGAAAGAAATATTTATTATTCCCCCTTGGAGGACACAAACATATTAACAAAATGGAACAATATACTATACAATATAAAATGTGAGACATATGTGAAACAGTTATAAACTAGGTACTTAGCTAAATTCTTAGTTGTGTGTGTGTCTCATCCATGGGAAACAATAGGACATCACTCAGCATATTGTTGTGTGTTTGTCCCCACAACGCTGGTTTTCAGTAACGTCCTGTCCTGAATTCAATTTAGTATAAATTTTTGTATGTATGTCCCTATGTGAGCTTATATCTTTAAAAATTCACAACGGATCTTGATGCGTTTTTTTTTAATGGATAGAATGGTTCAACAGGATGGCTTTTTTGCACAATTTGTTGGGGTTTGGTGTATATTGAATGAATGAGATATGATTAAATTTGCCGAGAAACTCGGACGCGCGCGATCTATAAATGAAAACGCTGCCTTATCTATGTGAGGTACAACAAACTAATGTATGGAGGAATTGTTTGTTACCTATAGTTCTTCAAAAAAGTCCGTGAGGGCATATGTCTATCTTTTGTGGGAAACCCGCTATACCCATAATAATGTCTAAAAAATTATCAAATTCAATAGGGTGTTTTCAAAAGCTATTTATGTGTATATGGTAATATTTTTCATCAAATTAAGTAGCTTAGTTAGCTTACGCAATTAATATAAATTATAACTGCTCTTTACAGCACGCAATTCAAATGAATATCTTAAGATTCGTTGCATTCGGGCTATTTCGAATTTAAAACCCAGAGACAGCTGCAAATCACACTTTAAAAAACTTGACATTTTAAGAGGATACCAAAATAGCTTCGTGCATTTTTCTATGTACGAAGTTTTCATTGTTTCTTTAGATTGAATGGCTAGAGCTCTAATTTTTAAGTATATGTTTTTTCAATATATGATCTAGGATCGCATAAACTCAGAAACGCGATTGAAAAAAGTTTTCTCGATAGAAAATCTAGGCGAAACAACCTCTCTAATTTTTTATTTTTTTCATTTGTCGGTCTATTATCGCGTATTAACTAATGAAATAACTTTAAAAACATAGGTAACTATTATGTATAGAAACACGTAAATCAGAATTAAAATATATTTAGTAGATTTTGAGTAAATAGGAAAAGTATCCCTAATTCTTCATTTTCTGTGCCTACTGGCTGTGTTAATATGTACGTGTCGGCGATGATATACGATAATATTGATGTAGGCCCTTAACAGTGCCTTGCATCTACATTTATGAGGTAGCATTATTTGTAAGAAATAACTTGACGGAGTTTGCCTCTGTTGTTAGTGCCCGCAGATGTGACAAATTATATGTAATGAAAGGTAAGACCACGTTGCTCCAAAAAAGCATAGTTGCCATGGGACCAAAAGTATATAATAAATTGCCGAAAACAATAAGATTGTTAGAAAGTTTGAATAAGTTTAAAATCGAGCTCAAAAAAACAATTTCTTAATGACCAAACTGATTAACATTGTATGCATTGTATGACATTTAGCTTCTGTTTTTGACATTAGGTACTATTTATTTGACTATTGTTTAAAAGAATGATTATTATTAGTGCTTAAATTTGTACGCCATATTTTGGCAGGACATAGCAGAAATTACATTATTATTTAATACCATATTTATACCTATGTACACAAATAAATAAATTTGATTTGATTTGATTTGAAAGAGATATGACGAAAAAAGAATGACGCGTTATAAAATAAAATACTTAAACTGTTGGCTGAGCAACGCGAACGTTTCCTCGGTCTTCTATCCATGCTCCAATGTTTGGATATGTAAGGATGTTTATTGTGCCTTCACGTAAAGACTACTGGATGGATTTTCATGAAACTTTCCAATGGACAATGGAATAGAAAATTAACTTATTAATATCCTTTTTACCGCGGGCAACACCGCGGGGCACAGCTAGTCTTTATATATATAAATCTCCTGTCACGATGTTGCATTGGGTTTCGGCAAATTTTTTACAACCGGCTGTCTGCGTGACGCCTCTTTGGGAACATAAACATAGTAATACTTTATCTGTAAATATTTACTGCTATTTCTATTGTTTTATTTAATTTAATATGTAGTTACCTAAGTAACGAACGTAGGGCTCCACAAAACCACAATGTAACATGATAGCAGTAGACGCTCGACGGGATCGAAGACCACCCTATTACAATCAATAATTCTCATTACGTTAAATGAATATTATGAAAAGTTATTTTTTAGGGTTCCGTACCCAAAGGGTAAAAATTGGTCAAGTGCGAGTGGGACTCGCGCACGAAGGGTTCCGTACCATTATCTATGCAACATAAGGCAACGTTATTAATATCGAGCAAGAAACGGTAAAAAAAATCAGTTTTTTGTATGGGAGCCCCCCTTAAATATTTATTTTATTTTATTTTTAGTATTTGTTGTTAATAAAAATCTACAAAATCTTTTTTAAATCTAAAAACATATTTATATATATGCTTTTATTAAATAAACTAAATTATAATGGAAAAAATGATAACCATAAGTGAGACTTGAACCCATGACCTCGGAATACCGTTCCGTTGCTCTCCCAACATTTGCGTGAACCATAATAGCTCATTTGGGAGAGCAACGGAACGGTATTCCGAGATCGTGGGTTCAAGTCTCACTTATGGTTATCATTTTTTCCGTTATAATTTAGTTTATTTAGTAAAAGCATATAAAGTCAATAGCAACTAGTCATAACAAAAATCAATTAAGAGTTAAGAGATTGTGCAACAACACTGAATCCTATAAAGCACTCATGACATTAGTGTGTGAACAAGGCGTCATAGGACACACTTTTACTAGAAAAGAAAATAGATGCTATAGAATAGTGATTAGAAATGTACACCGCACAACGCACCATGATGCTATTGTAGAAGAAATTGAAAAAAACTGGAAACAAAATACGGGGAGAAATTGTCAATCCAAAACATAGGCCACAACGGCTACCTACCTCAACCTTCTTTGTTAATCTTGAGCCTAGTGAGAAAAACAAAGAGGTTAAAAATATTTGTCATATTTATAATACATCTGTACGGATTGAGGATCCAATAAAAAGGAACACCATTGCCCAATGATCTAGGTGCCAACAGTATGGCCTTACAAAAAATAACTGCGTTAAACCATACATATGTGTGATATGTGCAGAAGCACATAAAACATCAGATTGCCAAAAGAGCAATAATATACCAGCCAAGTGTGCTTTATGTCTTTGTAACCACCCAGCTAACTACAAGGGCTGTCAAGTGTATGTCGAAATTGCACAAAGGAAACTACATACTCGTACCAATCTGAAAAGAAATATCCAGAAAACTACAACAACACCTCAAATACCACTACTCCAAGTTAATCATGACACAAAACTTGTACCGCAATCCAAACTACAAGTTATGACAGGAGACACAGGAGAATACGCAACAAAAAAAACTACCTTATGTTACTACAAAGACAGAGCTTTAAAGTCTCTTATGCTGACAAAACGAAAGTAAATTTGCCTTCAAAACTAATGCAGAACCAACATCTACCATTGAAGAAATATTGACAAAACAAAATGAAAAAATTGAAATACTCATCCAACTGATAAGTTCCCTACTAGGACTTATCACAACTCTCGTTGCAAAACTTTCATGATGGCATCACTTCAGGTGGCTGCCTGGAACATAAATAGACTTACTCCTAACAAACACGAGCTGGAATTATTAATAAAAACACACAGTCTAGATACTATCCTCATTTCGGAAACACATTTCAAACCCGGAAGTTCTGTAGTGATACCAGGTTTTAATACATACCATACAAACCACCCAGATGGAACTGCACATGCTGGCTCTGCTATATTGGTGAAAAGTTCTATTAAACATCATCCTCTACCTGTGTACCAAACTGAGCACATACAAGCAGCATATGTGGCTATTGTAGATAAAATGGGACATTTTAACATATCCTCTGTGTATTTGTCCTCCCAAGCACAAAATTAGTGAAACATTGTTCAATCAATACCTTTCAACCCTAGGAGGGCGATATATAGCAGGAGGAGACTGGAACGCTAAGCATACCCAGTGGGGTTCTATATTGATTACAACCCGCGGAAGAGAAGAAAACCTCATCACACTCTACCAAGGATCCAACACATTGGCCAATAAGAGACCAGATATATTTTATTTATTTATTTATATAAAAACTTTCAGCACGAAATTGTACATTAGGCGGACTTAATGCTAAAAGCATTATCTACCAGTCAACCTAGGGTGATGCAGAGACATTAGTGGTAGGTGCATTATTAACTTAAAAAATATAGGTACATCATGGAACGAATAAACTAAATATGACAAATAGAATACATAATATTAACATAAAATATTAGTACATACTAAATAAAAACATAATAACTATATAATACTAAGGTACATACATAACTATTAAGTACAATAAACTACTTATAAATACAATACATACATAAATAGCATATATACAATATATGATTTAACGTTAAGTCTGAGAAGAATCAGCTAATTTTTGGAGCATATATACTTGACTTTTTTGTTGCAAAGGGCATGTCGTAACATTATTGTCAATGTTTGTCCAGTATACATAACTTCGTGCCAGTATTTTCAATTTTAATAATCCTAAATGACCCAAATGTGCATAGTGAAAAAGCCGCATAGTGCTCATTGCAGGTAACGTTTTATGTGGGTGAAAAATTGTAGTTAAGTTCTTTAGTTAAGTTAAGTTCTTTAAGTTAAATTCTTTTCCAGTAATTCATTAAGTGGATAAATTGAAGCCAGATTTGGAATAAATTTACTGTAGTAGTTGCTCATACCCAAGAATGTACGTAATTCACTGACGTTCTTTGGCTCCTCTGTATCCAAAATTGCTTTAACTTTTTCATTATTTTTATGTAAGCCTTGACTGTCAATAATATGGCCTAAGTAATTAATACTTGTTTTGAAAAATGAACACTTATCTCTAGTAAGTTTTAAGTTATTTTCTTGTAACTTTTCTAATACATTTTCAAGACGTGTCTGTAATTGTTTTTCCGTGGCCCCCTGAATTATAATATCGTCAAAGAAACATTTCACTCCTTGTATATCTTGTAGTATTCTATCCATACATTTTTGCCACACATTTGGAGCAACTTTTACTCCAAACATTAAACGGTTTAAAATTATTCTAAAGAATGCATTAAGTAGGTACATAAGAAAGAAGTATATATATAACAGTATCGATTGTTGATTGTTGTAAATTTTTCTGTTGAATTCAATTTCGATTTTAGTTTTAATTTCAGTAAAGATTTCTGTTTTCATTTTAGGTTCGATTTCAAATTCGATTCGGCCACTATTGCGTGCGAAGCCGCGGGCCAAAGCTTGTATATTCATACTATAATATTTATGTCTATGTTAAGGTAGGTTAAATGATGCCAGTGGAATAGGCATGACCAAAGATTTTGAAATCTCCATAATGTGGGTACACGTTTCCTATATACGAAAAAACCTATATTTCGGTAATAAAGTTTAATTAGGTTTAAAGCCATTTTCCCAATACCTTTTAAAATAGTGCGCGAAAACAGCCCGTAGTGTCATGGCGTCCCTTATGACGTCACGTCTCCATAAACAAACGTGAAACCTGTTTACGTGTAGCCAAAGAATAAAGTAAATCGCGCGATCGAGTAAACGCGATACTCGCGCGCTAACCACTCTATTTAATATTATTAAAAACCCCAACGCTCCATCATACCTTGGCCCTGAGTCGGGTATTTCAACGGTGTCACAACTGTACCATTATTGTACCATTATGGTGCAATAGTAAAGTTTTTGGTAGTCTACTATTAATGTGTCGTCATAACGACTTCATCATTGTCTTACAATTGTCAAAGTGACATAAATTGCTAGTCTCGTACACAACTGCTTCACAATTGCAATTCAATGACTGAAATGTTTCGGTAGTCTGCTATTTTGAATTTGACAGTAATATTTTTAAATTGTCCTGTGTCGACAGATTGCCATAAATAAAAAATAGATAGATAGAAATATTAGAAATTGTTCTTTGTAATTTATTGCAATTTACTAATCTCCTAAACTTCACATTGCTTTTTATACTAATAAATAGTATGTACAAATATATTTAAACGAAGTCTAGCATGATTAAATGTTTAAATTTATTAGTAGTTTTTCGAAAATCACTTCAACTAACGCATTTTTTAAAAACGGCAACACATACATACCATTCTAACACAATCCATAGATAAAAGAGACCGAAAATTCAATGCATAGATAAAAGAGATCGACAATTCCATTACCATTGAAAGACCGTTATGACGGCATATAGCAGACTACGGATATTTGACTTCAATTGCAACGGTATCGTGCCGGTATTGTGCCGGTACGACAATTGTTCCAAAATAGTGGACTTGAGCACCTTACTTCGCACTTTGAACTTCTTTGTGCCACTCATTCTAGAGACCTTCGCTCTTCCTCTAATTTACTACTTTCCTATCCGTCTCATAGCTCTAGTCTTGTTCACTCCTCCTTCTTCGTTCGGTCTATCCATCTGTGGAACGCGCTTCCCTTAGAAATCAGGTGCTCAAGTCCACTATTTTGGAACAATTGTCATACCGGCACAATACCGGCACGATACCGTTGCAATTGAAGTCAAATATCCGTAGTCTGCTATATGCCGTCATAACGGTCTTTCAATGGTAATAGAATTGTCGATCTCTTTTATCTATGCATTGAATTTTCGGTCTCTTTTATCTATGGATTGTGTTAGAATGGTATGTATGTGTTGCCGTTTTTAAAAAATGCGTTAGTTGAAGTGATTTTCGAAAAACTACTAATAAATTTAAACATTTAATCATGCTAGATTTCGTTTAAATATATTTGTACATACTATTTATTAGTATAAAAAGCAATGTGAAGTTTAGGAGATTAGTAAATTGCAATAAATTACAAAGAACAATTTCTAATATTTCTATCTATCTATTTTTTATTTATGGCAATCTGTCGACACAGGACAATTTAAAAATATTACTGTCAAATTCAAAATAGCAGACTACCGAAACATTTCAGTCATTGAATTGCAATTGTGAAGCAGTTGTGTACGAGACTAGCAATTTATGTCACTTTGACAATTGTAAGACAATGATGAAGTCGTTATGACGACACATTAATAGTAGACTACCAAAAACTTTACTATTGCACCATAATGGTACAATAATGGTACAGTTGTGACACCGTTGAAATACCCGACTCAGGGCCCAGGATGTGCACTAGTCTTCTTACCTTCAAACGCAAGGTACGCCAGCATTTCACACGTACTGAAGTAGCTACAGCATAACTACAACGAGGCTAATTTCCTTAATTTGCTCTCTATCATGTATTCATGTATGTATGTATTTATTCGTATATAATTATGATTGTATGTATATGTGAGTTTACTGTTATTAAATGTTTAAGTATGTATTATATTTTCTTTCTAATATTTAACTATTAACTTTTTTTTATCTTAAATCCCCTATGGTTACACACCTACCTTGGTTATTTCTACATCACCCTATGGTTGACTGGAAGAAAATGCCTAAGGCATTAAGTCCGCCTGTACAATTCTTTGTATAAAGTGTGTAAATAAATAAATAAATAATAAATCCCATATATCTTGTGATCATAATGAATTAATAGTGTAAAAACATATAAATATCAGCACCCAAAAAAGTATTTGTGCATATCCTAAACAAGAAAATAATAAGAGATGGAGAACAGTCCTTAATAATATTAAATTATATCTTGTGGCACAGTTTGATTATTATACAAGATTCTCTTATTAAATAAAACACATATAAAATTTGAGCATTTTTATTTTTTATACTTGTATATAACAATGGATATAAATGTGATTTCCAAAAATTAATTACAATTTCAAATAATCCTGATATGTATTGGCTATCAAATGCTATACATAAAATTTCTACATTTATAATCATGGGATAATTTGGGCCTGCAACACAAAAGCAACACTTATTTAGCCTACTCAGATTTGCATTTATATCTGGGCAAAGCATTTCTTGCTGGCTTTCCCATTGTTATACATATAACTGGGATAAGTTTCAATTATGCTAAGAAGTTCAAGTGTCAAAACTGTACTAAATAATAGATCACAGCGCTCTTCTCTATACTTAAATAAAAGTTGGTGCATTGAAACACTAAGTAGGTTATCACAATTATGATCCTGTTTATACTTTAGTATCTCACAGTTATTAAGTTTTCTCTTTTTTTCAAGAACTAATTTAACTGAACTGTATCTTTTTCTAGAACTATGAAGTTAGACGGCAGTACAGGGCTATCTTTACATAACTCTTTTGCAGACATAATAATAATTATAGAACCTCAGAGCATGAAGGTTCTTCGCTTCGTCTATGGACCCACATTAGCAATGCTTTAGCTTGCTTGCATCTACCCTGGGCAGCAACACAATCATGGCATTCAATGTTACATTTTCTTCACCTTTATAAACCGTCAATGTGACAGCATAACGATTAATATGGACTTTATGCTCTGGGCAAATCTTGAATTACACTGTACATGTTTCCTTCCCGTTTTAGTTGCACAATAAGTACTGATTGCATCATCCCCATATGGTGGTCTTGAAGAGCTGAAAAAATTAAAATTGATAAGAACCTATGGACACACGTTTTTTTTCTAAAATACTTTTATTAATGTGTAGGTTTATTGTAATTAATGAGGCAAGATAATAGTCTGGTATTAACTTTTAATAGCAGATTTATAAGTTGCGAGGAACCTAACCTCAAAAATAAAATAATATTTTAAAAATAACCTATGAAAATTAAATTAAATAAACTCCTACGAACTGGATTAGTGGATTTATATGTATCTAGTGCTTAAAATAATACAAAATTTACTTACATGGAGGTTTTCACGTCTCTAAACTTAGACAAACAAAATTCTTTATTTGTTGCGAGGCAATCGCCCAACATTAATGTATAAATTCTGGGCTTATTTGAGCTGCTAGCCTTAGCAAAGCCTGCTTCCGTTGTTCGTTTCTTGTTGGAAATCGAGTGAAGTCGAAAATTCTCACATAAACTACTAAAAAATCAATTTAAACGCTTACTCGTGCAGTTTTTAGTACAAAAACACTGCTGAGTAAAGTTTGTTTACGAACGAGTGACGTCATGCGCTGTGATTGGTGTTGCAGACAAAATGGCCGATTGCAATATTTTAGTGTTTTAATTTAATAAATATCTAATTAATCTCAATCTTCTAAGCAAAACCAAATCGATTTTTTAAATTCTTTTAGTATCTAGTTTCCCCACATATCATTACATTTTTGATTATTTGATATTGTCGTCTCGCCGATTGGTACCACTGTCAGCTAATAGTTGTATTGTTTCAGATGCTGCTGTCACTGAGAAACTGACATCAGATGATCTGGAAGATACTTCTACAAGTACTAGTTTAAACAATCAACCACAACAACTAATAGTTAAAGCAAATACTTTACAGGAATTTAAGAAAACAGAACAAATGTCAAGTGAGGCGCCCTGTAGTCGCGACAGCGATGCGTTTAATATAACTCACACACGCGCTGGTGACAAACCATTCAAGTGTGGCGATTGCGGGAAAGGCTTTAGTCAAAGCACTTCTTTAAAATATCATATTCAAAAACACACTGGTGAAAACCTATTTAAGTGTGACATATGTGGAAAAGGGCTTGGACAAAAACGTGATTTATTTGCTCATATTCGCACACATACTGGAGAAAAACCATTTAAGTGTGACGATTGTGGGAAAGGCTTTAATCGACGGTCTTATTTAAAATATCATATTCAAACACACACTGGAGAAAAACCATTCAAGTGTGACATTTGTGGAAAAGAGTTTGGACGTAACGATCATTTATTAACTCATTTTCGCTCACATACTGGAGTAAAACCATTCAAGTGTGACATTTGTGGAAAAGGGTTTGGACGTAAAGATCATTTATTAACCCATATTCGCACACATACTGGAGAAAAACCATTCAAGTGTGACATTTGTGGAAAAGGGTTTGGACGTAAAGGTCATTTATTAACTCATTTTCGCTCACATACTGGAGAAAAACCATTCAAGTGCGACATTTGTGGAACAGGGTTTAGACTAAATGCTAATTTATTAACTCATATTCGCATACATACTGGAGTAAAACCATTCAAGTGTGACATTTGTGGAAAAGGGTTTGGACGAAATGATATTTTATTAACTCATATTCGCATACATGCTGGAGTAAAACCATTCAAGTGTGACATTTGTGGAAAAGGGTTTGGACGTAAAGATCATTTATTAACCCATATTCGCACACATACTGGAGAAAAACCATTCAAGTGTGACATTTGTGGAAAAGGGTTTGGACGTAAAGGTCATTTATTAACTCATTTTAGCTCACATACTGGAGAAAAACCATTCAAGTGCGACATTTGTGGAACAGGGTTTGGACTAAATGCTAATTTATTAACTCATATTCGCATACATACTGGAGTAAAACCATTCAAGTGTGACATTTGTGGAAAATGCTTTGGACCAAAACGTGATTTATTAACTCATATTCGCACACATACTGGAGAAAAACCATTCAAGTGTGACATTTGTGGTAAAGGGGTTGGACGAAAACCAGATTTATTAACTCATATTCGCACACATACTGGAGATAAACCATTCAAGTGTGACATATGTGGAAAAAGTTTTAGTCGCAAGACTAGTTTACATCTTCACTATCGCACACACACTGGTGAAAAACCATTCAAGTGTGGCGATTGCGGGAAAGGCTTTAGTCAAAGCACTTCTTTTAAATATCATATCCAAACACACACTGGTGAAAAACCGTTCAAATGTGACATATGTGAAAAAGGATTTGGACAAAAACGTGATTTATTAACTCATATTCGCACACATACTGGAGAAAACCATACGAGTGTGACATTCCAAGAAAAAGTTTGAAGAACATCTCCAAAAATTAAAGAAGACAGTTTGATTGAACAGAATGTAAGAGTTATATGTTCACAAGTGATATTATTGCCGTAACCGAGTCATTTGATTGAATTGAAGAAGTTGTGAGGGTAGTGAATTGATAAAGTTCCAACTTGTATTTATAAAATAAAACAGTTAAATGCTGTTATTAACATATTTTTTGCTATAACTATGTTTGTTGAGTTGCAATGGTGCCGATTCTGAGCGCACAACTAAACTTAACTTAACAAGCAAGTAATAGCTATATTGACACTACCAATTTTCATTTTTTAGTTAAGTTAAGTTTAGTTGTGTACTCAGAATTGGTACCATTATCTGCTGTGAAATGTTATCTTACATAGAACTGTACAAATATTTAATAATTAGTGATTACAAAGTTGAGTGTAAATAAGCAACTGTCAGACAATAGTACGGTGTCGGTGAGTGGCGAAAACCATTACACTTATTATAAAAACTAACTTAATAAGAAACATACCTGGTACCTATCCTATCTAAAGTTTTTGAAAAGTATATATATATTGAGCTAAATAAATATCTAGAAAAGAAAGAGATAATAGCTAAAGAACAAATGGGATTTAGAGAAAATAGAACTATAAACATGGCTGTGTATAATTTTTTGGAATTTGTTATTATTAGTGTTGACAATAAAGTACCTGTTTGTTCTATTTACATGGATATGACCCAGGCTTTTGATTATGTTGACCATAACATACTAATACGAAAGCTTAATGCCTATGGTGTAAGGGGAAACATATTGAATCTCATTAAATCGTACCTTAAAAAGCGAATACAATATACACAGATCTCAAAAATTAACACTGACTAAACAGGTTGAAATATCTTCATCGAATGCAAGGAGAACTCGTTACGGAGTCCCACAAGGGAGCGTATTGGGTCCCCTTCTTTTTCAGCTATACATCAATGATTTGCCTCAAGTCACTAACAATCCTATTACCCTTTTTGCTGATGACAGCACAGTCACCATAAAATGTAATAATAAACCTACGTACGAAAGTGACATAAATAATTCGCTACGTTTGATAATGGACTGGTTAGATTTATTTATTTACTTATTGGTAATAATCATTACAAGTCATCGATACAGGAATAAGGGCACATAATGTGTCCATTCTTATGTTATACATTATACAATTGTACATTTATTTGATTATAAAAACTATTATATTAACAATATATGATATTATTATATCGACTATTTTAACATTATGGTAAATTTTTTCTATCAACTTATTATTAGTACAGTATCTACCCACGTCAAGTAAAAGGTAGTTTCATAAAATCTTGATTTATGTCATATATTTCCATCTCTATAAGCCAAGTTTTCAGTCTTCTCTTAAAGATCATAATGGAAGCCGCATTTCTGACGCCTACAGGCAGCCGATTATAAACCGAAGGACCTACGACCCTCACACCCCTTTCACACGGCAGTCCAGTTTTGCAGGACCGGCTTTTTACTGTATCCTGCAAAACTCGACGCTGTGTTCACATGGCAGTTCAGTTTTGCAGGATCCAGTAAAAAGCTGGTCCCGCAAAACTGGACTGCCGTATGAACACGGTTGCATCCTGTTTTTTTACCATTCCGACGCCGGTTATCAGGTGAAATGGACGTAGATACTTTCCTGATTTTCTATTGCTATTATCGGCGTCGGCAGCGAAGTAGAAGATTCTGGGTTCATCCTATTCTGACACAACGCTCGAATTTGGGTATTTTTCGGAATCTTATGAGCGATTTGAGAAGAGATGAGTCAAAATTTTTCAATTATTTTAGAATGAGTATGACCACATTTGACGACCTTTTAAAAAGGGTGAATGAAGATTTAAAAAAACGTGATACAAATATGAGAAAAAGCATCACACCTGAAGAAAAGTTAACAATATGTTTAAGGTAAGAATGAAACACATATTTAAAGTTTAATATTTATTACCAAACACAATAAGTTATGTAGGTATGTATGATATTTTCACAAGATAATCGTTAATGTTAATTAAATATTAGTGAAATTCGGAAAATCAGAGCTCTGCGATTCAACTGATTGTGCAGATGGCGATGACTGTACGCTGTAATGCGGTGTGAAATAACCTGCTGATTGATAAGAGTAGTTAGAAGTAGATGGTTGTTGAGAGGACCATTGGTTACAATTGCGGCTTTTTATATTTTGCAACAAACTTATAACACCTGCTTGAAATTGTAATATTTGATCGTCGTTGAGTGAAGCTAGTGTATGAAGTAAACTTTTAAAAAATGACAAGTTTCTTGCAATCTCAAATCTTTTTGAATCTTCATTCTGCGTATTCGGCTGACTTTTCATCTGGTGATCAATGAAACTCGCCATTTTTTGATCCATTACAGAAAGCCTATGCCTTGGTAGACTTCTTTTAAGTCGTTTAGCAGTACCTGTGGGATTTTCTTGTCCTGGACTTCCATGTCCGATAGTAGGTTCATTTTCACTTTCTTCATTTTGGATAGGATTTTCTGTATCACCCTCTTCAATATTTGTAGCTTTGTTACCGCCACTGTCTTGTGTTTCAGCCGGATCCATATTTTTTTTTAAAAACAACAACTGGTCGTGATAACAGTATTTTTTGGTATTCATTGCAGCAGATCCAGATTTATTTATTTTATTTTTCGCAATTAAACTCCTCTTCCAGCTGGCTTTTAACTGATTCCATTTTTTAACGACCATTTTAGCTGAAAAAGAAAACATAAATTATGAATAAGGGCGGAGAAAGAAACTTCAACAGGCTCCAGTATTAGGTATTCTGCTATTTTCTCAAATTTCAACAATCAATTTATATTTTATTGTTATATATTAAAATATTTCATAATTATTAACATTTTAATAAATAATAATAAAATATAAATATGTATATGCAAATAACTAACGGTATTGGTTGAAAAGTGGTATTTGGTATTTAAAAATAAATAAAGTTCTCTCGCTCGAACAATAGCATTACTTATTCGAAGTGAGTGCGATTCGAAAAAATAACAGAATACCTTCACTAGAAATTTAGTTGTACGTAATGTAAAAAAAATTTACAAAAAAGTTAAACAGACGCTTTTAACACAATGTTTAAAAAAAATTACATAGTGATTTTCCAAACATGTGTTAAACGTCTGTTTAACCATAGTAATAACACTACTTATGTTTTCAATTTGCAGGTACTTGGCATCTGGGTGTTCATACATGGATTTGCATTACACATATCGAGTGGGAGTCTCAACAATCAACTCAATAATAATAGAAGTAACAAATGTCATATGGAATAATTTGCATCAGGAGTTTATGAAATTGCCCGACTCAAAATATGAGTGGGAAAAAATTGCTGACGCATTTTATAATAAAGCTAATTTTCCTCACTGCATTACAAACACATAAGAATGAAGAAACCAAGTCACAGCGGTTCTATGTACATGAATTACAAGAATTATTTTTCCATTATATTGCTAGTGGTAGTGGATTCGAATTATAGATTCACCTATATCAGCGTAGGCTCTTATGGCAAAGAATGCGACTGCTCTATATTCAAAGAATGTACTTTCTGGAAAAGATTAAATGATGGTAGTTTAGATTTACCAGAAGCTCGTCCTCTCTCAGGTTTGGAATCACGTGTTCCATTTGTGATAGTGGGTGATGAAGCATTTGGTTTGCATTATAATCTGTTGAGAACCTATGGAGGAACTCATTTAGATAAAAATAAAAGGATATCTAACTATCGATTAACGAGAGCCAGACGTTATGTGGAGTGAGCGTTTGGAATATTGGCAAATAAATGGCGAATATTTCATCGTCCATTGGACGTAAGCACCAGTACAGCTATCTCGATAGTTAAAACTTGCGCTGTGCTTCATAACTATATCATGCACAATGAAAGTTCATATGCGAACATTGACAGCAACGATTCAACGATCACTGTACCCGTTAAATAAGCTGTACGCCAAAATTGGTTAACAAAACGCAAATTGTCAATGAGGTAACGGTGGCCCATCAAATTTTACTTTACCAACATTAGTTTGAAGTCTTTGCCGAAAATGAAATATTCCGAAATATTCCGAAAAACTTTATTCCGAATTTTGAAATTCCGATTTTAATATAATACCGAAAAATTTGTAATGTCTACTATTATAAATCACGAAATATGTTTAACCGAAAGTCATAAATGCGATTTGATACTTTTTTGATTTTTGCACGCTGCTCGAGCCATCTGTGCCTACGCGGGCTTAAATTGCACTCTAGTGTAGGGCAAGACTACTTTTGGGTATTATGAAATTCGGACTTTTTAAAATCGGAATTTCAAAATTCGGAATAAAGGATTTCGGAATATTTGGGTGTTTCCTGGTCAGCGCGGAACAGTAGACCATAATCCCATCCAAAGTGGAGAAGGTCCGTGCCCAACAGTGGGACGTAAATGTGTTGGAGAGAGAGGTATAATATTTTATATTTAAATTTTATCGCTAATTTTACTAGACTAGCATCTAATGTCTGATGAAGAATGGCCGACGGGACAGAGTGGCGGGTATTTTTGCAATGATAGTACATACAAAGACAACCTTATCCAATAATTTTTATTGCTGAGAAAATAAGTAAAAGATTTCACATCTCGATCTAGTAGAGAGAGGGGTTATCTGTAAAAGTATTGATCAAATCCGTTTTTTTTTTCAAATTTTTTTCATTTTTTTAAGTTTCTGTTCACTAATTTAGTGCAGAAAATATAAGGGTTGGATCAGTACCTTTAGAAATAAGTCCTCTCAATCTCTCTCCAGCCCATGAACGGCCTACTTTTGAGCACAGGCCCCTTACACTATGGGAGGGTTTTGGTTTACTGTGTAGCGCTGACCTGACGTGTTGGCGTAAGGTTTGTTTTCGAGTTTTCCGTCTCTCATAGAGGATATTATCTGTGCAGAATATTCCATAGCTGGCTTTTAGAGCAGCCTGGGGAGAAGATGGGGGTGGTTTTTGTTTTGTTTACTTTATATAACCGCTTTCTGCCCTGCCATGCCATGATGATGGCTTGAGCTTTGCCATGACCCAGCGAGAGGTTGCCCCGCTAATCGGGTCCCGACCCTACGGCGGTTAGTTCCCCCCCGTCGTGTTGTCGTGGCCGACAGCCACATTTGCCGCGGCGAATCAGTAGGTACTCGGCGACCCACGGGACCACCTCGTCGGGGGAAGCTGCCGGCTATTGAGCGCCTATCCGCTATCACCTCCCTGGCGAAGGAGGTGAAGGCAACCCAACATTGAGGGTGACGAATCCTTGCCCAGAACGCCGACGGTCAACACGCTGGGTGTCCCAGGCCGTGCAGGCCAGGCGAGGGTGTGCTCCCCGTGTCCACAGCCCCACTCCCACAATTGCGGCACTCAGGATCCAACCAGCTCCCACAGGTACTTGGCGAAACAGCCATGACCCTTGAGGAGCTGGGTGAGGTGGTACGTCAGATCCTCCGTCGGTGCCTCGCCTCGACCCACTCTCGAGGACTAGGCGGACCGCCTTGGCGAGCCGCATGCTTGCGAAAGATGGAGGTGCTGACGTTTGTATTCTTATTACTTCACCATGGACAATATTTTCAGAGATAATCTAATATATAAAATTCACGTGTCACAGTGTTAGTTACCGTACTCCTCCGAAACGGCTTGACCGATTCTTCTCAAATTTTACATACATATTCAGTAGGTCTGAGAATCGGCCAACATCTATTTTTCAAACCTTTTTTTTTGTTTTTTTTTAGTATGGCAAAACAACGTTTGCCGGGTCAGCTAGTCCCTACATAAATATTAATATTACAAAAATCCTCTTTCATATCATAGCATTTAACAATAAAAAACCGACCTCAAACAGTGCCCTATGATTTTTGAAAGTTGCCATCTAAGTCCTTGGACTGCCATCACGAAAACCTAATTTCCCTATCATAGAACCACCTCTGAAACATTTTCTTTCCAACAAAAAAAGAAGCACTAAAATCGATAAACGTCAAAGTTATTCGTGAACAAACATTAAAAAAACCTCCTGTTTTTTAAAGTTGGTTAAAAATTATAGTATAAATGTATTTTGTAATTTGTATTTCAATTACAAACAGCCAAAATACTGTATTTTGTAATTTGTATTTCAATTACTCCACTCAAAAGTAATTAGTATTTTGTATTTCAATTACTTGCAAACGTAGTATTTTGTAATTTGTATTTCAATTACAACAAAGCATGTATTTTGCCCAGATTGCGATTGCACATAAACGACGTTAATAACGCGGCTGCGGGGCCTCGTATTCCGTAATGCTGAAGTTTGCTAGTGACCAGATTGGGGGCTGTGGTATCGAAAGCGCGTGACAAATCGCAGCAGATGAAGGATACCTGCCGTCCCAGTTCTCGCGCCTTACAGACCTCCGATACCACCTCCCTGACCAGATCGGAGGTAGAATGGCTCGGTCTATACGCATACTGCCTAGGCGACAAAGACGACGCTATAAATTGAGAGATGCGCTGATTTAACCCGACTTCGATTATTTTACTTAATGCGGGGACCAACGATATCGGCCTGTACGAACTCATAACTGATTTCTTTCCTTTGCCTTTATAAAGAGGTACGATTTTAATTTGTTTAAAGCTCTTGGGGAAGGTGCCGTTTCGTAGGCATGTGTTATAAAGAGCGCTCAATATCCCGCTAATATGCGATATAATCGGTTTTAGGAGCTCAACGGATAAGCCATATATGTCTGTACTAGCCTTTATAGCGATTCGCGATGTTAGTATGTTGACGACTTCGTCAGCTGTGAAATGAGACAAACGTATAGATGACTCATTCGGCGGCGAGCTTGCGCATAGCGATGACATACACCACGGTATGTCCGGCGGCGGTGCGCCGCATCTCGCGGCTGCAGTTATGAATTCCGTATTTAAATCGTTTACCAGTTGTTCTTTGCAGCTATACGGTAGAAAGAAAAAGAAAGAAAGTTTTTATTTCTCCCCCATGGGGACACAACAAGGTACATAATATTACAACTAATAGGCACAAATAAAAATAACGAAAAATCACAAAATAAAAGAATAATATAAAATAAAAAGATGAGTATACAGGGTATTTTTTCTAAGGGTACCCAAATTTTCACAGGAGGTACAGACTCGGTAGTATAATCGATTTTTGAAATAAAAACAATATGTTTTTTTTTCAAAACTTTAAGCATTTTATTCCCTAAAACACAGAACTTGTTGACAACGTGTCTGAAATACATTCATCTAATATATAAAATTCACGTGTCACAGTGTTAGTTACCGTACTCCTCCGAAACGGCTTGACCGATTTTTATGAAATTTTACATGCATATTCAGTAGGTCTGAGAATCGGCCAACATCTATTTTTCAAACCTTTTTTTTTTAGTTTGGCAAAACAACGTTTGCCGGGTCAGCTAGTAATTTTATAAATTTCACTGCGCACGCACACATACCTACGTACGACCGACATAGGTACCGATTCTAAATGCACAACTAAACTTAACCTAACTAAAAATGAAAATTGATATTGTCAATAACACAATTCGGCAATGTTATCAGACCTTTTTATTAGAAAGTCTGTATTTTGTAGACTAACAATTTTAATTAATAAAAATATGCACTACGAATAAGCCAATTAATCAAAATACGCCACAGTTGTTTTCATTTTTTAGTTAAATTAAGTTTAGTTGTGCAAGTGGAATTGGCGTTCTAGTCGGCCAGCTGTAAAAGGGGAATCCCTTCTTCGTGCCCCACCGCCCGCACCGCTCGCGTCTGCCGTCATCAGTAGAGGTGATCGTTATATTAGATAGCTGATAAAATAATCTAATATTTATTAATAATCATTCAACCTATTATTTATTACAACTGGCAAGCGTTATTTATGTTGTGATTTATTTTTTATTTTTATTAGTTAAGACCCATTCATTATACACACAACACATCACATGCACTATTCGAAACGAAACGGAACGTCCCATACAAAGTCGATTGCACTTGGCAGTATAATATTTTTGTCACCTACCAAATTATACTCTAAGGTGACCGCATAAGAACTATTTCCGTTAAATAACAAAATGATATATTAGTTTGCCTAATATATTTATTAAATATATTATGCAAACTAATATATTTTGTTCGGCTAGAAGTCGATTGCACTTGGCAGTATAATATTTTTGTCACCTACCAAATTATACTCTAAGGTGACCGCATAAGAACTATTTCCGTTAAATAACAAAATAATATATTAGTTTGCCTAATATATTTATTAAATATATTATGCAGTCACCTACCAAATTATACTCTAAGGTGACCGCATAAGAACTATTTCCGTTAAATAACAAAATAATATAACGATCTTAACTCTTATCTCTATAACGATAATCAAAACGGGTCGTTGTACGAAGCGAACTAATATATTATATAATATATTATAGCGTATAAAATAATAGGCGTTTTAAAAATAGCGTATCGTTATAACGCGTTTGCAATATATAGCCGTTGCGAACACTCCTAGTCATCAGTGGCTATTCGGCCGTGACCTTGTCACTACTGTTTACGCATTTTTGGATTTGCTTATCTCTAACGATGGCGGCACAAATAACTTACTCGGACCGGGAGTATTACGAGATATACGTTGCTACATTTTAAGTGGTGAAAGTTTACGTGGTGCACAGAGACTTTATGAAAGTGATTCTTTGCTGCGATTGCAAAGACAGGGTATTATTTGAAAAGTAGTTAATGAAGTGAAAAGTACGCAGACACAGATAATGTTAAAAAACAGTGCAGCTTTGTATTGAGAGAAATGGACTCTACTTTGAACATTTATTAAAATATCAGTGATAGTGTTTTATGGGATTTTACGCAAAGTTTAACAGGGTAAGTTTAATTACTGTAAATAGTTTATTCCACTTTTTAAATACCCCATAATAAATACAAACATTAGTGGTGGTGACGTGGTGTTAAAATATTAAAATAGTATTTTAGTATGTATTCGTTTATTATGAGTATTATGACGGTCCTAAGCCCGTTAAAAGTATGAAGTAAAATTGGAATCGCAACTTATTTGCCATGTTACATGTATTGGTAATAAACATTAGTCCCAATAAAAATAGATAATTATCGTTATCATACACATCGATATACACGAACATTTTCTACTCGAATACGAACATAGACAAGCGTGAGTGCGTCAGTGAGTTATGAATGATTGCGCGTACTACGAAAAGGTTGCCCATAAATCATGCATTTTTTTAAATATTTTCAAATGAAAGTAATTAAGTAATTAAGAGTGTTTTTAAATATTTGATATTTTTTATATAACATTATTTATATCTAGTATTTCACAAAAAAGTTTGGGTACCCTTAGAAAAAATACCCTGTATATAAGCTGACAGAATAATGAGTGCCAAAGTGCCCCACCCATAGGAAAAAAAAAGGGACGTTACGCAGCTTAAATGTTGCGGTTTTTACACCGCAACGCTGATTTTCAGCAAAGCCCCGTCAGTGACGCCCGACAATCTGCCCGAGTCCACAGATCACACACACACACGCACAAACAATTACATTATATGCTAAGTAAAAATATCAAAAAAATAAGAAATAACAATAACAAAGTTGGTACCTACTTAATAATTAAACAAGTCGCGAAACCCAAAACATATCACATATAACAAGCCATTCAACAACAATTTTAATCTGTGGCAAAACGTGATACCTCTATGACATTCCTTGTTAATCTGTGCGTAGGCGTAAGCATGAAGCAAGGCTAGCAAGGCAAAGACAAACCGTAAACCACAGAGTACATCCGTAAACCGTAAGCAAAGACTCACCGGAAACTGCGTCGCACTGATAACTAGTAGTGAGCGTTTAAACGAAAAGCTTAAAATAAGCAAAAAAGCACGCTGCCGTTTATAAGCAATCCTCGCTTAATGCTTATCCTAAAATTGCAACACAGTTGTGAGAATATTTTCAAAATGTTGGTAAAAAGAGAAGAGGAAAATGTAAAAAGAGATGTAAGTGTAAAATTTTTATTTAAACGGTAAGCAAATTTTTAGCAGACATCGTAAATAATACGTAATAATACAGTTAAATGTTTTAACGAAAAAGTTAAAAAGCATAAAAGCTAAACAGTAAGCAAACAGCATATTATGAATTTTAAGCAGACTACAAAAATTAAGTTGAGTTAATTTTCTTAACGAAAAAGTTAAAAAGCATAAAATAGCTGCTTATAAATAAGCAACTTTTTAAGCAGCTAACGTTTTTAAGCATCTCGTTTAAATTCGTTTAAAATTTTAAGCCGTTATTCCCATTTCTACTGATAACAGATAATTGAGATAATGTCATCTGCTACAGGTGTGTGTGCGCGTGCTCCGCAGTTCCCAGTCACGTTCAATCATTACACAAAAGTTATATTAAAAATAAAACACGTTTATGCTAGTGATGGTTGATAGTGTGCCCAATAATATCAGCAAATCCACGACGAACAAAATTGCTGTGATTTCACAGTTATGAACTCACATAAAAGACAGGTAAGTGCCGATACAACATTAATATCTGCAATACAAAATAGCGTCATAATAATAAAGAGATTCAGTGTAGCATTCGTTCTTACAATGTAAGTGTGCAAATGTCAGTAAGTTTTAAATTAGTAGGTTATATCAGATAAGAAAATTAAATTGATAAAAATAATAATGATATACATGGCATAGCTCCAAATTAGTGGTTACGGTAAATTGTATTCATTTTTTATTAGCTCCGTGAAGTCAATACGTTGCTCGTTTGTTTTGCCTGTTTCTTTGTTAACGAATTGCCAAACACCACGGACCGTATTAGGGTTTCTACTAATTATTTATTTATTTATTTACACTTCGCACAAACACTACTAAAATACTTAATAATAAACTTACCTACAATCAAATAAACACAAACATAAACACATAATATATGTATATCACATAAACATACATATAAATACAAATAAATAACGATAGACTCAATTGATATTACTTAATTAAGTAGTAGGAAAATACGAAACTAGTTTGACTACGCTGACAAATCTAAATAAAGTTGACGGACTCTACGCTTAAATAAATTCCGGCTACCGGACATCCTGGGCCCTGAGTCGGGTATTTCAAAGGTGTCACAACTGTACCATTATTGTACGATTATGGTGCAATTGTAAAGTTTTTGGTAGTCTACTATTATTGTCGTCATAACGACTTCATCATTGACTTACAATTGTCAAAGTGACATAAATTGCTAGTCTCGTACACAACTGCTTCACAATTGCAATTCAATGACTGAAATGTTTCGGTAGTCTGCTATTTTGAATTTGACAGTAATATTTTTAAATTGTCCTGTGTCGACAGATTGCCATAAATAAAAAATAGATAGATAGAAATATTAGAAATTGTTCTTTGTAATTTATTGCAATTTACTAATCTCCTAAACTTCACATTGCTTTTTATACTAATAAATAGTATGTATAAATATATCTCAACGAAGTCTAGCATGATTAAATGTTTAAATTTATTAGTAGTTTTTCGAAAATCACTTCAACTAACGCATTTTCTGAAAACGGCAACACATACATACCATTCTAACACAATTCATAGATAAAAGAGACCGAAAATTCAATGCATAGATAAAAGAGATCGACAATTCTATTACCATTGAACGACCGTTATGACGGCATATAGCAGACTACGGATATTTGACTTCAATTGCAACGGTATCGTGCCGGTATTGTGCCGGTATGACAATTGTTCCAAAATAGTAGACTTGAGCACCTGAATGAACCCGGGTAAAGAACATGAGGTGGAAAGGAGGTGAGGCTTAAGCCAGCCCTCCGAAATTAAGATGGCGTGGACGTTGGTGTCGGCAAATGCTTCTAAGAGTTCGTCATGGTGCCTAGGCACACTTTGGGCATTAAGGTGACAAACATTTAACAACTTAAAGGACTCCGAAAAATTTTGACGTATTTTATCTCCTAGCGTGTCACCGAGCGAATGAAAACTGTCGTCGGAAGAAGTTTCAGCAGAATCGTAAGCAGAACGATATGAAGATTCATCATCAGATGACATAAATTAAGTAATATAATAATAATAAAATAAGAAGTATAATATATAAATTATTATATGGATAAAATATAAATAAATCAGAAGCACAGAATTATATAAAATATATATGTATATAAAACACACTTCTCCAGCACCACCCGCCAACCGACCGACACACACGACAATAAAAAACACAAAAACAGATAACAGAAGCACAAGAATACCAAAAACAAGCCAAACAAAGCTACAAAAAGAAAACAACACAACAAAATCGATACAAAAAAATATTAATATTGAAGGAGACAGATTAAAAACACAAACATATAAAAAAAAAAAAACAACGAAATACAAATGCACGAAGTATAGATAGAAGGAGTCCGAACGTAATGTTGAACGAATGGTCTCAATTTAAGGGACAGATTTTTTGCCGGTAGAGCGCGCCATTTTTCAAGGAGTACTCGTTTGAATTCTATTATATTTATAAATAATATTATTATTTATTTATAAATAATATTATGTATTTAATTAAATGTATTTAATTAAATTAAATTCAACATTCACGAACCAGCGCGTGTTTACATGTAATAATAATAATAGCATCGGTACGCCCTGAACACTTGCGCAGCCAGTGGCAGAAAATAGAACTATGATCTGGGTTTATTATTGTGTACACGAAATATTATGGAAAAGCCTATACCGTTCGGACTCCTTCTATCTATACTTCGTGTACAAATGATTAAAGTAAAGAGAAAAAAAAAAGTTAAATACGTAAGTTTCTGAACGAGAAAGAAACTGTCAGTTCTGTCATCTGTCACTTCATTCTGTTGTTTTTTGTGTTCTATAATACTTTTTCCCTTCGTGTAAACTCTTCACTCTGTAATTTTGTACAAAAAAATAATATTAGACTGTAGATACGTGTGTTATAAGTTTTTAACATTTACTAACATTTTATGTAATTTATTGTAGATAAGTATACTAACCTCCTGACTCAGTATTGGTCTCTGTATATAGTTTAAATTTCTAATTAAATTACCTTGGTTGTCGGAATCTCCCAAAATTTCAACCGATCTACACGTTGGTAGACAAACACCACAACCCCTTTAGTTTGTGACACTATCACTAAGGATATTGGCAGAGTCGCGACTTAAACACTACGATAAGTCGCTTCTAAAGAAGCCATCAAACAAGAACAAGAACAATTCTGTTGTGTCAGTGCCAGTGTCATACAAAGAGTAAAATAATATAGATATAACAAGAGGGGCTGCTCTATGCCCAAACGTGCATGTATGGAAAGTGCTGCCGCTGGTGATTGTTGAAGACAACTTTTTGTGACGTCATAGGTATATACCTATAGCTATTCATAGGGAGCTATACGTAGCATTGTTTACTTGTAAAACTCACTAAGTATTTTTAGATAATGAGCTAAATAATATAATAAATTTAGAATGTAATCCATAAAATAAAATGTCTTCTAACATTTAATACAATACTTAGAATGGTTGACCTTATAAATAAATAATATTAACAGCTCAGCATCTTCTAAAAATACTTAGTGAGTTTTACAAGTAAACAATGATACATACATTATTGCATACATGGTTTAGAAAGATTAATAAAATGTGTTAACAACTCTACATCATCTGAAAATATACTTAGTTACTTTTATTGAGAAGCTTACAGCACATTATAGAAATTTGAATTGATGAAAACCAATATACAAAAGGCTAGGATTTTCCTCTTTTTTTATACGATAATATACACATAAAACAGCTGCTTGAAATTCTGTCCAAAATGCTTTATTTATATTATACAAATAACTAATATCATGTACACAAAAATACTAAAACATATGCAAGACATACTAAATCAAAAGCGTATATATTCGCAATCAGGTACAGGTACAGACACCACACGCAGAAAAAATTGTAAGTTCAGATATCATATATCTATCATACCTATTATGGAGCCACTTTGATTATAAGAACAGCCTTTGAAAAATGGTTTTTGATTATAAGATTTATATTATATCTACTATGCCGCGCAGACCAGGCGTATTAGCAACAGTTAATAATCTTCATGGAATACTAGAACTTAATTACAGGACATGCTTAAGTTGAAAAATTTTACAGATACAATATTACAATACGTTACCATATTACAGTACCCAAGTTCTTACATTTAATGTGACAGAATATAACACTACAGTACTTAGTTCTTACATTTAATGCGACAGAATACAATACTACAGTACCTAGTTCCTATACTTAATGAATGCACATAATTATTTAGAAGTTTTATAGTTATTGTAATACGTTTTTGCCGATATTTTAATAACATTTTCTCCTTCGTAATTAATTTTATCATCAACTATTCTATTCACAGATCGGCATCAACTATATATAATTATGTTAATACATGTATCTACAAAACAATTTTTTACGTCTTGTTGGTGAACCTCACAATTAAAAAAATTGAAATCTGAAAATATTTCTATGAAGTACTTTACAATTTGTTAAACATTCTTATTATGGCATTCATTATTTAATGTGCCAATTGTTATGCCTTGTATATCCTGAAAACAAGCTGTTAGATTTTTAGACTTTTTTAAACACACTTTGTTAGGGCCCATCCACATACATAAACTCTTTGATCGGCCTCTGCATCTTATACATTTTTCGTATTTATTACACAATCCAGAATCAATCAATAAATCAATTATAATTTTTGGGGATGATGAGGATACATCGCTCTTTTCCTTCTTGTTTAATAAAAATGTGAGAGACTGTAAACATTCATTGTAGCCTTCTTCACAATTTGCGTTTAAGGAATGCGTTAATTAGTATTAAAATTATTTATTATTAGACTTTTAAATGCTCCTTCAAATCCCATGCAGTTAAGCATAACATTTCTCGCGCCTGAATTTGATCGAATTGAACCTGAAGAATGCTCTATTCATTTATATCATACAAGTAACTAATATCATATCTTTATCTGATGATAAGGAGCCTTCTTCTTCTGGTAAGCGAAAGTTTTATCTGAAAAATAAATAGTAAACAAATTAATTTAATAAATAACAGTGAAAGTGGGTGTTTCTTTGTGACATTTTCACGCTAAGTCAACTAAATGAAATTGTATGAAACTTGGTGATGAAGTGGGGTGGTAACACTGGTATCCTTAATCAGACACCAAACAGTTGTTCTAAACATTAACCACATATTTTTTTAAATACTGGTACCAATTCCACATCCACAACTAAACTTAACTAAATAATTAAAACAACTGTGGCGTATTTTGATTAATTGGCTGTTTCGTACTATACATTTATATTAATAAATAAATCGTTAGTCTACATTACACAGTTTTTATTATAACAAAGATAAGATTGCATTGCCGAATTCTGATAATGACGCTATCAATTTTCATTTTTAGTTAACCTAAGTTTAGTTGTGCGCATAGTTTCGGTACCATTGTCTAATTTGTAAAGATCCAATTAATGTTGTAAATTGTTTACCTGCAATATAATAATATGTCATCATTGATGTAATTTTGTACTCTGATGAACCTGGCGATGGCTCTTTTTGATCCACTGTACTAGTTATGTCAGTGACATCAGGTAAAGTTCAAACTTGTCCACAATCCCTGACAAGAGTGCAGTAATTGTGATCAGCCTTTACAAAAGTATTGAGTGATTTTCAAACACCTGTAATGCATTTCAATTTTAATACAAGTAAATACTGTAAATTTTGTTTACTAATATGCAATGCAGGTGAAGCTTAGAATCAGTGGTGGATTTACACTAGGGGCAGTCGGGGCTAGCGCCCAAGGCGGCAAAATTTGGAAGGTGGGAAAAAAAATTCTATAAATTAACTAATTCTTTTAAATAAACATTCTATCTTTCAAGAAATATAATTTAAGTATTATGTATCAAATTAAAATTAAAATAAATATTATAATATAGGAAATTTAAGTAAAAACTATTCAAATAGTTTAATTTATTTATTTCCATAAAGGTTTGAAAAAATTAAAGTTAATATTTTTATTTTCTGGAATTGATAAATTTATGTAGTTTTTTTGAAGAATTAAAAATATTTTCAAATTATGTATGTCTTTTTGATAACAGAAACTTTTATTGATTAATGATCATCATCATCATAACATCACGCCTTTTTCCCATGGGGGTAGGCAGTACATTATTTTAGTTTCTAAAAATACATTAACAAATTGTAACAATATAAAGAATTTTTTTAATTTATATAAGGTAAAACATACATAATTTTATCTACTACTAGACTAAAGTTTTAATTATATAAACTTAGTTTTGCTTGCTATATTGTATACTACCTCTATAATAATTATGTATTTTATGTTATTTTATATATAATGTTATTGATTTTATGTAGTCTGAGCACAATGTAATATGATATAGTTTATGGTAAAAGTCTATTTTTACGGTCAATGTAAAATTAAAATCGAATGTGGGTAAACCCTGTAATAACTGATTGTAGAAGACACATTACAGCTCAGTCTCACCCGTGACCATAGTGACTACAAAGTCTCCGAAACGTCGGGCTAAAATTAAAACAAATATACGCGTCTAAATCCGTAAAAAGTAGTTTTATTTATGCAAATGAGTCGCGCAAGTGTTAGAAAATATTCCGTTAGATTTAGTAATTTTTTGGCCCGAATGTGTCCGCCATGATCACAGTTAGAGCATTGCCTGCAAGTTGAAGCGATGTATCACTTCATCACTGTTTTGGTGAAGTTCAGCTCAATGGAGAAGCTTAAATAAATACGTCATACAATAAAATAAAAATAAAATTAATGCCATTTTGGAACAACATTTTAATTTTAAAAATAAAAATATAACGGAGATAAAAAATTCATTTAAAAAATTCATTCAGTTCACAGGGGGCGGGAAATTTTTATGGACTGAGGCGCAAATTTTCCAAATACGCCCCTGGTTAAAATTAACATAATTTATTAATATAATTATGACTGCAACAATTTTCATGACACTTGATATGCAGAAAGTTTCAAATCAATCTAGCTCAGTTTGTAAACAAATGTTGTTTCGTTGGTGTGATAATTAACAAAAATCAAATATAATCTTGACTAAATATCCACCACTAATGAAACCATCATCCATCAATAATCCACAAAATTCTTAGTAACATTTTCTTAAAGTACATTAAATAAATAAATAAATATTCATGGACATTTCACACAATGTCCTCTGGTCCCAAGCTAAGCTTATATGCTTGTGTTATGGATACCAGAATACGGATATAATACATAAACTACTTTTCTTTTGTAAATACATACTTATAATACATAGTAAACACCCAGACGCAGTACAAACATTTGTATGACAATTAAAAACATCACACAAATGATTGTCCTGACCGGGAATCGAACCCGAGACCTCATGATCGGTAGTCCGTTATATGAACCACTACACCACGAGGCCCGTCGTCACAATAAAATAAGCTGTCAGATACTACTAATACTAGAGCTAATTTTGGTCGACAAGATATTTTACCTTTCAAAGGAAAAGTTTCTACTTACGATTTAAATTTACTGCTTGTACAGATGGTGGATTATGACGAATATTACTTGAATCATCATCCACCTGCCCTCATCCCATTATTTATATACTCGTATACATATAATATCTTGAATACAGACTCGAAATAGTGAACAAACACATAGGTACTCTTTTGCCGCCGTATATTTTCGTAGGATAAATTTATTTTAGCTGTTCACTTCCAATATCCTTTATCCAAGCAGCAAATAAAGGATGTTTTGAGGTTATGGAAACCCCTGAATCGATATACGAATACAAACTGAAAATAAGACAAAATGTTAATAAGTATAACAATAATCACAACTATATTGCTTGATTAGTTCATCCACTGCACATTTAAAGCATCACAAACAAAACTTACCTAAAGCATCTCAAACAAAATTTCTACGATGTTCAACCGTTGCCACGATATGGAAGTAAAGTTAATTTATTGGGTAACTAACGAAACTAATAAGGAAACAAATTTTAATTAGAGAAAATTTGACGAATTTAACTCAAGTTTGATATTTGATATGAATCATTATTAATAAATACACAATAAATTATGCAAGAGTTTCGAATTTGTAAGCCGCCATAACTGTCAAACTTTGCTGTCAATCTTGAAGTTAAAATTGACAACTGACAATTATGACAAGAAAGATGGCAGCGAATCATAGACAAATGAATGAAAAACTGCTACAGAGTACTAAAAAAAACCATACGTGAGTCTGGCAATAATCAGTGGGTTGCCACAAGGGATAAAAAATACCAACATGATGACGTCATCCAAAATGGCGGGCAAAAAAAGTTCTTCGACAACCTCTAGATGGCACGAAGGTGACGAAAATATAGGCTTGTTCTAAGCGAACCGCCCCTGGTGTCATACAAAGCCACTGCCCGGAATCTTAGAAGAAACCATAGACAACTATTTTGTGACAGCGGACGTCAGAGGAAATTTGAGGAAACTTAGGTTTTGAAAGGCGTCATGTCTGTCCATGACATTAATTTTAGTGTTGCCATTGTTCAGCACAGACTAATATGTTCTAAACTTTCTGTGATAGGTTTTAAGAGCACAGATTTGATCCATGATTCAAATTTGTAAGTACATATGCGGCGGCCACAAACCGGGAGACGAGGATAGATAGTAGCCTTGGAACCACCTCTGGTTCATAGGGCTCCTCCAAAGAACTAACCTCTCAAACTAAACTAAATTCATTCATCAAATTAAATTCTCCAAAAAATCTAATTATAAAAGGGGTGACGATTTTTGTCTTTAATTCATACATTGTGATGATTTATTTGGGGTCTTGGGATTGAAGGAGTGCAAACGGCGCAGGGTCTCGAAGTTTGGCGTTTTTTTAAGGAGCCCTATGTGATGTAGTGGAAGAATAAGAGCTTTTTAGAGAACTTTTGTTTCTTTATTCTTTCTGTGACTGTCGCCGTTTGTCAACTTGTCACCTGTGTCGTCACATGGTTGTCACCATTGTATAATTTGCCCTTATTTTAATTAGCAATTTTTTACATCTTATTTGTTTTAATTATAATTTCAGTTATAAGTTAAATTTATCAGGAGTATATTCTGCGAGAATATCTTCTCTCATCAAAACTGCAATATTCCGTATATGTTTTATCATGAAGACGACATGCTGTATTCCTAAATGCAAAAGCAAGCGAAAGAATGTGGCTCTGCACCAATTTCCGATTCGAGAAACAGTCACCAAGAAGTGTATTTAGAGTATTGACTCTGCTCTTTTGAAGGGCCTTTCGGAAGATCAAGTAAGATCGTCATATGTGTGTAACAAACACTTTGAACTACGATTTGTTACGACGCTGGCAATTCTCATATTCTACTATATTCTTAAAAGAGGAAATTGAGACTGACGCATTTGCTACTAGTTATGAATCTCAAGGCTCATCGGCTATTCAGGGTGTCAGTTAGTACCCGGGTTTTCTGCTTTAATTTAATTTATTAAGTCAGCTAGGTAATTTCAAAGTTAACAATTTACTGTTGTAAATTCTGTTTCTGTTTCTGTTGTCCGTATAGTGAAGAATGCAAGTGTCGCCACCCCTTTATGTTCCTAGGGTGCTGTAAAAGTTAGCTAAGGAATATTGTACACATATAACATCCTCTGTCAGAGACGAAAATTTATTGTACGTTATAAAAAATAAAATTGTTATTTTAAATAATCGTCCGCCATTTGTTAACACGAGGCATAAGCACAATCTTGTAATGCATGTAACTCGACTATGTTAATGATAATAAAATAAATCTTTGGAGTAAGTAGTTCTGGGGCAATACATATTGTTTAGTTTTTAAAAGTACATATATTGGCTTGCTCTGACCTTGATAATAAGTGTACCTATATAATATTTATATTTAAAAGTGTATTTTCGTAGATATGTTCATTCTGTTTTGTCATTTACAATAAAATAATTCGGTAATCACATAGTTGTAATTTTATTTTTGCATCTAAATAATTATCTATTGTGTAAAATATGTGGCTACATAGCTATAACATGTGGTCTAAGCATGTGGTTATTATCTAACATGGCCTAATTATTATTGCTGTACTCAGTTGACAGAAGGTTGACAGTTGAGCAGTCAAATGACAATCAAATGACAGTTGTCAGAATGCAAAATACCCCTCCTCTATAATTTACCCGTTCTTCTAAGTTTCCCACGAAGTATAGATAGAAGGAGTCCGAACGTAATGTTGAACGAATGGTCTCAATTTAAGGGACAGATTTTTTGCCGGTAGAGCGCGCCATTTTTCAAGGAGTACTCGTTTGAATTCTTACGCGGGAAATTTTATTGCTATTGACACCTGTGGAAAAAAATATTTAATTAAATTAATATTTAATTTAATAATAATAATAAAATTAAATTCAACTTTCACGAGCCAGCGCGTGTTTACATGTAATAATAATAATAGCATCGGTACGCCCTGAACACTTGCGCAGCCAGTGGCAGAAAATAGAACTATGATCTGGGTTTATTAATGTGTACACGAAATATTATGGAAAAGCCTATACCGTTCGGACTCCTTCTATCTATACTTCGTGAAGTTTCCCTTCTGATACGTAGTATCTTCTATCTATTCTGTGTACAAAGCAAATCTGAGTTCTTAAAAGGTTCTTAAACTAACTTGATTGTCTGGTATCTTCTATCTATTATTCTATTCTGTGATGCATACATAACCTATAAAATTAAAAATAAAATATGTTTTAGTATGGATTTATCAGAAATTGTATAGTTCTCTTAGTAGTCTGTGATTGTATTATTTCATTTAAATAATGGAGCAGTTAACATTGTGTAGAATTTGTTTAATCAAAGATGTGCGTATGCATTGTCTAGTTGACACTGACTTACAAGAAATATACGAGTTACTGACTGGCAAGTTGGTAAGTGTATGTCGGCGAGAACGCCAAATTAACTTTTCATATTTGATATATACAAAAGCCATAAACTAAAAGAAGTTGAAGTTGAAGTTGATTGTTTAGTAATTTTTATTTAGGATTAGTTTACGTAGCGTAACACAATAGATTAACACTTATTATTTTAACATTTAAACATTAATATATATATGGCCAATAAAATATATAGTAGGGCGCCCATAATAATAATAATATAGCTTTTTATTTCCATACCTTTTGATACATTTCAAATGGTGTTAGTAATGTTAATAGTTGCTTATTCTTAGGTTAGTATTTTGTTAGTAGGTATGGTCCCTGTTTGGGTGAAAGCCTCCTCCAACTTCTTCCATCCTTCTTTGTTTTGGGCCCTTGTCATCAGTCCCTGCCAGCCACCTCTACGATATCATCTGCCCATCTTTTCTTTTGGTGTCCTACGTTTCATTTGCCTGTGGGGCCTTGCCACTTAGTGGTTTTCCATCTCCTGTCTTGATACCTGGCTAAGTGGCCTGCCCATCTCCATTTTTGTTGTAATGCATATTGGAGAGCATCAGTCAGCTTGGTTTTCTTTCTGATATCTGTGCTTCTTGTTTTATGTATCCTCCTAAGCTTTAAGATACTCCTCTCCATTGCACGTTGGCAGGACTGGATTTTGTACCTCGAAAGTGGTACCTTAATATATATATAAATATATAAGGAAGAAAAAAAAGAAAACTAAGGTATTTTAAAAGAAAAGAATTAAAAATTTAATGATAAAAAAAAGTATAGTGGGGGGCGAGTACATAAAATTTTATTTAAGGTCGTGGTTCGTCCTTAAGACCTGTTTCTACTCCCGCAGTGCGTTACCTCCCTAGAATGTGGAGGGCCGATGGTGGGAGGCGGCGAACGCGTGGAGTGGCAGTCCAGGTGGTGTGATGCTCGGTGTCCCGGAGCCTCCGTCGAAAAGAGCAGCAGGATTCCGGGTTCCAGTTGGGACTTCTCTTAATTATCTTCGGCTTTACAAGCCGTAACAGTGCACCCTAAAGCGGGTTATCGCTGCACTAAAATAATGTGCCTTTAAGGCAACAATAATTAATTAATATATAATTATATTAGAATCAATTATATCGAAAATGAAGGTTTCACTAGGGCGCGAAACAGTTCTTGAGCAGTCTGATATAATGTGGCAGCTGATCTGAGATGTCGTTAGTGAGAGTGTCAGTTTGACGGCAATCAGCTGTCATGTGTGTATGAAGTTAGCTACTGTTTGTCAAATGAAGGCGCGTTCAATTGAATCGAAAACATTATTATTATTCGCGCAAATAATGAATGGATTAATATTAGGTCATGTAACGCTTCGTTACAATTTTACATTTCACGTTGTTGGTGAACACCCACGTCTGTGATCCATATGTTATGTTTGGCAAGATACATGTGTCCATTATAATTTTTTTCATTTTTAGACTATAATTTCCTTTTAAGATTTCCTTTTGTGCCCAGTATTTCTTCCATGATATGTTTATCCTTCGTTCAGCTTCATTTTCATTGCTTTTAGGATTGAAAGACACCTGTTTTCCTAAGTATATGTAATCTTCTACATAATCTATAGTACTGCTTTCTACTGTTATTGGTATTTGTCTGCTGTTTGTCATTATTTTTGTTTTTGTTGCATTCATTTCTAATCCTACTTTTTTGCTTTCTTTATTTAGGCAATGCAGCATATTTTCTAGGTCTGTAGCAGATTCACTAAAGAGGACTATGTCATCTGCGAATCTCAAATGCGAGAGACGTCTATTCAGTATGGTTGGGCCTTTAGTTTTCCAGTCTATGTTTCCAAAGGTATCTTCGAAGACAGCTATAAAGATTTTGGGAGAAAGTGGGTCTCCTTGTCTCACACCTCTTTGTATTGCAAATTCATCTCCTTCCTTTTCTAGTTTTATTCTGCTAACGCTTTCAGAGTAGATGTTCTTGATGATTCTTATATTCCTTAAATTGTTTTTAATTTGTCTTCCACTTTGTTATTTCTTAGTGCATTCCAAATAGATGTGTGTGATATACTGTCGAACGCCTTGGAATAGTCAACGAATGCTATGTATAGCGGTCTATTAAATTCTTTGAATTTTTCTATTACTTGTTCTATGACTTGTATATGGTCATTTGTTGAGTATCCTGGTCGGAAACCTTCCTGTTCAATTGGTTGATTTTTATCTATTTCTGGTGCTATTCTGCTTAGTAAAATCGCTGAGAACAGTTTGTATATGGTTGATAGTAGGCTAATCGGTCGGTAGTTGTTGATATCTAATGGATTTCCTTTCTTGTATAGTAGAATGATGTTTGATCGGCACCATTGTTTTGGAATTTTTTCCGATGTGATTATGTTGTTGTAAAGTTTTGCAAAAGCTGGTAGTAGAATGGGTGCTCCAATTTTTAGGGTATCATTTGTTATATGGTCAGGTCAGGTCCTGGACTTTTTTCGCTTTTGAGATTTTTTATGTGTGTCATTATTTCTTTCTCGTTTATCGGTGTCAGTGGTGTTTCTTTTTCTCTTTCTGTATGTAAGTTGTTTATTGTAGCTGTATTATCTGTTTCATGTTTTTTAAATAGTTGTTCGAGTTCATCTCTTGGTTCTTTTGATTTATTTTTTGTTATCAAAATTGTTGTTCTTTTAGATATTAGGTCTAATGTTTCTTCGCTGAGTATTTTTTGTTTTTGGGTCTTAGTTTTTAGTCCAGTATTTGTACATCTTCTATGGTATCTATTGATTCATACAGGATTCATACAGTGCTATTGAATTTTCGTTTAGGTTTTTCAAGTACATTGACTTTTCATTTTCGGTTTTCAGAATGTTGGATGTAGTGAAAGATCTTCGACTGATTTTAATATTGTCTAGTGTTAGGGAGCATCTTAGTAGTCGGTGGTCAGATGAAAAATTTACTTTGTTAAGTACTTCTACGCCAATTATGAGTCTTCTGTTATTGCTTAAAATGAAATCAATTTCATTTTTGGTTCTTTTGTCTGGCGATATCCAAGTCCATTCTAGAGCTTTCTTTTTCTTGAAATATGTGTTCATTACTGACAACTTGTTTTCATGTGCATATTGTATAAGAACTTCCCCTCTTGCGTTACGTTTCCCGTATCCATATTTTCCCATTATCATGTTCTCATGGGGTTTTGGATACCCTATTTGTGAGTTAAAATCACTCATGACAATGAAGTTCTTATCAGCAAGTTCGTGAGCTTTCATCAAGTCGTCATAGAATTTAGTTAGTTCCTCTTCTGTTGAGCTTTCAGTGGGAGCGTATACTTGGATTAGTGTTAGGTATGTTTCTTTAAATTTTAATCGTAATAGGGCTACTCTCTCTTATATCCCAGTAAATACTACAATGTTTTCTTTAAGGTGTTTTTGTATAAGGAAGCCTACTCCATGTAAACCTGCAGTTTCTCCTACGTAACAGAAGATATAGTTCTGGTGTTCTTCAATGTTACTTTCCATTTTTTTAACCTCTGCTAATCCTATGACATCCCAATTAAATTGTTAGCGTTATTTAGTTCTATTAATCTCGTTGGCTTTGACAGTGATCTTACATATTTTCAAACTGGCTTTTTTTGTTTTTATGTTACTTTCCGAATCTTCTATTGTTTTTCTTTTTATTTTTCCTTGTTTGACTATTTTGTCTATTTTGTTTTTCTCTGAGTGGAGGGTATTGGTCTCGTTCCACATGGTGACCAGCCGGGTTGGGGAGTTTAGTTTGGGCGCCTATTATATGTACTTGTAACAAGTTTGTTATATTTTACGTTGCTCCCATACCAGCAGTGGTATTCATTCCTCCAATAAAAATAGAGGAGCGCTGTCACGTGATCAAGATTCACCGAAAAATCACTTCATTTTTCTTACTGAATACCACTGCAGATATATTTATTATTGTTGTCAGTTGGAAACAAGAGAGAGAAGACCAGTAGATGCGTGCTACGTGTGCTGCGCGAGACTTCGCAACTGTCTCCAGCTGAGGAGCGCCTGTCTTCACAGTGAGGAGCTGTTCACTCACTTGTTGGACAATGATGATGTAAGATCTGACTGTTAACTGTGTCTCTCTATACGGATGTATCTGTGATGAATATATAAATATAGGAGCAGGTTCATAATACAGGTTTATGTTTCAGTTTGACGTAAAGCCAATACGAGTTTTGAGAAATCTATGTAAAGTGTCATTCACGCCTGTGAGTTTGGGCGCGGTGGTTCACAGGGAACTGCAACCTAAACCTGATCCTTCACCAACGACAGGTGACCAACTAGATGAGGAACATGTTGGAGATAATATTGTAGAACAAGGAATGTGCACTCAATTAATACAACAACAACATATCAAATGTGAAGATGTCACTTTAGAAGATGATGACAGCATTCCAAATGTTGAAAATGAAGGAATGTGCAATCTGTTAACAAAACAAGAACATATGAAATGTGAACATGTAAGTTCAGAAGATGATGAGTTAGATTACAGCATCCAGACTACAGAAGTACAAACTGACTCAGCTTCAGATAATTCTTGTTTAGAACATGATCCTCTAGAGAGTGATATTTCTAAATCTAATCACAGCATCTCATCAGTAAATCTTCATGATTTATGTACCAAAACTGTTAAGATTGTGTTACACCGATTGGACTTAAACAGTTTACATAAAGGTATGTCTAGATTTAAGCACAATATAAACATACTACACAAGTCTCACTTCAAAAATAATTGTGCGTCAATAACTTAACTGAACTAAAATAGAATTATATTAATATAAATTGTTATTCTATAATACACTGTTTTTTAAAAAGAAAGTTCAGTTAACATTGACGTGTTGTTGTTTAGCAAAATATTCGTACATATTTCAAATAATAACTATTGAATAATAAAGATTACTATTCAATTGTTATTATTATACAGAAAGCTTCGATCACTAATATTCTAGATAAACAATCAGTGACAAAAAATGTCCTTACCGAATGAGCGCCCACTCGAACATTTGGGTGCGCTTTTAATTTAGTAGCGTTCCAACGCTCCGACGGTAAACATGCCTCAGTGCTCCTTTAAAAAGTGTAAAAATCACACATCCGGGACGCTAAAGAAGGATGGAATTTCATATTTTCGGTATGTATTAATATTAACATTATTAAATTGTTATCACTGTATTGTAAATACTGATATTTTGTCTAGAAATCATCGTAAAAACATTTTTTAAATTAATTCGTAATAAATAACAGGAGTTATAAGGCATCTGAATTGTAAAGACCTTTACTTAATGTTTTTAATCATAGTATCACAACCCACTTAAATTGTTCGAGTTATGTGCGTTGACTGTATTCCATTTGTTGGAGACGCTATTGTTTTATTATTTTTTTTATTAATAAAGTATTATTGTTTTTTTTCTTGTTTCATGAGACTTTTTTACTGTCTAAATATTATAGAACATTTTATAGATTTAATTTAGAATAAGTGAATGTAATAAAATTAAAGATGTAAGATTTTTTGTTTTTAGCTTTCCTCGAGATCCGGTTAGGTGTGGAGAATGGATATCGGTTATAGCACGCCAAAGATCGGAAGAATTCTGAGATTAGCGCGTTCAAACAAATAAACAAACTCTTCAGCTTTATAATATTAGTATAGATACACCATAGATTAGAATATGCTTTAATATACCATACCAATTTATATATACCAATATGTATACCAATTTTTTAAAACAAGTTGAACAAAATTTAAATTACAGTAACAAAAATTATTCGGCAGTTCGACTCCACTCATTCCTTGTCCAAGCGACGAGCCTCGGTCGTAAAATTTTATTGCTTTTTATTACCACTTTGTAATTCTGACTTTAAAATGAGCGTGTAAGGTTGAATTTGTTTTGATATAGATTGACCAGTGGGTACCTGTCATAAAAATTTATTGCTTTTTGTAAGTAGCTTTGTGAATACAAGGTCAAAACAATTGGCGACAGTTTTTAGAGAACTTTTGCATGGGATTGTTTATCTAGAATATTAGTGATCGAAGACAGAAAGCAGTAATATTGGATACGGCTCGGATTGTGAGGAGGTTCATCTCCCTGGATCCTCAGCCACCGGTGGCTTGGCCCCTGTATTGTATTGCATCTCCCCATCACTTCCCGTGGGTTTCGTAAAAGGCGACTAAGGGATCACCAGGATAACGGGCAGCAACGTTCTCCTGAGTAACACAACATCTACTGCGATCGCCAACCCGCCTGCCAAGCGGGGCGATTATGACAATAACCCCCCACATGACACAAGGCAAAACCACAATGGCCTCGAGCCACGGCGACCCCGCTATTCCGGCTCACGGTGGCGGACTTGGTAACGGTGGGGTACGGGGTGCTAAGAATCTCCGGTCGAGATCCGGCCACCAAACATAAAATACTCTGGCCCTGGTAACACACAACATCCGCACGCTCAGGACTGACGAGAAGATCGCTGAGCTGGAAGAGGAATTGAGCAAGATTCGGTGGGACATTGTTGGGTTGTCAGAAGTCTCTTCCAATTCAATTGGGGAAAGTAGTGGAGAAGGAATGTTTGGGTTTGGCAGAGAAGTTATATAATCCACCGTCTGGCATTTAGTGACGTTGTCGAGGTTATCTGGAGTGACGAAAAAGTCATTAAGGTCATCTAATGTAACTGTTTGGGGTAGGTGAGTTGGAGCCGATTTACCTATTCCAAGAGTCCCGAGAGATTTCCACACTTGAGAAGGAGAACAAGAAGAAGAGATATTAAGAAGTATATGACGTCGTTTCGCATTGCGTATCATCTAGTTACAACGATTCCTTGCAGCCTTATATTATACGCGACCTAACCCGAATTAGAGCGGCATTTTTTATATTTACTTTTATTATTTATATAGATAGTAATCAAATTAGGCCACCACATTAGTCACTCGATTGAATTTATATATTTTTACGTACTAGAGCTACGGAACGGTATTCCGAGGTCGTGGGTTCAAGTCCCGCTTGCGGTAATCACTTTTTCCACCGTAATTCAATTTATTAAGTAAAAGCATAGCATGTCAATTGCAAAATTAATAAATTACTTTAGTTATGTTATATCCAATTGTGCGGTACTCACTGGAGAACTGCGCATCTCACGCCAAAAGACAATTTTTTTTTTATTCATTTGCTATCAGTCGAAAGACTATAATAAAATTAAATATGTTGCAATTATAGAAGACGTTTGCGTGTAGTAAGGCAACTGCCCTATTCACGGCGTTTGGGGGAAAACATGTTTCCTTTTCAATCTCTTCACATTGCTATTCTGTAGTAGCGACTGGGCCAGAGGATTAGCATGCACAGAGAGTCTATTCCTGTACTTGATTTTGTTGCGATCAATTTCTTCAAAAACAGTTGGCATATTTAGATAATCGTGGATTTCGCTATTCCTGGTACACCACGGTGCTCCAAATATTATCCTTAAGATGGCATTTTGCGCTCTCTGAAGACGCTGAATGTTAGATTTACTGGCATTTGACCACATCTGTATTCCCTAAATTCAGATTGGCTTTATTAAGGCACTGTAAACCAACAGCTTATTGTTTAAGGACAACGCGGACAGTTTGCCCAACAGCCAAAGCAGGTTCTTGAATCGGTAGTTAATATCATCTCTTTTTATTGCAATATGACACAGCCATGTGAGGCGCTGGTCCAGAATCCAGATGAAAGCCCAAATACTTAATACAGTTGGTTTGTGGTAGAGGATCATTCCCTAGGTGGACAGGTGGACATATTCCCTTTCTGAGGGTAAATGTTATGTGATTTGATTTAGTGGCGCTAGCTTTCATTTGCCATTTTCTTAGCCACAAATAAGTCTTATCAAGCTGTTGCTGTAGTTGATGGCTAGCTGTGTGGGGATCTCGACTACAAGAAAGGAAAGCAGTATCGTCTGCGAATGTAGCAGTGGTAACTATTGAGGCTAGTTCAGGCAAGTCGCAGGTGAAGATGTTATATAACACCGGCCCGAGCACCGAACCCTGGGGCACTCCAGCTTGGCATTTATATAAAGATGATCTAGCATTGCCATGCTTAACTTGGAAGCATCTATCACTTAAATAAGATTGAATGATTGGAAAAATTGAGTGAAGTAGAAGCTTTTTAACTTTACATAACTAGCCCTTATGCCAGACTCTCTCAAAAGCCTGCTGAATATCCAGGAAGGCGGCCGAGCAGTACTCTTTTTTCTCCAGACAGAGACGGATAGTGTTGTAGACCCTATGCATCTGCTCTGTTGTGGAGTGACTCTTGTGGAAGCCAAACTGATGGTATAATATTCTTTTCTTCGACAAGGCTATTCAGTCTTGAGAGAAATATCCCGCTCCCAGAGCTTGGAAAGGACTGGTGTGAGGCTGATAGGCCTATATGACGATGGTTCATTAGGTGGCTTCCCAAGCTTGTGAATCATAATAATCTCGGAAAATTTCCAGGTAGTCGGAAAGTGGTGGATTCTCATGACGGCATTGAATAGGGTTGTCAGGAATACTAAACATTTTTTTGCAAGCTCCTTTAGAATACGTGGGGTGATAGATAAACACATACGGAATTTTTCAAATCAGCGCAGTGGTTCCTGAGATTAGCGCGTTCAAACAAAAAACTCTTCCACTTTATAATATTAGTTTAGATTGAATTTAGTTTTTGTTTTGCTTTGTCTTTTCATATCAGCTTGTATATTTATATAATACTAGCTGACCCGGCAAACGTAGTTTTGCTGTAGTAAAAAAAAAGGTTTGAAAAATAGATGTTGGCCGATTCTCAGACCTACTGAATACGCATGTAAAATTTCATAAAAATCGCTCTAGCCGTTTCGGAGGAGTACGGTAACTAACACTGTGACACGTGAATTTTATATATTAGAAGATTTATGTCTAAGTTAAGGTAGGTTAAATGACGCCAGTGGAATTGGTACCACTGTCAGCTAATAGTTGTATTGTTTCAGATGCTGCTGTCACTGAGAAACTGACATCAGATGATCTGGAAGATACTTCTACAAGTACTAGTTTAAACAATCAACCACAACAACTAATAGTTAAAGCAAATACTTTACAGGAATTTAAGAAAACAGAACAAATGTCAAGTGAGGCACACTGTAGCCGCGACAGCGATGCCTTTAATATAATTCACACACACACTGGTGACAAACCATTCAAGTGTGGCGATTGCGGGAAAAGCTTTAGTACACGCTCATATTTAAAACGTCATATTCGCATGCACACTGGTGAAAAACCATACAAGTGTGACATATGTGAAAAGCGGTATGGACATAATTGTCATCTATTAACTCATATTCGCACACATACTGGAGAAAAACCATTCAAGTGTGACATTTGTGGAAAAGGGTTTGCACAAAAATTTGGTTTATTAACTCATTTTCACACACACACTGGAGAAAAACCAATCAAGTGTGACATTTGTGGAAAAGGGTTTGGACATAAGGATAATTTAATAACTCATATTCGCACACATACTGGAGAAAAACGATTCAAGTGTGACATATGTGGAAAAGGGTTTGGATACAATGGTAATTTATTAACTCATATTCGCACACATACTGGTGAAAAACCATACAAGTGTGACATTTGTGAAAAAGGATTTGCACTGAATAGTTCTTTAACAATGCATAACCGTACACACACTGGAGAAAAACCATTCAAATGTGACTTATGTGGGAAAGTTTTTGCACGGAAGATTCAGTTATTAAATCATAATCTGAAGCACACTGTCGGAAAACAATTTTAATGCAACACATGTGAGAAAGATTTTAGTGATTAAAAAGTTTTAGGAATCATATTAGCAACACTTGTTGCAAACCATACAAATGTGGGAAAGGTTTTGAAAATAACAATAGTTTATTAATCCATTGTCACACATGCACACTAACAGGGCCCCGAGTCGGGTGTTTCAATGGTGTCACAATTGTACCACAATGGCACCATTATGGCGCCATTGTGAAGTTTTTGGTAGTCTACTATTACTTTCTTGTCATAGTGGTGCCATTACGACTTCATCATTGACTTGCCATTGTGAAAATGACATAAATTGCTAGTCTCGTACACAACTGCTTCACAATTGCAATTCAATGACTGAAATGTTTCGGTAGTCTGCTATTTTGAATTTGACAGTAATATTTTGAAATTGTCCTGTGTCGACAGATTGCCATAAATAAAAACTAGATAGATAGAAATTGTCCTGTCACATGTACAACGGCAACCATTGCTCTTGTTGGTGTAGTGATATTTGCGAATAAAATTAGATAGGTAATTATTTATTATGACATCCACGAGATGTATTCCGCGCGCCAAAATATTTTACAATTAGCCAACGCTGTGGAAAGAAGACGTATAAAATGCAGACAACGTCGTCGCGCTCGTCGGGTAATGAGAGACAACGTGAATTCGTATATCGATTCATCCGACGACGAACTTGTTAAAACGTTCCTTCTGACAAAATTTGCTCAAGGGTCACCATTCTTAGGAACTTCTTTGCACAGTACTATTTTGGCAACATTTTGCTTTATATTTTGAAAAAGGAATGTAATCAGGAGAGTGTTAACAAATTTAAACCTTTGACAGCAGAACAGATAATTGAGTTAATGTATAGCAAAACAATGTAACAGCTTGACAATTAAATTCGTTGCATTTAATTTAAATGTTCTTTGTAATTTATTGCAATTTACTAATCTCTTATACTTCACATTGCTTTCTATACTAATAAATAGTATGTACAAATATATCTAAACGAAGTCTAGCATGATTAAATGTTTAAATTTATTTGTAGTTTTTCGAAAATCACTTCAACTAACGCATTTTTTAAAAACGGCAACACATACATACCATTCTAACACAATTCATAGATAAAAGAGACCGATAACTTCATTGCATAGATAAAAGAGACCGACAATTTCATTGCCATTGAACGACTATTATGAACTCATCTATCAGACTCCGGACATTTGACTTCAGTGGCAATGGCATTGCAGTTGCGTCGTGTCGTTATGACGATTGTTCAAAAATAGTAGACTTGACCACTTGGAAACCATTCACGTGTGATATATGTGTAAATATTTAGTCGAAAGACTAATTTAGATATTCACAATCTGGTGGGTGACTGTAAAAGCCAGCCAAGTGATATTTTACACAGATAACATCCTCTGTGATAGTAGAGTAGTTATTACTATTCTCAAAGTACCCACATTCAATAGAACGAATAACAAAACTCCGTCTCATTGATAATTTAAAATATCTTAAATAAAACTACTTTTCACGGATTTAGACGCGTGTATTTGTTTTAAATTTTGGCCCGACGTTTCGGTGACTTGGCAGTCACCGTGGTCACGACGTGAAAAGTAGTTTTATTCAAACAAATGAGTCACACAAGTGTTAGAAAATATTAAAATATCTTGCTTCCCTTAATCTGACCAAAGTGATTCATCAATAATACAAGAGATTTGTTTGTGTCGAGATTTGTAGCATGCAACAAGCATTGTTTATTCACCGCTGCTACTTCACCGGTGAGCCTTTTTACCACCTGATCTTCAGCTCGCGAGCCACTACAGCCCTCCGGGCCTATGCTGGCTTTAATTGCACTCTAGTGTAGGGCAAACAAGACTACGTGAAGTCGGTTTTGCAGCGATTCGTTTCAGAAATAAAATTTTGTGGCACAACATGTTGTCCCTTAGTGTATCCACTGCAGTGGCGGACTTGCAGAAACGCCGACCCCTCACGTGGCAGACACGCCGCGCATAGCGGCTGCTGTGCCTTTGCTCGCAAAAGCCCGATATCTCTTATTCCTTTGCAAACTATATGAATGTGCAAATTTTTAGAAATAATATTAATTTTTCTAGCTGTAATTTTAATTGTTATCCAGAAAATAACTATGAATTTTTTTACCTGTTCTTTATTTTTGTTATTATCTTTATCAATGTGAAGAATTTAAACATTTTCTTCTTTTATTATTAAAACAGTACATACTTGATGTAATTCAAAAGAAATGAACAAACAATTGGAACAATATATTTTGATTTGAAGCATTTGAATATCAAGCTAACTTTGAAACCACACATTCACCGGTTGCAGACTGACACGAACAATGACTTTTCAATACAAATGCATTCTACAAAGTTGACGTATTGCACCTCTATATCTAGCTCGTTTCCTTCCGTACGAATTACCACAAGTTAAAATAGGATAGAAATACTCGGTATAGACTTATTTGGCGCGCATTTTGGTCCTGACCAAATCGACCTTTTTTCGGCTCCCTGCCACATTCTTAGGGCGACCGTATAATGTTTCATACCACTGCAGTGGATCGAAGTATTTAAGATCGGATGTCTTCGGAACAAGAACTCTTCGAGTATTTGACTCTTCGGACAAATGTAAATGGGAAAAGTAACAAATCGCATTTACTACTTACGGTAAAATAAATTTAGATTTTGATGTGCTCTTTCGATTATCATCAATTTTGCCACCTTGTAAGTTTCCCGCTCGCGCCGCCATATTGGAAAAATGACGCTTAAAAGCAGTTTCTTGATAATAACTCTTCAGACTCATTTTGCAGGAAAACAGTGTTACAAAATAATTCTAGAGAAAATTTCTTTGCTAGAATAGCATTTTTCTGTTCTAAAATGTTGAATTTCTCGTTAATATTGTTGTTTATTGTGCTCTTTATATCCTCTTTCATATCTACTATATCTTGTTTTTGTTGTGCCATATCTTGTTGCATTTTTAATAGCATTTGTTTTATTTCTTCCTTAATGAGTAAAAATAATAATATATGTGTGTCACCTAGCGACCTCTATGACAGGGGTACTATATTGTGTAGTTATACTCAGATCCGTAGATCATGAAACAGGGTTTAGTTGTATAAGATTGTAAGTGGTATTGACAAATATCGCTAGGTGGCAGCAGCAATCCTACTATAAGCGTTATTCCGAGTATTTGTGCTAGATGGCGCTAGTAACATCAAAGGTGTTCGTTCTAATCACGAAGTATAAATACAAGGAGTCCGAACGGTATAGGCTTTTCCATAATATTTCGTGTACACAATAATAAACCCAGATCATAGTTCTATTTTCTGCCACTGGCTGCGCAAGTGTTCAGGGCGTACCGATGCTATTATTATTATTACATGTAAACACGCGCTGGCTCGTGAATGTTGAATTTAATTTAATTAAATACATAATATTTTATTTATTTATTTATTTAAAATTAGTTGTAATAAATAAAATGGGAAGGTGTTGTTCAAACGAGTACTCCTTGAAAAATGGCGCGCTCTACCGGCAAAAAATCTGTCCCTTAAATTGAGACCATTCGTTCAACATTACGTTCGGACTCCTTCTATCTATACTTCGTGGTTCTAATGAAAGATCGGCGCCTGCGCTGCACTTAATAATTACTGACCTGTCCCAAAAATGTCAACGAATGAGAGTAGATGGCGCTGCTAGTATTTTCTTTTGTACTTTTGAGTTTTTAGTTGCTATTTTTCTTGAACACTATATTTATCTATTGTTCAGAATCTATCTGTAATATTTGCACACAATAATAATATTTTATACTGGATACGACTAATTAATTGTTTTTAGATGGTTTACAAAGTCACTTTTGATGCAACGTACTTTCACACTATTAATATGTAGTTTTACCGATTTTGCACTGAGTACTAAATAAGTTTAATGTTTTTAAGCACTAATTATATATTATTTTGCACTGTTTACACTTTTATTATCACTTATTTCATTAAAAAGCTTACAGTATGATGTTAACACTGCCACTGCGGACTACCCTCTTTCTTCTTTTCTCATTACATTTTTGATTATTTGATACTGTCGTCTTGCCTATTGGTACCACTGTCAGCTAATAGTTGTATTGTTTCAGATGCTGCTGTCACTGAGAAACTGACATCAGATGATCTGGAAGATACTTCTACAAGTACTAGTTTAAACAATCAACCACAACAACTAATAGTTAAAGCAAATACTTTACAGGAATTTAAGAAAACAGAACAAATATCAAGTGAGGCACACTGTAGCCGCGACAGCGATGCGTTTAATATAATACACACACGCACTGGTGAAAAACCATTCAAGTGTGACATTTGTGGTAAAAGGTTTGCACAAAGTGGTACTTTAATAAATCATAATCGTACACACACTGGAGAAAAACCATTTAAGTGTGACATTTGTGGAAAAAGGTTTGCACAAAGTGGTAATTTAATAACTCATAATCGTACACACACTGGAGAAAAACCATTCAAGTGTGACATTTGTGGAATAGGGTTTGGACTAAATGCTCATTTATTAACTCATATTCGCACACACACTGGAGAAAAACCATTTAAGTGTGACATTTGTGGAAAGAGGTTTGCACAAAGTGGTACTTTAATAATTCATAATCGTACACACACTGGAGAAAAACCATTCAAGTGTGACATATGTGGTAAAGGGGTTGGACGAAAACCAGATTTATTAATTCATATTCGCACACATACTGGAGAAAAACCATTCAAGTGTGACATTTGTGCAAAAAGGTTTGGACGTAAAGGTCATTTATTAACTCATTTTCGCACACATACTGGAGAAAAACCATACGAGTGTGACATTTGTGGTAAAGGGTTTGGACGTAAAGTTTATTTAATAACTCATTTTCGCACACATACTGGAGAAAAACCACATGAGTGTGACATGCCAAAAGAAAGTTTGACGAGCATCTCCAAAAATTAAAGAAGTCAGTTTGATTGAACAGAATCTAAGAGGTTTGAACACTATACTTTCGTACTTTAGAGTTATATGTTCTCATCCTCAAGTAATATTATTGCCGTAAGCGAGTCATTTCTTACGAACTCTGTACTTGATTCTGAAATTATTTGTAATGGGTGGAACATCCCACTCAATGTCTTTGGTGACTTACATTTAAATCCTAAGTACTTACACATCAACTAATATCTTTCAATTCAATTTCATTTATTTGCGATAGTGGGTAGTCAATAAGATTTTACAATAAAAAATGTATCACCACAATCAGTGAAAATAGCAGCAAATATTTAACATAATTTTAACGTTATTATTACAATAAGTTGTGAATAGCTCCTAATAGTGTTTATTACACTAGAATGTTTTTTTACAATAAATTAAAAACATTATTACAATGGGCATTGTTCATATTTTTTTAAAACTCATAATTCGAAAACCATTTCGGTGAATAGAGTTTCTGATCATGATCCATTCGTTTTTTTCGGAAAATTTGCTATATTAACGATTATTTTTCCAAAAAAGCAAATGATCTCTATTTGCCCTTGAAATGAAGGACTTAAAATATCAAGACGTTTTTAGGGATATACTACTCTGAAGTGGAGTTGAAATTAGTCTATTATATCAACTTGTCAACTTTGAAAAGATAAAGTGCAATCTGTATTAAGCCTATCAAGAAAAGTCTATACACAGATTGCGTAAAACGATGACGTCACAACATTTAACATAATATCTTTAAGAATTTTTTAAAAATTCTGTATAGTGAATATTTCAATAATATTGAAATTAGTTGCTTAAAATAGTCTATATTTTCTGAAAAGAATATAAAAACAGTAGGTCAAAAATAATGAACAATCCCCATTAAAATAACATTATTTCTTCTCTTCTCCAGCCCATTTACGTTCCACTGTTGGGCACGGGCCTTCTCCACTTTGGGAGGGATTATGGTCTCCTGTGCTGTACAGGCGTGTTGGCACAGGGTTTATTTTCGAGTTTTCCGTCTCTCAGAAGATGTTATCTGTGTGCAATATCCCTTAGCTGACTTTTACAGCACCCTTGGGAGGAGATGGGGTGATGACACTTGTATTCTTAATCCGTGTTTCCTTGTCATGGTAACCGAGCTAGCTGGGGGTGGCTTGGTATCATATCGTGACGCTTACCACCCTCCTATAGAAGTTAGCTTTGTACTAAACAATGCGAAGAAAAGGCTCTGTAGACATGAAACTAAAAAAATCTCTAGGACTTTGTTGACGCGATCTCGCGAGATCGGGATCACTCGGGATCGGGATTGCATTCCCTAATTGTGTTACGCTAATAATAATGAAACTTAAGTGTCTTTTAAATAAACATTATTTAAAAATCAAACATGCATACGATCTAAAGCATACGACTTCACTTTGCGTTACATTTGAAAAAACGCAGTTTTAAAGCTACCAACACAAAGAAATTTATAAGTTTTTAAGGTCCACTCTAAATCCCCTATACAATTATATAACAACTAATAATAAAAACAACAATACAATAAATATTTAAGTGTACTCACATACAATAAACGTTTACAGTTTATTCACTGCTGCTTCGCTCCTATTGGTCGCAGCGTGATGTTATATAGCCTATAACCTTCCTCGATAAATGTACTATCCAACACTGAAAGAATTTTTCCAATCGCACCAGTAGTTCCTGAGATTAGCGCGTTGAAACAAACAAACTGTTCAGCTTTATAATACTGGTATTGATTTAGTCAAGATTTATCGTTATAGGAAACCTCTTTGTAATTTATGTTCTCCTAGTAACTTGTGAATTAGTTTCATAGAATTATTACAGAAATCCGAAAATACAATAAATACAAATACAATGGTTCCCTAATGATTGACCAAAAAATGTTTGACAAATGATCATTTGACAACCAACGTTTCGCCAAATGATCATTATGCAAACAATACACTTGACAAAAGTATCATCTTACAAAAACTTACTTAGCAAATGATCCATTAGCAAACACTACACTTGACAAATGTGTTGAGTATTCAAATGTCATTTGACCTTTTTTTCGTTTCACCAAATAATATGTTTCGTAAATTATGTTGTTTTAAATGTATCATTATCATCATGAATCATTATTAATGGGAGAAATGGCCTAAAGTCGTTTCTGGCACTCGCCGGCCGCTGCCGCGGCACGCTCACTTTGCTCGCTCGGCTCGTGCGTTTGGGGTTAATGTTCTAACCTAACCCAATCTATTAAACGAGATATATATATCTCCAAAAACGAACGTTAATCATTCTATCTGTCTATATTTAATAAAATATATATCAATTAATTAATAATTAAAAGTATTTTCTTTTTAGGAAAATCCAGAACAGTGGCTTTGCAAAAAAATATGCAAAAGATGGTCATTTTAGCAAGAATACCAAAATTTTTGACCAGTAGTAGATTTATCTGATAACTCAGTTGCCAAGTGTTAGTTTTGTAAAATAATCATTTATTAAATGTAAATTTAAGTGTTTGGCAAAATGAAACATTTGTAAAATGATCAGTAGTAAAATGATCAATAAGCGAATTCACTGTTTTGTCAAACGTTGTTTGTCAAGTGTAGTTTTGCCAAATGACTTTTGGTCAAACAATCACACACTAAATACAATACACAATGTACTAGCACTACTAGCTGCTTTATCCGATTTCGTATTGCCGTAAATTTCTAATCACTAATGGTCTATTCATAATGATTTATCGGAGGTTTAAAAGTTCGCTAAAATAGGTTCGTGAAAATTGTCAAATAAAGTTATTTTTAATACTTAGTCTTTTTACGCTAAAACGTTTATTATTATACCAGCTGTTGCCCGTGACTCCGTACGCGTCAAATTTAGAATTTTTCCCGTTTTTGCAACATTTATCACTTCTGCTTCGCTCCTATTGGTCACAGCGTGATGTTATATAGTCTATAGCCTTCCCCTATAAATGGACTAACCACAAAAAAAGAAGTTTTCAAATCGGACCAGTAGTTCCTGAGATTAGCGCGTTTACGGAACCTTTCATTTGCAAATCCGACTCATACTTGACCAGTTTTAAAACTCGTTTACTGTGTCAAAGTCATGGCCTTTTTTTCAAAACACAGCAAGTGCAGTCATATGTGATAACTAGTGTTATCACAGTTAATGTACCAAGTTTAGATTGATGACGTCATAAATTTTCTGTTACAGAATTGTTCTTTGGAGTACATTATTAATTAAACGTTCGCGTGCAAGTGACAAGGGAACTTTCCTTAAGAGTTTATGGATAACTCTTTTAGAATGCTAGTACCCTAGTGCTTTAAATATTTATTTATTATAGTTATACTTCTACTACGACGGGCCTCGTGGTGTAGTGGTTCTGGTAACGGACTGCCGATCAAGTGGTCGCGGGTTCGATTCCCGCTCGGGACAATCATTTGTGTGATTTTTCTAATTGTCATACAAATGTTTGTACTGCGTCTGGGTGTTTCTATGTATTATAAGTACATATTTACAAAAAAAAAGTAGTATAATAATATGTATTCTATCCGTATTCTGGTACCCATAACACAAGCATATAAGCTTAGCTTGGGACCAGAGGACGTTGTGTGAAATGTCCATGAATATTTAAAAAAAAAAAAAATCTACGATGGGTTGAAGCGATGAAAATAATGCTTATAATGCACGAGAATAAACAAAGAAGTATATAAATTTCTTTCTGGCAAGAGTGAGAGAAAGAGAGAGAAATGGTGTAGCAATATCTAGTGATGAATAGCTGTCACTACACAGTGCAGCACAAGAACGATAGATGGCGTGGAATTACATATGTGACGTCACAAAGGATCCTACATCGCACTTGTGATATTTGCACGGGAGTTAAGACGGCAATAAGATCTACGTCGGAGAATTCTCCATTTTATAGTTGAAGAAGCCAGTTCTCCCACGTTCCTCTAACAAGGGCAAGAGACAAGGGAACTGTCCTTAATAATTTACGAATAACTCTTAAGTAATGCTAGTCCCCTGGTACTTGTAATATTTATTTATTAAGGTTTTACATGTCACCATCCCATTTCATACCTTCTAAATAGAATCAGCTTATTCAGGAAGGTCTAATTAAGGTACATTTTGGTAAGGAACCCTAAAAACAAAGTTTGATTGTAACCAACTTACAGTCAGTGGGTTCGATTCTCTTCTAGAGATACAGAATCTATCAATGTACTTACATGAAGCCAAGGAAGTATGTTTTTCTGTCTTTCTTTCCCCAGCTCATTAATGAGCCACTGTTGGGAGTGCTGGGCACGGGTTTCCTCCACTTTGGGTAGGATTATGGTCTATTAGATTGCGTTGATCAGGCGTGTTGGTACTACTTGGTACAGGGTTTATTTTCAAGTTTTCCGTTTCTCACACAAGATGTGTTCTGTAAACATTATTCCTTAGCTGGCTTTAATAGCATCCTTGGAAGGTAATAGAGTGGTGACACTTGTACTCTTAGTTCATTACCAGTATAATATTTTTTTTTATTTCAATTACAATTACAACACAAACATATTATTATATAAACAGGTAGCCATAAAAACTTTAACAAGTTTGTCTCGGCTACCCTCGGTCCGTTGACAATCACTCGTGCGACACAAGCAAAGTCTTGCAATAAATACACTTTATACAGGATGTGACTTTTTATATATAAATTTTTTTTTTGTTTTAAGTACCTTGGACCTGTTCTAATTTCTTCAAATATAGTTTTTTTTTAATTTTGATTTATGGTATTGTTTAGATATTTCTTTTTGATTAAGTGAGTGACTGAATATTATTCAGCAACTGGGGTATTAAGAAATTATCGGTTCTCCTGCCATAGTAGTAATTGGTTTTAGGTAATTCAAATGTTGTAATTTTCCTTCTTTCATATTTACTTTTAATCTCCTCTAAATGAATTTCTTTATGTTTATAATACTCATATAAAATTAGCATCTCAGCTTTCATGTGAATAGGCAGTATCTTACAAAATTTAAATATTTCAATCATATTCTCGGTTTTCTTGATTTTTAGGGTTCCGTACCCAAAGGGTAAAAACGGGACCCTATTACTGAGACTTCGCTGTCCGTCCGTCCGTCCGTCCGTCTGTCACCAGGCTGTATCTCAAGAACGGTGATAGCTAGAGAGTTGAAATTTTCACAGATGATGTATTTCTATTGCCGCTATAACAACAAATACTAAAAATAAAATAAAATAAATATTTAAGGGGGGCTCCCATACAACAAACATGATTTTTTTACCGTTTCTTGCTCGATACTAATAACGTTGCCTTATGTTGCATAGATAATGGTACGGAACCCTTCGTGCGCGAGTCCGACTCGCACTTGACCAATTTTTAATTTAATTCTGTGTGGTAATATTATCTTTAAGAGCCTCAGCTGTAAATTATAGATCTTATCGAGGTAAGTTCTGAATGTGCGACCGTAACTTGTGATCCCGTAAGTTATTATAGATTCTGCCAGTGCATTGAGAAGTAATTGTTGTAATCTGTGGTAAATATTAATAATCTGTATTTTAATTTACCATGCGCCCTCTACTGTCTTTCTATAGAAAACTATACCTATACTCTTTATTGATTGGTAGATTAGATGTCAGTGTCAATAAAATGATTAGTGTGAATTGTCAAAATGACGTGTAACGCATTCTTATGATTCATAATCTTCCCTTTTTACGACGATTGCCAACTGGAAGCCATTTAAATGTACTGTACTAGTAATCAAGAATAAATAAAGCTATTCAAGAATACAATGTCCTTTATTCTAACCTATTGTTAACCACTTCCTCCAACAGTAATGTATACGGAACTTTGTGCTTTAAAATTGCGAATTTAACCAACATTGCCCTAAGCTTATCACAAATTAGGTCTATATGCTGGCCCCAGTTAAAATTTCTATCCACCGTAACTCCCAGGTACTTGTACACAGAGACTTGTTCCAACGACGGGCACACACAGTCACATGAAGCTGCCGTCCCATGAAGGCAGTTATGGTCATGGGCATAGATTTTAATGGGTTGCTGGTAATCTAGCAGATAATTTGAGCGAACGTGCATGATTTTAGTTTTTTTTTTGCGTTGATTACCAATCCATTATCATGAGCCCACTTGCATACGTTTGTAAAATCTACTTGGATGAGTTTGACAGCTTTTAAGACATCGCGATGGGCGATAACAAGGCATGTATCGTCAGCATATTGATAGACAGAGCAGTTAGTGACCAGATTCTCCATGTCATTTACGTAGGCTGAATAGTGTAAAGGACCTAAGACTGAACCCTGCGCCGTGCCGTGCGTGACTCCGATCCGATCACTCAACTGGTTATCTCATAGAGCAACCCGGCGGCCTGTGTTGCTCTATGGGTTATCTATTTTAACGTGATAAGCTCTTTCTTTCAGGTAGTCCTTACACCAATGTAGTAATGGTCCACGAACTCCTGTATTATCTAATTTATTGATCAGTGTGTCATGTATGAGAGTGTCAAATGCTTTACTGAAGTCTATAAACAGTTGGAACGTACAAAAGACGCTGTATAGTCTCTGCTTACCCCCATATAAAAATAACATGACGGTATGATGATTAAGTATGAAATACTCGTATTTCGTCTTTACTTATTACAAAAAGTCGTTATTTTTGTATGTATGTCCCTATGTGAGCTTATATCTACGAAACTACGCAACAGATGTTGATGCGGTTTTCTTTAATAGATAGAATGGTTCAAGAGGATGGCTTTTTTGTATAATTTGTTAAGATTTGGTATTTCTCTATACTATACTAATATTATAAAACTGAAGAATTTGTTTGTTTGTTTAAACGCGCTAATCTCAGGAACTGCTGGTCCGATTTGAAAAAGTTCTTTCAGTGTTGGATAAGAGGTACATACATAGAGAAAGACTATTGGCTATATAACATCACGCTGCTACCAATAAGAGCGAAGCAGTAGTGAAAAATGTCGCAAAACCGGGAAAAGTTTTCTAAATTCCACGCGTACGAAGTCGCGGGTAACAGCTAGTTCTTAATAAATAAAAACGCGGGTGAAATAGTTAGTATGTTGTCGCGTGGTTAGATATCCACGGAGCAAGTTTTATCTAATATATAAAATTTCCATGTCACAATGTTAGTTACCGTACTCCTCCGAAACAGCTTGACCGATTCTTATGAAATTTTACATGCACATTCAGTAGGTATGAGAATCGGCCAACATCTATTTTTCAAACCTTTTTTTTTTTAGTATGGCAAAACAACGTTTGCCGGGTCAGCTAGTATAAGTATATGTATACAGGGTGACTTTGCAAGGTGTTGCCAAATTTTTAGGAGCTACTCTGAATCAGTAACTTAATCGATTTACGTAAATAACAAAAAAAAAATTTTTATTTTAATTATACCTTTCCGCTGCCGCTGTTTAAAAATAGTACGTGTGGATAATTTACTTCATTCATAGAAAAAAACGCACGCACGTCACGATAGTTTCGCAAAAGTTAAACTGCAAGTGTAGTAGTGATTATGGTGCGCGAAAATAAGCCTTATGCCAACATAAGGTTCGGTCGCCCGCACAAGCAAGGGGTAGCGGGAAGCGTAGGCGGACAATTGGAGGGGGAGTGTTTATTGAAGGGTCATTGACCGGTGGCGTGTTGATGAAATTGCACCGTATGTGCACTGCATAAGAACTTGTTGGCGCGCTTGTCGTTATGTAGTCTGCATAAGGTCGTTTTTGGCTCTGGTCTCTGATGAATGACAGCGCACGCGGTGTCTCTTTGTTGAGTTACTTTTAAGGACATTTTGAATAGTTTTTTTTTTAAATACTACGGTTACAAATAGTTACTACAAAGACGTATTTTAGTATTGTTCTATAGACCTTATTTAAAAAATTTGACAACACCTTGCAAAGTTTCCCTGTATAATATACTTAAGTGATATTTAAGAAAAACAAGAACGGATTGACAATTTATTTCACTTTTCACAATATTTATTTCAAGAACAACAAGAAGCTACGTTTATTATAGAAGAAGGAGTACGGCAGGTGAAGATCCACCAGGCTTCGTGTAACAGAGACGACTTAGCCATAGACACAGTACTAATAAAGATTATCAATTCCCATACTTTGGCATGTTCGCCATAAAATGCACGCTAAATCTAGGTGGCGCTGTTCACTAGCGTAACAACTTGTATAAAACGGACGTTGCAATAAGATACGTTTAGACAGAAAAAAAATAACTTAAATTAAAAGTCTAATACATATTTAATATGTTACATTCAACGAAAAAATACAATAATAATTATTTTCCACTGATTAGTACATGCAAATAACCTCTTACGATAAAATAACCTCTTGCGATAGATGGCAGATGATTCGCTTCAATGATCGCTTTGTTATTTTTAACACAGTTTTTAACTAGATGGCATTTTAATATATTTAAATCATTGATTGGTGTTACAAAAACTATTATTATTATTTTAGGGTATTAAATATTAGTAAGTTTTAAGAACAATAATATATTTATAGTTTTATAAAAAAAACAAAAAAAGGTTGAAAAGATAAAAAGTTACAAACTAAATTATCTCATAAAAATCATCAAATTGGTTTATTAAAAAACAGGTAGTATTTATTTGGGTTCAAGGTCAAGCTTGTTAAAACAAATAGTGATGCGCCACTTGATTTCGACGTTTTTAGGGTTCCGTACCCAAAGGGTAAAAACGGGACCCTATTACTGAGACTTCGCTGTCCGTCCGTCAAACAAATTGGTCAAGTGCGAGTCGGACTCGCGCACGAAGGGTTCCGTACCATTATCTATGCAACATAAGGCAACGTTATTAGTATCGAGCAAGAAACGGTAAAAAAATCATGTTTGTTGTATGGGAGCCCCCCTTAAATATTTATTTTATTTTATTTTTAGTATTTGTTGTTATAGCGGCAATAGAAATACATCATCTGTGAAAATTTCAACTCTCTAGCTATCACCGTTCTTGAGATACAGCCTGGTGACAGACGGACGGACCGACGGACGGACAGCGAAGTCTCAGTAATAGGGTCCCGTTTTTACCCTTTGGGTACGGAACCCTAAAAACGATGTTGCTTGTTATGACGTTTAAATAGCGAGTGTATTCTTAGAAATTACATTTGTCGTGTGTGTGTGCGTGTGTGTGTGCGTACGTGCGTGTATGTGTCTGTGTGTGCGTGTGCGCAAATAGTATATTAGCTTTGGGCGATGTATGTATGTAAAAAAATTGGTCAAGTGCGAGTCGGACTCGCGCACGAAGGGTTCCGTACCATTATCTATGCAACATTAGGCACGTTATAGAACCAAATATTCTGTGAATAGTTAAAGCGTCTACCTGTCAACGTTATTATTATTGAGCAAGAAACGGTAAAAAAATCATGTTTGTTGTATGGGAGCCCCCCTTAAATATTTATATTATTTTATTTTTAGTATTTGTTGCTAGAGCGGCAATAGAAATACATCATCTGTGAAAATTTCAACTGCCTAGCTATCACCGTTCTTGAGATACAACCTGGTGACAGACGGAGGACGGACGGACGGACGGACAGCGAAGTCTCAGTAATAGGGTCCCGTTTTTACCCTTTGGGTACGGAACCCTAATGAACTGTCTCTTTCAGCACATCCTCAATGTATAGGTCGTCATCGTACCTAACAAGTAACAAGTAACAACAACAACAACAACAACAAGTAAGCGTAATAATTGAATGAGATATTTTGTTGTGATGAAAAGTAAAAAGGATTATTGACGTCACTCACAATATCAAAAGAAACAAAGTACTTTAATATTTATTAACAGGTTGTTATTTTATGATACTAAATTTATTATAAAATAAGTTTTATTCTATTATCAGCTCGGTGAAGGTCGATTTAGGTTCGGATCTTAGACTATAAAGTATGTTGTTATGGTTGATATATGATATCGTCGAGGCCTTTGACACAAGCCGCCTTCGCGGTGATCGGTGTTTTTGAGAATGTTAACAAACAGAATGAAAGCAACCTTATGCCTCAATAAAGAAAGTATATTTTTAAATGTTGTTGTTCCGTTCGACGTTCATAGCAAAAGCAGCTTTGCGTGTTTTATTGTTTCGTCTTCAATCGTCTTTAAGAGGGTACTGTATAGGTTATATTCAATGATCACAACCACCTTAATACTATAATCATAATCTAGTACGAAATACTCACTATCCAATTACTATGTTAATATATTTATCTCACATTTTTAACTAAACATTCAAAATATAAATATGAAAAAATAATTAAATTTTTGATGTGGTTCCTTTTCATTGCATCTTACTTATGTACAAATTTGCTGACGTCATTATGAAGTCTCGCCGATCCCGAACAATATGAAACACACCAAAATAAAACAATATTAGTAAATTATAATTATCACTATTTATATAACCTTAATCTAATCGAATCACTAACCCAATTTACATCATTATGTAAATAATTATTGCGAACACAAAAAAAAAAAAATAACCCATAAATCTTTAAACAGATATCGTTATAGGAACGCCCCACTTTATATACATACATACACGTTACTGTATACAGACACATATTATCGTGGCATGAAATGTTTTAATCGGTTTGTATGAACAACTATTTTTCGCGATCGCGAGTTTAATTTCTGAATTAACACATTAGACACCCCTTTCCGCTCAATAACCTTATACGGACTTCTAAAAAAACGCATCAACTTCGTGCATCTTCCGGTAACACGCCTAGGAACATATAACAAAACTAAATCGTTAACATTAAATGACGCAGAATTCGCCTTTTTATTATAATTTCGTTTTTGTACAATTTGTGCTTTCGTAATATTATTTAACGCTTTCGTCAAAAATCCTCTCATACGATCTATACGTTCAACAACACTCTCATTCATATGCGCATTTAAACCCAACGATCGATCTACCACCGAACTTTGTTCCCTACCGAATAAAATGCTATACGGTGATACCTTAATACTGGCTTGTACACTCGTATTATAGGCATGCACTACCAAAGGTAAAAACGCACACCATTCCCCTTGGTTATTATTTAAATATTTAGATAACATGTCTACCAGAGTTCTATTAAATCTTTCGACTAAACCATTACTTTGTGGATGAAATGCACTTGTATGAATACATTTAGACCCAAATTGCTCGACTATATCTTTTACAATCCTTGCCGTAAACACCGTTCCTCTATCCGAAATAATTTCACATACATCCCCGAATCTACAAAATATTTCCTCTACTAAAAAGTTTACTATTACCTCAGCCGTGACTCTAGGCACCGCCTTACATATAGCGTAACGCGACGCGTATTCCACAGCCACAATAACAAAACGATTCCCTCTAAATGAACGTGGAAAAGGACCCAAAACATCCACACCAACCTTTTCAAAAATATTCGACACTCGGATCGGTGTTAATTCGGCAATATTTTTTACCATCTTCCTTTCTTGACACGGCACACAAGATTTAATATATCGTTCGATATCCCTATCTGCATATGGCATAAAATATCTCGCACGAAACCTTTTTAACGTCTTTGCTAAACCTAAATGACCACCCGTCCAAGCTCCGTCATGTAACTCAGCCATTACATTAAAAAATAAACTCCTAGGTAACACTAAAACTTCACGTATCTCTCCATCTCTACGCACATTTTTATACAAAAAACCATTCTTTAACACAAAACCATTATGCCCTGCCTGCGGACGTTCATTCACCCTCGTAATCCATCTCATACAAAAATTATCTCTTGTTTGCTCTTCCTGTAACGAATCTACATTTATACTAAAAACTTCCAAACCGTCTGAAAATTCTACCTGTTTTTCTACTTGTTGTTCTACGCTTTCTACCAATGGATTCCTACTCAAGAAATCTGCCATTACATTATTTCTACCTGAACAATGGACGATATCGAAATCCCACTCTTGTATAGCCAACGCCCATCGTGCTAACCTACCAGACATATCTCTTTTCGATTGTAACCAACATAACGCTTGGTGATCAGTAACCACCTGAAACTTTAAACCCCATAAATAATGACGAAAATATCTTAACGCCCATACTAAGCTCAAACATTCCTTCTCTGTTGTACTATATCTTTTTTCAGCCTCTGATAATTTTCTAGAAGCATAAGCCACTGGGTTCATCTCCATTTCCCCCTGCATAAGTACTGCACCAATCGCTTCATTTGACGCATCTACATTTAATCTCACCGTCTTAGATTTGTCGTTTGAAAAATACGATAAAATCGGCGCACAACACATCAATTCTTTAATGCGATCAAACGACTCTTGATGGTCGCTATTCCAGTAAAATTTAACACCCTTCTTTAATAACTTAGTCAACGGTAGTGTGATTTTCGCAAAATTCGAAACAAATTTCCTATAGTATGAAAATAGCCCTAACAATTGTTTTACTTCTTTAGCTGAAGTTGGTGCAGAAATATCTCGCATAGCTTTGAGCTTACTATCACTGGGTTTAATACCTTCATTTGAAATTTTATACCCTAACATTTCTATTTCCTGAAAGCCAAATTTGCATTTAGAGGGTTTAAAAGTCAAATTTGCCTTTCTAAATCTCTTAAACACTTCCTCTAGAATTTCCGTGAATTCTCTATATGTTTTAGCGTAACATATTACATTATCAACATACACCATAACCCCTTTGAATTTTAAGTCCCCCAAAACTTTATCCATCATGCGTTGGAATACCGCCTGACTCGTGGCTAGTCCAAACGGCACCACATTAAATTCATATAATCCCGTCGATGTTACAAAGGCTGTCTTGTGCCTCCCATTGGTAATTTCCGTCTGCCAATAGCCTGAGTTTAAATCTAACTCTGCAAAATAACGCGCCCCCGCTAAATTATCTACTATATCGTCTATCCTCGGGATAGGATAATTATCACGCTGAATCTTTTTATTTAATTTTCGGTAATCTACACAAAAACGCCATGTATTATCCGCTTTCTTAATTAATACTACAGGTGACGCATAGGAGCTAGAGGACTCACTTATTACCCCTAATTTCAACATTTCTTCCACCTGTTTATCAATAATATCACGCTGCGTCGCCGAAACCCGATAAGGATAACTCCGCACCGGCTCTTCATCCTTCGTTTCGATCAACACAGGCACCACCGCTGATCTACCCAACTGTTCAGTAGAAAAAGCAAACCTATCCCTATTACTTTTCAACAATGACATTAAGCTTTGTTTTTTACTCTTTTCTAACATATTATTTATTATAAAACTTTCATTTTCTATTTTGACAGACACCTCATACTCATTTACTAAATTAGAAAAATAACAACTATCCTCTTTCGTAAACTCCTTTACCTTACAACAAACTTTTTCCTGCGGTTGCTTAATAATTTTTTGTATCTCATCTATCGCAGACACAAACCTAATCCTTCCCTGTCCGAATGACACACAATGACTACTAAAATCAATACACATTTTATTCTTTAATAAAAAATCTTGCCCCAATATAACATTACAGCTTAAATCTTTAATCACTAAAAACTCGTGTTGAAATAAAAAACTTTCTAGAGCGAACATCACATCGCATCGCCCTAAAACCTTCAATGCGTTTCCATTTACTGCTTTCACACACATATTTTCTATACTATTACATTCCATTCTCATATCATTCAACAACGACTGGCTGATGCACGAAACTGAAGCACCGGAATCTGCCAAAGCCACATCTTTTACTAAATTTGTACTGAATTTAACTAGGGGTCTAACCTGCATATTCAATTTTTCCGTAGACTGCATCTCAACATCCATAATATGTGTCTGTAGAAGGCCTGATCCCCTATCCGCCACCTCGCTGAACTGGACCTTCCTCAGTTCTGGCGAGTGGGAAAATTCGGCTGTGACCGTGTGTTCCTAAAATCAGAACGTAAATTATAGTTATGTCTATTATATTGAGGAGATAAAGCTGCATCTTGTATCTGACGACGACCCCTTATATCTTGTGACGGGCTGGATATGGGCGACGAGAACGGTGTGGGTGCACGACGCTCATTTACGAAATTCGTTACTAGTGCCCTAGGGTTGAGCTCTAGTTGTAGCGTGTCCTTCTCTCTGCTACAATACAATTTTTCCACTTGCCGGATCACATCCTTTAACACTACTTTCGTCGGTAAATAAGAAGTCGATAGTCTACTCTTATGGAAAGGGTTCAATGCCCCTATAAATTTAATAATAAACGTTTTGTCATCCGCAATCTTCGCCTTCCTAGCGATTTCATATAAATAATAATAAAATTCCGACAGACTTTTACGATTTTGACGAGCGTTATAGAACAATTCTTGGTAATTTACTTCTTGAAACTCTTCCCTTAGTCTATCAAATACCTCCTGCACGCTTTTGCACGTGTCTTTAATGCCCCGGAAGAAAAGTAAGGCGTTACCCCTTAAAAATGAGGGCAATAGTGATAATTTTTCTTCTTCAGACGAGCATCTCTTGAAAGTTATTAAAGCGTAAAACATTTCTTCGAATTCATCTAAGCACTCCTGTGCGCAACCACCGAAAGTTATCGTGGCTAGTTCCATCTTAGTTATAAATAATTTATAAAAATTTAATAAAAAGATACGGCTACTTCTCTGATAATAAATATTTATCCTGTGTCGACCCTTTGTTCGTCAACACATCCCTGGGCGTAGGAGCTGGTTTACCAATCGGGCCGCTATACCCGGCGCGCCTCCACCATTTGTAAAGCTTCACCAATTGTAAAGCTTCTTCTTTGATAATAAAACACTTTTATCACAATTAATTTGTTATATTTTTTATAATAAAGAAAAATTATTTTACAATCATTTTTCAACATCCTCTGTTCATGTCCTATTCCCATCTCCACTATTCTTTTATTTTTATTTTCAAATTTTAAATTTTTTATTCTTTTTTTAAAAATATATCTTAAGTGGCCTGTATCATTGTATAGGTTATATTCAATGATCACAACCTTTACAGTACTGTACTCCTCATTTAGGTATTTGCCTTAGGTATTGCTATCCCTATTTCCGAGCACCGCGCTGAAAGGGACAAATATAGATGAAGCGGATTTTACCTACAAATTCTTTGAAAAAAGACGTTTCGTACTTCCGTTTTTTTTTCGCGAAAGTTAAACCGATTTTAATAGTTTTTGCGTCATATTATAGATAAAGAATATATCTATGCTTCTATCACTTTCTTTTGTGGTAAAACTTTACCAAATTTGTGTGATAGACGCTGCAATTTTATCTAAAGAAAACCGAAAAAAAAAGTTTTCCGGATCGTCATATTTCTTTTAGTTATTATGTTTTGAAAAAAAGAAAGTGAAACGTATTTTTAGGTGTGGTACCTTGGGTATATTTAGAAGTAAGAGATATTGCGTGTTCACGTAAACACTGTTTATTCACGACTAAGACCAAACTAAGACTAACATATGTCTAATCTTACATTCTGCAGGAAAGGTAACGATCCCGTTATGTTCAAGGGACGCGCTACTTGAAGTTGTCAAACCTATGTCATTAACAGCAATAAATTCTTAACTAATATCGATACAAGTGTGAGAGCGAAATGTTAGGCAAAAACAAAATGTTAAAATGTCTACCATGAGTTGATCTATAAGTGGCTGGGCATACATAAAAATAATATATAATGGTACCAATTCTACATGCACAAGTAAACTAAACTTAACTAAAAAATAAATATTGATTATTTCAATAACACAATTCCGCAATTCAGTACTGTTAACTACACTTTCTTATTATAAAAACGGTGTATTATATAATAACAATTTAAGTTACTGTGAATGTGTATAAGAAAATAGTCAATTAATCAAAATACAGCATAGTTGCTTTTTTATTTTTGGTTAAGTTTAGTTGTGCACATAGAATTGGTACCAATATCTGCTTGACCGAGCGTAACTCTCGATGGATTTTTGTGAAATTATTCTTAATAAGGTAAGTCTCAGTAATAGGGTTCCATTTTACCTTTTGGTACGGTCAAGTACGTGTTGGACATGCACGCGAACGGTTCCGTGCGGTTATTATGATGATATATTCGTGACACCAACCACAAATAACACCATATAGCGGACCCCCAAACAATGGGATAAGGGCAGGATGATGATGATGGTGAGTCTGAGTAGGTATTTGTGGTTGTAGTATCATCTGATCTAAGCAAACTGAAAATTTCAGCTCTCTAGCTAAACAGAAAATTTTCATAGTACGAAAACACCGACAAAAAGAAATTTTATAAGTATACATAAATCCAAAATCCCATTTATTTAAACACAGGTATTTAATATACGTTATACATATAAAGTAAAATCACGAAACATGTAAAATATTACAAGCCGCATAGGTATGTACGATGTATCGTGCTGTCGCTAGTCGCGATGGCGATACTACAATCAACTACAAATGTAGGTACAAGAACCTCACGATGCGATAGGCTAAGTAGTCCAGTCAAATTACCGAAAGAAATAATCACTAAAATACCTAGTTTGGGAATTATGAAGGATCGATCGGGGAGTGTATTCTGAGCTTATATTCCAATTTGAGGGAATCTAGGGAGGTCAGCTCAAGGTCATTTCGATGAAAATGCGTTTAATTCGATATCTCGAGAACGGTTAGTGTTAGGCAAAAAATTGTAGAGACCTTTTCTCTTCTAAATTAAATTTAGTAACTATTTTATCCGAAACTTTTTTTTTATCATCAATATTTTTCAATTTATTGCTTCCGAAAGGCAAAAATTTTACTTTTTTTCCTCCCTTTTTTTTATTTTTCGCCATTTTCTCCCCAACCGTTCAATTTTATTAAATTTTACCCGAATATGAAAGTGTTGCTCTTTTAATTATGAATAACTTTATATGTAAACTTTTTTCTGTAATGCCAATACCTTCGGAGTTATATATTACTTTACCGAGCGAAATCCGTGCCACTGTCGAGACGCGTATTCACAGACACACTGTCGCGTGCATTAGTGTGGGCCTTTAATATTGACGATTCACTTCCATCGACCTCGCTTACTTAATTTTACCAATTTTATGACCTATTTTTTTATCAATAAATGTGTGAAACAGTTTCAATTATTCGTTTACTTCTTTTTCTAATCCTTATTCACATTATTATCCCATTGAATGGAATAAAAAATACCCAAATTGAAAAAGTACAATATTTAAATAAATAAATATAATAAATATTCACGGACATTACACACAACGTCCTCTGGTCCCAAGCTAAGCTTATATGCTTGTGTTATGGGTACCAGAATACGGATAGAATACATATACTATTTTTCTTTTGTAAATACATACTTATAATATATAGAAACACCCAGACGCAGTACAAACATTTATATGACAATTAGAAAAATCACACAAATGATTGTCCCGAGCGGGAATCGAACCCGCAACCTCTTGATCGGCAGTCCGTTACATAAACCACTCAACCACGAGGCTCGTCAAATTGTTATTTTATTTAATTAAATGATATTTCAATTATTACAATATTTAATATTTAAATGAAGTTCAATTTTTTAATAGTTTAATCGATTCACCTTTTGATACAGGTAAGTTGGCTAATAAATGATCATGGAATACTTTAATATTTCTTTCAAATACTAAATACCCACTGATGTCGATGATATTGCGACAGTGGCACGGATTTCGCTCGGTAAAGTAATATATAACTCCGAAGGTATTATTAGCATTACAGAAAAAAGTTTACATATAAAGTTGTTCATAATTAAAAGAGCAACACTTTCATATTCGGGTAAAATCTAATAAAATTTAACGGTTGGGGAGAAAATGGCGAAAAATAAAAAAAAGGGAGGAAAAAAAGTAAAATTTTTGCCTATCAGAAGCAATAAATTGAAAAATATTGATGATAAAAAAAAAGTTTCGGATAAAAAAGTTAGTAAATTTAATTTAAAAGAGAAAAGGTCTCTACAATTTTTTGCCTAACACTAACCGTTCTCGAGATATCGAATTAAACGCGTTTTCATCGAAATGACCTTGAGCTGACCTCCCTAGATTCCCTCAAATTGGAATATAAGCTCAGAATACACCCCCCGATCGATCCTTCATAATTCCCAAACTAGGTATTTTAGTGATTATTTTTCCCATTCTCAGCCGTAATTTGACTGGACTAAAGGAATTGAATGAAACACAACGCGGTAACGTAACGCGCAACGTTGCCAGTTTGACAAACTTGGTAGGTAAGTACTTGATAAGAAGCTTAAAAAAATGAAGTTTGTAGTTTGCGAAAGATATAAATGTATTTACTAATTAACTAAGATATAAATCTATATACTGTAGTAACTAAATTGCCTTTATTTATGTGTTTAAAAATACAAAAAGTGAAACCGCATTATCAAAAATCCACTTTAATTTGAACGCCAGACCTATTAACATTCGTGGCCCTGCTATATATATGCTTTACCCGATACGCCACGGCACTCTTAAAAAATCGTTCGAAATTTATATGTGTATTCTAAGCCGCAAAAGCGTATCTTTACTTTTTAATATAAAAAAATTGTAAATTCTATGATAAACATATTAAACTATTCTATGATAAACAAAATTGTGTTCATTTCAATTTTTCAGATTATCTGAGGTAAATTTAAAACTAGTTACGTAATTGATTTATCAAGATTATGAAATAGTGCCATCTGCCATTTTTTTTTAGTACTACCGCTATACAACGTGACGTAGTAAGATTATGAATGATTATTGATTACGATAAATTATGTGATTTGATACGCTTAGTGCCATCTGTAGATTCAGAGTGTAATGATAATTGAGTTTCACAATTTGTTGGGAGGTTATATGTCTTTATTATACTGTGTCTATGACTTAGCTTTGGTTCCACCGCGTTCCGTAAGGGCAGGCGCGCGAGGTCCCCTTCCTTAAATGTGGGTTGCGGAAGGCGACCGAAGTGCGGGGGGGGGGCTGCCACCGCGGCCCACGCCTAAATGTCATAAATAAAGTCATACAAATCACATACATAAATCAACTGCATAGGCAACATAAAAATACAAGGGAATAAACGAAATCCGCAGCACGTGCTATGAATACTACGTAGAGGTTCTACGCGCCTACGAGCTACATCTCATATGTAGCTCGTAGGCGCGTAGAACTCTCTCAGTTGAGTGTATACAATTTATAATAATGTAATACAAATAATTTTTTTAGAAATACTTAATAATTAATATCATAATGTAAATTATCAAAACATATTCATTTTTAACCGATTTCAATAAAGGCAGAGGTTATTGATTCGTCTGTATGTTTTCTTTTTTTGTTTAAGTTTGTTACCTCATAACTTTTAACAGGGCGAAGCGATTTTAATGATTCTTTTTTTATTTGAAAGCTGGTGGTTCCCGTTTGCTCCCATTGTCACCAGGTCATGATCTGATGGTTATCTTCTGAGAAATCGAGGAAAACACTGAAATTGTAAAAGCACACTTTGTCGGTTGTTGTTGGACTTTTGAAACGTAGTTCTATATCGCGCGTTACTCAACGTTGCTAGACGGAAAAAATTAAGAGCAAAAGTTGTAACGACACTTTTTGCTATAGTTGTAAGCCTCTCTCTCTTTCTCTCTCTCTCTCATAGCATAAGAAAATAATAATAAATTATTTTTAAGCTATTGCATAGCTTCTATCGCGGGCATTGAGCGTGGAGACCGAATCCAGAATTTCCGTAACGAAAAAAAGACGTGTGGCACTCGGGGACTGCCGCGGTAAAGCTATTCCATAGTATTTTTTATCAACTTATGCAAATATAATTATTTATTTATTTTATTTATGCAAGAATCTAAATACCATAAACTAAAATAAGATTAATATTCCTTATTTACTGATGCTTACATCTGTCCATTGTTTATGGTAATTATGATAAAAAAGCGATTGTCAATCAAATGTCAATAAAATAAAAACTTACGCCAAAACTGACATGAGTCACCAGCGCGAAACGGCGTTACTGCGCATGCGTAGCGCCGTGTGTAGTATTTTTTAGTTACGCTATCTTTGTTACGGAATTTAAATTTCGAATTTTGTGCATTTAGTCTCCACGCTCAAGGCCCGCGATAGAAGCTATGCAATAGATTAATAACCTAACACCCCCCGTTACTGCGCATGCGTAATCCCCCTCTTCGCCCCGCAATTTATTTCATCCTCTTGATACCAAGGGTAAACGCCTTCCTCAAATTAAACAGCGTATTTTATAAATTGTTGATTATCTATTATCCTATTTATATGACGGAGCGACAATTAAAATAAATAAATATGAACGTATAATTTGTTAACGTAAAGAATTGTAGACAAGTCGTAACACGTGATTACCCCACCACGTCCCCCCCCCCACTTTGCAATGAGTTTAAATACGAGACAGCCACAGAGCTAACAGTCAGTATCGCTTGAGACGCTAGACAGGGCGAATCTCTGCCCGACTAGTTGCTCACTCACAGTAGTGATAAAGAGTTTATACCGGTCATAATCGCGAGTGTATAATTATAAAGTGTGTCAAATACACACTTTATATAGAGAAAGTGTAAAGTGACGATTGAGAGGTGATGTTTTGTGTGAACATCATTATCTTGGTGGTAGAGGCGCAGGTTATAGGGGATTTGGTTGGAGACCTGCTGTGGACCCTTTATGTGTGAAAGAGAATGTCAGATTGATGTATGAACGTCTAAAAGACAGTTTCTACAATTTGTAGACAAATAGTAAACCATAGCAATTCCATTCTCTATTATATTACTTCGACATATAAAATTCACGTGTCACAGTGTCAGTTACCGTACTCCTCCGAAACGGCTTGACCGATTTTTATGAAATTTTACGTGCATATTCAGTAGGTCTCAGAATCGGACAACATCTATTTTTCAAACCCCTCCCCCCTCATAGCAAAACAACGTTTGCCGGGTCAGCTAGTACAATATAATAATTTATTATATAAAATTATATTATAATTCCTTTACTAATCGAAAGAAACTTCGTTCCATCCAGCTGTCCCTTGATACCTCGCGAGTTTTTATTTAGATTTTTAAATTGATAAAATGTCTGCTCCAAATATTAAAGGTTAAGCGAATAAATACACAAACCCAATCAGATACAATATAAATAACCGTCCTAAATGGAAATCAAACTCATAAAACATAGCACACATAAACATGTTACGATACTAAATAACAATGATATATAAATAAAATAATAAATAAATAAATATTCATGGACATTTCACACAACATACAACATAATATACTACATATACTACTTTTCTTTTGTAAAAACATACTTTTAATGTATTATAAGTATTTTAAGCAAATACACAGACGCAGTACAAACATTTGTATGACAATTATAAATATCACTCAAATGATTGTCCCGTGCGGGAATCGAACCCGCGACCTCGTGAACGGTATGATCCGTGCGACAGAAATCTTTACGATGTGGAGGACTCCGTGCCCAATAGCGGGTGTTAATGGGAATACGGAATGAATACCGGTTCTTCTCACGTTTGGATAGGCTAGCTAGCTAACAATCCCGGTTTTATTTACTTTTGATCAAAGAAACAACAAACATTATCTTATCTGCCATTTATAAAAAGAAATTGCCAAAATAAAAGTAGTTTATGTAGTATTTCAGTATTCTGGTACACATTACACGAATATATAAGCTTAACTTGGGACCAGAGGATATTGTGTGAATTGTACATAAATATTTATTTTATTTTTATTTTATTCTGTACGTATAACTAAATCAAAATATTAAATCAAACATAAATAACATTAAAATTGTACCTCTATCGGTTGTTAATGACAATTTTTCACAAAACTGTCTTTAACATGGTAATCCTACATAAAAAGTCTTAAAGTTTGTTACTAGATGGCAGCATGAAACAAAAATAATTTTTAAAACCTTCGAAGTTTCCCTGTATAGGGTGTAGTTCCAAAGTTTGATAATAGATGGCGTAAAATTCAGAAAACTGGTTTCATATCCCGAAAATTTTAGGATACTGTCAGTTTTTACTTAGTTGTCATTCGTAATAACAGATGTCTCTGTTTAAAAGCATTCACTCACCTGTGGTTTTCAATTAAGGAGGAATTTTGTTGAAGCTTCAGTATTCTGAAGCTTCAACAAAATTCTTTTTTAAAATACTGAAATGCTAACTGAAACTAAATGCTTTTTTAAAATACTATTGTATTTTAAAAAAGCCTTATATTTTTTAAATTAAATTGTTTCTAGTATTATTTCTTTGTAACTAAAATAAAAAATAATGCACAGTGTATCTAACTTTTTCTATTACAAAATAGATGGCGTTGATTTCAGACAACTAAAATGCCATTACATTAGGGTTGGCTAAAATACCTACACTTTTAAATTCTGATCTGAAATCTCAAAATGAGCGGGTCCAGAGATATACCAGATGGTGGGCTCACGTTTAAAATTGTGTACAAGTAACTTTAGCCTGGCCTAAATCGTACTTAGTAGAATAATGATGTTTCATATGACGTACAGACTGTATCATACACACATAGATGCCTACATATTTCACACACACATAGATATGTAAGTGGCTTCAAGCTGACTGAGTGATATCGACATAGACTATACATCTGTGTCAAAGCTACTGATGATAGCACGATTACCACCTATCTTTAATTGTAGATAGATTATTGATCCTCCGTGTGGTGACAGATCCTCTGTGATAGACAGAAAACTCGAAATTATACCCTGTACCAACACGTCTTGTCAGCGTGGCACAGTAGACCATAATCCCTCCAAAGTGGAGGAGCCCCGTGCCCAACAGTGGGACGTAAATGGGCAGGAGAGGAGATGGCTGTAAATATGTCTAACCTGAGTTCGTGGTGACTCTTCTCCTAACGAACTGCACCAACTTGTGTGTGATGCCTTTCTTCAATGACTCCTTGCCTTCTGCATTCTATAACAAATACACATAGTAATTTATTAATTTTGCAATTGACTTGCTATGCTTTTGTATATCAAATGAGATGTAGACTCATGCGAGTAACATTGTAGTAGACGAATTGGTTACTGTTATCATGATCGCAATAGCTCAGTCGGTAGAGCGACGATATCGTCAAGGTCGCGGGGAGACATTTGATGCAGGCGGCACAGGACCGCGCGTTGTGGCGTTCTATGGGGGAGGCCTATGTCCAACAGTGGACTGATAGAGGCTGATTTACACTTTAAGTTTACTTATTAAAATACACAAAAGTTCAGTAGCTGTTACCCGTGACTTTGTTCGCATGAAACTTAGAAATAAAACATTAACAAATCTATACTTATATTATAAAGCTGTACAGTTTGTTTGTTTGAACGCGTTAATCTCAGGAACTACTGGTACGATTTGAAAAATTCTTTCAGTGTTGGATAGTACATTTATCGAGAAAGGCTATAAGCTATATATCATCGCGCTGCGACTAATAGGAGCGAAGCAGCAGTGAAAAAGGTTGCAAAAATGGGGAATACTTTCGAAATTCTACACGCAAATGAATATACGTAATGTGATAATTATAAACGGTACAGAATTCTTCGTGGGTCAGTCAAACTCGTACTTGACCGGATTTCTTTTTGGTTTTTGGATGTTAAAGACGCAATCAAGGTTGCCATAAATAATAAAGTAATAAACTAACATGTCCCAAAGTGGCAACTCTGAATATTATATATTATGGTAGTACTTAACTAGAGAATTGGTTTGTTAATAATATAGGTAATGATTGTAGCGATTCTACTTACACAACTAAACTAAAATATAAATAGTGCTTTAATCTATAATAATGCCATATAGCTGAAGTGTTTGTTTGTTTGTTTGAACACGCTAATCTTAGCAACTACTAGTTTGAATAAAAAAATCTTTCAGTGTTGGATAGTACATTTATTGAGGAAGGTTATAGGCTATATAACATCACGCTGAGACCAATAGGAGCGAAGCATCAGGGAAAATCTTGCAAAAACGGGGACATTTTACAGCTAGTACTTTCTAATATAAAAGGCCTTAAGCGAACTTTTTAACTTTACCTCAATACGTATCTATCAATGTATTACTCCATATAACGAAATATTTTAAAGTAATTTTCACGAACTTGCAGTAGTTAAACACGCGTGTGATAGTCCATAATCTCTCCCAAAGTGGAGGAGGCTCGTGCTCAACAGTGGGATGTTAACGGCAAGAGAGGGAGTGGTTTTAAATTATAACCGTAATAATATCTTTACTTATTAAGGGCCTACATCAATATTATCGTCGACATGTACCTATTAACACAGCTAGTAGGTATAGAAAATGAAGAATTAGGGATATTTTTTTTTGTTTACTCAAAATCTACTAAATATATTTTAATTCCGGTTTACGCGTTTCTATATATATGTAATAGTTACTTATGTTTTGAAAGTTTTTCATTAGTTAATACGCGATAATAGACCGACAAATGAAAAAAATAAAAAATGAGAGAGGTTGTTTCGCTAAGATTTTCTATCGAGAAAACTTTTTTCAATCGCGTTTCTGAGTTTATGCGATCCTAGATCATATATTGAAAAAACATATACTTAAAAATTAGAGCTCTAGCCATTCAATCTAAAGAAACAATGGAAACTTCGTACATAGAAAAATGCACGAAGCTATTTTGGTATCCTCTTAAAAAACAAAGTCGTCATTTTTCCCTATGTGATCTTATGTCTTCTGTCTTCTTATGTCTTCAAAACTACTCAACGGATTTTGATGCAGTTTTTTAATCATAGATGGAGTTGTTCAAGAGGATGGCTTTTTTGTATTAGTTTCTAAATTCCATGCGTACGATGTTACCACGAAGTATAGATACAAGGAGTCCGAACGGTATAGGCTTTTCCATAATATTTCGTGTACACAATAATCAACCCAGATCATAGTTCTATTTTCTGCCACTGGCTGCGCAAGTATTCAGGACGTACCGATGCTAGTATAGAATATCAGAATATCTCTTGACCTTCTCTGTATTGTTGGGTTTAAAGCACTCGAAAAATTTCCTAAAACTTATATTTATATCCACGTTTCTCAGAATATTTTTTTCCACAAGTGTCAATAGTTCAAACGAGTACTTCTTGAAAAATGGCGCACTCTACCGGCAAAAATCTGTCCCTTAAATTGAGACCATTCGTTCAACATTACGTTCGGACTCCTTGTATCTATACTTCGTGGATGTTACGGTCAGCAGCTACCCTTTATTATTCAAGTTTGATTTTGACCTAAAAATATTTTGTGAATGAATAAATTCAAAGAAACGTCTAGATATTTGAATAGGCTATAAAATATTTCAGTCTGAATATAGTAGCTATTGCCTGCGCGTTGAAAATAGAAATATTTTCCCGTTTTTGTAACATTATTCACTAATATCTCACTCCTCTCCTATTGGTCACAGCGTGATGTTATATAGCCTATAGCCTTCAACGATAAATGTACTATCCAACACTGAAAGAATTTTTCAAATCGGACCAGTCGGTAGTTTCCGAGATTAGAACGTTCAAACAAACATACTATTCAGCATAACAATAGTACAGATTATTTGTAAAGACTTTTCATACAACGTCCTCTGGTCCCAAATTAAGCTTATTTGCTTGTGTTATGATGTGTAAAAGAATATTAAGTTGTTTATTTGTTGTATGTGAGTAACACTTAAATATATTGTATTGTTGTTTTTATTATTTGTTGTAACATCAACAGATATACATCATCTGTGAACATTACAACTAGATATCACCGTTCATGAGATACGGCCGGGTGGCAGATGTACAGACAGTGTCAATATGGTCCTTTTGAATAGGGAACCCTAAAAACTTATTCACAGCAAAGTGTAAGAGGTCCATAAATCCGCACAAGTACCAGGCGCTCAGATATTCACAGGAGTTGTACACAATTGAGTGTGAAGTTGTCTCATGGGAGTGAAGTTGGCTGCGGATGTGTTATACAGAATTGGAAGTGTTCATAAAACCGAAATGTTTAGAAGTTTTGTCCTCAAGGAAATTGTTGGGATATTTCGAAAATAATGGCGCCGATTTTACGCGCAACTATATTAAACTTAACTAAAAATGACAATGACGGACTGCAGTTCAGGAGGTCGCGGGTTCGATTCCCGCTCGGGATTGTATGATATTTATAATTGTCGCACAAATGTTTGTACTGCGTCTGTGTGTTTACTATGTATTATAAGTATGTATTTACAAAATAAAAGTAGTAAGTATATGTAATTTCGAAAATAATGGTAGCGATTCTACGCGCATAACTAAACTTAACTAAAATAATCTGCTTAGTTCAAAAGCTGAAAAACACGCTTAAAAATCCTGCATAAATTTTTAAATTATTGCATTGTCATCGGTCCTTGATATATGTGCAATATTTCAAATCAATCCGACTACAGACTGCAAGTGGATGAAAATCACTTTCAAAGGTTCTGTTACATAGATTAATACATTGATAGATACGTACCTAATATATAAAAGCGCGTTTAAATGAATTTTGATGGCGTCGATAACACAATTCGTCAATGTTTACTGAATTTTCTTGTTATAAAATCTGTAGTTTAAAGACTAACGATTTTAATTAATAAAAATGTGCACAACGAAATAGATAAATAATCAAAATACGCCGTAATTGTACGTACCGATTCTACATGCACAACGTAATTGTAAATACCGATTCTGCATGCACAACTAATCTTAAATTAACTAAAAAATAAAAATATTTTTTAGTTAAGTTTAGTTGTGCATGTGGAATCGGTACAGTCTACTACTGACCTGTTCACGTCGTTTCGTTCTTCCCACTCGTTCTTTCTGTCCCACTACAACTCCGTACATTGCTAAACAATTTTATCCCCTTCAGTGATGCACTCGGGATATCAAAACTACTAGAGCTCGTGGCACAGTGGTTAAATACAGTCGTACTCGTACACAAGGACGCGGGTCCGATTCCTAAACAGGAAGTTATTTAATTAGTTATATAAAATGTTTAATTTTAATAAAACTTTCATTTTCATTTTATTAGGGTTCCGTACCCAAAGGGTAAAAACGGGACCCTATTACTGAGACTTCGCTGTCCGTCCGTCCGTCCGTCCGTCCGTCCGTCTGTCACCAGGCTGTATCTCAAGAACGGTGATAGCTAGAGAGTTGAAATTTTCACAGATGATGTATTTCTATTGCCGCTATAACAACAAATACTAAAAATAAAATAAAATAAATATTTAAGGGGGGCTCCCATACAACAAACATGATTTTTAGGGTTCCGTACCCAGTATCTCAAGAACGGTGATAGCTAGACAGTTGAAATTTTCACAGATGATGTATTTCTATTGCCGCTATAACAACAAATACTAAAAATAAAATAAAATAAATATTTGAGGGGGGCTCCCATACAACAAACATGATTTTTTTACCGTTTCTTGCTCGATACTAATAACGTTGCCTTATGTTGCATAGATAATGGTACGGAACCCTTCGTGCGCGAGTCCGACTCGCACTTGACCAATTATTTATATATTTTTTTTCTTTATTAAATTAAACACTGATAACAATATGCCACGTGAACAACTAAAATAAAAAACATAGTGATACCAATTCTATCTGCACAACTAAACTAAAATAATAACAGCTAATTGTGTGTGTGATTTGATTAATTGGCTTTTTTGTTGTGCACATTTATATTAATTATGAATTTTAATCTTTAATAAACAGTTTTAACAGAAAGTTCAGTTAACGTTGACGGATTGTACGGCTTTATCTGCGTGGACTTAAGAATTTTTTTTTCCCATTTTTGCAATATTTTTTACTGATGCTTCGCTCCTATTGGTCCCAGCGTGATATTAAATAGCATATAGCCTTCCTCAATAAATGTATTATACAACATTGAAAGAACTTTACAAATCGGACCAGTGGTTCCTGAGATTAGCGCGTTCAAACAAACAAACTCTTCAGCTATAGATTATTAGTAAAGATAGTTATAAATGTGTATAATGAACGAATTAAAATACACTTTATTTGATTTCATTTTAGTTAAGTTTTGGACGCATTACGATTGACTTCTATGTATTTTTATGAATTTGGCTGTAAGCTGCATTCCTTTGTGTTATTTTTTTTTAATATATTTTTTTAAATAAACACAGATTAGCCTCAAATAATTTTTTTTCAGGCTGAATAATAATTTTTTTTTTTTTTATTTTGGTTAAAGAAAGGCACCACCATTCACTAAGTTGTAATGAAAAAAAAAGACAAAGCAATGATTAAAAAAAAATAACGTTTAGTGATTGCGTCAACGTGTTACTCGTTTCCCGCGCGTATACACACTGCGCGTATAACTATGTAGTACTGCACCATCCTGTAACTTTAACCAAACTTATTTTGCTAATTGTTTTACTAAATGTGAACCTTAACACAACGTACGAGATGTTAATATTGATTTTAAAGACTGTATTTAAAAAGGACATTGCGTTTTGCAGTTAACGCGTGGACGTGTCGTAGATTATATTATAATTTATTATTTACACATACTTGGTTTGGGTGCGAATGTCGCGTTTTATTTTCAGTATTGGATTAATAATTTGTCAAGATGTTTCTATATCTAGCTGCGTTGTGATGGAATAACAAATCTATACTTATAATATATGTCCGCTCGGGACAATCATTTGTGTGATTTTTCTAATTGTCATACAAATGTTTGTACTGCGTCTGGGTGTTTCTATATATTATAAGTATGTATTTACAAAAAAAAAGTAGTATATGTATTCTATCCGTATTCTGGTACCCATAACACAAGCATATAAGCTTAGCTTGGGACCAGAGGACGTTGTGTGAAATGTCCATTAATAAATCTGTAGAGAGGTCAATTCTGTACATGAAATATATTTTCAAAAATAACTATCAGGGGGTGATTAGTGAACGATACTGATGCCAAAAATGCAATCAGTAAAATTTTTGTAATTTAAATTTTTAATTTAATTTTATTTTTTATATTTTTATTTATATTTATTAATTACTTTTTAATTTTTTCGATGCCTCTCCGGCGTGTGGTGGGGAGCACATCCCTCTTCTTTGAAATTAATTTATAACGCAGTAATCCGAAGTGTATCGATTATGGCGTATTTCTATTAGAACCCTGCAACGTTATGGCAATACAAAGGCTAGATAAAATACAATACAAAGCATTAAGAATAATTATGGGAGCTATGAAAACTAGTCCTTGTAGCGCTCTACAAGTGGAATGTGGAGATGCACCTCTCTACCAAAGACGGCAGTTACTATCGGATAGATTCTTTTTCCGCATTTGTCAGTATTCTAAACATCCACTTTTATAAAAACTTGCATTAGCAGCATACATAACCACATCTTCTTATTGGAAACATAAAGTAATTCCGTGTTTGATAAATAGTTTTCATAAATTTAAAAATCTTCCAGCTCCCGTTTTCTCGTCCGAACGATTAGCCATATATCACTATAACTATCAGACTCTTATTTTAACACCTAATATTTTTTTTGACATAAACATTAATCGTTATGAATTAAATATTAATAATTATTTTAATTTTTTTGTTGATGATCGCTGACACGGATGACATCAGATTTATTCTGATGCATCTAAACATGGTCAGTCGGGCATAGTCGGAGTAGGTGTCTTTCATAAGCAGTTCGGTATAGTCCAAAAAATTAAGTTCCCTGGGGAAACATCTGTTTTTACCGGAGAATGTTTCGGTCTTGTAAAGGCTTTGGAATATGTTTTATTGTTAAAATTACAGCGAACAGTCATATTTTCAGACTCGAAGAGTGCGTTACAAGCTCTTTTAAAATTTCCGTTTAAAGCAACACTTCCACATCCGTTGATATTTGAGGCTAGATATAATAATCTTTACTTACTTATAATAAATCTGTAGAGAGGTCAATTCTGTACATGAAATATATTTTCAAAATAACTATCAGGGGGTGATTAGTGAACGATACTGATGCCAAAAATGCAATCAGTAAAATTTTTGTCTGTCTGTCTGTCCGTCTGTATGTTCCTTATAGAAAAAAAAACTACTCGACGGATTTTAAAGAAACTTGGTACAATTATTCTTCATACTCCTGGGCAGGTTATAGTATACTTTCCATCACGCTAGAATCAATAGGAGCAGAGTAGTGAAGGGAAATGTTGGGAAAACGGGAGAAGTTACTCCATTTTTTAAGCTTCCGTCGCGTGTGCAGCCTTAATGGTTAAAGTTACATAGAAATCATGTATGACGAAAATATTCTACATAAAATTGTCTAAAAAATATCCTGCAACAGCATATACTCGTATCTATATTTTATGGTTGACTCACAATAACACCTGTAACTCCTGATAGCTTAGCAGTTCGGAGCATTCTGATCATATTTGTTTACTCTTACGTTAATAATACTCTCACTCATTCCTAATTTAAAAAAGTTAACATTCAATAAAAAAAGAATAATAGAAATCGGTATAGAAACACCAAACTTATACATGAAATAAGCCATCGCGCCGTCGCACTGTGGGACCGATCGGTATATTTCATCTCAAAAATCGATAACTTTGTTGTTTTGTGATGTTTCCCCTTGAATTTTTTTTTATGTATTAATGAATATATAGGCAATAAAATAAATTAAACATCATTATTTTAAAAGTTATATAATTTTCATAAAAAAATGACAAAGATAACGATATACGAAATTACATACAAAAAATTATACAGTTATAATAAAATGACAATAAAAGTAACACTTTTACTTAAAATAAGTTTAAGACTTAATTATTATTATTATTATCAAACAAACATGCTAAAAAATGACACCATAAAAAAAATTGCGATCCTATTCATAACCTTCTATTTCCAATAATTCTTTAGCTTCATCAAACAATTCTTTGGATATTACAAAACTGGGTTTATTTAAACTAGATATATAAGGATCAGATGTATATAACAAAATATGCAGAACGTCCTCGTTTGTTGCCTATGTGGAACACTTCCTAGCGTGATGTAACCTATATTTTTTGTAATCTTTATTCCTGGCTTCCTGAGCATCTTCGGATAATTGTCCTATAGGCAGAACTGCATAATGCTCTATTATTTTAGCACCATGTATAAGTACTTTATGGACCGAAGATGGCATGTAATACCAGTTATATTTTCTTACGTATAATTGCACGGTTACCAATGTATACTGACCAAATTTTTCTGCGTTTATAGGGAATCCCGATGACATGGTTTGAAGAATTACATAAAATCTCTTAATTAATTCTCCATCAATTCCAGTTATCCCTGCAGAGCATTCGTAATTTTGGAAAAATCGCCTTGCTGTATTTCCGTCATTGCTATTACCGGAACCTTGACGTGGTTTATTAATGTGCAAACCAAGCACTTCTCGGAAACGTTTTTGGACATGTTTTTTCTTGTCTTCTTTAAGTTGCTTGTTTTGTGGAGTTGTTGCTGACCACTTCTCAAAACCCAAATTATAAGAAATATGGAGGATCGTCTCCATAAATCTTATCCATGCATGTAGTGTCGACAATCCGTATTTAAATGCATCTTCATTTTCAACTCTTGATGTAACTTTTAAAAGATCGTTCATTTGTCTGGGAGTTGCTCCACAAACAGTGCAGGTAGCACTGGATGATGTGTTCGTTAACACTTGAGCAACTTTCCCATCAATCATTGTCATAAACAGTTCATGTTTAACCTCGATGACTTTGTCGTCTATAGACACAAGAGTTGAAATCAATTGATTAATTTTGGCTTCAATTTCACTGACAACCGCTGTAGTTTTTTCGGGTGTTTCTTTTGCAAATTCTAATGAAATTGGTCTGCAATATCTAACAGATGAGCAAGTAGGATTCTGCCATATAACTGTAGACGTTTCTTCATCTACTAGTCGCAGTGGTACAAGGGACACTATAAACAAATTAGCATCCGATATTTGTTCGTTTTCTTCCGGTAGAATTTGTTTATACTCACTTTACCCGGAAGATCCATCACACCCCCATTTAGTGAACAGCTTGAGACGATTTTAGTTTGTCGAACCTGACTTTATCTTTATAATACGGTAGACTGTATGGTCTAAGAGATCTTGCAGATTAATTTTTGCGCTTATATTTGTCACCGTTATGCTAGATGCAGGCGGATAGCAAGCCTTTTTTGCTTCACTTAGTATTTGATACGAAGGTAGAACAGAACTTAATTTTTTATCAACGAGCCTTTTTCTTAGGTACCCATATTGGGCTTTCGTTAGATCCGTTTCAATACACATGCTCAATGCCTCTTCTTTTATAAAAGAAAGTGCACTATCTGGACTGATTATGGTTTGTAGAATTGCTTTCTTCTCGTATTTTTCCTTGTTTCTGATAATAGACACAATTGACGCTTCGTCATTTTCACCCATAGATCGTAAACCTTGCACATAAGCGTTACGGACATGTCCCATTCCATACTCCTGGAGCAGTTCCATATTTTTTCGTTTTTTTGTGTTTTCCGAACACTCGTCGTATGGTTTTGTTGGTCTACCACGATCACCAGAAGTATTCAAGCCAGATTTTTCAGAGGTTGAGGTACTGCAAGAATTCAATGGTACTTTAAATTCACCGTTTAACCAATTTGAGTATAGACTCTCGAACCTGTCTGGCTTTCTTTGAGCTTTCGTCCATTTCTGGTTGCAACTTGATGATAAATTTTTTTGAATACTTTCTATTACAGTGATAACGTCAGTTTCCGACAGTTGAAAGTTGTTCAACAAATATTGTCTAAGGTCTGAAGTACTCTTCCCTCTTATTATTTGATCACAAAGATCGCGTCGAACACAAACGAATTCACTCATGTTTTTTTTCTGTTAATTGTTATCGAAAAGAAGTATCTGAATACTTTGATGAATAGTATGCTGAAAACACGCGTATATAAAGGACCAATATTTTGGTGCCTTGTGCAAAAACCGCAGGGTAATTGATTGTGATAGTTGTCATCGAAATAGTGTAATCAGTAGATACTGGTTGTAATAAATTACCGCAACAGATAAATAGAACTTCTGCAACAATATAGTTTATCATACTTGTGGTTTATTACCGCTATCGAAAGTACCAAGTGAATATTCTTGTAGTCTATTTATTTGTTAATGTATGCTTCTATCATAGAAATGAAAAAAAAAAGACAAGTTAGATATCAAATATAATATATCACAGTAAAAGAAAAGAACCGAACATAAGTTTCGAGATTTGTTTTTGCCCCCGATTGACATATTGCCTTGAAATCACCATTCGCGCAAAAAACGCGCAATTTTTTTTTTGATCCTCGTATTACTGAATAGGTAAGGTCTCAAATAGAGTGATTAACTTGACACCGGCAGCTTTCGGCAACATAGAAAAGTCCAATTGAAATAAACAAAATCGAAATTTTCTTTACTTTCCTAAAAAAAAAATATATATATGTCGGAGAATAGACCAGAGGCCTGAACAGGAATCCGAGCACATAGCGTAAGAACTGTCATACCGATATTCACACCTCAATCTATCATACTCTTGCACACTTATAAGGATAACTGGCCTCCACATCAACCCCTTATAGCCAGTGCCCAAGCCTCGCAACGAAGAATCATCACTACATTCACACAATGGGGAATACATGTACGCGCAAACACGTACATGACGACTTTACACAATACACGTACACACGCGCACACAGATACACGCCGCGCCGACGCCCACAAGGACCAGCTCAATGCCGATACGTCGGAGATTGAGCAGCGCGACGACTCGTACAATACCAACTTCTACACACACACTAATACGCCGTGATGTATACAGCACGAATTCTCGAATAATACTGAACCTCAGCCACGTTCGCCTATCGTATTTAAAGCAAAGCAACTTGCGAGTGGGGGTAGTGGGGGAGTTGCGACATAATACAATCTTAACATTACGGCCATGATAAGAGTTATGTAATCTTCAATATCTTTAGGGCATATTCTTAGTTAATATCTCGACATTAATCAGATACTAATCTAAATGAGATTTAACTAATTGGGCATAAGTAAATCAAGAACTAATTTCGTATACCTACAAATTGGTTATAAACACTTTAATATTCTTTTAAAACCCATGTCCTTTACGTCTAGCCGACACGGCCATTCTGACCAGCGACCGTCCTCGGGCGATAATAAACTTGGGTTTGATTGGAATATACAAAACTATTCATACAACCGCTCGTCCATCCTGCATCTGTCCGCGTCACTTTCGCATAGAATAATCTACTCAGTTCAAAAACCCAAAAACACGCTTGAAAATCCGAATACCATTCCAAATGACTGCACCGCCATCGATACCCAAAACGTGTGCAAACCTTCAGATCAATTCGACATTAACAGACACTTACCGAACCAATAAAAGTGCGTTAAAAAGAAGCGGCCCGACCCGGAGTGCCGAGTCGCTATTCTAGCTACAAAATAATTCTATGCCTCCCACCCACAAAAAAAGCTGAAAGCCCGTGCCATCAGAGACACAAGTCTGCGCCGTCATAATGCTGTCACAATCTTAGCAAACAACCAAAACATTCCCATCTGATTCTTTAAACAAAGCGATCCTATGTGAAACTATCCGACTGTATATGAAAGGCATACCGGAGAAACAACAATCCTGGTGAGTCCACTCATACACAACAAAATTATTACGTGCATAACCAAACACACAAGTGTGCTCACAGTGACACTGCAACGAGCCACTCCAGCGACTCTGAATGAAATACACCGACAGACACACACCGAACATATAAAAGAGTGTTAAAAATAATTAAAAGGACAATTCAATAAGGCACACTTCCTCAATTTAGTTAGTGACCTTTTCACAAGTGGTTTAACAAGTGTTTAGCATGTTGCTTACTATAGTACTAAGTAACTAATAACAATAGACAATTTCTAAATAACCACGGCCATGTATTAGGTTGTGGCCTTTTAGTCATACTTCACTACTTTATCATTATGCCACCTTGCCAACTAACATTTGGGCCACCTAGCCGTTCCGTTTTTGACACCTCGCATCCACATTTTGGGCCACTATGCCACTCCACTCCACTCCCTATTTCGGGCCACCTCACCCTCCTGTCTGGGCCACCTCGCCCTCCTGCCTGGGCCACCTCGCCCTCCTTCAGACCGCAACATCCCTTCATAACTCCATCTCCCAATCTATCGACGGGCTTCGTCATCCGGTAGTTCATACAACGGAACGCCGCCCGCGAGGTCGCGGGTTCGATTCCTGCCTCGGACGATCATTTGTGTGATCTTTACAAATGTCATACAAACGTTTGTCCCGCGTCCGGGCCTCTACCGTGTATCACGAGTGTATATTTACAAAAGAAAAGCAACCTACGCACTCCATCCGTATTCTGGTACCCACAACACAAGCACAATAAGCTCGGCTTGGGACCAGAGGATGCTGCGTGAAACGTCCATGGTTATCCATTTATTTATCCCTCAAAGCCACACCACACACGCACCTCTCAAAGATTTAAAGTATTCGTCAAACAAAATTATTGGGTATCATAAAATTATCGTCAGGTCATCGCGTAATACCACAGTCGCATCCACTGTTAAAGACGCCATTGACCACCAACCATAAGCACTATTTAAGTAGGCCTTGCACAAGTAAAATTCTTTAAGGCGTCGCGTCGGTGACCTTCGCTGTACCACCTTTATGATGAAATAAACAGAAATAAATAGTACCTACTCTTTACTTTACTTGTGATGTAATTTTTTACAAAAAGAAATTGACTTCACATAGCCCTATTTCTTTAACACAGACACACCTTTGAAATATCTTTCCTCAAAAAATGTATCACCAATATCGATTCACAAACGACGAAAAAGCATAAACACGGTTGAATCGAGAAACCTTCCTCTTTAATTACTGTTGAAAGTTAATATGTAGAAGATAAATGTCCAAGAGATCTTTCAACCTTACCTTCGTGTAACTCAAATGGGTGTTAAGCCTACACACATGGCTGCTTTGGATATTGCTTTCATCATCAAGTTTAAAGGCGCATAGTATTATAGTTAGCCAAAAAAAACCTCTCTAAAATCTAAAGCGGTTCCAGGTAGCTATAGTCTAGTAAAAGCACCACGCAGCAAACTCCGCGGTCATACGATTATCTGGTGCTAAACCGTATATCCGTCACTGTAGTCTATATTCAATTTGTTTAAAGCTAACACTTGGTACCATACATTACATATGTCTTCATGAACTTACCTGACCTTTAAGTAGATTACAAGAGTCAAAAACAAATTTGACAAACGACAACAATACTAAAGTTTCAAACTGAAAGTTCTAAAATTGTAAACGCTCTGTTGTACTCATCACTCAGTTTAAGTACTCATATCACCTACATTTAACTAGTAACAGGTATAAGCCCTACATCTTTAGATAACGTGATCTAAATTTATCCTCACTAACTCTCTGGTCACGTCAATGTTAATTAGGGTGTCAGTTTATTATTTACGAAAGCACGAAATAACTTAATCGATTCGAATTAACTTACTTCACCAAGGTTGGCGTTTTATCTACCACAAAGCACTTTTCACACTAACTTCAAAATTTTAAAACTCTTTTTCACTTACCAGTAGGTATTTTGCGTACAATATCACTTTAAACTTAATTGTAAACTTTCAATGATTTATCTCGGCACGAGTAACTACATTAAATAAAACGATTGAATAAGCAAACACAAAATATCTCACGACAGACACAGCCTCTATGTCCTTTACTATGTCACATTACTGTTTACAACATTATTTTAAATCATAATAAACCAGTTCAAATTTAGTGTTAAAATAAGTCATTTTTGTCCCGCTCTTTCTACTAAGAGTACATGTATGATACATGTTGAACACACACACGCATATTACAAAACAATCGTAATTATTATGTGGTTTTAAAGGTCCCACAATTGGAGTAACTTTGTATTTTCATAACACTGACGGTACTTACAGAAGTATTTTATAAAACACCATGACGGTAGGAAACTAATACATCACCCTTAAATACGTAACGCAGAGGAATTGTCTCATACAGCCAAACTAAATTGATAATGTTTTATCAAAAATAGTTTCATATCAATTTGTAATTTTTTTTTTTTTTTTTTTTTGACTTGTCATCCTTTTGGGACACTTCAGGAAAAAACGTGATTATCCGATTTATAAAGAATAAAATAATTCTCAAGATGCTTTCTCGTTTTAGATTACGCCCACACAATTACTAGGTTTTCTAACGAATGTTAAATCCTTTTCAAATATTTCTATACTGGCAACACCTTTCACATATCAAAGGCGGTAGAACAAACCAAGTACCTACCTACGTTAAGTTTGCCTGGCAGTATTTACTTATAAGAACTGACTGAATAACTACTCGGTTATTGATATGCACCGATCCGACTGAAAGTATGTGGCGCCATTACTAAACTTATTCTGCTCTTTATGAAAATATTACTCTGATCAGAGATGTATGAACTGCAGTGATCTATGAATCGTTCAGTGACAAACATTAAACGAGTGAACTCTATAGGTTACCTAATTCCTTGCACATATCAAATATCACATACTGAATTTTAATCAGGCAGTTACCTACTTCTGCTTTTATAATACGATTGCTATCACGTAATGTTTCCCCAAAGTATATCTAGTGCGCATCGAAATATATCTTCAGTATTCAACAATATCTGTTCATAACGTATATCAAAATATCTCTGTTAATAATTTCTCACTGTACCTAAGCATTAAATTTATAGACTAGGCATATCGTAACATTTCAGATAGCTTTATGTTTCTTTCTTTTTAACATCTCTATTTATAAATAACTTCGACATTTTACTTGAAACAAACATTGCATGTAAATTAGATAGCTAATAACGCCCAAATATTCTTTGCGGTTTGTGCTACCCACTTTCGTTTACTTTTAAACATTTTACTCACTTATAGTAAAAAAATATTGCTTACCGAATACGACGTTCAGTACTCACGTGCCTGCTGCTTCGGACACTAAATTCCTTGCCACTATCACCATTTCTTACGCACTATTTTACTACCAATCCTCGATAGGACCATGGATAAAAAATCATGACTACTTATTTTCGCACACTGTTCACTGTTAACCTATATTTTTACGAATACACTCCCAAACCCTCGCGATCACTATGTGGGTTACGTGTAGTTCTTATCCCACTTCTGATGTCGGAGAATAGACCAGAGGCCTGAACAGGAATCCGAGCACATAGCGTAAGAACTGTCATACCGATATTCACACCTCAATCTATCATACTCTTGCACACTTATAAGGATAACTGGCCTCCACATCAACCCCTTATAGCCAGTGCCCAAGCCTCGCAACGAAGAATCATCACTACATTCACACAATGGGGAATACATGTACGCGCAAACACGTACATGACGACTTTACACAATACACGTACACACGCGCACACAGATACACGCCGCGCCGACGCCCACAAGGACCAGCTCAATGCCGATACGTCGGAGATTGAGCAGCGCGACGACTCGTACAATACCAACTTCTACACACACACTAATACGCCGTGATGTATACAGCACGAATTCTCGAATAATACTGAACCTCAGCCACGTTCGCCTATCGTATTTAAAGCAAAGCAACTTGCGAGTGGGGGTAGTGGGGGAGTTGCGACATAATACAATCTTAACATTACGGCCATGATAAGAGTTATGTAATCTTCAATATCTTTAGGGCATATTCTTAGTTAATATCTCGACATTAATCAGATACTAATCTAAATGAGATTTAACTAATTGGGCATAAGTAAATCAAGAACTAATTTCGTATACCTACAAATTGGTTATAAACACTTTAATATTCTTTTAAAACCCATGTCCTTTACGTCTAGCCGACATATATATATCATTATTTTTTTTTACAAAACTTAACGTGGATACAAAGTGTACATTCTGATCTATCTAATGATGTATTACACTAATATGTTTCCATGGAAAACATCCGAATAATTTTGTGTTGAACTTCCTTAACGGTAATTTAATTGGCATGAAAATATTTATGCTCAATGTTTGAGGTTCACTTTATAAACATGAAACTAAATTATTTAATTTTTTTTGGAATTAATTCGTTTCACACAACGTCCTCTGGTCCCAAGCTAAGCTTATTATGCTTGTATTATGGGTACCAGAATACGGATATAATACATAAACTACTTCTCTTTTGTAAATACATACTTATAATACATAGAGACATCCAGACGTAGTACAAACATTTGTATGACATTTATGGATATCACACAAATGATTGTCCAAAGCGGGAATCGAACCCGCGACCTTGTGAACGGCAGTCCATTACATGAACCGCTACGCCACGAAGCCTGTCTTGAAGAGATATAAGTTATTTCTTTGTGTTCAGGCTGGATTTTATGTAAATTTTGCATGGATACCTAGCCATTGTGGTATATATGGGAATGAACATGTAGATCGAATTGCAAATCAAGCTGTAGAATGTGGTGACATATTTCCTTTTTCCATTTTTTCTTATGATTTGTTAGCATTATCCAAACTTTATCTCAAGGCTTCTTGGGATGACGTTTGGAGACAGGACTGTAAAGGCAAACATTATAAAACCATCCAACCTTTTATTGATATGAAATCGTGGTTCTGTGATCGTGCTTTTCTTAAGCTAAGGCTTGACAAAAGAGCGACCACAGTTCACATACGTATGAGATTAGGGCATACTTGTGTACCATCACATTTAGCTAGAATGAAAATACGTACAGATCCATCCTGCAGTTGTTGTAAATTCGGAGATTTGAATCACACATTTTTCGGTTGTGTCCTTTATGATCATCTTCCTCTCATAAATAATCTCATAGCCTTACATGTTCCTCTTCCCACCAATATCAATATTCTTCTTTCTTCTATCTATGTTTAGTTTCATTTATTGTAGATAATAATATTTTACTGTAAATTTATGTACGATATTTGTGTTTTCTTTTTATTATTTAAGTTTAAGTATAGTTTTCTTACTAACACATTTTAATTTTTTATTTAGATTAGTTTAATTACCTAACACCCATAGTACTTTCCTGATCACATTCCTCAAAATTTTCGGTCCTTTTTAGGGTTCCGTACCCAAAGGGTAAAAACGGGACCCTATTACTGAGACTTCGCTGTCCGTCCGTCCGTCCGTCCGTCCGTCCGTCCGTCCGTCCGTCCGTCCGTCCGTCCGTCCGTCCGTCCGTCCGTCCGTCTGTCACCAGGCTGTATCTCAAGAACGGTGATAGCTAGAGAGTTGAAATTTTCACAGATGATGTATTTCTATTGCCGCTATAACAACAAATACTAAAAATAAAATAAAATAAATATTTAAGGGGGGCTCCCATACAACAAACATGATTTTTAGGGTTCCGCACCCAGTATCTCAAGAACGGTGATAGCCAGACAGTTGAAATTTTCACAGATGATGTATTTCTATTGCCGCTATAACAACAAATACTAAAAATAAAATAAAATAAATATTTAAGGGGGGCTCCCATACAACAAACATGATTTTTTTACCGTTTCTTGCTCGATACTAATAACGTTGCCTTATGTTGCATAGATAATGGTACGGAACCCTTCGTGCGCGAGTCCGACTCGCACTTGACCAATTTTTTTAATAGTGCTAATTACATTATTTTAACACATGCATAGTTTTGCAAAGGAAATATAAGAAATGTAAATTTTATTGTCTTTCAATAATAAGAAAAGAGTAATAAAAGTACTTATTACTTTTAAAAAAGGTTTTATTGTATGTTATTTAAATAAATGGCTCTGGAATTTTGAGCAACAGGCGATCTCTAGCGTAATTAATTTCACAGTTAATAAGTTAATTAAAACATACACAGTATGTAATGTTTTTTTATTTTTTTATTTATAGGTGCTTGATGCAAGCTTGCAAGCTGGACTGGATGTTGCTGCTACTGTTTCAGATAACTTAGGTGTAAACATCAAGGCATTAAACTCCCTTGGATCCTCTGTGACTCGTCCATATTTTGACTTTAAAGGCCACGAAATTGTCACAATTATGGACCCACCTCACCTTATCAAATGTTTCAGAAATAATTTGCTGAAATACAATATCAAATGTCCTGAAGTGTTCCAAAATGATGGTAAAGCTGTGGCAGGTAATTATCTTTATTAAATAGCGAAAATAACTTGAAAAATATATTATGACTATTTTTTATACTAAATGTTATGAAAATCAACACTAAGACAGTGCAAATCCAAATTTTGTTTTTGCACCTGCTATAACCAAGCAACATATAGAACCAAACTTTAAGCAAAAGATGAAGGTTAAGTTTGCTTGCCAAGTATTTAGCCACTCAGTCGCCGCAGGCATGCTTGCAAAGATTGCAAACAGTAAGTTAAACTGTTTCAAACTGTCATGTTTGATATTCCTTTTGAATTTTACTTATAAGTATACTTATCAGCTAAAATCGACCCACTATTGGACACTGGCCTCCTCCATAAATCGAGGGTATTTGGTCTACTACAATACACTAACAAAGCTTATTGGTATAGGTTTTCATTTCAAGTTTTTACTCTCGAATAAGATCGCCTCACGGGCGGAAATGGGGTGTTGACCTGTGTTTTCGTAATACGTTGCCATACGAACACTCCTTGTATAATGAATGGTTAATATAAGTTATTAATAATAATAATAAATATTCATGGACATTTCACACAACATCCTCTGGTCCCAAGCTAAGCTTATATACTTGTGTTATGGGTACCAGAATACGGATAGAATACATATACTACTTTTCTTTTGTACCTAAATACATACTTATAATACATAGAAAACACCCAGATGTAGTACAAACATTTGTATGACATTTATGAATATCACACAAATGATTAAGTTTATCGTGAACAGACAGGCAGACGCGGCGGAGGACTTTGTTTTATAATATGTAGTGATAATGAAATTTAGCTTAAATTGCGACTTGTCTTTTGTCTTGTGTTTTATTTAATTTTTCGCAATATAGTATAAAAACAAGTGTTTGCCTTCCAGATGAATTGCCTTCTGAAGCGACAACAACAGCCATGCTCATAGAAAAAATGGACCAGCTGTTCGACACATTAAATGGCGATACGCCTGATCAAAAAAGGGGAAAGAAATTCTTGACTAATTTAACCAGAAGAAGTCCACATCTTAATTATTTTCAGGAAATGAAAAGTATGTTTGGTAAATTTGAATTTATTGGAGCCAGATGCAAGCCCCCTTCGCAAGAAGGTTTTATAAGAACATTGAATGCAGTCGAGCGTTTATTTTTAAATCTAGAAAAAAGGTACCATATAAAGAGTTTATCAACGCGCAGACTTAATCAAGACCCATTGGAAAATTGTTTTGGTTGCATTCGCAGCAATTGTGGATGTAACCCAAACCCAAATACCGTACAATTTGTTGCAGCTCTAAAAACATCTATTATAAATAATTTATTGCATAGCAGTAAAAATAATAATTGCAAAGAAGATCAAAATTTAATTCTTAATGATTTAAAATGATTTTTAACAAAAAGTTACTCCAAAAATAGAAAAATAATTACTGATAAGGAATTTGATGTAACAGAAAATGTAGAATCGTGTAATACTGTAATAGCTCAGTGTTCTGGGGAACTGCAAGCATGCGCATATGTATGCGGTTTTATGATAAAAAAATTAGGAACCACTTGCTGTCAGTGCAAAACCGCAATGCTTGCTAACCAGAATACTGACGTGAGTCATTTATTTACGAATTTTAAAGAATACAATTCAATGTGCAACAGTCTAAATTATGTTAATAAAAATTTTACAGAGACAGTAGAGTTTGCTGCAACAATTGTTAATACATTTTTGAATGAGCAGGGGTGTAAAATGGACATAAAAAGTCAATTAATAGAAATTTTAAAAGAAAAATTAAATTTCGAATGGTTGCTCCATTGTTCTGAGCATTATAATAAAAATAAAATGCATATAATTATATCAACAGTTTGTATTTGCATAAAACGACATTGTATTTTATAAAATAGGTTGTTTACCGACGAAGCTTCAAAAAAATCTGTAAAAAGAAAAATAAATATATTAAAAAATGCTTAGAAACTGGTTTAATTTATAATACCTTCCTTATATATGTATGTATCATGAAAACAAACCGAAATTCAGTTAAATATCTGAATTTCGGTTTGTTTTCATGATACAACAATTACATTATTCATCATTATTTTATATCATCAGTTCAAAACCTCGCGCCAAAAATAGTTTCATAAGGCAATTGTTGGAGCGCTAGTATCGCAAGATGTTTGCATTTTTTTTCTATGTAGTCTTCATTCTTCTCGTTAGAGTATTAATGTTCTGTGATCTATTCTGTGCTAGTCTGTGTCTCTGTGAAGAATGCATAACCTATAAAATTAAAAATAATATGTTTTAGAATGGATTTAACAGAAATTGTAATAATTCATTAAAATAATGGAGCAGTTATCAATGTGTAGAATTTGTTTGATCAAAGATGTGCGTATGCATTGTCTAATTAACACTGACTTACAAGGAATATACGAGTTACTGACTGGCAAGTTGGTAAGTGTTCTTGTAACAAGTTTGTTATATTTTACGTTGTTCCCATACCAGATATATTTATTATTGTTGTCAGTTGGAAACAAGAGATAGAAGACCAGTAGATGCGTGCTACGTGTGCTGCGCGAGACTTCGCAACTGTCTCCAGCTGAGGAGCGCCTGTCTTCACAGTGAGGAGCTGTTCACTCACTTGTTGGGCAATGATGATGTAAGATCTAACTGTTAACTGTGTCTCTCTATACGGATGTATCTGTGGTGAATATATAAATATAGGAGCAGGTTCATAATACAGGTTTATGTTTCAGTTTGACGTAAAGCCAATACGAGTTTTGACAAGTCTATGTAAAGTGTCACTCATGCCTACGAGTTTGGGCGCGGTGGTTCACAGGGAACTGCAACCTAAATCTGATCCTTCACCAACGACTGGTGACCAACTAGATGAGGAACATGTTGGAGGTATAGTGTAGTGTTTGTTTTATCTTCAAGCTGAACCAGCTGCTTCTTGTTTGTACTTCATTTAATTAAACTATCTTACAGATCTGGAAGATAATATTGTAGAACAAGGAATGTGCACTCAATTAATACAACAACAACATATCAAATGTGAAGATGTAAGTTCAGAAGATGATGAGTTAGATTACAGCATCCAGACTACAGAAGTACAAACTGACTCAGCTTCAGATAATTCTTGTTTAGAACATGATCCTCTAGAGAGTGATATTTCTAAATCTAATCACAGCATCTCATCAGTAAATCTTCATGATTTATGTACCAAAACTGTTAAGATTGTGTTACACCGATTGGACTTAAACAGTTTACATAAAGGTATGTCTAGATTTAAGCACAATATAAACATACTACACAAGTCTCACTTCAAAAATAATTGTGCGTCAATAACTTAACTGAACTAAAATAGAATTATATTAATATAAATTGTTATTCTATAACACACTGTTTTTTAAAGTTCAGTTAACATTGACGTGTTGTTGTTTAGCAAAATATTCGTACATATTTCAAATAATAACTATTGAATAATAAAGATTACTATTCAATTGTTATTATTATACAGAAAGCAGTAATATTGGATACGGCTCGGATTGTGAGGAGGTTCCTCTCCCTGGATCCTCAGCCACCGGGCCACCTGGGCCAAGCCACGGCCCCTGTATTGTATTGCATATCCCCATCACTTCCCGTGGGTTTCGTAAAAGGCGACTAAGGGATCACCAGGATAACGGGCAGCAACATTCTCCTGAGTAACACAACATCTACTGCGATCGCCAACCCGCCTGCCAAGCGGGGCGATTATGGCAATAACCCCCCACATGACGCAAGGCAAAACCACAATGGCCTCGAGCCACGGCGACCCCGCTATTCCGGCTCACGGTGGCGGACTTGGTAACGGTGGGGTACGGGGTGCTAAGAATCTCCGGTCGAGATCCGGCCACTAAACAAAAAATACTCTGGCCCTGGTAACACACAACATCCGCACGCTCAGGACTGACGAGAAGATCGCCGAGCTGGAAGAGGAATTGAGCAAGATTCGGTGGGACATTGTTGGGTTGTCAGAAGTCTCTTCCAATTCAATTGGGGAAAGTAGTAGGGAAGGAATGTTTGGGCGTGGCAGAGAAGTTATGTAATCCACCGTCTGGCATTTAGTGACGTTGTCGAGGTTATCTGGAGTGACGAAAAAGTCATTAAGGTCATCTAATGTAACTGTTTGGGGTAGGTGAGTTGGAGCCGATTTACCTATTCCAAGAGTCCCGAGAGATTTCCACACTTGAGAAGGAGAACAAGAAGAAGAGATATTAAGAAGTATATGACGTCGTTTCGCATTGCGTATCATCTAGTTACAACGATTCCTTGCAGCCTTATATTATACGCGACCTAACCCGAATTAGAGCGGCATTTTTTATATTTACGCTTGCGATTTTTATGCGATTGCGATTACGATATTATACTTATTGCGGTCGTGCTTTTCAGTAATCAAATTAGGCCACCACATTAGTCACTCGATTGAATTTATATATTTTTACGTACTAGAGCTACGGAACGGTATTCCGAGGTCGTGGGTTCAAGTCCCGCTTGCGGTAATCACTTTTTCCACCGTAATTCAATTTATTAAGTAAAAGCATAGCATGTCAATTGCAAAATTAATAAATTACTTTAGTTATGTTATATCCAATTGTGCGGTACTCACTGGAGAACTGCGCATCTCACGCCAAAAGACAATTTCTTTTTTATTCATTTGCTATCAGTCGAAAGACTATAATTAAATATGTTGCAATTATAGAAGACGTTTGCGTGTAGTAAGGCCACTGCCCTATTCATGGCGATTGGGGGAAAACATGTTTCCTTTTCAATCTCTTAACATTGCTATTCTGTAGTAGCGACTGGGACAGAGGATTAGCATGCACAGAGAGTCTATCCCTGTACTTGATTTTGTTGCGATCAATTTCTTCAAAAACAGTTGGCATATTTAGATAATCGTGGATTTCGCTATTCCTGGTATACCATGGTGCTCCAAATATTATCCTTAAGATGGCATTTTGCGCTCTCTGAAGACGCTGAATGTTAGATTTACTGGCGGTTGACCACATCTGTATTCCGTAAATCCAGATTGGCTTTATTAAGGCACTGTAAACCAACAGCTTATTGTTTAAGGACAACGCGGACTGTTTGCCCAACAGCCAAAGCAGGTTCTTGAATCGGTAGTTAATATCGTCTCTTTTTTTTGCAATATGACACTGCCATGTGAGACGCTGGTCCAGAATCCAGATGAAAGCCCAAATAATTAATACAGTTGGTTTGTGGTAGAGGATCATTCCCTAGGTGGATATATTCCCTTTCTGAGGGTAAATGTTATGTGATTTGATTTAGTGGCGCTATTTTTTTTTTTTTTTTACATAAACACATTGTACGAGCAAGCACGTACATTTGCCGAATCAGCAATAAGTTTTGACCTAATTATTCACAATATGTATAATATGAGTTCGTCATCGGTCACCAAGTAAGCCGGACGTTCTCGCCGTTACCATTATTCTATTCACTCATCAATTACGTAATATCAGTTTTATAATACAGTTATTTTATTATCAAATCAGTGTTTATATCAGCCTATCCTCTGATCAGTCCTTTATAGTACGGGAACTACCCGTACATATGGTCCTTCGATCTATTAAGGATAGCGAAATTTTAAACGTCCACGTGTCGTGTCGGTCGTGTTGGACTCTAACCTGCAACACGTGGTGGCCCAGGTTCGCTAGCCTTATTGAAACCAGCATAGTGCGCGTGTAATTAACTTTATTTCGCACTAACTGTGACTCTGTTGCTGTGCTATCAAGTGATGCAGTGACATATCAGTCCACAATCAACATCAAGAGTTCAGTGAACCCGCCCGGAGCAGCAAGGTTTCGGGTAATCTGCAGCAGCAAGGCAGACTTTATCAAGTAAGATCTTTCCTTTTGTACTTAAACAGCAGTTACAATGGCTACAGCCAACGATATCCTAGCAAACCAGCAGCTAGTAGCTACGGCTATAGAAAACCTGTACATCAACTTCAAGAAAGATGGTCCAAGCAGGAAAACTACCGAGTACATAAGGAAAAAGTTGGATATACTAGATGGTTATTGGTTCGAGTATGAATCCAATTTTAAGAAAATATCATCCCTGGAGTTAGAGCCAGGAATGCGTGACTATATCAACAAGGATATGGAGAGAGTGAAAGAGAAATATGGTAACATAAGGTCTTACATTCAAGCTTGTGAGATAACCTCAGATGATAGGCCAAAATCTCCGGTTATAAAACCTCCTACGTTTGGTGTACCGAAAGCGAGTAATCAAGAAAGCCCGCATTCGGGTGGCAGCAAGGCCGGGTATACATCAAGTGCTACAGCGAGTAAAACCGAGGAGATGTTAAGAAAACAGACTAGCAATTTCAAAGCCTTCCACCGTACCGTAGTAGGTATTGATTTGGACTCAATGAGGGAGAAGTGGGAGTTTCAAGACCTGCTTCAAACCCTACAGTCCCGCTGGCAGGCTATTGACTCACTGCACTGGGATCTGGACAGTCAGATGGACGGTCCCAACCATGAGTATGAAAGTACATTCACTTCGTATGAAGAGAAGTATCAGGCTGCCAAGAAAGCCATTAACAAGAAAATGTGGTCTACAGCTCACATAGAAAAATCCACGCCGCAGATGGAAATACCATTCTTTAGCGGAAATTATAATACGTGGATTTCTTTCAAGGATTTATTTGATGAAGCTATTCATAACAATAACTCGATGTCTAGCGCGCAGAAAATGCAGTACCTCAAGTCTAAGGTTAAGGGGGAAGCAGAACGCATGATTCAGCATTTACATGTAAGCTCTGATAATTATCTTGTGTGTTGGGATATTTTAAATCAGAGATATAATAACAAGAAATTAATTTTTACCTCACACATGAACATTTTGATGAATTTGCCGACTATGCAACAACAAACAGTCGGTCTTATCAAGCGTATGCATGACACTACACAAGAGTGTCTTAATGCAATCAAGAACTTAGGAGTCGATATCAGTTCGTGGGACCCTATAATTGTGTACCTCTTGACTCAAAAGCTAGATACAATTTCATATACAGAATACGTGGCGACAGTCAAGGAACCACGTCAATTGCCAAATTTAGAAGAATTTCTTCGATTTTTAGAGGCTAAGTTTACAGCCCTAGAATCAGTACGTAAAAAACATGACAACCCTATTCAAAAGGTTCAGATGTCCAACAAAATGCAGACTAATACAAATAATAATAGAACGCTTAATTATAATAAGTCTTCGTTTGTTAGCGGCAAAAAGGTTGCGAAATCAAATGACCTCAATAAATACGACGCTTCGTCATCAAAATATAAATGTACGTTGTGCAACAGTGACGAACATGGAATTTATTTTTGCAAGCAATTTTTAGATATGTCACCACCCCATCGCCTAAGTACAGTTAATAAGTTAAATCTTTGCCATAATTGCTTGCATAATCATCAAGGAAAACCATGTCTATCAGATAAAGTTTGCCGGGAATGCAATATGGTGCATAACAGGCTATTACATGAGGCTTTTACGTCACAATCTACTGCCGGGGATAGCTCAAGCTCGCGTGCTAGTAGGAACGACTCATTCGCAAACACTAACACAGGAAAAACAATCCGAACAAGCTCACACGTGTCTCTTCAAGACGACTGTTTTGAGGTCTTATTACCGACGGCTTTAATTAACGTTCAAGCCGAGGATGGCTCACAACATACATTGCGCGCCCTTTTAGATCAGGGTTCGCAAACTTCTTTAATTACGGAACATGCAGCACAACTCCTAAGAATACCTAGAAAAAGATGCATGGGTGTAATCACAGGTATTGGAGATAAAGGAAATAACATCAAGGGTATTATTTCAATCAGATGTTCATCAGTCGTCAGCGATTTTACGTTCGAAACGGACGTGATAATCATGAAAAAGCTTATCAAGAACTTGCCAAGCCAGAACTTTGCTAAGCCTGACTGGTCATACCTGGACCACATAAATATGGCGGATCCAGAATTTTACAAAAGCCGCCCAGTAGACATTTTATTGGGTGCAGATGTTTATTCAATTATATTGATGGACGGAATATGCAGAGCAAACTCTACTCTACCAACCGCTCAACAAACAAGGCTTGGGTGGATTTTGAGTGGAAATATCAAACATTTCCAATGTAATGTAGTTTTAAACAAGATAGAAGAACTGCAGAAATTTTGGGAAATAGAAGACATATCAGAACAATCAGAGTTATCAGTAGAAGACAAGCATTGTATGGAATTTTATCAGAAAACAACTACCAGGCGGGATGATGGCCATTATGAAGTCCGGATTCCCATGAAAACAGATTATCAGAAAAATTTAGGCCATTCAAAATCAAAAGCGGTCGCACAGTTTTATAAATTGGAACAAAAATTTATAAAAAATGCAACAGTTGCAAATGATTATACACAATTTATCAAAGAGTATTTATCGCTTGGACATATGACACCGGCCGACGATTACAATAACAAGCTCAAGTGTTATTTACCTCATCACGGCGTTATACGCGAGGACTCAACTACGACCAAATTGCGTGTTGTTTTCAACGCATCAGAAAAAACATCTTCTGGGTTAAGTTTGAATGACGTAATGTTACGCGGACCGAACCTACAGGAAGATTTACAGAATATTATCCTTAAATGGAGACAGTATAAATATGCATTAACTGCTGATATAGAGAAAATGTTCAGACAGATATGGGTTAACAGTGATGATCAGTACTTGCAGATGATAATATGGAGAGATAATTCAAAGAAAAAACTAAAAGACTACCGGCTCGCAACTGTGACGTATGGAACTAAAGCAGCTCCATTTCTCGCTATGATGACGCTTAAGCAATTAGCACATGATGAGAAATCAAACTTCTCCGGTAGCTCAGCTCCCAGGGTCCTGGAAGAATCATTTTATATGGATGATTTAGTCCATGGGGCGCACACAGTACAGTCAGCAAAACAATTACAGACGGACATGATCAAGCTTCTAAAAGCGGGGGGTTTCAACCTTCGAAAATGGAAGTCTAACTCTCCCGCGCTATTAGAAAATGTCAACGGGTCTGAGGAACAGCAAGATAAGTTCAATTTCAAGCAAGTGGAGTCGACCAAAACCTTGGGCCTCAGATGGGACCCACAGGAAGACAATTTTACTTTTCAAGCAAATATGCCCATTACAGTAAAACCTACAAAAAGAATTATTCTATCAGAAATATCTAAGATCTTTGATCCGCTTGGTTGGCTCTCCCCACTCACCATCAAACTTAAAATATTATTTCAAGAAATCTGGAGATCTCAAGTACTGTGGGATGATCCTATACCACGAGAAATACACGACGAGTGGAATAAAATACAGCAAGAGATTGAGATAATTAATCAATTACGAGTACCACGGTGGTTACAAACTCAAGAGCAAGATAAAATTGAATTCCATGGATTTTGTGACGCAAGTACTAAAGCAATGAGTTGCGTTGTGTATTGCAAGATATACAGAAACAACAGCCCTTTAATCAGATTAATAGCGGGTAAAACTAAAGTAGTACCGCTAAATAAAAAATACTCACTGCCTCGTTTAAAACTATGTGGGGCAGTTTTACTAAGTAAATTAATGACAAAAATCAAGGCCAGTTTAGCAAGTTATCAAGTCATCACCTACGGATGGATAGATTCTATGGTAGTACTCGGTTGGATAAACGGTGACGTAGAGAGATGGCAGCCATTCATAGCAAATCGAGTGAAACAAGTCACATCGTCGATGCCGTCGAACTGCTGGCGCTACGTAGCATCGAAAGAAAACCCAGCGGATTGCGCTAGTCGGGGTATCACAGCTTCTCAGTTACGAGATCATCCTCTCTGGTGGGAAGGCCCGTCCTGGCTACAATCCTACACGTCCCAAAATGAAAAACCACAAACATATACAACTAATCAAGAAATGAAAAAATATAAACAAGTTAATGTTATAATATCCAGCGAGTATGATGTAGTAAAAAATCTGTTGGATAAACAAAACTCGCTCCGCAAAGCCGTTAGAATACTGGCATGGGTATTACGGTTCAGCAGAAAGGGTAAAAAACAAGATTACTTAAGCATACAAGAGCTAAAAAAGTCTACAGCTTTAATAATTAAAAATATTCAGAGTGAAAAATTCGTTGAAGAAATTAACCAATTAAAGGAACGCAAAAGCATAAGCAGTAAAAGCAAGATTTACAATTTAAGTCCAGTCTTAGACAATAACCAAATATTGCGGGTCGGAGGCAGGCTCAGACACGCACAGATAGATCCTGAAATGAAGCATCCGATCATTATACCTAGAGACACAAGATTAGCAGAACTCATAATTGATGAGGCTCACGAGCTTACATATCATGGAGGAGCGCGGTTAACTACTGCATATATTCGTCGCAAATATTGGCTTATCGGCGGAAACAATGCCACGAAAAAACGACTGCGGTTGTGTGTCAAATGCAGGAAACATAATTCCGGTACATTACATCAGGTAATGGGCGACTTGCCGTCAGCGAGAACAAATCCATCTCGACCGTTTTATCATTGTGGCATAGACTATACCGGTCACGTGACCATCAAAGCTAACAAGGGCCGTGGTATCAAGACCACAAAAGGTTACGTGGCAGTGTTCGTTTGTATGGCGACCAAGGCCGTACATCTTGAACTTGTGTCAGATTTGACAACATCAGCTTTTTTAGCAGCATTACGCAGAATGGCAGCCAGAAGGGGGCTACCAGGTCATATGTACAGCGATCAAGGAAAAAATTTTATAGGAGCGGACAAAGTACTAAAACAAGAATTATCAGTAATCAAACATACATTTAATCAAGATTTTATGGCAGAAATAGCAAATATGAACATAGAGTGGCATTTTAACGCACCCTCTTGGCCTTCAGCAGGGGGCCTGTGGGAGGCGGCTGTAAAAAGCCTTAAATATCACTTAAAACGAGTGATAGGCGAACAAAATCTTACGTTCGAAGAGTTCACTACGCTGCTCGCCAGTTTAGAGGGATGTTTAAATTCGCGGCCACTTTGTCCTCTTACAGAGGACCCCGATGATTTAAATTTTTTAACCCCGTCTCACTTTTTATCTAGTGGTCCGGTGTTAACCCTTTACAATACAGAAAATGACCTTAGAACGAGGTGGCATCTTACTCAAAAGATATTTAACGACATATGGCGAAGGTGGCGTGAAGAGTACTTAACTCAACTTACAGTAAAAAGTAAGTGGCAAAAGCCTCAAACAAATATCAAGTTGAATGATGTCGTCATTATAAAGGACGATAACCTCCCGCCGGGGAGATGGGCCCTAGGTCGCGTAATCAAGTTACATCCAGGCACCGACGGCTTTGTTAGAGTCGTGACATTGAAAACCAAGAATGGTCAAATGCAACGGCCCGTTGTTAAGTTATCGATCCTACCTGTACATCAAGATAACAGGCAAGACGAAACCCAAGACGTACGTCAGACTTCAGAAAAGCCAATTTTACAAAAAGGCACGAGAATTAAGAAAAATTTTAGTTTCTTAAATATGGGCATGTTATTGTTTACATTATTCTGTATAGCCGTACAATCAGTTCACGGCTCTTACGTCATTACTCCATTGCAGGGAAACAATAGCATTTATTTCGATCGCGTAAAAGATATGCAATTGATAAGAGACAATTGGAAGCTCGTTGTGTACTATGACACTCAACCTTATCAAGAAGGAAATAAAGCTGTCATAAAACATATCAAGTACTTAGATCAGTTATGCAGTAAAGTCGAAATGCAATCACACTGCGAAGGTGTCATGTGGCAGATACGTCACGAGGTGAATGAATTACAATATTATAACGATATACTTATGAATCATAATATCAAGAATCATAATAATATACGTCACAGGCGCGGACTTATCAACGGTGTCGGATATCTAGCTAATAGTTTATTCGGCGTTCTTGATGAAAACTTTGCCGACAAATATCAGCAAGACATAAGTCTTATCCGGGAAAATCAGAAACATTTGGCAACTCTCTGGAAAAATCAAACATCTGTCGTTGAAGCGGAGTTTAACTTGTTAAAACGAACAGAGTTACTTTTTAACAAACATCATAAACTTATTACGCAAAAAATGAACACCTTATCAAACACAGTCAATCAAGTGAAGACTGAAATACAAAACGTATCAATTATTAGCGATTTTTTATCTACAGCCATGATCACAAACAATCTTATACATAACCTGAAAAATATTCAGCAAACTCTGCTAGACGCTGTGACCAACATTTACAATGGCAAATTTGACTTTCACCTTCTCACGCCTGACCAATTGAGGCGCGAGCTGGAGATCATATCTGGAGAGCTTCCTAAGGACCTGTCGTTACCCATCAAAAGATCCGACAGTTTATCAGACATCTACAATCTGCTTCAAGTCCGAGCAAGAGTGACTAGCAGATTCATAATATTCGAAATCAAGGTTCCACTCATAAGCGAAGAGGTTTATGAAATCCTCAAATTAGTCCCAGTTCCCCAACGGACACGCAAAGGATATGAGATAGCAGTAGTACCTGTATCAAAATATGTTGCTGTCAGTCTAAAACATGAAATATTTATAAAATTAAACGAGGACGACTTAAAATCTTGTCTTCAAAGAACTACAGAATTAAGCTTATGTCATCTGAGGCATACTATTTATCTAATTAAGGATGATCAAAGTTTCTGCGAAACATTGCTTTCTCCGAAAGGGTGCAGAACATCTATGACTTTATGTAACAATAGATGGATGGAATTATCTAAATTCAACACATACTTCTATTTTTGCTGCGAACAATGTCAAGTAAAGCTCGTATGCAATGATCAAATTATACCCGTGAAGATGTCTAATTCCGGGTTCTTTCATGTCGATCAAGGATGTACAATTAAAACGGCAGATTCCTTTATTTACTCGCATAGACAGGAGGTCAGCCAGATAAACGTAAGTTCAAGTATTACGTTACCAGAAATCTCGCAGATTAATCACATCATCAATATATCGTTACCTAAAATATCGTTACAAAATACAGATAATTCTGATTTATTTAATCAGACAACTCAGCTCCAAGAAATAAAACGAAACCTAGAAATCATGAAGAAGAATGAACCACTTCTAGAAGGCAATATTTCTAACCACGACGTCCATCACTATGCGATGATATATATTTTATTCGTATTAGTGGGACTCGGGGCAGCAGCCTGGGTGTGGAAGATCATCAGCAGGAGGAGGGCAGTCTGGATGACAGGCACGCCCGCCGCGTCACCCCCGTCGTCAGCCCCTCAAGTCCCAGAGGCAGCAGCGCCCTTACAGGCGCCAATTTCAGCGGCCGTATCCGCGAGTGTTCAGTGCAGTGAGCTACACGAGTTAGCTAATAAAAGTGCGCGTGTGTCAGTGCGAAATAAAAGCTCAATTTCTAAAGTGCAAAGTGCGCGTGTACAAGTGAAAGAGACGGGGTCGTCCCCCATTGTGTTTAGATCGGGATTCAAATCCCCGGGTGACCCTTTATACTCCGTTATAGTATAAACTTAGACCTAAGAATATGTCTATCACCTTGTAATCATTATCAGTACTAATCAGTTCGTTCAGTAATTTTAAGTCCAATGTTTATCACCTTGTATCATGAGAGTCATCTCATCACCACCACTAACCCCAACTTTCTCGCCCGGGAATATGTACGAGCAAGCACGTACATTTGCCGAATCAGCAATAAGTTTTGACCTAATTATTCACAATATGTATAATATGAGTTCGTCATCGGTCACCAAGTAAGCCGGACGTTCTCGCCGTTACCATTATTCTATTCACTCATCAATTACGTAATATCAGTTTTATAATACAGTTATTTTATTATCAAATCAGTGTTTATATCAGCCTATCCTCTGATCAGTCCTTTATAGTACGGGAACTACCCGTACACACATGTTGATGCTTGACTACATTCCACCTGATGGTAAGCGGTAATGCGGCCTTGGATGGTAAAGCGCAACAACTATGTTAGAAGCCTATTCACCCTTCTCTTGAATGCTTCCACATTGTAACTGTCCGGAAACACAGACGCCGGCAGATTGTTCCAGTCTTTAGCTGTCCGCCAAATAAAGGACGACGCAAAACGTTTAGTTCGGGAAGGAGGTATATCCACAATGTAAGGATACATGCGTCCCGTTCGTCTGGTAGTGCGTTGAAGGAATGGAGATGGGGGAATTATTTCGTGTAATTCCTCGGCACACTCTCCAAAATGCAGTCTATAGAATACAGTGAGACTAGCCACTCGACGCCTATGCTCGAGGCTCTGCAACTTCGTCAAAACTAATTGGGCTGAAGGGTAACTAAGTTGAATACTATCTGTAGCTAGGTTCAGGTGTTCAAATAGCCGGGTTGTCTCCTGATCACCAGTGTGCGATCTATAGACACAAGTATAGACAATTTTGTCTATACCAGTGTCCACCATCACGCAAAGAGTGGACATAGTAGAAACCTCTAGGTGACGGAGACGCAGACAGCAGATGTCGTTACGGACATATACACAAACTCCGGCGCGTTGTTGGAAATTGTGTTCCAAGATGTAGCCCGGGTAGTCAAGATATGCCGTGTCTAAAGGACATCCGATCTGAGTCTCCGTCAGGAAAAGTAAGTGAGGCTTGCAAGTCTCAAGGTGGTAGTGGACAGCATTGAGATTGGAGTGCAATCCCCTTATGTTGGTGAGATGCACTTTGAGGGAGAGGGAGTGCAGCCGCTGTTGTAAATTACTTTTCTTTTTTCTACTTTTCATTTTATAAGCAAAGTGAATAGGCAGGGGACGTGGCAGTTAGGGAGCATGCAACACGGCACCCAACAACATAGTCGGAGGCGGGATACCTCTGGAGCCTGGGATGGAGACTGCTAGGACGCCCGAGCCCCCCTGAGAATCGTCACCAGGCCCTCTCCTCCGGTCGCCAACCGGCATGGTGAAGCCATCTCAGGATTTTTCGTCCGATGGCGGGGCAGCCTTTCATGGGTGGCTTGTCCACTACTTGGGCCCCCATCTGTCGGCGGTCGGTCAGCGGCAAGCCGTGCCTCGGATCCCGCTAATCTCCAGTACCAGGCACCCAGCAGCCCGAAACCAACACGCTGCAAACGGTTTCTTCGTGCGACACTTACCCTAGACCCACATCTCCCTAAGGATTACACCCAACATCACATCGGAACACGATTCGATGATTCGATCATTTGGCGACATGGTTTTGCTGGGTGGGTGGTAACAAATCCACGGCCGAGGCCTCCCACCAGGTGCGTTGAGATGTTATAGCAGATAAACCATTTGTCGCCTCTTACGACACCCATTGGTTGGTGAGGGGTGGTGACACCTCGTATTCTTAGTCCGTCACCACACGGACTAGCTAGCTTTCATTTGCCATTTTCTTAGCCACAAATAAATCTTATCAAGCTGTTGCTGTAGTTGATGGCTAGCTAGGAACGCAGTATCGTCTGCGAATGTAGCAGTGGTAACTATTGAGGCTAGTTCAGGCAAGTCGCAGGTGAAGATGTTATACAACACCGGCCCGAGCACCGAACCCTGGGGCACTCCAGCTTGGCATTTTTTTGGGCTATTGTCTTTATTTCATTAGCCAGTTCACCAGGGGACGTCATTGGCAGTGGCAGGCACAATTGAAAACTAGTATTAGCTGATTGCAAATGACAAAAAAAAATTAATATTGATTGTACTATCTCATTGTCGTCGGTTGATTAGTCGTATGTTTATTCCAATTTGAAAAATTCTTCATGTGTTGGATAAACACATACGGAATTTTTCAAATCAGCCCAGTGGTTCCTGAGATTAGCGCGTTCAAACAAACAAACTCTTCCACTATATAATATTAGTTTAGATTGAATTTAGTTTTTGTTTTGCTTTGTCTTTTCATATCAGCTTGTATATTTATATAATACTAGCTGACCCGGCAAACGTTGTTTTGCCATACTAAAAAAAAAGGTTTGAAAAATAGATGTTGGCCCATTCTCAGACCTACTGAATACGCATGTAAAATATCATAAAAATCGGTCAAGCCGTTTCGGAGGAGTACGGTAACTAACACTGTGACACGTGAATTTTATATACGAGTATAAGATTTATGTCTAAGTTAAGGTAGGTTAAATGACGCCAGTGGAATTGGTACCACTGTCAGCTAATAGTTGTATTGTTTCAGATGCTGCTGTCACTGAGAAACTGACATCAGATGATCTGGAAGATACTTCTACAAGTACTAGTTTAAACAATCAACCACAACAACTAATAGTTAAAGCAAATACTTTACAGGAATTTAAGAAAACAGAACAAATGTCAAGTGAGGCACACTGTAGCCGCGACAGCGATGCCTTAATTATTCGCACACGCACTGGTGAAAACCGTTTCAAGTGTGATATATGTGGAAAAGGGTTTGGACGATGTGGTAAATTAATAATTCATATTCGCACACATACTGGAGAAAAACCATTCAAGTGTGACATTTGTGAAAAAAGTTTTAGTCACAAGACTAGTTTATATTTTCATAATCTCACGCACTCTGGAGAAAAACCATTCAAGTGTGACATTTGTGGTAAAGGGTTTGTACGAAAACCAGATTTATTAACTCATATTCGCACACATACTGGAGAAAAACCATTCAAGTGTGACATATGTGGAAAAGGGTTTCGACAAAATGGTACGTTATTAACTCATATTCGCACACATACTGGAGAAAAACCATTCAAGTGTGACATTTGTGGAAAAAGGTTTGCACATAGTGGTGCTTTAATATCTCATAATCGTACACATACAGGAGAAAAACCATTCAAGTGCGACATTTGTGGTAAAGGGGTTGGACGAAAACCAGATTTATTAACTCATATTCGCACACATACTGGAGAAAAACCATTCAAGTGTGACATTTGTGGAAAAAGGTTTGCACAAAGTGGTGTTTTAATATCTCATAATCGTACACACACTGGAGAAAAACCATTCAAGTGTGACATTTGTGGAATAGGGTTTGGACTAAATGCTTATTTATTAACTCATATTCGCACACACACTGGAGAAAAACCATTTAAGTGTGACATTTGTGGAAAGAGGTTTGCACAAAGTGGTACTTTAATAATTCATAATCGTACACACACTGGAGAAAAACCATTCAAGTGTGACATTTGTGGTAAAGGGGTTGGACGAAAACCAGATTTATTAATTCATATTCGCACACATACTGGAGAAAAACCATTCAAGTGTGACATTTGTGCAAAAAGGTTTGGACGTAAAGATCATTTATTAACTCATTTTCGCACACATACTGGAGAAAAACCATACGAGTGTGACATTTGTGGTAAAGGGTTTGGACGTAAAGTTTATTTATTAACTCATTTTCGCACACATACTGGAGAAAAACCACACGAGTGTGACATGCCAAAAGAAAGTTTGACGAGCATCTCCAAAAATTAAAGAAGTCAGTTTGATTGAACAGAATGTAAGAGGTTTGAACACTATACTTTCGTACTTTAGAGTTATATGTTCTCATCCTCAAGTAATATTATTGCCGTAACCGAGTCATTTCTTACGAACTCTGTACTTGATTCTGAAATTATTTGTAATGGGTGGAACATCCCACTCAATGTCGCGATGTACTGAACTAGAGACGACAACTGGCGACCATTTATGGACGCGCATATTTACTTGCATTTACAGAGTTATTCTTGTTGGTGACTTACATTTAAATCCTAAGTACTTACACATCAACTAATATCTTTCAATTCAATTTCATTTATTTGCGATAGTGGGTAGTCAATAAGATTTTACAATAAAAAATGTATCACCACAATCAGTCAAAATAGCAGCAAATATTTAACATAATTTTAACCTTATTATTACAATAAGTTGTGAATAGCTCCTAATAGTGTTTATTACACTAGAATGTTTTTTTACAATAAATCAAAAACATTATTACAATGGGCATTGTTCATATTTTTTTAAAACTCTTAATTCGAAAACCATTTCGGTGAATAGAGTTTCTGATCATGATCCATTCGTTTTTTTCGGAAAATTTGCTATATTAACGATTATTTTTCCAAAAAAGCAAATGATCTCTATTTGCCCTTGAAATGAAGGACTTAAAATATCAAGACGTTTTTAGGGATATACTACTCTGAAGTGGAGTTGAAATTAGTCTATTATATCAACTTGTCAACTTTGAAAAGATAAAGTGCAATCTGTATTAAGCCTATCAAGAAAAGTCTATACACAGATTGCGTAAAACGATGACGTCACAACATTTAACATAATATCTTTAAGAATTTTTTAAAAATTCTGTATAGTGAATATTTCAATAATATTGAAATTAGTTGCTTAAAATAGTCTATATTTTCTGAAAAGAATATAAAAACAGTAGGTCAAAAATAATGAACAATCCCCATTAAAATAACATTATTTCTTCTCTTCTCCAGCCCATTTACGTTCCACTGTTGGGCACGGGCCTTCTCCACTTTGGGAGGGATTATGGTCTCCTGTGCTGTACAGGCGTGTTGGCACAGGGTTTATTTTCGAGTTTTCCGTCTCACAGAAGATGTTATCTTTATGCAATATCCCTTAGCTGACTTTTACAGCACCCTTGGGAGGAGATGGGGTGATGACACTTGTTTTCTTAATCCGTGTTTCCTTGTCATGGTAACCGAGCTAGCTGGGGGTGGCTTGGTATCATATCGTGACGCTTACCACCCTCCTATAGAAGTTAGCTTTGTACTAAACAATGCGAAGAAAAGGCTCTGTAGACATGAAACTAAAAAAATCTCTAGGAGTTTCTTGACGCGATCTCGCGAGATCGGGATCACGCGGGATCGGGATTGCATTCCCTAATTGTGTTACGCTAATAATAATGAAACTTAAGTGTCTTTTAAATAAACATTATTTAAAAATCAAACATGCATACGATCTAAATCATACGACTTCACTTTGCGTTACATTTGAAAAAACGCAGTTTTAAAGCTACCAACACAAAGAAATTTATAAGTTTTTAAGGTTCCACTCTATAATGGGACCCTTTTACTGAAACTTCGTTGTCCGTCCGGCTGTCACTCGGCTGTATCCCATAAACAATTATATAACAACTAATAATAAAAACAACAATACAATAAATATTTAAGTGTACTCACATACAATAAACGTTTACAGTTTATTCACTGCTGCTTCGCTCCTATTGGTCGCAGCGTGATGTTATATAGCCTATAACCTTCCTCGATAAATGTACTATCCAACACTGAAAGAATTTTTCCAATCGCACCAGTAGTTCCTGAGATTAGCGCGTTCAAACAAACAAACTGTTCAGCTTTATAATATTGGTATTGATTTAGTCAAGATTTATCGTTATAGGAAACCTCTTTGTAATTTATGTTCTCCTAGTAACTTGTGAATTAGTTTCATAGAATTATTACAGAAATCCGAAAATACAATAAATACAAATACAATGGTTCCCTAATGATTGACCAAAAAATGTTTGACAAATGATCATTTGACAACCAACGTTTCGCCAAATGATCATTATGCAAACAATACACTTGACAAAAGTATCATCTTACAAAAACTTACTTAGCAAATGATCCATTAGCAAACACTACACTTGACAAATGTGTTAAGTATTCAAATGTCATTTGACCTTTTTTTCGTTTCACCAAATAATATGTTTCGTAAATTATGTTGTTTTAAATGTATCATTATCATCATGAATCATTATTAATGGGAGAAATGGCCTAAAGTCGTTTCTGGCACTCGCCGGCCGCTGCCGCGGCACGCTCACTTTGCTCGCTCGGCTCGTGCGTTTGGGGTTAATGTTCTAACCTAACCCAATCTATTAAACGAGATATATATATCTCCAAAAACGAACGTTAATCATTCTATCTGTCTATATTTAATAAAATATATATCAATTAATTAATAATTAAAAGTATTTTCTTTTTAGGAAAATCCAGAACAGTGGCTTTGCAAAAAAATATGCAAAAGATGGTCATTTTAGCAAGAATACCAAAATTTTTGACCAGTAGTAGATTTATCTGATAACTCAGTTGCCAAGTGTTAGTTTTGTAAAATAATCATTTATTAAATGTAAATTTAAGTGTTTGGCAAAATGAAACATTTGTAAAATGATCAGTAGTAAAATGATCAATAAGCGAATTCACTGTTTTGTCAAACGTTGTTTGTCAAGTGTAGTTTTGCCAAATGACTTTTGGTCAAACAATCACACACTAAATACAATACACAATGTACTAGCACTACTAGCTGCTTTATCCGATTTCGTATTGCCGTAAATTTCTAATCACTAATGGTCTATTCATAATGATTTATCGGAGGTTTAAAAGTTCGCTAAAATAGGTTCGTGAAAATTGTCAAATAAAGTTATTTTTAATACTTAGTCTTTTTACGCTAAAACGTTTATTATTATACCAGCTGTTGCCCGTGACTCCGTACGCGTCAAATTTAGAATTTTTCCCGTTTTTGCAACATTTATCACTTCTGCTTCGCTCCTATTGGTCACAGCGTGATGTTATATAGTCTATAGCCTTCCCCTATAAATGGACTAACCACAAAAAAAGAAGTTTTCAAATCGGACCAGTAGTTCCTGAGATTAGCGCGTTTACGGAACCTTTCATTTGCAAATCCGACTCATACTTGACCAGTTTTAAAACTCGTTTACTGTGTCAAAGTCATGGCCTTTTTTTCAAAACACAGCAAGTGCAGTCATATGTGATAACTAGTGTTATCACAGTTAATGTACCAAGTTTAGATTGATGACGTCATAAATTTTCTGTTACAGAATTGTTCTTTGGAGTACATTATTAATTAAACGTTCGCGTGCAAGTGACAAGGGAACTTTCCTTAAGAGTTTATGGATAACTCTTTTAGAATGCTAGTACCCTAGTGCTTTAAATATTTATTTATTATAGTTATACTTCTACTACGACGGGCCTCGTGGTGTAGTGGTTCTGGTAACGGACTGCCGATCAAGTGGTCGCGGGTTCGATTCCCGCTCGGGACAATCATTTGTGTGATTTTTCTAATTGTCATACAAATGTTTGTACTGCGTCTGGGTGTTTCTATGTATTATAAGTACATATTTACAAAAAAAAAGTAGTATATGTATTCTATCCGTATTCTGGTACCCATAACACAAGCATATAAGCTTAGCTTGGGACCAGAGGACGTTGTGTGAAATGTCCATGAATATTTAAAAAAAAAAAAAAATTCTACGATGGGTTGAAGCGATGAAAATAATGCTTATAATGCACGAGAATAAACAAAGAAGTATATAAATTTCTTTCTGGCAAGAGTGAGAGAAAGAGAGAGAAATGGTGTAGCAATATCTAGTGATGAATAGCTGTCACTACACAGTGCAGCACAAGAACGATAGATGGCGTGGAATTACATATGTGACGTCACAAAGGATCCTACATCGCACTTGTGATATTTGCACGGGAGTTAAGACGGCAATAAGATCTACGTCGGAGAATTCTCCATTTTATAGTTGAAGAAGCCAGTTCTCCCACGTTCCTCTAACAAGGGCAAGAGACAAGGGAACTGTCCTTAATAATTTACGAATAACTCTTAAGTAATGCTAGTCCCCTGGTACTTGTAATATTTATTTATTAAGGTTTTACATGTCACCATCCCATTTCATACCTTCTAAATAGAATCAGCTTATTCAGGAAGGTCTAATTAAGGTACATTTTGGTAAGGAACCCCAAAAACAAAGTTTGATTGTGGTGTCGATTCTACGTCCACAACTAAACTTAACTTAACTAAAAAATGAAAACAACTATTGCTGTATATTGATTATTTGGTTGTTTTGTTGTGTAATTTTATATTAATAACAATCGTTAATCTATAATAAACAGATTTGCTAAGAAGAAAGAATCGTTAACATTACGGAATTGTGTTATTGACACAATCAAATTTCATTTTTTAGTTAAGTTAAGTTTAGTTATGCGCGTAGAATTGGTACCTGTAACCAACTTACAGTCAGTGGGTTCGATTCCCTTCTAGAGATACAGAATCTATCAATGTACTTACATGAAGCCAAGGAAGTATGTTTTTCTGTCTTTCTTTCCCCAGCTCATTAATGAGCCACTGTTGGGAGTGCTGGGCACGGGTTTCCTCCACTTTGGGTAGGATTATGGTCTATTAGATTGCGTTGATCAGGCGTGTTGGTACTACTTGGTACAGGGTTTATTTTCAAGTTTTCCGTTTCTCACACAAGATGTGTTCTGTAAACATTATTCCTTAGCTGGCTTTAATAGCATCCTTGGAAGGTAATAGAGTGGTGACACTTGTACTCTTAGTTCATTACCAGTATAATATTTTTTTTTTATTTCAATTACAATTACAACACAAACATATTGTGGTGTCTTCTGCACCACAAAATCGCTCCGCTTATGCTGTATAACCAAAGCCTTGAATCACACCACTATCACGTGACATCGTACGATTTGGCGTGGTCTGCAAGTCACGTAGGCCATATGCACCGCCCTATGCAGTTGGCAACGCCCTTCGCTATTGTCTAGGAGGCGGCGCTTGAAGACGACGTTCAACTTTCTTTTGTTCTGTGGTCGTCGACCATTTTGTAGGTGTTAACTTTTTAATAAAGTTTTGTAATATTTAATAGGAATTTGACGTTCATATAAATAGAAATTTTTACATTGTTTAAACACATTCGCTTTGCTTTCGCTTAGGAATAATATCGTTGTAACTCGCTTTTAATATTGTTGCTTGTACTTGTAAAATCTATTTTATCTCAAATAAGTATTCTAAATCCTCTCGCCTAGTTTTATTTCGGCTTGTGAAATACCCTATCACGCGACGTAGGTTCGATTCCCGCGCGTGACAAATATTGTGGTGGAACCCGGGCCTGGTGTGATTCCTATCACACGAGCATCACACACACCGGAGTCTCCCACATACTGGTGACCCCGATCGAACTTCTACATACCGAGGATGGACAACCAGCCGGAGATGACCAAGGAGGTTTCAGCAGAGGCTTTTCGGGTCGGAGTACGAGTGCCACCTTTCAACCCTGAAGACCCAACCTTGTGGTTTGCCCAGATAGAAGGTCAGTTTGTCTTGTCTAATATTGTAAGGGATGATACCAAATTTTATTATATTCTGGCCCAATTAGAGCCGCAATATTCGATGGAAGTTAGAGATATTGTTATTTCGCCGCCAGAAACGGGCAAATATAATAAACTTAAAGAGGAGTTGGTCAAGCGCTTGTCGGCATCCCAAGAGAGGAAGACAAAGCAACTCCTCATGCACGAGGAGCTCGGCGACAGAAAGCCGTCGCAATTCCTCAGACACCTCCAACTTCTAGCTGGACCGAACGTACCTCCTGACTTCATCCGTTCTATATGGGCAAACAGGTTACCAACGAACCTGCAAACTATTTTGGCATCTCAAGCCAACATGACCCTCGAAAATTTAGCGGAACTGGCTGATCGCATTAATGATATTGTTCCTGTCACTAACCAGGTAGCCAGTGCATCGACAACAAAAGTTGCGGTCTCACCTACGAACGACAGCGATTTGCGGACGCAGGTAGCGGAGTTAACAAGGAAGATTGAGGCAATGTCTGTCGAGCTATACAGAAGCTCCAGACGAGACTCGCATCGTACAGGTATTACTAATAAAAACCGTAGCCGCTCACGATCACGTTCTCGACCTCCAGATCACCCGCACTGCTGGTATCACTACCGTTTCCGGGAGAAGGCAAGAAAATGCATCAAACCCTGCAGTTTCGCATCGGTAAACTCTCAAGGCAGCCGACAATAGCGGTAAGCGACTGCCCCAATATTTCGAACCGCCTGTTCATCACTGACCGCATCACGAAGATCCAATTTTTGATCGACACGGGTTCTGACTTGTGTGTGTACCCTAGGTCAGCTGTACGGGAGTCGCGTCCGAAAACAGAATACAATCTTTTTGCCGCAAATGGTACACCCATATCTACTTATGGCTACAAACAGCTGGAATTAAATTTAGGTCTTCGCCGAGCGTTCACTTGGCGTTTTGTTGTAGCTGACGTTTCCAAGCCGATCATCGGCGTCGATTTTTTAAGTTTCTACAACTTACTCGTCGATTGCCGTAACCAACGTATAGTAGATGGAGTTACATCTCTTACTGTAACTGCTCCACAGCAACGATCAGCTGATAACATATCCTCTGTACGCACCACTTGTACTGCTTTGAACGACACTCCTTATCACGATCTGCTGCGTCAGTTTCCTGAGATCACTCGTCCAGCTGGCAAGCCTAGCTCACCTAAACATAGCACAGTACATCAAATACGTACCACACCTGGACCTCCTGTTTTCAGTCGACCTCGGCGCCTGGACCCGGAGAGACTGCTTATAGCGAAGCAGGAATTTGATTCTATGTTACAGAATGGGACAGCGCGAAGGTCAGCGAGTGCGTGGTCGTCACCACTTCATCTAGTTCGCAAGAAGACAGATGGATGGCGACCTTGTGGCGACTACAGAGCTCTCAATGCTCGCACTGTACCTGATCGCTACCCAATTAGGCACATTCAGGATTTTGCTCAACAGCTAGCAGGTAGTACTATCTTTTCTACAATTGACCTGGTGAAAGCATACCAACAAATTCCCGTATTGGAAGAGGACATACCTAAAACTGCCATCACAACGCCATTCGGCTTATACGAATTTCCTTTTATGAGTTTTGGACTTCGAAACGCAGCACAATCATTCCAGCGCTTCATCGACGAAGTGTTGCGTGGGCTAGATTTCTGCTACTCATATATTGATGACATTTTAATATCCAGCAAAAGCAGCCATCAACACAAGCAGCACTTAAACCTTCTTTTCCAACGTCTGGCAGAATATGGAGTGCTCATAAATACTTCCAAGTGTCATTTCGGCCAATCTCAGGTAGCATTTCTCGGATATTCTGTCTCTGCAGCAGGTGTGCAGCCGTTACCAAAAAATGTCAAGGCCCTGCAAGATTTCCGTGAGCCCAAGACCATCAAGGAGTTGAGAAGATTTCTAGGTGTTTTGAATTTTTACCGTCGATTCATACCTAAGGCAGCAACTATTCAGATGCCTCTCAACGCATTACTTACAGGTCCCAAAACCAAAGGTAGGCAACCAATTGAATGGACACCAGAATTATTGGAGGCATTTAAAAGTTGCAAAGATAGTCTGTCACAGGCAACACTTTTAGGACATCCAGACTCAAATGCAGAACTCGCCATTCAAACTGACGCATCTGAGACAGCCATCGGAGCAGTTCTGCAACAACGCATAGGTGATAGCTGGCAGCCATTGGCATTTTTCTCCAGGAAACTATCCTCAGCTCAGTCAAAATACAGCCCCTATGATCGCGAACTCCTAGCTATCTATGAAGCAATTCGTTACTTCCGTCATTTAGTTGAAGCTAGAACGTTTGCTGTTATGACAGACCACAAGCCGCTAACTTTTGCTTTTAAAACCAACAGAAACAATTGCTCTCCACGCCAGTTCAGATATCTGGATTTTATCAGCCAGTTTACGACTGACATCCGATTCATCCCTGGCGAAGACAATATCGTCGCTGATGCTTTATCGCGTATTGATGAACTTTCTCTGCCCTTAGATTACCAGTCCTTAGCACGCGCCCAAGACACTGACGAGGAGTTGAAGAGCTTATTGATGAACGGCTCTTCTCTAAAGCTTGTTAAGAGAAGCATTCCTGAGGCTGACATACAGGTATACTGCGACGTCTCAAGGTCAAGTACAAGGCCGTATATCACACCTTCACACCGCAGACAGGTATTTAACGCTTTACATAATTTAAGCCATCCAGGAGCTAAGGCGTCTGTGCGTTTAATTACTGACAGGTTTGTCTGGCCTGGCATTAAGAAGGACTGTCGTCAATTGGCGAAGGAGTGTCAGGAATGTCAACGTTGCAAAATAACGAGACATACGTCAGCACCACCAGCAGCATTCCGAGCACCATCAGCTCGTTTCCGCCATATCCATTTAGATATAGTAGGTCCTCTAACTTTATCTTCTGGTAACAGGTACTGCCTAACGATCGTAGACCGCTACACCAGATGGCCTGAAGCATTTCCTTTGCCAGACATCACCGCCGAGACCTGCGTGGCCTCCCTGATATCTGGTTGGATCTCACGGTTTGGTTGCCCTGAACACATTACAACCGACCGAGGGCGACAGTTCGAGTCGCACACCTTCAAAGAAGTAGTCGATGTGGTAGGTGCTACTCATCACACTACTACTGCGTACCACCCTGCAGCAAATGGCCTTGTGGAGAGGTTGCACCGCCAGTTGAAAGCAGCCATCGCATGCCATTCTACTTCCAACTGGACTGAGGTTCTTCCCTGGGTGCTACTGGGCATCCGCAGCGCGTGGAAGATTGACCTGCAAGCTTCTGCAGCTGAAATCGTCTACGGTGAACCACTACGCTTACCTGGGCAATTCTTCTCAACCTCGAGCGACCCTGTCATGGACGCGAGCAACCTGGTCAGCAGACTTCGAACCCACATGAGCAAGTTGGCACCTCAACCTACCTCATGGCATACCAGTTCCAGCAAAGTCTTTTACATTCCAAAAGACCTGAACACTGCGACACATGTGTTCATCCGCCAAGGTCCAGCTCGAAGATCCTTACAAGCCGCATACCTGGGCCCGTACAAGGTTTCCCGTCGTGGCCCGAAGACGTTTGACATCGATGTATCAGGCAAGACACAAACTGTTACCATCGATCGTCTCAAGCCCGCATACATGTCTAGAGAGGAGACTACAGTTACCGTTCCCGTGACGCAGAGAAAAGAGGAAGCATCACCTGTCAAAACAACAAGGAGTGGGCGAAGGGTTAAATTCCCTGATTACTATCGCCCGTGATCCACGGTCTCAGCGGGGGAGTACTGTGGTGTCTTCTGCACCACAAAATCGCTCCGCTTATGCTGTATAACCAAAGCCTTGAATCACACCACTATCACGTGACATCGTACGATTTGGCGTGGTCTGCAAGTCACGTAGGCCATATGCACCGCCCTATGCAGTTGGCAACGCCCTTCGCTATTGTCTAGGAGGCGGCGCTTGAAGACGACGTTCAACTTTCTTTTGTTCTGTGGTCGTCGACCATTTTGTAGGTGTTAACTTTTTAATAAAGTTTTGTAATATTTAATAGGAATTTGACGTTCATATAAATAGAAATTTTTACATTGTTTAAACACATTCGCTTTGCTTTCGCTTAGGAATAATATCGTTGTAACTCGCTTTTAATATTGTTGCTTGTACTTGTAAAATCTATTTTATCTCAAATAAGTATTCTAAATCCTCTCGCCTAGTTTTATTTCGGCTTGTGAAATACCCTATCACGCGACGTAGGTTCGATTCCCGCGCGTGACAAATATTGTGGTGGAACCCGGGCCTGGTGTGATTCCTATCACACGAGCATCACACACACCGGAGTCTCCCACAATATTATTATATAAACAGGTAGCCATAAAAACTTTAACAAGTTTGTCTCGGCTACCCTCGGTCCGTTGACAATCACTCGTGCGACACAAGCAAAGTCTTGCAATAAATACACTTTATACAGGATGTGACTTTTTATATATAAAATTTTTTTTTGTTTTAAGTACCTTGGACCTGTTCTAATTTCTTCAAATATAGTTTTTTTTTAATTTTGATTTATGGTATTGTTTAGATATTTCTTTTTGATTAAGTGAGTGACTGAATATTATTCAGCAACTGGGGTATTAAGAAATTATCGGTTCTCCTGCCATAGTAGTAATTGGTTTTAGGTAATTCAAATGTTGTAATTTTCCTTCTTTCATATTTACTTTTAATCTCCTCTAAATGAATTTCTTTATGTTTATAATACTCATATAAAATTAGCATCTCAGCTTTCATGTGAATAGGCAGTATCTTACAAAATTTAAATATTTCAATCATATTCTCGGTTTTCTTGATTTTTAGGGTTCCGTACCCAAAGGGTAAAAACGGGACCCTATTACTGAGACTTCGCTGTCCGTCCGTCCGTCCGTCCGTCCGTCCGTCTGTCACCAGGCTGTATCTCAAGAACGGTGGTAGCTAGAGAGTTGAAATTTTCACAGATGATGTATTTCTATTGCCGCTATAACAACAAATACTAAAAATAAAATAAAATAAATATTTAAGGGGGGCTCCCATACAACAAACATGATTTTTTTACCGTTTCTTGCTCGATACTAATAACGTTGCCTTATGTTGCATAGATAATGGTACGGAACCCTTCGTGCGCGAGTCCGACTCGCACTTGACCAATTTTTAATTTAATTCTGTGTGGTAATATTATCTTTAAGAGCCTCAGCTGTAAATTATAGATCTTATCGAGGTAAGTTCTGAATGTGCGACCGTAACTTGTGATCCCGTAAGTTATTATAGATTCTGCCAGTGCATTGAGAAGTAATTGTTGTAATCTGTGGTAAATATTAATAATCTGTATTTTAATTTACCATGCGCCCTCTACTGTCTTTCTATAGAAAACTATACCTATACTCTTTATTGATTGGTAGATTAGATGTCAGTGTCAATAAAATGATTAGTGTGAATTGTCAAAATGACGTGTAACGCATTCTTATGATTCATAATCTTCCCTTTTTACGACGATTGCCAACTGGAAGCCATTTAAATGTACTGTACTAGTAATCAAGAATAAATAAAGCTATTCAAGAATACAATGTCCTTTATTCTAACCTATTGTTAACCACTTCCTCCAACAGTAATGTATACGGAACTTTGTGCTTTAAAATTGCGAATTTAACCAACATTGCCCTAAGCTTATCACAAATTAGGTCTATATGCTGGCCCCAGTTAAAATTTCTATCCACCGTAACTCCCAGGTACTTGTACACAGAGACTTGTTCCAACGACGGGCACACACAGTCACATGAAGCTGCCGTCCCATGAAGGCAGTTATGGTCATGGGCATAGATTTTAATGGGTTGCTGGTAATCTAGCAGATAATTTGAGCGAACGTGCATGATTTTAGTTTTTTTTTTTGCGTTGATTACCAATCCATTATCATGAGCCCACTTGCATACGTTTGTAAAATCTACTTGGATGAGTTTGACAGCTTTTAAGACATCGCGATGGGCGATAACAAGGCATGTATCGTCAGCATATTGATAGACAGAGCAGTTAGTGACCAGATTCTCCATGTCATTTACGTAGGCTGAATAGTGTAAAGGACCTAAGACTGAACCCTGCGCCGTGCCGTGCGTGACTCCGATCCGATCACTCAACTGGTTATCTCATAGAGCAACCCGGCGGCCTGTGTTGCTCTATGGGTTATCTATTTTAACGTGATAAGCTCTTTCTTTCAGGTAGTCCTTACACCAATGTAGTAATGGTCCACGAACTCCTGTATTATCTAATTTATTGATCAGTGTGTCATGTACGAGAGTGTCAAATGCTTTACTGAAGTCTATAAACAGTTGGAACGTACAAAAGACGCTGTATAGTCTCTGCTTACCCCCATATAAAAATAACATGACGGTATGATGATTAAGTATGAAATACTCGTATTTCGTCTTTACTTATTACAAAAAGTCGTTATTTTTGTATGTATGTCCCTATGTGAGCTTATATCCACGAAACTACGCAACAGATGTTGATGCGGTTTTCTTTAATAGATAGAATGGTTCAAGAGGATGGCTTTTTTGTATAATTTGTTAAGATTTGGTATTTCTCTATACTATACTAATATTATAAAACTGAAGAATTTGTTTGTTTGTTTAAACGCGCTAATCTCAGGAACTGCTGGTCCGATTTGAAAAAGTTCTTTCAGTGTTGGATAAGAGGTACATATATAGAGAAAGACTATTGGCTATATAACATCACGCTGCTACCAATAAGAGCGAAGCAGTAGTGAAAAATGTTGCAAAACCGGGAAAAGTTTTCTAAATTCCACGCGTACGGGTAACAGCTAGTTCTTAATAAATAAAAACGCGGGTGAAATAGTATGTTGTCGCGTGGTTAGATATCCACGGAGCAAGTTTTATCTTATATATAAAATTCACGTGTCACAGTGTTAGTTACCGTACTCCTCCGAAACGGCTTGACCGATTCTTCTCAAATTTTACATACATATTCAGTAGGTCTGAGAATCGGCCAACATCTATTTTTCAAATCTTTAAATATTTTTTTTGGTATGGCAAAACAACGTTTGCCGGGACAGCTAGTATAAGTATATGTATACAGGGTGACTTTGCAAGGTGTTGCCAAATTTTTAGGAGCTACTCTGAATCAGTAACTTAATCGATTTACGTAAACAAAAAAAAATTTATTTATTTTAATTATACCTATCCGCTGCCGCTGTTTAAAAATAGTACGTGTGGATAATTTACTTCATTCATAGAAAAATACGCACGCACGTCACGATAGTTTCGCAAAAGTTAAACTGCAAGTGTAGTAGTGATTATGGCGCGCAAAAATAAGCCTTATGCTTAACAACATAAGGTTCGGGCGCCCGCGCAAGCAAGGGTTAGCGGGAAGCGTAGGCGGACAATTGGAGGGGGAGTGTTTATTGAAGGGTCATTGACCGGTGGCGTGTTGATGAAATTGCACCGTATGTTGTAATGAAACAAAAAAAAGTGAAAGAAAGTTTAATTTATTGGTCCCTGAATCACTATTGTCCCTAAATCACTGCTGTCACTATGAAGAAAACTGCACAAACAAATAAAGTACTTTAAAAGTCACTCCACTCGCGAGTTACGAAAGAAAAGGGGAAAAAAAAACACTTAGTTCTCCGTGGAAGAGTTGGCCGTGCTTTGACGGCCGCAACAGGAGACCGGTCACCAGGTCAGGACTGCCCCTCCAAGTCCGGTAGGTGGAATCTGTATAATAATATACTTGAGTTTATAAATTATTTTAGGCCTGGTCGGCGAACTCGGCGACTCCAATTATTAGATGAGATCTTGGATCACACTTAGGCGTAAAAGATTTTCAGATAATCTTGCCAGCAACTACCACTCGATCCTCGACCCAGACCAAACTCGAACTGTCGCCTTCCCTATTTTTTTTTACGTTCCAAACTTCCATCTATAAATTTAAATAATTTAAAAATAAACATCGATACTAGAATATTCTAGCAATCAGCCAGTATCTTAGGTAAAATGATTCATAGTACTTAGAAACTCCGTAGTTTTACATAGAGTAAAGAAATAACATTAAATTTATGACAATTGACAAACATCAAAATTTTGACATGTTTACTTAAACATATTAAATATATTTCATTAAATAACAATTATCAATCCAGGATATGTACAAAGGATATTAGAAAACGAATAATTGCAAAATAAATAAAGAATAAACGTAAAAGGAATTATGTAAAGTTAATAAAGATATTATGGAAATGTCACCATGGACGGTATCAGGTATAATATTAATTTATGAGAACAAATCATATTTATTCTGGAATTAAAATAATTATAAAGTTACAAGCGTTTCATTTATGAGAAGAAATAGATTTATCGTATCCTTACAATGTGCACTGCATAAGAACTTGTTGGCGCGCTTGTCGTTATGTAGTCTGCATAAGGTCGTTTTTGGCTCTGGTCTCTGATGAATGACAGCGCACGCGGTGTCTCTTTGTTGAGTTACTTTTAAGGACATTTTGAATAGTTTTTTTTTTAAATACTACGGTTACAAATAGTTACTACAAAGACGTATTTTAGTATTGTTCTATAGACCTTATTTAAAAAATTTGACAACACCTTGCAAAGTTTCCCTGTATAATATACTTAAGTGATATTTAAGAAAAACAAGAACGGATTGACAATTTATTTCACTTTTCACAATATTTATTTCAAGAACAACAAGAAGCTACGTTTATTATAGAAGAAGGAGTACGGCAGGTGAAGATCCACCAGGGCCCTGAGTCGGGTATTTCAACGGTGTCACAACTGTACCATTATTGTACCATTATGGTGCAATAGTAAAGTTTTTGGTAGTCTACTAATAATGTGTCGTCATAACGACTTCATCATTGTCTTACAATTGTCAAAGTGACATAAATTGCTAGTCTCGTACACAACTGCTTCACAATTGCAATTCAATGACTGAAATGTTTCGGTAGTCTGCTATTTTGAATTTGACAGTAATATTTTTAAATTGTCCTGTGTCGACAGATTGCCATAAATAAAAAATAGATAGATAGAAATATTAGAAATTGTTCTTTGTAATTTATTGCAATTTACTAATCTCCTAAACTTCACATTGCTTTTTATACTAATAAATAGTATGTACAAATATATTTAAACGAAGTCTAGCATGATTAAATGTTTAAATTTATTAGTAGTTTTTCGAAAATCACTTCAACTAACGCATTTTTTAAAAACGGCAACACATACATACCATTCTAACACAATCCATAGATAAAAGAGACCGAAAATTCAATGCATAGATAAAAGAGATCGACAATTCTATTACCATTGAAAGACCGTTATGACGGCATATAGCAGACTACGGATATTTGACTTCAATTGCAACGGTATCGTGCCGGTATTGTGCCGGTATGACAATTGTTCCAAAATAGTGGACTTGAGCACCAGGCTTCGTGTAACAGAGACGACTTAGCTTTGGTTCCACCGCGTTCCGTAAGGGCAGGCGCGCGAGGTCCCCTTCCTTAAATGTGGGTTGCGGAGGGCGACCGAAGTGCGGGGGGGAGGCTGCTGAAATCCGCAGCACGTGCTATGAATACTACGTAGAGGTTCTACGCGCCTACGAGCTACATCTCATATGTAGCTCGTAGGCGCGTAGAACTCTCTCAGTTGAGTGTATACAATTTATAATAATGTAATAGAAATAATTTTTTTTAGAAATACTTATTAATTAATATCATGATGTAAATTATCAAAACATATTCATTTTTAACCGATTTCAATAAAGGCAGAGGTTATTGATTCGTCTGTATGTTTTCTTTTTTTGTTTAAGTTTGTTACCTCATAACTAACTTTTAACAGGGCGAAGCGATTTTAATGATTCTTTTTTTATTTGAAAGCTGGTGGTTCCCGTTTGCTCCCATTGTCACCAGGTCATGATCTGATGGTTATCTTCTGAGAAATCGAGGAAAACACTGAAATTGTAAAAGCACACTTTGTCGGTTGTTGTTGGACTTTTGAAACGTAGTTCTATATCGCGCGTTACTCAACGTTGCTAGACGGAAAAAATTAAGAGCAAAAGTTGTAACGACACTTTTTGCTATAGTTGTAAGCCTCTCTCTCTTTCTCTCTCTCTCTCATAGCATAAGAAAATAATAATACATTATTTTTAAGCTATTGCATAGCTTCTATCGCGGGCATTGAGCGTGGAGACCGAATCCAGAATTTCCGTAACGAAAAAAAGACGTGTGGCACTCGGGGACTGCCGCGGTAAAGCTATTCCATAGTATTTTTTATCAACTTATGCAAATATAATTATTTATTTATTTTATTCATGCAAGAATCTAAATACCATAAACTAAAATAAGATTAATATTCCTTATTTACTGATGCTTACATCTGTCCATTGTTTATGGTAATTATGATAAAAAAAGAGCGATTGTCAATCAAATGTCAATAAAATAAAAACTTACGCCAAAACTGACATGAGTCACCAGCGCGAACAGCGAAACGGCGTTACTGCGCATGCGTAGCGCCGTGTGTAGTATTTTTTAGTTACCCTATCTTTGTTACGGAATTTAAATTTCGATTTTTGTGCATTTAGTCTCCACGCTCAAGGCCCGCGATAGAAGCTATGCAATAGATTAATAACCTAACACCCCCCGTTACTGCGCATGCGTAATCCCCCTCTTCGCCCCGCAATTTATTTCATCCTCTTGATACCAAGGGTAAACGCCTTCCTCAAATTAAACAGCGTATTTTATAAATTGTTGATTATCTATTATCCTATTTATATGACGGAGCGACAATTAAAATAAATAAATATGAACGTATAATTCGTTAACGTAAAGAATTGTAGACAAGTCGTAACACGTGATTACCCCACCACGTCCCCCCCCCCCACTTTGCAATGAGTTTAAATACGAGACAGCCACAGAGCTAACAGTCAGTATCGTTTGAGACGTTAGACAGGGCGAATCTCTGCCCGACTAGTTGCGCACTCACAGTAGTGATAAAGAGTTTATACCGGTCATAATCGCGAGTGTATAATTATAAAGTGTGTCAAATACACACTTTATATAGAGAAAGTGTAAAGTGACGATTGAGAGGTGATGTTTTGTGTGAACATCATTATCTTGGTGGTAGAGGCGCAGGTTATAGAGGGTTTGGTTGGAGACCTGCTGTGGACCCTTTATGTGTGAAAGAGAATGTCAGATTGATGTATGAACGTCTAAAAGACAGTTTCTACAATTTGTAGACAAATAGTAAACCATAGCAATTCCATTCTCTATTATATTACTTCGACATATAAAATTCACGTGTCACAGTGTCAGTTACCGTACTCCTCCGAAACGGCTTGACCGATTTTTATGAAATTTTACGTGCATATTCAGTAGGTCTGAGAATCGGACAACATCTATTTTTCAAACCCCTCCCCCCTCATAGCAAATCAACGTTTGCCGGGTCAGCTAGTACAATATAATAATTTATTATATAAAATTATATTATAATTCCTTTACTAATCGAAAGAAACTTCGTTCCATCCAGCTCTCCCTTGATACCTCGCGAGTTTTTATTTAGATTTTTAAATTGATAAAATGTCTGCTCCAAATATTAAAGGTTAAGCGAATAAATACACAAACCCAATCAGATACAATATAAATAACCGTCCTAAATGGAAATCAAACTCATAAAACATAGCACACATAAACATGTTACGATACTAAATAACAATGATATATAAATAAAATAAAAAATAAATAAATAAATAAATATTCATGGACATTTCACACAACATACAACATAATATACTACATATACTACTTTTCTTTTGTAAAAACATACTTTTAATGTATTATAAGTATTTTAAGCAAATACACAGACGCAGTACAAACATTTGTATGACAATTATAAATATCACTCAAATGATTGTCCCGTGCGGGAATCGAACCCGCGACCTCGTGAACGGTATGATCCGTGCGACAGAAATCTTTACGATGTGGAGGACTCCGTGCCCAATAGCGGGTGTTAATGGGAATACGGAATGAATACCGGATCTTCTCACGTTTGGATAGGCTAGCTAGCTAACAATCCCGGTTTTATTTACTTTTGATCAAAGAAACAACAAACATTATCTTATCTGCCATTTATAAAAAGAAATTGCCAAAATAAAAGTAGTTTAAGTAGTATTTCAGTATTCTGGTACACATAACACGAATATATAAGCTTAACTTGGGACCAGAGGATATTGTGTGAATTGTACATAAATATTTATTTTATTTTTATTTTATTCTGTACGTATAACTAAATCAAAATATTAAATCAAACATAAATAACATTAAAATTGTACCTCTATCGGTTGTTAATGACAATTTTTCACAAAACTGTCTTTAACATGGTAATCCTACATAAAAAGTCTTAAAGTTTGTTACTAGATGGCAGCATGAAACAAAAATTACTTTTAAAACCTTCGAAGTTTCCCTGTATAGGGTGTAGTTCCAAAGTTTGATAATAGATGGCGTAAAATTCAGAAAACGAGTTTCATATCCCGAAAATTTTAGGATACTGTCAGTTTTTACTTAGTTGTCATTCGTAATAACAGATGTCTCTGTTTAAAAGCATTCACTCACCTGTGGTTTTCAATTAAGGAGGAATTTTGTTGAAGCTTCAGAATAGTATTTTAAAAAAGCCTTATATTTTTTAAATTAAATTGTTTCTAGTATTATTTCTTTGTAACTAAAATAAAAAATAATGCACAGTGTATCTAACTTTTTCTATTACAAAATAGATGGCGTTGATTTCAGACAACAAAAATGCCATTACATTAGGGTTGTCTAAAATACCTACACTTTTAAATTCTGATCTGAAATCTCAAAATGAGCGGGTCCAGAGATATACCAGATGGTGGGCTCACGTTTAAAATTGTGTACAAGTAACTTTAGCCTGGCTAAATCGTACTTAGTAGAATAATGATGTTTCATATGACGTACAGACTGTATCATACACACATAGATGCCTACATATTTCACACACACATAGATATGTAAGTGGCTTCAAGCTGACTGAGTGATATCGACATAGACTATACATCTGTGTCAAAGCTACTGATGATAGCACGATTACCACCTATCTTTAATTGTAGATAGATTATTGATCCTCCGTGTGGTGACAGATCCTCTGTGATAGACAGAAAACTCGAAATTATACCCTGTACCAACACGTCTTGTCAGCGTGGCACAGTAGACCATAATCCCTCCAAAGTGGAGGAGCCCCGTGCCCAACAGTGGGACGTAAATGGGCAGGAGAGGAGATGGCTGTAAATATGTCTAACCTGAGTTCGTGGTGACTCTTCTCCTAACGAACTGCACCAACTTGTGTGTGATGCCTTTCTTCAATGACTCCTTGCCTTCTGCATTCTATAACAAATACACATAGTAATTTATTAATTTTGCAATTGACTTGCTATGCTTTTGGCTTTTGTATATCAAATGCGATGTAGACTCATGCGAGTAACATTGTAGTAGACGAATTGGTTACTGTTATCATGATCGCAATAGCTCAGTCGGTAGAGCGACGGAACTGTATTACGAGGTCGTGGGTTCATGCGAGGGAGAACTGGCGTGTCCGACATAGCCCGAAAGGTTAGCACGCTGAAGTGGCAATGGGCAGGCCACATCGCTCGTAGGACTGACGATCGTTGGGGAAGAAAAGTCCTAGAGTGGCGACCACGTACCGGACGACGCAGCGTTGGGCGGCTCCCGACAAGGTGGAGCGACGATATCGTCAAGGTCGCGGGGAGACATTTGATGCAGGCGGCACAGGACCGCGCGTTGTGGCGTTCTATGGGGGAGGCCTATGTCCAACAGTGGACTGATAGAGGCTGATTTACACTTTAAGTTTACTTATTAAAATACACAAAAGTTCAGTAGCTGTTACCCGTGACTTTGTTCGCATGAAACTTAGAAATAAAACATTAACAAATCTATACTTATATTATAAAGCTGTACAGTTTGTTTGTTTGAACGCGTTAATCTCAGGAACTACTGGTACGATTTGAAAAATTCTTTCAGTGTTGGATAGTACATTTATCGAGAAAGGCTATAGGCTATATATCATCGCGCTGCGACTAATAGGAGCGAAGCAGCAGTGAAAAAGGTTGCAAAAATGGGGAACACTTTCGAAATTCTACACGCAAATGAATATACGTAATGTGATAATTATAAACGGTACAGAATTCTTCGTGGGTCAGTCAAACTCGTACTTGACCGGATTTCTTTTTGGTTTTTGGATGTTAAAGACGCAATCAAGGTTGCCATAAATAATAAAGTAATAAACTAACATGTCCCAAAGTGGCAACTCTGAATATTATATATTATGGTAGTACTTAACTAGAGAATTGGTTTGTTAATAGTATAGGTAATGATTGTAGCGATTCTACTTACACAACTAAACTAAAATATAAATAGTGCTTTAATCTATAATAATGCCATATAGCTGAAGTGTTTGTTTGTTTGTTTGAACACGCTAATCTTAGCAACTACTAGTTTGAATAAAAAAATCTTTCAGTGTTGGATAGTACATTTATTGAGGAAGGTTATAGGCTATATAACATCACGCTGAGACCAATAGGAGCGAAGCATCAGGGAAAATGTTGCAAAAACGGGGACATTTTACAGCTAGTACTCTAATATAAAAGGCCTTAAGCGAACTTTTTAACTTTACCACAATACGTATCTATCAATGTATTACTCCATATAACGGAATATTTTAAAGTAATTTTCACGAACTTGCAGTAGTTAAACACGCGTGTGATAGTCCATAATCTCTCCCAAAGTGGAGGAGGCTCGTGCTCAACAGTGGGATGTTAACGGCAAGAGAGGGAGTGGTTTTAAATTATAACCGTAACAATATCTTTACTTATTAAGGGCCTACATCAATATTATCGTCGACATGTACCTATTAACACAGCTAGTAGGTATAGAAAATGAAGAATTAGGGATATTGTTTTTTGTTTACTCAAAATCTACTAAATATATTTTAATTCCGGTTTACGCGTTTCTATATATATGTAATAGTTACTTATGTTTTGAAAGTTTTTCATTAGTTAATACGCGATATTAGACAAATGAAGAAAATAAAAAATGAGAGAGGTTGTTTCGCTAAGATTTTCTATCGAGAAACCTTTTTTCTGTCTTCTTATGTCTTCAAAACTACTCAACGGATTTTGATGCAGTTTTTTAATCATAGATGGAGTTGTTCAAGAGGATGGCTTTTTTGTATTAGTTTCTAAATTCCATGCGTACGATGTTACGGTCAGCAACTAGAGTACACTTTATTCACGGACTTTATTCATCGATTAAGTATATATCGGAGAAAATCACCGTAGACATCACCTGTAACTATTGCCAGGGTAGTCTCCAATCCAAACACCCTGTAATACTGAATAAGCTAACTACGTTAACTACAACATCCTATTAACTACGATGAGATTGATCCGTGGCTTACGACACGTGTAGCTGGTTTGGAAGGATCCTTTTATGAAATTTCAACGGGTCACCATTCAGTCTCACCAACTACAGTAAATAAACGAATTACTCACCATTTACACCATTTAAGGACCCACATCACAATCTTGGAACCTAAGTTAAAACTAAAAATCCTTAAGTAAACTATTTTAATCAAGTCTCCTACGACACGGCCATTCTGCGAATACACACGTCCCCGTGTGTAAATCTGCAATAGAACTAAGTTTTTCCGCTCGGCTAATTCTGACCCAATATAAAGTCGCAAAATAAAGAAATCCACAACTAAGATTTTTCCATACACTCGGGCAGTTACAACAATTTCCACAATAATTCAACATTCACACGGTCAGTTACATTAATTCCGCATTATCGTTACTTTGCACTTTCTCACAAATACACACTCAGCAATTACACTTTGGAGGATTTTCTAATTGTTTAAGTTATAGAACTGGGCAGCGTAACGACCCGTATAATACTGACTGCTCTAGTTGTCAGGTTTTTCGTATTTAAGCTAACGAACAATGAGTTGTGTGGGCTTAGTATCGACTTATCGAGTCAATACAATCGCATTCAAATCGATGAGTTCAAATGATCAACACATTAAAATTGTATTGCGATAAAGACAACCACTCGGCTGTAATTTGATAACTAATTATTTAGGGTTTAGCTAATAATTCGCAAATTACCCAGAAAATGATTTTTAGCTACGTTAGTAAACGCATTAGAAAAAAAAATTTTTTTTTTTCTTTTTTTTTGTTTTCTTTTTCTTTCTTTTCTTTGTTTCTCTTTGACTTTATTGTCACACGGCCATTCTGCAAAGGCACGCGTCCTCGTGTGTTCCCTATCTACTTGAAACTAATAGAAGGCTTTCCGTTTGGCCTATCCTGCCGATCTAGACGGATTCAACAGTAAAGGAATGACTTTTTTATTTAGTTTAAATACTAATGATTAAACTATCAGTAAATAAAAAATTGAATTTTGAATTTTCGTACTGGCATACGAATAAACACTGTTACTCTGCCTTCTACTTGTAGCCCAAGTAGAAGTTAAGCCTACATAACTATGTTAGCTGTTGCTACCAAACACCTACATCGTGAATAGTAACCGTTGGTTGGTGTACAGTAATAACGTGGTATATTTATGAGTAAGGATAGAAAGGATGAAGGATTTAGGAAGGATAAAGGGTTCAGGAATGATAGGTAAAGGAAAGGTCGAAGTTGCCGCGTAGGCAAGGGCCCTAGGAATAAACGGATAGGTTGATGCTGTGCCATAGGCGGTCCTGTTCGCCGTCGTACACAGGGGACCATTATTCTTTCAGGATAGGATATAGTGGCTTATTGTAGCATCTTTTATTTTTGGCTTATTGTAACGCTCCACGCGCCAACAGCTCTTTTAATAATAATAATTAGTTTACTCGTAGATACACCACGGTAAACTGCGTTGTTAATATTGTAAATAGTTCACTGAACGTCTCTGTACACCAAAAACGCTCGTAAATTAAAATTTAAGACGTAGATAATTTGTTATGGTATGTAGATCTGCTATAGTCAATCTACTACAACAGATTCTTGTTCAAGTAAATAAGCTCAAAAGTTATGTCGCCTCAATAGTTTGTAATAAGGGTCGTAGTCGCGGTAGTAGTACAAACGGTAGACTTCATTTACAATGAGAACCACGCGAAACAGTTGCAGATTGCTAGTGATTATTTTTTTTTAGCCTGCATAGACCAATTAAAAAAAAATAATTATTACTTTAATAATTTATTAGACAATTAATTAACAAGTAAAATTTGATTAGTCGCATAGATTTAAATCAAAATACAACTGAAGTATTGTATGGGCATTAAAGGCATTTTGGAATTAAATATTTGTATTAAGATGAACCTGCTATACTGGACATCTCTATGAAAATTTTATAAACATGTTATAGGTAAACCACAATAAAGCGTGTGGTTAATGTTATTAATAGTTTACAAGACCTCTGCATTATCAAGATCATAGTTGTAAATGTTTTAAAAAGGAGATTTCACGAACTGATTATAAGTAAGTAAGCCACAATAAAGCATGTGGTTAATATTATTAATGGCTCACTAGACGTCTCACACGTCAGTAAGTTAAAGATTTTAAAAACTTATTATACACCACAAAAAGTGATGTTAATAATTATTAATGATTACTAGACGACTTCATACGTCAATGAACGGACGTCCGAACCGTCAGGTTCGTATTTGTAGCTTTTCTGAATATTTCAGAAACGACGATTTTAACCGCATATTATAGGTACACTACAATAAGTTGCGTTGGCAATATTACGACGGCTTACTGGACGTCTGCATACGTCAATAACATAGTCGAAAACATAATTGTAAATAGATTTTTCAAAACAGGATATCTAGAACATACAACAAACAAAACGACTGGCATGTGTATAGATATCTCAAACTTTCTTTCGCTGTCAAAGAATTTAAAATTTAAAACGCATATTTCGTCAATCTCTTTTTATCACAATTCTATCTTTTACATGTAACTACATGTAGGTCTAATCTCGAGTATTTAGTTAACCATGATTTAGATTTTCTTCTCACACATCTAGGTGAAAGTTTCTTACGATTTTATTTGCTAATCACAAATAACAAAGTCTAGTAACGCGTTAGAATATGCAAAGACACATTATTACACGGCAGAGATTAAATCTTTGTTTTTCTTTAAAATTTTAGTTATCAAGTACGCCTATAAATAAGCGCAGAAAATCATGAACCAACTTTATAAAAAGGAAACCAACCACTTTAAAACGAAGTGTTGAATGTTCATAAAGCCACACTATATTTCTGTTCGCGAAAAGTAAAACGAAGTAAAACGATTTTACTATTATTTATTTATTGATACACGAGATAAATTAAGCAAGTGAACACTGTAGATTAATAAAATTACTAATAAATCATTGTCATTTAATTTTTGTTACGTAGTTATAGTTATAGGGTAATTAACTAATTACCTATGACTTGTTATTATCAGTCTTTGCTTGTTAATATAATCGAAGTAATTTTTCTCCAAAAAGAAACTTTGCGAAAACTTTAAATTTTGACTAGAACGCCGGTTACGGTTAATTATACTGTTCTAGTTTTTTTTTTCAAAACAAAATCGAATAACGACTATTCGATCCCACTTCTGATATCGGAGAAAATCACCGTAGACATCACCTGTAACTATTGCCAGGGTAGTCTCCAATCCAAACACCCTGTAATACTGAATAAGCTAACTACGTTAACTACAACATCCTATTAACTACGATGAGATTGATCCGTGGCTTACGACACGTGTAACTGGTTTGGAAGGATCCTTTTATGAAATTTCAACGGGTCACCATTCAGTCTCACCAACTACAGTAAATAAACGAATTACTCACCATTTACACCATTTAAGGACCCACATCACAATCTTGGAACCTAAGTTAAAACTAAAAATCCTTAAGTAAACTATTTTAATCAAGTCTCCTACGACATATACCCTTTATTATTCAAGTTTGATTTTGACCTAAAAATATTTTGTGAATTAATAAATTCAAAGAAACGTCTAGATATTTGAATAGGCTATAAAATATTTCAGTCTGAATTTAGTAGCTATTGCCTGCGCGTTGAAAATAGAAATATTTTCCCGTTTTTGTAACATTATTCACTAATATCTCACTCCTCTCCTATTGGTCACAGCGTGATATTATATAGCCTATAGCCTTCAACCACGGAACAGAAATCAAGTGGAACTGCAATGTAACAAAATTACTATAGAAACCAGTGTCGCCAAACGCACACACTTATACCGATAATCTTATAATGTACTACATATAAACAAATCGTTTGATTGGTCGTTTACATTTTATACTAAACTAGCATAAGCCATATAACCTACATCTGAAAATAAACCTTCTTAATCTGGAATAGGGTTCAATTCGCTGTAGTTGGAAAAGTATTTAACACCTTTTGTAATCTAAAGTCAAACTAAAACTGATTGACGAGTAAATTCCGCTACTTGACGATAGATGGCGCATTTACCAGTGGTCGCAAATAGAAACACAATTTCGTTAAGAGTAAAGGTGACAATCGTGTGCACTAACGTGTCATTGCTGCTATTCCATCAAGGCCGTACCAACCCGAATCACATTACCGATATCGATATATGTCATCATCCTCCTGCCCTTATCCCATTATTTGGGGTCGGCGCAACATGTCTTTTTCTTCCATAATCTTCTATTAGCCGTCATGTCTGTGTCAACTCCTCTTTCTTTCATCTCCTCTTTCACACAGTCCATCCATCTTTTCTTAGGTTTACCGATTATTACCGATATCAATATATACCTACCCATTTCTTATTTTTTTTGTTTTTAGTTTCTCTATAAGAACATAACATCATGTCTAGTTTCCTCAAAGCGTAGGCTTTTTAACTACTGAAATATTGGTGTACAAGAGGGAGAAAGAGTGTCGTTGTTTTATGTGATAAAAATATACACATTTATGCGCGGTTATGCAGCCGACTTACGATCACGAGGTCGCGGGTTCGATTCCCACACAGGACAAATATTGGTGTAATGAACACAGATAGCTGTATTACGTCTGGGTGTTTTCTATCTAGTCAATGTATGTACAGTAGAACTTCGTTAAGTTAAAGTCCAAGGGAAACACAAAATATTTTCAGTTAAAGATTGAGGTTTTAAGTTACGAGTATCAAGGGTCTATGTCAGAGATACCCTTGTTCCTAGTTTTAATCGAATGCGTCAGATGAATTGGTTCAATAAAATACAGAAATTAAAATAATCATAATATTTAATAATTCACATTGCACATTGCAGGTTTAGTCTACTTAAAAAAGTCTGTGATTTCCTTTTGTTTTAAACGCTTCACAGTTTCTAAATCGATTATATCGAATCGAGAATAAATTATCTTTTATGTTGTTACGTTGCTCTATAAATGATCGTACAGTTGTTAAAGCTCTTTGCTTCGTTGAGTGATACGCTTGTAGATGGCGTTTGTGGCTCGTCGTTAAAATCATATTTTTTATCACTTTCAATGCAGTTCAGACCGCCTTACATTCATATTGTAAAGTTACTTAGTAAAATAAATAGTAAATTACAAATTTTCTAATATCGGCATTTATCGATAAACTGAAATCTGACCTAAGTACATCACTAATTGAGTAGCGAAGAACTTTTAAGAACGAAATAATGAATATAATCAATGTAAAATAAACTTTAATTAAACGACATAAGGTTGATTTTAGCGAGACGTTGCAATAAATTATTAGTAAATTGGAATTAACTAAAATTTTATTAGAATCAAATGATATTGTACTTACCGATGGTACGAAATACCTCCATTTTTAAGATTTCTTCTCCTACTATTATTCTTGCACTCCAAAACTGAACAATACGGCATATCTACGGCGAAATGAGCTTGTCGCGATACTAACAAAACGAGTTAACGTTAGAACAGTCTGAATACGACTAAGTAAGTACTTGTGCGAATGGAGATCAAATAAGCGCAACAGTGCTTAATTGTGACACGCGTGCCACGCCTACTTCACACTTCCATTGATCTCTGTTCCGTGCCTTCAACGATAAATGTACTATCCAACACTGAAAGAATTTTTCAAATCGGACCAGTCGGTAGTTCCCGAGATTAGAACGTTCAAACAAACATACTATTCAGCATAATAATAGTACAGATTATTTGTAAAGACTTTTCATACAACGTCCTCTGGTCCCAAATTAAGCTTATTTGCTTGTGTTATGATGTGTAAAAGAATATTATGTTGTTTATTTGTTGTATGTGAGTAACACATAAATATATTGTGTTGTTGTTTTTATTATTTGTTGTTATAACATCAACAGATATGATATACATCATCTGTGAACATTACAACTAGATATCACCGTTCATGAGATACGGCCGGGTGACAGATGTACAGACAGCGTCAATATGGTCCTTTTGAATAGGGAACCCTAAAAACTTATTCACAGCAAAGTGTAAGAGGTCCATAAATCCGCACAAGTACCAGGCGCTCAGATATTCACAGGAGTTGTACACAATTGAGTGTGAAGTTGTCTCATGGGAGTGAAGTTGGCTGCGGATGTGTTATACAGAATTGGAAGTGTTCATTATACCGAAATGTTTAGAAGTTTGGTCCTCGAGGAATTTGTTGGGATATTTCGAAAATAATGGCGCCGATTTTACGCGCAACTATATTAAACTTAACTAAAAATGACAATGACGGACTGCAGTTCAGGAGGTCGCGGGTTCGATTCCCGCTCGGGATTGTATGATTGTATGATATTTATAATTGTCGCACAAATGTTTGTACTGCGTCTGTGTGTTTACTATGTATTATAAGTATGTATTTACAAAATAAAAGTAGTATATGTAATTTCGAAAATAATGGTAGCGATTCTACGCGCACAACTAAACTAAACTTAACTAAAATAATCTGCTTAGTTCAAAAGCTGAAAAACACGCTTAAAAATCCTGCATAAATTTTTAAATTATTGCATTGTCATCGGTCCTTGATATATGTGCAACATTTCAAATCAATCCGACTACTGCAAGTGGATGAAAATCACTTTCAAAGGTTCTGTTACATAGATTAATACATTGATAGATACGTACCGAATATATAAAAGCGCGTTTAAATGAATTTTGATGGCGTCGATAACACAATTCGTCAATGTTTACTGAACTTTCTTGTTATAAAATCTGTAGTTTAAAGACTAACGATTTTAATTAATAAAAATGTGCACAACGAAATAGATAAATAATCAAAATACGCCGTAATTGTACGTACCGATTCTACATGCACAACGTAATTGTAAATACCGATTCTGCATGCACAACTAATCTTAAATTAACTAAAAAATAAAAATATTTTTAGTTAAGTTTAGTTGTGCATGTGGAATCGGTACAGTCTACTACTGACCTGTTCACGTCGTTTCGTTCTTCCCACTCGTTCTTTCTGTCCCACTACAACTCCGTACATTGCTAAACAATTTTATCCCCTTCAGTGATGCACTCGGGATATCAAAACTACTAGAGCTCGTGGCACAGTGGTTAAATACAGTCGTACTCGTACACAAGGACGCGGGTCCGATTCCTAAACAGGAAGTTATTTAATTAGTTATATAAAATGTTTAATTTTAATAAAACTTTCATTTTCATTTTATTAGGGTTCCGTACCCAAAGGGTAAAAACGGGACCCTATTACTGAGACTTCGCTGTCCGTCCGTCCGTCCGTCCGTCCGTCCGTCTGTCACCAGGCTGTATCTCAAGAACGGTGATAGCTAGAGAGTTGAAATTTTCACAGATGATGTATTTCTATTGCCGCTATAACAACAAATACTAAAAATAAAATAAAATAAATATTTAAGGGGGGCTCCCATACAACAAACATGATTTTTAGGGTTCCGTACCCAGTATCTCAAGAACGGTGATAGCTAGACAGTTGAAATTTTCACAGATGATGTATTTCTATTGCCGCTATAACAACAAATACTAAAAATAAAATAAAATAAATATTTGAGGGGGGCTCCCATACAACAAACATGATTTTTTTACCGTTTCTTGCTCGATACTAATAACGTTGCCTTATGTTGCATAGATAATGGTACGGAACCCTTCGTGCGCGAGTCCGACTCGCACTTGACCAATTATTTATATATTTTTTTTCTTTATTAAATTAAACACTGATAACAATATGCCACGTGAACAACTAAAATAAAAAACATAGTGATACCAATTCTATCTGCACAACTAAACTAAAATAATAACAGCTAATTGTGTGTGTGATTTGATTAATTGGCTTTTTTGTTGTGCACATTTATATTAATTATGAATTTTAATCTTTAATAAACAGTTTTAACAGAAAGTTCAGTTAACGTTGACGGATTGTACGGCTTTATCTGCGTGGACTTAAGAATTTTTTTTCCCATTTTTGCAACATTTTTTACTGATGCTTCGCTCCTATTGGTCCCAGCGTGATATTAAATAGCATATAGCCTTCCTCGATAAATGTATTATACAACATTGAAAGAACTTTACAAATCGGACCAGTGGTTCCTGAGATTAGCGCGTTCAAACAAACAAACTCTTCAGCTATAGATTATTAGTAAAGATAGTTATAAATGTGTTTAAATAATGAACGAATTAAAATACACTTTATTTGATTTCATTTTAGTTAAGTTTTGGACGCATTACGATTGACTTCTATGTATTTTTATGAATTTGGCTGTAAGCTGCATTCCTTTGTGTTATTTTTTTTTAATATTTTTTTTTAAATAAACACAGATTAGCCTCAAATAATTTTTTTTCAGGCTGAATAATTATTTTAATTTTTTTTTATTTTGGTTAAAGAAAGGCACCACCATTCACTAAGTTGTAATGAAAAAAAAAGACAAAGCAATGATTAAAAAAAAAATAACGTTTAGTGATTGCGTCAACGTGTTACTCGTTTCCCGCGCGTATACACACTGCGCGTATAACTATGTAGTACTGCACCATCCTGTAACTTTAACCAAACTTATTTTGCTAATTGTTTTACTAAATGTGAACCTTAACACAACGTACGAGATGTTAATATTGATTTTAAAGACTGTATTTAAAAAGGACATTGCGTTTTGCAGTTAACGCGTGGACGTGTCGTAGATTATATTATAATTTATTATTTACACATACTTGGTTTGGGTGCGAATGTCGCGTTTTATTTTCAGTATTGGATTAATAATTTGTCAAGATGTTTCTATATCTAGCTGCGTTGTGATGGAATAACAAATCTATACTTATAATATATGTCCGCTCGGGACAATCATTTGTGTGATTTTTCTGTCATACAAATGTTTGTACTGCGTCTGGGTGTTTCTATATATTATAAGTATGTATTTACAAAAAAAAAAGTAGTATATGTATTCTATCCGTATTCTGGTACCCATAACACAAGCATATAAGCTTAGCTTGGGACCAGAGGACGTTGTGTGAAATGTCCATTAATAAATCTGTAGAGAGGTCAATTCTGTACATGAAATATATTTGCAAAATAACTATCAGGGGGTGATTAGTGAACGATACTGATGCCAAAAATGCAATCAGTAAAATTTTTGTAATTTAAATTTTTAATTAAATTTTATTTTTTATATTTTTATTTATATTTATTAATTATTTTTTAATTTTTTCGATGCCTCTCCGGCGTGTGGTGGGGAGCACATCCCTCTTCTTTGAAATTAATTTATAACGCAGTAATCCGAAGTGTATCGATTATGGCGTATTTCTATTAGAACCCTGCAACGTTATGGCAATACAAAGGCTAGATAAAATACAATACAAAGCATTAAGAATAATTATGGGAGCTATGAAAACTAGTCCTTGTAGCGCTCTACAAGTGGAATGTGGAGATGCACCTCTAGAGACCAAAGACGGCAGTTACTATCGGATAGATTCTTTTTCCGCATTTGTCAGTATTCTAAACATCCACTTTTATAAAAACTTGCATTAGCAGCATACATAACCACATCTTCTTATTGGAAACATAAAGTAATTCCGTGTTTGATAAATAGTTTTCATAAATTTAAAAATCTTCCAGCTCCCGTTTTCTCGTCCGAACGATTAGCCATATATCACTATAACTATCAGACTCTTATTTTAACACCTAATATTTTTTTTGACATAAACATTAATCGTTATGAATTAAATATTAATAATTATTTTAATTTTTTTGTTGATGATCGCTGGCACGGATGACATCAGATTTATTCTGATGCATCTAAACATGGTCAGTCGGGCATAGTCGGAGTAGGTGTCTTTCATAAGCAGTTCGGTATAGTCCAAAAAATTAAGTTCCCTGGGGAAACATCTGTTTTTACCGGAGAATGTTTCGGTCTTGTAAAGGCATTGGAATATGTTTTATTGTTTAAATTACAGCGAACAGTCATATTTTCAGACTCGAAGAGTGCGTTACAAGCTCTTTTAAAATTTCCGTTTAAAGCAACACTTCCACATCCGTTGATATTTGAGGCTAGATATAATAATCTATACTTACTTATAATAAATCTGTAGAGAGGTCAATTCTGTACATGAAATATATTTTCAAAATAACTATCAGGGGGTGATTAGTGATCGATACTGATGCCAAAAATGCAATCAGTGTAATTTTTGTCTGTCTGTCTGTCTGTCTGTCAGTCTGTATGTTCCTTATAGAAACAAAAACTACTCAACGAATTTTAATGAAACTTGGTACAAATATTCTTCATACTCCTGGGCAGGTTATAGTATACTTTCCATCACGCTACAATCAATAGGAGCAGAGTAGTGAAGGGAAATGTTGGGAAAACGGGAGAAGTTACTCCATTTTTTAAGCTTCCGTCGCGTGTGCAGCCTTAATGGTTAAAGTTACATAGAAATCATGTATGACGAAAATATTCTACATAAAATTGTCTAAAAAATATCCTGCAACAGCATATATCTATATTTTATGGTTGACTCACAATAACACGTGTAACTCCTGATAGCTTAGCAGTTCGGAGCATTCTGATCATACTTGTTTACTCTTACGTTAATAATACTCTCACTCATTCCTAATTTAAAAAAGTTAACATTCAATAAAAAAAGAATAATAGAAATCGGTATAGAAACACCAAACTTATACATGAAATAAGCCATCGCGCCGTCGCACGTAAAATTTTCTAAATTCTACGCGGATAGAGTCGCAGGCAACAGCTAGTAAATAATAAATATTCACGGACATTTCACACAACGTCCTCTGGTCCCAAGCTAAGCTTATTATGCTTGTATTATGGGTACCAGAATACGGATATAATACATAAACTACTTTTCTTTTGTAAATACATACTTATAATACATAGAGACATCCAGACGTAGTACAAACATTTGTATGACATTTATGGATATCACACAAATGATTGTCCAAAGCGGGAATCGAACCCGCGACCTTGTGAACGGCAGTCCATTACATGAACCGCTACGCCACGAAGCCCGTCTTGAAGAGATATAAGTTATTTCTTTGTGTTCAGGCTGGATTTTATGTAAATTTTGCATGGATACCTAGCCATTGTGGTACATATGGGAATGAACATGTAGATCGAATTGCAAATCAAGCTGTAGAATGTGGTGACATATTTCCTTTTTCCATTTTTTCTTATGATTTGTTAGCATTATCCAAACTTTATCTCAAGGCTTCTTGGGATGACGTTTGGAGACAGGACTGTAAAGGCAAACATTATAAAACCATCCAACCTTTTATTGATATGAAATCGTGGTTCTGTGATCGTGCTTTTCTTAAGCTAAGGCTTGACAAAAGAGCGACCACAGTTCACATACGTATGAGATTAGGGCATACTTGTGTACCATCACATTTAGCTAGAATGAAAATACGTACAGATCCATCCTGCAGTTGTGGTAAATTCGGAGATTTGAATCACACATTTTTCGGTTGTGTCCTTTATGATCATCTTCCTCTCATAAATAATCTCATAGCCTTACATGTTCCTCTTCCCACCAATATCAATATTCTTCTTTCTTCTATCTATGTTTAGTTTCATTTATTGTAGATAATAATATTTTACTGTAAATTTATGTACGATATTTGTGTTTTCTTTTTATTATATATGTCGTAGGAGACTTGATTAAAATGGTTTACTTAAGGATTTTTAGTTTTAACTTAGGTTCCAGTGAAGTGGGTCCTTAAATGGTGTCAATGGTGAGTAATTCCTTTATCTGATGAGTTCGAATGGTGACCCGTTGAATATTCATAAAAGGCGCCTTCCAAACCAGCTACACGTGTCGTAAGCCACGGATCGATCTCATCGTAGTAGAATGTTGTAGTTAACGTAGCTAGCTTATTCAGTATTACAGGGTGTTTGGATTGGAGACTACCCTGGCAATAGTTACAGGTGATGTCTACGATACCTTTTCTCCGATATCAGAATTGGGATCGAATAGTCGTTATTCGATATTGTTTTGAAAAAAAAAACTAGAACAGTAAAATTAACCGTAACCGGCGTTCTAGTAAAAATTTAAAGTTTTCGCAGTTTCTTTTTGGATAAAAATTACTTTGACTATATTAACAAGCAAAAACTGATAACAACAAGTCATAGGTAATTAGTTAATTACCCTATAACTATAACTACGTAACAAAAATTAAATGACAATGATTTATTAGTGATTTTATTAATCTACAGTGTTCACTTGCTTAATTTATCTTGTGTATCAATCAATAGTAAAATCGTTTTACTTGATTGCGAACAGCACTATAGAACTTTATGAACATTCAACACTTCGTTTTAAAGTGTTCGGTTTCCTTTTTATAAAGTTGGTACATGATTTTCTGTGCTTATTTATAGGCGTACTTGATAACTAAAAATAAAAGTTTTAAAGAAAAACAAAGATTTAGTCTCCGCCGTGTAATAATGTGTTTTTACATATTCTAACGCGTTATTAAACTTTGTTATTTGTGACTGGCAAATAATATCGCAAGAAACTTTCACCTAGATGAGAGGTAGTGAGAAAATCTAAATCATGGTTGACTAAATACTCAAGATTAGACCTACATGTAGTTACATGTAGAAGATAGAGTTGTGATAAAAAGAGATAGACGCAATATGCGTTTAAAATTTTAAATACTTTGACAGCGAAAGAAAGTTTGAGATATCTATACACATGCCAGTCGTTTTGTTGACATGTTTTAGAAATCCTGTTTTGAAAAATCTATTTACAATTATGTTTTCGACTGTGTTATTGACGTATGCAGACGTCCAGTAAGCCGTCGTAATATTTCCAACGCAACTTATTGTAGTGTACCTATAATATGCGTTTAAAATCGTCCTTTCTGAAATATTCAGAAAAGCTACAAATACGAACCGATGGTTCGCACGTCCGTTCATTGACGTATGAAGACGTCTAGTAACCATTAATAATATTAACATCACTTTTTGTGGTTTATAACAAGTTTTTAAATCTTTAGTTTACTGACGTGTGAGACGTCTAGTAAGCCATTAATAACATTAAGAACACACTTTACTATGGTGTAGCTACAAGGTTTTGAAATAGTCTTTTTAAAGAGAATCATAAAAGAACATCTGTTGCTAAATATGATCTTGGTAATGTAATTGACGAATGGAGAAATCTTCTAAACTACTGATAATATTTACCATACTCCTTGTAGAGGTTTACCTATAACACGTTTATGAAATCTTCATAGAGATGTCCAATATAGCAGGTTTAAGATTAGTCAAATTTCAATATTTAATTTAAAAATGCCTTTAATGTCCATGCAATACTTCAGTTGTATTTTGATTTAAATCTATGCGACTAATAAAATTCTACTTGTTAATTAATTGTCTAATAAATTATTAAAGTAAGAATTATTTTTTTATTAATTGGTCTATGCAGGCTGAAAAAAATAATCACTAGCAACCTGCACCTGTTTCGCGTGGTTCTCATTGTAAATGAAGTCTACCGTTTGTTTTTAACTTTATTACTTTCCGTTTATTCGCGCATACGACCCTTATTACAAATTATCGAGGCGACAGGAGATCACCTCTGAGTATTCACGAGCATAACTTTTGACCTTATTTACTTGAACAAGAATATGTTGTAGTGGATTGACTATAGCGGATCTACTTACCGTAACAAATTATCTACCGCTTAAATTTTAATTTGCGAGCGTTTTTGGTGTACAGAGACGTTCAGTGAACTATTTATAATATTAACAACGCAGTTTACCGTGGTGTATCTACGAGTAAACTAATTATTATTATTAAAAGAGCTGTTGTCGCGTGGAGCGTTACAATAAGCCAAAAATAAAAGATGCTATTGGCGTGTGGAGCCGACCAATAAGCCAAAAAAAAAAAATAATTAAAATAAATCAATAAATAAAAGATGCTATATTGGCGTGTGGAGCCGTCCAATATAAGCCTAATTATCCTATCCTGAAAGAATAATGGTCCCCTGTGTACGACGGCGAACAGGACTGCCTATGGCACAGCATCAACCTATCCCTTTATTTCTAGGGCCCTTGCCTACGCGGCAACATCGACCTTTCATTTACCTATCCTTCCCAAACCCCTATCCTTCCTAAATCCTTTATCCTTTCTATCCCTAAAGACGCTATACTCATAAATATACCACGTTACGATACTATGCACCAACGGTTACTATTCACGATTTAGGTGTTTTGTAGCAACAGCTAACATAGTTATGTAGGCTTAACTTCTACTTGAGCTACAAGTAGGAGGTAAAGTAACAGTGTTTATTCGTATGCCAGTACGAAAATTCTAAATTCAACTTTTTATTCACTGATAGTTTAATCATTAGCATTTAAACTAAATTAGAAAATCTTTCCTTTACTGTTGAATCCGTCTAGATCAGCAGGATAGGCCAAACGGAAACCCTTCTATTAGTTTCAAGTAGATAGGGAACACACGAGGACGCGTGCCTTTGCAGAATGGCCGTGTGACAATAAGGACAAAGAGCAACAAAGAAAAGAAAGAAAAAGAAAACAAAAAGAAAAGAAAAAATAAATTTTTTTTTTCTAGTGCATTTACGTACGTAGCTAAAAATTATTTTCTGAGTAATTTGCGAATTATTAGCTAAAGCCTAAATTAGTTATCAAATTACAGCCGAGTTGTTGTCTTTATCGAAATACAATTTTAATGTGTTGATCATTTGAACTCATCGATTTGAATGCGATTGTATTGACTCGATAAGTCGATACTAAGCCCACACAACTCATTGTTCGTTAGCTTAAATACGAAAAACCTGACAACTAGAGCAGTCAGTATTATACAGGTCGTTACGATGCCCAGTTCTATAACTTAAACAATTAGAATATCCTCCAAAGTGTAATTCCTGAGTGTGTATTTGTGAGAAAGTGCAAAGTAACGATAATGCGGAATTAATGTAACTGACCGAGTGTGAATGTTGAATTATTGTGGAAATTGTTGTAACTGACCGAGTGCATGGAAAAATCTTAGTAGTGGATTTCTTTATTTTGCGACTTTATATTGGGTCAGAATTAGCCGAGCGGAAAAACTTAGTTCTATTGCAGATTTACACACGGGGACGTGTGTATTCGCAGAATGGCCGTGTCGTGGGAGACTTGATTAAAATGGTTTACTTAAGGATTTTTAGTTTTAACTTAGGTTCCAGTGAAGTGGGTCCTTAAATGGTGTCAATGGTGAGTAATTCCTTTATCTGATGAGTTCGAATGGTGACCCGTTGAATATTCATAAAAGGCGCCTTCCAAACCAGCTACACGTGTCGTAAGCCACGGATCGATCTCATCGTAGTAGAATGTTGTAGTTAACGTAGCTAGCTTATTCAGTATTACAGGGTGTTTGGATTGGAGACTACCCTGGCAATAGTTACAGGTGATGTCTACGATACCTTTTCTCCGATTTATAAGTTTAAGTATAGTTTTCTTACTAACACATTTTAATTTTTTATTTAGATTAGTTTAATTACCTAACACCCATTATTATGTACTTTCCTGATCACATTCCTTATTCAAAATTTTCGGTCCTTTTTGTAAATAATTCCTTCCCTAATTTTTGAATATGGCAAAAGTAAACCGATGCCAAAATCATGGAGACTAGAAGAACTAGTCTCCATGATTTTGGCATCGGCCAAAATAGAGAGGAAAAAAAAAATTTGTTAATGTAAGAAATATGTCCATAGATGGCGTGATATACAGTTATGGGTCCTTGCATCATGGCCGCTTCTGTACAGTACTCTGTACATAAATTACCCAGTCACAATCCTACCGTCAGGCTGCTGTGTAGGCCCACGAGAAAGATATTTCTTATTGAATTTACTATGAAAATAATGACGTTTTAAATGTTACAAATAATAAGAATTTAACAAAAGTGAATGACAGCGCGTTTTTTTATATTTATTTTGACTTTTTCTGATTGACATTATGATATTTAATAAATGTAAAAAAAAAAACAGTACATCAAACGCCATTTATACTAATATTATAAAGCTGAAGAGTTTGTTTGGTTTTTTTTGGTTGAATGCGCTATTCTCAGGCACTACTGGCCGGATTTCAAAAATTCTTTCAGTGTTGGACAGTACATTAAATTTATCGCGGAAGGCTATAAGCTATATAACCTCTAGCATATCCACCTTTAAGCGTAAAATAAAAGAACACCTGCTACAAAAATTAGCTGATTCTTCTCAGACTTAATGTTAAATCGTATAGTGTATATATGCTATGTATGTATGTATTATATTTACAAGTAGTTTATTGTATTTAATAGTTATTTATGTACCTAAGTATTATATAGTTATTATGTTTTTATTTAGTATGTACTAATATATTTTATGTTAATATTATGTATTCTATTTGTCATATTTAGTTTATTCGTTCCTTGATGTTTATTTTTTAAGCAAATAACGCACCCACCACTAATGTCTCTGCATCACCCTAGGTTGACTGGTAGAAAATGCTTTTAGCATTAAGTCCGCCTATTGTAGAATTTTGTGCTGAAAGTTTTTAAATAAATAAATAAATAAAAAATATATAACATCATGCTGCGACCAACAGGAGAAAAGCATCAGTGAAAACCTTGCAAAAACATAGAAAATTTTCTATATTCCAAGCGTACGGAGTCGCGGGCAACAGCTATTTAGTTACAGTAACAAATAGGGTTAATGTTTGGAATAATCCCCTCTAGTCTACGCCTATATCCTTACTTATTATAAATCAAAGTCGTTATTTTTGTATATTTGTCCCTATGTGAGCTTATATCTCCAAAACTACCCAACGGATTTTGATACATTTTTTGGTAGTTAGTAGTAGTTCAAGAGAATCCCTTTTTTGTATAATTTTGTTTCTAAATTCCACGGATACGAAGTTGCGGTCAACAGCTAGTTAGAATATAAAGGCAATCCACTTAATTTGCTCTGCAGGCCTGTCATGAGTGGTACATTAAAATTGCTAATTTAACGTTATTTTTATATTATTACTCTGTACTTTAACCTCATATACATGACAGCCCCCATAACTACTATATTTTTTGCAATTTTGTTATATATTTTTCTAATTTATCTCACTCTTAGACAATTAAATACAATTGTGACTAATTATTAAAGTTTTTGAACAATTTGATGGTAACCTAGAAGCTTAACTGTAAACATGAGTGGCGCAACACTAAATGTTTCGACATTAAAAGAAGTTTTATGTAAAATTATCAATGAAGAAAAACCTTATTGTTCTATTTGTTTTCGTACAAATGATGAAGTACGTCTAATGACGCCTGATTATATCAATAGGTTTATGGAAGCTACGTTAAACGAACTGAAACCTATCGTAAGTTATTACCACAATATTATGGCGGTGGCTATGAGTGGCTTATTTTTTGGACTCTTCACACAACATATTGCGTTATGTGTACCAGAATACGGATATACTACATAAACTAATTTTCTTTTGTAAATACATACTTTTAGTACATAGTAAACACACAGACGCAGTACAAACATTTGTATGATAATTAGAAAAATAACACAAATGATTGTCCTGAGCGGGAATCGAACCCGCGACCTCGTGAATGGCATTCCGTTACATGAATCGCTAGACTAGGCCATGTAATAAGTAATTAATAAATTAATATACATTAGTTTGTTTTTTTTTTGTTATCAGGATGGTCCTGTCTGCTATATCTGTGAGCGCAAGTGTCAGCAGGCTCACACAATGTACCGGAACATGATCTACTCAAACACAATACGCCTGATCGTGTACGAGGCAGTCACACAGAAGATCACTCATGATGATATATTTGAGACAAGCGTGTTCAAGAAATTACTTAAAAATGCTCGTCTGGTAAGTGAACAGATTATTCTTTTTTTTTTTAATAAATATTAATGGACATTTCATACAACGTCCTCTGGTCCCAAGCTAAGCTTTTATGCTTGTGTTATAGGTACCAGAATACTGATATACTACATATACTACTTTTCTTTTGCAAATACATACTTATAATACATAGTAAACACACAAATGCAGTACAAACATTTGTATGATAATTATAAATATTACACAAATGACTGTCCCGAGCGGGAATCGAACCCGCAACCACTTGATCGGTACATCAACCACTGGACCACGAGGCTCGTCAAAATTCTTATCAACCAACTTCAAAAAAGAAGGAGGTTCTCAATTCCCCTGTATGTTTTTTATTTTTAGGGTTTTGTACAACCCCTTATTTCTCACCACGAAGTCCGTCTGTGTGTCTGTCCATTTGTCAAATTTATTTTACTCAGCAACGGCTGAAGGTATCAACTTGAAACTCATACCAAATGTCGATCTTTGTGAAAAATATGACTATCAATATAATGACAAGCTTCGTGATCGAGTGGCACATATAACGGACTGCCATTCACGGGGTCGCGGGTTCGATTCCCGCATGGGACAATCATTTGTGTGATATTTATAATTGTCATACAACTGTTTGTCCTGCGTGTGTGTTTACTATGTATTATAATTATGTATTTACAAAAGAAAAGTAGTATATGTAGTATATCAGTATTCTGGTACACATAACACAAGTATATAAGCTTAGTTTGGGACCAGAGGACGTTGTGCGAAATGTACATGACATATTTATTAATATTCTAATCGTCTCATTCATAATGACTTGTCGGAGGTTTAAAAGTTCGCTAAAATCGGTTCGCGAAAATTGTCAAAACTTGTTATTCATAATAGTCTTTGTACGATAAAACGTTTATTATATCTCCGGTAAAATCTCCGTTTAAATGATATGAATATGACTAAGAATAAGACGTATGAATAAGACTATAAGTTGTCTATTATTATTATTTGATTACAGAGTGTTAAGTTAAGAGCACTTGATATTCTGGCGCAGTTGCTATACATACGAACTAACAGTCGCCTCTCACAAACTAACATGGTGGTCACTGATAGCACACAGGTGAGATACATTATATACTAGCTGTTCTTAACAAACATAAGTTTACTATACTGCTTGATAGATGGCGTTGTTCAGGTTTTTCTAAATCTCACTATAGTATCATTATATACGCATTAACATGTAATTTCCTCACAATTTTATCATAAACCATTAAACCTTAACCTTAATAAACAGAAGGTTACTATATCGCTCGATAGATGGCGTTGGTACTGTTTTTTAAATCTCGCTATAGTTTCGTTACACACATTAACACTTATGCTCGTCAAAATATTTATTTTCTTGTTATTTCGTTTTGACAATTATAAATTAGTAAAGATTTGTAAGGATCATCTTTATTTTATTTTTGTATGTATGTCCCTATGTGAGCTTATATATTCAAAACTACGCAACGGATTTTGATGCGATTTTTTCTAATAGATAAGAGTGGTTGAAGAGGATTGCTTTTTCGTATAATTTGTTAACGTTAAGTTTCTAATCTTTCTAAACACAAACACTATGCTTTTGAAGTTGCGGGCGTCATCTAGTCACAGATACCTATACCAGGGGGCAGGGGCGTGCGCTCCATAAAGGCAGAAAAGCAGTGCTTTACTTGCCATTCACAGATATTTTAATAAAACGTTCGTATGTTTTAAATGACTTTATTCATTTATTTACTATTAATTAAACAAATATTATAACTTAAAAACGCCTAATAATTCATAAATAGCACCAATATGTGCTTGCAAATCGGTGCTTTTTACCAGGCGTTTGGCGAAGGAATAATATTGGTCAGACGGACGAAAGTAAGCTCGACACCCAGCCCGCCTGCCATGAGTTCATATGTGTGTAGAAATTTTGGTGTCCGTGCACATTTTACAAACGCACACAGGCTTGCATATTGAAGACGCCTTGTACCGAGTCTCCTGCGGCATGCTATGGCGATCGGATGTTTCCGCGAGTATTCGGCGTTCGTTCGTTGCCTTCGGATTATCCGAATTCAAATAAAATGTCGGAAGTCTAATAAATCACGTAATTTTTGTTTAGTAAGGTTTTATCTATGTAAATAGCAGAAATATTTTGGTTCGACGGAGGCCATTTTATTTTTTCATGTGATTCATTGAACTGTTTAATATTGAGTTTCTATAATTTAATAATTGTATGGATTGTCGTTTGTTGATTTTAAAATGTTATTTGATTGTAAAATGTGTGTTGATAGTGTGTGTTTGTTAAAAATTAAAAAGAACAAGTTCTCACAATTGTCATTCAGTGAAAAGATTCTGTGTACCCGAGTTACGACAACTAAGCCAGCAAAAAGGTAATGTAACTCGAAAATTTCATGTTAAAAGTTATGAAACGTATGTACATACGTACATGTACGTATGTATGTACGTACGTAGTTATTGTTTAGTAATTCTAGTACAGTGTGGACTGATTCGGGATATTCAGATTTAAATTTGTTCTATTGGCATGGTTTCCGACTTAGAGATCCGTCGCGTGGCTATGCTAAAATCTATAAAAGAAAAAGTTTTTGTGACTGAGTACTGCGACGCATACCCAGTGTCATATTCCTGTGCACGCCACTGCCAGGGGGCCAAGTCTGCTATTCAATGTTGTCACAATGATTAGTCAATGACGCCATTATGGCGTCATTTGTGATAAAAAATTGGTCAAGTGCGAGTGGGACTCGCGCACGAAGGGTTCCGTACCATTATCTATGCAACATAAGGCAATGTTATTAGTATCGAGCAAGAAACGGTAAAAAAAATCAGTTTTTTGTATGGGAGCCCCCCTTAAATATTTATTTTATTTTTAGTATTTGTTGTTATAGCGGCAATAGAAATACATCATCTGTGAAAATTTCAACTGTCTAGCTATCACCGTTCTTGAGATACAGCCTGGTGACAGACGGACGGACGGACGGACGGACGGACGGACAGCGAAGTCTCAGTAATAGGGTTTCCGTTTTTACCCATTTAGGTACGGAACCCTAAAAATTAACAGTAGTACAAACTACCAAACTTGATAAAATTCGCCATTAAACAATCAGTTTGCATTTGTTTATTACATAACCAGAGGACGTTGTGTGAAATGTCCTGAATATTTATTATTTATTTATTTATTATAATAGTGAATTTTATCACGATCATTGTGACACTATTAAATAACAGACTTGGGCTCCAGATATATAGTCTATTGGTCTTATTTATAATGACTTATCGGAGTTTTAAAAGTTCGCTAAAATCGGTTCGTGAAAATGGTCAAAACTTGTTATTTATAATAGTCTTTTTACGCTAAAACGTTTATTATCTCTCCGATAAAATCTCCGTTTAAACCTCCGATAAGTCTAAAGTGCTATGCTTTTACTTAATAAATCAAATTGTGGTCGAAAAAGTTGATCACCGATATCTCCGATAAGTCATTATGAATAAGACCGTATGTCTACATCACTCAGTCGTCTTGAAGCCACTTACATATCTATGTGTGAGTGAAATATATATCTATGTGTGTCTATGATACAGGCCACATGTTATATTGAACTATAGACAGGTTTTCTCTTCCCAATGAAAGACTTGTTTTATTGTTTTTAAAAGTGATGTTCGTTGTTTGCGAAAACTACATGTTATGTAAATGTTACATGTTTCTGTAAGTCACTATATTGTCTCCTCCAGTTTGTGAGAGATTATGGTCTACTGTTCCGCGGTGACCAGGCTTGGTACAGAGTTTAGTTTCGAGTTTTCCGTCTCTCACAGAGGATGTTATTTTCAATATCGCTTAGTTTGTTCTTACAGCACTCTGGGACGGGAAAAAGTTGATGACACTTGGATTGTTCGAGGTTCGATTCGTTCAAGAGGTCGCGGGTTTGATTCCCGCTTGGGACAATCATTTGTGTGATTTTTCTAATTGTCATACATATGTTTGTTCCATGTCTGTGTGTGTTTACTATGTATTATAAGTATATACATATTTACAAAAGAAAAGTAGTATATCAGTATTCTGGTACACATAACACAAGTATATAAGCTTACCTTAGGACCAGAGGACGTAGTGTGAAATGTTCATAAATATTTATTTATTTTATTAAACAGCCGATACAACAAAAACACAAAGGCGATGTTATCAAGTCGAGTAACATCGCACCGCCGCAAACATTTGACTCGACAAAATTATCACCAATATGTTCTAACATTGTGACCAATAAAGACGGGACCTCAACTAGACAACATTTGTAAGTTAATAATTTTTCCTTATTACTAGTTGACCCAGCAAACGTTGTTTTGCCATAGTAAAAAAAAAAGGTTTGAAAAATAGATGTTGGCCGATTCTCAGACCTTCTGAATATGCATGTAAAATTTCATAAAGATCAGTCTAGCCGTTTCGGAGGAGTACGGTAACTAACACTCTGACACGTGAATTTTATATATTAGAGATAAAACATAGTCTTTATTTTTAACACGCTTATACAACATGTCCCAAAAGTCAATGTCAAGCCGAAGTCGCATGATACGTAAGGTCATAACTTATCATAAAAATTTAAAAAAAAAAATGTCATTTGTTTTAAAAAATATTGCATAAAAATTTTTTTTAACAATATGTACCAGCCTGTAACAGTTTTTACTTTCCTGTTGCTACAAATCTTTACTTTTTGCCATTTTTTTTTACTTATTTCATCCTGAATAGTGCTTCTGTAATTTGTAACCTTAAAATATGAGCTAACTGGTCCAGCTTGAAAGAAGATGTCATGTTTTGAAGAACTACGTTTCAAAAATCAGTTTTTCACACTACTTTAGCTGTCGGTCCTGAAAAAAAATTGTACCACGCAAGTCTGGCAAGTAACTTTAAAAGTTAGCGCATTTAAGGGCCTACATCAATATTATCGTATATCATCGCCGACACGTACATATTAACACAGCCAGTAGGCACAGAAAATGAAGAATTAGGGATACTTTTCCTATTTACTCAAAAAAAAATCAAAAAATCAAAATCATTTATTGTCATAAACAGATTGTACACAAAAAAAATATAGATTCACCTGGTTCCTGTGCTAGTTATTACTGTGTTACAGGAACCAGTGTCCTCCCCACTAGGTTACAAGAATAAGTTTATGGCAACTAACATACAGAGCTACAAATAAAAATAAATTTAAATTAACAACCAAAAAGAAATAGAAAAAAAGAATAGTATTAAGAAACAAAAAAAAAAAATATATAGGTATGTATAAGTCTCGTACAATTAAATTAACTAGAATTAAAAGCAAAACTTCACACGGCGCACTCACTAAACAAAGCATAAGGCCTGCATAAACAGTAAACGTGGAGTACGCCGTAAGAGTGTCTGTTTTGTGTGTTTGAGTTTGTGTTGTGGGTGTGTGTGTGTGTGTGCGCGTGTGTGTGTGTGTGTGTGTGGGTGTGTGTGTGTGTGTGCGTGTGTGTGTGCGTGAGTGTGTGTGTGTGTTTAAACTAATTGGTACCTCATATTCGCGCCTATGAGCATTGCGAATGAGACTTTGTCCATTACTACTTCTATAGCAAAACTATCGAACCGATTACAACTACTGTATGCAAACAAATACTGCATCAACCAAAATGTTCCAGACACCGCTAGTTAGGAACAACAAACAGACTTTCAGTTGCGGTATAGTCTAGCATCCTTAACCATGTCATAATGATTTTCTTGAATTGTTTGTGGTTGGTCTTTCTTATATTGTATCGTTTATTACATTTATTATAAAGGTAAGGTGCATGAAAATTAAAATGCCTTTGCCCAAAAGCTGTTTTTAATCGTGGCATAGGGCATCTTTCAACTCTTCCACTAGAAGCTGGTAAATGTGGAATATGGCTTTTGTGATACCTTTTTAGTATCTCGTATATATAAATCTGCCTAACTGATAGCACACCAGCCTTTTGGAACACATCAATAGTGGGATGTCTGTAGGACAACCCTAAGAGTACTTTCAAGACAGCTCGCTGGGCTCTCGCTGCAGCTATGAGTAATGTCTTGGATGCACCACCCCACGCACAGACGCAGTATCGTACCAAACATTCACAGAGTGCTTGATAAGTACGAATAAGAAAACTCTTGTCGGAAATTAAGCGTAGATTCCTGAAAATGTATATCATTTTTCTGATTCGTCCCGTCAATGCTTTTATTTGGTTGCTCCATGTTAACCGTTCATCCAAATGAACACCTAGGTACTTAATAGAGGATACTCTGGACAATAATGAGCAATCACACTCCATGCGACTTGGTTCCTTATTGCATGGGTGTGTGTGAACCTTGAAGGACATATCTAAAATCTACTAAATATATTTTAATTCTGATTTACGTGTTTCTATATATAATAGTTACTTATGTTTTTAAAGTTATTTCATTAGTTAATACGCGATAATAGACCGACAAATGAAAAAAATAAGAAATGAGGTATTTTCGCTAAGATTTTCTATCGAGAAAACTTTTTTCAATCGCGTTTCTGAGTTTATGCGATCCTAGATTATATATTGAAAAAACATATAGGTACTTAAAAATTAGAGCTCTAGCCATTCAATCTAAAGAAACAATGAAAACTTCGTACCTAGAAAAATGCACGAAGCTATTTTGGTATCCTCTTAATAAGAATTCTAAACACTTGTTACATTATTTCTTAGATCGGGTAAAAAAAATATTTTTTCAAGAAAAGTCGGTTTTGAATAATTTCTTTGACTTTACTAAAAGTGATTCTAGTGAACTCGGGGACTGCCGCGGTAAAGCTATTGCATAGTATTTTTATCAACTTATGCAATTATAATCATTTATTTATTATATTTGTGCAGTATTTTTCTGTTGAAAAAACATTTTGATTGATATTTTATTTTTAGAGACACCTTGAAAATTCTGAAGTTGAGTCCAATACGTTCGGCCGAAACGTCGGGCAATAACATGGCATCACATAGTCATGTGTGAGTAGTATTTAGATACAAACACGTGCATGCGATCCTAATTAAACCAGTGTTGCCAACTGTTTGAAAACTTTCCCCCTAAAGCAATTTCAAAAATCACTAAATTCAAAATAAAACTCCCCAAACGATGGATCAAAGTTAAGAAAATTTAATTTAAAAATTTCACCCCCTAAAAATCCCTGTATATAATACCCCTAAATTAGGGGGGAAAACCGCGGAGTTGCCAACACTGTCCCAAACTTCTCCGAAACGGCTTGACCAATTCTTATGAAATTTGTTATGCATATTCAGTAAGTCTGAGAATCGGCTATTATCTATATTTCATACCCCTAAGTGATAAGGGTTGTCCACCACTAACATTTGTATGGCAAAACAACGTTTGCCGGGTCAGCGAGTAATATTAATATAAATGTGTACAACAAATAGACAATTAAACAAAATATAACACAGTTGTTTTTATTTTTAACACGCTTATATTAGTTTCGGTACGTATCTATCAATGTATTAGTCTATGTAACGGAATGTTTGTTAGTGGTTGTTCACTTGCAGTTGTCGGATTGATCTGAAATGTTACACACATATTAAAGAATGATGATAATGTAATAATTTAAAATAATATTCAGGATTTTCAACCGTCGGGCATGTATTACCAGATGTATGAGTGTGGATGAAGCCAAGGAAGTATGTTTGGATCGTAGCAGATGGCGCTCTATAGTCTGCCTACCCCCATGGGAAAAAGGCGTGATGTTATAATGATGACGATTCAAGCGTGTTTTTTAATTTATGATCCAAGCAAATTATTTAGTTAAGTTTAATGTGCATATAGAATCGGTACCATTATCTCAAATATTCAATAGTTTAGTCTTATTAATCTAAATATTTTATTTCAGAAATAAACAACCAGAGACAGTTGTCATTGATGATGAGGATGAACAAACAGATAATACAACTAATAAAAATACAACACCAGTGGGTGTACTTACTCACTTACATGTATTGACACAAATACCGGACCCTAATAATATACAAAAAGTACCAAAAATAATTACTATGGAAGATGTACAGAACACGTTAAATAAAGATAAAAAATTTTTATTACATAACATTTTTTTAACAGATGATAACAAATATATAGTGCCTACTTTAGGCGCGGACATTATCGACGGTACAATAACATTTTACGATACAAATAAAAAAATAATATCTAAACAGCCATTAGCTTGGGAAGCGAACTTTTTAAATCGAAACCCTTTACCCGGTCCAGGAATCGGACAAAAAAATAAAAAAACAATAGTCAATAACAAAATGGCCGAAGTCGATATTGCCAACATTCAAAATAGGAATATATTTTTTACTAATGAATCACAGAGTAATGATTATGAAAATGTCACTAATGTCAGTTGTGAAAAAGATCCATTGGCGCTCAATGACGCGTTTGATGTTAATTCAATTGATACGAATCAAAACAAAGGTTTAGTAGTTGTTCATACGGGAGATGGCGTTTTAAAACGTTTCATGATGATCCCTGAAGGTGTTTCTAAAGTAAATTCGACAATTTCTAATACTAATGTCAATCAAAACAAAATGGCGGTTGGTGGTACAAATAGTAATAAAGTTTTACAAAATTCAAATGTAGTTTCTAATCGTAAGAGAAAAAATACTAGTGTTGTACCAATATTATCTAAACCTAAAGTAACTGATATTATAATAACTGATATTAATAATAAGCCAAGTAGTTCTTCTAATAAAACCGGCACTGATTGGGAAGACAAAATACCGATGGATGTCATATCATTTATGGTGAGTTTTATTGCGTTTCTCCAACTTGATTAAAGTATTAATACATTAGTTTATGAATTTTTTGCAATTGACTTGCTATGTTTTTAAAAGATTGATTGATCGAGTTGGTGTAAACCGCTCAATAGATGGCGTTGTACAAAAAACATCGACGCGATGTTTAACTCAAATTTTTTTGTGAAAAATTTTATTTTGTGGTAAATATGTGCAGGAACCATGATAGCTCAGTTGGAAGAGCGACGGAATTGTATTCCGAGGTCGTGGGTTCAAGTCCCGTTCATGGTGATCATTTTTTCCACTAAAATTTAGTTTATAAACATATTAATATTTGGATTTGAATTGTTATGTTTTTTACTTAATAAATCAGTCGGTAGAACAACAACTGGTAAGTATTCCAAAGTCGTGGGTTCAAGTCCCGCTGATGGTTATCATTTTTAGGGTTTCGTACAAAAAAGAACCCTTATAGTCTCACTACGGTGTCCGTCTGTCTGTCCTTTTTATTCTTTTAGCCTTCTGTTTGGGTTAAACAGAAAAAGTTAATCTGTCACCAGGCTATATCTCATAAACGTTGATATCTAGACGGTTGTAATATTTACAGATGATGTATATCTGTTGATGGTATAACAACAAATAATAAAAACAACAATACAAAAAATATTGAAGTGTACTCACATACAACAAATGTTTTTGTATATCTTGATGATAAGGACATGATCTGACGTCGAACTAATCTTTACTTGTTATAAAATAGTCGTTATTTTTGTATGTATGTCCCTATGTGAGTTTATATCTTCAAAACTATAAAGAATGGTGACTAAGGTTATTTTTTCGATAATTCGGGTACAATTCCCGCTCGAGACAATCATTAGTGTGATATTTATAATTGTCATACAAATGTTTGTACTGCGTCTGTGTGTTTACTATGTATTATAAGTAGGTATTTACAGCTTGACTTGGGAGTAGAGGACGTTGTGTGAAATGTAAATGAATATATATTTATTTTCACAGGACGCAGTTGATCCCAATGCTGATGAGATGTTTAAACCACCGAAGCTCACACCTTTTGATAGTATACAAATAAGTGAGCCGGTTTCTCTCGCGACCACAATTCCACCTAACAGACACAAAGACAGTGAAATCATAGACTTGTGTTAGAGAGAGATTCTTAGCAGCCTTCTAAAGGCTCTCTTGATGATGTAAGTTATGGCTATAGACAGGTTTTGATTTCGGGACGGATTTCTAATTCATTTGAGGTTTTGAGACAAAAATTTAAGCTTTAATAGAACAGGAAGTGATTTTGTGAGGTGAATAAGTTACGAGAACTGTACAATATGCTTATACCTGTATTATAATTCCCTTGCTCGACAACAAACACGTTCCCGTTCAATCTTCATATCCTGTCACTTTGTCATCTCTCCACACGTCCGCTGCCGGGTTCCGCCAGAGGGCGAATGTCAACTTACGCTAACATGTGATGGTACGAGACAAGAGTGTACAGCCTGTGTGTTATTACTTCCATCTAGTGGCGTAGTTAGGTAACCAAGGGCCCTGGGGCCAATTAAAAAATGGTTATAAGTTGCGTTTTTATCCCTGTAGGATTGACACATCACTTTTTTTTTCATTCGCACAGTTTGTGTTTGATTACGTAATTAAAATTGTATATAATACTTATGTGATGTAACTAATTACTTTTCTATAGAGTATTCAATAAAACTACATAATTAATACAAGATTTGTTTTTTTTTATTGAAAACTTTGTGTTAACCACAGATTTGATAGTAAACCGTACCAACTATTTATGAATACTCGACTCGGTACCAAATAAAGTTATTTGGTACCGAGTCGACGTGCACAACTAAACTAAACTAAAAAATGAAATTTGATTGTATCAATAACACAATTCGGAAATAGTAACAGAAATTTCTTATCTTAAAAACTCTTTAATATAGAATAACAATTTTATTTATTGTGAATATGTATAGCAAATAAGCCAATTTTAGTTAAGTAAGGTTAGTTGTGCACTTAGAATTGGTACCATTGAATACGCGTGTGATCTTGAAAACATGTAATTGTAGCCTGGTTGAATAGTAATTCAGGATCTAATAAAATATGGTATTCAAGTGACACGTAGTTTTCGCAAACTAAAAACGTCACTTTTACAAGCAATAAAACAAGTATTCCATTGGGACGAGATGACCTGTCTATAGTTTAAATTAACCTGTGGCGTGTATCATAGACAGACATAAAATTTATTACTATTACACCACAAACTCAGAACGAAGATAATTTAATTATTAAAACGAAAACATAATAATCTACTTAGTAGCGATGAGCATTGAATTAACGAACTAGTTGATCAACTAGTTGACCTCTCGTCAACGTTTCAATGGTTAACCGTTTCGGAATCAACTAGTTGAATTTAATGATGTCATTGAATTCAATGTTCAGTTTTTTTCAATGTTCGTTTTTTTCAATGTTTATGAGTTAAACATTGATTTCAATGTTCAGTTTTTTTCAATGTTTAATTTTTTTCAATGGTCGTTTCTTTTAATGTTTAAGAGTTAAACATTGAATTCAATGTTCAGTTTTTTCAATGTTTAAATTTTTTCAATGTTCGTTTCTTGTCAATGTTTTCTCAAAGATATTATACTTCTTAAAACGAAAGATCGTAAGCGACTGTTATGATATAGGTACAATAGTGAACTTTAAAATTACTTAGTTAAGAGATATTTTCCTAAATAATAATCTTATGAATCACTGTTCCTCCGTGTGGTGACGCATTGAGATTACAAGTGTCACCACCCCATTTCTCCCAAGGATGCTATAAAAGTTAGCTAAGGAATATTGCACACAGATAACATCTTCTGTGAAAGGTGAAAGACGGAAAACTTAAAAACGAGACAGTCCTGACAGCCCTCCGTGTGGTGACGGATTAAGAATACTGGTGTCACCACCCCATTTCCTTCCCAGGGTTTTGTAAAAACCAGCTAAGGAATATTTTACACAGATAACATCAACTGTGAAAAACGGAAAACTCGAAATACTGGAATACTGGTGTCACCAACCCATTTCCTCACCAGGGTTTTGTAAAAACCAGCTGAGGAATATTGTACCTACACAGATAACATCAACTGTGAAAGACGGAAATCTCGAAATACTGGAATACTGGTGTCACCACCCCATTTCCTCACCAGGGTTTTGTAAAAACCAGCTAAGGAATATTGTACCTACACAGATAACATCAACTGTGAAAGACGGAAAACTTAAAATACTGGAATACTGGTGTCACCACCCCATTTCCTCACCAGAGTTTTGTAAAAACCAGCTAAGGAATATTGTACCTACACAGATAACATCAACTGTGAAAGACGGAAATCTCGAAATACTGGAATACTGGTGTCACCACCCCATTTCCTCACCAGGGTTTTGTAAAAACCAGCTAAGGAATATTGTACCTACACAGATAACATCAACTGTGAAAGACGGAAAACTCGAAATACTGGAATACTGGTGTCACCACCCCATTTCTTTACCAGGGTTTTGTAAAAACCAGCTAAGGAATATTGTACCTACACAGATAACATCAACTGTGAAAGACGGAAAACTCGAAATACTGGTGTCACCACCCCATTTCTTTACCAGGGTTTTGTAAAAACCAGGTAAGGAAAAACAAACCCGGTGCCAACACGTCTGGTCAGCGTGGCTTGGTAGTAAGTTTTTTTTTTTTTTTTTTTTACGAGCAAATATGTTGCTGAAATTAACTAGTTGATCAACTAGTTGACGAACTCCAATTAACGTTAACGTTTCGTTAACGGAAAATCCGTTAACGACCCACCCCTACTACTTAGTTTAAAACTAAAAAACACACTTGAAATACCGAATATTTTTTTAAATTATTGCATTGTCATCGGTTCTTAGTATGTGTGCAAAATTTCAGAACAATCCGACAACTGCAAATGGGTTGAAATCACTTAAAGTTTCCGTTACATAGATTATTACATTGATAGATACCTACCGAACTTATATAAGCGTGTTAAAATACAGATGTATATCGTCAGGCAATCACTAGCTTGTATAAATTTGTTGGAGCGCCATCTAGCGGACGTTAAGGTAAACTTTTAATTAAAATTTAAAATACCGACCGAGTGATGTAGCCATAGACACACAATCTTGTAAGTCTGTGGCCACACCATTCGTAACAATCAAGCTTCATAATTACGTCACCGATTTTTATAAAATTGTGTGTATTTGGTAGCTCTGAAACAGGGGCGTAGCGTGCCTTGGTAGGGCCCAGTATAAAAATTTATTTGGGGGCCCTTATGAAGGGTAAAGATTTCTCACAGAAAAAAAAATCTCTGCATAACGTTTCTGAAATAATAAAATACAAAGTACACTTGTCAGAAGTGAAACTTCTTTGGTTAAATTAATTTATGAAAGTTAATAATGAAAGTTTAATTTATAAGTCTTGTTTATATTTATACAAATCTAAAACTTTAGATTTCCGAGACTTAGAGGAAGGGAAAAAGGAAGATGTGTTAGGAATTTAATTATTATTAAAATGACGTTATGCGACAGAATTGCCATCTAAAGTTCTAATAATTAACTAGTAAACGAATACACAAACCAATATAGCGTGTATTATTTCTCTATATCCCTTATTCTCTCTCTCGTTCAATCTTTCTCACTATAGCTCTCTCCCACCTCTCGCTCCATGACACTTCGTCTCACTTTTTCTCTCGATCTTTCTCACTCCATGGCTAGTTGCTTCATGCTACGTTCGCCCTGTCTTACTCTCTCTCAATCGGTCTCGATCGCTCTCTCTCTCTCTTTTTCGACACTTCCGTTGCATACCTGAGTGACGTTACATCTGTAAAAATTTTACCCATAAGCGCCTAAAGAAGTTTCATTTCAAAAATTGGAGTGTTTATTAATTTTTCTTTACGCACGTCGGGGGCCCCGTATAATTGATACGACGGTAGCTACGCCCCTGCTCTGAAAACAGGAGTACCTAAGGCGATTTTTATACATTTAATAAGGCATTAGGATGGTTTTCCAAAATGTATATTTAAATTTGTTAAATTCTTGTCTCAAACTGTGAAAAGTTTCGGACGATTTTAAGTTCGCGAGGGAAACTGCAGGACCGCAGCTAGTTATTATAGCTATATTATTTTACTCTTTGAGCTAGTTTTTGAATAAAACTTTTTTCTTTCTTAGAGTCTGGCTAACGAAAGCTGGCCCTAGAAATTGGCGGCAATATATTCTATTTATATAATAGAGTAGAGTAATAATAGGTGGTAAGTAGGTACTCTCATGAAGGTATAGATAAAAAAAAGGAGGCCATACTTGGAACATCGGTTTGAGGCAAATACCTACGTATCTCTATCTCACTCTCTGTGGTCTGACCTCTCTTTTTAGTGTGGCCTTAGTACTGCTATCTCCTTATTAAAATCTCCTAGTAAATTCTTAAAAAGAGTCACCACACATATCAAATCACAAGTTAAACACTGTCATTTGATAGTGTTTAATCGTAACTATAAATAACTAGTTGAAATACGATGAATGAAATTAAAAATAATAAAATAGTAGATCACGGATGCTTTTCATGGTTGACGAATCAGTGAATTATTTTCCCCATTTCCTAAGGATTTCGTAATTTGGCAACATTGGTCACCATATGTCAAGTTGTCGACAAAATTGTGCCAATATGTCGGTTGTTTACTTTACGGTTCACAGCTTCGTTTCAAATTTTCGACTCTAATTATTTTTATAATTAAAGAAATGGTGCAAACTTGTGTAGTGCGTGGTTGCGGTAGTACGTGGTGTCCAGGAGGTGATATACAATTTCACGCGTAAGTGTTTAGATCGTGATTTCTGGCATTGAATAACTGCAAACATATTTCTTTGTATTTTCAATTAAATACTTCATAAAATGATTAAACAATGTTTTCAGCATACTTCTAACTAACTATACTGATAACGATGTAAAGATCTAATAGTCTTACATTGAATTTCATGGACTTAGTGCAATTTTATTTTTCTTGTTTACAAGAAGTAATTTTGAAATAGTGTGACCATACTGAGGACATATCTAGGACTTTCTGTGGGACCTGAACTAAATTATACATGTTTGCTTAGTCATTTAATTTTTATTTCACATTATTTACAACATTAATATACTTACCTACAATATTATTTTTTTAGATTTCCTAAAAATATTACCCAGAGGAAATTATGGTTATCCTTTGTACCATTGAAAATGAAATTTTATGAAAGTGCAAGGATTTTTTAAAACAAACAGCAGTTCCTACTATAATTACAAATCAAGAAGCAGTATCACCTTGCAAGGTAAAATTTCAAGTATCTATTTACAAACTCCTTTAATTGTCTCACATGTTATACAATGTTAAATATTTGAATTTATAAGGAATATAAAAACTAGTATGAAAAAAAATACCCCACCAGTATCAGGAACGTTTTCCAAACTACCGGCGCTCAAGGCTCCAGAGATAATTGCTGCTTTCTGAACCAGCCCCCCCCCCCCCCCGATCCGACTGCCTAATGAGAGCCTTACATTATTATTATGTTTCAGAAATGTAGTAGTTCGAATATATGGCAAAAGGCTATATTTTGTAAAATATATTATAATTTTCAGATAGACAGTTCATTACAGGAAGAGTCTATGGGGCAAGTAGCTACTCTGGGTGTACCAAATCCTAGCTCTGGCATTTATGAAAGTAATCCTTCCTGATGGGCCAACTCAGAGAAAACAATATAGAAAACAAATTAATTAATGTTGTATCACAACATTTTACTCCTCTGTTGCAAGAAATGTTTAAGCATCCCATCACGGACTCAATTTATTGCAATGATTTGCATGAAAGCGTATTAATTAAGAAAATTGCAAATTCATTTTTTAACACTTAAAGAGTCATACAGAAAATATACTTAGTGATTTACGTGGTAAGAGACAGAAATTACACAAAACAATAATATTTAGTCAAGTATAAAAGAAAAGTTATTAAATGATTTTAATTTGGAAAGTGCTGTTGTTTCTTTTTTGCCCTTTTTTTGTAACTTTATTATCGTTCCTATTATAGCCCCCTATGATATACTCGTATGTCACAGTCAAAACTTATAACCACTCAATAGACTGTAAGCTCTCGATAGTAGTACTTTTGACTGAAATTATTCAAAACTAATTTTACCCAATATAGCTGTTTAAATGTAATTTTAACTGACTTGCCTAGTGCCAAGTAGTGGAACACAAGGCACAGGGAGCCAAGGGAAACCCGACAAGGGTGGGTTAGGTTTTTAGCTCCCGTCATGCCATTCATGATAGGTTCCTTTAAACGCTGTAGACAGAAATATACGTAAAAATTGATTTTGACTGATTCTCCGTTCTTCCGTCAGCCACTTTTAACCACATTCATATTGTCAGTTAAAATGACTATTAACTACAGATTTTCCGACAAACTAATTTTAATCAACGTAACGTATTTTTTTTTTTCAGAAATATTATTGACCGAATTTGCCCTTTAACTGACATTAATAAATAGAAATACATTGGCTAACCCAGAAATCTAGGAAAAACTATTGTCCAGTATGTATTCATAATGTTTAATTAATCTGCAAAATTAATGAAACATATATCTTTTGCGATTTCATGGTTGGTCCCTTAATAACAGTACATGTTTAAAAATATGAGTACAATAACCCTTTTTCGTTTTTACGCTACCTACACAAAAAGTTATGTTTCCACTTAGGTATGCCAAATAGATTTTATTGTGTAACTTGTTTTGTTTACTAAGAAATTACTAACACCTTGTTATTTTTAACCGGCTTCAAAAAAGGAGGTTCTCAATTCGTTGGAATCATTTTTCTGTATCTTTGTAACCTGTATTTAGGTCTGAAATAAAGGTAAATTATTATTATTTTATCTCAAGCAGATCTCACAATCATTCATTAATTTCGTATTGCCGTAGGAACTACACCTTTGTTCTAGTAATTATCTATTTCCCACCAATATTCTATAGGTACATCGTACATACAAACTAGGAAATTTTACGTGTTTAAAAATGTAAAAAGAATAATAAATTTAACAACCGAACCTCCAGTTACTGTTAAAAAACTAGAATTATCCAAACTTTCACGCGATAACAAACAGTTTGTTTTTTGAGTATTTTTTTACGCACAGTACATAAAGTATCTCGAAATATAAAATCTATACGGGCTAGGTCTTAGAAGTGAACATTTTGTTGACACTATATGGAACACAACTACTTGAAGTTTTGTCCTGGAAGAAATACAATAAAGGTTACCCTACTTAGAAAGAAAGGGTTTGACCACAGTGAGCGAGATAGCCATACATCATTTTTGCTTCAAGTAGGTATTCAGAGTCTGCACTCCATTTTTATCTATACCTTCATGGGTACTCTAGACAAAATATATTTATTTTTTATTTCAATCTGACAGCACAGATGTCAGATATCAAATAACTGTAAAGTTAGAATTTTTTCTGTTAAAAATTAATTGTTATTATTATTGTCTTGTTTTATGGCAATCTGCTGATTAATAATAATAATAAAATTAATTGTTCAATTAATTATGCGAACATTTGGTGAAATATAACAAAAATGTGTTTGTGAACGAGTGTTGTTGTGTGAGTATGTCTCATATTAGCTACTACTGTACACTGTGACTTTCTGCGTGATTAGTCTCGTTGACAGCCAGGGTTTTAAATTATAGGGTTCTGATAATACTCTTTACTATAAGGCACGCAAATTGGTAATGCGCTGGAACCTTGTCAAATTAACGCCCTTGTGACGTCATCAGCAAAGAAAAAGTACAGCTAACAAAATGTAATATTCTCATCTATACGTCACTATGACGTCACCAACATGGCCGCCAGGCGCATTACCAATTTGTGTGGCTTATACTCAGAATATTCTGAATTTTCTTGTCTGTAGTTAAATACAAAACACTGGCGGAAAGTGACTTGTCTTAAGATAGTCACATATGGGCCATTAAAAGAAGAATTGAATTGATTTACTTAGAATATTGAAACGACGGGACTAGTCATAAATGTGTTTTTTTTTATCAACTATCTACCTACCTACTGCTAGGTCAGAACTTCCGCTTCGCATTGAGACGACACTGTATAAGTAAGAGCACTGTTGTCGTATTTTTTAAGCAGGGTTGCTTCTTATGCTAGCTGCTGTTGGATTTATGCTCTAAGGTTACAATATACCAAAAGAATAGTGGCTAACTAAAATACCATAATTATATCACACAGGTGCTCAAGTCCACTATTTTGGAACAATTGTCATACCGGCACGATACCGTTGCAATTGAAGTCAAATATCCGTAGTCTGCTATATGCCGTCATAACGGTCTTTCAATGGTAATAGAATTGTCGATCTCTTTTATCTATGCATTGAATTTTCGGTCTCTTTTATCTATGGATTGTGTTAGAATGGTATGTATGTGTTGCCGTTTTTAAAAAATGCGTTAGTTGAAGTGATTTTCGAAAAACTACTAATAAATTTAAACATTTAATCATGCTAGACTTCGTTTAAATATATTTGTACATACTATTTATTAGTATAAAAAGCAATGTGAAGTTTAGGAGATTAGTAAATTGCAATAAATTACAAAGAACAATTTCTAATATTTCTATCTATCTATTTTTTATTTATGGCAATCTGTCGACATAACAGGACAATTTAAAAATATTACTGTCAAATTCAAAATAGCAGACTACCGAAACATTTCAGTCATTGAATTGCAATTGTGAAGCAGTTGTGTACGAGACTAGCAATTTATGTCACTTTGACAATTGTAAGACAATGATGAAGTCGTTATGACGACACATTAATAGTAGACTACCAAAAACTTTACTATTGCACCATAATGGTACAATAATGGTACAGTTGTGACACCGTTGAAATACCCGACTCAGGGCCCAGATAGTGGGTTGACGTTTAAAATTGTGTACAAGTAACTTTAGTCCGACTAAATCATACTTCATAGAATAATGATGTTTTATATGAAGTATTGCCTGTATCATAAACACACATAGATACCTATTTCACGCACACATATCTATGTAAGTTTCTTCAAGCCGATTGAGTGATTTAGCCATTTACATGCTATTTGATGACTTATGTTTAAGTCTTGAATAGAATAATACAGAAATAACATCTATTTATCAATAACGTCAGAACAATGGGAAACATCATGGGACCGAAAATGGCCCCTTGTGACACAAATGCTTTTACCAGATTTTTTTCTCATTAGTATAACGTTTTCAAACATTTTTTTTATCGAAAATCACACAGATGGGTGCCTGATTTGTTGAAATGAATTCCTGGTAGCAAAAAACCTGAGCTAACATGTAGGTGTACAATGATCGACAGTTATCGACACAGTCAAAGGCTTTTGAGAATTTTACTGCCAGAATATCGTTCTATAAAATACAAAAAGTGAAGATTTTTATAGCTTGCTGCATTTTTTAAGTAAAACATAATATGACTTAAGACGATTTCTTTCGCTTTTTATTTTGCGGTAGATATATTTTTATCCACAGAGCGAGTACTTCTGCCCTACTATTAAATAGTCGACATGCAATTTCATCAACGAAGAATAATTAAATAGTGATCGTGATTTTTGTTTTTTTAGATTGTTAACAAAATGGAAGATGATACCAGAGCTAGTAAGAAAAATTACTAATTATTTTTTATTTCTTTTCTGTATTTAATATTAAAATGAGTTATTTTCTCTCTTTAATCAAGCACCTCATGATTGGGGTAGTGATTATTAGTTTAATTGCTTTTAAATTTATTATTAACATCACAAAAACTCTATACTTCCATAAGATTTGTCATTTGCCAACCCAAGCTATAAAAAAATCCAGGCCTTACCAGTGAATTAATGGAATTTTAGTACGATTTTATAAAACAGCAGGTTAATTAAACCGCCAAAGTATACTGGCGACATCTGTAGTACAATCCTCTTTGAAACACGTTCGTACATTTACGTATTTTTCCAACAGCTACATCAGCGCCACAACCACCAGGTCGCAAGTGGTCGAAAATATTTCACAAACAACGCCCTCTAGCGCACGACAAGAAATATTGGTTCACTATGGTTTCCGTTATAACTTTGGTTATGCTGTTAACTATAGGAATAACACTTATACTGAAATTTAGTCTTGAAAGAGATGACTAGGATGAATGAGGAAAAATGTCCGTGGTTCAGCCTAGACTTATAGTCTAGGCTGAACCACGGACTACTGAACTGACTGAAGCATAGACTTATAGTCTAGGCTGAACCGGACATTTTTGGTTCTATAGCAAAAAGAAATTCCGAATTTAGAGTATTCTTAGCATAAGTTGGCATTGTCAAGCGACCACTGCTGAAAAAGATACAAGAGCGATGCTCATACTCTTAGTGTGTGGACAGTGCCAGTGACTAATGGAATTATGTTAGTGTTTTGTGCTTTACATCGACACTCGACACACTGATCTGCCAAGATATTTGACAAAAAAATAAGAGCATTTGTGTAACTATTCCTATTGGTTTAACAAGATTTGTTTCATAAGATTCAAAATGGTTTGCTGTTAATGTGTGTGTCAAAAATTGTTACAAATGCTGCCAGTGTTATTGTGTTTTTTTAACATTTGTCGGGAATCGATCGTAGTAGGCCTAATATATTTTTAAAAAGTTTTATTTTTGTTTTATTTGACATTTCAATTAGTTGTTAAAAACTATTTTATATTATTCGGTTTAATGTTGACAACTAGTTAACATAGGCTGATTTAGCTACGATTATGATAACTGGTATTTTCAGAGCTACCGACATATCACACAACGTCTTCTGGTCCCAAGCTAAGCATATTCGCTTGTATTATGGGTACCGGAATACAGATTTTAACTTTTAAATAATACATACTTTTATTTATTTATATTTTATGTTTTTTTTTATGTGTGTGTACGACCTCGAGAAGTTCAGGGCCCTGAGTCGGGTATTCCAATGGTGTCACAATTGTACCACAATGGTACCATTATGGTGCAATTGTAAAGTTTTTGGTAGTCTATTATTAATGTCTTGTCATAGCGGTGCCATTACCACTTCATCATTGACTTACAATTGTCAAAGTGACATAAATTGCTAGTCTCGTACACAATTGCTTCACAATTGCAATTCAATGACTGAAATGTTTCGGGATCGCGCGTCGCTGCAACCTATCCAAAGCATGGAGCCGTCCCAAAGGTGCGTCCAAAATTTTATTCTTGTTAGCCATCTATAGAAATTCTACACAAATAGCTTACAATACATCTATGGCAAATATTAAATACAGAGCCATCTGTTATTGTTTCCTGCTATGCTATGCTAAGAAAGAATTAATAATATGTAAATGAGTGGTTGTTAGAATAATGCTTGACTTTTAATCATCATTATATTTATTCTTTGTTTTAGCGATAATGCCGGTGATGACCAAACCGCAATATCATTTAAACTACTCACCGTTTGTGAATGAACAGAAACTGTTTGCCAAGATGCTCTGTGGCGCTGCCATGTTGATTATAACTGTCGTAATACTTACTATTATGTTTAATTGATTATTTACTTTGTATTTGTATATTTTTGAAATAAAGCATTGATATAGATTTCGTTATTTATATTGTTATTAGCTGGTTGTATCATAAAACTTTGTATGCATTAAAATATCAATCAGTGTAGATGTTTGAATCAGTACTTGTACCTTTTTACCATTTTTTTCAAATCAGTGCATCCGATCTTGAGAGGTTGTACAAGCAGAATGTTTTAAAATTGTTCTTTATTATGGTAGGTGTAGAAACATTCAGATATTTTAAGTAGTGTAAGGTACAACGTCAGGTAGGTGTATTTTGCTTCATTTGGGGCTAGAGTACGTGATGTAAAATGTTAATGAATAAAAATAAAATACAGCTGTGTATTTTTTATATTAGTAGCTGTAGGGACACAATATACTGATTCATTGTTTGCAAGTAGACGTATGTCAACAGGCCTACGAATGCATAAAGACCATTGTGCTAGCCACCTAAGTTATTATATACAAATATATTTATTACAGTATGTATGGGCCTATTGTTTGCTCGCCGGCTAATTTATTATATACAAATATATCATATATGGATTCATTGTATGTAACGCTATGCGTTTCAGCAGTTTTGGGAATATATAGAAACGATTGTTGCGCAACCTATATAAACTGTTATTATATCAAATATATGGAGTCGCAAATAAACGCCATGCAAGCCCGGACGTATTTCATTTTATCCTCTAACCGACACTCGACATATACACCTACAGTAGCTACCTAGCTAGTTGCTCTCCGTGGCGTTGCCTGCTAGCCCCCAAAATTGGATCAGTTATATATGCGTAAAGTTACACTAGGCTGATAAATATTGTTCTTTATAAATAACAAAGTTTTATTTTTCTTTTTTCTTCTACAGATACAAAAGAGTAAAGTGTGAGAGACATTAGAGTAACAATGTCTGAGAGTCCGTTTCGTGTGCGTGGTTCTGTGTACGGCGCCGAGTTCTTTAGACGTAACTACTGTTGTATTTGTTTCTCACTGTGCTCCTTCGCTATCCTTGCGATTGTCACTATACTTGTTATTTATTTAATAAAGACTAACAAAAATAATGATGATTAGAATTTAGTTAACACATAAATTGAAATTGGCGTATCTGGTAATTTAGCCAGGTAAGTAACACTGTGGTTTACAATAAAAATAATAAAACTATCTGCTGCTCGCGATTCCATACGCATGGAATTTAGAAAACTTCCCCCATTATTCAACATTTTTCAGTACTGCTTCGCTCCTATTGGTCGCAGCTTGATGTTGCATAGCCTATAGCATTCCTCAATAAATGGAAAATCCAATATAAAAAGAATTTTTTAACTCGAACCAGTAGCCCTTGAGATTAGCGCGTTTAAACAAACTCTTCGGCTTTAAAAGATCAATAAAATTGTGGTATAAAGTTTTGTTTTTTCAGTTTGGTTTTTTAATTAAAATCTTATAATTATTAAGCTTTTACAGTAATTATAATAACGCATTCTATTTCTCCACAGTTCCTAATTAAGGACAAATACACAGCCGTACGCATAATAATAAAGGTACTTGGTTGGTCAACGAAGTACCTTAAATGAAAGCGGATATTAAAATGAAGATGGCGCTTTCAGGCCGTCACAGTAATCATGCCAAAGTTGAACATAAGATTGTTTTAATAGTTATTATCATTACCTCAATGATTACGATACAAATTATTTTAGCAAATAAAAGGTATATAATGAAATTATATTCTTAAACCAGTGTTTCACTTTAGTAGCTCTTCCTAAAGAAAAATACATTTTTCTCGTTTAGAATAAATTATTGCGCAAAAGTAGTAAATTGGTAGTGGCAAATTCACGATCTCTAGTAGAGAAAAGTTGTCCGTATGGTGACGGATTAAGAGTACAAGTGTCACCACCCCATCTCCTCCCAAGAGTGATGTAAAAGTCAGCTAAGGGATGTTACAAACAGATAACATCCTCTGTGAGAGGTCGAAACTCGAAAATAAACCCTGTGCCAACACGCCTGGTCAGCATGGCACAGTAGACCATAATCCCTCCATAGTGGAGGAGGCCCGTGCCCAACAGTGGGACGTAAATGGGCTGGAGAGAGTGAGGCGTTGTAAAGTTTGAAAAGTGGATTGCGGAGAGTTCTTAGAGGCGGGGACAAAAAATTATAATGCTTTGTGGCACTGTGTGAGAGGGGGAGGGAGGTCTTTAATTAAGCTTATTGTTGATGTTGCGTAAGGTCAATGTAAAAATAACAGTACAAAAAACAAACAAATTAAAACAGTAACCAGCATAAATTATAAGTTAAAAAATCATCAAAATTACACGTATTTATGCTAACATGCGCATTACCTATATTAACCTCTTATTTGACGGGCCTCGTGGTATAAGCGTCCATATAACGGACTGCTGTTATAGAGTCCGCGGATTCGATTCCCGCTCGGGACATCGGGCTCGCATTTGTGAGATAATTATAAATGTCGTACAAATGTTTGTACTACGTCTGTGTGTTTACTATGTATTATAAGTATGTATCTACAAAAGAGAGATAGTTTATGTACCTAGCCTATCCGTATTCTTGCATGCAAGCTTAGCTTGTGGTCAGAAGTCGTTGTGTGAAACGTCCATGAATATTTATTTATTTTATATTTTATTATTATTTATCTATTCACAATATGACATTAACTCTTTTTTGAAGTTGGTAAAAAATTTCAACCACCATAGACAATATTTTTAAACTTTTTAATATCTCCATTCTAGCTGTCAACATGACAGTGACACTGACAATACAAATTTGAAAATGACATTAGATTTGTTATCAGGAGAGGAAGGCAGTGAGTGAATAGATTTTATGGAATTTATTCAAAGAATTGCTAAATTATATGTGAAATGCTTTAGTATTTATTAATTATGTCGTTCCCAAAAATCGATGGGTATGTTGTAACAGAGAAATTAGGCTCCGGAAGTTATTCTACAGTGTACAAAGCTTACACTAAGGTAGGAAAACAAATTTGTCTAATAAAACATCTGTTTATTTTAATATTATCTATATTTACCTTGGCTGAATAGTGCGTTTACCTTCTTAAAGTAATAATAAAAGTCATTGTAGATTATGTTTAGCGATATTGTTAAAATTCTAAAAATAAAATTTGTATGGAACTTTTTTTAATATTTTTTTAATTGGGAGGTCATGGTTCTATAATTTTTTGTTTTAATTTGGTACTAGATAATATCTTAATTATAATTTCAAGGTATTTATAAAATTATTGTGATAAAACAACAGATAACAGAATCTAATTAGAAAATTATTTCTATAGATTAATGTTAGTGGTCACCCTTTGATAAAAATCCAATAGTAAATAAAACCTCTTACATTGTTCTGTTATCCTGGTACTAGTATCTACTTTCATTTTGCAAAAAACTTTTTTCTAAAATCAAATGTGTTTAATAACCTGTAGATTTTTATGATCTCCTAGTAATATTTTTTCAACAACGATAGCAATTCTATATGCACAGCTAAACTAAACTAAAAAATGCAAACTGTGTCGCTGAGGCGAATTCTATGTGCTCAACTAAACTATTGCTGTATTCTGATTATTTAGTTATTTTGTTGTACACATTTATATTCCTTAATATCTTTGGTGTATAATATAGTTTTTATAACAAGATAGTTTGGGTTAATATTAACTAATTGTTTTATCGACACTAACAAAATTTAGTTTTTAGTTTAGAACTTAGAATAACACAGTATTTGTCACACAAATAGATTGTTTTAAAATTTTTAGTTTAGTTTAGTTAAGCATGTAGAATTGGTACCTATATTTTATGATAAGTAATGTTTTTTGTTTATTATTTTTAGGTGGGAGCCCGTACAATCGTAGCAATTAAATGTGTGGACAAAAGTCGTGTGAAGAACTCGGGCTCAGCTGTGGACAACCTTGTTACGGAGATTAGACTGTTAAAGACACTCACACATCCGCACATTGTACATATGCACAACTTTACATGGGATGATAAGTACGTATGCGTGATGTTTAGAACATTTTTCCCGTTTTTCCAACATTTTTGACTGCTGCTTCTCTCCTATTGGTCGCAGCGTGATGTTATATAACTTAAAATCTTCCTCGATAAATGTACTATCCGACACTGAAAGAATTTTCTAAATCGCACCAGTAGTTCCTGAGATTAGCGCGTTCAAACAAACAAACTCTTCAGTTTTATAATATTATATTTATTTATTTATTTACACACTTTATACAAAGAATTGTACAGGCGGACTTAATGCCTTAGGCATTTTCTTCCAGTCAACCTTAGGGTGATGTAGAAATAACCAAGGTAGGTGTGTAACCATAGGGGATTTAAGATAAAAAAAATGGTAATAGTTAAATATTAGAAAGAAAATATAATACATACTTAAACATTTAATAACAGTAAACTCACATATACATACAATCATAATTATATACGAATAAATACATGATAGAGAGCAAATTAAGGAAATTAGCCTCGTTGTAGTTATGCTGTAGCTACTTCAGTGCGTGTGAAATGCTGGCGTACCTTGCGTTTGAAGGTAAGAAGACTAGTGCACATCCTGATTTCTAAGGGAAGCGCGTTCCACAGATGGATAGACCGAACGAAGAAGGAGGAGTGAACAAGAGTAGAGCTATGAGACGGATAGGAAAGTAGTAAATTATAGGAAGAGCGAAGGTCTCTAGAATGAGTGGCACAGAGAAGTTCAAAGTGCGAAGTAAGGTATGATGGAGCGTTGGGGTTTTTAATAATATTAAATAGAGTGGTTAGCGCGCGAGTATCGCGTCGTTGGCGTATGGGCAACCAAGCTAACTTACTACGGTAGTGGGACACGTAGTCGTATTTGCGTGGATTGAAGACGAACCGAATGCAATTATTGAGAAGCCGGTCAAGTTTATTGAGCAGATCTGCATTCAGGTCGACGTAGCAGACATCACCATAGTCGATAATGGGAAGGACAAGGGATTGTACAATTGTTGTTTTGGTACTAATTGGTAAGAGGTTCCTAAGGCGATACAAATTTCTTAATACCCCGGTAATCTTGCCGCTGATTTTGGTTACTTGTGACTGCCAGTTTAAGGAGCTGTCTATGTGTATGCCAAGATCTTTAACTGTATCACTCAGTTGGTATTGTCGCATCGTTGAATATGATTGTTGACAGTGCATCATAATCGATTCTAGCTTTCATACGGGGACTACTGACAATCAGAGCTTGACATTTTGAGGGATTTACACACAATATTATAAGTATATAAGTAAAGATGTAATATCTTTATCTATTCCTGGTACTTTGTTTTACGAAAAACTTTCATTTTTCTTGTTAACCGACTCCAAAAAAGAAGGAGCAAGAAAGCAATTCAAAAAAAAAAAAGAAAAAGAAAGAGAAGCAATTCGTCTGTATGATTTCTTTTTACACGCTTTATATTAGCTTCACTTGTATGTTTGTTTGTATGTTTGTTTGTATGTTTGTTTGTATGTTTGTAACCGACTCCTTTGGACGCTATTTTGACCCACTTTAAACGGTCAGAATCTATTAAAATTTTGCACACCTGTCAAAGACCGATGACAATGCAATAATTCGATTAAATAAAGCGTGTTTTTTAGTTATTTTTTTTTTTGTTTTATTATTTTACTTAGATTTTGTTTTTTTTTTTACAGAAATATCTACATAATAATGGAGTACTGTTGCGGAGGTGATCTCTCTAAATACATACATAGATACGGCCGTGTACCAGAGAAACGGGTAATTATTATAGTTTTGTAAAATTTGGTTAAAATCGGTACAGCCAATACGTGGAGATTAGTTCAAAAAATATATTTGTTTTTCTAAATAATTAAATATGTTTATGGAAGAATTTTTTATTAAAGTAATTTATTAATTTTTGCAATTGACATGCTATGCTTTTTTTTACTTAATAAATCAAATTATGGTGGAAAAAGTGACAGCCGCAAGCGGGACTTGAACCCACGACCTCGGAATACCGTTCCGAAGCTCTTCCAACTGAGCTTATTGCGGTCGTGCCTGCAACATTCAAATTAACCACCACATTTGTCACTCGATTGAGTATATATATTTTTACGTACAACGCCATCTATCAAGATTGCTTTACAATATCTCGACCAACCACATAGTATTCTTTAAAACAGAGAGATCGTATTAAAATCCACGCAGTAGTTATTGCGTTATACTCATACAAACCAACAGACATTTAATTCATTTTTTTTCAGGTTTTATATTTTCTCCAACAACTTGCGTCAGCACTTAAGTTTCTTAGAGAAAAAGGTAATTATAATACTTTCATTAAACTTATCTACTCCTAGTACTATATTATTGAAATACACACGTCACCACCCTATTTCCTCAATATAAGAGTTGTCTAAAAGTTCTATCATCTTCGTGATCAGGAAAACTTGAAACGTAACTCTTAACCATTTAAGGGCATCACAAACGACATATAACGATATAAATGTATTAATATAGTGAGAAAGTATATAGTAAATGATGAGGCGAGAACGAGATAGATATATATTAATCTACCGAGATGTATCTATACTTATAACGTCACCGACAGAAAAAAGAGTAGGTTAGGAGACATACTTCTTCTCACCTACTCTTTTTTCTATCTTCCTCTCTTTTTTCTGCATACATCTGTCTCTTTCTCGCTATATCAATTTAAATTAAGAGGATACCAAAATAGCTTCGTGCATTTTTCTACGTACGAAGTTTTTATTTTTTCTTTAGATTGAATGGCTAGAGCTCTAATTTTTAAGTATATGTTTTTTCAATATAATCTAGGATCGCATAGACTCAGAAACGCGATTGAAAAAAGTTTTCTCGATAGAAAATCTTCGCGAAACAACCTCTCTAATTTTTTTTTCAATTGTCGGTCTATTATCGCGTATGAAATAACTTTCAAAACATAGTAACTATTATAATATATAGAAAGACGTAAACCGGAATTAAAATATATTTAGTAGATTTTGAGTAAACAAAAAAAATATCCCTAATTCTTCATTTTCTATACCTACTAGCTGTGTTAATAGGTACATGTCGACGATAATATTGATGTAGGCCCTTAATATGTCGTTTGTGACGCCCTTTAATCTATTCTCATCTATCTATCTATGATTGTTACAAAATATATCTCTAGTCAAGTTATGTACTCCTAGTACTTAGGTCCTTGTAATAATCTATTTTAACCTAACCATGACGAGATGTATGAGTGTGAATGAATGCGCTCTAGTCTCTGCCTACTCCCATGGGAAAAAGGCGTGATGTTATGATGATGATATGACCTATCTTGTAGGTAATCTGTGTATGATAATTACAAACATCTCTACTCAACTCATCAACTCATGTACTCCTAGTACTTTGATCCTTGTTTAATCTATTCTCATATATCTATAATCTTTTGTCTATCTTTTATCTTTTAGGTGTAGTACACATGGATCTGAAGCCACACAATTTATTACTACACAAAGGGTCTGATGGGAAGAACATGCTTAAAGTGGCTGATTTTGGGTAAAAATATTGGTATTTATTAGTGTTTAGGGTTATATCCAAGAGATAATTGGGTATTGTTAAAGAAATAAGCTTAATTTGGGACCAGAAGACTTATAAAAAGTCTTTATAAATCTATACTGCTAAAACTGAAAGTTTGTTTGTTTGTTTGAACGCGCTAATCTCAGGAACTACTGGTCCGATTGAAAAATTCTTTCAGTGTTAGATAGAACATTTATCGAGGCTTAAGCTATATAACATCACGCTGGGACCAATAGGAGCGAAGCAGCAGATTGACAATTGTAATGTATTTTTTAATTCAAATAATGTACCTAATCTTATTCTAATTCTTTGACTTGTAACTTATGTTATCAATTAATTAATTACCTAATGAAAAAAAATATGAATGAAAAATAATGTTACAAAAACAGGGATTTTTTTTTATCACGGCACGCAGTCGTGAGTAACATATAACTATAGTCGAGAAAAATACCAATATGTATGTAATTTCATAGGTTCGCGCTACACATGACTTCCGAGGGGGGGAAGGCAGTAAGAGGCTCTCCCCTCTACATGGCTCCAGAGATGCTGTGCGGGGAGTATGACGCCAGGGTCGATCTGTGGAGTGTAGGTGAGACAACCCATCATATTACATACCTTGGGTAGTGTAGCTTACCATTAATGTATATAAATATGTTTCTAGTTGAGTCATGTACTCCTAGTACTTGAATCCTTGTTTAAGGGGCGTTAATATTTATTAATATAGTGAGAAAGAGACAGATGTATATAGAAAAAAGACGAGGTGGGAAAGAGAAAGATATATCTGTCGGTGACGTCATAAATATAGATATATCTCGGTATATTAATATATGTATATCTATCTCTTTTTTATATCGTCTTTTTCTATATACATCTGTCTCTTTCTTGCTATATTAATATACCGTTCTGTGCGTAGACAGAGGAAAGATATAGACTGCTGGATACATCCATCTCTTTTCATCAAAAATAAGGATAGATATATACCAGATGCCCAAGAAGAAAAGAGACCACGATATACTATTTTTTGTCCCTCATCGCGTGCCGGTTTTTTCAAGGTCAGCACTTCATTTGCTAAACAAACTTTGACGTTTTGATTGAGCATTCGAGACAGATTGTGTTAAACTTAGAAATTTTTATTGATTAGTTCATCCCTTTTGTATTATTTTGTGTTGGCTGTTGAGCAGGATCTTTCTCTAATACTGCAAAATGGTACGGTGCAGTGTTCTTGGTTGTAAAAGTGATAGTGAGAAGAAAATTCCTGGGTTATCTTTTCATTCGTAAGTATCACATTTTTTTGTTTATTTGTTAAAAGTTTTCAATATAATACTTTTCGTAATGCTTTATTATCTAGTCTAATTCAGATACTGCTATTTCCAAGTGAAATATGCGGCTATTTTGTTATTTTTACATGCTAATAAAAACATAACCTAAAAGTTCAGTGTTGCCGACTTTGTGCTGGGAAATTTACCGGGTTTCAAAGGAAAAAAATAATAAAATTATGAGTTACATGGAATTTAGTCATTTCGTTCAATATTTATTTATACTTTAGGATTTGTCGTTTAAACGTAACACCTAAAATTTTTCAGATATCCCGAAAAACCAGAATTAAGAGAAATATGGATTAAAGTAACGAGAAGAATCAACTGGCTGCCTAAGAAAAGCTCTAAAATATGCAGCAAACACTTTCCTAATAGTTCTTTTGTGAAGATAGGAAATAAAGCATATTTACATCCTGGAACTATTCCTTTTGAGGTAAGAAATAGTAGTATATGTAATTATTTACTAATATTAAGTAATCTAATTACATATTAACAAATTAATCGGTTTAAATAACATCAAAATATGTAGCATGATAAGAAGATTTTATTATATTTATAGGTGTCTGAAACTGTAAGCTGTAGTGAATCTACGTCTACACTGTCAATGGAGATTGAAGAAATTTCACCTGCAATCATTGAACATCCAAGTGATGCAGATGAACTAAATGTAAGTTCCTCTAATTGACTTTATATCTCTTCTACATATTAGTAGTAGGTAGTATTTAGCAAAGTTTATTTAGATAATATAAGATTATTATTTTTACAGGCATCTGAAACTGTAAGCAATGTTGCATCTACATCCAAAGTGTCAATGGAGACTGAAGAAACTTTACCTACAATTGAAAATCCACCTGATTCATTAGATAAAATGAGTGTGAGTATGTACTCACATTTACAGACAGAGTACAATTGCTTTATTTAATTATTATTAATTATTAAATATATATATATATCATCATACTAATATTGTAAATGTAAAGAATTTGTTTTATTGAACACGCTCATCTCAGGAACTAGGTTCGAATGGGAAAATATGTTTTTGTGTTGAATAGTTCATGTATTGAGGAAGGCTCTAGACTGTATAAAATCAAGCGATAACTAATAGGAGTGGAGCAGCAATGACAAATGTTGCAAAAACGTGAAAATTTCCGCCTTCTACGCGGACAAAGTCGCAGGGAAAAGCTATTATTAATAAGCTTAACCCACTCGATCTCACCGATGTAATACAATAGGTATACTTTCCATCATTAAAAAAGAAACAATTTTAATAGCTACAGATTAAATTTTTCTATCGATAGTAGATGATCTCACTAGATCGATTACAATTCTTTACAATTTTCTGGTGATATACTTAAATACATATTATCTCTTATTCAAACATTTTTAGTAAGTTCAATTTCACAAATAAGTATTTATTTCTGAAATATTAGATTCATAAATATTTGTACAAATAATTTTGTACTCAATATATATATATATTTTTAGAATTTATACGTATTATTAAATTATTGAAAATATTTCAGAATAAGCAGTTGGTAGCTGCGGCTGAGTCCGTTTCAGTGGAACCAAGAAACATTCACCTTTCTTCTCAAATAAAACTTTTATCCGTAAGTATTACACCTTGGCACTAAATTAGTAATTGCAGAACAATAACATATTTATTTGTGTTTTATTTTTACGTTTAAGGGAAAATCACCGGAGGCTTCACCACGTACTTTGAAAAGGAAATAGAAAAAAGAACATGATACAGCAGAGAAGCGTTTAAAAAAGTTAAAAGCACTTCGAGAAAAAACTCGGAGATTGACAAAAAAAGTGGCGAATTTAGAAAATATTTTAACTGATTTAAGAGCTAAACTACTAATTACGTCAGATGATTGCGAACTGTTTGCGTCTATCGATACTTCAAACAAAGATTTTTTAAAAAGAAATGTAAATCCTGCTGGTCAGAAACGCAAATATTCTCCATCACTCAGAAAATTTGCACTTTGCTTAAATTTTATTAGTCCCCGTGCATACACTTACGTTCGAAAAACTTTTAATTCCTGCTTGCCCCATCCATCGACATTACGCTCTTGGTTTAAAAGCATAGACGGAAGCCCTGGTTTCACTGCGGAATCATTAAATTGTATTAAAACGCTGGCAAACCATGATCAAGCTAAAGGTAAAACTTTATTTTGCGCACTTGTTATGGATGAGATGGCTATTCGAAAACACGTACAATGGGATGGAAAAAAGTGTGTCGGCTTTGTAAATTTTGGAGAAGCTTTAGATGGAGATAGCGTTACAGTAGCTAGGGAAGCACTTGTGTTCATGGTTGTAGCCATTAATAGTTCCTGGAAACTTCCCGTAGGTTATTTTTTAATTAATGGGTGCACTGGTGAGCAAAAAGCTAATTTGGTCAAGCAGTGTATAGAACTTCTAACGTCGTGTGGCGTGAAAACAGTTTCATTAACTTTTGATGGGTGTCCAACGAATATTGCAATGGCAAAGAGTCTAGGATGTGTTTTAGATCCATCAGACATTGACAATATTAAATGTTCCTTTGTTGTCGGGGATCAGGAATTAGTAATTTTTCCTGATCCATCGCACATGCTTAAACTAGTGAGGAACACGCTTGGAGAGAAAACTTTTCTCCTCAATATGAGTGGTCAACAAATATCTTGGCGTTACATTTCAAATCTTCACGAATTGCAACAAAATGAAGGACTTCACTTGGCCAATAAATTAAGATCACAGCACGTGCAATATGCTAAACAAATTATGAAAGTGCGTTTAGCAGCACAAACTTTCAGTAATTCTGTGGCCTCAGCAATTCAGTTTTGCGATAAAGAACTTCATTTGCCTGAATTTGATGCCTCAGAAGCTACTGTAGAATTCATTAAAAACATAAATATTCTGTTTGATATTTTAAATAGCCGTAACTTTAGCACTTTTTCTTTTAAAAAACCGTTAAATCCAAAAAACATAGATCACATAGAGTCTTTTCTTGATAACATTCACAGATACTTGGTTAATCTCAAATTATCTGGAAAACCGGTAATCATGACAAACAGAAAAATTGGATTTTTGGGTTTCCTTATATGCATTAATAGTCTGAAAATTATCTATAGTAAGTGTGTAGCGTCAGGATCAATGAATTTTTTGCCTATGTACAAATTAAGCCAGGATCATTTGGAGTGTTTCTTCAGTTCTATACGAGCAAAAGGTGGTTTCAATAATAACCCTACTGCCATTCAGTTCGAGAGCGCTTACAAACGCCTTATTGTACACGGTGAAATCAAGCATCTTTCGTCAGGAAACTGTGTACCTCTCGAAGATATAAATATATTGACCTGCAGCGATGTTCGGCATGAAACCAAACTAAATTTGTATACAAAACTTTCGGAATTTAACGAATTGGATACTTTCTCATCCTCTGCCCATGATGTGATTACCGACGATCATGATTATTTAGCAGATCCCACAAGATTAAGTATCTATGTTACCGAAGTCATTTCATATATCGGTGGTTTTATAGTTAGGAAATTAAGAAAAAGTATAAAATGTGGAGATTGCCTTTTAGCACTTGTCACCGAAAAATATTTTGGCATAATCGAGAAGAGAGATAAAGGAGGACTCATTTATCCTTCAAAAGATGTAGTAGGTGTGTGCGAAAGTGCGGAAAAAATATTTAGGCAAGGCTCGCATCAGGGCATATCATTTTATAGTGATAAAAATTTGCTGCCGAAATTGGTGCTTTCGTGTTTCAAGGCATGCTATAAAATGTTTAATAATGAGCACTTTGATTCTCAACCATTGATTGGTAATCATAGGAGCCTCTTGATTAAAGCAATTGCAATGCATTATTTTGAAACCCGCATCCATTATGCAACTAAAACATCTTTTGAACCTAAGGAAAGAATAAGAAATGTTCATAATAAATTAATACTATTTCAAGGACAATAAAAAAATTATAACTTTAATGTGATGTTTTATTTCTAGTTATAAAATATAACATAAGGCTAATTAAGCCCTGTAGGTAGACCCGAAGAACAATCCTGTTCTGGCGTCTAGTAAAAACTAAGAATTGGGGTAAATTAATGTAAATGGTAGGCAACCCTAAAGTTATAGGTATCTTTATATGTTGTCCTGCTCAGCGGCACGCTAACTAATGGTCTATATCTTTCCTCTGTCTACGGTTCTGTGTCTTATAATATTTACAAATATACTCAAGTTATGTACTCCTAGTATTTCATCCTTGTTTATTCTCGCTTCAGCCCATCAACGTCCCACTGTTGGGCACGGATCTCCTATACTTTGGGAGGATTATGGTCTACTAGTCTACTGTGCCGCGCTGACCAGGCGTGTTGGTACAGGGTTTAGTTTCGAGTTTTCCGTCTCTCACAGAGGAAGTTATCTGTGTGCAATATATCACTCAGCTGACTTAAACAACACCCTTGGGAGGAGATGGGGTGGTGACACTTGTATTCTTGATCCGTCACCACTTGGACAGACAATGGTACCGATTTTACATTCACAACTAAACTGAACATAACTAAAAAAATAAAATCGTCAATGTTAACAAAACTTTTTTATTAGAAAATCTGTATATTATAGACTAAAGATTTTAATTAATAAAAATATGATTATATACAATGAAATATCAAATGACAGATTATGTTGTCCCTATCTACTTTCATTTTTTAGTTAAGTTTAGTTGTGCATATAGAATCGATACCATTATCAACTGCTGATACCAAAATACTTCGAATTAAAATCAGTCTAGACAGTCCGGAGTTCACCTCTGACAAGCATACTAATATTTTTTATTGCTTTTTAATATTCCTTACCAAAATTTTACGGGATTTGAACCCACGACCTCGGTATACCGTTCCGTAGCTCTGCCAACTGAGCTTATTGCGGTCGTGCTAACAGTAACCAATTAGACCACCACAAACGTCACTCGATTGAGTTTATATTGTAGTTTTACGTACAGCACCATCTATCAAGAATGTTTTGCAACAATCTCGACCAACCACCTAGTATTCTTCACAGAATACAAAATTAAATGGGTTGAAAATAATGACGCGACGTTCATTACTAAAGTAATTTATTAATTAAAAGCGTAGCATGTCAATTGTAAAATTAATAAATTACTTTAACAAATAACGTGGCTTATTATTTTTATATAGCATCGTTATTCTCCTGCCCTTATTCTGTTGTTTAGGGTCAAGGTTTATTATGATGATACCGATACGGAACCCTTCGTGTCCGAGTCCAACTCGTAACTGACCGATATATTATTTCAGGTGTAATAATGTATGAATGTCTATTCGGTAGAGCGCCATACTCCTCTAACACGTTCAAGGAATTAGTCGACAAGATACAAAGACAGGCACCTATTGAAGTAAGTATTATATCTTCATACAACTTATGTGCGCCTGGTACTTCATTTAGTGTTGCATTTAACTTTAAACATGTCGTCACCCCATTATTTATTTATTTCTTTTATTGATTGTCTTTACGTGTGGTGACAGATTAACGGTCTTATTCATAATGACTTGTCGGAGGTTTAAAAGTTCGCTAAAATCGGTTCGCGATAATTGTCAAAACTTGTTATTCATAATAGTCCTTTTACGATAAAACGTTTATTATCTCTCCTATAAAATCTCTGTTTCTGTCCGATAAGTCATTATGAATAAGATCATTAGAAGACAAGTGTCACCTCCCCATATCTTACCCGCGGAGGTTGCTTAACACCTGCGTATATACCCAAAGAGGGGTGACGTCAGACGGTCGAAAAAAATTGCCACAACCAGAACCTCAGATAAGGGAAGGAGAATATTTTTTTTGTTGTGATTACCAGATCATCCCGTATAGATTCCGCATACAAGTCGGTCACAGTAAAATATGTGCTACGAGTATTCTCGCATAATAGTCCAAGATCCCAGGGCTGCCAGACGTCACGTATTTTCTGACGGATGAAATGTGGACGATTGAGTAGTGTTAGTATGTACTATGATCCTATGCCTACCTGCTAGCTTGGTCAAACGGCCAATTTCCAGGTATCAGGTAATTAAGGTACATAAAAACATTACTTACTCACGTAAATTCTCATGGCTGATTTTCATATATGTTTTCGAGCAGATTGCGATTCCTTACGCGTGAAACTCAGAAAAATTTCCCCGTTTTTGTAACATTTTTAACCAAGGCTTCGCTCTTATTGGTCTAGCGTGGTTTTATATGGCCTTCCTCGATAAATGTACTATCCAAAACAGAAAGAAATTTTCAAATCGAACCAGTAGTTCCTGAGATTAGCGCGTTTAAACAAACAAACTCTTCAGCTTTATAATATTAAAAATGATACTCGTAAACTCATGTTATCCTGGTACATTACAGATTATAAACGGTTAGATTTTTATTATTCTCTTTCTTTCTCAGTCCAAAACAGTCCCATTGCTGGGCACAGTGGGCATGGATCTAAAAAAATATATTCTGGTCTACTACAAAGCATTAAAATTTTGGGTTTTTCGTCTCTTACAAATTAACTCTCGGAAGCCTAAAAATGATCTTTTAGTCCAACTTGGATTGACAGTTGGATAAAAAGATAATGGTACCAATTCTACGTGCACAACTAAACTTAACTTAACTAAAAAATGAAAATTGATAGTGTCAATAACAGGTTTCCGTAATGTTAACTGAACTTTCTTATTATAAAAACTGTTTATTATAGACTAATGATTATAATTAATATAAAAGTACACAACAAAATAGCCAAATAATCAAGATACAGCAATAGTTGTTTTCATTTTTAGTTAAGTTAAGTTTAGTTGTGCACCTAGAATCGGCACCATTTTCAATATTTGACTATGACCATTTTTAGGTTTATATGGACGGAAAACCCAAAACCTAAACTCTTACTTAACCAAAAGGTAGGTAACTAAAAGTTTATTTGCAGTTTGCCGTATCCTTCTCTCTCGCAGAAGGGAAGTGAAATGGGGTGATGACATGTGTAAACACTAGCGTGACTCAATTAATTAAATTAAACCACATTTTATTTATCTAAAGGCGTATATTTGTTCTAAATTTTAACCCGACGTTTCGGAGACTTTAGTCACTCTCTGGTCTCTGGTCCCAGTCCCCCGTGACCATAGTGAGTGAAAAGAAAGCGTCTATATTTTTAAGCTACCAGGAGAACATGATCAAACAGGACAGTTTACATTCCAGATCCCTCCCAACTCATCAATATCGCCTGGTTGTCAAGATCTCTTAACAAGATTACTCCAACACGACCCTAATAAGAGGATTACTTATGAAGAATTCTTCGCACATTCATACTTAGACCTAGAACATATGCCTTCTAAAGAGAACTATGAGAAGGTAAGAACTCTTAGCATGTTATGACAGCCTGGTACATATTTTGACTTTTTTTAAGTGTTCAGTGCTTAGTTTCTGCTTACCCCCATTGGAAAAAAGCGTGATAACATGTATGTATGTATCCTGATCCTTTACTAAGTTGTAAAAAACTGTTTGTCTGTCTGTCAATCTTTTACTCCAAAACTACAGAACACATTTTTAATAAAATTCTGTAAACAGTTTAGATCACAAATAAGGACAAGCTAACTTCAGTGTGTCGATTTGTACCGCATTTTTTTTTCTTTAGCGATTTCAAAGAAGTATAACTTTTTAATTTGTTTAATAGGCAGTGACGTTAATAAAACGTGCTATAGAACTAGACAGCGTGGGTCGACTAGATGTAGCGTTCACCAGTTATAGAGATAGCTTGCTATATCTAGTGCCTTGTGTTGGATGTGAGACTGACTCACTTAGGAGGGCGGCCCTAGCCGCTAAACTTAGCAGGTCAGTCACCTATGTATAATTATTTTAGGGATCCATACTTAAATGGGACCTTATTATTACTGAGTCTTCACTGTCTATCACTAGGCTCTATCTCTGGAACGGTGATAGCTAGTTGAAAACGAGGTCGCGGGTTTGATTCCCGCTCGATCGGTACAATTATTTGTGTGATATTTATAACTTGGGACCAGAGGACGTTGTGAGAAATGTCCGTGAATATTTATTTATTTTATTTTAAATAATACTGGGTGTTTCTATAAGTATGTATTTACAAAAAAAAAGTAGTATATGTATTCTATACGTATTCTGGTACACATAACACAAGCATATAAGCTTAGCTTGGGACCAGAGGACGTTGTGTGAAATGTCCACGAATATTTATTTATTTATTCAAACAAAAAAATATTTTAAATGACCCAAATGATATTGACCAGTAAAAATAAAATGGTTTCTTATGGAATGTGTAGAAAACAATTAATTATAAAGTAAAAACACAGAAACATTTTTTTATAATTATTTTAATATTTTTTTTTTGTATATGGGAACACAGATAGATGGTAATTTTTTGAGTTATAACATTACAACGAAAAGTGGCATTGATTTTTATATATATACTAGCTGACCCGGCAAACGTTGTTTTGCCATACAAAAGTCAGGGGGATTCTTAGACCTAACGGATATGTACACAAAATTTCACGAAAATCGGTCGAGCCGTTTCAGAGGAGTACGGTAACTAACATTGTGACATGGAAATTTTATATATTAGATATTTAAAAATATATATCACTATTCAAGTTATGTTCACCTGGTACTTTATCCTTGTTTAATCTTTCTCTCCAGCCCATTTACGTCCCACTGTTGGGCGTGGGTCTCCTCTACTTTGGGAGGGATTAAGGTCTACTGTGCCGCGCTGACCTGGCGTACTGGCACAGGGTATATTTTCGAGTTTTCCGTCTCTTACAGAGGATGTTATCTGTATACAATATACAGGAAGGAAATGGGGTGGTGACACTTGTAATACTAATCTATTGTTATCAGGTATATGGAACGTGCTGAAGAACTAAAGCAGTATCTGAAAGGGTCCAGCACTTTAAACAATACGTTGAGTGACAATGAACTAACAACACGAACTAACGTTTCTTCTAATAATGGAAATTGTAAGTATCTATCTATTATTATAAGCTAAAGAGTTTGTTTGTTTGTACGCGCTTATCTCAAAAACTACTGGTTCCAATTCGAAAATTCTTTCAGTGTTGGATAATACATTTATCGAGGAAAGCTATATAACATCACGCTGCGACCAATAGGAGAGAAGCATTAGTAAAAAAAGTTACACGCAACAGGTTCGATTGAAACATAGACTAAAAAAACAGGTCTTCTCTTCCTATTTGAATACTTGTTTTATTGCTTGTAAGAGTGATGTTTGTAGTTTGTGAAAACCACTATGTCACTTGAATTGAGTATACCATATCTTAAAAGTCTATGAACTATGATTTAGCCAGGCTAAAGCTACGTCTCTTCAATGTTGACACAATGCCAATACTCTTCTATCTAGTATCTATTTGTGTCTGTGTATTATAATATTTTATATTTTACAAATAATATTATATATTTTTCAGCCGAAGCCATGTCGTCGCACTATGTATGTAGAGCTACAGAAGAAACTCCGGTGTATCACACGCCGAACATACAGACAGACACCAGGACCGACATACAAACGAATAATCATGCAGAAGTTGTAAGTAGCGACATCTAGTTTTTATTAGACGATTGTTATTAGCGCCATCTAGCGGGAAATAGTAAAGTATTATTAAATTAAAGTCGCGTCATCTGTATGAACTTAACCAATATTAATAAATCAAATAACGGCAGATTTCCATTTTAAAATGAATTTCAAATTCCTTGTAAATATACATTACGAAAAAAAAACCGAAAGCCTTACAGTGATTAAGGGATTTGATACAAGATGGCGCTATTGTAAATTTGTATCAAGATTTATATTTTTTTTACAGAATGGCTCTCCAAAATCGTCAGGAAGCAAACCGACCGGTCGGTTCGGATTACGTCGTCTGTTCGGCAGGCAACCCTCCATACCGTACCTTGATACTAAAGACTCTAGTATTGTGAGTATCACCCGCAGTTTATGAAATCCTGGTACTTTATTTTCTCTATCTTTCTCAGCCCATTAAGATTCCACTGTTGGGCACGGGTCTCCTCCACTTTGGGAGGGTTTATGGTCTACTGTGCTGTACAGGCGTGTTGGTACAGGGTTTATTTTCGAGTTTTCCGTCTCAACTTAGATGGTTTTTACAGCGCCTTGGGGAGGAACTGAACAAATGGGGCCCACTGTTATATAAACTGACTATGTTTTATAAAATAAAAGTATGAAATATACAAATATTTTTAAAATGATAAAAAAAAGCTAATTCAGTTTGATCAATATTTCTGGTTACGATTCGAGGGCCCCTGAGCTTGAGGGCCCCGGGGCCTAGCCCCTTGGTAGCTGGAATTGTAAAATGAGTAGTAAGATCAGGGGCGTATGTCCCTAGGGCCAAGGAAGCCATAGCCCAGGGCGGCCAGTAAAGGGTGGCGAAAGCCTTCAAGTTCAAAAGCTCCATCTTTATTATTTTTAGGGTGGCTAATATTCACTATATAGAATTTTTTATCGTTGTACGCAATCTGTGTATTGCCTTTTCCTGATAGACTTAAGAAAGATTGCAATACATCTTTTCAAAGTTGCCAAGTTGATTTAATAGACCAATTTCAACTCCACCACGGAGTAGTATATCCATAAGAACGCCTTAATATTTTAAGTCCTTCATTTCAAAGGCAAATAGAGGTCATTAGCTTTTTTGGAAAAATAATCGTTAATTTTCAAATTTCATTTTCAAAATTTTATCAATGATAATTGGCCCGAGGCGCTAACTTTCAAAATACGCCTTTGACATGGAGACTAGAAGTAAGGAGGAATATCTTGTATGGGGGATCATTCCAAAAAGTGTCCACTTGTAAACAGCAAATTACACTCACTGAAATAGCGCTAGTGTAGCAAGTGGAAATGATATGAATGTAGCAGTTATAAGCAGAGTGAAGTGTGCTACTGTTGCGGTAATTATTTAATACTATTTTCTATTTGCTATTTACAAATATTTGGGGTACTTAAAAACACCGTATAATTTTATTTCATACTCATGTTTGTGTATATAATATAATAATTTAAAAAACTGCGCTGTAACAAAGCGGAAGTTTTTCTTTCCTTTCTAATATTGTGGCGCTCTTTTTAAAATTCTTCCACTTGCTACTATGGCGCCACCATAATTTGCTGCCTTTCAGCGGACACTTTTTAATATACTGAGATATTCCTCCTTACTTCTAGTCTCCATGGCCTTTGGGTAAGATGACATAATCTCAGCCAGCGTTTATATTTACAGACATCGGACACTACTGACAACAAACAAAAAATAAATACAGGGGAGACACAAAGCGATGGCTGTCGGATATCATAGTTGTCGAGGATACAACGCTAGATTGCGTTATACTAAGTTTCCACGTTTTCAGTCGATGAATCGACTAAAAAAATGACTTCCTCGATTATTTATGATAATCGATTTAGAAAGTATTTGTGAAGCTTGTCGCGTAAAGTGCCTGTAGTTTAATTTTGTTGAATAATTGTTATATCTTTGTATATTTTGTTGAGAATAAATAAATAAATATTCATTGTACATTTCACACAATGTCCTCTGGTTCCAATCTAAGCTTATATACTTGTGTTATGTGTACCAGAATACTGATATACTACTTTTCTTTTGTAAATACATACTTATAATACATAGTAAACACAGACAGTACAAACATTTGTATGACATTTATAAATATCTCACAAATGATTGTCCCGAGCGGGAATTGAACCCGCGACCTCGTGAAAGGCAGTCCGTTACATGAACCGCTACACCACGAAGCCCGTCAGAAGAATAATTATATTTATTACAATCTGCTAGAACCATATTAGTCAGACTATGCTGTCAGTCTGTCTGTCTCTGTAATTTTCTAGTGTGTAGTACCAGGAATTAAGGAATTTGGAAGAAGTTTTTTAACTAATTTCGACCAAAGAAAGAAAATTTTAGTAATAACGGTACCAACTCTACATGCACAACTAAACTTAACTAAAAAATGAAAATTGACAGCGTCAAATTTCATTTCAATTCGTTAATGTTAGCTGAACTTTCTTATAATAAAAACTGTTTATTATAGAATAAAGATTATAATTGATATAAATGCGTACAACAAAATAGATAAATAATCGAAATACAGTAATAGTTGTTTTAATTTTTAGTTTAGTTTAGTTGCGTATGTAGAATTGGTACCAGTGCTTACTATTTTCGACTTTTTATCTACTATATAAAAATAAGTCGGGTTTTCCTTCCTGACGCTATAACTCCAGAAAGGTTTTGCATTCGTTGGAAAGATCTCGGGCTCCGTGAGGCTTATAGTCCATTTTTTAAAATTTTTTTTTTTACTATTTTTTTGGTATGGCAAAACAACGTTTGCCGGGCCAGCTAGTTTGTATATAAATATGTTTTTTTATTTTCAATTGAATATTTTGATTTAGTTAAAGAGAAGCAGGGTAATTAGCCTATAGTAATGGTTGTAATTAAAGATTATGTTTACAAATATTGATGTTTTAATTTATGTATTTTTTTCAATTCAATTATTAGTTTGTAACTGGATAGTTATTGTACCAATTTCACATGCACAACTAAACTTTTCTTAACAAAAAAATGGAAACACCTATGAATGAATGAACGAATGAATGATTTTGCTATTGCTATTTTTTGATTATTTGGGTATTTTGTGGTGTAAATGTATATTAATTAAAATCGTTAGTCCATAATATACAATTTTTATTACAAGAAAGTTCAGATAACATTGCCGTATTGTGTTATCGACTCGTTATTTATTATTTAAAGGACTTGGTCGCTTTGCGACTATATCGCCTTTAATAAGTTTAGTTGTGCACTTAGAATTGGAACCTTTGTTTGTTAAAATGTTAAAAATATTTGTTTATAAATATTAGACCGCAGCATTGCCTTAATAAAATGTTTCTACACATTTCATTTTGTTTCATTCATAATAATCTCATGATTTGGTACTCGCTTAAGCCTGCGGTTTAAAATTAAAGCTACGACAAGAGTATTATAAGTGCAGGCGCACTTATAATACTCTTGTCGTAGCTTTTAGCGAGATGTATGGCCAGCATTTTTTTTTATTTCTTTTTTGTAGCCAACATGTAATTCTAAAGTGCAAGTTGCAAACTATGTAACTGCAAAGTTTTATTAAAATCCGTTTAATTGTTTTTAAAGAGCAATAAATGTCTGTGCATACGTACATAAATAAAGAAGAACACAAAGAAGAACAAGAAAACAAGTATATTTATGTAAACGGTGTGTGTACTTAGATTATTTGACTAATTTTTATTGATTTTAAAGCATTGGTACATCACTAAACCTAATATGTTCTTTTAAGATTAGTCGATAAATTGACTAATTTTCATCGAATTTACAGTATTGGTACATCACTAAACCTATATTACAAATGTCCCCCGTTTTCCAATTACAGCACAAGAGCGCATTATGCGGCACAATGCTCAACGTTGAGTGTTCCAACTACAGCAACGCATCGCACAATCGAGCACTCTCAAAAGTGATGCGTGCAATCCATACCAACTTCAGCGACAGAAAATTAACAAGTATTGATATGATTATTCTTATACTTATTAACGTTTTGACTTATTTTCAGTTTGTATTCGTATATCGATTCAGGGGATTTCCATATCCTCAAAACATCCTTTCTTATTTGCTGCTTGGAAAAAGGATATTGGAAATGAACAGCTAAAAGAAATTTATCAAACACTAAACAAACACACCATACGAAACACCCACTTTCACTTTCATTATAAGTCTGTATTTATGAAATTAACTTGTTTACTATTTATTTTCAGATAATACTTTCGCTTACAAGAAGAAGAAAGCTCCTAATCATCAGATAAAGATGTGATATTAGTTATTTGTATTGTATAATATAAATTAATAAAGCATTCTTCAGATTATGTGGAGTTGTTGACACATTTTATTAATTTTTCGAAACTATACATGACATAAGGTACGTATCATTAGTTTACTTGTAAAGCTCACCAAATATTTTTATATGATGCTGAGCTGTTATCATAATAAACCCCGTTTTCCAATCAGCGCACAATAGCGCATTATGCGGCACAATGCTCAACGTTGAGTGTTCCAATTACAGTATCGCATCGCACAATCGAGCACTCTCAAAAGAGATGCGTGCAATCCATACCAACCTCAGCGACAGAAAATTAACAAGTATTTTTTCTTTAAATTGGCATTCATTGAAATTTTATTTATATATTAACGTTAGTAATATTATTTTTTGTTAAAAAAAAATGTAAGGTTTTCTTTTCGTCGGGATTTTTCTGGAAATATACAAAGTTAATTCAAGCTGTGTTAAAAAATAAATAAATATAAGTATGGATGAAGGTATAAACAATGACTTTTTGTAAATTCCACACATATAATGTGAATACAATGTTTAATTTAGAATTTTTTTTCAACACTGAACTTAGCGCACTCTGCTGGCGCATTTTAAAACTAATTCACGTTCCTATTAAGCGTCAGCATTGTTCAGCATTTTGCGGCACTGAGTCGCATTATGCTCTGCAATTTTGGAAAACTAGCGTCATTTGCCAAATGACCTAAAGGTCCTCGTAACCAGGTCATTAAATCCCAAAAAAAAAATCATTTGCCAAAATCTGCTGTCAAAATGACATCTGTCATTCGGGATTATAACCTAAAAATTTATGAATAAAAATAAACAATGCGTTTATTTAGTTTATTTAAATCATTACAATTAACTACTAGGGTTCAAATTGTGCGTTTTAATTCACAATATGTACCGAAGCCATTAAGAACTTTGAAAGGAAAGTCTAACAGGAACACAGTTCAGTATTACGTAGATTCATTCAGGATTCGCGCAGTCGGCGGCTCTGGTGGAAATGGTTGTATATCATTTCTGAGCGCCTGGTGTAAGGATCACGCAGGACCTGATGGTGGTGACGGTGGAAATGGGGGTCATGTCATATTTCAAGTAAGTTTTCGTTTCTTAACCCCAAAAAAATATAATATTTTCCAACACTTGCGCGACTCATTTGCTTAATAAAACTACTTTTTAGACTAACTACTTTTTTCGTAGACGCGACGGGCTAAAATTTAAAACAAATATATGCGTCTAAATCCCCAAAAAAATATTTCTATATTGTCAACGCGAGAACGACACTATAGATGTTGACGTCTATAGCAACTGCTTACCCCCTCGGCACGACGTGTGTTTGTTTGACACCCATTAGGAAGCTTAAAAATAATTGCTAAGTTCAAATACTGAAAAATACGCTTGAAAATCCAAATTTTTTTTTTCATTATTGGCGGGCTTCATGGTGTAGTGTTTCATGTAACGGACTGTCGTTCACGAGGTCGCAGGTTCGATTCCCGCTTGGGACAATCATTTTTATGATATCCATAAATGTCATACAAATGTTTGTACTGCGTCTGGGTGTTTACTATGTATTATAAGTATGTATTTACAAAAGAAAAGTAGTTTATGTATTCTATCCGTATTCTGGTACCCATAACACAAGCATAATAAGCTTAGCTTGGGACCAGAGGACGTTGTGTGAAATGTCCATGTATATTTATTTATTTAGTTACAGTTATTTACAGTTCACGAGGTCGCGGGTTCGATTCCCGCTCGAGACAATCATTTGTGTGATATTTATAATGGTCATACAAATGTTTGTACTGTGTCTGTGTGTTTACTATGTAATATAAGTATGTATTTGCAAAAGAAAAGTAGTATATGTAGTATATCAGTATTCTGGTACCCATAACACAAGTATATAAGCTTAGCTTGGAACCAAACGATGTTGTGTGAAATGTCTATGAATAATTATTTATTTATTAAGTAGTGGAATAACTTAATAATATAATATACAATTAGGAATGACTTCCTCCCCACCACATAAAAATTAATATTAGAAGGGATGCTTTTCTTCAGCCAGCTCATTCGTTCATTGGTTTTTGTTGTGTTGACACACTGTCCGTGTCGGTATCACCATGTGTCAAATGTTTTTCTGTGTTTACATTTTGTTAGTTTTATTTTAATTACAAAATTGTGAGGATTTGTTATTTGTAGACTTTTTTTAAGCAAATACAGATAAATTGCTAATTATACCAATACATATTTCAGGCGTCACATTCAACAAAAAGTTTAAACAGCTGTAAGTCGGTGGTACAAGCGAAGCATGGAGAGAAAGGTTATAACAAGGAGTGTAACGGAAAGAATGCACAACATGTCATTGTGCCGGTACCTATCGGTAAGCAATGGTACCAATAATAAACAAGTAATGTTAATATCTCTCTCTCCAGCCCACTAATGTCCCACTGTTGGGCACAGCTCTCCTCTACTTTGGGAGAGATCATAGTCACTGCGTCGTGCTGAGCAGGTGTGTTGGTACAGGGTTTATTTTCAAGTTTTCCATCTCTCACAGAGGATGTTATCAGTGTACAATATTCCTTAGCTGAATTTTACATCATCATAGGAAGGAAATGGAGTGATGTCTTTGCTGTGATTAAGAATATAAGTATATTTTTAATTTGAGGCAAAATTTTATTTATTTCAATGTTCTACGTAGTGGCGTAGCTACGAAGGGGCTTGGTGGGGCAGTGCCCAGGGCTCTCAAATCCTTACCAGAAATCATCTTGATCGCACTAAACTAGCTTTTTTTTGTAGCATTTTAAAATCTACTATATAAAAATAAGTCGGTTTTTTTTTTCCTTTTTTTGGGTTGGCAAAACAACGTTTGCCGGGCCAGCTAGTTATTTATATATTTCATATTTTTATTTGATAAAATCTAGTCAGTCTACATAGCAGTGGGGCCCCATTTTTTAGTTTGCCCCAGGTCCCTTGGTTACGCCACTGGTTCTATGTATGTGACCTGGTGATCTGTATGTTGTATAACTGCATATATCAGGTACGATAGTCCGCGACAGTGGGGGCACGGTGGTGGGGGACCTCGCCGCGGAGGGGGTCATGTTCGTGGCGGCGAGGGGGGGCGCCGGGGGCCGGGGGAACAAGTTCTTCCTCACGGACACTGAACAGGTGATTTTTTGCAATATTTTTTACGAATACTCATTCCTTTTGGTTGCAGTGTGATTCCAAACAGTAGTACCTGAAATTAGCGCGTCCAAAACAAACTGTTCAACTTTCAACAAGTATAGATTATACTTCAGAATAATATATTTATTATGTGATAGACATGTCGGAGTTATCACTTATTATGTGATAGGGTCGTACACTAATTATGTTGTGAACATCATACATTTATACTTCATTAACTCATCCATTTAATATGTTATAGGGTCATACATTAACTAAATAAATAAAACATTTAAATAAAACATTTAAATAAAAAACATTGAAATAAAATATTTTTCTTTCTCTCTTTCTAATTGTGTTATAGTCTCATAAATTTGTGGTGTGAATATCTCATTCATTTATTATGTGAGAAACTCATACATTAATTCAGTGATAGATTCATAATTATTTGACTCTTTAACTTATTAGGTATTTGATAGACTCATACATTTGTTATGTGATGGACTTATACATTTACGGTCTTATTCATAATGACTTATCTAAATGACTTTAAAAGTTCGCTAAAATAGGTTCGCAAAAATTGGCAAAACTTGTTATTCATAATAGTCTTTTTACGCTAATACGTTTATTATCTCTCCGTTTAAACCTCCGATAAGTTATTATGAATAAGACCATTATTAATTATGTGATTGCTATTTCAAAATAAAATGTTGCTATTGTAGGCGCCAGACATCGCGGAGTTAGGTGCAATAGGAGAGACTAACTATTATACATTAGAAGTACGATCCATGGCACATATTGGACTCATAGGTATGCCCAACGCTGGGAAGAGCACATTACTGAGAGCCCTCACTAGGGCGAGGCCAACAGTTGCACCATATCCTTTTACCACACTTAAACCACATATTGGTAAGTTATTTGTTAAATATTCATGGACATTTCACACAACATCCTCTGGTCCCAAACTAAGCTTATATGATTGTGTTATGGGTACCAGAATACTGATATACTACATATACTACTTTTCTTTTGTAAATACATACTTATAATACATAGTAAACACACAGACGCAGTACAAACATTTTTATGACATTTATAAATATCACACTAATGATTGTTTAGAGCGGGAATCGAAACTGCGACCTCGTGAATGACAGTCTGTTACATGAACCATTTGGCCCGTCATTTATTGTTTTTATAAATAAATATTACATCCTCTGCTCCTAAGTTAAGCTTATTTGCTTGTGTTATTGGTATCACAATACGGCAATATTTTTTTTTAAATACTTATATATAAATAGTTGTAGTCGGGAAATTTAGAAAATCTTCCCCGTTTTTGTAACATTTTTGACTGCTGCTTTGCTCCTGTTGGTCGCAGCGTGATGTTATATAGCTTAAAGTCTTCCTCGATAAATGTACTGTCCAATACTGAAAGAATTTTTTAAATCGCACCAGTAGTTCCTGAGATTAGCGAGTTCAAACAAACAAACTCTTCAGCTCTTCAGCAATGTTAGTACATATGATGTTTTTTTTTCAGGAATGGTACCATATGATGATTATGAGCAAGTTGCTATCGCTGACCTACCAGGTTTGATTCCTGGGTCACACAAAAACCACGGTTTAGGTATACAGTTCCTACAACATGTTGAACGATGTAAAGGTCTTATATACCTTTTAGATTCAACCCAGGACCCTTTAGGACAACTTGAAACACTCAAATTTGAATTAAATCAGTATAATAACAGTTTAATGGAAAGAAAATCATGTGTGGTAGTCAATAAAATAGATTTACCGTCAGGAAAACTTGTTTTTGAGAAATTGAAGCGAAAATTAAATGTGATAGGTATATCAGCGAAGACTGGACTTAATTTGATAGAATTATTGAAAGTTATAAGAGATATGTATGATGGAGAGGAACGTGGAGATAATATGATAGAAGAATAATGGCATTTTCAATATTTCATACACACATATAGCACATGTGTAGTCTATTGGTGTTATTTCATAATGACTTAGCAGAGGTTTAAAAGTTCGCTAAGATAGGTTTGTTAAAATTGTCCAAACTTGTTATTAATAATAGTCTTCTTACGCTAAAACGTTTATTATCTCTCCGATAAAATCTCCGTTTAAACCTCCCGATAAGTCATTATGAATAAGACTGTATGTCTACACCACTAAGTCGACTTGAAGCCACTTACTTATCTATGTGTAAGTGAAATATAAATATGTTGAAGTAGATATGTAAGTGGCTTCAAGTCGACTATAGTGTAGCTACCAAGGGGCCTGGCGGGGCCCCTCGAATCCTTACCAGAAATCCTGATCGAACTGAAGCAGATTAGTTTTATCATTTTAAAAATATATATCGGAGAAACATTGTAGACATCACCTGTATTTACAGCCAGAGCAGTCATCTATCTAAACACATTGTAATACTGGACAAACTAACTACGTTAACTACAACATTCTATTAAGGGCCTACATCAATATTATCGTATATCATCGCCGACACGTACATATTAACACAGCCAGTAGGCACAGAAAATGAAGAATTAGGGATACTTTTCCTATTTACTCAAAATCTACTAAATATATTTTAATTCTGATTTACGTGTTTCTATATATAATAGTTACTTATGTTTTTAAAGTTATTTCATTAGTTAATAAGCGATAATAGACCGACAAATGAAAAATATAAAAAATTAGAGAGGTTGTTTCGCTAAGATTTTCTATCGAGAAAACTTTTTTCAATCGCGTTTCTGAGTTGATGCGATCCTAGATTATATATTAAAAAAACATATACTTAAAAATTAGAACTCTAGCCATTCAATATAAAGAAACAATGAAAACTTCGTACGTAGAAAAATGCACGAAGCTATTTTGGTATCCTCTTAACTAATAGTGACGTAACGAATGCTGGATTTTTCAAATTCGCGAATGCGAATATTTTAAAATTTCAAAAAAAGCGCGCGTAAAATGTTTGACAGGTTTGACGTTTCGTCTCGACCATGTTTAAATTGAACATAGCCGAGCCGATATTGGTTAATTAAATGAATTTAGTCACAGAAAGTTTCATTCTAAAAGTTTTGTTTTGAGGTTAGTTTTATGTTATTTTTCAAATTCATATTAAAAACATTCGCATAATTTTTGCGAATGCGAATATTGAAAAATACGCGAATATCCGTTACATCACTATTAACTACAATGAGATTGATCCGTGGCTTACGACACGTGTAACTGGTTTGGAAGGAACCTTTTATGAATATTCAACGGGTCACCATTCAGTCTCACCAACTACAGTAAATAAACAAATTACTCACCATTAAAATCGTTTAATGTAAATATGTAGTTATATTTAAGAAATAAATACGAAAAATAATATTTGTTGATTTTTTTATTTGATATTATTTGCTTCGTGTGGTGACGGATTAAGAATACAAGGTGTCACCATCCCATTTCCTTCTCAGCGGCCGTATTATAAGCTTTTAGACATCGGGGGCCAAGTCTGCTAATTCTGATATTAAAATCATATTACAATATTGTTATTATGGCTTCGATCCCAAAACTGAGAGTGTTAGCCGGTAATATATTGTAGGCGGAGCACGCGCGTGAAATAGCACTAAGGACAGTCACTGTCGCCATTATGATGCCATAATGGGGTCATTATGACAAAAAATTAATAGTAGACTACCAACTTTGATAAAATTTCGCCATTATGACACCAAACTAGATTTTTTTTGTCAAAAATGATGCCATAATGGTGCCATTAAACTGTCATTGTGACAAGATTGTATTAGCAGACTTGAGCCCTGGTATATCTGTATACGAAACACTTTGTTTGCGAGGCTAACTCGTACTTGACCAGTTTCTTTATGTTTCCATTGTCGACTCCGTGTGTTGTAATATCTGCGTTGACTTTTTCTTAGCCTGTTGATAATAATAACATAATTATTAATTGTAGATGAGACAATGGTTCCAATTCTATGTGCACAACTAAACTTAACTAAATAATTAATTTAGTTCAGAAACTAAAAAACACGCTTGACAATCCTGAATATTATTTTAAATTATTACATTATCATCGTTCTTTAATGTGTGTAACATTTCAGATCAATCCGACTACTGCAAGTGAACAATCACTTTCAAAGATTCTGTTACATAGATTAATACATTGATAGATACGTACCGAACTAATATAAGCGTGTTAAAAATGAAAACAATTATTGCTATATTTTGATTATTTGGCTGTTTTGTTGCGTATATTGTGTTAAAGACGCCTTTAAAATTCATTTTTAGTTAAGTATAGTTCATTTGTTCACACAGAATTGGTACCATGGCATTTTTGTATGTTTGTAACAAATAAACTCGAAAACACTACGCACACCACAGAGTTAATTCACACACACTAAGAGACAACAGTGTTCGTATACAATGAGTATGAGCATTGCTCTTGTCTCTTTGTTTGTAGGATCGCCTCAATATATCAAGTCCTGTGGGATTAATGCTCTGAGGCTTTAAAGATTGTAATACGAACGAAGCCACGGGTATTAGTAGTATAGTAAAAACTTGTGTTGTATATTTTATACAAACATTCTCTGGTCCCAAATTAAGCAAAATTTCTATACAAATAATGATACATAATGAACGTAAAGTACCAGGACATCAGAATAACGTAAGAGATAATAATACAATATTTAGTACAATTAAATTCAAGTTTCTTTATAGTCATGGTGCCCTGGTACTTCATTAACTATTATGAACCCTATATTGGCGTTTTAAGGGGTTTGGGGTTATTCGGGGGTTAAAAGTTGACCCCTGACATAACTCAAAGATTACATACCTATTACATGAGAGACGGAAAACTTGAAACTAGACACTGGTACCAATTCTAGGCGCCCAACTAAACTAAAAAATAAAAACGACTACGGTGTACTTCGATTGATAGCGATCTTACCTGCAAGCCTGTTACCATAAGACGGAAAACTCGAAACTAAACCCTGTACCAACACCTGGTCGGCGAGTTTTAGTAAAAAATATTCCTTCCCAAAATACATTCTCATGCCCAACAGTGGGACGTGATCCCGTGTCCAATAGTGGGACTTTATTAGACTGAAGATCTTACCCGCAAGTGTATCAACCTGTTACAATGAGAGACGGAAAACTCGAAACACTGTTGAAAAAATATCTTCCCAAAATCCAAGTCTGTGCCCAACAGTGGGACTCTCCAGTCCAATTACGTCCCACTGTTGGGCGTGGGTCTCCTCTACTTTGGGAGGGATTATGGTCTACTGTGTAATACTGACCAAGCATGTTGGTACAGGGTTTATTTTCAAGTTTTCCGTCCGCCAGTGGGAGCCTAACCCTTACCTGCGAGTGAACCAGCCTGTTGTGGTTGTATAAGGCCGCCTCATAGCTGAACCTGGAGGAACAGGTTCCACACTTGAAGGGACGCTCCCCGGTGTGAGAGCGGATGTGACCTTCCAGAGACTTCTTTGTCTATAACATTATATACATCCCCTGGTCACTAATTAAGCTTTTTTAAAAAATAAACATGAAGATACAACATATTATGATGGTACCGATTCTACATGCATCACTAAACAAAATCATAAATATTGATAGTGTCAAAAGTATATCATATAGAAGAAAGAAGAAATATATCTGTTCATATTTGTTTTCATTTTAGTTATGATCATGTGGTGACGGATTGAAAATAGGTAGGTTTACTGTCACCACCCCATATCCCTCCCAGGATGCTGTAAAAGCCAGCTAAGATAATATCCTCTGTGAGAGACGGAAAACTAGAAAATAAACCCTGTACCAACACGCCTGTACAGCACAGTAGACAATAATCTCTTCCCAAAGTTGAGAAGACCCGTGCCCAACAGTGGGATGTGAACGGGCTGAAGAGAGAGTCACAAATATACATAAAGGTCACCACTATATTAATATATTTTAATGTATCTAGAAAGAGACAGATGTATGGAAAATAGACGAGGTGAGAAAGAGACAGACATATATCTGTCGGTGACGTCATAAGTATAGATACATCTCGGTATATCTTTACTTCTTATAAAACATTTTTGTATGTATGTCCCTATGTGAGCTTATATCTTCAAAAATACGCAACGGATCTTGATGCGGTTTTTTTTTAATAGATAGAATGGTTCAACAGGATGGCTTTTTTGCATGATTAGTGGTGGTTTGCTGTATATTATTGGATGAGATATGATTAAATTTGCCGAGAAATTCGGACGCGCGCGAGCTATAAATGAAAACGCTGCCTTATCTATGTGAGGTACAACAAACTAATGTATGGAGGAATTGTTAATTACTTAGAGTTCTTCAAAAAAGTCCGCGAGGGCATATGTCTATCTTTTAAGGGAAACCCGCTGAACCCGTAATAATGTCGAAAAAATTATCAAATTCAATAGGGTGTTTTAAAAAGCTATTTGCTATTTATGTGTTTTTAGTAATATTTTCTATCAAATTAAATAGCTTAGTTAGCTTACGCAATTAATATAGATTATAACTGCTCTTTACAGCATGCAATTTAAATAAATATCTTAGGAGATATGACGGAAAAAGAATTACGCGCTATAAAATAAAATACTTAAACTGTTGGCTGAGCAACGCGAACGTTTCCTCGGTCTTCTACCCATACTCCAATGTTTGGATATGTAAGGATGTTTATTGTACTTTCACGTAAAGACTACTGGATGGATTTTCATGAAACTTTCCAATGGAAAATGGAATAGAAAACAAACTTATTTTTTATCCTTTTCACCGCGGGTAACACCGCGGGGCACAGCTAGTTTATTTATAAGAAAGAAACCTTTAAAATGTATTGTTGCATGTAATGTTGACGATCCTAAATAAATAAAAAATTAAAAAATAATTTTCATATTTTAGTTTAGTTTAGTTGTACGTATAGAATCAGTGCTGTATACAACTCACAGTGTAAGTTCTCCCACAATAGTGGCACACGTGGTTGCGAGAAGACGCGCGTCTGTGAACCGCGCGGATGTGAGCGCGCAGAACAGGACGAGACGAACATGACTACAGACAAACAAACATACCGACAAATACTTATAAAATGATAGCAGACCCGGCAAACGTTGTTTTGCCATGCAAGTGTCAGGTGTAGACAAATAACCAAGAAGGTTATAAACAGGGAGTAACAACTCGGGAACATAGATTTGTTCCAAGGCAGGGCCGCCCTGTTTATGGTTTAAAAGTAAAATAGTAGCCTTGCTTTCTCTTTTACTCCCGCTTAAAAAGAAAGAGTTAGAAAGGTTACTAAATCATTTGTTTTTCTTAATGTGTTCAACTAAAAAAAGCAGCAGGCCGGATTCGTTGTACCGAGTGTTACGTCTAGATCTATATCCTTAGTCTATGCAAATAATTTGCAATAAAATAATATTGCGACTATAAATTGAAATGTAAGCTATCTTAACTTTCAAGTTGAATCGAATTACACACGGTGTGCAAATTTAAAATCAGTTCAGTAGTTTAGGAATCCATCGCGGACAAACAACGTGACACGTAAATTTTATATAATAAAGATAAAAAAACAATGTTATTTAATTAATAAATTTGATTATGGTGGAAAAAGTGATCACCGCTTATTATTATCATTCTCACACCCCTGATACAATTATGTATATTATGAAAGAAAAAAAAATTAAAGAAATGACAAAAAAATCCATGGAGTTTCTTGTCTGTTCTTCTCCATAGGATCCGCGTTTGGAACAGACACCTAGTTTCTGACGTTTCAAAAGAGCTTGTAAAACATGCCAACTTGAAATAAAAAATTTTGACTTTGACTTTGACATTATACAATTTTAGAATATATAGATAAGTACAATAGGCGGTCTTATTGCAAAATGCGATTTCTTCCAGACAACAACAGACAACAATAATCTCAATTGGCAGAGCTACGGAACGGTATTCCGAGGTCGTGGGTTCAAGTCCCGCTTGCGGTAATCACTTTTTCCACCATAATTAAATTTATTTAGTAAAATTATAGCAAATTAATTGCAAAATTAATAAATTAAATGTAATCAATGTTAATAATTAGCGTTCTACAGAAACCGAATGTTCGGCGGTGGCTTCAGTTTCGGCCGAAACCGAAACTCACGCGGTCAAATAAAAAATTTCTTAAAATACTGAAATTTGGTGCATTTTTAAGAATACAAGTGTCACCACCCCATCTCCTCCCAAGGATGCTGTAAAAGTCAGCTAAGGGATATTGTACACAGATAATATCCTCTGTGAGAGACGGAAAACTCGAAACTAAACCCTGGTCAGCGCGACACAGTAGGTCATAATCCCTTCAAAAGTGGGGGAGACCCGTGTCCAACAGTGGGAACAATGGGCTGAAGAAGAAGGGCATGAAATGGAGACACAGTATATTAAGTTCGTTGGAATCATTTTTATTTTATATAATTAAAAAAAAAATAACATTTTTATTATTTTTTAGGGTTCCGTACCCAAAGGGTAAAAACGGGACCTTATTACTGAGACTTCGCTGTCCGTCCGTCCGTCCGTCTGTCACCAGGCTGTATCTCAAGAACGGTGATAGCTAGAGAGTTTTTAAATTATGTTCTTATAATTCCAGAACAAGGTCGTGAAAGCGTTCCCACGGGAAATTAAGTTTGGCGTTAGTTTGGGTTTCGGTAAAAGTTTCGGCCGATTTTGGTCTAAACCGAAACTGCCGCCGAAACTTAGGATTACACACATATTAAGTACCGATGTAATTATTTTCAACTAAAAGAAAATATTTTCTAACACTTGCGCGACTTATTTGTTTAAATCAAACTACATTTTATGGATTTAGACGCGAATATATGTTTAAATTTTGATCCGACGCGACGTTGCAGTCACCATAGTTACCGGTGACAAAAATTTCAACAAATATCATCATCATCATAATAACATCACGCCCTTTTCCCACGGGGGTAGGCAGAGACTATACTTTAAACAAATATACGCGTCTAAATCCGTAAAAAGTAGTTATATTAAGAAAAAACCTGTCAAGAGCGAGACAAACTCGCACACTTAGGGTTTCGTACATACTAGACATAATAAACAGTAACTGCATTCAAATAATCATTTAATTAAACTCAAAACAACTCATCAACTTAATTTTGTAGTTGAAATATAGGGAATCGCCTACATTTCAGCTACTTCATAAGTTGGTAATAGTATAAACACTTTTTAAGGTTCCGTACCCAAAGGGTAAAAACGGGACCCTATTACTGAGACTTCGCTGTCCGTCCGTCCGTCCGTCTGTCACCAGGCTGTATCTCAAGAACGGTGATAGCTAGAGAGTTGAAATTTTCACAGATGATGTATTTCTATTGCCGCTATAACAACAAATACTAAAAATAAAATAGATATTTAAGGGGGGCTCCCATACAACAAACATGATTTTTTTACCGTTTCTTGCTCGATACTAATAACGTTGCCTTATGTTGCATAGATAATGGTACGGAACCCTTCGTGCGCGAGTCCAACTCGCACTTGACCAATTTTTTACATGTGATGTGATGACAAATTATAAGTTTTTGGATTTTCCCCTATATCAGCACTATATAGACTTGGTCTATGCCAAATTTCAAGTCACTAGGGCAACGGGAAGTAACCTGTGAATTTTGATTCCCTAGCATAATTCGAAAATTCTTAAAAATGGCGGTAATTCTGTTATATCTTTTAAATGTGTAGATGTAAAAGGTTGATTGTATTTTTTTGCAGCAAGGGACCGCATATATCTACATTTGGTATGAGTTTCAAGTTGATACCTTCAGTCGTTGCCGAGTAAAAAAAGTTTGACAGACGGACAGACACCGGAGTGATCCTTTATGGGTTTGTACGAAACCCTAAATATATTTTTTTTGAAACCGTCAGTGACAGCAACTCACGAAGCTACAGGCGGGTTGTGTGCACTGTATCGGAGTTATCTTGAGATGTATCGCCGCGTCGTGTTCGCGGAGACGAGACGACGACCTGAACTTCTTGTCGCACAGCGGACACGAGTACCTACATACAATATATATATATATTAGGGGTGGCTAATATATTGCCACGTGTAATCATCAAGTGGCAACTATATTGCCACTTATAATCACCAAGTGGCAACTATATAGCCACATTCAATAATGAGGCGACAACTGTTGCCAACTTTTTACTGGTTGCCAAATTTTAGGTGGCAATATAGTTGCCACATCATTACTATAAACGGCAATATACTGCCACTCCATTACTGTTAGTGGCAAATATGTTACCACATCATTGCTGTCGGTGGCAATATTGTTGCCACATCATTACTGTAGTTAATTCAACAGTTGCAGTCTCATTATTGCAGGTGGCGATATATTTGGTTGCCACTACCTCTTGTAAGATGCCAATGCCAAATGCCACCAAATATAATTGAATTGGTACCATGTTGCCACCACCTCAAATAAAGTTAAAATCATATTGCCACCATTGCTAATGAAGTACCAATAACGTTGCCATCACTTTTTATAACATGTCAACTGTGTTGCCAGTACACCAGGTGTATTTCACTTGTGGTGGCAACATGTTAGCCACCAGCGGCCGTATTATGAGCTTTTATTCACAGACAGTTTACGCCGTGAATTGAACTGTCTGGCAAATTCGTATTATGAACATAATTACTAGTCAGTCAGTTCGCTAAACAGTCATACATTAATATGTTTAAGACGGCACGATACCAAATTATGCTCCATACAAAAGTATGGGTATCGTAATTCCGTTTTTTCTTCGCGAAAGTTAAACCGATTTTAATAGTTTTTGCGTTATATTATAGATAAAGAGTATATCTATGATTCTATCACTTTCTTTTTTTTTCAAAACATAATTACTAAAAGAAATATGACGATGCGAAATACCCACTTTTTTCGATTTTCTTTAGATAAAGTTGCAGCGTCTATCACACAAATTTGGTAAAGTTTTACCACAAAAGAAAGTGATAGAAGCATAGATAATATACTCTTTATCTATAATATAACGCAAAAACTATTAAAATCGGTTTAACTTTCGCGAAAAAAAAAACGGAAGTACAAAACGACTTTTTTTAAAGAATTTGTAGGTAAAATCCGCTTCATCTATATTTGTCTCTTTCATCACGGTGCTCGGAAATAGGGATAGCAATACCTAAGGCAAATACCTAAATGTGGAGTACAGTACCCTCTTAAGGAGAAGATACAACTAAACGTTAAAGTACTAACTAAAAATTTTCAACTAAAAGTTTTATTTTTGCCTTAATACCTAATTTAGCCAGGCAGTGTACGGCCTGCCTGGAACTTGCACGATTTTTAAAAAGCCCATAATACGCCGGCAGTTCTACAAGTGTACATATAATATTCATACTTGAGTTTGTCCGGGTGGATATGTTTGAGGCTGTACTTCATATGTTGTGTATAAGACATTACATTCTTGAAGTTCACGTCGCACTGAAAATAAAAATAAATATTTATTAAATTTTATTTTATTTTTGGGACCAGAGGACTTTGTGTGAATAAATAAAATCCTAATATGTAATTGTGAAATTGAGATGATGACGCAATAACAATATTGACGAGGACGATTAAATGTATGTAACCAAATCATAGCGCGAGTTATAAACACAGTACAACGCCATCAATCGAGTGGTATAGTAAACTTTTGTTTGTATTACAAACAGTGATGAGCATTGAATTAATGAACAAAACGTAAACGCTCTGTCGATGACATACGGAACAGAGACGTGTTCCTTAAATTTCGGCCTCGTAAATAAGCTCAAGGTTGCACAGAGTGCTATGGAGCGGGCTATGTGAGGTATTTCCCTACGGGATAAAATCCAAAATACGGAGATCCGTAGGAGAACTGCGTGTCCGACATAGCCCGAAAGGTTAGCACGCTGAAGTGGCAATGGGCAGGCCACATCGCTCGTAGAACTGACGATCGTTGGGGTAGAAAAGTCCTAGAGTGGCGACCACGTACCGGACGACGCAGCGTTGGGCGGCCCCCGACAAGGTGGAGCGACGATATCGTCAAAGTCACGGGGAGACATTGGATGCAGGCGGCACTGGCGGCTGGTTCTATGCGGGAAGCCTATGTCCAACAGTGGACGGAGAGAGGTTGAAGAAAAACAAACGCTCTGTATTGCGTTTTCAACGTCTCAAAAAAATCATCGCTTCGTTAACGAAATTAACTAGTTGATGAACTCAATTCAACGTTGACGTAAAATCTGTTAATTAATTTATAGATTTAATTTCTAAATTTCACGCAGACGAAGTAACTAAAATAAATACAATCTGATCCGGCAAACGTTGTTTTGCCGTACAAATGAAAGAAAGAAAGAAAGTAGACTTTATTAAAATGTTAATGTTAGGAGCACCCTTATGGTCCGGGAGCCAGGTACATTTTTGATCAATGATTTCTTCTCGAGTGAAACTTTGTAAATACATAAGGGACTTATACTATGAATACTCGCGACCGTCAGCTGCGACTCCCTGGGTGGGCAGTGGCAGCCTCCCAAACATGGAGAAAGAAAAATGTTTTTCCAGTCATTCTTCTCATTTGAAAATTTGTCAGATTATAGTTTATCGAGTGCTTTGATAGAAAAACAAAGTCAGGTGACCATAACACGGTGGATTATACGTCAGTTGGCTACTTGAACATGAAAAAATATATTATATTTTCAGTGATTTGATCCTATGAATGAAAAATAATGTCAGCTTGTTGTATCTCAGTGGAAAGTTTGTCAACCGGTACCTTGAAAGGTGTAACGCAACAGCTTTAGATTGAGAAATTTACACGTACATAATATGTAAATTGCTCTTTTATTTATTCTATCTATTCTGATCGGACTTTTCGTTTAATATCACGGTCTGATTAAATAGCAAAAATATGATTTGCTATTTAATCCAACTGAATTTATTTTACCTGTAATAATTCTAAGGATTTTCCTGGAAGAGGGAGGCTTCCAGGATAATATAATAATGAACACATCTAATGCCATTTGCAATAAAAATAAAGCAATTTCTTGCAATTTGTGGTTTTATTTATTACTATTTATGAATATCAAATAATGTTAAGTGGGTGGGTACTACTGGGTAACTAGTACCTACTATGACTAATGAGGAATTATTTATTTTAAAACAATAATTTATCTATTAGCCTATGAACAAGAACTGTCATACTCGCTTAGTAGTACTTAAGAGGACTCGATACCAAATTATGCTCCATACAAAAATATGGGCATCGTACTCCTCATTTTTCTTCTCGAAAGTTAAACCGATTTTGATTGTTTTTACGCTATATTATAGATGAAGAGTATATCTATGCTTCTATCACTTTCGTTTTTGGTAAATCTTACCAAATATGTGTGATAGTCGCTGCAACTTTACGTAAAGAAAACTGAAAATAACGGGATTTTCGGATGGTCATATTTCTTTCAGTTATTATGTTAGGAATTTTTGATTGGGAGGGACTTGGTCATGAAAATCTGTCACTGGCTCCCGGACCATTATAGGTTCCTGAGATTAGCGCGTACAATCAAACAAACTTTTCACCTTTTTAATATTACGTATTATAGATCTGTCAGTATGTCTGTCCTCACCTCATAACAATACAAATGTTTGTATTCGTCGTGTGTCACTTGATGTACTTCCATCGCCTTCTTGAACAAGAACTTCTTGTCGCAACGTGGACACGAGTACTCCTTCTCACCAGTGTGTATACTGTAACATATAATATTTACATAAACTAACTTGTTTAGTTAAAAAAATTAAAGTGTCACCACTCCCTTTTCCTCCCAAGGATGCTGTAAAAGTCAGCTAAGGGATATTGTACACAGATAATATCCTCTGTGAGAGACGGAAAACTTTAAACTAAACCCTGTACCAACACGCCTGTACAGCACAGTAGAGCATAAACCCTCCCAAAGTGTAGGCAGCCATGTCCAACAGTGGGACAACAAACAGCTGGGAAAGAATAAATGATAACTTACAATAAATGTGTTTTGAGCGATGTCTTATCTCTGAAAGTTTTCCCACATATATCACACTTCTGCCTCTCCGCGTGACTCTTCAAGTGATTACGGAGTTTTCCTAAACTACTGTGACATACAAACAAAAAAGGACATTAAATATTTATGCAATTGATTTAATTATATGGCTAGCTGTTGCCCGCAATTTCGTTCGTGTGGAATTTAGAAAATTTTCCTCTTTTTTCAAACATTTTTCAGGACTGCTTCGCCCCTACTTATTGCAGCGTGATGTTATATAGTCTTCCTCTATAGAATGTACTATCCAACACTGAAAGAATTTTTCTAATCGCCCTTAGAGAAAAAAATACCTTTATGTAAACAAATTTTATGCGTTGCTATGGCAACTGTAAAATAAACAATATGGCTGAACTATTATTTTATGCCGTATTTCACAAACATTTGTGTTGATTATCTCGTACAGAGTTTTTAGCGGAAATAATATATAGGTGCCAATTCTAAATGTACTAAAAATAATTTACTTGGTTCAAAAACTAAAAATCACGCTTTAAAATCCTGAATATTGTTTTAAATTATTGCATTGTCATCAGTCCTTGATATATTATGTGCAACATTTCAGATCAATCCGACAACTGCAAGTGACCAATCACTTTCAAAGATTCCGTTACCTAGATTAATACATTGATAGATACGTACCGAACTAATATAAGCATGTTAATGAATTCAACTATTGCTATATTTTAATTATTCGGCTACTTTGTTGTGTATATTTATATTAAATAAAATCTTTATTATTTAATAAACAGTTTCTATTAAGAAAGTTCAATTAACAAACTCAGTTTCACTATAATATCTAAGTAACGGTCTTATTCGTAACGACTTATCGGAGGTTTAAACGGAGATTTTATCGGAGAGATAATATACGTTTTAGCGTAAAAAGACGAACGACTTTTATGAAAGGAGTTTTGACAATTGGCATTGTTCATAATTTTTGACCTGCTGTTTTTATATTTTTTTTAGAAAGTATAGACTATTTTAAGCAACTAATTTCAATATTATTGAAATATTCACTATGTAGAATTTTAAAAAAATACTTAAGGGCCTACATCAATATTATCGTATATCATCGCCGACACGTACATATTAACACAGCCAGTAGGCACAGAAAATGAAGAATTAGGGATACTTTTCCTATTTACTCAAAATCTACTAAATATATTTTAATTCTGATCCACGTGTTTCTATATATAATAGTTACTTATGTTTTGAAAGTTATTTCATTAGTTAATACGCGATAATAGACCGACAAATGAAAAAAATAAAAAATTTGAGAGGTTGTTTCGCTAAGATTTTCTATCGAGAAAACTTTTTTCAATCGTGTTTCTGAGTTGATGCGATCCTAGATCATATATTGAAAAAACATATACTTAAAAATTAGAGCTCTAGCCATTCAATCTAAAGAAACAATGAAAACTTCGTACATAGAAAAATGCACGAAGCTATTTTGGTATCCTCTTAAAGATATTATTTTAAATGTTGTGACGTCATCGTTGTACGCAATCTGTGTATTGCCTTTTCCTGATAGACTTAAGAAAGATTGCAATACATCTTTTCAAAGTTGCCAAGTTGATATAATAGACCAATTTCAACTCCACCACAGAGTAGTATATCCCTCAGAACGCCAATATTATAAGTCCTTCATTTCAAGGGCAAATAGAGATCATTTGCAATTTTCCGAAAAAGACTAATGGATCATGATCAGAAACTCTATTCCCGGAAATGGTTTTTGAATTAAGAGTTTAAAAAAAATATGAATAACGCCAATTTTAGCGAACCGATTTTAGTGAATTTTGAAACCTCCGATAAGTGATTATGACTAAGACCGTAAGTGTATCGTATAGTATGTGATAGGTACTGACGGCAGCTGCAGCAGACAGGCGCCGCACGTGTGCGGGAGTGCGCGCGTGTGCGCGTGCGTGCGCGACACGTGGTCGGCCGCCACACACGCGCGCGACCACGCGCCGCCACACCGCACACAGCGCCACCTGCCGGGGGAGGGGGAGGGGGAGGGGGGGGTACCAAATTATGCTCCATACAAAAGTATGGGTATCGTACTTCCGTTATTTCTTCGCGAAAGTAAAACCGATTTTAATAGTTTTTGCGTTATATTATAGATAAAGAGTATATCTATGCCTCTATCACTTTCTTTTTTTTTTTCAAAACATAATAACAAAAAGAAATGTGACGATCCGAAAATCCCACTTTTTTCGGTTTTCTTTAGATAAAGTTGCAGCGTCTATCACACAAATTTGGTAAAAATTTACCACAAAAGAAAGTGATAGAAGCATAGATAATATACTCTTTATCTGTAATATACCGCGAAAACTATTAAAATCGGTTTGACTTTCACGAAAAAATACGGAAGTACGTAACGTCTTTTTTCAAAGAATTTGTAGGTAAAATCCGCTTCATCTATATCTGTCCCTTTCAGCGCGGCGCTCGGAAATAGGGATAGCAATACCTAAGGCAAATACCTAAATGAGGAGTACAGTACCCTCTTAATATATTCTTAAATATGTAATTGCATTGTCACCGGTCCTTGATATGTGTGCAAAATTTTTATGAAAGATTCCGTTACATAGATTTATACATTGATAGATACGTACCGAACTAATATAAGCGTGTTAAAAATAAATTCGTTAACAAATCAAATTATGGTGAAAAAATTGACTGCCGCAAGCGGAACTTGTTTGTTTTTTTTTTGTTATTTGTTAAGTAAGGCATAGCATGTCAATTGCAAAATCAATAAATTACTTTAGTAATAAGTTCCGTTTTTAGGGTTCCGTACCCAAAGGGTAAAAACGGGACCCTATTATTGAGACTTCGCTGTCCGTCCGTCCGTCCGTCCGTCTGTCACCAGGCTGTATCTCATGAACGGTGATAGCTAGACAGTTGAAATTTTCACAGATGATGTATTTCTATTGCCGCTATAACAACAAATACTAAAAATAAAATAAAATAAATATTTAAGGGGGGCTCCCATACAACAAACATGATTTTTTTACCGTTTCTTGCTCGATACTAATAACGTTGCCTTATGTTGCATAGATAATGGTACGGAACCCTTCGTGCGCGAGTCCGACTCTCACTTGACCAATTTTTAATATTATCCCACGGGATTAATATCGCGATGAAAACAATGGTGGTTTTTGTACACCGCCATCTATCTTTCAATTCTATTTTGTACCGCTAGATGGGGTTGCAAGTAACTGATCTGAATCTTTAATTTCTTAATACTAAATATCTGTTGATTAAGTTGATCGATTACGATAAAACAAAGACTAAGTAATACCTTGAATTATGTAGAAATTTTACGTATAACATTTATATTCTAAAGTGCCGTAAATTTTACGTGATGCGCCGACAGACAAACAGACGAAAATTTATTTTCTACAGATTTGTTATATGTATAGAATAGATCATAAGATCAATTCTACATACTTCGATGGGTGGAGTGGTGGACTGGATAATGACGTAAGTACTGCTTATCAAAAGGTCGCGGGTTCAATTCCCGCTCGAGACAATCATTTGTGTGATATTCATAAATGTCATACAAATGTTTGTTCTGCGTTTGTGTGTTTACTATGTATTATAAGTATGTATTTACAAAAGAAAAGTAGTATATGTAGTATATCAGTATTCTGGTACACATAACACAAGTATATAAGCTTAGCTTGGGACCAGAGGACTTTGTGTGAAAAATACATAAATATTTATTTATTTATTATACTTAACTAAAAAATGAAAAGAACTATGGCGTATTTTTATTTATTAAAATCGTTAGTCTATAATATACAGATTTTGTAATAAAAAAGTGCTGTTAACATTGACGAATTCTTATAGACTAGAAATTTTCATTTTTTAGTTCAGTTTAGTTTAGTTGTGCAAGCAAAATCGGTACCAATGTCTAACCTGAGCCGATGTCTTCGTCTATGAGCTGATAGTGAGTGATTATCTCTGAACCTGACTGAACACAGCTCACAGATGAACTCGCCCGAAGACTACAAACAAAACAACATGTGGTCCCTTATTAAGCATAATAGTACATTACGATATTAGTGCGTAAAGATGGTTATAACATGCGAGGCGGAATTTCAGCCCGAGCCGAAGGCGAGGGCGTAATTGAGCCGAGCATGTTATAACCAATACGCACGTATATCGTATGACGTTTTTTAACATATTTGCGAGGAAAAAGAAAAAAAACATTTTATATTTTGTTCAAAGTACAAAGAAAAGAAAATTTGAGAAAAATGGCGCGAGGATTACTTTCTGCCGTGGCTGCGTGAAAATGTTGGCAAAGACGCTAGAGCATGCAGCCAAGTTTACCGAATAAACTGTTTTTATTTTATTTTAAATAAACTCAATCTGTGATCTGTTCGAAATTTGAATAGCAACAGCGCGCGGCTCGAGTCGTGCGGCGGCGATCAGTTCCATATTTGAAATGGCAAATAATACTGTTATGAAATTTGTATGGACTATAACTTAACTATTTGATTTGATAACACACGCGTTTGTTATGACCCACTTTACATATTTAAAACCGGTGGAATTACATCAACTTTACGAGCAAGGGTGTTAAAAATATTAATAACACTTCCCAGGGTACTGTTAAAGCTAAGGTATAATGTACACAGATAACTTTATGAGAGACGGAAAACTCGAAAATAAACACTGTACAGCGCAGCATAGAAGACCATAATATATATTATATCCCAAAGTGGAGGAGACCCGTGCCCAACAGTGGGACGTAAATGGGCTGGAGAGAGATTAAACAAGGATAAAGTACCAGGAGTACATGAGTTGAGTAGAGATATATTTGTAAATATGATACACAAATCACTTCCAATAGATTACTATAGATTAAACAAGGCCTAAGTACCAGGAGTACATGAGTTGAAAAGAGATATATTTATAACTATCATACAATTTTTTGACGGGCTTCGTGGTGGAGTGGTTTATGTAATGGACTGCCGATCACGAGATCGCGGGTTCGATTCCCGCTCGGGACAATCATTTGTGAGATATTTATAATTGTCATACAAATGTTTGTACTGTGTTTGTGTGTTTACTATGTATTATAAGTATGTATTTGCAAAAGAAAAGTAGTACATATATCAGTATTCTGGTACCCATAACACAAGCATAGAAATATAGCTTACTTTGGGACCAGAGGACGTTGTGTGAAATGTCCTGAATATTTATTTATTTATTTATTATTTATACATGTATTTGTCAAGTGAAAGAAATGGAGTGGTGGCACTTGTATTTTTAATAATTAACTAATGGTCTTATTCATAATGACTTATCGGAGGTTTAAACGGAGATTTTATTGAAGAGATAATAAACGTTTTAGCGTAAAAAGACTATTATGAAGAACAAGTTTTGACAATTTTCGCGAACTTTTAAACCTCCGATAAGTCATTAAGAATAAGATCATAAACCGTTAACAGATTAAAAGTACCAGGAGTACATAAAATCAAACAAGTGACATAATATTATATTTTAACAAGCTGTTGAATTCAGAAAATGTTCCCCGTTTTTGCAACATTTTCAATAATGCCTCGCTCCTATTGGTCGCAGCGTGATGTTATATAGCTTAAAGCCTTCCTCAATAAATGTACTATCCAACAATGACAGAATTTTTCAAATCGGACCAGCAATTTCTGAGATTAGCGCGTTCAAATAAACAAACACTTCAGCTTAATAATTATTAGTTTAGATGTTATTTTTCTGTACGTAACCCTAAAAGCGTACTCAAATCGATTCAAAAACGTGTTGTTTTTTTCGGATATCAGCGGATACGAATAATTTTCTCCCTCGAATATCAGCGGATATTGATATGTTTTCTTTCACGGATATCCGCTGATATTTTTTTCTCTTTAGAATATCCGAAAAGTATCCGAAACATGTTCAAAACTCACCGGGTCATGTTGCTTTTTTTATTTTTTCTTCACCTCCGACCATTAAAAAAAAATTTAATCAACAAAGTGCAATGTCTCGTGTGCTCATATCGAGTCCAAAACGTCTTTTTTTCTTTCAGATATTCGCAGATGTTTTTCTCTTTAGAATATCCGCAGATATCCGAAACATATTCAAAACTCACCGGGTCATGTTTCTTCATATGATTGTCAAGTTTGTGTCTATGATTAAACCCAACTACGCAACTCTCACATCTGTACCTGTGTCGAGTGTACACTTCACTCTTCAGAGCTTTCTGTCTCTCTTCCTCCACCTGAGAGCGACAGAGATAGATATATAACATGGGAAAATAATTTTTATAGAAAGCATTTAATACCGCATATGTTTTGAAGTTACATTTTAAAACATATGCGGTTCAAACAATCGAATACTGATATTTTTTCTCTCTCGAATATCCGCGGATATTGATGTATTTTTCTCCCTCGGATACCCGCTGATATTGATTTTTTTTGCCCTCAGATAAAAGGATCTGTATCCGCGAATACAGATCCTTTCCTCTCTCGGATATCCGCGGATACGGATATTGTTTCACCGTCTAATATAATAGTATATTATAATAAAACACAAACACTGTAAGAGACAGAAGACGAGTTAGAGGGAGAGGTACGAGAATAGGGAATACAAATCAAGTACTGGGGATATCCAAGAAGGTTATAAATAGGAAGTAACAACTCGGGAACATAGATTTGTTCCAAGGCAGGGCCGCCCCGTTTATGGTTTAAAAGTAAAATAGTAAATAGTAGCCTTGCTTTCTCTTTTACTCCCGCTTAAAAAGAAAGAGTTAGAAAGGTTACTAAATTATTTATTTTTCTTAATGTGTTCAACTAAAAAAAGAAGCAGGCCGGATTCGTTGTACCGAGTGTTACGTCTAGATCTATATCCTAAGTCTATGGGGATATCTCTTTTTTCTTTTTCTTTATTTTTTTGGAACGGGGCATTTGTGAAAGACCGACAAAAAATGTCGAGAAAAAGCTGAAACCTTAACAAAAATAATATAACACATATATATGAATTAACACAAAATTTGTGACAAAACAACAAAACAATCATCTGTGTGATATTTGTATTTGTCATACAAATGTTTGTACTGCGTCTGTGTGTTTACTATGTATTATAAGTATGTATTTAGAAAAGAAAAGTAGTATATGTAGTATATCAGTATTCTGGTACCCATAACACAAGTATATAAGCTTAGCTTGGGACCAGAGGACGTTGTGTGAAATGTACATGAATATTTATTTATTTATATATCGGATATATATAAATAAATAAATATTCATGTACATTAGACAGATATCTTTGTCTCTCTCGGATTTATTTGGCTCGTAGATAATGCCTGAGGCATTGAGTACGCCATTGTACATCTTATGTGCATAAAGTTTTAAATAAATAAATATCCGCGGATATTGATATCTTTTCTCCCTCAGATATTGATATCTTTTTCTCTCTCGGATATCCGCGGATACGATAATAGTTAATATAATATTATAACCTGTTCCCAACTGAGAACCACCATCTCGACCATACCGTCCGGTACATTCAACTGTTGTAACTTCTTCTTAACACGAGGGTGCTCCACCACACCCGCGGGGGCTTCGCCTCGCTTACCTCTCCCCTTACTAACAACTACAGACAATAAATAAACATTTATTTATTATTTTTTTGCCATTGACTTTGCTATTCTTTTACTTAAGAGGGCACGATACCAAATTCTGCTCCATACAAAGATATGTACATCGTAGTCCGTTGTTTTCTTCGTGGATATTGTCTCCAGAGGAACGAATTTTTCACACAGTATCTAGGACTTATATATCTATGCTTATATCACTATATTTTTTTCAAAACTTAATAACTAAAAGAAATATGACTATCCAAAAATCCCGCTTATTTTCGGTTTTCTTTATATAAAGTTGCAGCGTCACTCACGCAAATATGGTATTACAAAAAAAGTGATAGAAGTATAGATATATGATCTTATTCATAATGACATATCGGAGATTTTAATGTTCGCAAAATCGGTTCGCGAAAATTGTCAAAACTTGTTATTCATAATAGTCTTTTTACGTTAAATCGTTTATTATCTCTCCGGTAAAAATCTCCGTTTAAACCTCCGATAAGTCGTTATGAATAAGACCAATAGACTGTACATCTATAATATAGCGTAAAAAAAATTAAAATCGGTTTAATTTTCACAAAGAAAAAAGGGGATTACGAAATATCAATCTACAAGAATTTGTAGGTAAAATCTGCTTCAGCTATATTTGTCTCTTTCAGCACGGTGCTCGGGAATAGGGATAGCAATACTTAAGGCAAATACCTAAATTAGGAGTACAGTTCCCTCTGAAACTTAAATAATTTGCTATATTAAACTCACCTTTTCCTTGACTCTTCTTATTTTTCTTCTCAGTAAGAGATACAGTTCTCTTATTATATAGCGGTTCATTATCTGAACCATCAAACTCATCATCTGTTTGTTTGTCTGTCACATTTTTACTAATTGTATTAATGTCATTTTTACAATTAGTCTGAAAATATTTAAGAAAACAATTCAACATACAACCAATTGTGATTGTTCATAATTTTTGACCTGCTGTATTTATATTTCTTTTTTTTTTTGAAAATATAGACTATTTTAAGCAACTAATTTCAATATTATTGAAATATTCACTATATAGATTTTTTTTTAAATACTTAAAGATATTATTTTAAATATTGTGACGTCATCGTTGTACGCAATCTGTGTATTGCCTTTTCCTGATAGACTTAGTTGCCAAGTTGATATAATAAATCAATTTCAACTCCACCACAGAGTAGTATATCCATAAGAACGCCTTAATATTTTAACTCCTTATTTTCAAGGGCAAATAGAGATTGTTTGCTTTTTTTGGAAAAATAATCGTAAATTAGCTATTATATATCAAATTTTCCGAAAAAAACGAATGGATATTGATCAGAAACTCTATTCTCCGAAATGGTTTTCCAATTAAGAGTTTAAATAAAAATTGGTCAAGTGCGAGTCGGACATGCGCACGAAGGGTTCCGTACCATTATCTATGTAACATAAGGCAACGTTATTAGTATCGAGCAAGAAACGGTAAAAAAATTTGTTGTATGGGAGCCCCCTTAAATCTTTATTTTATTTTATTTTTGAAGTGAAAACTTCTTTAGCGGCGTTGAGCACTTTTTCTGTAATGGGTATAAAATCTTAAACTCGCGTCAGGACACGTGACCTGATCGAAAAAGCGTAAGACGGATGGAGAGTAGACAGCTATCCCCTCTCTACGGCGCGGCGAAAATGTATGCCTGGGCCTACTGTTTCTTTAATAGATAGAGTGGTTCAAGAGGATGGCTTTTGTACCTATAATATAACAAGGTTTTTTTTTTTTTTTAGGCGCGTGGGGCGTTTTTGGAGGGAAAAAACTTCTTTTTAGTTCGCGTCACTGACATGCTAATCTGTGCATCCCTGCTATGCTATCGGTCGGTCGCAAGTTAATAAGTTAATAGTTTTCACTTCTATCGGCAGTCCCCATGACTGCCTGCATTTTTTTTTAGTATTTGTTGTTATAGCGGCAATAGAAATACATCATCTGTGAAAATTTCAACTCTCTAGCTATCACCGTTCTTGAGATACAGCCTGGTGACAGACGGACGGACAGCGAAGTCTCAGTAATAGGGTCCCGTTTTTACCCTTTGGGTACGGAACCCTAAAAATATGAACAATGCCAATTATATTTCCAACTCAACTAATAAATGTTAATTTAGCGACATCTATTGAAGAATAACCGTCACTACATAGTACAGTACAAGAACAATAGATGGCGTGGAATAACAAATGTGACGACACAAACGATCCTATAAATAATCGTACGGATTCTCCGTGCACAACAAAACTTAACTAAATACTTTGCTTAGCTCAAAAACTAAAAAAAAAATGCCTTTAATACTAACAGTCTTATTCATAATGACTTATCGGAGGTTTAAACAATAACTTAATCGGAGAGATAATAAACATTTTATGGTAAAAAGACTATTAAGAATAACAATTTTTGACAATTTTAGCGAACTTTTAATCCTCCGATAACTCATTATGAATAAGACCATAAACGTTATTTTAAATTATTTGTAATAATTTATTACATTATCATCGTTCCTTAATATGTGCAAAACTTCAGATCAATCCAACTCCTCTCCTCTCCAGCCCATTTACCTCCCACTGTTGGGCACGGCTCTCCTCCACTTTGGGAGGGATTATGGTCTCCTGTGCTGACCAGGCGTGTTGGCACAGGGTTTATTTTCAAGTTTTCCGTCTCTCACAGAAGATGTTATCTGTGTGCAATATCACTTAACTGACATTTACAGCACCCTTGAGAGGACATGGAGTGGTGACACTTTTATTCTTAATCCGTCACCACACGGAAATCAATCCGACTACTGTAAGTGAACTCTTACCACTACTATTACTATTAACTAACAAAGATTCTGTTACATAGATTAATACATTGGTAGATACGTACTGAACTAATATAAGTGTGTTAAAAACACTAGCGGTCACTTGTAACTTCGTATGCGTGAAATTAAGAAACCAAATCTTAGCAAATTATACAAAAAAATCCATTCTCTTGAACTACTCTATTAAAAAACCCGCATCAAAATCTGTTGCGTACATTTGAAGTTTTAAGCACACATATAAATACTTACATCCGTATTATCATCCTCATCCATATAAAATCCATCCTCCACGAAACATTCCTCCACATCCTTTAAGCAATTCTCTTCTATTTTCACAACTTGAAGATCTATTTCTACATCTTTCAATATTGCTGTTTCGTTTTTGATAAAATTATCATTAAAAACTTCTTTATTTTCGTATTCCTCATTTGTATTAACATTTTCAATATGAGTTATATTTTTTATATTTGTTTTACATATTTTGATTGTCGAAAGACTTGGGAATGTCTTAGAAGTAATCTGTAAACATAAACGTTACGGTCGTAACTGCGGTAGCATGCGAACGTTATGCTAGAAAGTGAAAGTGATTCATCGCTTTAATAATGTCATTTATTGTAAAGTGTAGTAATTGCAATATTGTTATTTGTGAAGTTCTCGCATTTATTCAAAACAAAATAGATGTGATGAATGAAGAAAGTCTTGTGCAACTGTGTACAACTTCGTTTGCACAAGAAGACTTGGAAACTGCTAAAAGCTTGTTATTTGATTCAATAGCTATTACGAAAAAGAAGATTGTGCGGAGAGGGGAAGGCCGCTCACAAAGAGACTTATATGATGTCATCACCCTTCTGAAGGAGACTGATCCTGATCTAGTCCCAATATTCGTCGCGCGAGACTTACAGAAACTACCCCCTGTTCATTTTGACCATGTTGACGTGACTAGATTATTGAAAGACATCGTGTTATTACAAAATGAAGTGAAAATCATTAAGGAGTCGTATGTTACTGAAGAAAAATTTAATGAAGTTAAATATGACTTAATAAATCTAAAGCAGACGTCATTAGTAAACAATAATTTTGAGTGTCATATAAACAATAAAAGAGGTGGCGGTTTAACGAATAGTTATTTTATGGATAGTGGACCGGTAGGTTTGCCTCCGTTGACGTGCGAGGATAATCTTTCTCTGCACAACTACCCACGGTCGCTGATGCACCCTGCGCCGGCGCCGTCGCAAACTACGAGCGAAGAGGTGCCTGCGTGCCCCACGCGTTCTCCTCATGCCCCTGACGCAACATCGATGCAGATACATTTAAGAGACGGCGAGGTGGCTTGTGCATTCCATGCCGAGGGTTCAAATTCTACTCAGTCAAATGTGCGGTTACTGTCACCCGAAAGATCGCCATATACACCAGACCAGCAGAGCGTAAATGTCGTGCCACTTAAATTTAATAAAGAAACATCAACACCGGCAACGTCAACAGTTAAAAATTTTGCAAAGATTGTTGGTTCGGAAGAGCCATGGAAGTCGGAAAAACAGAATGAAAAATGGGTTTTAGTGCAACGAAAAAGATTAAGAAATCGTTTTAATACATTAGAAGGCAAGGCACAAACTAACGTCAATGAGAAATTTAAATCGGCTCAACTTAGTGCTTCTTTATTTATAAATAATGTGGACAAAAATACCACGGATAAGGACATTATAAAAAATATATTTTAGATAAAACTCAGGTACGTGTCACATTGCATAGAATAATAACAAAAGGACAGAGAGAGTATAGTGCTTATAAAATGCAGGTACCTAGTACAAAGTTGTCATTATTTTTAGATGAAAAACTATGGCCCTCAGGTATAACTGTGAGGAAATTTATTGAATTTAAGAACAAAAATAATGAGTCACAATACAAAACAAGTAACCAGTAGAATTAATTTCGTCAGTTTTAATTGTTATTCGATAAAGAACTCTGTGGATTATGTAAGAAAACTGTGTCAGAAGGCGGACTTTATAGCACTTCAAGAGACATGGCTTCTTCCTGACGATATTCCATATTTGGGTACCATTCACCAGGACTTCGCTTTTGCTGGCAAATCTGCTGTTGATACCGGGTTAGGGATTTTGAAGGGAAGACCTTATGGTGGGGTAGCTCTCATGTGGCGTAAGAGTCTGTTTCCCATGGTGACTGTGATCGAATGTTCAAGTGAACGTATAGTAGCTGTTAAAGCCGTACTAGAGAATCGTGAGATTTTAGTCATGTCAGTATATATGCCTACTGACAAAGCTGAGAATTTGCAACATTTTATCGATTGTCTTGGCCAAATTAGTGCTATTATAGAAACTTGTAATGTTGAGTCAGTGTATGTACTTGGAGATTTTAACGCACACCCGGGTACGTGTTTCGGGACGGAGCTTTTGAACTTTTGTTCTGAACAAAGATGGTCATGCGCGGATGTTGAGTGTTTGGGCTTAGATTCCAATTCATATACGTTTTTGAGCAATGCTAACGGTTCCACATCGTGGTTAGATCATGTGATTACAACTAAGGTTGCAAGAAATACGGTTTTGCATGCAAATATCATTTACGAGATATCGTGGTCCGATCATTTCGCTTTACAATTGACATGTGATTTGAACGTCTTAGTACCTAGGGTTACACAGAATTCCTCCGTCCCGGACGGCGTAGTTTGGGGGGAGAGAGATAAATTACAAATTGATGTATACTGTCACTTTAGTTCATCAAAGCTGCGTAATATGGATTTTCCGGTTGAGTTTCAAGCGTGTAGTGATAGCTCATGTAACGATCTAAAACATAGAGTAGTCATAGATAAAATGTATAATACCATAGTGAACACTTTGAAAAATGCTGCTACAGAAAGTTCGAATAATAATCATTGTAAGAAAAATAGATTCAAGCGGGATAGATATGTAACAGGTTGGAACAAGCACTGTCGGGTGGCGTACGCGGAGGCACAACGACGATTTCATGAGTGGGTTTGGCATAACAAACCTACCTGTGGCTCAATATATAAGAAAATGAGGGAGTCTAGGGCTGAGTTTAAAGCTAAATTAAAATGGTGCAAAAATAACGAAACGCAAATAAAAATGGATATCCTTGGGACCCACCACTCGACAAAAAATTTTTCAAAATTCTGGTCTATGACTAATAAATTGAATCCCAGAAGCAGTGTCCCGGAAAGTGTGGAGGGCGTGTGTGACTCGAATGAGATTGCCAACCTATTTAAGGAACGTTTCGAGGTACGTTCACCCTTGGAGTCTGCCACGATAAAAGACCATATTGGGGAGGTGAGACCGGGGAAACCAATTGTACGTGTTACAGCTAAGGAGGTTGCATATATAATAAGAAACATGAAAGGAGGCAAATCGCCCGGACATGACTCACTTGGTGTTGAACACCTACGTCATGCAGGGATTCATTTGCCGAGAGTGCTTGCCATGTTCTTTACCTTCTGTGTCGGTCATTCTTATCTTCCACAAGACATGATGAAGACGATAGTGATCCCGGTAGCCAAGAACAAGACAGGTGATGCCTCCAGCTTGAGCAATTACAGGCCGATATCTCTAGCAACGGTGATTGCAAGGGTACTGGATGGTTTGATTGATATCAAATTGCGAGAACATTTGAAATTACATGACGGTCAGTTTGGTTTTAGACCTAACTTATCAACTGAGTCCGCTATATTGAATTTGAAGCACACCGTCCAGTATTACACTACCAGGAACACGCCTGTATATGCCTGTTTCTTGGATTTGTCAAGGGCGTTTGACTTGGTAGATTACAGCAGGTTGTGGAGAAAGTTGATGTCTGATACAGATCTCCCAAATGAGTTTACAGCCTTGCTAAGATTCTGGTATGGCAGTCAGACTAATTGTGTAAGATGGCGGGGCTCACTTTCGGCTGAATACAGACTGAAGTGTGGTGTGAGACAGGGGGGGCTTACATCCCCCAACCTTTTTAATCTTTACATGGATGATCTGATTTGTGAGCTTGGCCGTGCTGGTGTTGGCTGCTCGATTGATGGAATATCCATAAATAACATCAGCTATGCGGATGACATGGTGTTGTTGGGACCATCCATCAATTCTATTAGAAAACTATTAGGGATCTGTGAGTGCTATGCGGCATCTCATGGATTGATGTATAACGTCACCAAAAGCAAGCTCATGGTGTTTAAAGCAGGTCCTAAAACGTACCTAACCGTCCCACCGGTACTTCTGAATGGTGTTGAGATATCTAAGGTGGCTGATTTTAAGTACCTTGGACATTGGCTTACTGAGCTTCTTGATGATGGCTTGGATATGGAAAGGGAGCGCAGGTCCCTGTCAGTTCGGGCAAATATGCTGGCCCGTAGGTTTGCTAGGTGCTCTGACAAGGTGAAGATCACCCTATTCAGGACATTTTGTCAGTCTTTTTACACCTGCAGCCTATGGGTCAAGTATACACAAAAGTCATACAGGACCCTGCGTACCCAATACAATAACGCATTTAGGGTACTAATGAGACTGCCTCCGTACTGTTCTGCATCCGGTATGTTTGCAGATGCAAGGATCGACAGCTTCTCCGCTATTATTCGGAAGCGAGTCGCGTCTGTGATGGGGAGGGTGCGGAGTAGTACTAACACCTACCTGCAGCTGATTGCATCAAGGATGGATTTTGATTGCCCAGTGATGCAACACTGGACAAAGACGCATATAGTGCATTCTGGTACTAAGCCTAAATATAGACTGCGATAAATAATATGTTTACCTCTGTTGCGTTCAGCTATTTGACAGTGCTTTTATTTTTATTTGATTTTAGTTTTTATTTTTACCACGATTTGATTTTATTTTGTTTTATTTATTCTTGTATAATTTTCAATCAGTATTATATTCAATATGCGTATGCGTAGGTGATAAGTAAGTTATAAGTAGACATGTTATTTAAGTTACTCTTAGATATGTTTTAAGATTTTAATATATGTGTAATGTAATTTTCTGTATATGGACTTGTTCTGCAATAAAATGTTTGATTTGATTTGATAAACGGGTTTTTAATATCGCTAATAATGTATAATATAAATAAATAAATATTCATGGACATTTCACACAACGTCCTCTGGTCCCAAGCTAAGCTTATTATGCTTGTATTATGGGTACCAGAATACACATATACTGCATATACTACTTTTCTTTTGTAAATACGTACTTATAATACATAGTAAACATACAGACGTAGAACAAACATTTGTATGACAATTATAAATATCACACAAATGATGGTCCCGAGCGGGAATCGAACCCGCGACCTCGTGATTGGCAGTCCGTTACATGAACCACTCAACCACGAAACCTGTCAATAAAATTGTAAAAACAAGACGATGACACCATTACAATTTAGACGAGCTTAAGTGTTAATGTGTGTAACGAAACTATAGCGCGATTTAAAAAACTGTACAACGGCATCTATTGATCGGTATTGTTAACTACTGTTTGTTAGGTTTGATTTTTTAAGTTTCACGCGTACGACGTCTTGGGCAACAGCTAGTTAAGAATACAAGTGTCACCGCCCCATTTCCTCCCGAGGGTGCTGTAAAAGTCAGCTAAGGAATATGTCACAGTGATCTCTGTACAAGACAGAAAACTCAACTTTAACCCTGTACCAACACGCCTGGTCAGCGCTGTATCCAATCATCCATCAGCCTCTCTCCGTCCACACAGCACTGGCCCCCGAATCCGGTAAATCAATTGTATCACAATGGTCGCTCAATGACACATTATCACCTCTAAAAATTAACAATAGACTACCAAATTTGATAAAATGCGCCTCTAAGCAATCAGTTATTTAGTGTTATTGAAAACGAATGCAATAACTGATTGCTTAGTGGTGAATTTTATCAGTTTGGTAGTCTATTGTTAATTTTTTGAGGGTGTAATGTGTCATTGCGCGACCATTGTGACACAATTGATTTACCGGACTCGGAGGCCAGTATAGTACACCAATATCTCTCCTAAAGTAGAGGAGGCCCAACAGTGGAACGTTAATGGTCTGGACAGATAGATAAAGTATATAAACTCACTGTATTCTTATGTAACAAGGTGCTCGCCTGTAAGCATTTCTTTTTAAATTTTATAAACTTTTGTATGTTGGCAACACACTCCCAACAGAGAAGTGGCGATCTACACGCCACCTGTAACAACACATTATATTTATTAATATTTTGTTTTGTACTCTCCGAATCTGCATCTTATTCCAAATTTTCATTTCTTATTTTTTTTGTTTTCCTTTCCCTAATTTTTTTAATACGGCCAAAGTGTAACCGGTGCCAAAAAAGAGAAATAAATAATATATTAAAAAAAATAATTGAACCAACTTCATAAGACCACCTCGTTAGGGTTTTACTCAATTTCTCAGAAGATAACCATCAGACAGAATAAAAAAAATATCATTAAAATCTCTTCACTCGGTTAAAAGTTATGAGGTAACAAACATAACTAAAACATACAAACAAAATGAGAACCCGCTCCTTTTTTTAACACCAACATTCAAATAGCTTCGGTATGATCTTAGGACATGAACATACAACATAAAATGGGCAAAAAATTTAATAAAAAAATAATATTCATGTACATATTTTTACATAACATCCTCTTAAACCACTAGGTCACAAGACACGCCGCAAAGAACAAGTATTTTGTGCTGTTATATATCCTTCCTTGATAAATGCATCAACCAACACTGAAAGAATTTTTCAAATCGGACTATTGGATCATGAGATTAGCGCGTTAACACAAACAAACAAACTCGTTAGCATCGCAATAGTAATATAGAAGTTTATAGAGCAAAAGTGGAACAATAAAACTTGCATTTTCTTGTACATAACGAGCGTAAACTTTGTTTAATTCTGCACTGAGTTGTGACAAAGTTCTATTGTTGCTCAAACAGCCATCACAGAGTCTGTGTGACTGTTCACACGCGGTTATCTTATTCATTATTTAATTCTGATACAAATATTATATGATAATTCTATACTTTATTTTAATAAAATACGAAAAATACAAATTTCTAAAAATCCAATTTCTCATAAAATAACAACACAGAGTAATCAGTAATTTAGTCTGCAAGTCTGCAACAGAATTTACAGAATATATATTATGGAGGGTAGAGGTAAGGAGAACCATCTGTGCACATGAAAAGTATCCGTTATAGTCTGTCAAGCGAGTCTAGTCCCATGAAAAAGGCGGCAAATTCAAAAATCTTTCAGGTGTCAACACTGATATAACACGCTAAAAACTTATTGATACTTGAATTTTTAATAAAAAAAAAACATATTTGAAATAAATAAAAAAAAAGGATTTCAATGTAAGTATTTATTTGTCACAATCAGAACTAAAATCAGAATCAAGAAATTCAATGCCTTCATATGAGAAATCACTGTCAGTATCATCATTACGCACAGAAATGATGAAAGGTTCCAACTCAGTTTCGGATATCCTGTCTCTTACTTTATATTTGTTTTCGACACTAATAGTGTGATCGCTGCATTTTTTCCAATCATTGGCTGTGACACTATTAAAACATTCTTTTATAAGGTTCTCCATTTCATTACCTGGAATCCCTAAATTTTTGCTGGCTATTTTTCTTTTAGCCAAACTCCATATAAGTTCAATAGCGGTCAGGTCTTCTAAGGCTATGACTTGCTTAACTAAATCATGAATTGTGCTTTTTATTAATTCATCATCCAAGGTGGCTGAAAAAAATGACAACAATCTTTATAGTAGTTTTCACTTAAAGATGCCCCAGTAAGTTTCAAGGTCATGAACACGACGTCTGGATCTAAACCAAAACGGAAATCGTGATCACATCACAGTAAAATAAAAAAAGTTAGACAATTGTGCTAAAAGTATCAACACGTTGTTGCCAACCTACCTGATGTTGAAACGATTTCATCCAAAAGTCGTTTTTGCGATAACACGTCGTCAGATTCACTCTGTACACGATTATATTTATTAATCATTGTAAACAACAAGCTCCTGACACTACTTTTAATAGGTTTCGGCATTATAACATTAAAAAACTCAACAAAAACCGGATTATTACGAGGTTTCAACAGAATTTGTGACAATCTGTTTGACAGATCATAGTATTGCCATTAAAAGAAATCAGTAAAAGGGTTGTGGACTCGACTCGCTTGACAGACTCTAAAATGCATTAAATTAGGGTGGCGCCACATTAGCATCAGAGTAAACTTTAAAGGAAGCGCCAAATACCAACTTCTGCAATCAATAAACGTACTATTCACAGTTCAGAAAATAAAATCACTCTAGCTACACGTTTTCTCATAATAACTCTTTAAGGTTATATTTACTGCATTATTTTGTAATACGCAAGTAGTTGACATTTTCAATAAGTAACTACTTTAGTCGACAATAATATTAAATTTTTTAACTCGGCGTACTTCAATTCGTTTACAATTGCTACATTCATACCATACCCTGTGTCTACACCAGCGCCATTCTGGAGGATTTTTGAACTGTTATTTAGCGCATACAACTGGACACTTTTTCAACTTTTCTCCCATATAAGATGACTCTCCTTACCTCTACCCTCCATAACAGAATACTAAGATTTTGTTAACTTACATAGGTTAAAATAATGACTATCCCCTTTTTCCAATGGCAGAGCATAATGCGACTCAGTGCCGCACAATGCTGACGCTTAATTGGAACGTGAATTAGTTTTAAAATGCGCCAGCAGAGTGCGCTAAGTTCAGTGTTGAAAAAAAAAAATCTAAAATAAACATTGTATTCACATTATATATATGTGTGGAATATAAAAAAAAGTCATTGTTTATACCTTCATCCATACTTATATTTATTTATTTTTTAACACAGCTTGAATTAACTTTGAATATTTCCAGAAAACTCCGACGAAAAGAAAGCCTTAAATTTTTTTGTAACAATAAATAATAATAATATTACTAACGATAATATATAAATAAAATTTCAATCAATGCCAATTTAAAGAAAATACTTGTTGATTTACTGTCGCTGAAGTTGGTATGGATTGCACGCATCACTTTTGAGAGTGCTCGATTGTGCGATGCGATGCTGTAATTGGAACACTCAACGTTAAGCATTGTGCGCTGATTGGAAAACGGGGTTTATCTGTTGCCCGCACCTTCGTACGCGTGGACTATAGACAATTTTTTCAGTTTTTACAACATTATTCATGAATGCTACGTTCCTACTAGTTGTAGCGTTATGTTATAATATAGCCCGACTATTGACTGGACTTGACTACAAAACTGGGCCCTGAGTCGGGTATTTCAACGGTCTCACAACTGTACCATTATTGCACCATTATGGTGCAATAGTAAAGTTTTTGGTAGTCTACTATTAATGTGTCGTCATAACGACTTCATCATTGTCTTACAATTGTCAAAGTGACATAAATTGCTAGTCTCGTACACAACTGCTTCACAATTGCAATTCAATGACTGAAATGTTTCGGTAGTCTGCTATTTTGAATTTGACAGTAATATTTTGAAATTGTCCTGTGTCGACAGATTGCCATAAATAAAAAATAGATAGATAGAAATATTAGAAATTGTTCTTTGTAATTTATTGCAATTTACTAATCTCCTAAACTTCACATTGCTTTTTATACTAATAAATAGTATGTACAAATATATTTAAACGAAGTCTAGCATGATTAAATGTTTAAATTTATTAGTAGTTTTTCGAAAATCACTTCAACTAACGCATTTTTTAAAAACGGCAACACATACATACCATTCTAACACAATCCATAGATAAAAGAGACCGAAAATTCAATGCATAGATAAAAGAGATCGACAATTCTATTACCATTGAAAGACCGTTATGACGGCATATAGCAGACTACGGATATTTGACTTCAATTGCAACGGTATCGTGCCGGTATTGTGCCGGTATGACAATTGTTCCAAAATAGTGGACTTGAGCACCTGTTGAGCTTTCTAATATTAATAAAGAATATGAAAACACAGAATAATATTATATTATTCTATATTCTGTGTATGAAAACTACTACATATTATCAATGAGGTTCTTTATCTTAAATTCAAGAATATACAATAGGTACGGAGAGGATTTCGGACAGGAATATCATATGTTATAGGCTCTGTTTTCGGTAAGTACTCCAAACCCAGATGTAAGAGCAAGGCAAAGTCAGAAGACTTCTTCTTCTTCAGCCTCTTTCCGTCCACTGTTGGACATAGCCCTCTCCATAGCACTCTGTGCAACCTTGAGTTTCTTTACGAGGCCGACATTTAAGGAACACGTCTCTGTTCCGTATGTCATCGCTGGTAACACACACTGGTCATAGACCTTCGTCTTCAGGCACTGCGGAATGTTGGACGAGAAGAAGTCTGAAGACGCTGATCGCACGATATTTAAAAAATAAAATAAAAAAGAAAGATGACAGTACGATTTGAAACACAAATTTATTTTATTCTTGATATATTTGCAACATACAACGTAGACACGTTCAAACTAATTATTTAAATAAAATTGGTCAAGTGCGAGTGGGACTCGCGCACGAAGGGTTCCGTACCATTATCTATGCAACATAAGGCAACGTTACCAGTATCGAGCAAGAAACGGTAAAAAAAATCAGTTTTTTGTATGGGAACCCCCTTAAATATTTATTTTATTTTATTTTTAGTATTTGTTGTTATAGCGGCAATAGAAATACATCATCTGTGAAAATTTCAACTCTCTAGCTATCACCGTTCTTGAGATACAGCCTGGTGACAGACGGACGGACGGACAGCGAAGTCTCAGTAATAGGGTTTCCGTTTTTACCCTTTGGGTACGGAACCCTAAAAACAAAGTTGAACCGACTTCGTGTGCCTTTGAAAGTGTTTTTTTCGATTTCTCAGGATATAAACCATCAGATGCTGACCTGGTGCCAATGGGACCACACGGGAACTAACAGCTTTCAAATAAAAAAAGAATCATTAAATCGCTTCACCCTGTTAAAAGTTATGAGGTAACAAACATAAATAAAAAACATACAGACGAATTGAGAACCTCCTCCTTTTTTTGAAGTCGGTAAAAAATAGTTCGGTGTTCGTTAATTACTTTAGCGTGCGCAATCTATTGAGGTAATTTGTGTGTTAAGAGGGTACAGCACTCCTAATTTAGGTATTTGCCTTAAGTATTGCTATCCCTATTCCCGAGCGCCGCGCTGAAAGGGACAAATATAGATGAAGGAGATTTTACCTACAAATTCTTTGAAAAAAAAGACATTTCGTACTTCCGTTTTTTTTCTCGCGAAAGTTAAACCGATTTTGATTGTTTTTACGCTATATTATAAATGAAGAGTATATCTATGCTTGTATCACTTTCTTTTTGGGTAAAATCTTACGAAATAATAATATGTGTGATAGACGCTGCAACTTTACCTAAAGAAAACCGAAAAACACGGGATTTTCGGCTGGTCATATTTCTTTTAGTTATTATGTATAGAAAAAAAGTAGGATGCCCATATTTTTGTATGGAGCATAATTTGGTATCGTGCCCTCTTACGCATGTTTATTTATATTTTAATTTTCTTATTTGTTCCGTGTGATATTTTAAGATGTTGCATGAGACTCATTCTAGACTTGAACACTTTACTGGGACAGTGCGGACACTCGACGCTGGCTGACTGCGGCGGATGAACGTACTTCATGTGCTGGTGTACGCACAGCCGGGATTTGAACTCCTTACCACACGTCACACATTTGTGGATCTTGTTACCTGTAGTCATAGATTCACACATGTAACCAGTGGAGTAGTTAGGTAACCAAGGACCCTGGGGCAAATTAAAAGATGGGGCCCCACTGCTATGAAAACTGACTAGATTTTTAACAAATAAAAATATCAAATCTATTCTATACATATAATAAATGTGTAGAAAATTTTTTTTGTCTGTTTGTCTGTGCACAGACGTAAAATAAATACGGAAATTTGGAATATAAATGTTATACGTAACAATTGTACACAACTCAAGGTATTACTTTGTCTTTGTTTCTTCGCAATCGATCAATTAAATCGAGAGATATTTACATAATACGAAATTAGTATTAAACAATTAAAGAACATTCAATTTGCTTAATAAATCAAATTATGGTGGAAAAAGTGAATGTGCCGCAAGTGGGACTTCACTGAGTGTTTACTATGTATTATAAGTATGTATTTACAAAAGAAAAGTAGTATATGTAGTATATCAGTATTCTGGTACCCATAACACAAGCATATAAGCTTAGCTGTAATGTCCATGAATATTTATTTATTAATTTATGAACAGACAGTGAAACCTCAGTAGTCCCATTTCACCCTTATGCATAGTCTTAGTAACAGGGTCTGGTTTAACCCTTTCTCTCCAGCCCAATAACGTCCCATTATTGGGCGCGGGCCTTTTCCACTTTGGTAGGGATTGTGGTCTACTGTGCTGTACCAGCTTGTTGGCACAGGGTTTACTTTCGAGTTTTCCGTCTCTCACAGAGGATTTCATCTGTGTAAAATATCTCTTAGCTGGCTTTAACTGCACCCTTTACTGAACCCTAAAAATAAAAATCTTACCAGTAGGATGTACATTTCTCTTATGATTAGCTAAATACTTCAAGCTGTTAAACTTCTGTCCGCACAGCTCACACTCCGCAGAATTCTCAACAGCCTCATGTACCAGCTTAATATGCTCTTTTAAAGTCAGTTTTGACTTAAAATTCCTCTGACAACGTCCGCAAGTTAAAATAACATCGGGTTTCCGATGTTCGGTTAACAAATGCTCTTTGATTGCATATTTCGGTAAGTCTAACAGACAAATTGGACATGGTATAACCATCCACATATCTTTGTCATCTTTTAAATATTTAGTTTCAACTTCTAATAAAACTTGTTGGAATGTGTTACGTTGTCTAGTTTTAGTCGGTGGACGACATTCGCGTTGATGTATATTTAACAACTTTCTTTCTTCAAAAGTTGTAAGACAAATATGACATCTGAATATGACTTTTCGGTAATTATGAACAGTGATCATATGGTTAGTGATAAGACTTGTCTCCATATCTTCTAGACAATGGAGACATACCATTAAACCAGATTTAGGGTCCATCATTGCATCGGTTGAGTTTAGTTCGAGTGATTCTTGATTTTCTTGTACCGATTCAGCTAATTTAAGAAGTGCATTGAAGGAGTTTCTGTAAGCAAAAGGTAGTGTATTATTTTCTGCTCGCGAAACTTAATTATTTACTTATTATAAAACAAACTCGTTTCTGTACGTCCCTATGAGCTTATATTTATTTTATTTATTTATATCTCATGTACTAAGAGACGAATTTTTGTATGCATGTCCCTATATGAGCTTATATTATCTACTATATAAAAATAAGTCGGGTTTTCCTTCCTGATGCTATAACTCCAGAACGCACGGACCGATTGAGGTTTATAGTAAATTTTTAAAAAAATTTTTTTTTTTTACTTTTTTTTGGTATGGCAAAATAACGATTGCCGGGCCAGCTAGTATTTATGTATGTATATATATTTTTCTTATAGATAAAGTGGTTCAAGAGGATTACTTTTTTTGTATAACTTGTTAAATATGTAATGTATATTTGGAAAAGGATTTTACGCACTAATTTTCTAATTCCTCATTGCACCTACCTTGAAGTTTTCTGCACCACCCTAGGTTAGCTGGTAGAGAATGCTTTTAGCATTAAGCATCTGATTGATGATTAATTAAAAAAAGTCTGACTGATAAGAAGGATACCGAATTAAGCGAGTATAAGGTTTTTAGGGTTCCGTACCCAAAGGGTAAAAACGGGACCCTATTACTGAGACTTCGCTGTCCGTCCGTCCGTCCGTCCGTCCGTCTGTCACCAGGCTGTATCTCAAGAACGGTGATAGCTAGAGAGTTGAAATTTTCACAGATGATGTATTTCTATTGCCGCTATAACAACAAATACTAAAAATAAAATAAAATAAATATTTAAGGGGGGCTTCCATACAACAAACATGATTTTTTTACCGTTTCTTGCTCGATACTAATAACGTTGCCTTATGTTGCATAGATAATGGTACGGAACCCTTCGTGCGCGAATCCGACTCGCACATGACCAATTTTTTTTTTTTCTTCCACGAAAGGCAAATTCCTACTTACAATGAGCCATAGTTATCATCGTCATCATCCTTTGCCTCTTCTTTAACTACTTCTATAAGATGACTGCTGCCTTCTAGAGGATCCACTTCCATCGTAATATCCTCCATATTTACATCCATTGAAAATTGTTGTAGAAAATAACGAAAATAAAACAAGCTTTTAATTTTTGCCTTTGCCCAATTTCCAGTTTGACAGCATAGACATGTGTCATGCACTTGATTATCGATATCGATAGAAACTAATCATGAAACATTTGTTTATGGCTGTGGTTCGCGACTTCGCGTTGCTATTTTATAAACCGTCGTTTTGGGTTTTATAAGCCACACAAATTGGTAATGCGCCTGGCGGCCATGTTGGCGACGTCATAGTGACGTATAGATGAGAATATTGTATTTTTTCTTTGATAAGGTTCCAGCGCATTACCAATTTGCGTGGCTTATAGCTTCTATAACACCAATAAAGACCGCCTATCCAATTTTTTTCAATGTTTTCGAAGTAGTGACATCGATTTTTAAATTTTTATTATATGTATAGACAAAAAGACGAAAAACTTTATTCCGAAAGTCACAAATACGAATTTCATAATACCGATTTTCATTCTTATTCTTTATTGTACATATAAAATATATTTACAGAGTTTTAAATTTAAATCTAATGTACACAGGCGAGCTTAATTCACTATGGAATTTTCTTCCAGCACACCTTATTGTTACGTAATTTGTGGAAGATGGGCACGTAATGCACAACAATAAACAAAAACAAAGTTAACGCAAATACTTACTACTTTAAATTGTTACAATTTACTTATTTCTAATATATCAATACATAAACACTAATAATTACACACGATTACCTAATTAAATATAGGTATATTTCAAATAAAGTTACTATAAATAAACTACATACACAATACATAAATATAATATAAACTTATAGCAATGACAAGAAATAGTTCTTAATTCTCCTTTTGAAGATATGAAGAGATGTGCTGGCTCGTATCGAATGTGGCAGAGAATTCCACAAACGAATTGCACGAACAGTAAAAGTGCCACCATAACGGCTGGAAGTATAAAATGGAGTTTTGAGAAGCAGAGAAACAGTAGTGCGGCAAGGTTTGTCTCTAGGTACTAAATATTCAAAGCGTTCACGAAGATAGTCAGGAGCATTAGAATTATGAAGAATAGAGTAGAGTAGACAAAGAATATGACATTCTCGACGCCGACGAATAGGCAGCCATTCTAACTGTGACCGAAAACGTGAGACATGGTCATACTTCCTGAGGCCGAATATAAAACGAATGCATAAATTCTGCAAGCGTTCCAGCTTATTCAGGAGCTGTTGCGTCAATAAAGCAAACATCAGCTTAGTCAAGAAGAGGAAGTAAAAGAGCTTGAGCAAGAGTGACTTTAGTACGAAATGGAGGAAAGTTTTGAAGACGCCAAAGGGATCGGAAAGAACAAAACACTCTCCTGCTTACCTCCGCAATGTGGTCGGTCCATGATAAATTGTGATCTACAAGAACACCCAGATTTCTAGCACACTTGGAAAAAGCTATAGGGACATTTTCATAAGTAACAGGAGATAGTGTGTTAGTATCAAGAGCGTTGCACATGTATCTACCACCAATAATGAGAGCTTGTGATTTAGAAGGGTTCACCAGTTCATAATTCCAAATGGTTCAAAATTCTGAATATAACAACTCCGATGTATCATTACTCCGATTTTCATAATTGCGAAACTTCAATATTCTTAAAGATTATAATTACTGTTCTCAAAATTCCGAACTTCAAAAGGACGAACAATAAAAAATCCGAATTATTGATAATTCGAAATACGTAATAAATAATATGAATTCTGATTGTTAAAATACCGTTAAAGCAATTAATTTTAAAGAAAAATCTATATGATGAAGTCTGTGCAACCAATACACTGCAAAAAGTGTACTTCATCCACAGAATAAGAAAAAAAAAAATGATTGTTTACGTTTTAATAAAAGCATTTTGTTTCGATTAAAAATATTTTGTTTCCTTGGTCACAGTCCTAACATAACCTAAGCGATGCATCAATAACATAGGGGATTTGCAGCATGCAAACAAGCAGGCAAGCACGAAACACGCATGCAGGCAGCATGCGAAATGCAGACAGGCAGTATACAAGCATGCAAGCAGCCATGCAGCATGCAAGCACCCATGCAGCATGCAAGCAGCCATGCAGCATGCAAGCAGCCATGCAGCATGCAAGGCGCCATGCAACATGCAGCAAGTATTATTATGTCACGGCTCCGGCGCTGCGGGGTATAGGCGGCCCCACGCAAGCTTATCGTCGCTAATGACTTGAAGGCTCACCGGCGCTGTTTCGGCTTACTGGCCGGCAGAGCCAGCCAGCCTCAACCACTACGGCGAGCCTTCAAATCACTTGCTCCTCAGCTCGCGGGCCGTCACACCTCTCCAAGCCTACGTGGGCTTAAATTGCACTCTAGGGTAGGGCAAACAAGTCTACGTAAAATCGGCTTGGCAGCGATTCGTTTACTCACAAAATTTTGTAGCTATTTTTAGTTTATTCGAAGTATTAAAAATTGGAATTTTGTTTTTCGGTCTAATAACCCTTCGAGCATTTGACTCTTCGGAGAAATGAAAATCGGAAAAGTAACAAATCGGATTTTTTAACTTCGGTAAAATGTTTTTCGTGATTTTGAATAATAGACATTACAATTTTTCGGTATTATGAAATTCGGACTTTTGAAAATCGGGATTTCAAAATTCGGAATAATGTTTTTCGGAATTTTGGGGTGTTCCCGTATAGACAGATATAGATTAATTATATTTCACTGGCTTATCAACTTTGTAATATAATAACTTTAAATGGATATTGGGAGGATAAACTTAAAATGTCCTATCGTGTATGTAAATATATATTTCGCAAGTGTCTATATTTTATACATCTGATATTGTACGCCTACAATGTAAGATTTATCTAAAATATCACAAACAGATATAAAATCTTCTTTATTCTTGTATTTGTAGAAACATTTTTCTGATTTCCACTTAACGCTGAACTGCGGGTCTAAATGAAATGGTGCCGAAGTCTGAATGTCCAATGGCTCTTCTTGAATTGGTAACACGAGTCTACAAACAAATAAAAATAAACTTTCAATACATTCTAATGTGTTATCAGCTTTGCAAGTATACACTTGCTGGACAGGTGTATAAATTAATTAAAATTTACCTAGTAGCATGTAAAAACATTCTGTGTGGCATACTGTCTCTAGTGTTGCTGTAAGTATAATCACCAACAATAGTATGGCCAATTGCGTTACAATGCACGCGGAGTTGATGGCGACGACCTAGAAAATAAAGTCCTTTACTTATTGTAAAACAAAGTTGTTATTTTTGTAAGCATGTCCATATGTGAGCTTATATTTTCAAAACTACGCAACAGAGTTTGATTCGGCATTTTTAATACATAGAGTGGTTCCAGGTAATGGTTTTTTGTACATTTTGTTAAGGTTTAGTATATATTTGTGGAGGGCGGACTAATTAACTATAAAAGCAGGGGAAATTGATGCAAAGGAGGTCACTAGTCACTCTTAATAGAATATTCGTACTTCCAACCTTGAAACGACGTTATGTAATTCAAATTATATCATACCAGTAATAGGTTTTAACAATACTATAGAAGCTGGATCTCCATCATAATACCCTGTTTCAAGCCTCAAGGCACGGGTGTGAGCGTTTCTAGATTTAAGACAATTCACTGAGGCTTCACTTGTTGTTAAGGCAGTCATACGATGGCTAGAGTCCACCGTTGATTGATCTACACCTGAATTGATAATGACACAGTTGGTGGCAGTTAAAATAGATAACTATTCATTAATTGTACGTGAGATTACATAACTTATATACGTTTATAAAAAAAACACAGCTGACATTAAAAATAATTAATAAGCCACTACAAATAATCACGAAACTAATTATTAAATACATACTTACCAACGTCAAACTCAATATCAGCCACCTCAAAAGCAGTGTGGCCTCTCAAAACAGCTAAATAAAATTTTTTGGTCAAGCGTTTTTCAAATAATTTGCCTGCTTTGGCAGCAGATGATTTATTTTTAGCTATACAAAGCACACCACTCGTAGCGTAGTCTAGTCGTTGAACAAAATGTAAAGGAAATGCAGATGTGGATAGATGGGAGTCTGGCGATGCAATGTGATATGTTACAGTGTTCTAAAAAGATTAACATAATATTAAAAATTGCAAAACTTATACTTATATTGTATGGATAGATCTTGGTTATTAAATACACTGATTTTATCTTTAATCGGTACACTAAGAAGATACCAGATATCGACATTTATTTCCAAATACTTTAATCGATATTATCACTACTCAAGTTGTTGGTCTAGGGCCTCCACTATTGGTTTGTTTATGAGAAAAATATAACCTAAAATTATAAAATATTTCGCCGATTATCTGCTGTTTACCTTTTCGTATTCATCGTCCGAGTTAATGTACATGTCACAGGGTTTATTAACAACCAAAAAATTGTTACTTTCGTATAATTTATCAACAATCATTTTTATTTTTTTCTCTACAATTTTACTAACTTTTTTTTCTCTAAAACTGCGTTCACAAACTCACTGACTATATTTTTATAACAGTTGCGCACTTTCGTTATAAAATAAATACAGAAACAAACATTTTGATAAATTTTTGTGTAGTTAAATATATTAAAAACATATTTACTTAAGCCAAATAATGATTATCGTTAGAACTTTTTAAATTTAATAAGTAATTTTAGGAATGTTAATAATAAAATCCGGGAAATTTGTGTACTCTTAGAATTTGACTGAAAGATTATAAAAATGATTTGTTTTTGTGACCATAAAACAGAATCAGCCAGGAATAACGCCTATATTTTTGTAATACTTGTAAAATTTATTTTAAACGTGAACGCGCCGAAAGTAAGTGACATTTTTGTAACAAGTGTCAAAATGAAATTTGTATAATCCGGCAAAATCTAAAAGCTTCTTGTTTTCAACTGTTAGCGATACGTTTTAATACTTTTGGTCTGTACTTTTCTAACAAGTTGAATTATATTGTTTTGCTGAGTGTGTTTGTGGTTATAATTTTTCTATAATCACAAAATTAGCAAAGATTTTTGTTATTTAAAAAGAAAATGAATCGTAATAAGCGACATAAAGTTAAAAGAGAGATTCCGGAGACTTCTACTTCTCATAATCGAAGTAGAGAGGAACACGATTTGGCTTATTACATTCATGATCGAGTTGAACTTGTGCATCAAGTGTTCTCTGTAATTAAATACAAAGAATTAAAGGCAATGGCGCCGGCTTGTGTTAGAAATATATCAATAGATGACCTGCAAGAGTTGTGTACAGAGGAGGTAACATATTTATTTAGTTAAGCGGGGCCACCCGTCGCCCGGTCAGCAGGCGAAAAAGAAACAAAAGTTTTTTCTGCTAGTCTTATCGCATGGTAATGTTACCAAACATACATAAAAATATGTTTGCTCTTTCTAATAAAAAAAAATTGGACATATCTTAAGCACATAATTTTTCTAAAAAAATATGTCTAATTGATTAAATGATTTTTCATTTCATTTAATATTTTGACTTAAATAAATATTCATGGACATTTCACAAAACGACCTCTGGTCCCAAGCTAAGCTTATACACTTGTGTTATGGGTACCAGAATATGGATAGAATACATATACTACTTTTCTTTTGTAAATACATACTTATAATACATAGTAAACACCCAGACGCAGTACAAACATTTGTATGACATTTATGGATATCATTGATTGGATTGTCCCAAGGGGGAATCGAACCTGCGACCTCGTGCATGGCAGTCCGTTACATGAACCACTCAACCACGAAGCCCGTCAAGTTGATGATTTCTCCTGCATTTATACATTGTAGAGCTCCTTTCCTTAAGGACCTACATCAATATTATCGTATATCATCGCCAACACGTACATATTAACACAGCCAGTAGGCACAGAAAATGAAGAATTAGGGATACTTTTCCTATTTACTCAAAATCTACTAAATATATTTTAATTCTGATTTACGTGTTTTTATACATAATAGTTACCTATGTTTTTAAAGTTATTTCATTAGTTAATACGCGATAATAGACCGACAAATGAAAAAAATAAAAAATTAGAGAGGTTGTTTCGCCTAGATTTTCTATCGAGAAAACTTTTTTCAATCTCGTTTCTGAGTTTATGCGATCCTAGATCATATATTGAAAAAACATATACATACTTAAAAATTAGAGCTCTAATCAATCTAAAGAAACAATGAAAACTTCGTACATAGAAAAATGCACGAATCTATTCGACGGGCCTCGTGGTGTAGTGGTTCTGGTAACGGACTGCCGATCAAGAGGTCGCGGGTTCGATTCCCGCTCGGGACAATCATTGGTGTGATTTTTCTAATTGTCATACAAATGTTTGTACTGCGTCTGGGTGTTTCTATGTATTATAAGTATTTATTTACAAAAGAAAAGTAGTATATGTATTCTATCCGTATTCTGGTACCCATAACACAAGCATATAAGCTTAGCTTGGGACCAGAGGACGTTGTGTGAAATGTCCATGAATATTTATTTATTTATTATTTTGGTATCCTCTTAATATAAACGAAACTTTAACAAATTACACAAAAAAGCAGTCCTCTTGAACCACTCTATTTAAAAAGAACTATATCAAACAGTTTTGATTTCCCAACCATCCTGGAAGAGGCAAAACGCTACTCAGCCAAGTATAAAGACCGACTCGAATTACATCCAAATCCATTATCTCACTCACTAATGCTACCTAACGCCATTACGAGACTTAAAAGAGCTAACGTGCTGCCTTCATAGGGGAGATGGGGTCAGGAAATTGCTCCATCCTCCTGAATTTCATATTCACTCAACCAACCTGCTCATAGTCTTAGTGGACTGATTGCAGATCCTACAAAGAAAAAAAAATTGTTTTGAAGATATTATAAGCTCACATAAAATAAAATAACTATTTTTGTATGTATGTACATACAAAAATAGTTATTTTATTTTATAGAAAGACATAATTTTATTTTTTATTTTATTAAAGCCATTATAATGAGCTAAGACTATTTATCTTGTCCCAGCTGCTGGGCATCAGCTCCAAGCGTCTGTGCGCCATACTAGACGGTGCTGAGCCTCCATCAGACACGGAGTCATCGAGCCAGTCGGCCAATGAACAGTTGGAGACTATCTCCTTAGACTCCATATCCTCTGATGAAGGCTTGTTGGGACAGGATGACAGAAGTAAGAAGAAGAAGGTGAGTTACGACAATACTGGTGGAATGTCCACATCTTATATGTTACTGCAAAGTTTTAGAATCCTAAAAGCCTTGTACACAATGCGCTGCTCGTGGGTTCGATTCCCGCTTGCAGTGATCACTTTTTTTACTACAATTCAATTTATTAAACAAATACACGCGTCTCAATACGTAAAAAGTAGTTTTATTTAAACAAAACATTTGAGAGGTGTCAAGGGACACCACGCTTGCTGTCTATGAGAGAAAGAAAAAGAGAGCGAGAATGAGAGACGGACAGAGAAATCAAGAAAAAAGTATCGTTACATCTTTTGGTCTAACTTTTTCCGTTTATCAACCTCTCGTAACGCACGATAAGGGACTACGTTTCAACATTGTTTTAATAAAAACAGTATTTATTAGGCATAGCTTCCACTATCAGGCACCTCTATCCTGTGACATCTCTTAAGTGTTTTTTTTATGTTAAATAAATAGTATATTGTTTCCCAGCACAAACATCGTGGTCACAGCTCCTCTAAGAGCAAGTCTCGGTGTGCGGGGGGGCAGAGGGCGGGGCGGGGCGCGGGGGACGAGGGGGAGAAGGGCGTGGCCTCCCGCGCGGGGCTCACAGTGCTCGAGCTGCTGGAGCTGCAGGCGCGCGCACGAGCCATCAGGGCGCAGCTACAACAAGAACACGCCAGTGCGTATACTGTACTCATATTATAAACAGTTTGTTTGAACGCATTAATATCAGGAACCACTTGACAGATATGAAATTGTTTCGTTTTATTATTTTATTACTAGCTGACCCAGCAAACGGTCAAGCCGTTTCGGAGGAGTACGGTAACTAACACTGTGACACGTGAATTTTATATATAAGATTAATCTTTGTAAATGATTTTCAGCCACTTGCAGTAGTCGGATTGATCTGAAATGTTGCACATAATATATCAAGGACCGATGACAATGTAATAATTTAAAACAATATTCAGGATTTTCAAGCGTTTTTTAGTTTTTGAACAAAGTAGATTATTTACAACATCCTCTGGTCCCAGCTATATTTTTATGCGACGGGTTTCGTGGTCTAGTAGTTCATGTGACGTACTGCCGTTCACGAGGTCGCGGATTCGATTTCCGCTCGGGACAATCATTTGTGAGATATTTATAATTATCATACAAATGTTTGTACTGCGTCTGTGTGTTTACTATGTATTATAAGTTTGTATTTACAAAAGAAAAAGTAGTATATGTAGTATATCCGTATTCTGGTACCCATAACACAAGCATATAAGCTTAGCTTGGGACCAGAGGACGTTGTGTGAAATGTACATGAATATTTATTTATTTAATTACACATATATTTTATTATGGTTCCATAAGGTAAAAGGGACCCTGCTACTGAGAATTCTCTGTCCATCTGTCACCAGGCTGTATCTCTGGAACGGTGATAGATAGAGAGATGTAATGTTCACAGTTTATGTTTATCAGTTGATGTTATAACAACAAATACTACTCATTATTATCATTCTCTTGCCGTTATCCCATTATTTGGACCGTTTTACCATTTACGGAACACTAAAAAGAATAGAATAAATGCTGTAGAGATGTGCTCGATGAGAAGTATGTGTGGTGTGACTTTGAAAGAGAGAATGTTGCGGTCTGAAAGAGGATGTAGTGACTAAGGTGGAGAAAAGTATGCTTAGGTGGTTTGGTCATGTGGAGAGGATAGATGAGAGACGCTTAATGAAAGGCATATACAAGGGCGAAAGTAAGTGGAAATGCTGGGAGAGGACCTAAGAGAAAAATATACTCCGATGTCATCGCCGGGATACTCCAAAAGGGGCAAGTGCGTAGCACTTACAACCGTCGGGCATGTATGACCAGATGTATAAGTGTGGATGAAGCCAAGGAAGTGTGTTTGGATCGTAGCAGATGACGCTCTATAGTCTCTGCCTACCCCCATGGAAAAAAAGCGTGATGTTATGATGATGATAAAGTTTATTCCTTTTTATCATCATCATCATCATCATAACCTCACGCCTTTTTCCCATGGAGGAAGGCAAGTAGGTTATTCTTACAATATGTATTCAGAGTCTACGAAGGAGCCGGTTGAAGCAGAGTCACGACACTCCAATAACTCCTCCGAGGATGAGGTGGAGATCAAAGAGGAACCCGCTGAAGTTGTGGAGATCAGCAGCGATGAGGAGAAACCCAACATTCAACATATTAATATGAGTGAGTTTTTATATCAGTGTGGTGACGGATTAATAATACAAGTTTCACCACCACATTTCTTCCCCAGGGTGCTGGAAGAGACAGCTAAGGGATATTAGAAGTAGTGGACAAACAAACACTTTTCTTTTTGCTTTGGTCGAGGGAAATGCCTGACCGCACACATCTCTGTCCGGGGAAGACTGAGAAGGTAGTTCCGGGACAAAGAAACCCTATGCCATCACGCCCGGGACGCAAGTCTGCTATTACAAGTCACTGACGCCATTATGGCGAATTTTATCAAGTTTGGTAGTCTACTCTAGTATAAATGTGGCCATTATGACGTCAGTGTCTGATCACTGTGACAACTTTGTAATACCTGACTTGAGCCCCTGGTCAGCGTGGCACAGTAGACCAAAAGCCGTAAAGTGGAGGAGGCCCATGCCCAACAGTGGGACGTAAATTAATAAATAAATTATATAAATTAATAAATATTCACGGACATTTCACACAATGTCCTCTGGTCCCAAGCTAAGCTTATATGCTTGTGTTATGTGTACCAGAATACGGATATACTACATAAACTACTTTTCTTTTGCAAATATATACTTATAATACATAGAAAACACCCAGACGCAGTACAAACATTTGTATGACATTTATGGATATCACACAAATGATTGTCCCAAGCGGGAATCGAACCCGCGAACTCGTGATCGACAGTCTATTACATAAACCACTCCACCACGAAGCCCGTCCGTCCGTAAATGGGCTGGAGAGAGAGACAGATACACAAAACAAAAATTCTTATATATATAAAAAGTTCCCATACCAAAAAGCACAAAAACTAAATCCGTTATAGGTCTGCCTGTGAGCAAGCTGTATCTCATAAACAGAGATAGGTAGTGATAATACATAATATTAAAGACAAATACATACTTATAATACATAGTAAACACACCGACGCAGGACAAACATTTGTATGGACTAAATTCACACAAATGATTGAACCCACGACCTCGTTAACGGCAGTCTGTTACATGAACCAATAATCGAATTTAAAATAATACAGTGATTTCAGATAAACCACAACCAACAGATGATCAAGTCAAGTCTAAGACAGTTACCAAACACGTCAATGACTTGGTGATCACGGTGCCACAACAGAAAACACAAAAAATCAAACTAAACAGAACTAAATCAATCCCACAAACAACTACAAGTACAGTAACGGAAGAAGTCAAAGAAAAAACTAGTGCAGAAACTACCAATATAGATAATACAAAAGAAATATCAAAAGATAAACATGTTAAAAAAGATAAAAGTAAAAAGAAAAAGAAGAAAAGAGTATCTAATGCAAGTGACAACGATGAGATTACATTACAATTGTCTGACACAGAAAAAATGGATTTACTCGAAGATCTAGATAGAAAAACTTACGAGAAAGTCAGTTCAGATTCTAGTTCCGACTCTGAATCGGACGATGATGATAAAAAAACTAATAAAAAAACAGACACACAGACAAACATTGACGTAGAAATAGAATCTGTAGATGGCAAAACATCTAATGTAGAATTAGCACCTGCAGCATCGAAAATTGTAATTCTGGAAAATAAAATTATTAATCCTGCTAGCAGTTTAATTAACAATGAAAATACTGCTAATACAGATGAAAAAATGGCTGGAAGTGGCAAAGAAAAAGACATAGAAAATATCGATAGTGATACAATAATTAAAACTAGTGATATAATTAACAAAAGTAATAACACTGTTACTCAAGAAGACATTTCCACAGCAGACGCTAATAAATCTGATCAAATTATAACAAAAGATGCAAATTCTAACGAAAATAATGAACAACAAGTGGAACTAACTCACGATAATGAATTACTAAGTATAGAAAAGTCAGATTCAATTAAAAAACAAATGTCTGAAGGTGAATTGTCGGACAGAGACAGTTCTGAAATAGAAGCATTTGATTTGAAACCTGAAGTCGTTTGTGTTTCAGATGAAGAAGTTAAAAAAAAGAAAAAGAAGAAAAAAGACAAGAAATCTAAGAAAGATAAGAAATCTAAAAAGAAAGATCTTGAAAGAAATAAAGATATCGAACAGAAAACTATTGATTCTAAAGAAGTTAATAATAAAGAAACGGTTTTAGAGAAAAATAATACAAATTCCAGTATTATAGAAAATATACAGGAAAATTTAACAAATAAACAACTTACTACAGATACTAAAACATCGGAAGAATCGATTATTTCTAAAGAAAATAATGAAACGGTATCGATAATAACCAATCGAGAAGAAAATATTGATACAAAATCAATAATTACTAATCCAAATGAAAATACGGAAAGATCTGTTAATTCTAATGAAGAAAATAAGAATATCGATACAGAATCGATAAGTAATCGAGATGTAACGAATAGAACCGAGACAACAGGCATTGCAGATGACAATTCGAATGATATTGTTGAAATTAGCGATGAAATTTACGAATTATCGGACGATTCGTGTAACGAGTATGAATCGAATGTATTATCGAATGAGCCTACAGCATCCGAAATACAAGCATTATCGGCTAAAATTGATGAAATTGAGAAAACGGAAGACAACGTTGAAGAAATATCATGGAAAGATCGTTATCTGGACAGTAAAAAAGTTAAAAAAGTATTAAATACATCTAATATATTAAACGCGCTAAGAAAAAAGAATAGAGAAATAAAAAAGAGTTTAGAAGAGTCTAAAGTTGAGTCGCAGAAAGAGAAGAGTGGAGAAGAAAATACAGAAATTCCAGAAGGTTCTATAGAACAATACAATACTCTAGAAGGTTCTACGAAGTTTGTGGATCCAGTTAAAGATATACCTATTAACGATACGCTAAAAAAAGATGCGAAACAATTACTCAAAATGTATAAAAAACTATTAAAATACAACGATATGAATAGAGAGAGAGATCCGAGTAAGAAGAAGAATAAAAAGAAGAGTAAGAAGAATGTCGAAGTTAAAACATAAGTTTAACTTTGATGTAAGGAGGGCGACTCGCAAAGCGACCAAGCCTTTTATATAAAATTAAAAAAAAAAATAAAAAACTTTGATGTAAGGGCTCACGAACAGCGTATTACGACATATTACAATAGCGAGCGTGAAAGTGACAAATGTATATTAAAACTAGCTAATCCCGCTGTTTCACCCGCGTTTATAATTATTCAACACCCGCTTCCCATAATATACATCCAAACTTAACAAATTGGGATTGTTCATAATTTTTGACCTGCTGTTTTTATATTCTTTTTTAGGAAATATTAACTACTAGCTGTTGGCCGCGACTCCGTCCGCGTTGAAATTGGAAAAAATTTTTTTCGCAATAAAAGGTAGCCTATGGTCATTCTCAGTGTCTAAAGATTGTCTGTGCTAAATTTCATCAAAATCGGTTGAGAGGTTTAAGCGGGAAAGCGTAACAGACAGACAGACAGAGTTACTTTCACATTTATAATATTAGTAGGGATTTTAAGCAACTAATTTCAATATTATTGAAATATTCACTATATAGAATTTAAAAAAAATACTTAAAGATATTATTTTAAATGTTGTGACGTCATCGTATACAATCTGTGTATTGAGACCGATTGCAATACATCTTTTTAAAGTTGCCAAGTTGATATAGGTAATAAACCAATTTCAACTCCACCACAGAGTAGTATATCCATAAGAACGCCTTAATATTTTAAGACCTTCATTTCAAGGGCAAAATATATGTCATTTGCTTTTTAGGGTTCCGTACCCAAAGGGTAAAAACGGGACCCTATTACTGAGACTTCGCTGTCCGTCCGTCCGTCCGTCCGTCTGTCACCAGGCTGTATCTCAAGAACGGTGATAGCTAGACAGTTGAAATTTTCACAGATGATGTATTTCTATTGCCGCTATAACAACAAATACTAAAAATAAAATAAAATAAATATTTAAGGGGGGCTCCCATACAACAAACATGATTTTTTTACCGTTTCTTGCTCGATACTAATAACGTTGCCTTATGTTGCATAGATAATGGTACGGAACCCTTCGTGCGCGAGTCCGACTCGCACTTGACCAATTTTTTTGGAAAAATAATAGTTAGTATAGCAAATTTTCCGAAAGAGACTAATGGATCATGATCAGAAACTATTCCCCGAAATGGTATTTGAATTAAGAGTTTTAAAAAAATATGAACAATGCCAATTGGCTTTTTCGTAGTGCACATTTTTATTAATTAAAATTGTTAGTCTACAAAATACAGATTTTCTAATAAAAAAGTTCTGATAACATTGCCGAATTGTGTTATTGACAATATCAATTTTCATTTTTTGTTAGGTTAAGTTTAGTTGTGCATGTAGAATCGGTACCTATGTCGGTCGTATGTAGGTGTGTGTGCGCCACGAAGTATAGATACAAGGAGTCCGAACGGTATAGGCTTTTCCATAATATTTCGTGTACACAATAATAAACCCAGATCATAGTTCTATTTTCTGCCACTGGCTGCGCTAGTATTCAGGACGTACCGATGCTATTATAGAATATCAGAATATCTCTTGACCTTCTCTGTATTGTTGGGTTTAAAGCACTCGAAAAATTTCTAAAAATTTCCTGAAACTTATATTTAATTGCACGTTTCTCAGAATATTTTTTTCCACAGGTGTCAATAGTTCAAACGAGTACTTCTTGAAAAATGGCGCGCTCTACCGGCAAAAAATCTGTCCCTTAAATTGAGACCATTCGTTCAACATTACGTTCGGACTCCTTGTATCTATACTTCGTGGTGAGCGCAGTGAAATTTATAAAATTATGAATGAATTTCAGACACGTTGTCAACGAGTTCTGTGTTTTAGGGAATAAAATGCTTAGTTTTGAAAAAAAAAACATATTGTTTTTATTTCAAAAATCGATTATACTACCGATTCTGTACCTCCTGTGAAAATTTGGGTACCCTTAGAAAAAATACCCTGTATATCTGTCTCTTTCTCACCTCGACTGTTTTCTATATACATCTGTCTCTTTCTAGCTATATTAATAAAATTAATGCGCCGTTAGTAGCGCCCTTTAACGTTTACTTAATAATGTATTCTCTAAACTTCAAATAAACATGATTATATACGAATTATTGTACCGACTCTACATGCACAACTGATCTTAAGAGGATACCAAAATAGCTTCGTGCATTTTTCTATGTACGAAGTTTTCATTTTTTCCTTAGATTGAATGGCTAGAGGTCTAATTTTTAAGTATATGTTTTTTCAATATATAATCTAGGATCGCATAAACTAAGAAACGCGATTGAAAAAAGTTTTCTCGATAGAAAATCTTAGCGAAACAACCTCTCTCATTTTTTATTTTTTTCTTTTGTCGGTCTATTATCGCGTATTAACTAATGAAATAACTTTCAAAACATAAGTAACTATTATATATAGAAACACGTAAACCAGAATTAAAATATATTTAGTAGATTTTGAGTAAATAGGAAAAGTATCCCTAATTCTTCATTTTCTGTGCCTACTGGCTGTGTTAATATGTACGTGTCGGCGATGATATACGATAATATTGATGTAGGCCCTTAAGGGCCTACATGATAATATTATCCTATTATATATAATAATATTATCAGTATTATACATAATAATATTATCGTCGACATGTACATATTAACACAGCTAGTAGGTACGTAGGATATGAAGAATTAGTAGTAGAATATGTAGTGCTAGTAGGTACGCGCTAATAGACCGACAAATGAAAAAAATAAAAAATTAGAGAGGTTGTTTCGCTAAGATTTTCTATCGAGAAAACTTTTTTCAATCGCGTTATTGAGTTAATGCGATCCTAGATCATATATTGAAAAAACATATACTTAAAAATTAGAGCTCTAGCCATTCAATCTAACAAAACAATGAAAACTTCCTACGTAGAAAAATGCACGAAGCTATTTTGGTATCCTCTTAATAAGGTTATGTCACAGTGACAGATTACTTAGAGAATCTGTAAAATGGTCACGTGACTTGAAGCCAGTTTTTTCCAAAAATGGCGTCGACTCCGCCTACCACCGATTAGATAAAGTGCTGTGCTCAATATTACCATCGATATCGATAGAAGGTTAGCCCAAACTACTGGGGCTAGGGCCGTGAAAATTGGCAAGTCCCTTTCATACTGTGAGCATTAAGACAGGATTTTTTGTAATTCATCGCCTAAGGTGGTGAAAAGAGGATGAAAGTTTGTCTGAAAAACGGTATTTTTTTTAGATAAGGCTATGTAAATTGGTAGATGGTAGGCAAGACACATTTGCGACGGGTAATTGGCGAGTCTGTATTGACATTCGAGCTCGCAACTGTGTTTTGCAAAATCGAAGCCCTTTTGAATTCACGCCCGTTGTGCCCAATCTCTTCAGATCCTAACGACTTGGAAGCGCTCACGCTGGCCATTTTTTGATTGGACAGCCACTGAACGCCCTGTCGGAATATCCCTTTGTTGATGTGAAACCCAATCGTCTCTCGCGGTTTGAATTGGTTCAACAACTCACTCAGAGCTTTTGGAAACGTTTGAATTTAGAATATTTGCACATTCTCCAGCAGCGCGTTAAGCTCATGTTGGTGACCTCGTTCTGGTCAAGGACGCTAACTCACCGCCACTGTGTTGGCGCAGGGGGCGCATTCTCAACCTCGTCTTTGGGGCAGATGGAGTGCCCCGTCATATTAAGTATGCGCACGGACATCCCTAAAGTAGTTGTGTCACATCACTATCGATGACATTGAAATGCACCGGGGCGCTTGCACTTGACCTTCAGTCTGTAATTACTTCGTGTTAGAAGTATGGACGTCTATGCAAAATAACATAGACAATTTATTTATCTACCGAGCTTGTTTATGTCAATCACTCTCAAGCTCATCTCTCTTCTTTGTGCACTGTCATGTTGTAATAGTCACTTACGTATTAAATATATTGTTATAATTTCTTAATCGCCTTTGTCATTATAATATCAGGTTATGGGCCCAGACAAAACTGCCGTTTAGTGATTTGTAATTTAGTGATCTAGATTTGTTCAGTACTTACAAAGTTATAGTAAAAATAAATCTGACAAGCATAACCTCACTTTTAGTTACCGGCACGTGTTTTATGATTTTTTTTTTTTCTGTTCAGCTATTTTCAGATAATATACATTATATATTATAAATATGGCTGGAACAAACACTATGATGTCGATTGAGAAGCTGAAGGGTCGCGATAATTGGGCAAATTGGAGCTTTGCCGTCAAAGCATACTTACAACACGAAGATTTCTATAGCTGTATTTCGACAGCACCAAATCCTTCCGACCCCAACGCAATTAAACAAGACACTAAAGCAAAAGCAAAGTTAATATTGTTAGTCGACCCAATTTTGTATGTGCACATACAGGATGCACAGAATGCAAAACAGGTGTGGGACAATTTGACAAAGGCGTTTGAAGACCAAGGACTGACACGGAAAGTTGGCTTATTAAAAGAATTAGTTAACACTAATTTAGAAAGCAGTTTATCCGTGGAAGACTATGTAAATAAAGTTATGACAGCCGCGCACAAGTTAAGGAACATAAATTTTCATGTGGACGATGAATGGTTGGGCACATTGATGCTGGCAGGGCTGCCTGAAATGTATGGCCCAATGATTATGGGCTTGGAAAGTTCCGGTATGAAGATTAGTGCTGACTTAGTAAAAAATAAGCTTCTTCAGGAAGTGAAAATGTCAAGCACTACCGCACTTTATACAAACACAAGAAAAAATGTGCCCACAAATGATAAAAAAGGTCCTAGATGTTTTAACTGCAATAAGTACGGACATCTCAGCAAAAATTGTTGGCATAAGAAGACGAACAATAATAAAAAAGCAGATAAAGACACAGGTTATGTTGCAGCTTTTTCAAAATTACAAGAAAAATTCAATATGAAAGATTTAGGGACAGCTAAACATTGCATTGGATTTAAAATATCACAAGATGAAAATGAGATTTCAGCATCTACAGCAAATGACTCCAATTCTTGGCATGTTGACTCAGGAGCATCCATGCACATGACGATGCACCGTGACTGGCTTACTGATGTCACCACCTCACCTGTACCGAGCATAAGGATTGCTAACAACAAAGAATTGAAAGTAGAATGCTGCGGCAATGTATGCATCAAGAAATGCAAGTCATGATGGCCAAGGCTGATGATGATACTTATCTGTGGCACCAGAGGATGGGCCATTTAAATTTTACTAGTCTTAATAAATTACCTCACTGTACAGAAGGAGTCAAGTTGTCAACAGGAATGGAAAGTTCCATCTGTGTTACCTGTCTCGAAGGCAAGCAAACGAGAAAACCGTTCCCTGCTGAAGGTTCCCGAGCAACCGACTTGCTAGAACTTATCCACAGTGATGTGTGTGGACCGATGCAGCAGGTATCAATAGGAGGAGCAAGGTATTTTGTAACCTTTATTGGCGATTTTTCTCGCCGAGTACAAATATATACTATAAAACACAAAAGTGAAGTCTTTGAAAAATTTGTTGAATATAAGAACAGAGTAGAGAATGAATTAAATACAAAAATAAAAATTCTCAGATCTGATAACGGAACTGAATATAAAAATAATAATTTTGAGACTTACCTAAAGAAGCATGGAATCTTGCACCAGACATCAAATCCGTATACACCTGAACAGAACGGGCTGAGCGAACGAATGAACCGTACCCTTATTGAGCGTGCAAAATGTATGTTGTTAAACTCTGGTTTACAGAAAGATTTTTGGGCTGAAGCTGTTACTGCAGCAGCTTATATATTGAACCGTACTCCCACCCGCAGTTTATCAGATGTAACGCCTTATGAGGTATGGACTAAGAAAAAACCAAATTTGAGCCATATGAGAATATTCGGATGTCCTGCGATGGTGCATATTCCTAAAGAAAGCAGAAGTAAATTAGATGTAAAGTCACGAAAATTAATATTTGTCGGCTACAGCGATGGTACAAAAGGCTATAAGTTCATAGATCCTGAAACAAAGAAAGGAATTGTTAGTAGAGATGTAGTATTCCTCGAAGTTGCAATTAAAAGAAATAAAATGGATAAAGTACCTAAAAAAGAAGTAGAAATGATTAAAAATAGCATGGATGTAGAGAAAAATAAAACTGAAAATACACATGAAGGTAGTAAAATTAATAATGAGCACATGGAAAAGAAAACTATATACTTACCTCTATGTGATGAACCTGAAGAACCTGTGGAAAGAAAAGGTCAATCTGATCAATTTGAAGATGTTAATGATGAAACTTACATACCTGATATAACGATAGACTCTCCAACAGTATCCAATATAACTTTGAGACCGCGACAACGTACAATAAGGTCTGAAAATAATGATGCTTATCAGGGCCCGTCTTTACTAATGTGTCAGAATGTTGAATCAACAATGAATTTACTGAACAGAGATCCACAAAGCCTTGAAGAAGCTTTGAACAGTGATAAGGCTAATGAATGGAAGAAAGCTATGGAAGTTGAATATCAATCATTGTTACAGAATAACACATGGACCATAGCAAACTTACCACAAGGAAAGTCAGTAATTCCTTGCCGATGGGTTTTTAAAACTAAATTAGATGTCAATGGTTCTGTCTCACGATATAAAGCTAGATTGGTAATTAAAGGATACAAACAGGTCAAAGGCATTGATTACCATGAAGTATACGCTCCAGTGGTCCGTTATACATCTTTAAGATACCTTATAGGTCTCGCTGCCAAGTATAGACTCAAAATACACCAAATGGATGCAGTCACTGCCTTTTTACAGGGCGAAATTGATGAAGAGCTCTATATGTCCTTACCACCTGGCTATGAAGAAGACAATAAAGTATGTAAACTGAACAAGTCGATATATGGACTTAAACAAGCCAGCCGGCAATGGAATAAGAAGTTAAATTCTGCCTTGTTGCAAATTGGAATGACTCGTTCAAACATAGATCCATGTGTGTACTACCGTATTTTAAGTGAAAATGATATGTTTTTTATAGCAGTTTACGTGGACGATATTTTGTATTTCTATAATAAAAAAGAAACTTCAGACATGATAAAAGAAAAATTACAAGAAAAATTCAATATGAAAGATTTAGGGACAGCTAAACATTGCATTGGATTTAAAATATCACAAGATGAAAATGAGATTTCCATAGATCAGTCTATTTATATAAAATTAATACTTACTCGATTTAACATGGACAAATGTAAGCCGATGTGGACACCTGCTGATCCAAATGTCAAAATTAAAAAGGCTGAGAGTCACCAAGAAATAATGAACAACATTCCTTACCAAGAAATTATTGGCTGCTTGTTGTATTTATCACAAGGGACTCGACCAGACATTACTTATATAGTAAACTCTCTCAGTAGATATAATAGTCAACCTACTAGTGAACATTGGGCGGCGCTGAAACGAATAATGAGATATCTGAAAGGAATGAAAAGGAATGTTAATGAGAGAATTTCTGGCTTTTGCGATTCTGACTGGGCGAATGATATAGAAGATAGAAGATCTTGTACTGGCTACATATTTTTATTCCAGGGTGCCGCAATAAGCTGGAACTCTAAAAAACAGCTGACCATAGCCCTGTCTACAAGTGAGGCTGAGTATATGGCGCTAGCGTCTGCCATTCAAGAAGCACTTTGGTTGAAACAGCTTGTAAGGATACGATAAATCTATTTCTTCTCATAAATGAAACGCTTGTAACTTTATAATTATTTTAATTCCAGAATAAATATGATTTGTTCTCATAAATTAATATTATACCTGATACCGTCCATGGTGACATTTCCATAATATCTTTATTAACTTTACATAATTCCTTTTACGTTTATTCTTTATTTATTTTGCAATTATTCGTTTTCTAATATCCTTTGTACATATCCTGGATTGATAATTGTTATTTAATGAAATATATTTAATATGTTTAAGTAAACATGTCAAAATTTTGATGTTTGTCAATTGTCATAAATTTAATGTTATTTCTTTACTCTATGTAAAAACTACGGAGTTTCTAAGTACTATGAATCATTTTACCTAAGATACTGGCTGATTGCTAGAATATTCTAGTATCGATGTTTATTTTTAAATTATTTAAATTTATAGATGGAAGTTTGGAACGTAAGAAAAAATAGAGAAGGCGACAGTTCGAGTTTGGTCTGGGTCGAGGATCGAGGGGTAGTTGCTGGCAAGATTATCTGAAAATCTTTTACGCCTAAGTGTGATCCAAGATCTCATCTAATAATTGGAGTCGCCGAGTTCGCCGACCAGGCCTAAAATAATTTATAAACTCAAGTATATTATTATACAGATTCCACCTACCGGACTTGGAGGGACAGTCCTGACCTGGTGACCGGTCTCCTGTTGCGGCCGTCAAAGCACGGCCAACTCTTCCACGGAGAACTAAGTGTTTTCTTTTTTCCCTTTTCTTTCGTAACTCGCGAGTGGAGTGACTTTTAAAGTACTTTATTTGTTTGTGCAGTTTTCTTCATAGTGACAGCAGTGATTTAGGGACAATAGTGATTCAGGGACCAATAAATTAAACTTTCTTTCACCTTTTTTTTGTTTCATTACAGTGGCGCCTCAACTGGGTGAACTCACCCCAACTCTCAAAATTCCAAATTTCGGCTTGCTCAAGCCTGGTGTTATTTTTTTTGGCATCATATTTGACATTTTTAATTTGTTTAACTCTCATCTATCATTCTATTAATAACATTGTGTTGATAAATATTATTTTGAAAGTAATATTTTCTTTTGTAATTTCAGACTCTAATCTTAACTGTCCGGTGGTAATCTGGCAGGGGAGAAGTCTGTTGTGTGACTGTGCAGCTTGTGCGGTTTTGCAGTGAAAAGTAAAAAAAATACTACGCTACAACTTATAAATCGCAGTTTGGACTAAATACCTTAAGCTGTGAGACATGGCAGGATTCTATTTCATTGCAAAATTAGCACCAAAATTTATCAAATGCACAGTTGTAGAAAAACTATCTCCACTCGTCTATATATTGCAGGACAGTAAAGGTGCAAAGTCAAAATGGCATATTAAGGACTTAAAATTGTAACTCTGTAACTACTTTTACGTTTATAATACTCATGTGTAATTTTTTTTTATCAAATTTTTCTGTTAATTTTATGTTAGTAAAAATGTACTTTAACTTATTGTGTTTTACAGATAAGTAATGAAGAGAGGGAGCTTGTAACTATGAGATCTGTCCACATCTAAGTATATAATAAAGCTAAAAAGGTATGTTTTCAAATTTCTTTAAAATTAACTCTAGTGGACAGATGTCACTAACTTTCAAGCTCTAAATAGGTATCGATGCTGTTGTTCCTAAATTTAATACTTAGTTAATTTTAGTTGCGAAGGGATATGTACAATGATTGCCTTAATATACTGAACCAATTTTATCTTATCCTTACGTATTATATTTTTTTGGTATTTCTTTTATGGACGTTATAGGGCCATTATATTTAGACTTACTTTAGGTATAGGTTTACAATATAGTGCAGGCGGTTCAGGTATGGTTAGAGTGTAGTTGCCATTGGATGTGAGTAACTACCTCGCTTGTTTTTAATGGTGATGAATGCAGTATATAAATATATATCTATCTTTAAATATTATTATAGGAATGAAAGATGAATAATGAATGTGATAGCCATTAACCTTTAACGTGTCACTATTTGTTATACCAAGCTTTAAGGGGAGTACTTACTACATAAAGACCCTAGGTGTCTGTAATTTTTCTATTTGTCTCTTAGGATCTTGTAGCCATCGGAGCTATGAGGTAAACTAGGCCTACTGCTAGGTATGCTAAGCCTGCTGATAGGTATTTCTTCTAAAAAAAAAAAATCAAAATGTTGTGAGGACATTTTAATTTTTTTTGCCGGGTTGTTGGGGAAATGTAAGGATACGATAAATCTATTTCTTCTCATAAATGAAACGCTTGTAACTTTATAATTATTTTAATTCCAGAATAAATATGATTTGTTCTCATAAATTAATATTATACCTGATACCGTCCATGGTGACATTTCCATAATATCTTTATTAACTTTACATAATTCCTTTTACGTTTATTCTTTATTTATTTTGCAATTATTCGTTTTCTAATATCCTTTGTACATATCCTGGATTGATAATTGTTATTTAATGAAATATATTTAATATGTTTAAGTAAACATGTCAAAATTTTGATGTTTGTCAATTGTCATAAATTTAATGTTATTTCTTTACTCTATGTAAAAACTACGGAGTTTCTAAGTACTATGAATCATTTTACCTAAGATACTGGCTGATTGCTAGAATATTCTAGTATCGATGTTTATTTTTAAATTATTTAAATTTATAGATGGAAGTTTGGAACGTAAGAAAAAATAGAGAAGGCGACAGTTCGAGTTTGGTCTGGGTCGAGGATCGAGTGGTAGTTGCTGGCAAGATTATCTGAAAATCTTTTACGCCTAAGTGTGATCCAAGATCTCATCTAATAATTGGAGTCGCCGAGTTCGCCGACCAGGCCTAAAATAATTTATAAACTCAAGTATATTATTATACAGATTCCACCTACCGGACTTGGAGGGACAGTCCTGACCTGGTGACCGGTCTCCTGTTGCGGCCGTCAAAGCACGGCCAACTCTTCCACGGAGAACTAAGTGTTTTCTTTTTTCCCTTTTCTTTCGTAACTCGCGAGTGGAGTGACTTTTAAAGTACTTTATTTGTTTGTGCAGTTTTCTTCATAGTGACAGCAGTGATTTAGGGACAATAGTGATTCAGGGACCAATAAATTAAACTTTCTTTCACCTTTTTTTTGTTTCATTACAAGCTGGCAGACGAATTTCAATCTGAATTGAAAGGTACACCTTTAATTGTTTATTGCGATAATCAAAGCGCGATTAGTCTTTCAGGAAATCCAATTTATCATGCGCGCAGCAAACACATAGACATCCGATATCACTTTGTGCGAGAGAAGATTGCCGCCAAAGAAATCTTAGTTAAATATAGATGCACTGGAGAGATGGTCGCCGACGTATTAACGAAAGCACTCCCTCGACCAAAGCATGAAAACTTCACCGCATCTATGGGTCTATATTTAAAGCATATGCGTCCAGGAGAGGATGTTAGAAGTATGGACGTCTATGCAAAATAACATAGACAATTTATTTATCTACCGAGCTTGTTTATCTCAATCACTCTCAAGCTCATCTCTCTTCTTTGTGCACTGTCATGTTGTAATAGTCACTTACGTATTAAATATATTGTTATAATTTCTTAATACGTTCAGTGCGGCTAACGCTTATGCGCGTTTTTCTGATCTTCACCAAGTGCGGGCCGACGCGTATACGCGTCCATACAAAAAAAAAATCTGTAGGCAAGCGGGGTGCGCCGCACCTGTGCGTTTATAGCGTGTATTCTGGGTGTCTATTGTTTCGAAGCGGTCGTAAAATGTGGAATTGTAAAGGAGACTACACACTAGTCAGGTTTCTGCTACGAATCTTGCAGGGGGGGGGGACGGCGGCTGCGACGACAACAATAACCTAATTTAGTACAATAGATTATTGATATAATTTTATTATGACTCGCTCTTTTAACTAAACTAATAGGTAGTTTTAGTCTATTTATAAATGGTGTCGATTACGAGGCGGGCGAAAAGTCGTAAATTAAAAAAAATTAAGAATAAAAGGGCTTTCGGGAGAATGTACCTTTACTATTACTGTTTTATTAAGGTATAACTTACTATTTTAACAAAACCGAACGAAGATATATTATGGCGTAAACATCACAAAATCTCTTACAAATAAACACTAGTGTGGAAGCACCTTTATCCATCCAACACCTTTATATGACCCGTAATTGTTATATGACAGTCATAAAACTCGAAAGTTACCGAACGCACATAAGCGTCGGCCGCACTGCGGGAAGGTAAAAGACAACGCGCTATAGCGTCCAGCCGCACTACGCGAGTTTTCTTTGAACGCATATAAGCGTTCTTAGCACTACGCGAAAAATTTTTTGAACGCACATACGCGTTTTCAGCACTGGGCGAATGACTCTTTTTTTAGCATTGGCTATAAATTCGCAAATTATTCAGCATTGAACGCGTTAATCGCCTTTGTCATTATAATATCACTTCGGTAGCGAGCACACGTCGCTTATCTTTGTTGTGTATATTCATATAAAATTGAATTGTTTTACGAATTAATAATTGTAGACAATCGGGTGTAACCCCATGTGATTGTGTAAATTCTGTGCTTGGATCACACCGAACCCCGGCCATTTGACGCATCCAAGGAACTTCTCGTTTCTTCAGCCTGCAAACTCAGTTGAGTGTAGTCAGTTAGCATAAGACGTTATGATTGGCCAATTGTAGTTTGATGTTAATAAGATTTATACCTAAGGCTTGACGTAACACCGTTTGTACCCAGTGGCAGCGGCATATTTTTTCTAATAAAATGATTATAAAAAAAATGTTTCTGTGTTTTTATTTTATAATATTGGTTTCTACACATTCCATAAAGCGTTTTATTTTTACTGGTCGATATAATTTGGGTGATTTGGACTCTTAAATAGCGAATAAATTTTTTTTTGTTTGAAAAAAGAACTTAATAATATTTTTTTTTATTACTATGCCTTTAACGTAGCGAAGCACGTACCGGGCCGCTAGTTACAAATAATTTCAGAATCAAGTTCAGAGTTCGTAAGAAATGACTCTGTTACGGCAATAATATTACTTTTACATTCTGTTCAATCAAACTGTCTTCTTTAATTTTTGGAGATGTTCTTATAACTTTCTTTTGGGATGTCACACTCGTATGGTTTTTTTCCAGTATGTGTGCGAATATGAGATAGTAAATGTGATTTCTGTCGAAACCTTTTACCACAAATGTCACAATTGAATGGTTTTTCACCACTATGTATGCGAATATGAGTTATTAAAGTACCTATTTGTCCAAATCCTTTTTCACATATTTCACACTTGAATTGTTTTTCTCCAGTATGTGTGCGAATATGACCTATTAAATTAGAGCGTCGACTAAAGCTTCTCCCGCAATCGTCACACTTGTATGGTTTTTCACCAGTGTGTGTGCGATTATGAAGATGTAAACTAGACTTGCGATTATAACTTTTATCACATATGTCACACTTGAATGGTTTTTCTCCAGTGTGTGTTTGAATATGATATTTTAAATTAGTGCCTCGATTAAACCCTTTCCCGCAATAGCCACACTTGAATGGCTTTTCAGCAGTATGTGTGCGAATATGAGATAGTAAATGACTATTTTGCCCAAACCCTTTTCCACAGATGTCACACTGGAATAGTTTTACTCCAGTATGTGTACGAATATGACTTAATAGTATAGCTTTTTGACCAAATCCTTTTCTACAGATGTCACACTTGTATGGTTTTTCACCAGTGTGCGTGCGATTATGAAGATATAAACTAGTCTTGTGACTGAAACTTTTTTCACATATGTCACACTTGTATGGTTTTTCACCAGTGTGCGTGCGATTATGATAAAATAAACTAGTCTTGTGACTGAAACTTTTTTCACATATGTCACACTTGTATGGTTTTTCACCAGTGTGCGTGCGATTATGAAGATATAAACTAGTCTTGTGACTGAAACTTTTTTCACATATGTCACACTTGAATGGTTTTTCACCAGTGCGTGTGTGAATTATATTAAACGCATCGCTGTCGCGGCTACAGTGTGCCTCACTTGACATTTGTTCTGTTTTCTTAAATTCCTGTAAAGTATTTGCTTTAACTATTAGTTGTTGTGGTTGATTGTTTAAACTAGTACTTGTAGAAGTATCTTCCAGATCATCTGATGTCAGTTTCTCAGTGACAGCAGCATCTGAAACAATACAACTATTAGCTGACAGTGGTACCAATTGCACTGGCATCATTCAACCTACCTTAACTTAGACATAAATATTATATTAATATGGTCTGATTTGAAAAATTATTTTTGTGTGGGATATTATATTGTTGGATATTATTCTACCCCACTTCTATTGCACAATATAAAAAGGCGAACAATCAAGCATTGGTACTCATTCTTTCGCGAACCGTCATACCGTGCGGACGTTATTCTGTAGTTTTTAGTTTGTAATAATATTCTTGTATAAGTAATTGTTTTAGTGTCAGTAAAATTGTTTTTTTTAAGTTATTTTGTTAGTGGTCTATAATATCAGGCGTGGGATAAAGAAAACACTTCCACTAGTGTCCTGACAAAATTTTTATTCATTCAAAATACGTGTGTGGGTAGTGATATTTTTTAGTGAAAAAGTTTACTTCTACAAACTTAGTGCACCAGTGTTACGTTACATTTTTGTTATAAATGGAACGATCAAGCCGCTCTCACTCACGGCATGATAGACACTGCCGATCTGATGATTCGAGTGGAGAAAGTTCTCCACGACGTCGATCGCGTAGTATTTCCAACGGCCAACGTGGCTGTGATTGTGAGTATAATTCACAGCAATAATTATGTTTCTATGGATGTTAGCTTTCCAAATCGTGAGGCAAGAAGAGAAATAACGAGATAGAGGACGGCCGAACGGTTGTCTGATAGTCTGGTGGCTATGGACACCTAATCTGCTCTGATATTCTAACCGTGATTTTTCTGATTTAAAAGTGATTTTTCTGATTTAAAAGTGATTCGTGTTAAACGTGTGGGTAAACGTGTTAACCAACTGTTTTAAGTATAAAGGTGATACGATGCCTTCCAATAGTAGAAGGAAAGAGAGACGTCCTGCACGATCTTCTTCGCCACCTAACAAGCTCGACGAGATCTTGAGGAGACTTCAAGATTTAGAGGAGCGAACGCGCAGGAATGACCTGTGACACGATTCGACTACAAGACAGGAGTCTGGTTGTACAGTAAACGGATCAGACACGACGTCATCAGACGCGGGGCCCTCCACAACCCGCCGAGGCGCAGCGCGTGGCAACACGGGGCGAGAGCCTTCTATAACCCCGTTGCCGTCTGAAAGCGACGCCAAGAGCGTTGCTGAACGCTTCTTGGAGATGATAACAGGTGAGATCAAACTATTATTTTGTTTCTGATTTTGATCCAAGTATCCATGACGTTGACACGTGGTGTCAAGAGGTAGATAATTCTGCCTGCGTTCTGTTGATATTGGAATATTTTTTATGACGTCATGAGTACAGTCTGATAAGTTCTCCACTTACGCTATGCGCGCAAGTCCTTATTAAAATTACCTATTGAGCACACTCTTAAAGACGACTTGACACCAGCTATTGTGATTTCTGGCATTACCAATTCCTATATCTGAGCGTCGCTACTAATGCTAACCTCTTATATGCATAACTGACGACTTAATTAAATTATTTTCTATAGATCTAAAGTCTACAATCTGAATTAATGCCGTACTTATGAAATGAGTGTAGTAATGCTAAGGAGCAGAATATTATTATGTCATTTAATTCAAACGGAAAATGTCGATAGAATTGTTTGATGAAGGTCGATGGTTTTTGTATTTGGTAACCTTACAGGTCATGTTCAAGCAGTTATATACAAAACGTAAAACTGATACAAATAATGAGTTCTAGTAAGCCTAATTTATGACGTGGCGAGTATTGTAAAATTTAATATTTGAGTGATTTATGGTCAGGCGAGGCCGAGCATTAACGTCGTGATGTTGCTAAATGCACCGATACCTACAAATGTGAAACAATTTTGATTTGGTTTTTCTGTGCTTACAAAATGTAGACAAAGTGATTATTATTAATGTCTTCTTAACATGTTACAGATCTTTATTTATCTTGCAACGCAGTGTATGTACAAGTTGGGGTAAAATCTTAAATGATTTTACAGTAGTTATCTTCAACAGATGGAGCTGAAATTATGTACACACGTTTGGTGTGGATGACAGGATAACAACGAACAGTTGAATCTGTGACATCATTTTAAATCTGCTTGAAGTAGTAGACTGATTGTTTTTATGATGTCCTGCAATATGGATATTAAATGAAAGTACTTGTTATCAGCTTATTTACTTGATTGTTTTGTGTGTTATGTATAACGTACTCGTTGTTACAAAGTACACTGATTCTATCATTTTGCTTCCTAGATTCCGATGTGAATAATTGTGGTGTGTTGGTCTTTGACTAGCCAGTTGAACTCGTGCGTGCGGTGACAAACGCACTGCTGTGAATGCGGCCACAAAGACGGTATGAGCAACGCCTTCTGTTTGGTGTCAGCGCTCAGGTTGTGACTGAGTAAGGTGTATGCCTTACCACGGAGGATGAAAGTTTGTGCTGCTTGCGTAATGAGTACGAACTAGTAATAACGGCTGGCTCTTTTGGTAATGACCAAGCAGCTGCCGGGTTCATGGTGTCGTGGGGAGGCGAGTGGACTTGTGAGTCGTGCTCCTCCTTCTTTGAAGGTATGCGTACCTTGTGGCCCTTGAGGCAGTACTGTGTGGCCCTTGAGGCGTTGACACAGGTCTTTGGAGACAGTGTCTTTTCTGGCCATGGAAGCTGGTCGGCTTTGCAAACCGACCAGTCACTGTGTGATGTGCGCACACAGTGTAATATTTTTTAGCATGTTGGTTTGGGTTATTATTTTTTATTTTATAGTGACTGGTGGCTTACCTCTGAGCTTATGGTAATAATGGTTGGTGTGGTATGGTATGGCTAATGGTCGAAAACTTAATAAAGTTCAATTTCATAATAAAGTAGTATCTAGCTATAATTAAATTTTGTTGTACTAACAACCTAACTAATCATGTTAAAGTAAGCCCTACTGAAATCTTAGAAATATTTTATTAATGACCGTTTTTCTTTGTCTTCTCCGCAGCTATGAGCAATGATGATTATGTTGATAATGATTTAGACCAGCCACAGGTTGCAATATCTGAACCCCATGATTGCACAGCAACGTCCAACCACGAAACGAGACAAGCAGTGACTCTGCAGCCCGATATCCAGCACCCAGGCCCATCACAACTACCAGACATGCCCTTCATGACTTGACCTTCTAACGATGAATCTGTCGAGACGCCAGATGTGTCAGGAGAAGCCGTGTTGGATATTATTCTACCCCACTTCTATTGCACAATATAAAAAGGCGAACAATCAAGCATTGGTACTCATTCTTTCGCGAACCGTCATACCGTGCGGACGTTATTCTGTAGTTTTTAGTTTGTAATAATATTCTTGTATAAGTAATTGTTTTAGTGTCAGTAAAATTGTTTTTTTTAAGTTATTTTGTTAGTGGTCTATAATAATATTATATTATTTGACGGGCTTCGTGGTGGAGTGGTAATGGACTGCCGATCACGAGGTCTCGGGTTCGATTCCCGGTTGGGACAATCATTTGTGTGATATCCATAAATGTCATACAAATGTTTATACTGCGTCTGGGTGCTTTCTATGTATTATAAGGACTATTATTTGGATTCGCGACTTTGACGTCTGGGCGACTGTTTGTCTGTGGCTATAATATTTGCTTTTAAATAGTTTTTCTTAATCTTTTAATGTTGATTTGCATTTAAAAAGTAATAGAAACCTACAAATAATATCTGAAAGTGAAGTGACTACAAATAATTACGTATAATCTAAGATAAACGGTGTTAAATGTGAGTTGTGTTTAAGTGCAATTATATATCTACCCACCTTTACAATATTTATCAGTTGATTTACCAAATTCACAAAAAAATATCTTTTACTTAGGTATAATCACAAGACTAAGTAGTTATGGCTAAATGCAATGTTTGCGGCAAGTTTCTGTCTAAATCAGATTGTTTAAGGTGTACTAAGTGTAAAGCCATTTTTGATAAGGCATGCGCCAATCTTGCACCTAAAGCTTTGGTTACTTCTACCTGGCAATGTCCTCAGTGTACTAAGACAATTGCAAGTAGTAACAATTCTAATATACCTGTCAGAGGTCCTTCTCGATTCTGCCAATGAAAGTGATAACGACCAAACGGCTGTGAAGTGCTTGCGTTGTTTTTAGTGTCTTTCGGACCGTTTTTCGTTATTTTTTCTATCCAGATTGGTTTATTTGTGTTGTGTGTATGGTGTTGGTTATAATAAATAAATAAATATAAATAAATATTCATGGACATTTCACACAACGTCCTCTGGTCCCAAGCTAAGCTTATATGCTTGTGTTATGGGTACCAGAATACGGATATAATACATAAACTACTTTTATTTTGTAAATACATACTTATAATACATAGTAAACACCCAGACGCAGTACAAACATTTGTATGACATTTAAAAACATCACACATTGATTGTCCTGACCGGGAATCGAACCCGAGACCTCATGATCGGCAGTCCGTTATATAAACCACTACACCACGAGGCCCGTCGTGTGGTAAGTTATATTTATTAGTATAAACTTTCCTTTGGGTTTTCACCGAGTGTTTGAGGTTAACTTCAAGCATGCCGGATGAAGACCTTGTAACTCCACCCCCAGTGCCTGATCCCCCGGACCCTATGATTACCGACGTTCCTCCCTCGACTACTAATCTAAAAAGACGTTTAGATGCAACCGAACAGACACCAGCCAAAAAGCTAATAACTTCACCCGAGCTGGCTTCTGCCGCCATACAGACAGTTTACACCCACCCCTCTTATGTCATCGGAGCAATTAACTCGTATTCTGCGGATGATAGTGGACCCTACATCGTTCACGTCGCGCGTAGTACTCCTGACCCCTCAGCAGGTACCTCCATCCACCCAATGAAATTTGGAGTTCCTTGCCACACACAAGATTAAAAACGTTTGTAACGATGGTGTAAAGAAAATCGGACGCAATAAGATCTCCGTAGAGTTTACCAATGCCAATGACGCTAATTCTTTCACTATCTCCCCAATACTTCCCATGTGTAAATATACTGCAATTATACCGACATACAACGTAACTAGGATGGGTTTAGTCCGGCAAGTCCCTGCAGATCTTTCTATGGATGAGTTTGTGAAAGACCTTATTCTGCCGCCTGGTTATGGTAAGGTGATAAAAGCACGCAGGATAAATAGAAAGAAAGTAGAAGACGGTAACTTAACATGGCTACCTACCCAATCTGTTGTACTTACTTTCCTCGGTCAAACCCTCCCCAGTAGAATCTTTTTATATTACACTTCGCTCCCAGTTGAAGTATACTTATACCCCACTATCCAGTGTCATGCATGCTGTAGATTCGGTCATACAAAGGGTCAGTGTAGATCGAAGGTAAGGTGTTTCCGCTGCTCTCAAGAACACACTGGGGATACCTGCGAGGTATCAGAAGCGAATGCCTCTTGTATTTATTGCCATGGTCGTCATTTTTCTACTAGCCGCAATTGCCCTGAGCAAGAGAGGCAAAAATCAATAAAAATGTATATGGCACATCACTGTGTGTCATATGAAGAAGCTAGTACCCACTTCCCTCCTTCTGCTAGATCTTACTCAGAAGTTGCCCAAGAAATGACTTCCATATTAGCCCCATCTTCCTCACCAAACACCCAACCTTTTTTAGTGCACCCACGTCCTCAATCTTCCCTTCCTTCCCGTTCCTCTGTCAAGACCGTTTATGCTAACCTCCGTCCTAGACCCCCGCCTAGCGGCAAAACCTATGACAAAATCTCCTATAGTGAAATAACATCTACGCCTAGATCGTCGCTACCAAATGGCGCTGCCCTAGGCAATAGCCTCCCTACTTCCCACAATGAGTCCCTTTTTGAAACCCTTTTATCTCTCCTTATTGATCTCATTAGTAGTAACCCTCATTCCTTACCGACCAACGCTGCCTCGAAACTTAACCACCTTTACTCCCTCTCTCTTCAACATGGATCCAGTCCGCCTTCTGCAGTGGAACAGTCGTAGCATCCAAAATAAAAAACACGAAATTGTATACCTAATTTCAAAATATCATCGATCAGTCATTGCCATCTCGGAGACGTGGTTGAGATCAGGATCCCATTTCAGGGTTCCTGGTTTCTGCTGTGTCCGGGATGACGGGGCTGATGGTTACGCCGGGAGTGCCTTATTGATAAGGCGTTCCCTCCCCTTCTCTCAAATCTCTTTACCACCCTGCCCCCCCGGCATCAACATTGTTGGTGTCATTGCCATCAACATCTCCTTTATATCCATCTACATCCCCCACCCTAATTCCCGTCTAATTCCTGACCTACTCCATCTTCTTTCATCTATTCCCCCGCCCGTCGTCCTTATGGGTGATTTTAATGCCCACAATAACATCTGGGGCCACAGCCACTCCAACCTGTTCGGACATTCTTTACAAGATATCTTCGATGATATCAATTTGTGCCTGTTAAATGATGGCTCACCTACGCGTAGAGTCCTTCCCTCCCAAGATCCTCGAAGTGCTGTCGACCTCTCACTCTGTTCTCCTTCCTTATCCCCATTTACTACCTGGAACCAGAAGGTAGTAAATACTATAATAAGAACTAATATAATAAGATAATGATAAGATACTATAATAAGATAATGGTCACTGCCGAAGTGACCATTATCCTATTCTAATGTCTATTTTCCCCTCTAACGGGGTGCCGCCTATCTATCCTCAAAGCCTATCATTTAAATATAGGTAACCTTTCCAAAGCAGATTGGGACTAGTGATGTGAACCGGTTTCATAAAAACCTTTAATAAACCGGTTTTTGTGAAAACCGATAAGCACCGATTCTGATTCAAAAACCGGCAACAATCACAATGTCTTCGATATTATGTATCCGAACATGAGTCTGTTCCGTATAAATGTTGTCTATGGTAGGGGAATCACCCGAAATCCTGTTTAATATGCGACTAACTTCATTATACTAAAACATTTCAGTTCTGCCCGCGAATTCTTTGGAATTTACAGATTAGTTGCTGATTAGTTAGTAGAAAAATAACAAACACTTGGAGCCATTAAATATAATAGCGCTCAAGTATTTGTCCATACCAGCGACATCGGTACCTTCGGAGAGGATGTTCTCTAAATCAGGATATGTATTATCCTCTAGAAGGAGCAGGCTACAAGCAGATGCTGTGGATCAAATTTGTTTCATAAATCAGAACTACGATTTGTTAGAAACAGGCAAAGTATAAATTTCCTGGTAGTTTCCTGCGTGTTCGATGACAATTTTGTTTGATTATATTTGTACCTAATTAAGAAAAATGAATAATATGCCTAATTATTAAAAAAAACCTAAAATAATTAAAAACAAGTATTTATTTTAGAAAAAACCTAAGATAACCTTAAAAACCGGTTTTTGTAAATAACTAATCGGTATATACCGGTGTTAAAAATTGTAATCGGTTCACATCACTAATTGGGACTCTTATTCAGAATCTCTAGATCTGAAACTTGTTTCCCTTCCCCCAGTCACTACTGATTCCTGTCTCGATACTTATTCTTCATTTATTGACAGCATAGTCTCTTGTGCAGACCTTCACGTTCCTGCTAAAAACCCTAGACGTGACTTCAGAGCCTCACCTCCATGGTGGGACTCTGAATGCACTATAGCGGTGAGGGAACGAAAGGAGGCGGAGAGGCTGTACTGTCAATCAATGACTCCTGAAAATTTTCTGAATTATAAACATTTGGCAGCCAAATTTAAAAAATTAGTTAAAAAGAAAAAACGTATAGGATGGACAGATTTTTGCGAAGCCTTATCGCCGCGGACTCCTTCGTCACTTATCTGGAAACAGATAAGACGTTTTAGAGGTTCTCGTAACGTCGAAAACATTCCTACGAACGCCTCATCAGCATGTTTAGAAGCCTTCTCTGTCAAACTTGCTCCCCCCTCTGTTCCCCACTGGACCTCCCTCCCAATAGACTCTTCTATTCTTCCATCCTCTCACTGCTTTGACAACCCCCTTTCCTCCCAAGAACTCTCTCTAGGTATTGATGGACTAAAAGACTCTACTCCAGGAATAGACGGTATACCTTATTCATTCCTCAAAAACTCCTCTAGTGAATACAAAGCCATTTTCCTATCTTTAGTAAATTCTTTTCTTGACTCCGGTAGTATCCCCATTCAATGGAAATCACAACTAATTATACCGATACTTAAACCCGGTAAGGATCCTTCTGAGCCAAACAGTTATCGGCCAATTGCCCTATCTGCAACAATGGGAAAAGTCATGGAACACTTGATAAAGCAACGCCTTGAGTGGTTAGTTGAACACAATTCTCATCTTGCGAAATCGCAATTTGGGTTTAGAAAGGGCAGAAGCGCGATGGACAACCTAAGCCTTTTAAGCACTGATATCCAAATAGCGTGTCATAAGAAACAGTTTTTGGTTGGGGTTTTTCTAGACATTTCGGCTGCTTATGACAACGTCGAACTTCCTATTCTCAGGAGGAAACTCACTCAGCTGAGAATATCAGAGAAGTTGATTCGTATAATCCACAACCTCTTCGTGGAAAGATCTGTCATCGTCGAAACCCAATCTGGCTACCTACCCGCCCGTACTGTCCGGAAAGGCCTTCCACAAGGTTCTGTTTTAAGTCCCCTTCTTTATAGTTTGTATACGTATGATCTTGAACACTCGATCCTGCCTTTTTGTGAAGTCCTCCAGTATGCAGATGATCTGGTCATATATATATCATCCCCATCCATAGACGAAGCCACCAGCCGATTGAACACGGCTTTAGCATACCTTAGCGACTGGTTGGAAGACCATGGCCTGTCTCTCTCCCCATCTAAAAGTTCTACAGTGGTGTTCACAAATAAGAGAACTATCCCCCCCATTTCGATCCATATTAAAAACGAACCCATCCCCCAAACCGACGCTGTAAAGTTTCTTGGTGTTACCTTGGACTCCAGGATGACAGGTTCACCCCATTGTAACGCAATTTCACAGAAATGTGAAAAAAACATAAATATTCTTCGCTCTCTTTCGGGAGTATGGTGGGGCTCCCATCCCTACACCCAAAAACTACTGTATAACGCCATAATACGTAGCTACCTTGATTATGGTTCCCCCCTCTTTAACTCGTTCAATAAATCCAGCCTACAGTTGTTAGAAAAAATCCAATTCAAATGCCTGCGTATAATTCTTGGGGCAATGAAATCTTCTCCCACAAATGCTATGCAGGTGGAATGTGGTGAGCCCCCCCTGGAATTACGCAGGCAGTTCCAATCCGACAAATTCCTCTTTAAAATCATTCAATATCTAGATCATCCCCTTCTTCCGAAACTAAGCCACCTTTTAGATATACTTCAAAATTCAAATAAAATCCCATGTCTACTCCGTAGCTTTAAATTTCTCTCCCAACTTCAAAACCCGGTAGTTCGATATTTAATGTACCCACTATATCTCAGTTCTTATGACTCATTACTTTTTAAACCTAATATTCTTCTACATATTGGTATTGGTAAAGACTGCGTTGAAGGTCGTATAATGTTTACTGATTTTGTTGATAGATGCTTCCGTGGATGGCACTTAATTTTTACCGATGCCTCAAAATCGGCAGATAATGTAGTAGGTGCAGCTGTGTGGATTCCCTCATCTAAGCTCTCCCTCTTATTCAAGTGTCCCCCCACTACTTCAGTATTTACTGCTGAAGCTGTAGCTATATTGGAAGCCATTCTTTTCGTCAAATCCCATTGTTTAGGTAACTCTGTAATTTTCACCGACTCTTTGAGCTGTCTCCAAGCAATCCTTTCCAACCCCTTTCGCTCTTCATCCCGTTTCCCTCTTATCTTAAAAATCAAAGAGGCTCTCCTTGAGTGTCATAATATGAATATCAACATAGTATTAGCGTGGATCCCCGGTCACACTGGAATACCAGGAAATGAAACCGCAGACGCTTGCGCCAAATCAGCTGTCCATTATGGCACTTTAGACCACTTTCAAAACTTTTCCCATGACCTTGTTCTTCTCGCTAATTCTTTGCTATCCAAATCATGGAACTCTAATTGGAAAACTTCAAAATTGGCTAAAGGCAAACACTATGCTGACATCCAACCTGACATCCCACAGAAACCATGGTTCTTTAAGTTCCGTAAAGCAGACAAGACTACCACTTCAACTATCTGTCGTCTAAGGTTAGGTCACTCCTGTACACCGGTTGTCCTCACCAAGCTAAGGATCAGGAGTACTGCTTTATGTGAATGCGGTCTAGATGACGGTGATGAGAATCATATTTTTTTCTCTTGCTCCAATTTGCTCCAATCCCTGTATGACATCCTCCCTCCAGAAATCCCTCGTCCTACCTCCATCAAATGTCTCCTTCCTCTAATATTTGAACCCCCTTTTAATAAATTATATTGTAAATTTATAAACGGTAATAATATTAGGCTGTAAAATATTTATGTAATTCTATCATACTAATCTACTAACCAATAATGTGCTTGTCTTACTAACCCACTAACTTTGTGCTGTCTTTTATGTTTTTTTGTAGATAAACCATCCTGGTTGAAGAACCCACCGGACCATTTAACCGGCCAAAATTTTTTTTTTTAACCGCTGTACTTCCTATAGTTTATGAAACTATCACAACCTACACTGGCGGAATCGCGAAAGTATGCAATAAACAGGTAGCGGAGCCATTAAAAAAAAGAAGAAGAAGAAGGACTTCCACACCAAATACAACCATAAAGCCGGATTGTACAAAATTTTTTGTATTTGTGGATTGTGTGAAGCAAGGGCATCTGATATTCACCTTAGTCGTGACTTTGTGGCAGACGGTTTTAAAAATATTGGTGAACAACCTAGTGTGGTTCATAGCGAATTGCAACTAATTCGAGCTTAGATGGAGGTTTTTAATACTTCCCTGAAAGCCTGCACTGATCGTGTGGACGCTCTAGAGTTAAGGGTGACTGCTTTGGAAAGGGAGCCAAGCGGTCCCTCTGCGGGGGATTCCAGAGTTGACCAGATCGACGAAGACCTGAGACTGGAGCTGAATAACCGAGACCAACAACTCCTTGCTAATGATCTTGTGATTGGTAACCTACCTGAGATGAATGAAGAGAGGCCACTACACCTAGTAAATTTCATCGCTACCAAATTGGGAGTCCAAATCGACGAGAGGGACATAGTAAATGCTGAGCGTGTAGATGGCCGTCACATCAACGCGACAAGTGTGGAGGCGGCGGAGCACCGAACGCGCCCCCTCGTGGTGCGTTTCGTGAGGCGCCAACTGCGCGACGAACTGCTCCGTGGCGCGCGAGTTCATCCGGTTGCATGTAAATAGAAATGGACTCACTCATAGTTCTGTCTAACTTGTAGATTATTAGTTTATACGTACTTTATTTTATTTTTGATTTTTCGAAGTGCAAACAACTACATACTTATTGCCTGTTTCTTTTCAATAAGCAACATGTACTTGGTTTTGTTTTGTTTTATTTTGGTCGTATATTGGTTGTTTGTTCAACTTAAGTCTTTACGGAATGTTTATTGTTTGTCTTTATCATTCTATTACCACATTACTATGTTCGATTGCTACAAAAAACTAAATACTTTAGCAAATTGCAGCTGCATCATACATTAGTCACTTAATTTTAATTTCAACATTACTACACTACATATTTAATTTATATTTATAAAATCATATATTACACTACTCACACACTAATATTAAATTAAATATCTAATTATGTTTTGAATATGTAGGTATTTAGCATTTTATTTTATGTATTTAGCTCTTCGCATTAAATTGTAAACAACGACCATAAACAATGTTGCGGATGCTTTATCTAGAGTATGTATAACATCGGATGAGTTAAAAAATATGCAAGAGCATGTTGCGGCCGTAATGACTAGAGCTCAGAAGCGGAGAATAAATGACAAGTGTAGTAGTAATGACATGAATGTGAACACGGATCTTAGTAAATCCATTGACAAAAGGCCTGATCACCCTAGAGTTGTGGATATATTAAGAAAGCCATCTGACTCTATAGAGATGTGTTTAATTAAGGGTAGTGAGTTAAAAAGGTTCAGAAACAATAATATGATAACATTGGAGTTTGAATGTTTTGCTTATAATGCAAATAAAAAGATACTTTATATAAATCTTGATTTCAAGGCACATTTTTCGCGAGCCGAATTTGTGCAGAAATTACACGATTTTTGTGAAAAGATAGCTATCGATGAACTTTGTATAATTAAAAGAGACGATAATGTTGATTTTATAAAGAATATTTGCGATGAGATAATGACTCAAACAAATTGGTCCGGACCACGAATATGTATTTTAAGAGGCGTGAAGAGAATTGACAGTGACAATGACAAACTTATTATTATGAACGATTTCCACCTACTTCCTACCAGTGGGCATGCTGGAGTACGTAGGATGGTAAATACTATTAAAAAACGATATTATTGGCCAAATATCCATAAGGACGTGCAAGATTTTGTTAAGAAATGTACGAAATGTCAGAAATCGAAATATTTTCGATACATAAAAGAACCAATGGAAATTACCACCACGGCATTTGATAAAATTTATTTAGACTTAGTAGGACCTTTAGATAAATACATAGATAGTAACCGTTATATATTGACCATACAATGTGAGTTAACAAAGTATGTCGAGGCTATACCTATTAAAAATAAAGAAACCGTGTCCGTTGCAGATGCATTTGTTAAACAATTTATTCTAAGGTTTGGTATACCGGCAGCAATAGCTACAGATCGTGGAAGTGAATTTATTTCTTCGACTATGGTACAGGTTTGTAAAATTTTAAATATAGAAAAACTGTCCTCTACAGCCTACCATCACCAGTCTCTTGGGGCTCTAGAAAATACACATAAATCTTTGGGTTCATTCCTACGAATCCAATGTGAAAATCACACAGATGCTTGGAGTTATTGGCTACCATTTTGGTGTTTTAGTTTTAACAACACAGTCCATTGCGAAACAAAGTATACGCCATATGAATTAGTTTTTGGTAAACTTTGTAGAGTACCTAGTATAATTTCGGATACCGTAGAAACTTTATACAATAGTGATAATTATACATTATTATTAAAATATAAATTACAGTTAGCACAATCTGATGCCAAGAAAAACTTATTAATTAACAAACAAAAACGTAAAGAGTCATAATAGATCTGTTAATTCTATAAAGTATGTAAACGGTGATTTAATATTATTAAAAAATGAGACAGGCAGTAAATTAGATGCACTGTATGAAGGTCCCTATGAAATAATTGAAGATTTAGGATCTAATGTTAGAATAAGTAAAACTAATAAAGTAGAGTTAATACATAAGACTAGGCCATATTGTCAGTAGATTAATTGAAATCGGTTAGGTATTATTTTGTTAAAAAAAAAAAGTTGAAATAAGAACTTATTATATTGTAATTGGTTTAGATGTTTTGAATTAGCTAATTTAGTTAATTTAGAAAATTTTTTTTTTTCAATCGCCCCCGGATTCGTATTGTAGTGTATAAGTTCACTAAGTTTTAGTCCTAAGTATGCATACTCCTTTTAATATAATTACTGCTGAATGCACATTTTACCTTTTAAGCTCATGTTCATTATATAAATTAGACAGTTAATAAAGAGCCGTCAACCGATACAGTTGTCTTTTTAATCTCCATATAATCCCAACATCACAACGTTGTGGGAATGTTCATGAATATTTATTCATTTATTTATTAATTCACTAGCTGATGCCCGCTACTCCGTACGCGTGGAATTTTAGATGCCTATATATTTTATCACCGTTTAAACCTTTCCTGGACTTTCACGAATATTTCAAGACCAAAATCATCAAAATCGGCCCAGCCGTTCTCGAGTTTTAGCGAGACTAACGAACAGCAATTGATTTTTATATATAAGACTAGTTGATGCCCGCTACTCCGTACGCGTGGAATTTTAGGAACCGTTTAAACCTTCCCTGGACTTTCATGAATATTTCAAGACCAAAATCACTAAAATCGGCCTAGCCGTTCGCGAGTTTTAGCGAGACTAACGAACAGCAATTGATTTTTATATATAAGATTTATATAATATATATTCGTATACATATACCACACACATAATATATAACTCTTTCATGTATCTATCGTAGAAGACTTGATTAAAATAGTTTACATAAGGATTTTTACAGTTTTAACTTAGCTTTCAAAATTATGAAGTAAGTCGTGATGAGCCTGAAATGGTGACCCGTTGAATATTCATAAAAGGATCCTTCCAAACCAGTTACACGTGTCGTAAGCCACGGCTCAATCTCATTGTAGTCTAATAGAATGTTGTAGTTAACGTAGTTAAACTACGTTAACTACAACATTCTATTAACTACGATGAGATGTAACAGGTCCAGTATAACAGGGTCTTTAGATAGATGACTGTTCTGTCTGTAAATACAGGTAATTTCTGTGATATGTTTTTTTCGATATATACGTTTTTATAATAAACTCCCTAATCATGTAAGAGAAATAAACATTCTAAATTTAAAAAAATCATTAAAACTAAATTATGTAAAATTCTCCATGTGGAGACCGATTAAGAATACAAGTGTCACCACCCCATCTCCTCCCAAGGGTGCTGTAAAAGTCAGCTAAGGGATATTGCACACAGATAACACGGTCTGTAAGAGACGGAAACTCGAAAATAAACCCTGTGCCAACACGCCTGGTCAGCGCGGCACAGTAGACCATAATCCCTCCAAAGTGGAGGAGGCCCGTGCCCAACAGTGGGACGTAAATGGGCTGGAGAGAGAGAGATGTAAAATGGCGTATTATAAAATTTCTGATTATATTAAAGATGATAAAGCTTGGGAGTAAGTTGCTCTGGAGCAATACATATTCTATATTGTAAAGTTTTATTAGCATTGTAAGTATAATTGACATTTAATTTAAAAAATATTGATTTAATTAAAAGCTCTGCTGAGTTTCTTACGCCAGTTCTTCTCAGCAGATTGCGTCCTGAACCAGTGCAGTGGTAGGGGAAAAATGTTTAGATCTGTCATAAGCACATAATTTTTTGTCTACAAACATTATGTCAACACAGGGGCGTGCGCTCCATAAAGGCAGAAAAGCATTGCTTTACTTGCCATTCACAAATATTTTGATAAAACGTTCGTATGTTTTAGATGACTTTATTCATTTGTTTACTATTAATTAAACAAAATATTATAACTTAAAAACGCCTAATAATTCATAAATAGCACCAATATGTGCTTGCAAATTGGTGCTTTTTGCCAGGCGTTTGGCGAAGGAATAATATTGGTCACACGGACGAAAGTAAGCTCGACACCTGCCATGAGTTCATATGTGTGTAGAAATTTTGGTGTCCGTGCACAGTTTACAAACGCACACAGGCTTGCATATTGAAGACGCCTTGTACCGTAACTCCTGCCGCATGCTTTGGGGATCGGATGTTTCCGCGAGTATTCGGCGTTCGTTCGTTGCCTTCGGATTATCCGAATAAAAATAAAATGTCGGAAGTCTAATAAATCACGTATGCATTTTTGTTTAGTAAGGTTTTCTCTATTTAAATAGCCGAAATATTTTGGTTCGACGGAGGCCATTTTATTTTTTCGTGTGATTCATTGAACTGTTTAATATTGAGTTTCTATAATTTAATAATTGTATGGATTTTCGTTTGTTGATTTTAAAATGTTATTTGATTGTGAAATGTGTGTTGATAGTGTGTGTTTGTTAAAAATTTAAAAATAACAAGTTCTCACAATTGTCATTCAGTGGAAAGATTCTGTGTACCCGTGTTACGACAACTAAGCCAGCAAAAAGGTAATGTAACTCGAAAATTTCATGTTAAAAGTTATGAAACGTATGTACATACGTACATGTACGTATGTATGTACGTACGTAGTTATTGTTTAGTAATTCTAGTACAGTGTGGACTGATTCGGGATATTCAGATTTAAATTTGTTCTGTTGGCATGGTTTCCGACTTAGATCCGTCGCGTGGCTATGCTAAAAATCTATAAAAGAAAAAGTTTTTGTGACTGAGTACTGCTCCGCATACCCAGTGTCATATTCCTGTGCACGCCACTGTGTCAACATGATTACATAATCTTTCATTTCATACCGTGATGACAGTAATTTTTGCAATCCACAAACGTCATTTTTAAACACATTGATACAAGTATGGCATTTAAAATGAAGATCTGTTTTATTACACCATATTCAATTGACATCATTGACAGTGTGTAGTGTGAATGCCGTCACGAACAAAGAAAACAAATATGACCAAATGCAAATTATTTGGTTGTTCTAGTGTATCAGAACGGATTAAATAATGCCACAACAGGATTTTACAAGTAATTATATGTCAAATAATTCATTTTTACCAAAAAATAAAAGGTGTGCATGTAAGTGTTTCTAAGTTTTTGAACTAACCAAATTATTTGAAATACGAATATTTTGCTAAACAACAACACGTCAATGTTATCTGAACTTTCTTTTTATAAAAACAGTGTATTATAGAATAACAATTATTATTCAAGTGAGACTTGTGTAGTATGTTTATATTGTGCTTAAATCTAGACATACCTTTATGTAAACTGTTCAAGTCCAATCGGTGTAACACAATCTTAACAGTTTTGGTACATAAATCATGAACATTTACTGATGAGATGCTGTGATTAGATTTAGAAATATCACTCTCTAGAGGATCATGTCCTAAACAAGAATTATCTGAAGCTGAGTCAGTTTGTACTTCTGTAGTCTGGATGCTGTAGTCTAACTCATCATCTTCTGAACTTACATGTTCACATTTCATATATTCTTGTTTTATTAACAGATTACACATTCCTTGATCTTCAACATTTGGGATGCTGTCATCATCTTCTAAAGTGACATCTTCACATTTGATATGTTGTTGTTGTATTAATTGAGTGCACATTCCTTGTTCTACAATATTATCTTCCAGATCTGTAAGATAGTTTAATTAAATGAAGTACAAACATAAGCAGCTGGTTCAGTTTGAAGATAAAACAAACACTACACTATACCTCCAACATGTTCCTCATCTAGTTGGTCACCTGTCATTGGTGAAGGATCAGGTTTAGGTTGCAGTTCCCTGTGAACCACCGCGCCCAAACTCGTAGGCGTGAGTGACACTTTACATAGATTTCTCAAAACTCGTATTGGCTTCACATCAAACTGAAACATAAACCTGTATTATGAACCTGCTCCTATATTTATATATTCACCACAGATACATCCGTATAGAGAAACACAGTTAACAGTTAGATCTTACATCGTCATTGTCCAACAAGTGAGTGAACAGCTCCTCACTGTGAAGACAGGCGCTCCTCAGCTGGAGGCAGTTGCGAAGTCTCGCGCAGCACACGTAGCACGCATCTACTGGTCTTCTGTCTCTTGTTTCCAACTGACAACAATAATAAATATATCTGGTATGGGAACAACGTAAAATATAACAAACTTGTTACAAGTACACATACCAACTTGCCAGTCAGTAACTCGTATATTTCTTGTAAGTCAGTGTTAACTAGACAATGCATATGCACATCTTTGATCAAACAAATTCTACATATTGATAACTGCTCCATTATTTAAGATAAAATTACAAAATTGTAATCTAATAAGTTATATTTTACAACGGCGTGGCGAGGTACTTTTTTTCCTTATTCTACCTCAGATGTCAGAATTATTTCCCCTCAAAACGCGTAGGCAATTTTATATGAAAATGACACGTAGAAATTAATAAAATTGCTCAGAAAACCTAGTTTCCACCTATTTATCATCGTTACAATATGCTATAACATCATCATGCTATCACATAATTATCGTATCAATTTTATTTTGCTATTATAATTTATGTCACCCATATTTGGTTATCACACAAAAAAAAACTACCATCTACTATCATCTGCTACGGCTGGCAACAAATCTAAGCTAATAAACTTTAAATGTATCACTGGAAAAAGCGCGGGAAACCTTAAACTTGCCGGGCGCGTCAAAATTTTGAAAAATAATTTTAATTTATATAGTGATCAGTTGTGATTGTTTTTTGTAAATAATTAGTCATTTAACTTATTTGTGTAGATTGTGTATATATTTAGGGTAAATTTTTCTGTTTTCTTTAAAAATGAATGAGCCCCCTGATAAGTCAGGGGGCTTTGTTCCCCAGCCATCTAATTTCATTACTATTGCTTCAAATGAGTCTGGCATGGACACCGATGGCTCAGTATTGTTTTCAAGTAATTCTTCTTCAGCGCTCAAGCGTAGTCAAGGTAAGGATGTGCAGACACTGCAACAAACGTAGGCGTAAGGGTATAAACTCAACAGATTATAAAGATGGTTGTACTTGTACTTGTGTTACGACGGACTCCACGAAGTATAGATACAAGGAGTCCGAACGTAATGTTGAACGAATGGTCTCAATTTAAGGGACAGATTTTTGCCGGTAGAGTGCGCCATTTTTCAAGAAGTACTCGTTTGAACTATTGACACTTGTGGAAAAAAATATTCTGAGAAACGTGGATATAAATATAAGTTTTAGGAAATTTTTCGAGTGCTTTAAACCCAACAATACAGAGAAGGTCAAGAGATATTCTGATATTCTATACTAGCATCGGTACGTCCTGAATACTTGCGCAGCCAGTGGCAGAAAATAGAACTATGATCTGGGTTGATTATTGTGTACACGAAATATTATGGAAAAGCCTATACCGTTCGGACTCCTTGTATCTATACTTCGTGGACGGACTCCATAAAAGAAAAAGTAATTATCCATGCTCCTATTGAAAACACAATTTCTAATGTAAATAGTACTATAACGACGGAAAAAGAAAGGAAACACTTAATTCGTATCAGCCATATTTATTAATGTCACAGAATAGATAGAAGATACTACGTATCAGAAGGGAAACTTAGAAGAACGGGTAAATTATAGAGGAGGGGTATTTTGCATTCTGACAACTGTCATTTGACTGTCATTTGATTGTCATGCTTGACTGCTCAACTGTCAACCTTCTGTCAACTGAGTACAGCCGTAAAAATTAAGCCATGTTAGATATTAATCACATGCTTAGACCACATGTTATAGCTATGTAGCCACATATTTTACACAATAGATAATAATTTAGATGCAAAAATAAAATTACAACTATGTGGTTACCGAATTATTTTATTGTAAATGACAAAACAGAATGAACATATCTACGAAAATACACTTATAAATATAAATATGATATAGGTACACTTATTATCAAGGTCAGAGCAAGCCAATATACTTTTAAAAACTAAACAATATGTATTGCCCCAGAACTACTTACTCCAAAGATTTATTTTATTATCATTAACATAGTCGAGTTACATGCATTACAAGATTGTGCGTATGCCTCGTGTTAACAAATGGCGGACGATTATTTAAAATAACAATTTTATTTTTTATAACGTACAATAAATTTTCGTCTCTCACAGAGGATGTTATACGAGTATGTGTACAATATTCCTTAGCTAACTTTTACAGCACCCTAGGAACAAAAAGCACAAAGACACTTGCATTCTTCACTATACGGACAACAGAAACAGAATTTACAACAGTAAATTGTTAATTTTAAAATTACCTAGCTGACTTAATAAATTAAATTAAAGCAGAAAACCCGGGTAGGTACTAACTGACACCCTGAATAGCCGATGGGCCTTGAGATTCATAACTAGTAGCAAATGCGTCGGTCTCAATTTCCTCTTTTAAGAATAAAGTAGAATATGAGAATTCCCAGCGTCGTAACAAATCGTAGTTCAAAGTGTTTGTTACACACATATGACGATCTTACTTGATCTTCCGAAAGGCCCTTCAAAAGAGCAGAGTCAATACTCTAAATACACTTCTTGGTGACTGTTTCTCGAATCGGAAATTGGTGCAGAGCCACATTCTTTCGCTTGCTTTTGCATTTAGGAATACAGCATGTCGTCTTCATGATAAAACATATACGGAATATTGCAGTTTTGATGAGAGAAGATATGCTCGCAGAATATACTCCTGATACATTCAACTTATAACTAAAATTATAATTAAAAATAAGATGTAAAAAATTGCTAAGAAAATATTAATTATAATAATTAATTATTATTATTTATTATTAATTCTTTACACGAAATATTATGGAAAAGCCTATACCGTTCGGACTCCTTGTATCTATACTTCGTGGGCACATGTTATAGGTATCTAGCCTCCACACACGAATACACACACACACACATACACACTTTCATGCATGTTTATTTAAAAATAAGGTCAAAGGCACATAATTATTGTCTTGTTACTTTTATTATGTATGTTAACTTTGCCAAAGGTAATTTTGCATGCTAGAATACAGGTGTATAACCTAGCCTAGCTGTCATTAATCATATGTACTAAGTTTTGTTTAGGTCATATTATATCATGTGTTTATTACTGCCGTTTTGTATACTATAAGTTGAATAAAGAATTTCTTTATCTATTCTTTATTTAAACTCATTATAAAATTACATTTTTAAATATAAAATTACAAAATAAAAATACATTTAAAAATATAAAATTACGCGGAGGCCCATCGGTGTCGGGTACAGGAACCAAGCCACCGGTGGTTAGGGCCCCAGAGAAAGGAACCTCCTCACAATGCGTGCCGTGCCGAGGAGTGCCGCCTTCTGCACCAGGCCCTTGATCCAACCGTTCAACGCAAGTTTCTTTAGGTGGTGGTCGAAACTTTTGGCTATTAATCCGTTTACCGAAACAACTATCGGCACAATGACAGCCGAGTGTAGACAATCGCGTGGGCTAAGTCCAAATATTTTTCCTGTTTGTCTTTTTCAGCTTTCACGAGATTATCGTCATGAGGAACTGTGATATCGACTATCATTGCGAGGCGCTCTGATCAATCTATCACCACGATATCAGGTCTGTTAGCAACAACAGTCCTGTCCGTGATGATAGATCGATCCCAATACAGTGTGACACGACCATTTTCCAAAACCGGATCAGGTTCAATCTGTAGTACGGTACCCATACGCTCACAAGTCCGTATCGCAGAGCAATTTGTTGGTGTATTATCCTGGCCACTTGGTTATGCCTATGCAAGTACTCGCCGTTAGCAAGACGTGAACAGCCGGAAACGATATGTCTGAGGGATTCACCAGGGCGATGACAAGCCCGACATATATCTACTGTACCATCCCTCAGAATATATTTCCGGTAGTTATTCGTCTTAATAACTTCGTCAGTAATTGCACAAACAAAACCTTCGGTTTCCCCAAAAAGGTTGCCGAAACGTAGCCAGGACACGGATGACGAGAAGTCTACTTCTGGCCCATGAAGAGCCTTGTAGAACCTGCCGTGCAGTTCTTTGCTCTGCCATACAGACTCGCGATCGCCAGTGGTAAGCACTACAGGTTTGACCCAGTTCTCTTTTGCTAAGGCAAGCGGGGTAAGGCTCGGATCCACCACTACTACATCTCGATGCATACCATCATTTCCATGCAGAAAATATTCTCTGAGGCTGCACACCTCGCGATTATGGAGGGTCTTGGCATTAAGGAATCCTCGACCCCCACATTTTCGCGGGATGTACAACCTCATCACAGAAGAACGAGGGTGATGCATTCGAAATGCAGTGAGCAGTGTCCGAACCTTTCTATCCAGGGCATCAAGATCAGTTTGAGTCCATTTGAGTATGCCAAAGGAGTACATCAACAGCGGCATGACCCAGCCATTGTAGGCGCGAACCTTATTGGCACCCGATAAAAGGCTGTTTAAAACCTTCTTCAGGCGGCCAAAAAAGCGCTCCCGCAATGACCGTTTCATTTCCACTTCGCTGATGCACAAAGCCTGTGACATACCCAAATACTTATATGTGTCCGTTGCAAGAAGTGGTCTGATCTGACTGGAATCAGAGAGTTGAATTCCCTCTGATTCCAGTATCCTTCCCCGCTTTACATACATAGCTGCACATTTGTCCATGCCAAACTGCATCCTAATAGAATTACTAAAGCTTTCAGTTACTCTCAGTAACTCTGTTAACTGCAGTTTATATGGTGCAAATAATTTCAAATCATCCATGTAAAGGAGGTGAGATATTGTCAGACCACCTCTTCGCAACCTAAACCCTAGCCCTGAACGCTCCAGTAACGTACTTAGAGGGTTCAGTGCTAGGCAGAACCAAAGGGGACTCAAACTATCACCCTGAAATATACCCCGCTTAATCCATATTGGTTCGCCACAGCCTCGACTCTGTCCACATGCCGGATATACAAGAACAGCCTTCCACCGCTCCATACATGACTTTAAGAAGGCATTTATCGAGCTATCTACTTGAATAAAGAATTATTATTATTATTATTATTAAATAGCTTTTTTTTTTAATTTAGAGAGAGACTGTGCTTGTCTAATTCGTATAGGTAGATTGTTCCATAGTAATATAGCTCGCAAAGTAAAGGATTTGCTATAAAAGTTGGCACTATGCTTCGGAACATTCAATCTCAGATTTTCAGATGTTCTCAATTTATTTGCATGTGTTTCATGTCGGAACACAAAACGAGTTTTAAGATATTGGGGAGTATTAGGATTAAATAATATGTTATATAATAGCGAAAGAATATGAGTATTCCGGCGAAGGCGAATGGGAAGCCACTTGAGCTTTTTGCGCAACTTGGAGACATGATCAAATTTGCGAAGGCCAAATATAAATCTCAATAAATTCAATTTAATAAATATTTCGATAATATTTTTTTTTAATATTCATGGACATTTCATATTGAAATTAGTTTCTTATAATGGTCTAATTTTCTAAAAAATTGTTAAAAGAAGCAGGTCAAAAATTATGAACAATGCCAATTGTACCATTGTCAAATAAATAATAAAAGCTTATAAAGTCTCATAATAGTTTTCAGATTCAGATTCATTTTCTTAATTATACACTACTTTTCTTTTGTAAATACCCAGACGCAGCACAAACATTTGTATGAAGAATGTAAACATCACACAAATGATTGTCCCGCGCGGGAATCAAACCCGAGACCTCTTGATTGGCAATCCGTTACGCGAACCACTAGGTCACGAAGCCCGTCACACATCGATAGTGGAGAGTAATGGCCGTTTTCCAATTACAGCACAAGAGCGCATTATGCGGCATTATGCTCGGACGGGCCTCGTGGTTCATATAAGGGACTGCCGATTATGAGGTCTCGGGTTCGATTCCCGGTCAGGACAATTATTTGTGTGATGTTTTTAAATGTCATACAAACGTTTGTACTGCGTCTGGGTGTTTCTATGTATTATAAGTATGTATTTACAAAAGAAAAGTAGTTTATGTATTACATCTGTATTCTGGTACCCATAACACAAGCATATAAGCTTAGCTTGGGACCAGAGGACGTTGTGTGAAATGTCTATGAATATTTATTTTTTTAATGCTCAACGTTGAGTGTTCCAACTACAGCAACACTTCGCACAATCGAACACTCTCAAAAGTGATGCGTGCAATCCATACCAACTTCAGCGACAGAAAATAACAAGTGTTTTTTCTTTAAGTTGTCATTGATTGAAATTTTATTTATATATTATCATTAGTAATATTATTTATTGTTAAAAAAAATTTCAAGGCTTTCGTTTCGTCGGAGTTTTCTGGAAATAATCAAAGTTAATTCAAACTGTGTTAAAAAAATAAATATAAGTATGGATGAAGGTACAAGCAATGACTTTTTTTATATTCCACACATATAATGTAATCTCTCCAAACTTCGAACTGTTGACTATCTGTCGTCTTTATCGGGTCCTTTTGTTGACTCTTTTCAATTCTTGCCTCTTTCGGTCGATGAGATCAAACAAGCTATCCTGTCAATAAAATCTCAGGCCACAGGTTGCGATTGCATTAGCCGTCGAATGATTTCCATTCTTTTAGATGAACTTCTTTCTCCTCTCTCTCATATTTTAAACTTCTCTCTCTATTCTGGTACTTTCCCTTCTTTATGGCGCAATGCTTATGTTCGCCCATTACCAAAAATTTCAAATCCCTGTCTTCCTAATCACTATCGTCCTATCTCTATTCTTCCCTTTATTTCTAAAGTGCTTGAGTCTTGTGTCTACCAACAGCTGTCGAAATTCATACACGGTAACAACTTCTTAAGTCCATATCAATCTGGGTTTAGAGCGGGTCATAGCACAGTCTCAGCACTTCTTAAAGTATCTGGTGATATCAGGCAGGGTATTGAAAATACTTTGGTTACTGTTCTGGTGCTTATTGACTTCTCTAACGCCTTCAATGTAGTTGACCATGACATCCTTTTAGCTATTTTATCTTATTTCAACATTTCATCGGGTGCGCTAAGCTGGTTTGCTTCATACCTTCGGGGGCGTCAGCAATCTGTCCGGGTTGATGATAGATCGTCTGAATGGTGTAATTTACAGGCTGGTGTCCCGCAAGGAGGGAAACTTTCTCCTCTTCTCTTCTCTCTTTTTATCAATTTCTTAACACCTGAGCTTGGCTGTGCGTATCATTTGTACGCTGATGATCTGCAGATTTATACTCAGTCCAGGGTGGAGAACCTGTCAAGTGCTATTGATGATGTAAACCGAGACTTAAAAGCTCTACAGAATTGGGCGTCTAGGTTTGGCCTGGCAGTAAACCCAACAAAATGCCAAGCCCTTGTTTTGGGTAGCCCGTTTATGATACGTAAACTTAATTCAGAAGTATTACCCTCTATTACTTACAATGGATCAGTAATTCCCATCAATACCGACGTCAAAACCTAGGGTTACATATGGACTCTACACTGGAATGGCGAACACAAATTACGAAGATCTCACAAAAGGTTACGGGGACGCTTCGTGCCTTTTATCGGCTAAGGAATTTTTTGCCTGTAGCAGCCAAGACAGCGCTTGTGCAAACTTTAATTTTTCCCATCATCGATTATGCTGATGTGTGTTACCTCGACCTGAATGCAGATCTGCTCAATAAACTTGACCGTCTTCTCAACAATTGCATTCGATTCGTTTTTAATCTGCGCAAGTACGATCACGTGTCAACTTTTCGATCCCGTCTGAATTGGCTGCCAATACGTCAACGACGCAGTCTACGTGCTTTAACCACCTTGTTCACCATTTTGAAAAGCACGGATTCTCCAGCGTACCTAAAGTGTCATTTTCAGTTTATCCAACCGACGCTTGATCGTAATTTGCGGTCGTCTCGTAATCTTCTTCTGTCTTGTCCGGTTCATACTTCTAGTCTTGTGCACTCTTCTTTCTTTGTCCAATCTATCCTCTTTTGGAATGCCCTCCCTCTTGAAATTAGGATGGCTAAAACCAAAGCAGCTTTTAAAGCCAAATTGCGTCGTCACTATATTATGCTATTGGCAGAGTCAAACCGCTAGTTTTATTTCCTCACTGTGACAAATATTATGTATAAGTACTTATGTAGATATTTTATGTATGTTTATATAATAAAACTTATTTGTGTAAGTTTAAATAGATTATGATTATTAGATTTACTTAGATAAAATTGCGTAATATTAATTGTTTAAATTAGTAGGATCCCTTTTTTTATTGTATTTTTGACCCACACTCCTTTATCTCTGCACTGCCATGTGGTTGGCTGGTAGATAATGCCTAGGGCATTAAGTCCGCCATTGTACCTTTTTGTGCATAAAGTGTTTATAAATAAATAAATAAATAATGTGAATACAATTTTATTTTAGTACTTTTTTTTTTCAACATTGCATTTTAAAACTAATTAACGTTCCAATTAAGCGTCAGCATAGTTCAGCATTGTGCGGCACTGAGTCGCATTATGCTCTGTAATTGGAAATCCCCGAATGTTGTACCTATTAACATTCATATCACTTATATTATCAGTGACTACGTTCACAGTTTATAACAACCTCTTGGTGGTTGAATGGTTTCTCACCAGTGTGTGCGCGAAAATGTCTCAAGAGATTACGTTTATCAGTAAAATCTTTTCCACAAGTAACACACTTGAATGGTTTTTCTCCAGTGTGCGTGCGATTATGCCTTTTTAAATCACTTTTTCTACCAAATCCTTTTCCACAAGTATCACACTTGCATAGCTTTTCACCAGTGTGTGCGCGAGTATGTCTCAAAAGATTACCTTTATCAGCAAATCCTTTTCCACAAGTATCACACTTGAATGGTTTTTCTCCAGTGTGCGTGCGATTATGCTTAACTAAAGAAGTCTTTGCACGAAAATTTTTTCCACATATGTCACACTTGAATGGTTTTTCTGCAATATGTGTGCGAATATGACTTTTTAAATCGCTTTTTGTACCAAATCCTTTTCTACAAGTATCACACTTAAATGGTTTTTCTCTATTATGAGTGGGACTGTGAAGTAATAAATTACCTTTTTGTGTAAACCCTTTTCCACATATGTCACACTTGAATGGTTTTTCTCCAGTATGTGTGCGAATATGAGTTATTAAAGCACCACTTTGTGCAAACCCTTTTTCACAAATGTCACACTTGTATGGTTTTTCACCAGTGTGCGTGCGCTTATGAACATATAAACTAGTCATGTGACTAAAACATTTTCCACATATGTCACACTTGAATGGTTTATCACCAGCGTGTGTGCGAATATGACGTTTTAAACACGCGCGTCTACTAAAGCTTTTCCCGCAAGTGTTACACTTGTATAGTTTTTCACCAGTGTGCATGCGATTATGAACATATAAACTAGTCTTGTGACTAAAACATTTTCCACATATGTCACACTTGAATGGTTTATCACCAGCGTGTGTGCGAATATGACGTTTTAAACATGCGCGTCTACTAAAGCTTTTCCCGCAAGTACTACACTTGTATAGTTTTTCACCAGTGTGCGTGCGATTATGAGCACATAAACTAGTCTTGTGACTATAACTTTTTCCACAGATGTCACATTGGAACGGTTTTTCACCAGTGCGTGTGTGTATTATATTAAAGGCATCGCTGTCGCGGCTACAGTGTGCCTCACTTGACAGTTGTTCTGTTTTCTTAAATTCCTGTAAAGTATTTGCTTTAACTATTAGTTGTTGTAGTTGATTGTTTAAACTAGTACTTGTAGAAGTATCTTCCAGATCATCTGATGTCAGTTTCTCAGTGACAGCAGCATCTGAAACAATACAACTATTAGCTGACAGTGGTACCAATTCCACTGGCGTCATTTATCCTACCTTAACTTAGACATATATATTATATAAATATGGTCTGATTTGAAAAATTATTTTTGTGTTCGATGTTATATTATATTATTTGACGGGCTTCGTGGTGGAGTGCTTTATGTAATGGACTGCCGATCACGAGGTCTTCTTGGGTTCGATTCCCGGTTGGGACAATCATTTGTGTGATATCCATAAATGTCATACAAATGTTTGTACTACGTCTGTGTGTTTCCTATGTATTATAAGTATGTATTTACATAAGAAAAGTAGTATACGTTTCAAATGAGTATTGGCAATGACCTCTATCTGTCAAAAGTGATTTGAAAAGTACTGACAGCAACGAAACTTTACTTGCAAATTAATAAATTACTTTTTATGTTTTGTCTATACTCAGTTATACTAAGTGAAAAAATGTTTAAATTTTTTGAGAGATAATACTTAAAACATTATTAAAAAACCTGTCAAGAGCGAGGTAAACTCGCACAGTTAGGGTTTCGTACCTACTAAACATAAGTAACTGCATTCAAATAAGCAGTTAATTAAACTCAAAACAACACACCAACTTAATTTTGTAGTTGAAATGTAGGGAATCGCTTACATTTCAGCAACGTCATAAGTTGGTATTAGTATAAACACTTTTTTCTTGTGATGTGATGGCAAATAATAAGTTTTAGGATTTTTCCCTGTATCAGCACTATATAGACTTGGTCTATGCCAAATTTCAAGTCACTAGGGCAACGGGAAGTAACCTGTGAATTTTGATCCCTTAGCATAAGTCGAAAATTCTTGAAAATAGTCGTAATTCGGTTATATCTTTTAAATGCGTAGAGGTAAAAGGTTGATTGTATTTTATGCAGCAAACCGCATAGATCTACATATCGTAAGAGTTTCAAGTTGATACCTTCAGCCGTTGCTGAGTAAAAAATGTTTGACATACGGACAGACAGACAGACAGACACCGGAGTGATCCTATAAGGGTTTGTACGAAACCGCAAAACGAAATATTTTATTTCAATATTTCGTCGTTGTAAACGATAATAATAATATCATGTTCAACTACCAACCGCCATTTTGCCGTTGTTATTGTGCCATGTCGAGTTTTGAAGCTGGATTATGATTTATTTTGATGCTGTTAGCTATGTGGTTATTCCCCGTTAAATAATGTTTTTTTGTTATTTGACGCAGTTTTTGTTTGTTAGTATATTTATTTTGTATTTGTCTCGATTTGCTATTGTTTGTAATTGTATTTATCACGCTAACTCTGCCCGAAAATGAGTTAACGATGACGATAAATAAATTATATTATAAAAATATCTTGTTTTGCTGACCCTACTAAAATTGTTCGAATTGACAACTATCGTCACAACATGGCGCCGGGTCAATCCTATTCTCATTTGAACGGCATTGTAGTATATGTAGTATATCCGTATTCTGGTACACATAACACAAGCATATAAGGCTTAGCTTGAGACCAGAGGACGTTGTGGGAATGTTCATGAATATTTATTCATTTATTTATTAATTCATTTATATAATATATATTCGTATACATTTACCACACACAAAATATGTAACTCTTTCATGTATCTATCGTAGAAGACTTGATTAAAATAGTTTACATAAGGATTTTTACAGTTTTAACTTAGCTTTTAAAATTATGAAGTAAGTCCTCAAATTGTCTCAATGGTGAGTAATCTGTTTATTTACTGTAGTTAGTGATGAGCCTGAAATGGTGACCCGTTGAATATTCATAAAAGTATCCTTCCAAACCAGTTACACGTGTCGTAAGCCACGGATCAATCCCATTCATTCTCATTCTATTAACTACGATGAGATGTAACAGGTCCAGTATAACAGGGTCTTTAGATAGATGACTGTTCTGTCTGTAAATACAGGTAATTTCTGTGATATGTTTTTCCGATATATACGTTTTTATAATAAACATAATCATGTAAGAGAATAAAAAATTCTACATTTAAAAACTTCATTAAAACTAAATTATGTAAAAAGGCTAATTTCTGATTATATTAAAGATGATAAAGCTTGGGAGTAAGTTGCTCTGGAGCAATACATATTCTATATTGTAAAGTTTTATTAGCATTGTAAGTATAATTGACATTTAATTTAAAAAATATTAATTTAATTAAAAGCTCTGCTGAGTTTCTTACGCCAGTTCTTCTCAGCAGATTGCGTCCTGAACCAGTGCAGTGGTAGGGAAAAAATCTTTGGACATGTCTTAAGCACATAATTTTTTATCTACAAACATTATGTCAACATGATTACATAATCTTTCATTTCATACCGCGATGACAGTAATTTTTGCAATCTGCAAACGTCATTTTTAAACACATTGATACAAGTATGGCATTTAAAATCAAGATCTGTTTTATTACACCATATTCAATTGACATCATTGACAGTGTGTAGTGTGAATGCCGTCACGAACAAAGAAAACAAATATGACGAAATGCAAATTATTATTGGTTGTTCTAGTGTATCAGAATGAATTAAATAATGCCACAACATAGGATTTTACAAGTAATTATATGTCAAATAATTCATTTTCACCAAAAAATAAAAGGTGTGTGTATAAGTGTTTCTTAGTGTTTGAAATATGAATATTTTGCTAAACAAAAACATGTCAATGTTAACTGAACTTTCTTTTTATAAAAACAGTGTATTAAAGAATAACAATTATTATTGAAGTGAGACTTGTGTAGTATGTTTATATTGTGCTTAAATCTAGACATACCTTTATGTAAACTGTTCAAGTCCAATCTGTGTAACACAATCTTAACAGTTTTGGCATGTTCTAAACAAGAATTATCTGAAGCTGAGTCAGTTTGTACTTCTGTAGTCTGGATGCTGTAATCTAACTCATCATCTTCTGAACTTACATGTTCACATTTCATATGTTCTTGTTTTGTTAACAGATTGCACATTCCTTGATCTTCAACATTTGGGATGCTGTCATCATCTTCTAAAGTGACATCTTCACATTTGATATGTTGTTGTTGTATTAATTGAGTGCACATTCCTTGTTCTACAATATTATCTTCCAGATCTGTAAGATAGTTTAATTAAATGAAGTACAAACAAGAAGCAGCTGGTTCAGCTTGAAGATGAAACAAACACTACACTATACCTCCAACATGTTCCTCATCTAGTTGGTCACCTGTCGTTGGTGAAGGTTCAGGTTTAGGTTGCAGTTCCCTGTGAACCACCGCGCCCAAACTCACTGGCGTGAATGACACTTTACATAGATTTGTCAAAACTGGTATTGCCTTTACGTCAAACTAAAACATAAACCTGTAATAAGAACCTGCTGCTATATTTATATATTAACCACAGATACATACATATAGAGAGACACAGTTAACAGTGAGATCTTACATCATTGTCCAACAAGTGAGTGAACAGCTCCTCACTGTGAAGACAGGCGCTCCTCAGCTGGAGGCAGTTGCGAAGTCTCGCACAGCACACGTAGCACGCATCTACTGGTCTTTTGTCTCTTGTTTCCAACTGACAACAATAATAAATATATCTGGTTTGGGAACAACGTAATATATAACAAACTTGTTACAAGTACACTTACCAACTTGCCAGTCAGTAACTCGTATATTTCTTGTAAGTCAGTGTTAACTAGACAATGCATACGCACATCTTTGATCAAACAAATTCTACATCTTGATAACTGCTTCATTATTTATGATAAAATTACAAAATTGTAATTTATTAAGTTATATTTTACAAACTAAAAGCAAAGACGTTATTAAGGTTATGTCACAGCAGGCCTATGATGACCAGTGACCAGTGTCATAATTGTCATAAACATACAATTTGAACCGTATAGGTCACGGAATAGAAATCAAGTGGAATTGCAATGTAACAAAATTACTATAGAAACCAGTGTCGCCAAACGCACACAATTATACCGATAATCATATAATGTACTACATATAAACAAATCGTTTGATTGGTCGTTTACATTTTATACTAAACTAGCATAAGCCATATAACCTACATCTGAAAATAAACCTTCTTATTCTGGAATAGGGTTCAATTCGCTGTAGTTGGAAAAGTATTTAACACCTTTTGTAATCTAAAGTCAAACTAAAATTGATTGACGAGTAAATTCCGCTACTTGACGATAGATGGCGCATTTACCAGTGGTCGCAAATAGAAACACAATTTCGTTAAGAGTAAAGGTGACAATCGTGTGCACTAACGTGTCATTGCTGCTATTCCATCAAGGCCGTACCAACCCGAATCACATTACCGATATCGATATATGTCATCATCCTCCTGCCCTTATCCCATTATTTGGGGTCGGCGCAACATGTCTTTTTCTTCCATAATCTTCTATTAGCCATCATGTCTGTGTCAACTCCTCTTTCTTTCATCTCCTCTTTCACACAGTCCATCCATCTTTTCTTAGGTTTACCGATTATTACCGATATCAATATATACCTACCCATTTCTTATTTTTTTTTTGTTTTTAGTTTCTCTATAAGAACATAACATCATGTCTAGTTTCCTCAAAGCGTAGGCTTTTTAACTACTGAAATATTGGTGTACAAGAGGGAGAAAGAGTGTCGTTGTTTTATGTGATAAAAATATACACATTTATGCGCGGTTATGCAGCCGACTTACGATCACGAGGTCGCGGGTTCGATTCCCACACAGGACAAATATTGGTGTAATGAACACAGATAGCTGTATTAAGTCTGGGTGTTTTCTATCTAGTCAATGTATGTACAGTAGAACTTCGTTAAGTTAAAGTCCAAGGGAAACACAAAATATTTTCAGTTAAAGATTGAGGTTTTAAGTTATCAAGGGTCTATGTCAGAGATAAAACTAAAATTGATTAACGAGTAAATTCCGCTACTTGACGATAGATGGCGCATTTACCAGTGGTCGCAAATAGAAACACAATTTCGTTAAGACTAAAGGTGACAATCGTGTGCACTAACGTGTCATTGCTGCTATTCGATCAAGGCCGTACCAACCCGAATTACATTACCGATATCGATATAATATGTCATCATCCTCCTGCCCTTATCCCATTATTTGGGGTCGGCGCAACATGTCTTTTTCTTCCATAATCTTCTATTAGCCGTCATGTCTGTGTCAACTCCTCTTTCTTTCATCTCCTCTTTCACACAGTCCATCCATCTTTTCTTAGGTTTACCGATTATTACCGATATCGATCTATACCTACCCATTTCTTATATTTTTTTTGTTTTTAGTTTCTCTATAAGAACATAACATCATGTCTAGTTTCCTCAAAGCGTAAGCTCATTAAAAAACTTCAAGATTTTTATAGATGGAATAGCAGTAGGTTTCGTGTATCTATATCCTTTATTAGAAATTAAAAAATCATCGTCCAAAAAATGTACCGAGCATATTGTACTTGATTTGACTGGCATCCAATCAGATCGACCCGTTGCATCTATCCATTTTTCTTTGACGGTAGCGTCTTTGGGAAACCTAAAAATGTTTACGGAGGATGAGAATAATTTATTATATATGTAATTAATTAATTATAATAATTTCACTATTATGTAATAGTTTGATTACATTTCTGCTATCAAGCATCTACGCAGAATGATACAACTCTCAAAATTAATTTTGTGAATGTTGTGTAGACGGCCTTACATTCATATTGTAAAGTAACTTAGTAAAATAAATAGTAAATTACGAATTTTCTAATATCGGCTTTTATCGATAAACTGAAATCTGACCTAAGTACATCACTAATTGAGTAGCGAAGAACTTTTAAGAACGAAATAATGAATATAATCAATGTAAAATATACTTTATTTAAACGACATGAGGTTGATTTTAGCGAGACGTTCCAATAAATTATTAGTAAATTGGAATTAACTAAAATTTTATTACAATCAAATGATATTGTACTTACCGATGGTACGAAATACCTCCATTTTAAAGATTTCTTCTCCTACTATTATTCTTGCACTCCAAAACTGAACAATACGGCATATCTACGGCGAAATGAGCTTGTCGCGATACTAACAACACGAGTTAACGTTAGAACAGTCTGAATACGACTAAGTAAGTACTTGTGCGACTGGAGATCAAATAAGCGCAACAGTGCTTAATTGTGACACGCGTGCCACGCCTACTTCGCACTTCCATTGATTTCTTTTCCGTGGTATAGGTACCAACATCATCTTATGTACTATTGATCGAGTATGACAGTCCTCGTTCATAGACTATGGGTAAATTGTTTTAAAATAAGTAATACCTCATTACTCTGTGGGGCTAGTAAAAAGTAGGTACTAGGTACCCAACCACTTAGGATTATTCGTTAATCATGAATGTTAAGAGGATACCAAAATAGCTTCGTGCATTTTACTATGTACGAAGTTTTCATTGTTTCTTTAGATTGAATGGCTAGAGCTCTAATTTTTAAGTATATGTTTTTTCAATATATGATCTAGGATCGCATCAACTCAGAAACGCGTTTGAAAAAAGTTTTCTTGATAGAAAATCTTGGCGAAACAACCTCTCAAATTTATTTATTTTTCATTTGTCGGTCTATTATCGCGTATTAACTAATGAAATAACTTTAAAAACATAGGTAACTATTATATATAGAAACACGTGGATCAGAATTAAAATATATTTAGTAGATTTTGAGTAATTAAGAAAAGTATCCCTAATTCTTCATTTTCTGTGCCTACTGGCTGTGTTAATATGTACGTGTCGGCGATGATATTGATGTAGGCCCTTAATAAATAAAACCACAAATTGCAAGAATTTGCTTTATTTTTATTGTAAATGGCATATGCCTCCAAATACATTTACAAAAGACGAGAGAATAAAACATTATTTAAACTAATATCTACAATTTATGATCAGATAAAAGTTGAATATTGTTAATTACAAATTTTTAAAATTATAGTTAAATTAAATTACATTAAGTAAGAAATACCTTTTTTTCTACTTCTATAATTGCAAATGTTGATTTTAAAGACTACAAAATTGCTGAAATAACAAAATTATTAACTGCGGTGATCCTTATGTTGTTGTGTAAAGTTTATTTAGTATTTGTTATTATAAAATTTGTCATACTGAAGTTTTGTGACCTCAGAAATTTGTCCAATAACATTCTTTGACTAAGATAAATTGAAATAGCCCTTATTTAGAGACAATACAAAACTTTCTTTCAATCTTTTATAATTTAGATATAATGCCGAAGTAGTTAATACTTAGGTACTTATAATTTGGTAGACTTCACTGACTTATAAGTAGAAATGGGAATAACGGCTTAAAATTTTAAACGAATTTAAACGAGATGCTTAAAAAAGTTAGCTGCTTAAAAAGTTGCTTATTTATAAGCAGCTATTTTATGCTTTTTAACTTTTTCGTTAAGAAAATTAACTCAATTTTTGTAGTCTGCTTAAAATTCATAATATGCTGTTTGCTTACTGTTTAGCTTTTATGCTTTTTAACTTTTTCGTTAAAACATTTAACTGAACTTAATTTACGTTGTCTGCTAAAAATTAGCTTACCGTTTAAATAAAAATTTTACACTTACATCTCTTTTTACATTTTCCTCTTCTCTTTTTACCAACATTTTGAAAATATTCTGACAATTGTGTTGCAATTTTAAGATAAGCATTAAGCGAGGATTGCTTATAAACAGCAGCGTGCTTTTTTGCTTATTTTAAGCTTTTCGTTTAAACGCTCACTACTACTTATAAGTATTAACTACTTCGGCATTATATCTAAATTATAAAAGACATAATTCACTACTTAAAGTTGTACATGTCCTGTTCATTGTCACCAAAACGTTGACCAAAGGAACTACTTCCATCAGCAAGCTATGCATTAAACATGTCTTTTGCAGAAATGTGTCTTCTCTGTTGTTGTACCCTCCCAGATATCATAGTATAAATAAATTTTTGTTAAGCTATCTGAAACAAAAAAGAACATTTAGTCCATGAATAAAACATAGTAGGTGAAGTTTTTAAAGTTATTGCAATTTTTGTTTAGATATAGATTTAATTTATATAGATACCAAATTCGTCCCCACCACATTTCGCAATTTTTTTGCACACATTTATATTAAGACGATACCAAAATAGCTTCGTGCATTTTTCTATGTACGAAGTTTTCATTGTTTCTTTAGATTGAATGGCTAGAGCTCTAATTTTTAAGTAAGTATATGTTTTTTCAATATATGATCTAGGATCGCATCAACTCAGAAACGCGATTGAAAAAAGTTTTCTCGATAGAAAATCTTGGCGAAACAACCTCTCAAATTTTTTATTTTTTTCATTTGTCGGTCTATTATCGCGTATTCACTAATGAAATAACTTTAAAAACATAAGTAACTATTATATATAGAAACACGTAAATCAGAATTAAAATATATTTAGTAGATTTTGAGTAAATAGGAAAAGTATCCCTAATTCTTCATTTTCAGTGCCTACTGGCTGTGTTAATATGTACGTGTTGGCGATGATATACGATAATATTGATGTAGGCCCTTAATTAAAATCGTTAGTCTATAATAATAAATAAATAATTAATAAATATTCACGGACATTTCACACAACGTCCTCTGGTCCCAAGCTAAGCTTATTATGCTTGTGTTATGGGTACCAGAATACGGATAGAATACATATACTACTTTTCTTTTGTAAATACATACTTATAATACATAGTAAACACCCAGACGCAGTACAAACATTTGTATGACAGTTAAAAACATCACACAAATGATTGTCCTGACCGGGAATCGAACCCGAGACCTCGTGAATGGCAGTCCGCTATATGAACCACTCGACCAAGAGGCCCGTCAATAATAAACAGTTTTTATATAAAAAAAGTTCTGTTAACATTGCCGAATTGTGTTATTGACGCTATCAATTTTCATTTTTTAGTTAAGTTAAGTTTAGGTCTGCACATAGAATAGGCACCAATGTAACTCGAATATTTCATGTTAAAAGTTATGAAACGTATGTACATACGTACATGTACGTATGTATGTACGTACGTAGTTATTGTTTAGTAATTCTAGTACAGTGTGGACTGATTCGGGATATTCAGATTTAAATTTGTTCTGTTGGCATGGTTTCCGACTTAGAGATCCGTCGCGTGGCTATGCTAAAAATCTATAAGAGTACTACCTACAGTATAAGAGCCTACCCTGAGTCAAATTCGTGTGCACGCCACTGCATATGGGGTACTAACTGTAAAAAATAAACCATGTTAACACTATTTCTGTCAGTTTGTTAAAATTAGATGAAATCTATAATAATAATAATAATAAACCCCTCTGGGCCAGTCGTTACCTCACCATGAGACTAACGCAAAACCTGGAGGCAGATTATAGGCTTTCGAAAATCTTGTGGTAGGTATAAACAAAAAATGTACCACGGGACTTAGGGAAAGCCTACAGACCGCAGGGCAGCTTGTGGCGAGCTGAATGTGAGTGGCGACACTGCGGTCCCGAGTGCCCCTGACGGTCGGTCGTGGCCTCGCCTTCGGCTTGCCTTTGTTGGCTGGCCGAACTGGAAACCGAGAGTGCCTGGACTCTCGCCTCTGTCTTGTCTTCGCAGGCCGAACAGAGTGGGATCGCCAGAGCTATATGCTCGGGGGTGGAAGTGTCAATTTCAAGGGCGTAATTACGGGGAAACCCGCTCCGGGTCTCGGCCCGTGATGGTGTGCTCGGTGCCGCACCGCTCACCCCGGTGTTGCTCCCTGCTCCTTGTCTGGCGGCTGTGTGGGGGCCCATCTAGTGAGTCGGCGAGTCACCGTCTGCCACGGTTCAATAACTACTTATCAGTATTGAAGGCAGGCGTCCGTATTATTATTTGCAATAGTTTATATAACCAGTCCATCAAACACCCCCTCATAATAAACCAGTTAGTTTCTCTACATTATTTTGCAATAGATCTACAGCACTACAGGTGCTCAAGTCTACTATTTTGGAACAATTGTCATACCGGCACAATACCGGCACGATACCGTTGCAATTGAAGTCAAATATCCGTAGTCTGCTATATGCCGTCATAACGGTCGTTCAATGGTAATAGAATTGTCGATCTCTTTTATCTATGCATTGAATTTTCGGTCTCTTTTATCTATGAATTGTGTTAGAATGGTATGTATGTGCTGCCGTTTTTAAAAAATGCGTTAGTTGAAGTGATTTTCGAAAAACTACTAATAAATTTAAACATTTAATCATGCTAGACTTCGTTTAGATATATTTGTACATACTATTTATTAGTATAAAAAGCAATGTGAAGTTTAGGAGATTAGTAAATTGCAATAAATTACAAAGAACAATTTCTAATATTTCTATCTATCTATTTTTTATTTATGGCAATCTGTCGACACAGGACAATTTAAAAATATTACTGTCAAATTCAAAATAGCAGGTGCTCAAGTCCACTATTTTGGAACAATTGTCATACCGGCACAATACCGGCACGATACCGTTGCAATTGAAGTCAAATATCCGTAGTCTGCTATATGCCGTCATAACGGTCTTTCAATGGTAATAGAATTGTCGATCTCTTTTATCTATGCATTGAATTTTCGGTCTCTTTCAGGGGCGGTTCGCTTAGAACAAGCCTATATTTTCGTCACCTTCGTGCCATCTAGAGGTTGTCGAAGCACTTTTTTTGCCCGCCATTTTGGATGACGTCATCATATTGGTATTTTTTATCCCTTGTGGCAACCCACTGATTATTGCCAGACTCACGTAAGGTTTTTTTTAGTACTCTGTAGCAGTTTTTCACTTCTTTATCTATGATTCGCTGCCATCTTTCTTGTCATAATTGTCAGTTTTCAATTTAAACTTCAAGTTTGACAGCAAAGTTTGACAGTTATGGCGGCTTACAAATTCGAAACTCTTGCTTATTTTATTTTATTGTGTATTTATTAATTAATAATTCATATCAAATATCAAACTTAAGTTAAATTCGTCAAATTTACTCTAATTAAAATTTGTTTCGTTAGTTACCCAATAAATTAACTTTACATATCTTGGCAATGGTTGAACATCGTAGAAGCACGTAGAAGTTTTGTTTGTGATGCTTTAGGTAAGTTTTGTTTGTGATGCTTTAAATGTGCAGTGGATGAACTAATCAAGCAATATAGTTGTGATTATTCTTATACTTATTAACATTTTGTTGTGATGTAGTAGTTGTAAGGTATATAATAAGCATGTAGTCTCTAAAATATAGTCAGTGTATCATTGAACTTTGAGCGTTTCATTTGTCTCCTATACACAACCTTACATGGCGACCCTGCCTGTAACCTAAGCGATCCGTGCGCGCGTGTACTCCTAATATGGAAACGGTATTTTAAAACAATTGCTGGAAAATTACTACGGACTTTAAAATGAAACAAAGAGTGATCAGGTCCCCGTTCAATAAAACGTATTTTATAGTTACGTCGTCTAGGAACATTTACGAGAAAAATGGGTGGTTCTAGTTCGAAGGAAGAAGTAGTGATTGCCCAGAGCGCCGGAGTCGGTAGTAACACGGCCCATACCCGTCAGCAAGAAATCACGAACACAATTCTCGTGGTTATATGTACCATTTTGACACTTGGGGTGGTGATTATTGTATACAAGCTGTATAACCGTTGCCATAAAAGGATAATACAGCGTCGCATAGATGAAATCACATTGAGGCGTTATTCCAGTATCCTGCGACGACACCAGGCAAACAAGGATCCTGTGCTGCAGGTTGGCATGGCCGAGGTAATCGACGTGTAGCTTATGATATCTTCGAGGTGCGTATTCTAACGTTGGGCAAGCAGCGGTGTCGGCTCAGTGCAAATATCTTACGGTAGTGATGTGATGTGATAGGTCCAAGGTTCTATATGTGTTGTGAGTAAATAATATATATGGTTAAAAAAAAAAAAAAAAAAAAATATCATGTGCATCTTCGGGTATTAATTAGTTAAATTATGTAGTATAAATAAAGTCCACTGTTAATTAGTTCACTAACGTGGTATGGCTGAGGATTTAAACGTAATATTAAACGAATTAAGAGTAATAAGAAGTTACTTAATAAAAATAGGTCCCAGCCGTCGACACGGCAAGATTTTGGACATTAAAAGAAAAGAGGCTAACAGTAGTCTATTAAAATATAACCAATTTGTTAAAATTTATAAAGAAAACTTAAGACATTTTACGAATTCGGAGATTTTATTAATTACTAGGATTTGTGAGGAATTTGATAAACTATATTCAGAGATAATTTGTTGGTGTAGTGATACAAGAGAGGGCGAGCTTTCGTTACAAACCATGGCGGACATATTCGAAATTAAAACGGCGTTACATCTTTTGCCCGTTATGGACGATAGTTCTGACAATACCAAGCAACTTATTGAGAGTATTGAATATTACGATTCAGTTTTAGACAAACCAGGATGTAAAATTAAGCTTATTCAGTTTGTTTTGAAAAACAGGCTATCCCAGCGTGCAAAATTATTATTATCATCAAAATATGAAACTGTCGATGAGCTTATAAAGGATATGCGTAAACTATTGTTGCCACAAAAAAGCTACATATCTATTCAAACTAAATTGCAAAACTGTAAACAATATAATAAAACAGTTACAGATTACGGCAAAGAAATTTCAGAACTCTTTGTGAATTTGACGATATCGCAAGCCGAAAGTGATTCAGCCAAGTATGCATTATTAAAACCTATGAATGAAAAGTTAGCAATTAAGCGATTCGCTGATGGTTTGCGAGATCGGCGCCTAAGCACAATTATTGCCTCGCGTAACTGTTCTTCTTTAACAGAAGCTATCCAGACGGCCCAAGATGAGGAGACACCTGGTCCAAGCGGTTCAGCAGAGATGATAGGTACGTATAAACATTCGTTTTATCAGACTAAGAGAGCCCAGCGAGGTTATCGAGGACAGCGTAATTTTGCTGCAAGAAGTGGGCACCAAGGTTACCAGCAACGAGGTCATCGGCCCCAGGTACCTCATAAATTTAGTAATAAATATTTTCGCGGTAATTATAACAATAACTTTCGTGAATCTAATGGATTCCCACGTGGTAACCGCAATCGAGGCATCGCGTTACAACGAAATATGAATTTCATGACTGGAAATAGACAGGTAGCAACAGAGACATCAACTAATGAATCACTAAATCATTTTTTTCGTGAATGATGTCATCTTATCGTGTAACAATTTAAACAAAGTATCACTTGAGATTTGCAATCATAATCATAGCTGGCTAATTGATACCGGCGCATCCATATCGGGAGTGAAGCTAGAATGTTTGAATCGTTTACAAATTCCTTACCATATAGAGAGAGTTAGTGTGAAAGGAATAGGTGGTAATGTACTTTCAGAAGGTTGTGTAAATTTAACACTCAATTATAACGAGTATAAATTCCATCATAAATTCGTTGTATTTAAGGATTTACCATGTAAGACGGACGGTATATTAGGTCAAGATTTTTTATCGTTTTATAGAGCCATTTTAAATTTTGAAATCAATACATTGCAATTGTTTACTGATGAGTCCGAGTTAGTTACTATATCCTTTGATAATTATTTTACAAATCATAACACATGTTATTTAACGGTACCAGCACGTAGCGAGTCAATACATTTTATTGAAACAAACTCAAAACAAGAGTGTGTAGTGTCAAATCAGCAATTATGTGAGGGTGTATTTTTGGCAAGCAGTATAAACAAACCAATAAACGGGAAAATACCTATTCGTATCTTAAACACTAGGGATGAAAACGTTAGACTAAATTATTTTCAGGTAAACACTAGTAATTTAAATAATTATTTTATTTGTCAGTTTAATAAAACTGCGATTGATTCGGAAAGGGTTAAAACCTTATTTAATTTATTAAATTTGAAAGGGTTGAACATTGAAGAACAAAAGTCGATAGAAAACATTTGCGCTAAATTTCCCGACATTTTTCATTTGCCAGGTGATAAATTATCTACTACGCCCATATATGAACAGACCATTGACTTGAAACCACATACCACACCTATTTACACAAAATCTTATCGTTTGCCTTATGCTCAAAAACCAGAATTAGATAACCAAATTGAAAATATGTTAAACGATGGAATAATTGAACCATCTCAAAGTGCATGGTCCAGTCCATTGTTACTCGTTCCGAAAAAACGTGATGAAAATGGAGTTGCAAAGTGGCGTGTCGTTATTGACTATAGAAAGCTAAACAATAGTATACAGGATGATAAATTTCCTCTTCCCAACATTAGTGAAATACTTGACTCATTATCGGGAGCAATGTACTTTACTCATTTAGACTTATTTCAAGGATTTTTTCAGATTAAATTACAGGAAAGTTGTAGACCATGTACGGCATTCACTACAGGTAAAAATCAATATCAAATGACTCGAATGCCGATGGGGTTAAAATCTAGTCCCAATAGTTTTAGCAGAATGATGACAATAGCAATGTCAGGTCTTAACTACGATAAATGTCTCATTTATCAGGATGATCTGATCGTAATAGGAAGAAATTTATCTATACATAATCAAAATTTGATGGATGTCTTTACTAGGTTGCGAAAAGTAAATTTAAAATTAAACCCTGCTAAGTGTTTATTTCTACAAAAAGAGGTTCTTTATTTAGGACATATAGTGTCAGGTACAGGAATCTTACCAGACCCAGAAAAAATTAAAATTGTAGATAATTACCCAAAGCCACAAAATGCGGACCAATTGAAGCGTTTTGTAGCTTTCGCTAACTATTATAGAAAATTCATTAGGAATTTTGCCAAACTTGCATTTCCCTTGAACAAATTAGGCTGTAAAAATGTTAAATTTGTGTGGACAAAGGAATGCGAACATTCGTTTCAGATGTTAAAATCAGCCTTGATAAACCCGCCAGTATTGCAATATCCAAACTTTTCAGAAAACAATGAGTTTATATTACAAACAGACGCATCAGGTACAGCGATAGGTTCTGTATTGTGTAATGGAGATGGACGGCCAGTAGCTTATGCTAGTCGTGGTTTAAATAAAGCCGAAATTAATTACCCTACCATTGAAAAGGAACTCTTAGCAATCGTTTGGAGTGTTAAGTATTTTCGACCTTATTTATACGGAAAACGGTTCAAGATACAGACTGACCATCGACCTCTAGTTTATTTGTTTTCCATGCGAGATCCTTCTAGTAGATTATTGAAATTTAGATTGCAATTAGAAGAATTTAATTATACAATTGAGTATATAAAGGGACAGTCAAATTCAGTGGCAGATGCTTTATCGCGAATAACACTAACATCTGAGGAATTAAAATCAATGAATGAGCATATTATTAGTGTAATGACTAGAGCGCAATTGCGTCAATTAAACATGGATAGTAGTAAGAGCGATAATAATCCGTCGGTGGATAATATAGACACACACTCGAGGCCTGATCAACCAAGAGTGGTGGAAATAATTAAAAAACCGAGGAATATTACCGAACTTTCGTTAATAAACCCTAGGCAGGAAAATAATTTAATAAAAAGTGGAATAAGCGTAGAAAAATTTAAATATTTTATATATGTGCCCAGTAAATCAATAATTTATATACAAACAATATCTCGATCTCCGATCACGCGAGCCGTATTGGTGAGAGACTTGTTATGTTTATGTAAAAAGATATCGATAAATGAGCTATGCATATTAAGAAATGATAATAATAATGATTTTATCAGTGGGCTTATAAATGAAATAAAGAGTTATGAAAAGTGGTCCGGACCACGTATTTGTGTAGTGAGTAATGTTCAGAGAATAGATAATTTAGATAATAGGCGTGTAATATTAAATGATTTCCACCTATTGCCCACTAGTGGCCACGCAGGTATTAGGCGAATGACAAATAATATCAAAAAGTATTATTTCTGGCCATGTCTTGAAAAGGATGTTATCGATTTTGTGTCGAAGTGTGAACAATGTAAGAAACAGAAATATTCCACACACATTAAGCAGCCTATGAAAGTCACAACGACTGCAAATTCAGCATTAGAGAAGGTTTATTTAGACATAGTCGGACCGTTACCACAGGACATATATAATTATAAATACATATTGACTTTGCAATGCGAGCTATCAAAATTCACAGAGGCGTATCCATTACACAACAAAGACACGGTAAGTGTAGCGCGAGCATTCGTTGATAATTTTATCTTAAGATATGGTATACCCCGAGAAATAGCGACAGACCGTGGGTCAGAATTTATTTCAAGTATTATGAACGAAATATGCCAAATCTTAAGAATCACTCAAACTTCCTCTACAGCTTACCATCACGAGAGTATAGGAGCTCTGGAAAATAACCACAAAGCAATGGGTGCGTATCTTAGAATAAGTTGTAACAATCACACGGCTGCGTGGAGTACCTGGTTGCCATATTGGTGTTTTTCATATAACAATACAGTACATACGGAGACCAAGTACACACCGCATGAATTAGTTTTTGGTAAACGTTGTGTGTTGCCCGCAAATTTAGAAGGTCATATCGTAGATCCCTTATATGTTCACGACAACTATGCTCTCGAACTAAAATATAGACTCCAATTAGCACAAAAAGATGCACGTGACAACTTAATTAAAAATAAAGTTAAAAGAAAGAATGATTATGATAACAATATAAACCCAGTGTATTTTAAAAAGGGTGATTTATTATTATTAAGAAATACTTCTGATAATAAAATGGATCCAATATATTTAGGACCTTATATAGTAATTGATGACCTAGATTGTAATGTAAAAATATTGAAAAATAATAAAGAATACGTTACACATAAGAATAGAACTAAGCTTTATAAAAGTGTCTAAGTTTGTAAACATTTTTTTTTTCATTATATCATCTTATGATGTCTTGTAGACTTAAATAAGATCCTTAAATAATAATATGTATTATTACAATTATTTTATCTTGTTTAGTATTATAATAATATGTAATCAAATGTAATCAAACTTTATTTAGTAAGTAACTAGGTATACAAAATAATAACTGTGTACAATTATTATTTTTTTTATTAACAGGGGAGGTGTGATGTAGTAGTTGTAAGGTATATAATAAGCATGTAGTCTCTAAAATATAGTCAGTGTATCATTGAACTTTGAGCGTTTCATTTGTCTCCTATACACAACCTTACATTGTCTTATTTTCAGTTTGTATTCGTATATCGATTCAGGGGTTTCCATAACCTCAAAACATCCTTTCTTATTTGCTGCTCGGATAAAGGCTATTGGAAGTGAACAGCTAAAATAAATTTATCCTACGAAAATATACGGCGGCAAAAGAGTACCTATGTGTTTGTTCACTATTTCGAGTCTGTATTCAAGATATATGTATACGAGTATATAAATAATGGGATGAGGGCAGGTCGATGATGATTCAAGTAATATTCGTCATAATCCACCATCTGTACAAGCAGTAAATTTAACTTGTAAGTAGAAACTTTTCCTTTGAAAGGTAAAATATCTCGTCGACCAAAATTAGCTCTAGTATTAGTAGTATCTGACTGCTTATTTTATAGTACTTTAAGAAAAAGTTACTAAGAATTTTGTGGATTATTGATGGATAATGGTCTCATTAGTGGTGGATATTTAGTCAAGATTATATCTGATTTTTGTTAATTTTCACACCGAAAAAACAACATTTGTTAAAAACTGAGCTAGATTGATTTGAAACTTTCTGCATATCAAGTGTCATGAAAATTGTTGCAGTCATAAATATATTAATAAATTATGTTAATTCTAACCAGGGGCGTATTTGGAAAATTTGCGCCTCGGGCCATAAAAATTGCCAATGTGCCTAGTCAGAGGAAGGCGGGGGAGGGGGGGTTGTCAAAAACCCCACAACTCGAAATACTGACATTTGGGTAGAAAATGAATTTGACACAATTTCCATTAAATTTAGTAATTTTTTGGCCCGAATGTGTCCGCCATGATCAAGGTTAGAGCATTGCCTGCAAGTTGAAGCAATGTATCACTTCATCACTGTTTTGGTGAGGTTCAGCTCAATGGAGAAGCTTAAATAAATATGTCTTACAATAAAATATGTACAAATTAAATTAATGCCATTTTGGAACAACATTTGAATTTTAAAAATATAACATTGTTCTTTTAAATTAAAATTAATTAGTGCTATTGGATAATTCTCCAATTTTAAAAAAATTCAATAATCAAAAAATCTTTGATAGATATAATAAATAAATAATAATAAATATTCATGGACATTTCACACAATTTCCTCTGGTCCCAAACTAAGCTTATTTGCTTGTGTTGGGTACCAGAATACGGATAGAATACATATACTACTTTTTTTTTTGTAAATACATACTTATAATACATAGAAACACCCAAATGCAGTACAAACATTTGTATGACAATTAAAACAATCACACAAATTATTGTCCTGAGCGGGAATCGAACCCGCAACCTCTTGATCGGCAGTCCGTTACCAGAACCACTACACTACGAGGCCCGTCTAGATAGATTTAGAAATGAAGTTATAAGAGAATGTTGCGGTCTGAAAGAGGATGTAGTGACTAAGGTGGAGAAAAGTATGCTAAGGTGGTTTGGTCATGTGGAGAGGATGGATGACAAACGCTTAACGAAAGGCATATATACGGCGAAAGTAAGTGGAAATGCTGGGAGAGAACGCCCGAGAAAAACATACTCCAATGTCATCGCCGGGATACTCCAAAAGAGGCAAGTGCGTAGCACTTACAACCGTCGGGCATGTATGACCAGATGTATGAGTGTGTGTGGATGAAGCCAAGGAAGTATGCTTCGATCGTAGCAGATGGCGCTCTATAGTATCTGCCTACCCCCATGGGAAAAAGGCGTGATGTTATGATGATGATGATCATTAATCAATAAAAGTTTCTGTTATCAAAAAGACATACATAATTTGAAAATATTTTTAATTCTTCAAAAAAACTACATAAATTTATCAATTCCAGAAAATAAAATATTTACTAATTTTTTCAAACCTTTATGGAAATAAATAAATTAAACTATTTGAATAGTTTTTACTTAAATTTCCTATATTATAATATTTATAATATACAAAATTTTAATTTGATACATAATACTTAAATTATATTTCTTGAAAGATAAAATGTTTATTTAAAAGAATTAGTTAATTTATAGAATTTTTTTTTTCAATTTTCCAAATTTTGCCGCCCTAGAAAGTTTGCCGCCCCTAGAAAGACTGCCCCTAGTGTAAATCCACCACTGATTCCAAGCTTCACCTGCATTGCATATTAGTAAACAAAATTTACAGTATATACTTGTATTAAAATTGAAATGCATTACAGGTGTTTGAAAATCACTCAATACCTTTGTGAAAGCTGATCACAATTACTGTGCTCTTGTCAGGGATTGCGGACAAGTTAGAACTTTACCCGATGTCACTGACATAACTAGTACAGTGGATCAAAAAGAGCCATCTCCAGGTTTATCAGAGTACAAAATTACATCAATGATGACATATAATGCAGGTAAACAATTTACCACAATTATACAACATTAATTGGATCTTTACAAATTACTTAGACAATATTTGAAAAAATGTGGTTAAGGGCCTACATCAATATTATCGTCGACATGTACATATTAACACAGCTAGTAGGTATAGAAAATGAAGAATTAGGGATATTTTTTCTGTTTACTCAAAATCTACCAAATATATTTTAATTCTGATTTACGTGTTTCTATATATAATAGTTACTTACGTTTTTAAAGTTATTTCATTAGTTAATACGCGATAATAGACCAACAATCCTAGATCATATATTGAAAAAACATATACTTAAAAATTAGAGCTCTAGCCATTCAATCTAAAGTAACAATGAAAACTTCGTACGTAGAAAAATGCACGAAGCTATTTTGGTATCCTCTTAATGTTTAGAAGAACTGTGTGGTTTCTGATTAAGAATACTAGTGTTACCACCTCATTTCATCACCAAGTTTATCTTCTGTCTGTTGCTGGTTTACTTTGTAAATTTGTTTCCTTATTTGTTTACTTAGTTTCGTTAGTTACCCAATAAATTAACTTTTCTTGCTTATCTTGGCAATGGCTGAACATTGAAGAGTTTACTGCAAATTTCTTTGTGATGCTATATGTAAGTGTTTAAATGTGCAGTGGATGAACTAATCAAGCAATACAGTTGTGATTATTTTTATACTAATTAAAGTTTTGTCTTATTTTCAGTTTGTATTCATATATCAAATCATAGATTTCCACATCCTTAAAAACATCCTTTTTTATTTGCTGCTTGTATAGAGGCTATCGGAGTTGAAGACCCAAGAGAAAATTATCCTACAAAAATATACAGCAGGAAGAGTCCCTGTGTTCACAATTTCGAGTCTGTATTAAAGATATATATTCGTCATAATCCACCATCTGTACAAGCAGTAAATTTAACTTGTAAGTAGAAACTTTTCCTTTGAAAGGTAATATATCTCGTCGACCAAAATAAGCTCTAGTATTAGTAGTATCTGACAGTTTATTTTATAGTACTTTAAGAAAAATTTACTAAGAATTTTGTGGATTATTGATGGATAATGGTCTCATTAGTGGTGGATATTTAGACGAGATTATATTTGATTTTTATTAATCATCACACTGAAAAAACGACATTTATATATAATAATTTAAAACTGTATAAATATTTAAATTTGTAATATGTATCTAAAACTGAGCTAGATTGATTTGACGAGCCTCGTGGTTGAGTGGTTTATGTAACAGACTACCTATCAACAGGTCGCTGAGGTCAATTGTTTGTAGTGCGTCTGGGTGTTTCTGTAAGTATGTATATCATCATCAACATAACATCACGCCTTTTTCCCATGGGGGTAGACAGAGACTATAGAGCGCTACATACTATACACACAAGACAAAAAGTATGTATATACAAAAGAAAAGTAGTATATTTATTCTAACCATATTCTGGTACCCATAACACAAGCAAAAATAAGCTTAGCTTGGGACCAGAGAACGTTGTGTGAAGTGTCCGTGAATATTTATTATTATTATTAAAATTGAAATGTATTACAGGTGATCACTCAGTACCTTTTTGGAAGCTGATCACAATTACTGCACTCTTGTCAGGGATTGTGGACAAGTTTGAACTTTACCTGATGTCACTGACATAACTAGTACAGTGGATCAAAAAGAGCCATCGCCAGGTTCATCAGAGTACAAAATTACATCAATGATGACATATAATGCAGGTAAACAATTTACAACAATTATACAACATTAATTGGATCTTTACAAATTAGATAATGGTACAGAAACTATGCGCACAACTAAACTTAGGTTAACTAAAAATGAAAATTGATAGCGTCATTATCATAATTCGGCAATGCAATCTTATCTTTGTTATTAATATAAATGTATAGTACGAAACAGCCAATTAATCTAAATACGCCACAGTTGTTTTAATTATTTAGTTAAGTTTAGTTGTGGATGTGGAATTGGTACCAGTATTTAAAAAAATATATGGTTAATGTTTAGAACAACTGTGTGGTGTCTGATTAAGGATACCAGTGTTACCACCCCATTTCATCACCAAGTTTCATGCGATTTCATTTAGTAGACTTAGCGTGAAAATGTCACAAAGAAACACCCACTTTCACTGTTATTTATGAAATTAATTTGTTTACTATTTATTTTTCAGATAAAACTTTCGCTTACCAGAAGAAGAAGGCTCCTTATCATCAGATAAAGATATGATATTAGTTATTTGTATGATATAAATGAATAGAGCATTCTTCAGGTTCAATTCGATCAAATTCAGGCGCGAGAAATGTTATGCTTAACTGCATGGGATTTGAAGGAGCATTTAAAAGTCTATTATTAAATAATTTTAATACTAATTAACGTATTCCTTAAACGCAAATTGTGAAGAAGGCTACAATGAATGTTTACAGTCTCTCACATTTTTATCAAACAAGAAGGAAAAGAGCGATGTATCCTCATCATCCCCAAAAATTATAATTGATTGATTCTGGATTGTGTAATAAATACGAAAAATGTATCAGATGCAGAGGCCGATCAAAGAGTTTATGTATTGTATTCTGTCGCATTAAATGTAAGAACTAAGTACTGTAGTGTTATATTCTGTCGCATTAAATGTAAGAACTTGGGTACTGTGATATGGTAACGTATTGTAATATTGTATCTGTAAAATTTTTCAACTTAAGCATGTCCTGTAATTAAGTTCTAGTATTCCATGAAGATTATTAACTGTTGCTAATACGCCTGGTCTGCGCGGCATAGTAGATATAATATAAATCTTATAATCAAAAACCATTTTTCAAAGGCTGTTCTTATAATCAAAGTGGCTCCATAATAGGTATGATAGATATATGATATCTGACCTTACAATTTTTTCTGCGTGTGGTGTCTGTACCTGTACCTGATTGCGAATATATACGCTTTTGATTTAGTATGTCTTGCATATGTTTTAGTATTTTTGTGTACATGATATTAGTTATTTGTATAATATAAATTAATAAAGCATTTTGGACAGAATTTCAAGCAGCTGTTTTATGTGTATATTATCGTATAAAAAAGAGGAAAATCCTAGCCTTTTGTATATTGGTTTTCATCAATTCAAATTTCTATAATGTGCTGTAAGCTTCTCAATAAAAGTAACTAAGTATATTTTCAGATGATGTAGAGTTGTTAACACATTTTATTAATCTTTCTAAACCATGTATGCAATAATGTATGTATCATTGTTTACTTGTAAAACTCACTAAGTATTTTTAGAAGATGCTGAGCTGTTAATATTATTTATTTATAAGGTCAACCATTCTAAATATTGTATTAAATGTTAGAAGACATTTTATTTCATGGATTACATTCTAAATTTATTATATCATTTACAACAGTTGCCTTCATAAAGTATCAATATGTAAACAGCTCAGTATCTAAAAATACTTAGTGAGTTTTACAAGTAAATAATGCTACGTATAGCTTCCTATGAATAGCTATAGGTATATATATACCTTTGACGTCACAAAAAGTTGTCCTCAACAATCACCAGCGGCAGCACTTTCCATACATGCACGTTTGGGCATAGAGCAGCCCCTCTTGTTATATCTATATTATTTTACTCTTTGGTCTCTTTTATCTATGGATTGTGTTAGAATGGTATGTATGTGTTGCCGTTTTTAAAAAATGCGTTAGTTGAAGTGATTTTCGAAAAACTACTAATAAATTTAAACATTTAATCATGCTAGACTTCGTTTAAATATATTTGTACATACTATTTATTAGTATAAAAAGCAATGTGAAGTTTAGGAGATTAGTAAATTGCAATAAATTACAAAGAACAATTTCTAATATTTCTATCTATCTATTTTTTATTTATGGCAATCTGTCGACACAGGACAATTTAAAAATATTACTGTCAAATTCAAAATAGCAGACTACCGAAACATTTCAGTCATTGAATTGCAATTGTGAAGCAGTTGTGTACGAGACTAGCAATTTATGTCACTTTGACAATTGTAAGACAATGATGAAGTCGTTATGACGACACATTAATAGTAGACTACCAAAAACTTTACTATTGCACCATAATGGTACAATAATGGTACAGTTGTGACACCGTTGAAATACCCGACTCAGGGCCCAGACTACCGAAACCACGAAGACCGAAACATTTCAGTCATTGAATTGCAATTGTGAAGCAGTTGTGTACGAGACTAGCAATTTATGTCACTTTGACAATTGTAAGTCAATGATGAAGTCGTTATGATGACACAATAATAGTAGACTACCAAAAACTTTACTATTGCACCATATTGGTACAGTTGTGACACCGTTGAAATACCCGACTCAGGGCCCTGCTACCACTGGCTGGCATTCCATGACTCCACTTCTATAGTGCAGGCGTGGAGTGTCGGTGGTAGGTGTCCCACCACATTTATTTATTCATTAAAATTCTCAAAGGGCCTCTGCATGTTGGATCCATGTCCCCATGTAAGCCTTACAAAGGACCTGGTATTTCTTATAATAGAAATAACTCGAGACTATCAGAATTCAGAGTGAGATACAAATAATAATAATATAATTTATTGATACAACTCAGATTACAAAAAATAATTAGGTAGGTACATAATTTTATATATTACTTTTCAAATTTATATATTACTGAGTAAACTATGGGTGACAACAACATGGTTCGCCTGATCTCCAAACTAGATTAGTCCTGTATCTTGGAGACCAGTGTTATATTGGGAAATGTACAGCCCGTTTACAGCATTAATACATTATTTGTGTGCGTGTGTGTTGTGTGTGTGTGTATCTGAATATTATATGTCCATAAAAATAAAATAATAAATAAAAATATTTATATATTTATTGGAACAAAAATAACAAATTAACATTAACATTGTGTTCGTTATTAGTAACATTAGTTATAAACTGTGTCGTAACTATTAGCGCCCACCTCCAGGAGATGAGACAGCGTTCCAACTACAATCATGCATTAAACAAAGTTATAATTAGGGTTCCGTACCCAAAGGGTAAAAACGGGACCCTATTACTGAGACTTCGCTGTCCGTCCGTCCGTCTGTCACTGTAGTGATGTTTTAATAATAATGTATATGAGGGTGTTTATAAATAAAGTTAGTTGTGAACAAACCATCTTGTAGTTTACTTCATGGTGACAGCGGTGCGTAAATTATGTAATTATTTGGAGTTTTTGCAGTTAAAATTGTGTTAAATCGGTGCCTAACAAGTTATACAACAATAATATTAATAAGTTATAATGGAACATGCACGTCCGCCACCAGAATTGTGTCTGGAAGGAGGGCCGTCGAGCCGCGCGGACGCGTGGCGTAAATGGTTACGTCAATTTCAAGTATTTATTAAAGCATCTGGAGTTTATAAGGAATCCAAAGACGTACAGGCCAGTCTTTTAATTAATTTGATCGGTACAGAAGGCTATGATATTTTTACTACATTTAAATTTGAATCTGAAGAACAAAAGGATGATATTAAATATCTTGTAGAAAAATTCAACTCCTATTTTGGCACGAAAACAAACACTACAATGGTGAGGTACAAGTTTTTTACGCGATGTCAGGAAGCTGGCGAAAGTATTGACGGATACGTTACCGCTCTCAGACTTCTCAGCCAGCGGTGTGAATTTGAACAACTAGAGGATGGTTTGGTGCGTGATCGTATCGTATGCGGTATTATCAATACAGCTGTCCGTGATAGATTGCTAAGGACTGACGAATTAACCCTGGACAAGGCTATAAAAATTTGTCAAGCGAACGAGATATCCTGCGACAGTGAGAAACAATTAGAAGGGGTTAAAAGCGAGTTAAAGAAAGATATATCGGTGGACGCTGTATTTAGAGGTCGTCAATTTACGTGGCGCGGATACGCGGGCCGATCAACGGGACGCGCGCGCTATGGAGGCGGCAGGCGCGAGACGGGCGGCGAGCGCGCCGGGCCCAGGACGCGGGCCTGCGCGGCGTGCGCGGCGGTCGGCTGTTCGGGTGGTGCCACATGTGCGGCGCGTAATGCTAGGTGCTTCGTGTGCGGTGCGAAGGGACATTTTAAGGTGAGATGCCCGGTTCGTAACGCGGTTTGTGAAGTGTACCAGGATGACAATTATCAAGGTGAGGACTTGTATTCTATTTCATCATTGGAGTGCATAGATACAATACACGCGGTTAATTCAAAGTGGTATGAAACACTTTATTTATGTAATAATGGCGCCAAACATGATTTTAAATTAGATACCGGTTCAGATCTTAATGTGTTGTCAAGGGATAATTATTTACAATTAGGCTTAAATCTTAGTAATATTGTTCCGGATAATACACGAGCTAAATCATTTTGTGGCAATTATTTATCAATTTTAGGTTGCTGTACGATTAATTGGTTATTTAAAGGAATTGAATATAAATTAAAATTTGTCATATCGAAACAACAGTGTCAAAGTATTTTAGGTAAATATGCATTGGAAGAGATAGGGTTAATAAAAAGAATATACTCATTAAATATGGATAATTATAAAGATTTATTTCAGGGATTGGGTAAATTACCTGGCACGTATAGCATACCTATTGAGAAAAGTGCTAATCCTTGCATATGTCCTGTTAGAAAAATTCCCATAAGTGTGAGAGAACAGCTAAAGAAGGAATTGGTGCGCATGGAGAGATTGGGTGTTATAAGAAAAGTTCACCACCCCACTTCGTGGGTTAATGGGATCGTAATCGCGGCCAAAAAAGATGGTAGTTTTCGGGTATGTTTAGATCCGCGACCTCTTAATCAAGTAATTAGGAGACAGCATTATCCGTTGCCGACGCTGACAGAGATAGCTACTAAATTGAAAGGTGCGCGGTATTTCAGTAAACTGGACGCTAAATCTGGATTTTGGATGGTGTCGTTGGATGACGCTAGTGCTGACCTCTGTACCTTTGGCACACCATTTGGACGTTATCAATATTTACGTCTGCCTTATGGAATTAATTCTGCTTCGGAAGTTTTTCATGCTAAAATTAGACAGCTGCTAGAAGATTTAGAGGGCGTGGACTCATTCGTTGATGACGTCATCATCTGGGCGTCGACGAAGGAAGAGCACGACAGACGGCTCAAGCGCTTACTGGACAGGGCGAGAACCGTAGGTATAAAATTCAATTCGGATAAATGTTTGTTTTGTGTAACAGAGGTAACTTACTTAGGTCATACTTTTAGCGCAGAAGGGATGAAAATAGACGAATCCAAAGTAAAGGCTATCAGTGACATGCCCAACCCGACGGACCGGCCGTCACTAGAGAGGTTTCTCGGCATGATTAATTACGTGAGTAAGTTTATTCCGAATCACTCGGAGATAGTTGCACCCTTACGTAATTTATTAAAAACTAGCTCGTCGTGGTGCTGGGGTGAGTGTGAGGAACGCATAGTACGTCAATTGAAGAGTGTGCTGTGTAGTGCGCCGGTGCTGGCGCTGTTCGAGCCGCGCGCGCCCGCCACCCTGTCGGTGGACGCGAGTGCGCGCGCGCTGGGCGCCGTGCTGCTGCAGAGCGGCCGGCCCGTTGAGTTCGCCTCCATGACGCTCACCGACACACAGCAGAGGTATGCGCAGATAGAAAAAGAGATGCTGGCTATTGTTTTTGCGTTAGAAAGGTTTCATCAGTACATATTTGGTAAATCGGATGTGCTTGTGGAAACGGATCATAAGCCGCTAGAGGCACTTTTTAAAAAGTCATTGGACTCCGTGCCTGCTAGACTGCAGCGTATGATGCTCCGTGTACAACGATACGATTTTAAAGTTAAGTACACTCCAGGCAAATACATGTTCGTTGCCGACACGTTGTCTAGGGCTCCGCTGCCGGAGCGTTTTCACAGTAAGGTGTCCGACGAGGTAGATGAACAGACGTGTTTTCTTTTAGAAAATCTCAGATTCAGTAAGGATCGGTTGTCAAGTATTAAGTTGCATACTAAAGAGGATGACGAGTGTCAAGTTATAATTAAATATATTATGAACGGTTGGCCCAGTAGTAAATTTAATGCCCAGGAGTGTGTACATTTATATTGGAGCTACAGAGAATCATTCGAATACGTCGATGGCGTTATATTAGTTAATAATTTAGTATTTATTCCTAAACCTCTCAGAGAAGAAATGATTAGTCGAGTGCATGAAGGTCACTTAGGAATAGACCGATGCAAGCGGCGTGCGCGAGACGTTATGTTCTGGGCGGGGATGTCGCGTGACGTGGAGCGCGCAGTGCGGAGGTGTCATGTGTGCGCCGAAATGGCGGCGCGACCACAACGGGAGCCCGCCGTCCCGCACTATATACCTGAGTTGCCGTGGGCGAAGGTCGGTTCGGACATTTTTGAAGTAGACAAAAGGTACTTTTTAATATTAGTGGATTATTTCTCTAACTTTGTCGAGGTTTGTCCCTTGAAAGGCATCACTTCCAGGCAAGTGATACTAGCCATGAAAGATCAGTTTGCAAGGCACGGAATACCTCAAGAATTATTTACAGATAACGGTCCCGCATACGCGTCAAAAGAGTTTAGAATGTTCGCGGCGCAGTGGGGATTTACACATTTAACTTCTTCACCTAACTATCCGCAATCGAATGGTCGTAGTGAGCGGGCAGTGCGAACGATAAAAACTTTACTAACGAAGTCTAGTCGGTCAGGAGAAGATTTCTATATAAGTCTACTGAATTACAGGGCGGCACCGAGAGACGGTATAGCGAGCCCGGCACAATTATTAATGGGTCGCAGAATAAATACAAGATTGCCATGTCATGATAATAAACTATTGCCGGACTGGAATAACACCTCCGATTATAAAAAGATCGTTCAAAACCAGAATCGTAATAAAAAGTGGTACGACAGTCGAGCACGTACACTTCCACAGCTGGGTGAGGGTGACGACGTGGTGGTACTCAACGGCGCTCGGCGAGAGAGGGCGCGCGTAGTGGAGCATGCCCCACAGCCTCGCTCCTACTTCGTGAGAGATAAAACTGGGACAGTTATTCGTAGAAACCGAAGGCAGCTTATTAAAATCCCTTCAAGGGAATCCCCTATGATATCCCCTAACATAAATACGGACTGGCACGATGCCTGTCAAAGTCAGGAACCTCCTGACCCGGTCGCTAATCCCGAAGTTAGGAGTAGCCCATCTTCTGCAAGGATTGCTGCAAGGATAGCGAAAGAAAAAATACGGTCTTGTATATAAACGTTCAGTAGCAAGTATAAATTTTGGTGTCAATTCTGTTGTTTCGGTAGTAGTATGTAGATAAACATTTTGTAATGATAGGTATAACATACAATATAACATGTCAATAATCTAAACCTTGTGTCAAGCATGTATTGATTGATATCTGTGCAATTGCGAGATATAAATAGAATATTGTTAATATGATTACTAGATTAATTAGAAATTAAGAATTAAAAAGATTTGTTTAGATGTGAGATCTACTTAAATAGAATGTAGTTAAAAGGAACACCTACTAGATTTATATTGCATAATTTGATTTAAGATATTAAATAGTTTATTTTGTAAATCGTACCGAAAATATAACTACAGTAACACTGTTTGAGTTTATGATTGTATGCTTGTAAAACTATGTAATTGTTGGCGTTAATAGTTGATTTGTATTTACTTTGCATTTATTTAAATTCTATAGTTGCCTATTGTACTTTCTTATCTTTTAAGGAGAGAGATGTAGTGATGTTTTAATAATAATGTATATGAGGGTGTTTATAAATAAAGTTAGTTGTGAACAAACCATCTTGTAGTTTACTTCATGTCACCAGGCTGTATCTCAAGAACGGTGATAGCTAGACAGTTGAAATTTTCACAGATGATGTATTTCTATTGCCGCTATAACTTAAGGGGGGCTCCCATACAACAAACATGATTTTTTACCGTTTCTTGCTCGATACTAATAACGTTGCCTTATGTTGCATAGATAATGGTACGGAACCCTTCGTGCGCGAGTCCGACTCGCACTTGACCATTTTTTTTTTTTCTGAGTGTTTGTGTGTGTGTAAGTGATGAGTAATATCGCGAAACCACAGCGGAAACAGCCAATTAATCTTATATATAAAAATCAATTGCTGTTCGTTAGTCTCACTAAAACTCGAGAACGGCTGGGCCGATTTTGGTGATTTTGGTCTTGAAATATTCGTGAAAGTCCAGGGAAGGTTTAAACAATGACAAAATATATGGGGATCTAAAATTCCACGCGTACGGAGTAGCGGGCATCAGCTATACTTTATATTTGCTAACTAAGTGCTGGTACCTTGTAAATGCAATTGCCTAGATTTTAATAAGATCTTCCAGATCATCATAAGAGAAACCCAGCAGCCAGTCATTTGTGACCCTCTGGCATTCTTTTGAGTTGAGTGGGTAAATTTTAAGAATTTTATTGATTTTATTGTACAAAATGGGGCTAATGAAATGACATTGTTGTCTTACTATTGACAGTTTAGTGGGTTCTATTTGACATACTCTATCAGATCGTCGCTTATGTTTAATAATGTTTGGATTAAATATGAGCTCAGAGTGCTTGCGAATAATGGTATTTATGATGTATGCATGTCTTACAGGAGGTATTTTACAAAGGTCATAAATTTCATTGCTGGGAAATCGAATTGGTTTACGAGCCATAACTTTAAGTACAGCTCTTTGAGCTCTTTCCAATTTGAGAAGCAAACATTTCCCTGCCGCACCCCATGCTGTTATGCAGTAGGTCAAAATAGAGTGCACCAGAGCAGAGTAAACTATTTTCAATGTTGAAAAATTCGCTGACGAGCGCAGATTTTTAAAGACGTATATTAGTTTTCTAACACGAGACACCAGTGTTTCAACCTGATATCGCCACGATAATGAACCGTCAATAAGAATGCCAAGATATTTAACGTAGACTGCGGGTTCAATAATATCACAGCTACAGTCAACGCTCGTCATACCACAGCTGTGAGCAGTTAAGGCAAAGGTAGAATCTAAACGACTTAGTGCTGAAGTATTCGGTGTAAAAACTACGAGTTTGGATTTCTCAACCTTGAGTGTAAGAAGGTTCGCAGACAGCCAATTCATAACTTTGGACAAGGTGGCTTCCGCGAAAGAGCGTGTTTCCATCCAGTCTCTTCCGCGGACGAGTATAACCGTGTCGTCGGCATACATTATCATTTTAGAATTTTGCAAAGATAGGTTACACAAGTTATTAATATAGATTAAAAACAAGGTAGGTCCAAGAACACTACCTTGTGGTACACCGTAGCTTAGTAGCTCTTCGTTACTGATATAAGAGCCTATTTTAACGATTTGCGAACGATCACTCAGGTAGCTCTTCAGAATCTCAAAGGGAATCCCTCTCACGCCAATTTGGTGAAGTTTGGACGCGTGAAATTTTGAAATCGGACCTTAAGAAACAGAAGTTTACTACTACCGCTCAATAGATGGCGTTGTACAGACTTTTTAAATCGCACTATGGTTTGGTTACACGCATTAACACATAAGCTCGTCAAACGTTTGGGATTTCATTCTGCTTTACTTTTTGATTGTTGGAGAACGCAATTTTCTTACAGTTTTCCAAGTGATGATGAAATTCGACAAACGTTGGCTGAAGTGAAGTGATACCATTCAAACCCACAACTAGGCATGAGATATACCTGCGATATTCTATACCCGGGCTCAAAGGTATGGGTATGGCCGTATACCCAGTACTAAAACCCAGTATTAAAATACCTATAGGTATTTTCAAACCTGGTCTAGAGGTTTTCTTTTAGAAACTCGATTGAACGACGTTTGGAACATTTAGATGAGAGTTTTTGAATGAACACCAAACCTTCCAAAAATTATTTTGGAAGGTTTGGTGTTCATTCAAAAATTCAAAAAACTGGTCCGATTTTGCTTTACAGATTATAAAATCTGTAAAGCAAAATCGGACCAGTACATAAAGGACTGTCAACTAGTTTAGTGATAAAGAAGAAAGAAAGAAAAATATATTTATTTAACGGTCGAGATGCAGACACAAAAACAAAAAGACAAAACGATTAAAAAAAATGTACAATCAGAAACAAACTCGGCAGTACATTTGTACCTATCGGGTACGGACCGGGTTTCTGCTATACATACCCAATCTGCGTACTGGTATACTCATACTGGGTATTTATACCTGTACCAGTATATACGTGTCATCCCTACCCACAACAACAAAAAACAAGATATTAAACATTTGCAGTATACATTTCAAATCTAATTATTTTAGCACTTTTATGAAGAGATATCAATTAAAACCTTAGGCTGTTGTTGTTTGTTGTTGTGTTTATTTTTCTGCAATTAAACCACTGCTTGGTGTTATAATTAAAACACTCTAATTCGTATAGGTAGATTGTTCCATAGTAATATAGCTTGCAAAGCAAAGGATTTGCTATAAAAGTTGGTACTATGCTTCGGAACATTCAATCTCAGATTTTTAGATGTCTCAGTTTATTTGCATGTGTTTCATGTCGGAACATAAAACGAGTTTTAAGATATTGGGGAGTATTAGGATTAATTAATATGTTATATAATAGCGAAAGAATATGAGTATTCCGGCGAAGGCGAATGGGAAGCCACTTGAGCTTATTGCGAAAATTAGAGACATGATCATATTTGCGAAGGTCAAATATAAATCTTATACAGACATTTTGAAGTCGCTCAAGTTTATCAAGTTGTGCTTCTGTGAGATTGACATAACTGACTGATGCTCCTGCCAATTTTTAATTACGCATCAGCGTGCAATCCAAAGACTGGGCAAGCGCTATTTGGCAATACAGATTAATGGGTTATAAAAGTTTATTAGGTTAAGGCAATACACAGTCTGCATACAACTATGACGTCACAACAAAGTACAAACAACAAGTATTTTTAAAAATACAATTTAATAAATATTTCGATAATATTGAAATTAGTTTCTTAAAATGCGTCTAATTTTCTAAAAAATATATAAAAGAAGCAGGTCAAAAATTATGAACAATGCCAATTGTACCATTGTCAAATAAATAATAAAAGCTTATAAAGTCTCATAATAGTTTTCAGATTCAGATTCATTTTCTTAATTACACACTACTTTTCTTTTGTAAATACCCAGACGCAGCACAAACATTTGTATGAAGAATGTAAACATCACACAAATGATTGTCCCGCGCGGGAATCGAACCCGAGACCTCTTGATTGGCATTCCGTTACGCGAACCACTAGGTCACGAAGCCCGTCACACATCGATAGTGGAGAGTAATGGCCGTTTTCCAATTACAGCACAAGAGCGCATTATGCGGCATTATGCTCGGACGGGCCTCGTGGTTCATATAAGGGACTGCCGATTATGAGGTCTCGGGTTCGATTCCCGGTCAGGACAATAATTTGTGTGATGTTTTTAATTGTCATACAAATGTTTGTACTGCGTCTGGGTGTTTCTATGTATTATAAGTATGTATTTACAAAAGAAAAGTAGTTTATGTATTACATCCGTATTCTGGTACCCATAACACAAGCATATAAGCTTAGTTTGGGACCAGAGAACGTTGTGTGAAATGTCTATGAATATTTATTTTTTTAATGCTCAACGTTGAGTGTTCCAACTACAGCATCGCATCGCACAATCGAGCACTCTCAAAAGTGATGCGTGCAATCCATACCAACTTCAGCGACAGTAAATTAACAAGTGTTTTTTCTTTAAGTTGTCATTGATTGAAATTTTATTTATATATTATCTTTAGTAATATTATTTGTTGTTAAAAAAATTTTTAAGGCTTTCGTTTCGTCGGAGCTTTCTGGAAATAATCAAAGTTAATTCAAACTGTGTTAAAAAAATGAATATAAGTATGGATGAAGGTACAAACAATGACTTTTTTTATATTCCACACATATAATGTGAATACAATTTTATTTTAGTACTTTTTTTTTCAACACTGAACTTAGCGCAATCTGCTGGTGCATTTGAAAACTAATTCACGTTCCAATTAAGCGTCAGCATAGTTCAGCATTGTGCGGCACTGAGTCGCATTATGCTCTGTAATTGGAAAACCACGAATGTTGTACCTATTAACATTCATATCACTTATATTATTAGTCACTACGTTCACAATTTATAACAACTTCTTGGTGGCTGAATGGTTTCTCACCAGTGCGTGCGCGAAAATGTCTCAAGAGATTACTTTTATTAGCAAAACTTAAATGGTTTTTCTGTAGTATGTGTGCGACTGTGAGGTAATAAATTACCTTTTTGTCTAAACCCCTTTCCACATATGTCACAATTGAATGGTTTTTCTCCAGTATGTGTGCGAATATGAGTTATTATAAGCCACACAAATTGGTAATGCGCCTGGCGGCCATGTTAGTGACGTCATAGTGACGTATAGATGAGAATATTACATTTTGTTAGCTCTACTTTTTCTTTGCTGATGACGTCACAAGGGCGTTAATTTGACAAGGTTCCAGCGCATTACCAATTTGCGTGGCTTATACCAGTCTGTGCGCAAATATGTCTCAAAAGATTTCTGTTATTAGCAAATCCTTTTCCACAAGTATCACACTTGAATGATTTTTCTCCAGCGTGCGTGCGATTATGCTTAACTAAAGGAATCTTTGCACAAAAACTTTTTCCACATATGTCACACTTGAATGGTTTTTCTCCTGTGTGTGTGCACATATGGGTTAATAAATCACGTTTTTGTCTAAACCCTTTTCCACAGATGTCACACTTGAATGGTTTTTCTCCTGTGTGTGTGCACATATGGGTTAATAAATCACGTTTTTGTCTAAACCCTTTTCCACAGATGTCACACTTGAATGGTTTTTCTGCAGTATGTGTGCGAATATGAGTTATTAAATTACTTTTCTGTGCAAACCCTTTTCCACATATGTCACACTTGAATGGTTTTTCACCAGTGTGTGTGCGAATATGATATGTTAAAAAATAACGTCGGCTAAAGCCTTTGCCGCAATCGCTACACTTGAACGGTATTTCTCCAGTGTGCGTGCGTTTATGAACATATAAACTAGTCTTGTGACTAAAACTTTTTCCACAGATGTCACATTGGAACGGTTTTTCACCAGTGCGTATGTGTATTATATTAAAAGCATCGCTGTCGCGGCTACAGTGTGCCTCACTTGACATTTGTTCTCTTGTCTTAAATTCCTGTAAAGTATTTGCTTTAACTGTTAGTTGTTGTGGTTGATTGTTTAAACTAGTACTTGTAGAAGTATCTTCCAGATCATCTGATGTCAGTTTCTCAGTGACAGCAGCATCTGAAACAATACAACTATTAGCTGACAGTGGTACCAATTCCACTGGCATCATTTAACCTACCTTAACTTAGACATAAATCTATTATATAAAATTCACGTGTCACAGTATTAGTTACCGTTCTCCTCCGAAACGGCTAGACCGATTCTTATGAAATTTTGTATGCACATTCAGTAGGTCTGAGAATCGGTTAACATCTATTTTTCAAACCTTTTTTTTAGTATCCCAAAAGAATGTTTGCCGGGACAGCTAGTATTATATATATTCAAGCTTTGCCCGCGGCTTCGTTCGTTGTTCATACGTTGTATGTGAGAATCCTTGAGTCTCCTATTGGATGGTGTAAGGCTTAGGGATTTGTATCCCTGTTTTATAAAGTTAGAGTACGATAGATTGAGGTATGAATATCGATGAGTCAGTTGTTACGCTATGTGCTCGGATTCCTGTTCAGGCCTCTGGTCTATTCTCCGATATATACTAATAATATAAAGCTAAAGAGTCTGTTTGTTTGAATGCGGGAATCTCAGGAACTCAGGTCTCTCAGGTCCGATTTTAAAAATTCTTCATGTGTTGGATAGTATGAACGTACGATCGATAGACCAACGACGATGAGACAGTACGATCAATATAAACATATATTTATTTTTTTATAAAAAAAATATTGACCTACAGTCAAGAAGGTTATAAATAGGGAGTAACAACTCGGGAACATAGATTTGTTCCAAGGCAGGGCCGCCCTGTTTATGGTTTAAAAGTAAAATAGTAGCCTTGCTTTCTCTTTTACTCCCGCTTAAAAAGAAAGAGTTAGAAAGCTACTAAATCATTTATTTTTCTTAATGTGTTATACTAAAAAAAGCAGCAGGCCAGATTCGTTATACCGAGTGTTACGTCTAGATCTATATCCTAAGTCTATGCCTACAATATGCCAGCCAACGGATTCTATGCGTTGCTATGACAGTTGTAAAATAAACAAAAATGGCGGAGCTGACCACATTAAACAAATGTTAGTACACAGAAGTACCAGAAGCTGGGTTGGCGTTTAAAATTGAGGACAAGTAACTTTAGCCTGGGCTAACTTGAAACAACTAACTTGAACAGGGTCTAAAATAATATTGTTGTATGTAATAAGATCGACTTTTGCTTGACATGTTTGGGAGTGAATTAAAAACGTGCACTTGTGACCAATGTTTTAATGCGACGATTTACTTAACGAAACATGCAATAATATTCTAAACTAAACAAGGAACAGGTACACTCAATATACCGGCCCCCAACCTTTAAGAAATCTTACATAGTTTAGTATAAACCCTATTTATATAATAATAATGATATCAATCAGCAACTGTTAATGGTTAGGCACATTCATCATCATAATCTAAAGGTAAGTAACACAATTTTGTAACACAACGTTTCACAACACTATCACCACTCTTTACACTATAAACTCTAGTGAGCCCATCTGGCCCCGGATGCTTCTCAACTATTCTTCCTAAGTTCCATTTTCCTGAAGGCAAGTTGTCCGTCTTTATAAGTACAATTTGTCCTCTTTCTAATTCTTTTTCTCGCCTCATCCATTTAGGCCTCTGTTGTACTCTAGATACAAATTCGAGTTGCCATCTTTTTCCAGAAGTCTCCCATCAATTGAGTCTTCGATGCAGCACTCAATCTTGCACACACAATGCACTTGTATACAGTTCTTTACAGACCTCTTGGCTCGTATTATCCAATATTTAGTTCTAAGATGGGCCATCATTAATTGGACACCTCCGTGAAGTGTTTCCTTATGTGCGTTCTTTACAATTAATTCTGTTAGTACATTTTTCTCTTTGAGAATAATCGGATGATTGCTCTCATGTGCAATGTGCACATGAGAGCAATCATCCGATTATTCTGCAATTAATAATTTAATTTGCAAAAAATTCATATTGCAATGCTGCTTGCTGCTTGTCTCAGTCTTCCTCCTACTCTAACTACTTCATTTTCGTCTAAATATGGATTCAAGGATTTTAGGTTGCTTGATTTCTATACTTCCTTTCCCTTCTTCAAGGCTAGAATTTCTTCTTCAAAATCAGTTCTTTGAACAATGTTAACACATTTGTAAAGTGCTTCTTCTAATTCCTTTGCTGTGACATGTATTGCTTCGTTTTTGTTTATGTCTTTTTTATATTTCAAGAATCTTCGGCAATAACTAATAATGTTAGTAATAGGGATGTTGACTATTTTTTGGAATTGCTTTTATTTTGTAGATAGCTCTTACTTGAACACCATGACATTATAATTTGTAAAAAAATACATCTTTTAAGTATAAAATAGCGAAAGTAAAAATTATTTTAAAAATTCCCGCTAATACGCTCCAAGCTGTCAACTGACGCCGATTACGTCAGAACCCTGATAGTAGGGGTGTCCACTTAGAAAAAAGATCGATGTTTTTATCGATTAATTTAGATTTTATTCTTTTATAAAATAACTAGCTGCGCCCCACGGTGTTACCCGCGGTAAAAATAAGTTCATTTTCTATTCCATTCTTCATTGAAAGTTTTATGAAAATCCATCCAGTCGTCTTTACGTGAAAGCACAATAAACATCCTTACATATCCAAACACTGGAGTATGGATAGAAGACCGAGCAAACGTTCGCGTTGCTTAGCCAACAGTTTAAGTATTTTATTTTATAGCGCGTAATTCTTTTTTCGTCATATCTCCTAAGAAATTCATTCGAATTGCATGCTGTAAAGAGCTGTTATAATCTATATTAATTGCGTAGGCTAACTAAGCTATTTAATTTGATAAAAAATATTACTATATACACTAGAATAGCTTTTGAAAACACCCTATTGAATTTGATAATTTTTTTGACAATTTTATGGGTACAGCGGGTTTCCCTTAAAAGATAGACATATGCCCTCGCTGACTTTTTTGAAGAACTATAGGTAACAAACAATTTCTCCATACATTAGTTTGTTGTACCACACATAGATAAGGCAGCGTTTTCATTTATAGCTAGCGCGCGTCCGAATTTCTCGGCAAATTTAATCAGATCTCATCCAATATACAGTAAACCCCAATAAATTATGCGAAAAAAGCCATCCCCTAGAACCATTCTATCTATTAAAAAAAACCGCATCAAGCTCCGTTGCGGATTTCTGAAGATATAAGCTCACATACATACAAAAATAACGACTTTCTTTTATAAGAAGTAAAGATAGATCTAACTTCTTTTATAATCAGTATTCAATACTAAATGTTATAAAAATATTTGCACTGTCTTCAAAAAAGTATACATATACTTTCGGACATAATACAGGATGACTTTGCAAGGTGTTGCCAAATTTTAAAGAGCGACTCTGAATCAGTAACTTAATCGATTTACGTAAAGAACAAAAACATTTTTTATTTCATTTTAATTATTCCTATCCGCTGTTTAAAAAAAGGACGCGTGGATAATTTACTTCATTCATAGAAAAATACGCACGCACGTCACGATAGTTTCGCAAAAGTTAAACTGCAAGTGTAGTAGTGATTATGGTGCGCGAAAATAAGCCTTATGCTTAACAACATAAGGTTTGGGCGCCCGCGCAAGCGAGGGGTAGGAGAAGGGGGAGAAACCTGCCAGGCGGCTCTTTTGGAATCAGTAGTGATCGTGACCTAATTGCGTAAGCGCATGCCGCTCTTATCGTGCGCCGCTCCTGTTGTATCGCGTGTGCAGTTGAGTGTTGTTGTGACTTGTGACACCAATCATGGCGCATAATTATTCACATGCCGAACGATATGAGATGGTGCGTTGCTACATACTTAGTGGAGAAAGTTTATGGGTGCGCAAAGACTACCGTAGTGATAGTTTACCCCGTTTACAACGTCGAGGAATCACCTCTTCCAGGGCCATAATTTTAGCTGCGAATCAAAATTTACTGGATTTCGGACAATTCGCCACTCCTTCACACGCAATTGGTGGCGGTGGTCATAATCAAATTTCACCAACACTTGACGATACAGTAATTGAATTTTTTGAGCGAAATCCGTGTGCTAGCACACGCGAAGCAGCGCGACGTTTTAACGTGGCCCAATAATACGTTTGCAAGCTTTAAAACTCAAATAATTATCACCCATACCATTACCAACGCGTGCAGGACTTACACGACGGTGATGGACCCGCCCGAATACGTTTTTGTGAGTGGTTACTTGCGAACAATAACAATTATCGGAAATGTGATTGTAGGACCAGTGTTTATTGAAGGGTCATTGATCGGTGGCGTGTTGATGAAATTGCACCGTATGTGCACTGCATAAGAACTTGTTGGCGCGCTTGTCGTTATGTGGTCTGCATAAGGTCGTTTTTGGCTCTAGTCTCTGATGAATGACAGCTCACGCGGTGTCTCTTGTTTTCATTTTACATGAATTTGTTACATGAGTCAACATCTCTATTCTTTGAGATCGTTAAAGTTCTTAAATCGTGTTATCATTTCCATGTTGTCTTTATTAATGTTCAGATATGTCATAATTTCTTTCGTTTGCTAGTTTGTTGCTGATTTTATCGTCCCAATTGACTTGTTCTAGCCAAAGCGTTTGCAAAAGTAATTTTGAAATGATTATGCTTGGAGCAAGCCATCCAAGCGGGTCATATAGTTTCTGTACATCTGACAGAATGCTTCGTTTGGTGACATCTCCTTCAACAGGTGTCAAGGTAAGTTTATATTCCAATTAGTCTGTCCTTAGGTTCCATAGAATACCTAATGTTTTTACTTTGCCATCAATGTTTAGGTCCAGATGAGCATTTGATGATATCTCATCAGGTGATACAGAGTTCAAGAACTCAGCATTGTTTGATGACCACTTTTTTAATCGAAAACCACCTCTATTCATCATATATTTTAATTGTCTGCTTGCTATGATGGCTTCTTCAACTGTGTTCTGGCCAGTTAAAATATCATCTACGTAAAAATCTTCAATCATTTTAGCAGCAATAGGGTACTCTTTACCTTCTTCAATAGCAAGCTGAAGTAACGTTCTACAAGCCAGGTAAGGTGCTGGAGCAGTTCTAAACGTCACAGTAAGTAAACGGTAGTCTTTAACCTCTTCTGATGGATTACTTCTCCAGAGAATGCGTTGAAAATCTGTATCTTCCCTTTTAAGTAATACCATCCTGTACATTTTTTCTATATCTGCCACGAAACAGATTGCGTGCATTCGCCATCTTATGATGATGCTTCGAAGGTCGTCTTGAATTAAAGGTCCTACTAGTAGTTCTTCATTGAGTGATATGCCATTACTGCCTTTACAAGAAGCGTCATAAACGACTCTAGTCTTCGTTGTCTCCTTTTCATCCTTAACGACAGCATGATGTGGTAAGTAGACAGCTGGTTTTGTATTTATTTCTTTTGCAGGTATTTCTTCCATGTGATTAAATCTTTTATACTCTTCTAAAACCTTTTCATGCTGTTTCTTTAATTCAGGTTGTCTTATAAATCTTCTTTCCAACTGTAACAACCTCTGCATTGCAATCTCTCTTGTATTACCTTCTGGTGATTTAGAATTTTCGGTTTTGAATGGAATAGATATTCTGCATTTCTTGTGTGTGTTCTTTTGTATCTATCTTCTAATTCACTATGATTATCACCACATTTAACACATGTTTTCTCTGTATGAGTACTAGTAGTAGCAACAGTGGACGTTATGTATACCTATCGGCACGAATCGCAGAAGTGAATTATTAGGTCTATATATAACTAATACGTATATATCGGAGAAAAGGTATCGTAGACATCACCTGTAATTATTGCCAGGGTAGTCTCCAATCCAAACACCCTGTAATACTGAATAAGCTAACTACGTTAACTACAACATTCTATTAACTACGATGAGATTGATCCGTGGCTTACGACACGTGTAGCTGGTTTGGAAGGATCCTTTTATGAAATTTCAACGGGTCACCATTCAGTCTCACCAACTACAGTAAATAAACGAATTACTCACCATTTACACCATTTAAGGACCCACATCACAATCTTGGAACCTAAGTTAAAACTAAAAATCCTTAAGTAAACTATTTTAATCAAGTCTCCTACGACACGGCCATTCTGCGAATACACACGTCCCCGTGTGTAAATCTGCAGTAGAACTAAGTTTTTTCGCTCGGCTAATTCTGACCCAATATAAAGTCGCAAAATAAAGAAATCCACAACTAAGATTTTTCCATACACTCGGTCAGTTACAACAATTTCCACAATAATTCAACATTCACGCGGTCAGTTACATTAATTCCGCATTATCGTTACGTTGCACTTTCTCACAAATACACACTCAGCAATTACACTTTGGAGGATATTCTAATTGTTTAAGTTATAGAACTGGGCAGCGTAACGACCCGTATAATACTGACTGCTCTAGTTGTCAGGTTTTTCGTATTTAAGCTAACGAACAATGAGTTGTGTGGGCTTAGTATTGACTTATCGAGTCAATACAATCGCATTCAAATCGATGAGTTCAAATGATCAACACATTAAAATTGTATTTCGATAAAGACAACCACTCGGCTGTAATTTGATAACTAATTATTTAGGGTTTAGCTAATAATTCGCAAATTACCCAGAAAATGATTTTTAGCAACGTTAGTAAACGCATTAGAAAAAAAAATTTTTTTTTTTTTTTTCTTTTCTTTTTGTTTTCTTTTTCTTTCTTTTCTTTGTTTCTCTTTGACTTTATTGTCACACGGCCATTCTGCAAAGGCACGCGTCCTCGTGTGTTCCCTATCTACTTGAAACTAATAGAAGGCTTTCCGTTTGGCCTATCCTGCTGATCTAGACGGATTCAACAGTAAAGGAATGATTTTTTTATTTAGTTTAAATACTAATGATTAAACTATCAGTAAATAAAAAGTTGAATTTAGAATTTTCGTACTGGCATACGAATAAACACTGTTACTTTACCTCCTACTTGTAGCTCAAGTAGAAGTTAAGCCTACATAACTCTTTTAGCTGTTGCTACTAAACACCTAAATCGTGAATAGTAACCGTTGGTGCATAGTATCGTAACGTGGTATATTTATGCGTATAGCGTCTGAAGGATACAAAGGATTAAGGATTTAGGAAGGATAAAGGGTTTGGGAAGGATAGGTAAGGGAAAGGTCGACGTTGCCGCGTAGGCAAGGGCCCTAGGAATAAAAGGATAGGTTGATGCTGTGCCATAGGCGGTCCTGTTCGCCGTCGTACACAGGGGACCATTATTCTTTCAGGATAGGATAGTTATAGTGGCTTATATTGGTCGGCTCCACACGCCAATATAGCATCTTTTATTTATTGATTTATTTTCATTTTTTTTTTTTGGCTTATTGGTCGGCTCCACACGCCAATAGCATCTTTTATTTTTGGCTTACTGTAACGCTCCACGCGCCAACAGCTCTTTTAATAATAATAATTAGTTTACTCGTGGATACACCACGGTAAACTGCGTTGTTAATACTATAAATAGTTCACTGAACGTCTCTGTACACCAAAAACGCTCGCAATTAAAATTTAAGAGGTAGATAATTTGTTACGGTATGTAGATCTGCTATAGTCTATCCACTACAACAGATTCTTGTTCAAGTAAATAAGGTCAAAAGTTATGCTCGTGAATACTCAGAGGTGATCTTCTGTCGCCTCGATAATTTGTAATAAGGGTCGTATGCGCGAATAAACGGAAAGTAATAAAGTTAAAAACAAACGGTAGACTTCATTTATAAAGAGAACCACGCGAAACAGTTGCAGATTGCTAGTGATTATTTTTTTTTTTTTTTTTTCAGCCTGCATAGACCAATTAATAAAAATTCTTACTTTAATAATTTATTAGACAATTAATTAACAAGTAGAATCTTATTAGTCGCATAGATTTAAATCAAAATACAACTGAAGTATTGTATGGGCGTTAAAGGCATTTTGGAATTAAATATTTGTAATAAGATGAACCTGCTATACTGGACATCTCTATGAAAATTTTATAAACATGCTATAGGTAAACCACAATAAAGCGTGTGGTTAATGTTATTAATAATTTACAAGACGTCTCTGCATTATCAAGATTATTCAAGATCATAGTTGTAGATGTTTTAAAAAGGAGATTTCACGAACTGATTATAAGTAAGTAAGCCACAATAAAGCATGTGGTTAATATTATTAATGGCTCACTAGACGTCTCACACGTCAGTAAGTTAAAGATTTCAAAAACTTATTATACACCACAAAAAGTGATGTTAATAATTATTAATGGTTGCTAGACGTCTCCATACGTCAATGGCACCGTCAGGTTCGTATTTGTAGCTAGATATTTCAGAAAGGATTATAACCACATATTATAGGTACACTACAATAAGTTGCGTTGGATGTTATTTACGACTCACTAGACGTCTGCATACGTCAATAGTACAGACGAGAACATAATTGTAAGAAGATTTTTCAAAACAAGATTTCTAAAACGACTGGCACGTATATAGATCTCTTAAACTTTCTTTCGCTGTCAAAGAATTTAAAATTTAAAACGCTTATTCCGTCAATCTCTTTTTATCACAACTCTATCTTTTACATGTAACTACATGTAGGTCTAATCTCGAGCATTTAGTCAACCATGATTTAGATTTTCTTCTCACTACCTCTCATCTAGGTGAAAGTTTATTACGATTTTATTTGCTAATCACAAATAACAAAGTCTAGTAATGGGTTAGAAAATGAAAAAAAAACACATTATTACACGGCAGAGATTAAATCTTTGTTTTTCTTTAAAGTTTTAGTTATCAAGTACGCCTATAAATAAGCGCAGAAAATCATGAACCAACTTTATAAAAAGGAAACCGATCACTTTAAAACGAAGTGTTGAATGTTCATAAAGCCACACTATATTTCTGTTCGCAATCAAGTAAAACGATTTTACTATTATTTATTTATTGATACACGAGATAAATTAAGCAAGTGAACACTGTAGATTAATAAAATTACTAATAAATCATTGTCATTTAATTTTTGTTACGTAGTTATTGTTATAGGGTAATTAACTAATTACCTATGACTTGTTATTATCAGTCTTTGCTTGTTAATATAATCAAAGTAATTTTTTACCAAAAAGAAACTTTGCGAAATCTTTAAATTTTTACTAAAACGCCGGTTACGTTTAATTTTACTGTTCTAGTTTTTTTTTTTATTTTCAAAACAAAATCGAATAACGACTATTCGATCCCACTTCTGATATCGGAGAAAAGGTATCGTAGACATCACCTGTAATTATTGCCAGGGTAGTCTCCAATCCAAACACCCTGTAATACTGAATAAGCTAACTACGTTAACTACAACATTCTATTAACTACGATGAGATTGATCCGTGGCTTACGACACGTGTAGCTGGTTTGGAAGGATCCTTTTATGAAATTTCAACGGGTCACCATTCAGTCTCACCAACTACAGTAAATAAACGAATTACTCACCATTTACACCATTTAAGGACCCACATCACAATCTTGGAACCTAAGTTAAAACTAAAAATCCTTAAGTAAACTATTTTAATCAAGTCTCCTACGACATATATGTGAATCCTACGCTGCTGCACATGGTCTAATTTATAATGTCAAAAAATGTCAATACAAGGTTTTTGAGGCCGGCGGCAACTGCCGCTGTGACGACCCTAACTTCAAAATGAATGGCCAAAAAAATAGTAGGGTGTTTTCCTTTAAATATCTGGGACATATTATTGCCGCTGACCTCAAAGACGATGAAGATATAGAAAGGGAGAACACTAAACACTACTAACATTAAGCAATAAGATACTAACACATAATTGAATAATAATAATTGAATTTTTGTAATGATATGGATCTTTTTTATGTCCGAAATAAAAGCTTTATTTATTTATTTATATGAAGGTGGGAGGTGAAGCGGGGGAACGGTTGAATCAAATCATCGTATGTGATTGGTCTACTGCGCGTCGCGTCATATCTGCCACTCGTGATTCGTTCTCTGTGCTAGATGCACTTTCCTTACGACTACGAGTACACTTCAGGACAATTATATTGGTACATAAAAATTTTTGAACTAAAGCTTTTAAAATTAAAATTTTTAGATTTGTTTATTTTTATTGACGAGCCTCGTGGCGTAGCGGCTATGTAGCCAACTTACGATCGCGAGTTCAAGGGTTCGATTCCCGCACAGGACAATTATTTGTGTGATGAACACAGATATTTGTACTGCGTCTGGGTGTTTTCTATCTATTACAAGTATATATTTACCAAAAAAACGTAGTAAAAATGTATTATATCCGTAATCTGGTATCCATACCACAAGTATCATTACGCTTAGTTTGGAACCAGCGAACGTTGTGTGAAATGTCCGTAAATATTTATTTACTCTTAATTAGAAACAATTATTATCCCTAAAATGATTTCAATAATTAATCCTTTAATATTCTCTCTTACAGGTGTACTGTACAGGTGTAGCAGGTGTAACAAGTTCTAATGTGCGGAACTTTGATTCTAAAAACTTTTGCAGGCAGTTCCAGGTGGGCAAGTTTTCCGAGTTTTCCTTGTATGAATTTTCTTCCCAGTCTTTGTGAGTGTCTTGATCCAACTTTAGAACCACCAGAAATATTATTACAGGATCCCAGTTGTCAGTAACTACTTTCATGTTGTTTAAGTTATTCAAACAGTCATTGTTTGTGTCTAATAGTATTTTAATCTGACTAGCGCTCTGTATATTTATTTGTCTTTGGTTGAACAGTCGTTTCAGTAGTGTTTACAATCAGTCGTTTGTTTCCATACCTTTGTTTAAGAACCGACCAAGCTTGATTGTAATTTGATTCTGTAATTTGTATATGGCTCAGTAGGGTTTCCGCTTCGCCGCCAATACTTGATTTTAAATAATGAAGTTTTTATACATCACTAATGGAAGTATTTTTGTGCACTAATAATATAAATAAATCGTGAAAAGTAGACCATTCTTCATAACGACCGGTGAATTTCGGTAATTCGATTTTCGGCAATCTTAGTTGTGACGTAATTGACTCAGATGTACTTTCATTTGAAATCTTCGCTGATGAACTACTGGAAGGCGTAGGTAACACAAATCTCTTAGTTCTGCTTGTATTGCTAGATAAAGTTCTTCACAGGTAAAATAATCTTCATTCGTAAAATAGCTCATGTCAGCACGACTTACTCTTGTTGTGCACTTTATCAAATCTCTGTGGGCGATACAAAAACCTTGCCAATAATCTTCAACGCACTTCAGTCTAGCTTCAATGTATCCCCGAGTTAACCTTTGCTTAGGACATTTACTTAGGTTGATTTTTGCCTTTTGTAAGCTATCATGTTACATTGTGGTTTTGTGGAGCCCTACGTTCGTTACTTAGTTTTTAGGGTTCCGTACCCAAAGGGTAAAAACGGGACCCTATTACTGAGACTTCTGTCCGCTGTCCGTCTGTCACCAGGCTGTATCTCAAGAACGGTGATAGCTAGAGTTGAAATTTTCACAGATGATGTATTTCTATTGCCGCTATAACAACAAATACTAAAAATAAAATAAAATAAATATTTAAGGGGCCTCCCATACAACAAACATGATTTTTTTACCGTTTCTTGCTCTCATACAACAAACGTGATTAATTAAGTATTGTGTGTGTTGTTTGCTCATTTATTAATAACGTTGCCTTATGTTGCATAGATAATGGTACGGAACCCTTCGTGCGCGAGTCCGACTCGCACTTGACCAATTCTTTATTAAATAAATTATGTTACACTTACATATTAAATTAAATAAAACAATAGAAATAGCAGTAAATATTTACAGATAAAGTATTATTATGTTTATGTTCCCAAAGAGGCATCAGGCAGACAGCCGGTTATAAAAATTTTGCCGAAACCCAATGAAACAAGTCTCTTAGGAAAAAGAATATGTTGAGCCGACCCCAAATAATGGGATAAGGGCAGGAGGATGATGACTTGTGTAGTATGTTTATATTGTGCTTAAATCTAGACATACCTTTATGTAAACTATTCAAGTCCAATCGGTGTAACACAATCTTATCAGTTTTGGTACATAAATCATGAACATTTACTGATGAGATGGTGTGCTTAGATTTAGAAATATCACTCTCTAGAGGATCATGTTCTAAACAAGAATTATCTGAAGCTTTTTGTACTTCTGTAGTCTGGATGCTGTAATCTAACTCATGATCTTCTGAACTTACATGTTCACATTTCATATGTTCTTGTTTTATTAACAGATTGTACATTCCTTGATCTTCAACATTTGGGATGCTGTCATCATCTTCTGAAGTGACATCTTCGCATTTGATATGTTGTTGTTCTATTAATTGAGTGCACATTCCTTGTTCTACAATATTATCTCCAACATGTTCCTCATCTAGTTGGTCACCTGTCGTTGGTGTGAGTTCCCTATGAAGCACAGAGTCCACATTCATGCATATTGCTGGTATTGTGTGTAGTGTACTCGATAATGGCTTCATTTCAAACTGAAACATAAACCTGTATTATGAACCTGCTCCTATATTGATATATTCACCACAGATACATCCGTATAGAGAGAAACAGTTAAGAGTTAGATCTTACATCATCATTGTTCAACAAGCGAGTGAACAGCTCCTCACTGTGAAGACAGGCGCTCCTTAGCTGGAGACAGTTGCGAAGTCTCGCGCAGCACACGTAGCACGCATCTACTGGTCTTCTGTCTCCTGTTTCCAACTGACAACAATAATAAATATATCTGGTATGGGAACAACGCAAAATATAACAAACTTGTTACAAGGACACTTACCAACTTGCCAGTCAGTAACTCGTATATTTCTTGTAAGTCAGTGTTAACTAGACAATGCATGCCCACATCTTTGATCAAACAAATTCTACACGTTGATAACTGCTCCATTATTTATCATAAAATTACAAAACTTTAATAATCATATTAATACACACTGCCCGGAATCTTAGAAGAAACCCAAAGAGTAAAACACAGAGTACATTATATAAAATGTAACATTATATAAAATGGAGTAAAATAAAATAATATAAATATAACAAGTTAACAAGAGGGGCTGGCTGGTCTATGCCTAAACGTGCATGTATGGAAAGTGCTGCTGCGAGGCGACGGTTTCGAAAAACTTTTTTGACATTTAGGGACGTACCTATAGCTATATTTCCCCGTTTTCCAATAGCAGAGCATAATGCGACTCAGTTCCGCACAATGCCGCACAATGCTGACGCTTAATTGGAACGTGAATTAGTTTTAAAATGCGCCAGCAGAGTGCGCTAAGTTCAGTGTTGAAAAAAAAATTCTAAAATAAACATTGTATTCACATTATATATGTGGAATATAAAAAAAGTCATTGTTTATACCTACATCCATACTTATATTTATTTATTTTTTAACACAGCTTGAATTAACTTTGAATATTTCCAGAAAACTCCGACGAAAAGAAAGCCTTAATTTTTTTTAACAATAAATAGTATTACTAACGATAATATATAAATAAAATTTCAATCAATGCCAATTTAAAGAAAAAATACTTGTTAATTTTCTGTCGCTCAAGATGGTATGGATTGCACGCATCACTTTTGAGAGCGCTCGATTGTGCGATGCGATACTGTAATTGAAACACTCAACGTTGAGCACTGTGCCGCATAATGCGCTATTGTGCGCTGATTGGAAAACGGGGTTTATTACGATAACAGCTCAGCATCATATAAAAATATTTGGTGAGCTTTACAAGTAAACTAATGATACGTACCTTATGTCATGTATAGTTTCGAAAAATTAATAAAATGTGTCAACAACTCCACATAATCTGAAGAATGCTTTATTAATTTATATTATACAATACAAATAACTAATATCACATCTTTATCTGATGATTAGGAGCTTTCTTCTTCTTGTAAGCGAAAGTATTATCTGAAAATAAATAGTAAACAAGTTAATTTCATAAATACAGACTTATAATGAAAGTGAAAGTGGGTGTTTCGTGTGGTGTGTTTGTTTAGTGTTTGATAAATTTCTTTTAGCTGTTCATTTCCAATATCCTTTTTCCAAGCAGCAAATAAGAAAGGATGTTTTGAGGATATGGAAACCCCCTGAATCGATATACGAATACAAACTGAAAATAAGTCAAAACGTTAATAAGTATAAGAATAATCACAACTATATTGCTTGATTAGTTCATCCGCTGCATATTTAAAGCATCACAAACAAAATTTACCTAAAGTATAACATACTTTTGTTTCTACGATGTTCAACCATTGCCAAGATAAGCAAGTAAAGTTAATTTATTGGGTAACTAACGAAACTAATAAGGAAACAAATTTTAATTAGAGTAAATTTGATAAATTTAACTTAAGTTTTATATTTGATATGAATGAATAATTACTAAATAAAATAAAACCAGCAAGAGTTTCAAATTTGTAAACCGCCATAACTGTCAAACTTGAAGTTTAAATTGACAACTGACAAATATGACAAGAAAGATGGTAGCGAATCTTAGATAAATGAATGAAAAGCTGCTACAGAGTACTAAAAAAAAAACCATACGTGAGCCTGGCAATAATCCGTTAAGCCAGTGGGTTGCCACAAGGGATAAAGAAAAAACCAACATGATGACGTCATCTAAAATGGCGGGCAAAAAAAAAGTATAATCCACAACCACAGATGGCACTAAAGTGACGAAAATATAGGCTTGTTCTAAGCGAACCGCCCCTGCTGTCACCGTTTGTCAACTTGTCACCTGGGCCCTGAGTCAGGTATTTCAATGGTGTCACAATTGTACCACAATGGTACCATTATCACCATAATGGTACCATTGTGGTACAATTGTGACTACCAAAAACTTTACAATTGCACCCAATTGTAAAGTTTTTGGTAGTCTACTATTAATATCTTGTCATAGTGGTGCCATTACGACTTCATCATTGACTTACAATTGTCAAAGTGACATAAATTGCTAGTCTCGTACACAATTGCTTCACAATTGCAATTCAATTACTGAAATGTTTCGGTAGTCTGCTATTTTGAATTTGACAGTAATATTTTGAAATTGTCCTGTGTCGACAGATTGCCATAAATAAAAAATAGATAGATAGAAATATTAGAAATTGTTCTTTGTAATTTATTGCAATTTACTAATCTCCTAAACTTCACATTGCTTTTTATACTAATAAATAGTATGTACAAATATATCTAAACGAAGTCTAGCATGATTAAATGTTTAAATTTATTAGTAGTTTTTCGAAAATCACTTCGACTAACGCATTTTTTAAAAACGGCAACACATACATACCATTCTAACACAATTCATAGATAAAAGAGACCGACAATTCTATTACCATTGAACGACCGTTATGAACTCATATAGCAGACTACGGACATTTGACTTCAATTGCAACGGTATTGCAGTTGCATCGTGCCGGTATGACAATTGTTCCAAAATAGTAGACTTGAGCACCTGTGTTGTCACATGGTTGTCACCATTGTATAATTTTCTTATTTTAATTAGCAATTTTTTACATCTTATTTGTTTTGATTATAATTTTAAAGTTGAATGTATCAGGAGTATATTCTGCGAGCATATCTTCTCATCAAAACTGCAATATTCCGTATATGTTTTATCATGAAGACGACATGCTGTATTCCTAAATGCAAAAGCAAGCGAAAGAATGTGGCTCTGCACCAATTTCCGATTCGAGAAACAGTCACCAAGACGAGGATTTAGAGCAATGACTCTGCTCTTTTGAAGGGCCTTTCGGAAGATCAATCACTTTGAACTACGATTTGTTATGACGCTGGCAATTCTCATATCCTACTTTATTCTTAAAAGAGGACATTGATACCGACGCATTTGCTGCTAGCTATGAATCCCAAGACCCATCTGCTATACAGAGTATCAGTACTAACTAATACCCTGTTAAATGTTACCCGGGTACTAACCCGGGTAACATTTCTGCTTTAATTTAATTTATTTTTCAATCATCGAATAACTGAACGAATAACTAACAAGAGAATTAACTTATCTGATTGATAAAAGGACAAATAAAAAAACACAAAATTGTTGTATTTTTCAATGGCTAGCTAACAAGCGAATAGTTTCTGTGACTTTTATGTTGCCAACTTCACTGCAATATTGTGGAAGCGAGACACGCGTATGGTGTACTGTATGATAAAAGAGGATAGCAAATGTGTTGACACTCGTTTATTTGACGTTTATGGATAAATAAAATTTGTTAACTTTCTCTTTCTCGTGTGGTGATTTTGTAGGTTAGTTTCATTTATTGTCAGTGATTTGTTATTATTTTGCTATTATTGGAATCTTTTTTTCTCTTTTTGACATTAACTTTTACCATATTAAAAATTAGGAAAAGAATCGTTTTATAAAATTTTAACGTTTAATTTGGAAAGATAGGATCATCTCAGGAGAGGTTTCAGTAAACTATTAATAAAATAAAATAAACTAATATTATAATATTTTCTAACACTTGCGCGACTCATCCGTTTAAACAAAACCACTTTTCACGGAATTACAAACAAAGATTTGCGTCTAAATCCATGAAAAGTAGTTTTGTTTAAACTAATATTACTAAAAACTATTATTTACAATACAGAATTTATACAATATTATTATTTACAATGAAATATTAATACTTTCAATAAAGGAATCTAGTTGTATCTATTGAATAAACGTTTATCTGCCGGTCCAAGAGGTAGATAGATTCATTCCTCAGTTAGGGCTGTTATTGACCAGATCGTGCCTATCTGACGATTGAAAAATGCAATATTTTGTTATCTATCTAATAAGTACTACCTGACTGTTTATCTGGGGATTGAAAAATCGGCCCTAAGTCAGATAGGTAATTTTAAAATTAACAACTGTTGTTAATTCTGTTTCTGTTGTCCGTATAGTGAAGAATACAAGTGTCACCACCCCATTTTCGTTCCTAGGGTGCTGTAAAAGTTAGCTAAGGAATATTGTATACATATAACATCATATTTTTATTCTTTATTGTACATTATAAAACATATTTACAGAGTTTGAAATTTAAATCTAATGTACACAGGCGAGCTTAATTCACTATTGAATTTTCTTCCAGCAAACCATAGTATTGAGTAATTTGAGGAAGATGGGCACGTAATGCACAACAATAAACAAACTTATACTACTCCATTTTAACAATTTACTTATTTCTAATATACCAATACATAAACACTAATATTTACACACGATTACCTAATAAAATATATATTTCAAATAAAGTTATATACACAGTACATAATTATAATATCTACTTATACCAATGACAAGAAATGGAACATCCTCTGTGAGAGACTAAAATTTATTGTACGTTATAACAAATATTGTTGTTATTTTAAATAATCGACCGCCATTTGTTAACACCAGGCATAAGCAAAATCAATGTAATGCATGTAACTCGACTAGGTTAATGATAATAAAATAAATCTTTGGAGTAAGTAGTTCTGGGGCAATACATATTGTTTAGTTAAAACTATATTGGCTCGCTGTGACCTCAATAGTAAGTGTAGGTACCTATATAATATACATATATCTTTATAAGTGAATTTTTCGTAGATATGTTGTGGCGCGGGGCACGTCGGCCAGCGCGCTCAGCTGTTACCTCGCCCCCCGGGCCTTCGCCGCACTCCCTCGCGGCCTTATATAACACGGAGCTGCCCGTGCGCCGGCCCTCTCTGTTCCTGATCGGCTGTCAAGTTAAGTGTCTCATCTACTAGGAGGCACTGGTGGATTTTCCTGAGAACCTATCTCCCGCGTACTTAACTTTTAAAAACTTATTAACGTAGATTGTGTTGCAAATAAATAAACAGTAATTTTTAAGTGTTTTTCGATCGAATATTGTGAAAGTGGAATAAATTGTGAATTTCGTTGAGATTTTTCTTAAATCACCCCTTAACCCTATAATAGGAAACGTGAGCCTTCTGCACACGCGACAATGTTCATTTTGTTTTGTCATTTACAATAAAATAATTCGGTATCAGATAGTTGTAATTTTATTTTTGCATCTAAATGATTATCTATTGTGTAAAATATGTGGCTACATGGCTATAACATCTGATTAATATTTAATGGCTTGATTATTACGGCTGTACTCAGTTTCAGCGGGGCAGTACAATGTATCTCCCGAAATATCTAATTTGCTCTGGTCCTGTGCTGCCTGGGCATAAGGCGTGTTTACGAATATGGCTACAATTTTTTAATTTTTTAGTATCTATTGTCTTTATGTCAAAGCTCAAATAGTCTTTGTAAAAGCACGTTCAATATAAATGACATTTGTAAAACACCCCTCCTCTATAATTTAACGGTTCTTCGGAGTTTCTGTTCTGATACGTAGTATCTTCTATCTATTCTGTGATAATATATAATAAAGGCAACAATTGTAAATAGTAAATTTACAATTCAATCCATAGAATAAAATGTAATATCTCAGTTTACATGTTATTCCATGAATTAAATTTTAAATATAATATAATATTCACAATTGTTGCCTTTATTACGTATTGTTATAACAGCTCGGAATATTCTAAATATAATTAGTGAGTTTTGCAAGTAAACTGATGATACGTATACCCTACTTCTATAAATAATAAATATAGTAATAGGTACGTCCCTAAACGTCAAAAAAGTTTTTAGAAACGGTCGCCTCGCCGCAGCATTTTCCATACAAACACGTTTAGGCATAGAGCAGCCCCTCTTGTTATATCTATAATATTATACTCTTAATTACTCTTTGGCCCACTTTTTGCCTTTAGTTTGTAAAATATAACCTCATAAATTATAATTTTTAATTTTATGATCAAAAATGGAGCAGTTATCAATATGTAGAATTTGTTTGATCAAAGATGTGCGTATGCATTGTCTAGTTAACGCTGACTTACAAGAAATATACGAGTTACTGACTGGCAAGTTGGTAAGTGCACTTGTAACAAGTTTGTTTTAAATTACGTTGTTCCCATACCAGATATATTTATTATTGTTGTCAGTTGGAAACAAATGACAGAAGACCAGTAGATGCGTGCTACGTGTGCTGCGCGAGACTTCGCAACTGTCTCCAGCTGAGGAGCGCCTGTCTTCACAGTGAGGAGCTGTTCACTCACTTGTTGGACAATGATGATGTAAGATCTAACTGTTAACTGTGTCTCTCTATACGGATGTATCTGTGGTGAATATATAAATATAGCAGCAGGTTCATAATACAGGTTTATGTTTCAGTTTGACGTAAAGCCAATACGAGTTTTGAGAAATCTATGTAAAGTGTCACTCACGCCTGTGAGTTTGGGCGCGGTGGTTCACAGGGAACTGCTACCTAATCCTGAACCTTCACCAACCACAGATGACCAACTAGATGAGGAACATGTTGGAGGTATAGTGTAGTGTTTGTTTCATCTTCAAGCTGAACCAGCTGCTTCTTGTTTGTACTTTGTTTAATTAAACTATCTTACAGATCTGGAAGATAATATTGTAGAACAAGGAATGTGCACTCAATTAATACAACAACAACATATCAAATGTGAAGATGTCACTTTAGAAGATGATGACAGCATCCCAAATGTTGAAGATCAAGGAATGTGTAATCTGTTAATAAAACAAGAATATATGAAATGTGAACATGTAAGTTCAGAAGATGATGAGTTAGATTATAGCATCCAGACTACAGAAGTACAAACTGACTCAGCTTCAGATAATTCTTGTTTAGAACATGATCCTCTAGAGAGTGATATTTCTAAATCTAATCACAGCATCTCATCAGTAAATGTTCATGATTTATGTACCAAAACTGTTAAGATTGTGTTACACCGATTGGACTTGAACAGTTTACATAAAGGTATGTCTAGATTTAAGCACAATATAAACATACTACACAAGTCTCACTTCAATAATAATTGTTATTCTATAATACACTGTTTTCATAAAAAGAAAGTTCAGTTAACATTGATGTGTTGTTGTTTAGCAAAATATTCGTATTTCAAATCATTTTGCTTAGTTCAAAATTTTTTTTTTATTATTATTATCTTGCAATCAGTCAATTTAGACTATAAGCAGATGAGGTGAACATCGTCGTCAATTAGAGCTTCCCAAGATTTCCAACTTGACTTCCCTCTAAAATTAGTGAGCCCATAGAAATATACCGAAGTCTCAAATCCCTCAGAAAGGACAAAGACCCAGGATGGGACCTTATCGACAAAAAGGTTCTCCAAGAGTCACCTCGCAAAGTAGTCATATGTTTAACAATGCTTTACAATGCAATAATGAGAGTTGGATACTTGCCCGACTTGTGGAAGGTATCTAATATTATTATGATCCACAAACCTGGAAAACCTGTCCATGAAGTTACGTCTTACAGACCAAACAGCCTTCTGCCGATAGCGTCAATACTATTTGAAAAACTACTACTAATCCGAATGATGGATCATATCCCGGATCATCAATTCGGTTTTAGAAAGGAACAAGCGACGATTGAGCAAGTCCATAGACTGTGTAGACACATATGAAAGTCTCTAGAAAAAAAAAGAATATTGTTCATCAGTCTTCCTCGATATCCAACAAGCTTTCGACGGAGTATGGCACAAGGGTCTGTTGTATAAAATAAATTCTACACTACCACATACATTTTATAATTTACTTAAATCCTACCTGTCGCATAGAATCTTCCAAATGAGTGAAAGCGATTCTATTTCCAAGTTCTATGAGGTGTCGGCAGGAGTACCACAGGGATCAGTCCTTGGACCTGTTCTTTACATGCTATTCACACACGACTTACCGCAAAGTCCAGGAGTAACTGTGGCTACATTTGCAGATGACACCGCTTTGCTTGCCTCAAATACATGCCACATGGAAGCTTCTCGAATCCTGCAGCACAGCCTAAACGAGGACACAGATTGGTTGGCCAAGTGGAGGATTGCAGTTAGTGTATCTAAATCGGTGCATGATACTTTTACGCTATGAAAACAAGATTGTCATCCAGTCCGCTTAAATAGCATGCAACTACCACACCAAAATACGATTAGGTACCTGGGCATGTATCTTGACCGTAGACTTACTGGGAAAAAACATGTTCAAACTAAACGTGACGAAATTAACCTCAAGTACAAGGGTCTTTACTGGCTGCTGGGTCGTAACTCTAAACTTGCGATTGATAACAAATTATTAGTATATAACACCATGCTAAAGCCTATTTGGACATATGGCATACAGTTGTGGGGCTCTGCTAGTGCCTCCAACGTAATGATCATACAAAGAGTGCAAAACTACATCTTAAAACAACTAAGTGACTCTCCCTGGTTTATAAGAATACTAGAGCTCCACGAAATTTTGAACGTGCCTTTGGTAAAAGAAGAAATAATATCATATGGACTAAACTATAAAACAAGACTAACAAAGCACCCGAATCAACTGGCAGGGCAGCTTACTGTTCCAGAAAATATACGCCGGCTAAAGAAGAGGCGTGACATTTTTGACCATTAGACAATCTGAATACAAGATGCCTGAACTGAAGAGTTCAAAAACTAAGAAACATATAGATACATACTGAACTAATATAATGCAACGTCTTCTTGTATTTCATGTTAGTGGTTTTTAAGCTCAATAATTAGTGAGTTACATCTAGTTACGAACCAATACAACGACAGAATGTTCAAAACTAGAGATATTTTAAAGTTGATAAGATTAAAAATATCTACCCGCTTTCTCGTAACAAAATGTAAAAATGTTGTGAAAAATTGGCTCCTTGATTTTTGTTACGAAGATACAGAAAAGTTGATCAAATAGTATGTTTTTACTTAACACGAATTTGCAGTTTTATTTTTCTTTTGTTTCTTTTTCTATTGGTTTGATTTTCTCTCTTCTAAAGGTGCTAAAGACTATGAAATAATAAAGACAAAAATTCCTGTTCTCCTGTATGGCGTTGAAGCGTGGCCTCTTACGGAAACCATGTGCAAGAGACTACATACATTTGAGATGTGGGTGTACAGGAGAATGCTAAAGATATCATGGACTGATAAAGTGCAAAATGAAATTGTACTACAGAGACTAAATAAGGAGGTAGAAATAATAAATACAGTTAAACGCCGTAAACTGCAGTATTTTGGGCACATAATGCGTAATAAACAGTATAGTCTTCTGCAGTTGATTATGCAAGGGAAGATACAGGGTCGCCGAAGACCAGGTAGACGCCGCACATCCTGGCTGAAAAATTTGAGGCAGTGGTTCGGTATGAGCACCAGGTCTCTGTTTAGAACCGCTGTCGACAGACTTAAGATCATAATGATGATCGCCAACCTCCGGTAGGAGACGGCACCACAAGAAGAAGAAGATAGGATAGGCTTTAATGCCTACTTCAACATATGTTACTGAGTGTAAAATTTGTTAAATAAATAAATAAATTGGATAACTGGGTTGATTTAATGCCCACGTGACACATCAACCCTGTATGTCCCAGAATGCTACAAGCTAAAATTAAAAAAACTAACTAAAATCACCTTTTCTAAATCCAAAAATAAACTAAATTTCAAAGTTTTAGATTTTAAAACAATTGTCACCACAGTGAGAGCTTCCCAAAATTTTATTTTTTCATAAAAAAGTTTTTTAATACAAAATAAATTATTGTTGTTTATCACCTCTAGGTATGTCAACGACAAACAATTTTCCAATTTCCTAAACTTGGAGAACTTAATTTCGCTATAGATATTCCTATCTGAAATTTCATTTTGTCTGCTGTCTGCTAAATTCAGGGTCATAATATTAGTTGTGATTTTGTTATCGTAAATAGTTTTGATTTTAGTAGATATAGCTTTTAGTATCGATTGTTGATTGTTGTAAATTTTACTATTGAATTCAATTTGGTATATGAAAGGAAATGAAATGAAAAATCATTTCATCACGTAGACACAATTTTTCAGAAAAATTATGTGCTTATGACATGTCCAATTTTTTTTCCCTACTACCGGTTCAGGACGCAATCTGCTGAGTAGAACCGGCGTAAGAAAATCAGCAGAGCTTTTAATCAAATCAATATTTTTTTAAATTAAATGTCAAATATACTTACAATGCTAATAAATCTTTACAATATAGAATATGTATTGCTCCAGAGCAACCTAGTCAAGATTTGGGAGCTTCGGAGGACTTTTTAAAAATACAGTTTTTTATTTTAAGAGACCTTTATTATATACAAATGTTCACCTAAGATTAACTTATAATTAATACAATGGTATTGTAAGAAGGCGATGCCACCGTGAAGCAGATAGTGTCGCAACATATTCGCGTTAACCTGAGTCAGCGCTCTTAGAAGATGGAGCAACGAGTTGTGTTGTCGCTAGGGTTTTCACGTATATTACTTGTATCGGACGACATAACTTCGTTAGGGTTGACACGTGTATCGGACGACATAACTACCTACTCCCAAGCTTTATCATCTTTATTATAATCAGAAATTTTATAATAAGCCTTTTTACATAATTTAGTTTTAATGATTTTTTTAAATTTAGAATTATTTAATTCTCTTACATCAATAGGGAGTTTATTATAAAATCGTATACCCATGAAAGACTTACATATTTGTGGAGACGGGTTACATGCATCACAAGATTGTGTTTATGCCTTGTATTAACATTATGGTGGACGCGTTTTTTTGTAAAATTATGAATATTTTTATGAACATACATAAATTTTCACATAATAATATACAGGGTGACTTTGCAACGTGTTGCCAAATTTTTTAAATAAGCTCTATAGAACAATACTAAAATACGTCTTTGTAGTAACTGTTTGTAACCGTAGTATTTTTCAAAAAAAAAAAACTATTCAAAATGTCCTTATAAGTAAATCAACAAAGAGACACTGCTTGCGCCGTCATTCATCAAGAGACCAGAGCCAAAAATGACCTTATGCAGACCACATAACGACAAGCGCGCCAACAAGTTCTTATGCAGTGCACATACAGTGCAATTTCATCAACACGCCACCGGTCAATGACCCTTCAATAAACTGGTCTACAATCACATTTCCGATAACATGAGGATTACTTAGAGCCCAATAACGTTCATTTTTATTGTTGTAAATTCCAAAGCGCGTAAACAATGCTTCGTCCGTCCACAGTATGTTATTGTTCGCAAGTAACCACTCACAAAAACGTATTCGGGTGGGTCCATCACCATCGTGTAAGTCCTGCGCGCGTTGGTAATGGTATGGGTGATAATTATTTGAGTTTAAAAACTTCCAAACGTAGTATTGGGCCACGTTAAAACGTCGTGCTGCCTCGCGTGTGCTAGCACACGTATTTCGCTCAAAAAATTCAATTACTGTATCGTCAAGTGTTGGTGAAATTTGATTATGACCACCGCCATCAATTGCGTGTGAAGGAGTGGTGAATTGTCCAAAATCCAGTAAATTTTGATTCGCAGCTAAAATTATGGCCCTGGAAGAGGTGATTCCTCGACGTTGTAAACGGGGTAAACTATCACTACGGTAAAGTCTTTGCGCACCACGTAAACTTTCTCCACTAAGTATGTAGCAACGCACCATCTCATATCGTTCGGTATGTGTATAATTATGCGCCATGATTGGTGTCACAAGTCACAACAACACTCAACTGCACACGCGATACAACAGGAGCGGCGCACGATAAGAGCGACATGCGCTTACGCAATTAGGTCACTGTCACTACTGATTCGCAAGAAAGTTTCCCAAAAGAGCCGCCCGCTAGCGCCGCATCTCCCCCTCCCTTTCCTACCTACTGTAATGTTTGTTATACTTATTGTATTTTCTACTTTTTCTTGAAATTTTGTATATAGATTCTGTAGTATAATTTAAGTATGTTTATGTATCTTATTACCTTTGTGTTTCTTTTATACTATTTTGGTCTTAAAAATGTGTAAAATTTTAATGTTTATATTATTGTGAGTGACAAATGTCATATCATAAATCTTTTACTTTTTTTATTAACTTATTTATTCTTAAAAACGATAGAGGTTGTATGACATTTGTTAACTTTATATTTTTTTTGTCCTTCTCTAAAAATTTTAATTGTAGAATTCTGGTATGGAATTAAAGATTTAAATTTAAAAATTGAAATTCTAAAACTTTGATGGATCTTGAGAAGAAAAGGCATTCGGCTAGAGGAATTGAGAGAGAACGGTAGACTGTTCGGATTCTAAGTTTTCCTGTGGATACTAAAAGGATTCGGCTGGAGGAATTGAGAGAGCACGGTTGACTGTCCGGATTCTAAGATTTCCTGTGGATAGTGGATTGTGAATCATTCTAGAAAGGTCAGTGACTTAAACTTTAAACTCTGCAATACTTGAACTCTCCAGGCCTAACTATACTTAAGGTCTTGGACTTACTTTCGGAGTGGATTGAATCTCAATAATATAGCTGACTGCCATCACCTTGCTCTTGGGGAGCCTTTGCCGTTACTGTTAACATTGACTAATACCGCCTGCTGCCGTTGCCACTATTGATGAGGTTGACGAACTGAGACGAAGACCTAACGAATATTATTGCTCAACCGCCATACCAGAATCCCAACTAGATTAATTTTTTTTACCCCAAATAGATTAGTTTTACGTTTACCTTTCCTTTTTTTTATTTAAAGTGTGTTTTCTTTTTTTAATATAATCTCTAAATATTACCTTAATACTTGTATTTTTTTTTGTTACTTGTTAGGGTCCTAATAGATACCTTACTTGTTAACAATTGTGACTTGCCTCTTTCTCTTGAAGGAGGAGTGCAACGTTACACTACGCTTCCCGCTACCCCTCGGCAGCGCGGGCGCCTGAACCTTATGTTGTTAAGCATAAGACTTATTTTCGCGCACCATAATTACTACTACACTTGCAGTTTAACTTTTGCGAAACTATCGTGACGTGCGTGCGTATTTTTCTACGAATGAAGTAAATTATCCACGCCTAGTATTTTTAAACAGCGGATAGGAATAATTAAAATGAAAAAAAAAAAAATTTTTTGTTCTTTACGTAAATCGATTATGTTACTGATTCAGAGTCACTGCTAAAAATTTGGCAACACCTTGCAAAGTCACCCTGTATATTGCGAAGCGACTGTTAAAATATTTATGCCTTTGAGTTTCTCCCTTAGAGAATCCCGCGGACCTAGGTTATATATGGCTCTAACAGCGCGTTTCTGGAGCACAAATATCCGATTAATGTCCGCACAGCTTCCCCAAAGAAGAATTCCAAAGCACATTACAATGTGAAAATAACTAAAGTAAACCATTCTAGCCGTATCTACATCCGTAAGTCGTCTAATTGTTTTCACCGCATATGCCGCAGAGCTAAGTTTGCCAGACATTTTTTCAATTTGTGGGACCCACTGTAATTTCGAATCAATAGTGATTCCTAAAAATATAGTTGACTGTACTGGTTCCAATCTCGCTCCACTCAAATGTACATTGGTTTCTACTTGGGTAACATTTGGCATAGAGAATTTTATTACTTTAGTTTTCTTAGGAAGGGGCAAGTGCGTAGCACTTACAACCGTCGGGCATGTATGACCAGATGTATGAGTGTGGATGAAGCCAAGGAAGTGTGCTTCGATCGTGGCAGATAGCGCTCTATAGTCTCTGCCTACCTCCATGGGAAAAAGGCGTGATGTTATGATGATGATGAGGGTTTAATAATAAGTTATTAACATTAAACCATTGTGCAAGTTTTGAGAGTGCACTGTTTACTTCGTCATAATCACGCATTTGTCTATTAATTTTAACCCTTTGTTTGTCCCGAAAAATGACTTTTCGAGGCCACTTATTAACCGTATTTATACGCGTTTATAGAGCGTCGAAAAAAACTTTATTTTTTATTATACAAATATAATTATATTTTAATATTTATATCAGATTGACTTGGTTATTTATCAATCTACCGACTTATCTATAAATAATATTAATAAAATAACATACAAATATACCCGAAGTCGCAGAAGTGCAATATATTATCTATTTTTTTTTTTCACTTACCCATATTCGATTTTCAAATATTATACTCTCCTACAGAAACACTTGTCACTGGCACTCTAGTGTAATTACACAACATAAAACAAACAAAAGTCAACACAATACAGGCCCTTGAAAATCATAAACACTTCACAAAAAGTTTTTATTTACGGCGACAATAAAGGACCGCCATTGTTATCATAACACTCATAAAACACTTGAGTCGACCGAAACACTTAAAAATACTATCACGATAACAATATGCAAGGATTTGAGCAACTATTAGCTAAATTACGTTCGTAGATAAAAAAGCTAATAACTTATGTGTATTTGAAACAATATAATTATATATTTTTATTTTAAATGATAAAAAATTACCAAAATTAAAAACACGGCGGCCATTGAAGTCGAAATCTAAACAATAAAAAGTTTTGAACATTTTTTGTGTTATATTCTGTCACTTTTTTGTAAAACTATGTTGTAATATAAAACATATAATTACATTTCATTAATTTCACATGTAATCCTAATTATATTACACACCGGTTACGCCTAGAAAACGTTTTACATTCGGAGACGTAATAAATAAAACTGTTCAATATGGCCGCGCTGCGCAATTACTTGACACATTTTTTTCTTTTTCTCTATTTCCTTTCAATTTCGCTTTGTTGCCATTAAAATAATTATAAAAACTGGTCATGGATGTATCGATAATCGAATGAGGACGCTAGAGTGAGTTGTTTCCGCTAAAAAAGTCGTTGTCTATGACGAATTGCGCGCCAAATGTGTTAATAACACCTGGTGTGCACGAGACATTTGGCGCACAAATTCCTTATGAACACCCGTTTTTCATTAGACATTTCGGAGGCTAAAAGTCAAGGAAGTATCATCAGCAAACAAAACAATCTCGTGATCGTTTCCAACATAGTACGGTAAGTCATTAATATAAGTAAGGAAAAGGAATGGGCCGAGAATGGAACCCTGTGGGACGCCCAATGTAACAGCAGCTCCTGGAGATCGTTTACCGTTAACATCAACTTTCTGAATTCTATTGTCTAAATAAGAGTTTAAAAGATCAAGTGCTTTATTTCTGATACCATAATGATGTAGTTTCCTAACTAAGGTTTCATGTTGTACACAGTCAAAAGCTTTGGACAAATCGCAAAAAAACACCTAACGAATCTTGCGAGTTCTCCCAGGCCAAGAATATACCTTTTAACAGTTCAACCCCTGCATCTGTTGTTGAACATCCTTTCGTAAATCCAAACTGTTTCTTATGTAATAATTTATTATCATAGCTTGAGGAGCTGATTTAGAATATTTTTTTCAAATATTTTACTTAAAGAAGGAAGTATAGAAACAGGTCGGAAATTCGCTGGATCCGAAGAATCACCTGACTTACATAAAGGTATTACTTTGCTGTGTTTCATGAGAACTGGAAACACACCAAAATCAATACAACAATTAAAAAATTTCAGCCAGGCAAGGGGCAATTATTCCTATAATATTTTCAATAGTTTTGACAGACAATCCCCATAGGTCTATGGTTTTCTTTTTATCAATTGTTTTGAAAGTACTTATAATATCTCTGTCATTAACTGCAGTAAACGAAAACGCGGTGATAGATTCTTTAACATTTTGTTTGAGGAGCTCTTCGGCTGAGATGGGAGAGGACTTGAGTGAACTGGTTGTTAAAATAAGAATGTTAGAAAAATAATGTTCAAACTCAGTCGCTACTTCCATATCCGCCGTTATATTTACATTATTTATTTTTATATTAAAGTCGCGGCTGCGAGCTGTAGCCCTACCAGTTTCACTATTTATAATATCCCAAGTAGTTTTAATTTTGTTTGAAGAAGTTTTTATTTTATTTTTTAAGTAAATGGTCTTTGTGGCAGAATAGGCTTTTTTTAAAAACTTTAGAATAATTATTTACATATTTTTTTAAAGTTTCACTCGTTTTTTCTTCATAAAGTCGCAAGTTTTATTAAATAAATATAAGTTTTATTAGTAAATATAAGGAATCCCTTAACAGTTTAAGCGTCCCTTAAACGTTGGTGAAAATAAAACTTGCGTAAAGTGTCATTTAAATTCGCTTAAGGGCTACTTAAATTTAGGGGTCGTTGGTGAAAACGGGCATTAGCTAATTTAAATAAGGCATCCTCCATTATACAGGGTGACTTTGCAAGGTGTTGCCAATTTTTTTAAATAAGCTCTATAGAACAATACTAAAATACGTCTTTGTAGTAACTATTTGTAACCGTAGTATTTAAAAAAAAAACTATTTAAAATGTCCTTAAGGGCCTACATCAATATTATCGTATATCATCGCCGCCACGTACATATAAACACAGCGAGTAGGCACAGAAAATGAAGAATTAGGTATACTTTTCCTATTTACTCAAAATCTACTAAATATATTTTAATTCTGATTTATGTGTTTCTATATATAATAGTTACTTATGTTTTTAAAGTTATTTCATTAGTTAATACGCGATAATAGACCGACAAATGAAAAAAATAAAAAATTTGAGAGGTTGTTTCGCCAAGATTTTCTATCGAGAAAACTTTTTTCAATCGCGTTTCTGAGTTGATGCGATCCTAGATCATATATTGAAAAAACATATACTTAAAAATTAGAGCTCTAGCCATTCAATCTAAAGAAACAATGAAAACTTCGTACATAGAAAAATGCACGAAGCTATTTTGGTATCGTCTTAAAAGTAACTCAACAAAGAGACACCGCGTGCGTTGTCAAGCGCGCCAACAAGTTCTTATGCAGTGGACATACGGTGCAATTTCATCAACACGCCACCGGTTAATGACCCAAATTTAAATTAAATTAAAAAAAAAAAAAAAAAAAAAAAGTTTAACTTTTGCGAAACTATCGTGACGTGCGTGCGTATTTTTCTATGAATGAAGTAAATTACCCACGCGTACTATTTTTAAACAGCGGATAGGACTAATTAAAATGAAAAAAAAAATTTTGGTGTTCTTTACGTAAATCGATTAAGTTACTGATTCAGAGTCGCTCCTAAAAATTTGGCAACACCTTGCAAAGTCACCCTGTATTAATAAAAGATTCATAAGGCGCACATGGAGGTTTATATACACTCATAACAATAAGTTGCTCCAGTTCAACACATGCAATCTCTACTACCCGTTCAACAGAGAGGCTCACAATCACAATCAGTTCTTTCTTTAAATTTAAGTAACCTATTAATAATTATTAAAGAGCCACCATGTATCATACGAACCCTGTTGAAAGAGATTACAACCTGGTGATTATTGGAACTGAATATTACCTGATGATTTTTTAGCCAAGATTCTGTAACACATAAAATATCAATATTATTATAGTTTAAAAACAATTCCAATTCTAACTCCTTACCTAACATCCCCTGAATATTTTGATGCACCAGGTTAAGGCAATTTGGCTTTTTTGTATTACTAACAGATAATGGGAATATATGATGTTTATTTATACAACAAGCAGGTGTACTATTAACATTGCAACTACCATGATCATTAACAAAATGTATTAATGTATTGCCGGAGTTTCCCTCCATTGTCTTATACCAACAAACATAGCTTCTTCCACTCAAGCTGCATATAAATTAAGAGGCCCGTTATCTAAAACAAATACAACATCCGACGAACATAAATCAACAATGAATATAGATGACCTCGAAACTAACATGAAATCCTACGCAGAAGTGTTACAGCAAAAACCCCAGCCATGTGTGGAAAAACCTCAAATAAGCAAAACATTCCAAATTGAAGCAATGCTAATAAGGCAGAGTGAGCAGTTTGAATGAATCATCCAACAAATGAGTATCATAATAAAACTATATTACATGTTATTTAATATGTGTAAGACGTATGTTTAAGATGTGGTTGCCTTTAAGAAATCAACACCAGAAATGTAACCTTGACTGTGCTCTGTTTGAATTGTTATGTGTATCATTTGTTGGCATCCCTAACAATAAATAAAAACTGGTCAATAAGATATCCAAATGACAATGTTATGTCTAGCCACACACAACAGTAATGGCCTGGCTCCAAACAGACTAGAAGTAGAATTATTTATGAATGACCACAAATTGGTTATGTTGTTAATATCCGAGGCCCACTGCACAGCATCATCAAACATCAAATTCAAAGATTATATGTGTTATCACACTAACCACCCGGACGGAACTGGTCATGCTGGAACAGCAATCATCGTCAAAAAGATGATCAAACATCACTTAATGCCCGAGTATCGATCCGCTCACATACAGGCTACAACGATTGCTATTAAGGACAGCATGGGCTACCTTAATATTTCAGCAACATATTGTCCACCAAGACATAAGATCACTGCTGCCATGTTCTCTCATCACTTTAGCACTCTGGAGGGGACTGGAATGCAAAACATACTTTTTGGGGCTCTAGGCTAACCTCCACCAGAGGCAGGCAATTAAAACTGAGTACAGAAAGTGACCATCTAACAACCATATCATCTGCGGCATCAACTTACTGGCTGACTGACCCCCGAAAAACTCCTGATCTACTAGATTTCTTTGTGGTGAAAGGCCTAAATAGACATTATCTGAAACCAGAATAATAGAATATGAACAACCACCCAAATTGTATAATAAATATACTGATTGGCATGCCTTCTGGAAATACATACAGGACAATATGATTAATATGTGGCACTGAAAACACCTAACGAAGCAGACATGGCGGCTGAGCACATAACGAAAGTCATCCAGGAAACCTGTTGGCTTAGTACACCAGAGAGTGGCGCTCCGCATAAAGTCTGCAATTATCCACACCTAATGAAAACTGCAATCTTGAAAAAACGGAGATTGCGTCGTATCTGGCATACAAGTAGACATACTGTTGATAAAATAAACTTTGAGATGGCTGCCAGTAAATTTAAAAAGTTGCTGCAGGACTGGCATGATACCACATTAGAGGCTCAATTAGAATCACTAACAGCAACGGCCCCTACCAACTACTCCCTCTGGAAAATCACGAAGGACCATAATAGACCTCAAATTCCAATAGCCCCACTCAGAACGGAACGGGGATGGGCGAGAACATCACAAGAAAAGGCAGCTGCTTATGCTGAACACCTTGCCAAAGTATTCTGTCCAAACTCAACTGAAAACGAGGAATTTTTAAGGACAGATGGAGACTTCCAGATGGCGTTGCCGCCATCTCCTGTATCCGTCAAAGAAGTATGGCGTACCATACGCAACCTATTAATAATTATTAACCTTATCACTAAAGAAGTGCTAATCCAGCTACCACGGAAGGCCTACCTCACTACAATTTATAAAGGCGTACTAAGGGTCCAACACTATCCATTAGCATGGAAAATATCTCAAATACTAATGGTTCACAAATTAGGCAAACCACCAAACGACCTAACCTCATACCGACCTATAAGCCTACTACCTTTACTATCGAAAGTGGTTGAAAAATTATTGCTGAGTAGAATACAACCAATTCTGCAAGCGAATTCAATAATTCCTGAGCATCAGTTTGGATTTCGGCAACAACATTCTACTGTGGAACGAGTCCATGGGGTGTACTTTAAAATAAGAAAAAGCTTAGAAGACAAAGATTACTGCTCCTCTGTTTTTTTGGACATCAAGCAAGCCTTTGATTGAGTGTGGCATGATGGACTCTTAAATAAAATAAATAAATGCTTACCTCATAGCTATTTCCTGCTTCTTAAGTCTTACCTATGTGAACGAGTTTATCAAGTCAAAGAGAGAGAAACAACATCTAAGTTCTTTGATGTCCTGGCAGGTGTTCCTCAGGGATCAGTGTTGAGACCATTATTGTACACAATTTTCGCCTCAGACCTACCTGTTGTGGATGATGTTACTACAGCCACCTTCGCAGACGATACTGCAATACTGGCAAGTAGCAAGAAACCCGAACTAGCCACACAAAAATCCAGAAAGGCCTCACTGAAATCACAAATTGGCTCCAAAAGTGGAAGATCCAGGTCAATGTGACTAAATCAGTACATATCACTTTCACATTGCGCCGAGAAGACTGCCCACCTGTATACCTAAACAATACAGCTTTGCCCCACACAGAAAGAGTAAGATACTTTACATCTTGATAGGCGACTTACGTGGATTTGATATGCTATCAAATCCAAGAGAGAGGAAATCCTGATAAAGTATAAAAGCTTCCTTTGGTTATTGGGAAGGAACAGCAAACTGTCGATGGACAATAAGCTTTTAATTTATAAGACCATCCTAAAACCAATTTGGACCTATGGCATCCAACTTTGGGGCAGTGTTAGCAAATCGAATATCTTCATCCTCCAAAGAGTGCAAAATATAATACTCAGAACATGTGCAATGTTCCATGGTTTACAACTAACAATGAAATACACTTAAATACAAATATGAGTACAGTTGCGGAAGAGGTTGACAACTGTTTAATAAAATACCAGAGGAGACTTGAATGCCACCCCAACAATTTGGCTAAAAACCTACTCACTCTTAGCTACCACAAACGCCTTAAAAGGAAAGACATCATGCCATCCTAATACACTAAGTGAACTAAGAGTAGTGTCCTCAGTGGAGAATACACTCTTCATGTCTTGACTCAAGCAACTCATCTGCTTATGGCACTGCCGATCACAGATAAAAAAATATTCGATTTTAATTTCAGTTAAGATTTCTGTTTTCATTTTAGGTTCGATTTCAAATTCGATTCGGCCACTATTGCGTGCGATGCCGCGGGCCGAGCTTGTATATTCATATATTATTTATGTCAAACTTAAGGTAGGTTAAATGATGCCAGTGGAATTGGTACCACTGTCAGCTAATAGTTGTATTGTTTCAGATGCTGCTGTCACTGAGAAACTGACATCAGATGATCTGGAAGATACTTCTACAAGTACTAGTTTAAACAATCAACCACAACAACTAATAGTTAAAGCAAATACTTTACAGGAATTTAAGAAAACAGAACAAATGTCAAGTGAGGCACACTGTAGCCGCGACAGCGATGCGTTTAATATAATACACATACGCACTGGTGAAAAACCGTTCCAATGTGACATCTGTGGAAAAAGTTTTAGTCACAAGACTAGTTTATGTGTTCATAATCGCACGCACACTGGAGAAATACCGTTCAAGTGTGGCGATTGCGGGAAAGGCTTTAGTCGACGCTCTTATTTAAAATGTCATATTCGCACACACACTGGTGAAAAACCATTCAAGTGTCACATATGTGAAAAAAGTTTTAGTCACAAGAATAGTTTATGTGCTCATAATCGCACGCACACTGGTGAAAAACCATACAAGTGTGGCGATTGCGGGAGAGACTTTAGTCGACGCTCTTGTTTAATAGATCATATTCGCATACATACTGGAGAAAAACCATTCAAGTGTGACATTTGTGGAAAAGGGGTTGGACGTAAACGTCATTTATTAATTCATATTCGCACACATACTGGAGAAAAACCATTCAAGTGTGACATTTGTGGAAAAGGGTTTGCACAAAATGGTAATTTAAAAACTCATATTCGCACACATACTGGAGAAAAACCATTAACCTCCGAAATGTCTAATGAACAACGGGTGTATATAAGGAATTTGCGCGCGAAATATCTTGTGCACACCAGGTGTTCATAACACATTTGGGCGCAATTTATCATAGACGTCTTATTTTTTACGGAAGTAGTCCCTCTGGCGGTCTCATTCGATAATATATACATCTATGACTAGTTGTGAACTTATTTTACTGGCAACAATACAAAATCGAATGAAAAAAAAACCTAAACAAAGGTACGTGTGAAGCAATTACTCAACACCGCCTTATTGTGTTTTAAAGTGCGAAGTGAGTGGTTACATAAAATGTTATTGAGACATAAACGGTGAGTAATCTTATTATATCTAATATATAAAATTCACGTGTCACAGTGTTAGTTACCGTACTCCTCCGAAACGGCTTGACCGATCTTTATGAAATTTTACATGCATATTCAGTAGGTCTGAGAATCGGCCAACATCTATTTTTCAAACCTTTTTTTTTTTAGTTTGGCAAAACAACGTTTGCCGGGTCAGCTAGTTTTTATATAGAATTACTTAGAATTAAGATGTCGAGTCGAGTGACGCACTAACTACGTACTTTATGTGCGTTTCGCTCGCTCGCACGTGCATGCTTTCCTTATCGTGGATGAACAATAGATGGGTAGCATAGACAAGCTCAGGTAACAAATAACTACTGCGGTATGCACTTTTTAAATACACTAAAAATTTGAAACAATTATTTTTTTATAGTTTGCTGTACGTACAACTTATGACAAATAGATGGTCTACTTTTCTTGATAACATACTTAATGCACATGGTAAATGAAGTCCTTTTTTTATTAAATAATCATTAAATAAAGAATTAATTATTTTTTACGAATTTTCTCCCTCTGCAAATTAATAGCAAAAACCTCATATTTACAACGAGCAATAGCTCTGTATGTATTATAACCATTTTAAAATGTGTATAAAATGCGCATATTTTTAAACAGTTGGCCACTTACACTTTCATACTTTTTTTTCACCAAGGGCACACAATCTTAAACAAAAATAAAAATATTACAAATTTTCTAATTAAAACTGAAATTGAAATTATTAAAAAAATTATAATACATCAGTTACTCATGTGATTTATTATGTATCCATTGGTACAGTCTATGGACAATATTATAGCACCAAAAACCCCATAGATTTTGTTTATTTGTAGCCACAGTGTACAATGAGACACAGAAGTGTGAAAAAAAAACGTCATTTATTAATTCATATTCGCACACATACTGGAGAAAAACCATTCAAGTGTGACATTTGTGGAAAAGGGTTTGCACAAAATGGTAATTTAAAAACTCATATTCGCACACATACTGGAGAAAAACCATTAACCTCCGAAATGTCATTATTGTATGTAAATATAATTTAAGGCATATTTAAGGTAATATTTCTTTTCTAACGTAAGATTTTGTATATTTTGTTATTTAATTTTAATTTATATGTTGAAAGCCTTTAACGGCAGTGACGATGCGGGGGGGAGCGCTGGTCTACCTTCTACGTCGGAGATCTCACTTGTGCGCTGCCCTTACTGTTCCCAGGACCGATTCTTTAAAGGTGAGCGAGGTTTAAGAATTCATTTGGGAAGAGTACACAAATCCCAGAGTGTCCGTGCTTACCATGAAGTAGCTTCTACACAAACTATTGATATTTCGAATCGAAATCCATTTTGGAAAACCTTGGCTAATTTCAAAAATTCAATTCCGATTCTAAAACGCATGCCGCGCGGTGCTAGGCCGGCGGTAGCTAAATCTTTAGCTGAATAACACAACACTTTGAATAACACAAAATCCAATATTTCAATATATAGTACCGTAGAATCAAAACTAAGGGATGGTGATATTAGGGGAGCATCAAGAATTTTGTTCAGTAGTGACGTTATAGCTCCTAGCTCTGCTGAAACGCTTGCAGGTCTAAGATGCAAGCATCCATCTCCGACTGATGACCTATCTTTCCCGGATCCGCCTGATACATCGTCAGATTATCTGAGTGCATCGGGCAAAGACGTATTTAGGGCGGTTGGTTATTTCCGGAGTGGCTCCGCTGGCGGCCTAGATGGCTTATCGCCTCAACATTTAAAAGACCTCCTGTCACCTACTGCAGGGGAAGCTGGAGAGAGGCTTCTGAGAGAGCTAACCGCCTTAATGAATCTTATGCTCTCCGGCAATGTGAACGAATGTATCACTGGTGTCTTGTACGGGGCCAATTTGTGTGCTTGTTTTGAATAATGTCTAGTTTTCTGAGGTGACTTACATTAGCATTCATAAATGCTAATGTACTATAATCAAAATGACTTCTGACTATGCTTTTATACAGTTTAGACAATATTTTTGGATCAGATCCCCAGTGAACACCAGCTAGGGAGCGCATAATATTCAGTCCCTTTAATGAGTTTTTAATAATATATTGAATGTGACTTTCAAATTTCAATTTGGTATCTAAACATACACCCAAAAACTTTTTATCTCTTAACCAAATTAATGGATTATTGTTATATAATACTGAATTTATGTCTTCTAAATAACTACATTTATTACTAAAAATCATGGCTCCACTTTTACTTATATTAATATCTAATTTTAGGTCGGTATAAAATCTATGAATTTGGTTAAGACCATTGTTGAGGTTATCTACAGCAATATTAACATCTTTATTTACAGTATATACAACAATATCATCAGCAAACAACAGACATTTAACAGTGGGATTTGTTAAATATCTGTTTATTTGAGCAGTGTACAAATTGTACAATAATGGGGAAATGGTTGCACCTTGCATTGTGCCTTTGTAAACAGGTCTAGGTCCATGTAGGACATTATTGAATTTAACATGCAGTAACAATGCAGGAATCCATTCATCATTCTTTGAAGCTTTCCTGGTTATTGCACGTCTAAATCTACGGATATAATTCCAAATCATGCTAACAGGTGTGTATCTATTAAATGATTCACATAATGATTTCCAACTGGACTTCTTTTTCTCTTGGATTAATTTCTTTTTTATTGCATCAGTCTTTTTGTACTCAATGTAATTTTCAATGGTCATATTAAATCTATAATTTCTAAGAGCTAACTTGCTTTTATTTACTGCTGTAGCACATTCAAGGTCCCACCAAGGTACTGGCTTTTTAATTTTATATTGGGTTTGATTAATCACTTTTGGTATACATTCTACTTTGAGTTGATTAAGAATATTACAAAAATCATTATAGATGTGTAGAGCATTTTCTTTTTTGGAATTTAATTTGTCAAATGCTTTTTCACTTTCAGAATGAAATTTGGACCAGTCGGCTCTGCTATATATGAATCGCTCAGAAGGAGGACCTACTACATATCTTTCTACATCAGTCTGAACATAAATTATAGTAGGAAAGTGATAACTACCCATAGGATCGTCACATACTTTCCATTCACAAAGGGGGGCTATAATAGGGCTAACACAAGAAATATCGATAGCTGAAGGATTGTTTTGAATTGTTCCTACTGTTGTTGGTGTCCCTGTGTTAAGAATACATAAATCACATTCATCTAACAAGTTATAGACATCAGTGCCTCTAGAGTTTGTTGAAATGCATCCAAATGCAACGTGGTGTGCATTAAGATCACCTAAAAGCATTATTGGTTTTGGCAATTCATTGATGATTTTCTTCAAGCTCCTAGCTGCTGTTTGGTGTCATTTTCGGGGTATAATCTTTTATACCCAGTCTTGATGTATGGCTTGTAAGGGTCCTCGTAGTCGTCCCCTGTACGGCCACCAACAGTAATTGATCCGGAGAATTTTCTTTTCCCCGGTGGGAGCCCGGCCCCGCTAGGGCCCGGGTCCTCGTCTCCATCCATTTTTAATAAAGTTTATCAATTAAATTGATTTTTTTATTTAAGTCGGAGAAAAATCAAACTTCTACTTTTGAAAGTTCCCGCCAGAATCCTTGAAATTGTCCTGTGTCGACAGATTGCCATAAATAAAAAATAGATAGATAGAAATATTAGAAATTGTTCTTTGTAATTTATTGCAATTTACTAATCTCCTAAACTTCACATTGCTTTTTATACTAATAAATAGTGTAGGAACACATTGTATGAATTCTTTGTTTGCAAGTAAACGTAATGTCAACAGGTCTACGAATGCATAGAGACCATTGTGCTAGCCAACCAAGTTATAATAAACAAATATATTTATTACAGTATGTATGGTCCTATTGTTTGCTCGACGCTTAAATTATTGTATACAAATATATTATGTAGGGATTCATTGTATGCAACACTATCAGCAGTTTTAGGAATATATAGAATCGATTGTTCTCCTTAACTATATAAACTAATATTATATTAAATGTATATAATAATAATAATAGCCTTTATTCGGAATTCACAATATTTTTATAATGGTTTTGTCTATTCTATTATCCGGGCTTTAACTACATTTTGCAAATCCGTTTGTCCTTCGACAAAGGCCTCCTCCAACCTATTCCATTCCTGCCGCTCCATTGCCACTCTGTACCATGTCACTCCAGCTACTTTTCTTATGTCATCATCCCACCTGCTCAGCGGTCTACCCCTTTTTCTTTGGCCTTCTCTAGGATACCACTGAGAGATTATCTTGCTCCAGTTGTTTTTCCCTCGTATCATATGACCTGACCACTTCCACTTCAAACGTTTAATTTTCAGGGTTACATCTTGGATTTTAGTTCTTTTCCTTATAATATTATTTCTTATTTTATCCCTTTTTTTGATTCCCAGCATACTTCTTTCCATTTTGCGTTGGCAAACAGAAAGTTTATTAATATTATATCTTGCTATACTCCATGTTTGACTGCCATACATTAATATTGGTAGTATGCAGGTGTCAAAAAGTTTACCTTTTGTTGATGTATGTATGTTTTTGTCTTTCATAACCTCTCTTAAGCTCCAATATCTTTTCCAGCTGTTGGTTATGCGTCTTTCTATTTCCTTATTGATGTCATCTTTAGGTGATATCAACTGCCCTAAATATATATATTCCTTAACATAATTAATTTGCGAGTCGCGTACGATTATGGATTTTTCTATTCCGTTTGTCATTATTTTTGTCTTTTCTGGGTTTAGTTTGAGTCCTACCTTTTCACTCTCTGATGATAGTTCGTTTAGCATCCTGTTCAGATCTTCTGGCGTTTTCGCAGTAAGCACAATATCGTCAGCAAATCTTAGATGAGTTAGTATTTGCCCGTCGACGTTTAGTCCTAAGTTCTCCCATTCAAATTTTCTAAAAATTGCTTCTAATACAGCTGAGAAAAGTTTCGGAGAGAGAGGGTCCCCCTGCCTTACTCCTTTTTGTATTTCAAATAATTCACCCTTTTTTTCTAACTGAATGCATGCTGAACTGTTTCTGTATACATTTCTTATTAGTCTTATGTATTTTTGTTCAATCCCCTGTTCTTTTAGTGTTTCCCAGATCTTAGTGTGTAATAAGGAGTCAAATGCCTTGCTGTAGTCCACGAATGCTATATAATAAGTTAGTTGGTATTCGTTGTATTTTGATATGATTTGCCTCACAGCATGTATGTGGTCAAGTACTGAGTAGTCTTTGCGAAAACCCGCCTGTTCTATCGGCTGTTGTTCATCAAGTTTCCCTTCTATTCGTTTGAGTATGATCTTGGCGAATATTTTATATAGATTGGACATCAAACTTATAGGCCGATAGTTTCCAATGCCATATTGGTCTCCTTTTTTAAACAGAAGGATTATGTTAGATTTAGACCATTGCTGGGGAATGGCTTCTGTATTGATGATATCGTTAAAGATGTCTGTGAGAACGGGTGTTATTAAAGGTTTCATTTGCTTTAAGATTTCATTACCTATTCCATCTGGGCCAGGCGCTCTATCGTTTTTTTGTGTTTCTATAGCGGTTTCTATTTCTTCTTTCAGAATATAGGGTACGGTTGAGATATCTGGGAGTTTAGTTTCTATTTCAACTGTGGTTTGTTCATATAATTTCTTGTAATATGATGTTGCAACTCTCAGTATTTCTTGTCTCCGATTTTTCTTATTTCCTGTTCTATCTTTCATCTGTACAATCCAGTCTTTTTTATCAGATAATTCCTTATACGCCTTTTTGATGCCACCTGTCTGGTTGATATGTCTCTCAATTGTTTCCATTCTTCCCTGATTTCTTTCTCGTCTAATATTTTCTTTAATTTCTTTACTGAGGCTTGCTATCTGTTTTCGTCTGTCTTTAGAGTTTTTCTCCTTAATCAATCTAGCTCTCTGTGCAAAAAGATTAGCTGTTTTAGTTGTCATCCATTTGTTGTGTTTATCTTTGCTATTAGCACCTAGTTGGATTGATGATTTTATTGTCCTTTCAAACCAATTGTATTTGTCCTGCACCTCGTTATTTGACGTCTCTTTTTTGTATTCCCCAAGTTTCATCTTCAGATAATCTGCTATTTGGTCTATTTGGTACTTGGTGGGATTTGTGATCCCCCTGTTTACTCGTGGTCTTGGTCTTTTTAATGGGGTCGTTATTAGTTCAGCACGGACCATTCGGTGGTTGGTATTAAAATTGAAGTTGTTTATGACGTCCATATTTGAAAATAGTCTGGCTTTATTGGTCATTATGAAGTCGATCTGGTTTTTAGACTTCCCATCTGGGGATATCCAAGTCCACATCCGACCTCTTTTTTTCTTAAACATTGTGTTTAGGACAGTTAAATTGTTTTCCATTGCAAAATTAATAAGTTTCATTCCATTTCTGCTTCTTAATTTGTTGTCATAAGTAAACGGTCCCAGGGTTGTATTTTCTTCTAACTGTCGTACTCCAATTTGTCCATTGAAGTCACCCATAACTACCAGGTTCTTGTGAGCGTTTATTTGTATTGTTTTATTCAGATTTTCATAGAAAGTGTCCACTGTTTCAATGTCCGCTCTTTCCGTGGGAGCATAAATTTGCACAATGGACCAGAGGTCTTCATAGCCAGGTAGTTTAAGATTTACCATCGCTATGCGATCTGAAATTCCTATGAATCCATCTATGTAATTTTCAAAGGTACTTTTTGATAATGAATCCTACTCCATATTGGCCTGGGATTTCTCCTATGTGGTAAAATAGGTAGTCTGCGTGGGCTGCAATATTTTCTCCCATTCTTCTAACTTCACTTAATCCGACTATGTCCCATTTGATTTGTTGTAAAGCATGTTCGAGTTCTGTAAGGCTTTCTTCGGATTTCAGTGAAAGGACGTTTAGAGCAGCAATACAAATGCTTAATGTGTCTCTATCTTTTCTTAGTTTGGTTGTTATTTGATCTTTTTCCTTTTTATTGTATTTGTTGCGTTTTGTGTTGCTTTGTGTCGGAGGGTGGTAGTCTACTTCCCCCACGTTGACTAGCCGGCTTGGGGTGGTATATTAAATGTATGGAGTCGCAAATAAACGCCATTCAAGTCCGGACGTATTTCATTTTATCCTCTAACCGACGCACACGACATTTACACCTAAAAATAGTATGTACAAATATATCTAAACGAAGTCTAGCATGATTAAATGTTTAAATTTATTAGTAGTTTTTCGAAAATCACTTCGACTAACGCATTTTTTAAAAACGGCAACACATAAATACCATTCTAACCATGATTGTTCCAAAATAGTAGACTTGAGCACCTAGTTTCCACCTATTTATCATCGTTACAAGACGCTATAACATCATCATGTTATCCCATAATCATCGTAGCAATTTTATTTTGCTATTACAATCCTTACTTCAGTTATTTATGTCACCCATATTTGGTTATCACACAAAAAAAAACTACCATCTACTATCATCTACTACGGCTGGCAACAAATCTAAGATAATAAACCCCGTTTTCCAATCAGCGCACAATAGCGCATTATGCGGCACAATGCTCAACGTTGAGTGTTCCAATTACAGCATCGCATCGCACAATCGAGCACTCTCAAAAGTGATGCGTGCAATCCATACCAACTTCAGCGACAGAAAATTAACAAGTATTTTTTCTTTAAATTGGCATTGATTGAAATTTTATTTATATATTATCGTTAGTAATATTATTTATTGTTAAAAAAAAATTTCGACGGGCTTCGTGGCGTAGTGGTTCATGTACTGGACTGCCGTTCACAAGGTCGCGGGTTCGATTCCCGCTTGGGACAATCATTTGTGTGATATTCATAAATGTCATACAAATGTTTGAAAATCATAATAATAAATAATAATCATAGAAAAGTAGTATAAGTATTATATCCGTATTCTGGTACCCATAACACAAGCATAAGCTTGGCTTAGCTTGGGACCAGAGGACGTTGTGTGAAATGTCCATGAATATTTATTATTATTATTATTTATGTTTTTTTTTTCGTCGGAGTTTTCTGGAAATATTCAAAGTTAATTCAAGCTGTGTTAAAAAATAAATAAAAATAAGTATGGATGAAGGTATAAACAATGACTTTTTTTATATTCCACACATATAATGTGAATACAATTTTTATTTTAAAATTTTTTTTCAACATTGAACTTAGCGCACTCTGCTGGCGCATTTTAAAACTAATTCACGTTCCAATTAAGCGTCAGCATTGTGCGGCACTGAGTCGCATTATGCTCTGTCATTGGAAAACGGGGAAACTTTAAAATGTATCACTGTTAATATTCTTCTCTCTTCTTTAGATCCTTCTATTTATTCAAGCCTAGCTACTTTTATTGTAAATAATAATATTCAACTATAATATTATAATATATAACTACATTGTACAAATTTATTTATTTTTATATTATAGTTTAATAAATTTACATTGTATTTAAAAAAAAAAAGTATAAATATTTTAAATATTTGTTATTTAATATTATTTCCTACCTACTCTCCTGATCTAATTCCTTTCCAAATTTTACATATTTTTGTAATATAGATTTCCCTAATTTTTTGAATATGGCAAAAGTTTACACTGGCGCCAAAAAAAAATGTATCACTGTGTGGGTGAAATATGGTCAGTGTGTGACGAAATTTGACAGTTGATGTCTATGTATTGCAGGTATTTTTTATTGTTTTGACTATTTTCAGGTACTTTTTCATAAGATGAGCTCCGAGTTCATACAATTAGTTTGATGAGCGAGGTCAAGATTTTTTGGTGATGTTTACGTATTAGTGTGCTCATGTTTGTACATAGTTTTATATAATTTTTATGTTATTTTGGGATTGTGTACTGTTAAACAGTGTCATAATGAAAAAAGTTATCCGTGGCGGTGCCCTTGAAATAATATACAAAGTTTAGATGCGGTGTATAGCCGAATATCAAGCTGGAAACTTTTGTCAAAACTAGACGACGCTTACAAACGTACAGGGCCCTGAGTCGGGTATTTCAACGGTGTCACAACTGTACCATTATTGTACCATTATGGTGCAATAGTAAAGTTTTTGGTAGTCTACTATTAATGTGTCGTCATAACGACTTCATCATTGTCTTACAATTGTCAAAGTGACATAAATTGCTAGTCTCGTACACAACTGCTTCACAATTGCAATTCAATGACTGAAATGTTTCGGTAGTCTGCTATTTTGAATTTGACAGTAATATTTTTAAATTGTCCTGTGTCGACAGATTGCCATAAATAAAAAATAGATAGATAGAAATATTAGAAATTGTTCTTTGTAATTTATTGCAATTTACTAATCTCCTAAACTTCACATTGCTTTTTATACTAATAAATAGTATGTACAAATATATTTAAACGAAGTCTAGCATGATTAAATGTTTAAATTTATTAGTAGTTTTTCGAAAATCACTTCAACTAACGCATTTTTTAAAAACGGCAACACATACATACCATTCTAACACAATCCATAGATAAAAGAGACCGAAAATTCAATGCATAGATAAAAGAGATCGACAATTCTATTACCATTGAAAGACCGTTAAGACCTGTGGTTAAGACGGCATATAGCAGACTACGGTCACTACGGATATTTGACTTCAATTGCAACGGTATCGTGCCGGTATTGTGCCGGTATGACAATTGTTCCAAAATAGTGGACTTGAGCACCAGCTGATTTTATTAGTAAGTGATCATAGAAAAATTGTATAAATCATTGATAAGAACCACTAAAGTACTTATTGTAATAAATATCCTAATGATTAACTGCAAAATTTTACACTCGCAACTTATTTGTTGATAAACAATTTCCACTATATAATTATAGCGCGACCGGTGCATTTTGAGCATTTTTGTTTCCAATTTGCAGAATTCGTATAGAAAATAATAAATTTAGTTATTTAAAAGAAGTAAATTATTCCAGTAGGTAAATTATTACAGTTATGAATTTTATATCTATAATATTTTAATACCTACGGTGTTATTTTCTTATTGTTTTAGGCGTTTCCGAGAGTTTTTGCAACCAAAAATAATAAAAAATAGCATCCTTAAGTGAAATAAGTCAAGGTGTGTGATTTTAATGCCTTAAGTGTATAATATGTGTTAGTAGGATTTTGACTGAATAAATGTTTTGATTAAGTCGTGTTTTTCATTGCATTAGTAGAGTAATACGAAACGATACTTAAGATCTCATGCAGGCTACTGACAGAGCAGTCGACGTGGCCAAATACTGTGCCAGTCATATTTAAAATGATTCAATAAGAAGAAGGTACCAACAAATATAATAGTTTTGATCTAGGTTAGCCAAAAAATTAAAATATAATACAAGTATCAAGATGTTTGCATCCAACTTAACTGTGTTGCTACATGGGCGATTCTAGGTCAAACTCAAAATAGATCTTTTGGTAATAGGCAATTTGGTATTCATATTAATCAAAAAATTTAAAGTATCTCGTTTAGGAGACCAGCTTAGTCCTAACACACTAGACATCTTGTTCAACAGAGGTGTATCATAAGTGTCACTAAGATTAAAAGTAGGCACATTAGACATTATTTTATGTAGGGGAAAACAAGCTGAATTTAAAACCTGTGAAAAATTCTCATATATATGCTTGATGCCTTCTTCAGTTGAGGATCCAGTAGCTAAATTATCAACATATATGTCATGTTCAATGATAGAAGCTATAGTTGGATCAGAACATTCTCTTGCTAGTTGAAGAAGACATCGCGTACTCAAAAAAGGCGCAGAGGCTGTACCATAGGTAGTATTTAGTTGCAAGACCTTTATTGGTTCAGTGTCATCGTCCCTCCAAAGGATAAGCTGTAGATGGCGCTGGGACGGAACTATCTCAATTTGTCTATAATGTTTCTGAATATCAGCTGTTAATACATATTTATGACAACGGAATTTTATTAAAATAGATAGAAGATCATCATGGACTACAGTTCCAATAAATTGGATGTCATTGAAAGATTTACCGGAGATTGTCTTGGTAGATGCATCAAAAACAACCCTCAGTTTTGTGGTCTCACTTTTGTCTCTTATAACAGCATGGTGGGGCAAATAATTTCCGAATTTAGGCTTGTTTACTTGACATAAGTGACCCAAATTACCATATTCATGGATAAAATCTTTATATTGTTGTTTAACTAAAGGCAACTTAGACAACCTTTTTTAGGGTTCCGTACCCAAAGGGTAAAAACGGGACCCTATTACTGAGACTTCGCTGTCCGTCCGTCCGTCCGTCTGTCACCAGGCTGTATCTCAAGAACGGTGATAGCTAGACAGTTGAAATTTTCGCAGATGATGTATTTCTATTGCCGCTATAACAACAAATACTAAAAATAAAATAAAATAAATATTTAAGGGGGGCTCCCATACAACAAACATGATTTTTTTACCGTTTCTTGCTCGATACTAATAACGTTGCCTTATGTTGAATAGATAATGGTACGGAACCCTTCGTGCGCGAGTCCAACTCGCACTTGACCAATTTTTTATTCTAAATTATAAAAACGCATTTTAGCTTGATTAAAAGAATCTCCAAGTACTTTCTCGGGTTCCTCCTTAAACGGAATTTTAACAGAAAATCTACCGTTAGGTAACCTACGCATGTTCTCTAAGATATGACATAAATTTCAAAAATTCACATAAATTTTCTTCAATAGTTGGTGTAACTTTCTCCGGGTGAAATTCATCTATTTCCCAAAATAACTTCAGCGAGTCTTGAATTTCTGTACTGAAATTACAGTTAACTCTTTGTATTAGCTCTGGTTGTAGATGACTAATAGGCCCAGATACTAACCTGAGAACCTTGCAAGATAGGTTTATTAATTCCTAATTTAATTTGTTTGTAACCTACAATATTCCAGAATACATCCGCTCCTAACAGAATATCTATATTGGAGGGACGATGGAAGTTAGGATCTGCAAGCTCAATATTCTTAGGAAAGCCTAGATTATCTATATTTATATTCACCGATGGTAGTAAATCAGTAATTTGTGGTACAACTAAGCACTTTATAACTATATTAAATAAACCTACACGAGATCTAATAGTGAGATTACAACGTTCACTAATATCAAGCTTAACATTATTAATTCCAGACACAGTTATTGAACTTATCTTTTCAACAGGCAAGTTAATTTTTTGTTTCAAATTTTCTGTCATAAATGATGACTGGCTACCCTCAGGGAATATCTTTTATTAGAGTTGGACGTGGCAATAGCGTTAAAAGTTTCATCCCTAAGCTCATCGCAGTTAACGGAGAATGATTTTGTTGTATTAGGTTTAATCTGACCTGCCCGTTGCAGGTGTAAAGGTTTATCACTCCTACTAGCGAGAGTAGTTTCTAAAATAGCTGCCCTATTCCTTAGGAACTGAAAGAATTCATCCAAAGTAAGCATGCTAGAAAGGTTTCCCTTATACTCTTCCCACTTAGTGGATGTAGTAGTATCTAGTTTTGATGAAACTAAAAATATAATAATAGCATACCAACTAGAGGTAGGTAGCCCTAATGTGTCCAATGCTCTTAAGTTCTTAGTAATTAAATCAATAACAAATCTTAGAGCCTTAAAAGATTCTCTTGTTAATTGTTCAATGGAGAATAGCGACTTTAAATGATTATTTATTAAAAGTATTCTGATACCCATAACACAAGCATTTAAGCTTAGCTTGGGACCAGAGGACGTTGTGTGAAATGTCCATGAATATTTATTTATTTACTTATTTAATAATGATGATAATGATACATTTAAAACAACATAATTTACGAAACATATTATTTGGTGAAACGAAAAAAAGGTCAAATGACATTTGAATACTCAACACATTTGTCAAGTGTAGTGTTTGCTAATGGATCATTTGCTAAGTAAGTTTTTATAAGATGATACTTTTGTCAAGTGTATTGTTTGCAAAATGATCATTTGGCGAAACGTTGGTTGTCAAATGATCATTTGTCAAAAATTTTTTGGTCAATCATTAGGGAATTGTATTTGTATTTATTGTATTTTCGAATTTCTGTAATAATTCTATGAAACTAATTCACAAGTAACTAGGAGAACATAAATTACAAAGAGGTTTCCTATAACGATAAATCTTGACTAAATCAATACCAATATTATAAAGCTGAACAGTTTGTTTGTTTGAACGCGCTAATCTCAGGAACTACTGGTGCGATTTGAAAAATTAGATTTTTTCAGTTTCATGTTTACAGAACCTTTTCTTCGCATTGTTTAGTACAAAGCTAACTTCTATAGGAGGGTGGTAAGCGTCACGATATGATACCAAGCCACCCCCAGCTAGCTCGGTTACCATGACAAGGAAACACGGATTAAGAAAACAAGTGTCATCACCCCATCTCCTCCCAAGGGTGCTGTAAAAGTCAGCTAAGGGATATTGCATAAAGATAACATCTTCTGAGAGACGGAAAACTCGAAAATAAACCCTGTGCCAACACGCCTGTACAGCACAGGAGACCATAATCCCTCCCAAAGTGGAGAAGGCCCGTGCCTAACAGTGGAACGTAAATGGGCTGGAGAAGAGAAGAAATAATGTTATTTTAATTGTAATAATGTTTTTAATTTATTGTAAAAAAACATTCTAGTGTAATAAACACTATTAGGAGCTATTCACAACTTATTGTAATAATAACGTTAAAAATTATGTTAAATATTTGCTGCTATTTTCACTGATTGTGGTGATACATTTTTTATTGTAAAATCTTATTGACTACCCACTATCGCAAATAAATGAAATTGAATTGAAAGATATTAGTTGATGTGTACTTAGGATTTAAATGTAAGTCACCAACAAGAATAACTCTGTAAATGCAAGTAAATATGCGCGTCCATAAATGGTCGCCAGTTGTCGTCTCTAGTTCAGTACATCGCGACATTGAGTGGGATGTTCCACCCATTACAAATAATTTCAGAATCAAGTACAGAGTTCGTAAGAAATGACTCGGTTACGGCAATAATATTACTTGAGGATGAGAACATATAACTCTAAAGTACGAAAGTATAGTGTTCAAACCTCTTACATTCTGTTCAATCAAACTGACTTCTTTAATTTTTGGAGATGCTCGTCAAACTTTCTTTTGGCATGTCACACTCGTGTGGTTTTTCTCCAGTATGTGTGCGAAAATGAGTTATTAAATAAACTTTACGTCCAAACCCTTTACCACAAATGTCACACTCGTATGGTTTTTCTCCAGTATGTGTGCGAAAATGAGTTAATAATTGACCTTTACGTCCAAACCTTTTTCCACAAATGTCACACTCGTATGGTTTTTCTCCAGTATGTGTGCGAAAATGATTTAGTAAATCACTTTTACGTCCAAACTTTTTTCCACAAATGTCACACTTGAATGGTTTTTCTCCAGTATGTGTGCGAACATGACCTAATAAATAATCTTTACATCCAAACCCTTTTCCACAAATGTCATACTTAAATGGTTTTTCTCCAGTGTGTGTGCGAATATGAGTTAATAAATCACTTTTTTGTCCAACCCCTTTTCCACAAATGTCACACTTGAATCGTTTTTCTCCAGTATGTGTACGATTATGAGTTATTAAAGCGTGTCACACACTACTCAGATACGGTAAGATATCTGTATCTGAGCAGATATCTTTCAATATCGCTCTCTATACTAATCGTATGAACTAACACACACAGCGCAGATAATTTATATTTTACCGTCAAGTATCTGCGGGCACTGACATATATTGAAAGATGGTGAGATTATTATCTGCGTATACAAATATATCTGCAGATAACATCTGCCGATACAAATATATCTGCAGATAACATCTGCCGATACAAATATTTTATCTGCATGTAAATACAGGATGGATGCGTACGGGCGAGGTCTGCGGTGAGAGGGGCGGGAACCACCCGGTCCGGCTACCTCGGCAGGTCACGCGCTCCCGCTCGCTCTCTGAGCTCTCTCTCTCATTCGTCCAATTTTGTTTGCGTTTGTATGACGTGCGCTTGTTGTCATGGAACGTCTAATCGAAAGTGTTCGAAAATTTCCGTGTTTGTGGAAGACGGACATAGAAGAGTACAAATTAAATGACGTAAAAGAAGCAGCTTGGAGGGAAGTAGTAAAAGAGTGTGATTTGCCAGATGGTGAGTATTTTTTATTTGTTTCAGTACAAAATTAGTTTATTTTTATTCTAACATTCTTGTATTAAACAACCTGTCTCGAATTCGATTTGTTTGCCACGGCACACTTCCCAAAGTATTAAAATAGTAACAAAACTCCTCTCGAATAATGAAGTTATCCTCTGTGAATCTGTATCCCGTTGGTGTCAGTGGCAATAGTTGATTTGATTGTGTGTGGTTTGGTACTGTAGTTGCTTTGTCTTTGGCACCAACATATGTATCAGAATTTTCAATAAAATAATTGTGTAGAACACACGTAGCCTTCACCACTTTATCAACTAGTTCTACCTTACATTCCATTGGCCTTCTGTACACCCTCCATCGAGCTGCCAAGATCCCAAATGCATTTTCAACTACTCTGCGTGCCCTGCATAGCCTGTAATTAAATATTCTACGGCTTTCGGTTAACCTTCCCTTCGGATATGCCCGCATTAAATTTTTCATAAGTGGAAATGCCTCATCACCAACGAAAACAAAAGGCATATTAATACCACCGGGTATTAATGGTGTTTCTTCGGGCAATGTCAAAGTTTCATTTTTCAGTTTGACTCCAAATTCGCTATCGCTTAGTATTCCGCCATCGCTGAACCGGCCTTTAGATCCAATGTCTACCATTACAAACCTCCGTCGTGCATCAGCTACAGCCAGCAAGACAATTGAAAAATTATGTTTATAGTTGTAAAAACCTGATCCAGAGTTGGGAGGGCATTTGATCGTAACATGTTTTCCATCGATTGCCCCACAGCAATGGTCAAACTGGCAGAGTTCTTTAAATTCAGTAGCAATTCTTTTCCAATCATCTTGTGTAGGTTCTTTTAATACGAGCGGTTGTAAATGCTTCCACAGAGCGTCGCACACCTCTGTCACTATATTTGAGACAGTTGATTCACCAATCCTGTAACTAAAAGCTATGGTTCGAAAAGAATCACCGGTTGACAAATACCTGCAACAAAATAATATTTGTATTAACTACAATAAGGTGTATAATTTAAAGTAAAATTCGTCACAATTATTATGACGAATTTACAACAACCCTAAATTTGGGATAACCTATACCTACCTACTTATACTTACCTACATATACAACCCATACCTTGCTATCTATACCTTCCTAAACCTAAAACTACCTATTTGTAATGGTTATTAAATTACAATTTGTTTGTTTTAGTTAAAGATGCCAAAGCATTGTGGCGAAAGCTTCGAGATGGACATCGGCAAGCAGTTTCTAGAAAAAAAACAACAACTGGACAGGCCGCAAACCCAAAAAATTTGTGGAAATATGAAAAGCTTATGGAATTTTTGCTTCCGACTATGCAAAATCGTTCAAGATCAACAAATATAGACACGCAAGATTTCCAACAAGATAGCGATTTACCCCATCGTAATGAAGACTCATCCGAAAGTGAACAGCATCAGAGTCTTGATGATTGTATTCCTCCCAAAAAAAAACCTAATTTAAGAACATTAATTCAAAATGAACAAAAAAAACGAGAGATAAGAAGCGCCGAACGAGACGCATTAAGAAGACAACTACTCTCTAGTACTTCTAAAGACATTGTTTCCCCGTTTCAACTGAGACGTACTCCAGATTATGAGACATCACTTCGTGGAGATTCTACATTATCGAATTATTCAGATGTTACATCTCCGCCGCCGCAGCATACTCAGTGCGATAATGTTGAACGTGCACAAAACTATTCTCCACAGTATTCAGCGGCAATACCAAATTCTTCGTCACACGATAATATTCGTTCTTATGTGGAGAATGAGACCTTTCATTTTGAATAATTTTGAAAATTCTATCCGGTAAGCCGGTTAATTTCCCTTGTAATCTAAGATGGCGCCACTTCTGCATGTCGTAGATTTTTTTTGGGTGAGCGCCATCTAGGATTACAAGGGAAATTACCCGGCTTACCGAACCACCTTATTTGTATCTTTTAAAAAAATACCTACTTATATGAAAATATTAAACAAAATTTGATTTTAGAAACGACAGGAAAAAACTTTTAGAAAGAAACTTTTCTTATATTCACTTTATTCGTATGAACGAATGTATACTTTATTTATTATACTCAAACAGGTACCTGTCACACAGAAAATACACTTAATACAATAACAATAAGAAACTTAAAGCCAAAAGTATAATTGGTGGCCGTAATATCTTTTAGGAAACCAAAAGATTCATATCATAATATCCATAAGGCGATTATCACATTGCAATTGCGTAGGTGCGGGCCAATGTGTTGATCGCCTATATGTCTGTGAATCGAAGATAACTTTAACTTTCAAAATAGCTTGATAAGGCTTTACAAGTGTACAATAAAATATAAATAAGTATTGCGTACCTACCTTAAGCAAACAGCAAGTCGTTCTTCGGTAGAAATACATTTTCGCATTTTAGTATCATATTTTTTAATGTCTTCTTTAATCAAATCGTGAATTGCCATAAAAGTTACTCTTGGATTTCGGAAATAGGTTGTAAATTTGTTGTCTGACAGATCGTGGAAGATATTAAATTCGCCTCGGTCCTTTTTAAGCTTTATATGTCGTTCTATCCAAATTTTTCGCGTTTTAGTTTGTGAAGCAAGACGTGCATCAAATTCAAAATCAGCATCATCATCTGATGAGCTATCTAATAAATCCAGAAGCAATAAACAGGTTTTTTCCGTAAAACGCGAACTCATTGTAACACCCTGTATAAACAATCCTTAGCAAAAAACAAGTGTACTCAGTCTGAAAGATTCCGACTGAATGTATCACCTCGTATATTATCGTATCTGCTTAGTGTGTGATGCGTTCAGATAAATAAGTTTTTATACGCAGATAAAATATTAGCGTATCTGCGTAGTGTGTGACACGCTTAAATTACTATTTTTTGCAAACCCTTTCCCACATATGTCACACTTAAATGGTTTTTCGCCAGTATGTGTGCGAATATGAGTTAATAAATCACTTTTTTGTCCAACCCCTTTTCCACAAATGTCACACTCGTATGGTTTTTCTCCAGTATGTGTGCGAAAATGAGTTAATAAATGACCTTTATGTCCAAACCTTTTTCCACAAATGTCACACTCGTATGGTTTTTCTCCAGTATGTGTGCGAAAATGAGTTATTAAATCACTTTTTTGTCCAACCCCTTTTCCACAAATGTCACACTCGTATGGTTTTTCTCCAGTATGTGTGCGAATATGATGTAATAAATGTCGTTTTTGTCTAAACCCTTTTCCACAAATGTCACACTTAATGGTTTTTCTCCAGTGTGTGTGCGAATATGAGTTATTAAATCACTTTTTTGTCCAACCCCTTTTCCACATATGTCACACTAGAATCGTTTTTCTCCAGTATGTGTGCGAATATGAGGTATTAAACTATGTTTATGTCCAAACCCTTTTCCACAAATGTCACACTTGAATGGTTTTTCTCCAGTATGTGTACGATTATGAGTTATTAAATTACTTTTTATTGCAAACCCTTTTCCACAAATGTCACACTCGTATGGTTTTTCTCCAGTATGCGTGCGAAAATGAATTATTAAATCACTTTTTTGTCCAACCCCTTTTCCACAAATGTCACACTTGAATGGTTTTTCTCCAGTGTGTCTACGATTATGAGTTAATAAAGTACCACTTCGTGCAAACCTTTTTCCACAAATGTCACACTCGTATGGTTTTTCTCCAGTATGTGTGCGAAAATGAGTTAATAATTGACCTTTATGTCCAAACCCTTTACCACAAATGTCACACTCGTATGGTTTTTCTCCAGTATGTGTGCGAAAATGAGTTAATAATTGACCTTTACGTCCAAACCCTTTACCACAAATGTCACACTCGTATGGTTTTTCTCCAGTATGTGTGCGAATATGAGATATTAAATTACTATTTTTTGCAAACCCTTTCCCACATATGTCACACTTAAATGGTTTTTCTCCAGTGTGTGTGCGAATATGAGTTATTAAATGACCACTTTGTGCAAACCCTTTTCCACATATGTCACACTTGAATGGTTTTTCACCAGTGCGTGTGTGTATTATATTAAACGCATCGCTGTCGCGGCTACAGTGTGCCTCACTTGACATTTGTTCTGTTTTCTTAAATTCCTGTAAAGTATTTGCTTTAACTATTAGTTGTTGTGGTTGATTGTTTAAACTAGTACTTGTAGAAGTATCTTCCAGATCATCTGATGTCAGTTTCTCAGTGACAGCAGCATCTGAAACAATACAACTATTAGCTGACAGTGGTACCAATTCCACTGGCGTCATTTAACCAACCTTAACATAGACATCATTATATGGTGGAGGGCTAAGCAGTCATGAGTTCCTAACTGATTAAAATAAATACAATATTATAAATTTGGCTTATTGCAAAACATAAAGAGCTATTTAACAAAACTTTCCAGAGGGCTCGGTGGTCCAGTGGGCTAGCTATGCCGCTCTAGCTTAATGCGATCAGTTCAAACCTCAACAGATAAGTTGCTTATTTGTGCCTTTTTGAATTTTGGCTAAGTGCTTTGGGAATGTTTACAACACGCAATTATATTAATACCACAATTAACACAATTGTTATGAGATGTGGAAAAATAGCTGATTTATTGCATGCAGTACGTAATACTATTTGCTGAGGAGGAAGTTTACTTTTTTGTTGCAAGATAAGTGTCCACTTTATGAGTACCTGTGCTGTGTCCCGACTACTGTAACTACACAAACATTTAGAGTACAAAACCTGACTTAAAATCTGTTATAAAGCTCGAAGAGAAGGAATCATCAAATCAATCATCTATTCTGTCAACCTGCTGAAATAAACTGTTACTTAACCATCTACGAACTTGGATTATTGGATTACTATTTTATGTGTTAATAGAGGACGCTACCAGTATTTAATTAGTACAGAGAGTGTAACCTAAAATAATAAGTATTAATAGTAGAATAATTAGAATAAGTATTTTAAGTGTATAAAAATGGGGGCCTAGATACTTTATTTTTGGCTGTATAGATCATTTGTATTGTTAGTAGTAATTTTAATTAGTCCTTTTATTGTTTAAAATAGATTGTTATGTACCAAACTTAACCTATCGTATTAAGTTGCGCGCGCGCATCCCTAGGAGATGGTAACTTCACTATCGATGGATCGCTGGCCAGCCGGGTGCGCCGCGCGGTTACCGAGCGCGAGTTAGTCTGTAATCGATCTTGTGAGCGAGAACGTGCGCCGTTTTGTTAAAATTGTACGCTTATGATACGTGTTCTTGCAGCGGTTTAAGAGTTAAAATTGTATTACTAATAAATTGTTTGTTGATAAAACTAATTATCCTATTGTGCGAATCGATAATTAGCATTGAGATCGAACAGTGAATTGTCGTTGCGAAGTTGAGTATTCGCCATTTTGTATGACATAAATGTGTTATAAAAACTAGTGAGTTTTGTGTCTCCACACTTAATACTATTTAATGTAAATTGAACTGTTTGATAACTATAATTGTGATAGCGTAATTTTATTGGGACGATTGATGAAAGTTCACCGCTTGAGTCGAGCGAGCCTGTGTCTTCTCCCTGAAAAAGCTGGTACAGTATAATTAATCTTCCTGCGTAATTTTTGGCCAAATTTTGTGTGGTTGGTTATTTAAACTATAGCTAGGGTGACACGGTGAAGACATTGTTGAAGGACAAAAACAGGGTAAGTTTGTACTATTATAAATTTGTTAACGCTGTGAAATGCAGTATATGTTCGTTCCTCTCGCACCTGAGAGATATCACGCTTCCACTTAACCTATTATTAATTAAAACACCAGGTTGAACGCAACATATTTTGGTACCCAGAGCGTGGTTTAAACTCCGTTTCTCGAATGTTCCATGTTGAACAAACTATACCCTCATTATTTGTGAAAATTGATTTAATTAATTTAATTAATTTAATTTGATTAATTTGGTTGTTTGTTTGTTTAATCTAAATTGTTGGTATAGTTTTGAATAATTAATTTGAGCACTTGAATTGGCAATTAGATTTTAAAGGATTTGATAATTATTTGTGCTATTGCTAATCGTATTTGTTGTTGCTCAGGTTATTATTTAATATAAATTATTATTTAATTATTGTCTAATATTGAACAACGTTATAGTTAAATTGTGGCGTTGTGCGTTTGTATAATACAACATTTATTTTGTACGTTTGTTTGTTTTGTTGTTTACCTTAAAATAAATAATTCAAGTCTTAAATTAATTGCACATTGGCAAAGAATTGTTTTGTTTGTTTGATTTAAACTATTTAAGATTTGATAATTGTTTAGAATAATAGCGGCTTGTCTCATTGAAAGATATTTTGTTTTTCGCTATTGTAATATTGTTTGTTTGTGAAAGATATTTGTTTTTTTTTGTTGTTATTATAAGATTGTTTGTTTCGTGCCGTTTGTGCTTTGAAGATGTCTGCCGCCGCGTATAATGTTGTCCGCGAATCATATTCCGGGATTGCGACTCATTTGAGATGGTTCACGTCAGCTGCCGCCTTGGTGAAAAGGGAGAACCGAATCGAGGCATTGTTGGACAGGCATGAGAAATGCCCTACACGACTTCAGGAGGTGGAGGCGCTTTACCAGCGCTTCATCTTGCATCTGGATGATGTGCCCCTGGAGTCGTTTCCCCAGGAGCGACGGGACAAAGTCCACGAGGACTACCTCCAAATGATGGACCTTGCCGACGACATCGCCCAGCGCGCGCGGGAGATTTTAGCCTCGCGCGCCGGAGTACCGGCTCACCGGGCCCCCTTGAAGACTCCCGTGGGCCTTTTGACCAGATTACCCAATTTGGATCTTCCACGTTTTGATGGTCGATTAGACACGTGGATGGGGTTTATTGGTTTGTTTGAGAGCCTTGTGGACTCGAGGGACGATTTGGGTCCGTCTCAAAAACTGGCCTATTTACTCTCCGTGCTTGATGGAGAGGCGAGGGGCTTAATACAGCACCTCCCAATATGTGACGGGAGCTATGGGATCGCGCGGGCGTTGCTCACCAAGCGCTATCACAACCAGCGCTGTCTGGCAGATACCCATGTCGACCAGATTTTGAACCTTCCCGTCGTGAGCAATGCTGCCCAGTTGAGGACCGAGCTGCTGAACCCCCTCCTAATAGCCACCAACTCGCTCAACCGCTTGGGACTGCCGGTTGCCAAGTGGTCCTACCTACTGGTGCGTATCGTACTCAAGCGATTGCCGGTGTCTTTGAGGGCACGTTTTGAACAGGGGCACACTAGGGATGAGGCATCTGCTCTCCCTACCTTTGAGCAGCTCCTGACGTTCCTGGAGGACGAGTGTCGCATGGGTGACGTCATGGTCGCCGACACGCCGGTGGAAGCATCACGTCCCAGACCCACCAACCAACGGCGCAATGCCCAACCTGCACCAAGGGGAGGTACGGCCGTCCGCTTCGCTGTCGCTCAAGCTGCGCCACCGGACTGCCGTTTTTGCAAGTCGCAGGGACACCAAACGGTGCGGTGCCCAGACTTCGCGGTCCTGCACGTGGCCGCTCGTAGGCGGATTGCCCAGGCCCGCGGCTGGTGTTTCTCCTGTCTAGGGAATCATTACCAGCGCGCCTGTCCCGACACTCACCCGTGTCCTATTTGCGGAGGGCACCATCTGAAAATCCTGTGCGCCAACGCGAATGGCCGTCGCGACCACGCGGGGTCGCCTTCGGGCGGGTATGCCAGTGGACACCGGGACCAGTCCCGCAATTTGGAGTCCGGCTCATCACCCCCACGCCCCGCAGACTGTGCTGCCATCGATCGCCGAGTTGGTTCGGCGCGCAGCCCCACGGGCGGGTATGAAAGCGGGCCCCGGGTTCAATCCCGCACCTTTGTGTCCCGCTCGCCCTCCCCGCTTCCACGTGATCAAGCGAGATCACCTCCGGTAGTGTACCACGATTACCGTGACGCACGTCCGGTACCACTACCGTCCCCCCCTCTGGCGGAACGTCCCCGTTTGGAGACGCGCAACCCTCGGTACGGACGCTCCAGGCGCTACGAACCGCCGTCTATGGCTCGTGGCAGTCGTCACCGAGAGGAGGCCGAGTTTAGGCACTACCCGCACTTTGATTTGCCGTCTCGGGACAACGGCGCTCAGTCGCCGCCACGCCAGCATTAGGATGTTGGCGTCTGCCCCCGCTATGCACCGCCCCCCTTTGAGACCGTCCTCTTGCCCACGGCCCATGTCAGGGTCTGGGGACGGACGGGCGCCTCAGTTGTAGTCCGAGCGATATTGGACACAGGCTCACAGGGGTGCATAGCCTCGTCTTGGTTGGTAGGGCAGACTGGCCAGACTATTGAAAAATATTCAGATGTAATAAGGGGTGTCGGGAACGCCCCCGTGGCCACGGTAGAGGGCCGCGTTTGGTTTGAGTTCTCCCCCTCAAATTCTCCACGTCCGACGTTGGAATCGTCGGCCATTGTGATGGAGAATATCTTGGGCAATCACCCGCAAGTTCGTTTGTCTGCGGATGCGGTAAAATTGACCGCGGATTTGAATTTGGCTGACCCTAAATTTGACCTGCCTGGCACGGTCGATTTGTTGCTTGGTGCCGATGTTTTGGGTAAAATATTACTCGGCAAGGATCGTGTTTTGCAGCCAGGTGGCTTGGTAGCCCTCCGGACCATATTTGGGTTCGCACTGATGGGGCCTGTATTGAGGACTCCCCCCCCTGCCGAACTTGGAACGGCCTTGATGGTGGGGTCCGCCCTTTCTGACGCCGTGCAGAGATTCTGGGAAGTGGAGGAGCCACCACAAGCTCCCCGCTCTGATCCGGAGCATGAAGAGTGTGAGCAGTTCTACAAGACCAACACCAGTTATCTCCGTTCTGGCCGGATCATGACAAGATTGCCATTTCTCGCCGTACGGCCGCCACTTGGCGTCTCGCGGCCTATTGCAGAGAAGCGTTTGTTGGCGATGGAGCGCCGTATGAGCAGGGACCCACTACTCAAGGAGAAGTATATTGACTTCATGCGGGAGTATGAGGATTTGGGACACATGTCTGTGTCAAAATTGGATTGGCGTTCGACGGAGCACTTCTTTCTCCCGCATCATGCTGTAATAAAACCATCCAGTGGTAAGTTACGCACAGTATTTGATGGTTCTGCGCAGACTACTTCAGGAGTGTCATTGAACCAGTGTCTGCATCCTGGTCCCAAATTGCTGAAGGACCTTTGTGACGTCATCACGCGGTTTCGACGTCATCAATTTGTTTTTGTGGCTGACATCAAGATGATGTTCAGGCAAACGGTAATTCACCCGGATGATCGCCGATACCAGCTGATATTGTGGCGAGAAAACCAGCAAGATCCCATGCTTGTCTACGAGCTCAACACGAACACATACGGGCTGAGGTCTAGCCCCTTTTTGGCTATACGTTCGCTTTGGGAGCTCGCGGATCGAGAGCGTATGTCGTTTCCTCGCGCAGCCGCCATTTTGAAGGAGGACCTATATGTTGACGATGTGTGCACTGGCGCGGCCACGGAGAGAGAGGCCCTGCTCTTGCGTGACGAGTTGATTGGCATTCTAGCCTCCGCAGGATATGAGTTGCGTAAATGGATCTCCAACTTACCTGCGCTCTTGGACGGGCTACCGGATGACCACCAGCAGGATCCTCACCTATTTGAGAACCGTGACAACCCTACCATGATGTCAGTGCTTGGAATCCAGTACAGACCAGTCCAGGACATCTTTACATTTAATGTCAATTTGGATTCGCATCACACTTGGACGAAACGACTGGTTCTGTCGACTGTCGCGAGAACCTTTGATCCCAATGGCTGGATATGCCCGGTCATATTCTGGGCCAAATGCTTCCTGCAGAGACTTTGGACTGCAGGTCTTGGATGGGACGAGCCACTTCGCGAAGCTGTTTTGAAGGACTGGCTCCTATTTGCTTCCTCATTGCCTGCCATCAATAGGATATCGTTACCCCGTGCTCTGCTTCCGCCAGGGAAGCACACCGCGTCCCTTCATGGTTTCTCGGACGCTTCGGAACGTGGGTACGCAGCAGCCGTATACTTGCGCACCGTGACCACAGATGGTCAGGTGAAAGTGTTGTTGGTCATGGCGAAGAGCAAGGTCGCGCCTCTTCGAACTGCCTTGACAATCCCTAAGTTAGAGTTGTCAGGGGCGGCCCTTCTTGTTCGCCTTTTGAATCACGTCATGTCTACCTTGTGCACGTCAATTGACATTTCCACGATATATGCATGGACTGACAGTCAGATTGTGCTATGTTGGCTGAAGACGTCAGTTCACACCTTAGAGGTGTTTGTAGCAAATCGTGTCTCTCAGATACAGAAATCGGAGACCCCGTTGGTTTGGAGGCATGTGCCTGGCGAGGTCAACCCTGCTGATTGTGCGTCACGGGGATGTATGGCCCCCCTTTTAGTTGAGCACTCTCTGTGGTGGGGACCTGAGTGGTTGACCAGATCAGAATCTAATTGGCCGCGAACTCCGGCCTTGGACATCGTCGCACTGCCTGGGTTGCGAACGCTTGCGCTCGAACGGCAGGACCGTCCGTTCGACCCAGATTTCTTACTTAATCGTTACAGTTCATTGGACAAATTGTTGAGTGTCACCGCTTGGATCAAGCGCTTCATGAGAAATTGTAGACATCCACAGAACAAATGTTTGGAGGCCTTCTTATTGCCACAAGAGCTCCAAGATGCTCTTCTTCACTGGGTTCGTTCTGTGCAAGAGGCACATTTTGAAGACGAGATTGACATCTTGAGGAAAGGCAAATCCAAACTGTCTGGAGCCATTTGTAAGCTGAACCCCTTTTTGGATAGTGAGGGTCTTTTGCGTGTCGGAGGGCGTCTTAGGAACGCAAACCTCCCTTATGGATCTCGTCACCCCCTCTTATTGCCCAAGAGTAGCCACTTGGTGAACCTGTTGGTGACTGATCGTCACATCAAGAACTCCCACGCCGGCTGTAATGCCTTATTGGCCATTTTGCAACGGGAATTTTGGATTTTATCGGCCCGCCGGACGATCCGTAGTGTGGTCTTTCGTTGTATGCCTTGCTATAGGCTCAAGGCCCCTACCATGCAGCCTATCATGGGCGACCTTCCTTCGGATCGGGTCACTGAGATAAGGCCCTTTGCTGGAGTTGGTACGGACTTTGCAGGCCCCTTTTTTGTTAAGACCTCGACCCTCAGGAACAGTAAAACTGTCAAGGCTTATTTGTGCGTCTTTGTCTGTCTGTCCACCAAGGCGGTACATTTGGAACTCGTCTCAGCCCTCTCGACAGAGGCATTTGTTGCGACGTTAGATAGATTCGTGTCACGACGAGGACTACCGTCCTTGATTCGGTCGGATTGCGGTACCAACTTCAAAGGCACAAACAACTATTTAAAAGCGATGTATGATTTTTTGTCGGCTAACGAGACTGAAATTGCGTCTAGACTAGCTACACGTAGAATAACTTGGAGGTTCAGTCCCGTGTCATGTCCCCACTGGGGAGGAATATTTGAAAGCGTAGTAAAGGTTGCTAAGACACATTTGCGACGGGTAATTGGCGAGTCTGTATTGACCTTTGAAGAGCTCGCAACTGTGTTTTGCAAAATCGAGGCCGTTTTGAATTCACGCCCGTTGTGCCCGATCTCTTCAGATCCTAACGACTTGGAAGCCCTCACGCCGGGCCATTTTTTGATTGGGCAGCCACTGAACGCCCTGCCGGAATATCCCCTTGTTGATGTGAGACCTAATCGTCTCTCGCGGTTTGAATTGGTCCAACAACTCACTCAGAGCTTTTGGAAACGTTGGAATTTAGAATATTTGCACATTCTCCAACAGCGCGTTAAGTGGACTGACAAGACTGATCCACCTCATGTTGGTGACCTCGTTCTGGTTAAGGACGCTAACTCACCGCCACTGTGTTGGCGCAGGGGGCGCATTCTCAACCTCGTCTTTGGAGCAGATGGAGTGCCCCGTTTTGCTGAGGTCCGGGTGGACGGTTCAATTTTGAAGAGAGCTGTATCAACCTTGTCGCGACTGCCAGTAAATTAGCGGCCAGGTAGTCCTGGCCGAGGCGGGTAGATGTTATGTACCAAACTTAACCTATCGTATTAAGTTGCGCGCGCGCATCCCTAGGAGATGGTAACTTCACTATCGATGGATCGCTGGCCAGCCGGGTGCGCCGCGCGGTTACCGAGCGCGAGTTAGTCTGTAATCGATCTTGTGAGCGAGAACGTGCGCCGTTTTGTTAAAATTGTACGCTTATGATACGTGTTCTTGCAGCGGTTTAAGAGTTAAAATTGTATTACTAATAAATTGTTTGTTGATAAAACTAATTATCCTATTGTGCGAATCGATAATTAGCATTGAGATCGAACAGTGAATTGTCGTTGCGAAGTTGAGTATTCGCCATTTTGTATGACATAAATGTGTTATAAAAACTAGTGAGTTTTGTGTCTCCACACTTAATACTATTTAATGTAAATTGAACTGTTTGATAACTATAATTGTGATAGCGTAATTTTATTGGGACGATTGATGAAAGTTCACCGCTTGAGTCGAGCGAGCCTGTGTCTTCTCCCTGAAAAAGCTGGTACAGTATAATTAATCTTCCTGCGTAATTTTTGGCCAAATTTTGTGTGGTTGGTTATTTAAACTATAGCTAGGGTGACACGGTGAAGACATTGTTGAAGGACAAAAACAGGGTAAGTTTGTACTATTATAAATTTGTTAACGCTGTGAAATGCAGTATATGTTCGTTCCTCTCGCACCTGAGAGATATCACGCTTCCACTTAACCTATTATTAATTAAAACACCAGGTTGAACGCAACATAGATGTATTAGATGATGTTGTGTGTAAACAAAACAAATGCTCATCAATATGCGGAGCTCTGTAGAGTTACAATGTGAAGTGGTCTTCCTAGATATACGCGGGAACAAAAAATGAGTCATAATAAAAACCTACTCGGAGATGGCGACGTTGTTCGCCACAGATCACGTCGTAAGTTCCCGCGGGGCGAAAAGCGGGCTATGGAGTGCCGCCTAGCTACGCTGAATGTTCAGGGAGGATTAAAAGATAAGATGGATGAAGTGTGTGATTTGGTGATAGACAAGAGAATAGATGTATTGTGTGTGAACGAAACCAAGCGAAAGGGTGTAGACGTGACGCAGCACGGAGGTCTGACTGCTATCTGGTCTGGTGTCTCAGAGACACAAAGAGCTAGTCAGGGCGTGGGGATTGTCCTATCAGAAAGAATGAGAAACTGTATGAAAGACTATAGATGTATTAGTGGTAGAATAGTATGGGTGAGGGCTAAGGTGGGGCTTAACTCCCTCTTTATTGTAGGGGTATATGCCCCTGATATGGGAAGCTCGCTGCCAGAGAGAGAGGAATTCTGGGGTCAGTTATGGGATGTTGTGAATGAATGTAGGATGAATGAAAAAATAGTTATGCTTGGAGATTTTAACAGTTGGGTTGGAGTAAAAAGACAAGGATATGAGGGAGTATTGGGTGCTTTTGGAGATGATAGAGTGAATGAAAACGGTATGAACCTTCTGGATATTTGTGTGGAAAAGAAACTTTCTGTGATGAATACCATGTTTGATCACAGAAAGATTCACAGGTACACTTGGGAAAGGCAAGACAGTCGAAGTGTGATTGATTTTGTGATCTTGGATGAGAGGTTACGGACGCAAGAGTATATCGGGGTGTCAATGTGGGGACAGATCATCATCTCGTCATGTGCAGAGTAAACGATATATTCAAGACTTGGCGCCATCGAGCTCGAGCGTCCGTAACCCCGCTAGAAAGAATTAGAGTAGAAAAATTAGAGGAACAGGATATCAAAAAGATGTATAAGAAAGAAGTGAAAGAGATGACTGATAAAGTATGGGATGGGGTGAAAGACTTTAGTTTAGAAGAAACTTGGGAGCTGGTTAGAGATAGTATGATACAAGTAAGTACAAAAGTATGTGGTGTTAGGAAAAGGAAATGTGGGAATAGAATGAGCAGAGTTTGGGTAGATGATGAAGTAAAGGGTTTGGTAGGAAGGAAAAAGCAAGCATGGCTGGATCTATTAAGTTGTAAAGCGCAAGTAAGAATGATGAGGAATGGAAATAACGCACTAGATATCATGAAAGAGAAGTATAAAGAGCTAAAAATCAAAGTAAAAGAGCTTGTAAAATTGAAGAAGAATGCATGGGAAGAGAAAGAAAACATAAAGTTGTGTGATAATTTTCGTGAAAATATCAAACTATTTTGGAAGAAGGTAAAAGAAGCCCGTGCATCGACAGGAACGTTAAAGATGAATGCCACAAGAGGAGACGATGGATGCTTAGAAAGTAAAGAATGTAAGGTTTTGGAACGTTGGAAAGGTTATTTTGATCATATAGTGAGAGTATAGGTGAGGGCGACGAAAATCAGATTGAACTGGATGAGGTTCTGAAAGCATTGAAAGGAATGAAACTTGGAAAGGCAGCTGGATATGATAGAGTGTCCACAGAGATGCTGAAAGGCGGTGACGGGGTGGTAGCAAGTCTGTTGTGCCGGATCTTTAATATGTGTTGGAGACACGGCCGTGTACCAGACGACTTGTGCAAGGCTGTTATAGTTCCACTGTATAAGGGAAAAGGCTCACAGCAGGAATGCAAAAACTACCGCGGCATTAGCCTTTTAAGTGTTGTAGGCAAATTGTACGCTAAGGTCTTAATTAATAGAGTGATGAGTATGACAGATCAAAAATTATGGGATATACAAGCAGGATTCAGGAAGGGAATGGGATGTGTGGATCAGGTCTTCTCCCTAAGGTGTATAGCCGAAAAACACCTGGCTAAACACAAGAAAGTCTACTGCGCTTTCATAGACTTGGAGAAGGCATATGATAGCGTGTGGAGCGACGAATTGTGGTCGACACTATCTATGTATGGAGTTGACGGGCGCTTGGTGCAGGCACTGAAATCTCTTTATAGGGATTCTAGAGCCTGTGTCAGGATAAATGGGGCATATACTGACTGGTTTAGTATCTCTAGGGGTGTGAAACAGGGATGTGTAGCGTCACCATGGCTGTTTAATCTATACGTGGATAGTTGTCTGGTAGATTTGAGAGAGAGTGATGATGGATTGGTTATGGGTGAGCTGCCTATCAAGTGTCTTCTTTACGCGGATGATCAAGTTCTACTTGCACCATCTGCGGGAGAATTGCAAGATATGGTAACTAGAACGAATGAAGCATTTAGACTAAAAGGAATGAAAGTAAACGTAAACAAGACGAAAGTTATGGTGTTTGAAAAAGAGGAGTGTATGTCTGCGTGTAATATTAAAATAGATGATGAAAGTGTGGAACAGGTACAAGAATTTGTTTATTTGGGAAGTGTTTTTACAAGAGATGGTAAGGTTGATGCTGATGTGGAAAGAAGGGTGTTAGCGGGAAATAAGCTGAATGGTGCCTTGCATGCTATTGTGGCTAACCAAGCGATTACTGAAAAGGCTCGAATGGCAATCCACAATGGCGTGTTGTTACCTACGCTTATGTATGGAAGCGAATGTTGGGTGTGGCAGGAGAAGCACAAAAGTAGAATAAATGCTGTAGAGATGCGCTCTTTGAGAAGTATGTGTGGTGTGACTTTGAAAGAGAAATTAAGAAATGAAGTTATAAGAGAACGTTGCGGTCTGAAAGAGGATGTAGTGACTAAGGTGGAGAAAAGTATGCTTAGGTGGTTTGGTCATGTGGAGAGGATGGATGAGAGACGCTTAACGAAAGGCATATACACGGCGAAAGTAAGTGGAAATGCTGGGAGAGGACGCCCGAGAAAAATATACTCTGATGTCATCGCCGGGATACTCCAAAAGGGGCAAGTGCGTAGCACTTACAACCGTCGGGCATGTATGACCAGATGTATGAGTGTGGATGAAGCCAAGGAAGTGTGCTTCGATCGTGGCAGATGGCGCCCTATAGTCTCTGCCTACCCCCATGGGAAAAAGGCGTGATGTTATGATGATGATGATGATGAACTTAGACATAAATATTATATAATATACATGTTGATATGAAAAGACAAAGCAAAACAAAAACTAAGTTCAATCAAAACTAATATTATAAAGTTTGTTTGTTTGAACACGCGAATCTCAGGAACTACTGGTCCGATTTGAAAAAATCCGTATGTGTTTATCCAACACATGAAGAATTTTTCAAATTGGAATAAACATACGACTAATCAACCGATAGTACAATCAATATTAACATTTTTTTTTGTCATTTGCAATCAGCTACTACTAGCTTTCAACTGTGCCTGCCACTGTCAATGACGTCCCCTGGTGAACTGGCTAATGAAATAAAGACAATGGACCCAAAAAAAGGCTGCCGGATACGACCTTATAACCCCACGTATTCTAAAGGAGCTTCCAAAAAAATGTTTAGTATTCCTGACAACCCTAATCAATGCCGTCATGAGAATCCACCACTTTCCGACTACCTGGAAATTTTCCGAGATTATTATGATTCACAAACTTGGGAAGCCACCTAATGAACCATCGTCATATAGGCCTATCAGCCTCACACCAGTCCTTTCCAAGCTCTGGGAGCGAATATTTCTCTCAAGACTGAATAGCCTTGTCGAAGAAAAGAATATTATACCATCAGTTTGGCTTCCGCAAGAGTCACTCCACAACAGAGCAGATGCATAGGGTCTACAACACTTGTTCAAGACTACGCACATCACTACGAATGGCGCGCAGCACTAGTGCGCGTACGGCTGCGAGACCGACTCTCGCCCCCTGTCATCGGCGGACCGCGGCGGCGACAACACGCCACGCAAAAATAATATTATTCAAAGTCAATTAGATAATACAGAATACAGATGTTAGTAACACGTCTCATTGTGGTTTCATTTCAATAAAATCACTCGCCCTTGAACCTGCATCACCACTGAACACACTATCCGTCTCTGTCTGGAGAAAAAAGAGTACTGCTCGGCCGCCTCCCTGGATATTCAGCAGGCTTTTGAGAGAGTCTGGCATAAGGGCTAGTTATCTAAAGTTAAAAAGCATCTACTTCACACAATTTTTCCAATCATTCAATCTTATTTAAGTGATAGATGCTTCCAAGTTAAGCATGGCAATGCTAGATCATCTTTATATAAATGCCAAGCTGGAGTGCCCCAGGGTTCGGTGCTCGGGCCGGTGTTATATAACATCTTCACCTGCGACTTGCCTGAACTAGCCTCAACAGTTACCACTGCTACATTCGCAGACGATACTGCTTTCCTTTCTTGTAGTCGAGATCCCCACACAGCTAGCCATCGACTACAGCAACAGCTTGATAAGACTTATTTGTGGCTAAGAAAATGGAAAATGAAAGCTAGCGCCACTAAATCAAATCACATAACATTTACCCTCAGAAAGGGAATATGTCCACCTGTCCACCTAGGGAATGATCCTCTACCACAAACCAACTGTATTAAGTATTTGGGCTTTCATCTGGATTCTGGACCAGCGTCTCACATGGCAGTGTCATATTGCAAAAAAAAGAGACGATATTAACTACCGATTCAAGAACCTGCTTTGGCTGTTGGGCAAACAGTCCGCGTTGGCCTTAAACAATAAGCTGTTGGTTTACAGTGCCTTAATAAAGCCAATCTGGATTTACGGAATACAGATGTGGTCAACTGCCAGTAAATCTAACATTCAGCGTCTTCAGAGAGCGCAAAATGCCATCTTAAGGATAATATTTGGAGCACTGTGGTGTACCAGGAATAGCGAAAGCTACGATTATCTAAATATGCCAACTGTTTTTGAAGAAATTGATCGCAACAAAATTAAGTACAGGAATAGACTCTCTGTGCATGCTAATCCTCTGGCCCAGTCGCTACTACAGCAGGCGTATTATGAGCTTTCAAAATATCATGCAAGTTCCAGGCGATTCTGTTGACGGCGGCAAACGGCCTGACTTTTATTTCGTATTATGACATACATAAAACTAGCCGACTTTTGAATGGATTAAGTGTATAAGGCCGAGTAAAGCTTTTTGATAGAGTCGTTCGGAAACTTAATTATTATGTTTATCGGCTAGTTACGGTTATATTTAACAATTTTTATTGTATTCAATATAATACAAAATATAATATATTTGCTAAACACAAGTTACTCAGACCATTATATAAAAGAAAAGAACGGTAATACTATTATCTATTTTTATATTTAGATTTTGTTATTTTATATAATTCATCTATGTTTTGGGATTTAGTTTTGGAACGACACCCGTCACTTGAACTGTCAGCTGATAGCGGGAACATAGGCTTAGTTTTTCATTATCCTAGAACGGACATTTAAGTTTTTGAAAAAAAATTTTTTGTTGGATGATTCGCATGAAAGTAACTTTAATACACATGGCGATATTATTGTAATGAATAATAATTTTAATAATATATTAATATTATTTTTTATATTTAACTTATTTCGCATTCGACTAGTGTTTTGTTCATCATCGTCGCTCTCCGAAAATTCAAACACCTCCAATTTATCACCCATCGTTAATATGTAGATAATAGTTACTTTTAATTCTAAATAAACCAAAACAACTTATTATACGTAACAATGTAGCAGCTTCTATTGAATGGATTTACTTGTCACTTCTAGATAGTTAAAACGATCAACTACGTGTCAAATTTGCGCTCGTAATACGCTTATCGCCAGCCAGTGAAACAAAAGTCGAGCCGATATCAGTCTGAAGTCACGTGACCACTGATTCGCTGTCAATAATATACTCATAATACGAATTTGCCAGGCCGTTCCATTCACGGCGTAAACGGCCTGGGAATAAGAGCTCATAATACGGCCGCTGAATAGCAATGTTAAGAGATTGAAAAGGAAACATGTTTTCCCCCAATCGCCGTGAATAGGGCAGTAGCCTTACTACACGCAAACGTCTTCTATAATTGTTCGAGCGTGGTCACCCTAACGCAGAAGTAGCCACACTGGCGAGCGTCGAGTATATAAGCCCGCGATCGACGCGCCCTCTCTCTCTTTCTTCAACATTTCTCCTGCCTAACAACTGTATCTATAATTAATAACTGTACCTACAACTGTATAATTTCTACCTACTGAAGAATAAAATATTTGTTACACAAACAATAAAAAAGTTCATTGAAGTCTTCCTGATCGCAGCTTTCAAATCAACCAACCAAAGTTGAGTCAAAGAAGCCAACACACACAACAAGCAAATTGGCTCAACATACTTGGACCTTCGGAGCCAAATTTAGAACCAGCGACGCAGACATAACCAGAACTTTGGAGCCAAATTGAGAATACCAGCATCGCAGAAAATTGGGATTAAAGAAGAAGGGTTTGACCAATCGTTCCAATCAAACTTCCTGTACCATTACATTTGTACTAATACCGTTTTGCATTCCTTATAGTAACATCGCGAGCATCGCGAGCACGCACCTACGCGAGGAAAAACCGTGAGTACCCTTGTTTCTTATAAACTATCGACATGACTAGTGAAAGTGCATCGTTGTCAGTTAAATCTCCGGGTGTAAATCGCGAATTAGTTAAAGGTACCCTTAAGGGTAGGTTAACTTTGTTCGTTAAATTTTTAAACTCTTTCGGGGAAGGCGATTTATCACAAATGCAAAAATCAGAATTAAAATTACGTCATCAAGTAGCGAAGTCATTTTTAAGCGAATTTAATGATATTCAAAACGCGATAGAATGTTTGTCATCTAAAAGCGTAATTCTCGAGGAATTAGAAACACGTGAAAGTTTTGAGGATCTTTATTTTAAAGTCATGGCTACTGCCAACCGTTTATTAGACGACAAAAACGAGGAAAATGGTTCCAAGTGCAATGTTTCTAAATGTAAAAGTTCGAATTCGTTTGTTAAACTACCAGTCATCACGCTACCCACTTTTGACGGTTCCTATGACCAATGGCTAGAATTTAGGGATACTTATTTGTCTATTATTCATAATTCTAAAGACTTAGATAATATTCAGAAGTTTACCTATTTGAGGTCTTCATTAAAAGGAAATGCTTTGCAAGTAATAAAATCATTAGAGTTTTCATCTGAAAGTTATGACGTAGCATGGGAGTTATTACAGAACAGATTTAATAACAATAAATTATTAGTACATAATCACGTCAAGTCGTTATTTTCCATTCCTTCTTTAAATAAGGAATCGCCAGGTCAGGTTAGAAAGTTAATCGATACAGTTTTAAAAAATTTAAGAGCATTAAAATCATTAGACGAACCCACGGAACAGTGGGACACGCTTATCATTTATTTAATTGTTTCTAAGTTAGATGTAGGTATTGAAAAACAATGGGAATCATATAAAAATACCCAGGTTAATTGTAGTATATCGCAATCAAAAGTACAATTAAATGATTTGCTTATTTTTTTGAAGAACAGAGCAGACATGCTGGAGATGATAAAAGTCAATCATCCCAGTATTAAAAACACGCACAATGAAAGTAATAAATTTACTCAAAGTTATGTTTCTACAGAGGTAAAGAAGTTACCTTTGCAAAAGAAATATAAATACACATGCATAATTTGCAAAAACAATCATCCACTTTATGCTTGTCCATAGTTTCTTAGTTTAAGTATAGATAATAGGATCAGTTTATTAAAAAACAAAAATTGGTCACTACATGCTCATCATCTACTAAACACAGCGGTGAGATATCAAGCCACATATCAGATCAGGTTTTGCTATCCACAGCATTGGTAGAAATAGCAGATAGTGACAATAAATATCACACAGCACGAGTACTACTCGATAATGGTAGACAACATTCATTCATAACAGAAGCATTCTGTAAAAAGTTAAACATAAAACCATTACAGTCCACTTATCAAATCACAGGTGTAGGTATGTCAATCGCACAGACAACACACTCCTGTATGATTAATCTCAAATCACTAACAAGTAATTAAATCGCACAAGTTAATTGTTTAATATTACCTAATATTTGCACAAAGTTACCTTCTTTAAATATAAACACAAAGAATATTATTTTACCGCAGAATATTTTTCTCGGGGACCCAAAATATAGTATATCTTCTCAGGTAGATATATTAATAGGCGCAGACTTATTTTGGGAGTTGTTAAAAGGTGAAACCATTCGTTTGTCGAGTGGACCCTATTTATTAAATACGCATCTAGGATGGATCATTTCAGGTCCTATTTATTCAAATAAATTGCAGAATAACAGTCACATTAACTGTAATTTTACACAATCAATAGACACACAATTAAAAAAGTTCTGGGAATTGGAAGAAATCTCTCAACAAAAACCATATCTTTCTCCCGAAGAACAGGCTTGCGAGAATCTTTTTATAAACACGACAAAGCGGGTGGAAAGAAATCGTTTCTCTGTTCGCATTCCGTTGACCGAATCAGCTGATGCGCTAGGGAATAGTTATACTGTAGCTAAAAATAGATTCTTATCACTTGAACGCAAATTAAATAAAACACCACTGTATAAAGAATTGTACTGTGAATTCATGCGTGAATATTTAGCTTTAGGTCATATGACTCGCATAGAAAATTATACAAATCCACATTATTTTCTTCCACATCACGGAGTGTTTCGTGAGGACAGCAGTACTACAAAATTACGCGTTGTTTTTAATGCTAGTGAAAAAACATCGTCAGGAAAATTGTTTAATGACATACAGTCACCCGGTCCTGTACTTTAAAATGATTTATTTTCTATTCTTTTAAGGTTTAGGCAACATAAATATGTCGTATGTGCTGATATTGAAAAAATGTTCAGGCAAATAAATATTCAACAGCCACAAAGAAATTTACAATTAATTTTATGGCGTGAAAATATCACCGATCCGCTTGAAACGTATCAACCTAATACAGTAACTTATGGCACTGTGTCGGCACCCTATTTAAGTTTGCGTTGTGTTAAACAGCTAGGATTAGAATGCAGTGTCAAGGACGTTTTACGTACGTTTTTGCGATGCGGCGCGTGCGCATATATACGAACGATTCTCAATGACAATGTTGCAGTGTGTAGTGTAGGTATATTGGTTTTATATAGACAGAGAAATAATGTGGGTATCGTAGGAATAAGACTTCTTGTAAAGCTTTGAAGAATAAAGTAGCTTGTGGACAATAACGCTGTTTTATTACAAACAAGGAATATCACAGTGGCGACGAGGATTGTTTTAGACGAACTGGGAAGAGATAGAAACAAAAACAATAATGTCAATCGGCAAAATAAAGGAATTTGACGTAAAAAGTGGTACGTGGACAGTGTACGCCGACAGGCTTGAGATGTATTTTAAAGTGAATAAAATATTAGAAGATACGAGATTGCCTACCCTTATAGCTGTTATGGGGGACGGGGCATATGAGCTACTGTGCAATCTCGCCAGTCCAAGGAAGCCGGCGGAACCAACCAAACCAAACCAATCTCGAACCAACGCCGTCAGTATTAGCTGAACGATATCGGTTTAGACTGCGGAGACAGACTGTTGAAGATTGAATTTCTACCTACTGAAGAATAAAATATTTGTTACACAAACAATAAAAGAAGTTCAATAATTGCAACATATGTGATTATAGTCTTTCGACTGATAGCAAATGAATAAAAAAAAAATTGTCTTTTGGCGTGAGATGCGCAGTTCTCCAGTGAGTACCGCAGAATTGGATATAACATAACTAAAGTAATTTATTAATTTTGCAATTGACATGCTATGCTTTTACTTAATAAATTGAATTACGGTGAAAAAAGTGATTACCGCAAGCGGGACTTGAACCCACGACCTCGGAATACCGTTCCGTAGCTCTAGTACGTAAAAATATATAAATTCAATCGAGTGACTAATGTGGTGGCCTAATTTGATTACTGAAAAGCACGACAGCAATAAGTATAATATCGTAATCGCAATCGCATAAAAATCGCAAGCGTAAATATAAAAATGCCGCTCTGACTCGGGTTAGGTCGCGTATAATATAAGGCTGCAAGGAATCGTTGTAACTAGATGATACGCAATGCGAAACGACGTCATATACTTCTTAATATCTCTTCTTCTTGTTCTCCTTCTCAAGTGTAGAAATTCCTCGGGACTCTTGGAATAGGTAAATCGACACCAACTCACCTACCCCAAACAGTTACATTAGATGACCTTAATGACTTTTTCGTCACTCCAGATAACTTTGAAAACGTCACTAAACGCCAGACGGTGGATTATATAACTTCTCTGCCACGCCCAAACATTCCTTCCCTACTACTTTCCCCAATTGAATTGGAAGAGACTTCTGACAACCCAACATGACCCACCGAATCTTGCTCAATTCCTCTTCCAGCTCGGCGATCTTCTCGTCAGTCCTGAGCGTGCGGATGTTGTGTGTTACCAGGGCCAGAGTCTTTTTTGTTTGGTGGCCGGATCTCGACCGGAGATTCTTAGCACCCCGTACCCCACCGTTACCAAGCCCGCCACCGTGAGCCGGAATAGCGGGGTCGCCGTGGCTCGGGGCCATTGTGGTTTTGCCTTGTGTCATGTGGGGGGTTATTGCCATAATCGCCCCGCTTGGCAGGCGGGTTGGCGATCGCAGTAGATGTTGTGTTACTCAGGAGAACGTTGCTGCCCGTTATCCTGGTGATCCCTTAGTCGCCTTTTACGAAACCCACGGGAAGTGATGGGGAGGTGCAATACAATGCAGGGGCCAAGCCACCGGTTGCTGAGGATCCAGGGAGAGGAACCTCCTCACAATCCGAGCCGTATCCAATATTACTGCTTTCTGTATAATAATAACAATTGAATAGTAATCTTTATTATTCAGTAGTTATTATTTGAAATATGTACGAATATTTTGCTACACAACAACACGTCAATGTTAACTGAACTTTCTTTTTATAAAAACAGTGTATTATAGAATAACAATTATTATTGAAGTGAGACTTGTGTAGTATGTTTATATTGTGCTTAAATCTAGACATACCTTTATGTAAACTGTTCAAGTCCAATCGGTGTAACACAATCTTAACAGTTCTGGTACATAAATCATGAAGATTTACTGATGAGATGCTGTGATTAGATTTAGAAATATCACTCTCTAGAGGATCATGTTCTAAACAAGAAATATCTGAAGCTGAATCAGTTTGTACTTCTGTAGTCTGGATGCTGTAATCTAACTCATCATCTTCTGAACTTACATGTTCACATTTCATATGTTCTTGTTTTGTTAACAGATTGCACATTCCTTCATCTTCAACTTTTGGAATGCTGTCATCATCTTCTAAAGTGACATCTTCACATTTGATATGTTGTTGTTGTATTAATTGAGTGCACATTCCTTGTTCTACAATATTATCTTCCAGATCTGTAAGATAGTTTAATCAAATGAAGTACAAACATAAGCAGCTTGAAGATGAAACAAACACTACACTATACCTCCAACATGTTCCTCATCTAGTTGGTCATCTGTGGTTGGTGAAGGTTCAGGATTAGGTTGCAGTTCCCTGTGAACCACCGCGCCCAAACTCACAGGCGTGAATGACACTTTACATAGATTTCTCAAAACTCGTATTGGCTTTACGTCAAACTGAAACATAAACCTGTATTATGAACCTGCTCCTATATTTACGAGTATATATTCATCACAGATACATCCGTATAGAGAGACACAGTTAACAGTCAGATCTTACATCATCATTGTCCAACAAGTGAGTGAACAGCTCCTCACTGTGAAGACAGGCGCTCCTCAGCTGGAGACAGTTGCGAAGTCTCGCGCAGCACACGTAGCACGCATCTACATGTCTTCTGTCTCTTGTTTCCAACTGACAATAGTAATAAATATATCTGCAGTGGTATTCAGTAGGAAAAAGTGAAGTGAATTTTCGGTGAATCTTGATAGACAGTCTTGACAGCGCTCCTCCAATAAAAATAGAGGAGCGCTGTCACGTGATCAAGATTCACCGAAAACTCCCTTCACTTTTTCTTACTGAATACCACTGCTGGTATGGGAGAACCGTAAAATATAACAAACTTGTTACAAGTACATATGGGCGCCCAAACTAAACTCCCCAACCCGGCTGGTCACCGTGGAGAACGAGACCAATACCCTCCACTCAGAGAAAAACAAAATAGACAAAATAGTCAAACAAGGAAAAATAAAAAGAAAAACAATAGAAGATTCGGAAAGTAACATAAAAACAAAAAAAAAAGCAAAAGTTTGAAAATATGCACATACAATGTAAGATCGCTGTCAAAGCCAACGAGATTAATAGAACTAAATAACGCTATAGAACAATTTAATTGGGATGTCATAGGATTAGCAGAGGTTAAAAAAATAGGAAGTAACATTGAAGAACACCAGAACTATAATCTTCTGTTACGTAGGAGAAACTGCAGGTTTACATGGAATAGGCTTCCTTATACAAAAACACCTTAAAAGAAAACATTGTAGTATTTACTGGGATATCAGAGAGAGTAGCCCTATTACGATTAAAATTTAAAGAAACATACCTAACACTAATCCAAGTATACGCTCCCACTGAAAGCTCAACACAAGAGGAACTAACTAAATTCTATGACGACTTGATGAAAGCTCACGAACTTGCTGATAAGAACCTCATTGTCATGGGTGATTTTAACTCACAAATCCCTATTTGTGAGTTAAAATCACCCATGACAATGAGGTTCTTATATCATATCATGTTCTCATGTGAATTCAATTATATTTGTCATGAATATGTCTCCTTTTCTTTTATTTTACGGATTGTTTGTTATTTTATACCTTATTATATTATCCTAAGTGTACGTATGTTATTTTTATTGTTGTTAGGTTAGTTGTTTATTTGAATTATGTTGTGCATTGTCATAAAATTATAAGTAATGCTGCTTTCTATAATTATGTCAAACTCTATATGTATGTAATAGGTATTAAGTTGGTGTGTTAGTATGTTAGGTATTCATATTATGTGTATATTGCTTAGTATATAGTTGTTTGTGGAATCGCGTGACGTCCTCCAAATACGGCCCAACGGAAGACCAGCGCTGGTTTTTAACCAGCATTATGCTGAGTTGGGTCCGTATTTGTGACTGCTCACATTAATATTTTGTAATTATTTTTATTCACTTTTACTGTATGAGTAGTTACAAATAAAATTTTTCTTTCTTTCTTTCTTCTTTCTTTCATGGGGTTTTGGATACCCTTATCCAAAACCCCAAGAGAACATGATAATGGGAAAATATGGATACGGGAAACGTAACACAAGAGGAGAGCAGAGAGCACTTGCCTATCCAATGGGTGACTTAGCCAGTGTTGTATAAATTTATTTTAGAGGGCATACAATCATAGTTGTTTTAGTTCTAAGACTATGTAACATGATCGTAACGGGGTGACATGTTCGCTGTGCGAACAAACCGCATGCAAATGTAGAAAAAAAAAAAATTTTGAGGAACTTACCACACTCTTTGCACAAATAGAAGCAATTTTAAACTCACGCCCCCTATATCCCCTCTCTTCAGATCCAAATGATCGTACTCCAATTACTCCCGGTCATTTCTTATCGGGCGGCCTCTCATGTCAGTGCCGTCAGAAGTCGTAGAAGTCGCTAGACCCAACCGATACCAGCTGATAGAAAAACTACGGCATCAATTTTGGGAGCGATGGAAGAAAGAGTATCTTGCAGAACTCCAGACGCGGACAAAATGGCGTACAGAAAATCTGCAAATCAAAGTAGGCCAGATGGTTCTACTGAAGGATGACCATACTTCACCACTAAAATGGCCACTAGGAAGAATCGCCAAACTCTACCCAGGCCCTGACAATACAGCACGAGTCGTTGATGTGACAACCCAAAGAGGAACTTTTCGACGTGCTGCCAGCAAACTAGTACTCCTGCTGGATGATAAACTGGAAGCCGACAGCCTTCCAGGGAGCCCAGGATGTTCACGCAATTGACTACGCGGTGACGTCACTGCCGGTTGCACTGCAACGCGAATACGACACGACTCACGCACGAACAGTTACGAAAGACACACCGTAGAGAGCAGTCACAATTATCTTTTAAAGTATATGTAACACAATTTTCAATAAATGTACAATTTATTACAACTTCTTGTGCATTTTTTATGTGCCGGCGTGCACAACCATATTTTTTTAATTTTTATTTCTTTTTTTCGCTGATATATGTTTCAGAATGCTCTGAGCCAAAGTTAAAAAAACTAACTAAAATCACCTTTTCTAAATCCAAAAATAAACTAAATTTCAAAGTTTCAGAATTTTAAAACAATTGGCGCCACGGTGAGAGCTTCCCAAAATTTAATTTTTTTTGTAAAAAATGTTTAATAACTCAAAAAAAAAAATTGTATTTTTATCACCTGTAGGTATGTCAACGACAAACAATTTTCCAATTTCGTAAACTTGGAAAACCTTATTTTGCTATAGATATCCCTATCTGAAATTTCATTTTGAAAATTGACTGTCCGGAATTACTAAGATTGTTTAGAATTCGGGCACCTGCCAGGTATCCTAGAAATAGCTTAACACCGTTATGCCCTCCACTGCGACGGACGGTTCTCGGAACAAATTCACCCCTCTTGAGAATGAGTAAAGTTTTGAATGGCTGCAGTCACTTAATTGACATACATACTGACAATGTAGGTAAAATTGCAAGAGGAATTGTTAACACCTTTACAGGCCTTAATTGATGCCAAGATACTGGCTTTTTGGTGGCACCTATGATTTTAATGATTTAAATTTGTAAAAAAAAAAAATAATTATTTGAAGTTATATAGTTATTAATTATATTTTATTTATCTATAATAATATTATTCTTTTTTTTAATTTTATTTTTCTCAGCTTTTCGCTGGTATAAACCACATTTACGGGCCAAGACCAAGTAAATGTAGTATGTATGTGTAATCTATGATGTAGTGTGTGGTGTCATTTCATTTTCATCTATTGCCATAAACTTACGGACTATTCTGCAGGTGTTTAGGATTGCGGCTTTTTGAAGTGTGATGTATGTTGTTTTTTCTAAATCTAATAGTTTGAGACTGTGGTGTAAATGATTAGGTATAACGCCAGTGCTAGATAGAACTATAGGGACTGTGTATACTTTATTCTGCTTCCAGATTCTAATGATTTCATCTTTGAGTTCCGCATATTTATTAATTTTTTCGGCTATAGTTTTCTGAATGTTGTGTGTATTGGGTATTGAGATGTCAATTATATAAGTGATTTTATTTATTTTGTCTTGTAATGTAATGTCTGGTCTATTGTAATGTATTGTTTTATCAGTTAATATTGCACGGTCATAATAGAGTTTGTAAGAAGCGTTTTCGAGAATTATTTGGGGTGTGTATTTGTAGTATGGAGTGTTTGTGTTCTGTATGAGATTGTGTTTTATGGCTAGTTTTTGGTGAATTATGTTAGCGACTTGATTATGTCTGTGTGTGTAATCTGTCTGTGTAAGTGTAGTGCATGCTCCAGTAATGTGTTGGATGGTTTCGGGCTGAGCGTGGCATCTGCGACATTTATCGTTGGAGACAGAAGGATCTTTAATAATGTACTTTCTGAAGTTTTTTGTATTAATTATTTGATCCTGAATTGCTATCATGAATCCTTCTGTTTCTGAAAATAGTAAACCTAAGTGAAGCCATTTATTGGAAGCTATTGTGTCTATGTGAGGTTGCTCTAAATCGTGTGGGTGACGGCCATGAAGTGTCTTCTTCTTCCATTCTTCAAGTTTTTGTGTTTCCGGGTTGTTAGAGTTGTTAGATGGAGCTAATGATTCTTTCAAATTGAGTGGGATTAGATTGTGATCGTTGTGTACTATGCTTTTATGGATGTCGCTCGTATTCGCTTTGTTCTGGAAGAAGATTTTTAAGCTATTGATTTGTTTTTGCCACAAACTAGTTACTTATTTTTGATATTTTTATTTTCGATTTTAAAAAGTATGTAATTGTTGTTATTTTAAAGGAATTATTACTTAAATTTTAACATCATAATTGTAATTTTAATTATAACTTTAAATTATATTCACATTTGCATTTGTTCCAATAAATTTGATGTGTGCATGTTGTGTTGTCCTGTAAATAATTGTTACACTGATCGATGTAATTTTTTAAAGCTCATAGGTACATAGGACATAATGTAATCGTATTTGTGTAAACAATTGTTGGATAACCTAAAATAAATAAAAAAAAATAATTTTGTCTGCTGTCTGCTAAATTCAGGGTCATAACTATTAACATTATTAACACCATTTGAAATGTATCAAAAGGTATGGGAATAAAAAGCTATATTATTATTATTTGTTTTTAAAATTTAATTTTCTCGGCTAACCGGTGAAAACACCGACAATACGGGCCTAAGCCAAGTAATTGTCAGTGGAATTTGTAATTTGGTTTGTAATAGATGTGTGTCGCGTTAAAGAAATGTGATTGTGTGATGGTGGGTTGTTGGAATCCCCCTGAAGGAATTTTCTCACTAATCTACAAGTGTTTAATATCGCGGCTTTTTGCATGATGTGGTAGGTATCTGATGGTAGGTTTAGTGTAGTTAAACTAGAGGTAGACTAAAGATTGATGTAGTTGTTTCGGAATTACTCCAGTAGTTGACAAGACCAATGGAACAATTATAACGTTTTGTAGATGCCATAAACGAGTAATTTCATCTTTCAGTTCAACATATTTCGTTAACTTCTCAGCTATTGTTGCTTGTAGGTTGTGGCTGTTTGGAATAGCTACATCTATTAAGTAACCTATTTTAGTAATTTTATTAATAAGTGTAATATCGGGTTGGTTATAGTGAATTGTACGGTCGGTAAGTATAGCTCGGTCAAAGTAAAGTTTAGTGTTAGCGTTTTCTAAAACAGATTCGGGTTTATATTTATAATATGGTACTACGGAGTCAACTAAATTATATTTGTGTGCAAGTTTTTGGTGTATGATATGTGCTACTTATTGTTACTTGTACTTATTATTATTATTATGTGCTACTTGATCATGTCTATATTTATAATCGGTTTGGGCTATTGATTTACATGCACCGGTGATGTGTTGTATCATTTCAGGGCAACTATTACATTTTCTACAACTGTCTGTTGGTAAGTTCTTGATTATGTACTTTCGATAATTTTTAGTCTCAATCACCTGGTCTTGAATTGCGATCACGAAACCTTCAGTCTCCGGGAAAAGTTCACCTCGTTTGAGCCATTCGTTCGACGCTTCTTTGTCGACGTTAGGTTGACACAAATCTTGACGGTGTCTTCCATGGAGAGATTTTTGGGCCCATTGAGTGACCTTATTAGCATCATCGGTTACTTTTTCATTAATCTGTTCAGTAGTGTTTTGAAGGTTTAAGGGAGTCAGTTTACAGTCATTGCGTGCTATTAGTTTATGTAAGATGGAAGATTCAGATTTTGCAAAGAAATATTTACGAAGTGTGCTAATTTGTGTAAATTTACGATATCCAGAAGTCCTCTCCCACCTTCTGTTCTTGGTAATGTTAGCCTTTGTAAACATGATCGCGGATGATTTTATTATTATTATTATGGGCGCCCTACTATATTTATTGGCCATATTTATATTAATGTTTAATTTTAAATTAATTGCATGCAAGATGCAACCATGTTTTATTGTAAAAAATTATTGTAGTGTTTAAATGTTAAAATAATAAGTGTTAATCTATTGTGTTACGCTACTTAAACTAATCCTAAATAAAAATTACTAAACAATCAAATATGAAAAGTTAATTTGGCGTTCTCGCCGACATACACTTACCAACTTGCCAGTCAGTAACTCGTATATTTCTTGTAAGTCAGTGTTAACTAGACAATGCATACGCACATCTTTGATTAAACAAATTCTACACATTGATAACTGCTCCATTATTTAAATGAATTATTACAATTTCTGTTAAATCCATACTAAAACATATTTTATTTTTAATTTTATAGGTTATGTTTTATGCATGCAATTGCTTTTTTTTTTTTCCATTTATTCATGACCATAGAAACAAAGTCTTTCAGCCGGATACATTATTAAAAACACAAACTAATTAAATAAACTACAAAGTAATAACAATAACATTAAAATTTTAAAATAGAAATTTTAGAAATACTTATTTACCTATAACTAAACATTTTACATTAAATTTTTTCTACAGTATCACGAATATACTTAAACAATGCATTATAATAATTCTTATTTGATAATATGTCCTTGACTTGGCAGGGTACACTTTGTTGTTGTTCACTGATGGTAATAACTGTACAATTGATTTAAAGCATTATTAATATTTGTTGCTGCTGTTTCCACATTTTGATTTATACTATACAAAAGCAAGTCAATAATTAAGTAAAATATTTACACCTGGTGTAATTACATATTTTAATATCTCTGAGACATACACATTATATAGCAATGGGGACAAAGTTGCTCCTTGCATTGTATCCTGGCATACCTATATCATGAGATACTTGAATTAGTTAGTAAAATGGATTGTGCATTTAAATGTAGTTTTTTAATTAACATATATGGTATATTGTCTAATCCTGGTGTAGTGTCTTTCCTACTTTTTAAAGATATGTTCAATTCATCCATGTTGAACTTATTTGTGAGAAAATCATTAGTAGTGTTTACTTCAGCATTTTCAAACAAGTATTCTAGTCTAGATAGAAAGAAAGAAAGAAAGAAAGAAAAATTTTATTTGTAACTACTCATACAGTAAAAGTGAATAAAAATAATTACAAAATATTAATGTGAGCAGTCACAAATACGGACCCAACTCAGCATAATGCTGGTTAAAAACCAGCGCTGGTCTTCCTTTGGGCCGTATTTGGAGGACGTCACGCGATTCCACAAACAACTATATACTAAGCAATATACACATAATATGAATACTTAACATACTAACACACCAACTTAATACCTATTACATACATATAGAGTTTGACATAATTATAGAAAGCAGCATTACTTATAATTTTATGACAATGCACAACATAATTCAAATAAACAACTAACCTAACAACAATAAAAATAACATACGTACACTTAGGATAATATAATAAGGTATAAAATAACAAACAATCCGTAAAATAAAAGAAAAGGAGACATATTCATGACAAATATAATTGAATTCATAAAGTGCATCAAAAAAATAAACTATAGTCTATGGTCAACACCAAGGTGACATTGATTTAACACTCCTGACATGTTGACACTGACGTATGCGGACCCCGCTACTCGCTAGTGTACATTGACTACATTGTGGACTCTGCCGCCGGAATTGTTAGCGATTAAACGGTTTTCAGTTAGTCGCGTATTTTAATTAATTTTCGGGGGTTTTTATGCATATTTTCGTACCAGCTTGATTTATTTGTGTTGTATTGTGTCTTTGTGTGTGGTGTCGGTAAGATTTTAGTAATTATTTTGTGTTATTTTTAAGTTTTTCTTTAAGCGTCCTCTCCGTGTTTAGGTTATAACCTAAACATGGCAAGTGAGGAACTAATTACGCCGCCGCCGGCGCCAGATCCTCCGGATCCGCCGGACCCCATGATTATAGATCCCTTATCTTCCTCGACAAATTTAAAAAGACGCATGCCGACAGAACCGGCTGACCGATCTCAAGCTAAGAAACTAATTACTTCCCCTGAGCTAGCTGTTGCCTCCATCCAGTCTGTGTATACACATCCTTCTTACGTGATTGGTGCAATAAATACTTACTCCGCGGATGACAAGGGACCGTACATCGTACATGTATCAAGAACTACTCCTGATCCTGCTGCTGGCACTTCGATTCGCCCTATTAAATTTGGTCAGTTTCTTTCTACCCATAAGTTCAAAAATGTATGTACAGGGGCAGTGGCGTAACTATACCGTTCGAGGCCCGTGGCAAATTCATCGGATGGGCCCCTCCCCCCAATTTAAAAAAAATGAACCAACAATAATAATATTTTTTTATTTTATAATACTTATTTATACACTTTTATTTGTAAGAGTACAATAATAAATCACTACGTTAAGTAGGTACATACAAACTTTATAATTATACTTAGGTACTTGATTTTCTAATAATTCACTTTAAAATAAAAATACCTAATTATAACCCTGGGTGTTTCAAAAGTAACGTGAATAGGCATCTTCTGGGTAAGCTCGCTCCATCGTAGACCACATCATAGCTTAGACATGATTGTGGTCAAGAGCAAGCCCATTTCAAATAAAAAAAAAAAAAAAAAAGTACAGTCAGCATCTTATTGATATGGGCACATAGAGTAGTCAAAATGATTTGAACAACAAAAAAAGCAATTTGATATACGCAGTCCGAATAATCATATTGTTAAAAGCACACAAGTTGTTCAAAATATAAAATGTTAATTATTAAAATTCCTTCCTTCGGACTTTCTGTTCAGCAAAAGTGGTAATGATATCATCAAATTTCAAATTTCGGGCCATAGAATTTTCGATGGATAGAATAGCTAAGTTGCTTAACCTGTCTTGTCCCATAGAATTTCTTAAATAAGTTTTTATCAATTTCAGTTTTGAAAACGATCGCTCGGCACTAGCCGTAGTCACAGGAATGGTGAGAAATAATAGAAATGCAGTGCACACTTCAGGAAAGCTTGAAGATATAAAATGATTTTTTATTATTAATAAGTCAGCAAGTTCTCTTATAGAAGATGATGTTTCTATTTCGTGTCTAAAAGAGGATCGAAAACTGAGAATTTCCTTGCAAAACGAGATGGATATATCTTCTTTATATAGATGGACAAATGCTAAAGCCTTCTCCAACAAATCAGTATCGTTCAAATTTTGTAAAGTGGCAGGTTGCAAGACACTGAAATTGGAAACAATTTCATTCATTCCAAGGAAACGCGATCTCAGTTGATTAATGATTATGTCTAATACACGATAGAATACGTTCACTTTAAACAAGCTTTCAGGATCTTGGAGACGTTCATCCTCACAAATTTCATCAAAATGACGTTTCACTTTTCTCTGACGAGTTTTAGGAAATTCAGGGTTTATAGACCATTTCGTTGCAATACTATTTGCCTCCATTTTTAAATCTTCAAATTCATTTCGATACTTTTCAAGTTGTTCTAGACATACTTGTAAACGCTTTGAAGCATTTGAAAGATCGATGGCTTTAGACTGAAGTGCTTTAGAAGCCGCGTCTATAGTTTGCAAGACTTTGCAATGGAAAACTAACAACATAATAAAATTGTAGTTTTCTATCTTCTTCTTCAGCAAGATAGCTTCATTTCTCTCATCTGTTTTGGAATTTAATAAAATAGTTTTTGTAAGCGCTTTTTGAACATCAACAAACCGAACTTTTAAAGCAAACATGGCATCGAAGCGTCCTGCCCATCTAGTTGGATTCATTGTTTTTAATGTTACTGAATTTGATGATACCCGGGTCTCTCCTTTATTGTCAGATATAAAACTAGATAATATATTCCATCGTTTAATACTATGGCCAAAAAAATTATAAATTTGTTGCACAGTTTCGAATAATGTTTGTATTTCTATGACCTCTTTTACTGCATCATTTACCACCAAATTTAAATTATGAGCAGCACAATGGACATAAACTGCATTTGGCTCTACATCTCTTATGAGTTTTTGAACTCCGCCATAAGTGCCTTTCATGGTATTAGCTCCGTCGTACCCTTGTCCACGGCACTTATTGAGAGAAATACTTTTGTCATTTATGGATTTTATTATCTGCTTGGACATTGCTAAGGCAGTTTGATCCTTAACCTCATGAAATCCTAAAAATGACTCTTTAATTACAAGAGTCTTTGGAGTTCCATTTTCATCTTTCTCGATTATACAGTAACGGTAAAGTTCACACAATTGATCTGTTTTGGAAATATCTTGAGTAGTATCAAATAAAATGGAATAAAATGGTGCGGTTACTATTTCATTTACCAGAGCATTTTCCACTTTTTGAACCAGAATAGCAATGAGCTCATTTTGTATTTTTGGACTTAAGTATTTAATCTGGCCCTTAGGTTTGCTTAGCAACTCTTGTAAAATAGGATCGTATTTGGCTAATAACTCAACAATACTCAAAAAATTTCCTTTTGGACCTGAATCGTGGGCATATACCAGTTCTCTATGGCCACGAAAAGCTAAATTACAAGTTGAAAGTGTTAGAGTAACATCAAGGAGTCTAGTGAGTACCTGGCACCAAAAATTTTTTTCTCTCTTGATAATGGACTCTTGCTCTTCATCTAGTGTTCCATGTAATTGCCACTGTCGATGTACAAAGCATGAATGCAAATGTTCTTTCGATGTCTCATGTCTTTCTATGGCTTCCACAATATGTTTCCAATCATCATAGCCTTCCATCCAAATATTTTGTATATTTTTAGATGCCCTACTTGTGAATAACCAACATGGTTCACAATATGCTTTTTGCAGCAATAGGGAATAGCACAGCCACGTACGTTCTAACTTTACGCCAGATTTAGAAATACTGTAATAATATCTATCCAAGAAAGATCTTTTGTTACTATCCCTTAAAAAGGAGCCTTTTGGTTTACAGGGTCCGTTTTCGATCACAAACCGTTTTACTTGATCATTGAGTTCTTTGAAGTTACCTTTATCAGTAACGTACGGTAAAGATTTTAATTTTTCTATATTTAAAAATGATTCGTTTGAAGATTTGCTCGTACCGGGTTGTGGTTGCTCTGAATCTAAATATTCACTGTTATCGGGCTCTGCGATATTACCACTTATGACGACATCATTTTCTGCCCTTCTGACGCACTGTTCATTTGATTGTTCTTCTATACTATCTTCATTCTTAAAGTACTGACTTATTTTAGGTAACTTTTTGTTTTGTTCTTCAGACTCCTTCTTTCGCTTTCGTTTTTCGCTTCCACTCTGATACTTTCTAAAACAACACCGTAAAAAGTTTGTAATAATACTATAGTTTTTATAAAATGAAAAATCTGATTGCTAAGAAATGCCAAAAAAGCGACCGTACAAATGTATGTAACGAAAGTCCACCAGTTTGTTCAATGCTTAATTCAAGCGTGCAATTTTATAATTATTGAAAGAACGATGAACATAGGTAAATAGTTTTGGTAGTTACGAAATATCAAAATAGTGATTTGTGCTTTTATAGGTAGATTAAAAATTAAAATGATTGTTATCTTATAAATTATTTTAAATATTAGAATAAAATTCTTACCGCGTAGACATAGTCAACCTATTTTCCCAATTGACTTATTAAATATATTCTCACTTGCAACAAACACCCAATTCTTACAATAATAAACAGCTAACTGCTTGAGAGCTTGCGTAATAATAGAATAGTGGACTCTTTCTTATAAACAAACTTGAATCGGGGATTCCCCGAGAGCGTCAAATTGTCGGGACGCGTAGGTAAGTATACTCAAAGCGCTGTTGACCGAAACTTACAGCGGGAATTCCCCGAACATCCGCAGTAATACCAACACGCGTGGCATCGGATACGTTCTAAAACTGGGTTACAACTTTTTTTTTACAAATCCTTTGAATTTTTAATACATTTTTGAACTTGCTTATGCAACTCAGTAGGTAAAAAAAAAATCAAAGACGAAACTTTTTTTACTAAACATGTATGATAAATAATAAATGCTGGGAGTTGGGGTTCTCCTCTGACCGGGGGCCCCTTCCAGCTGGGGGCCCGTGGCATTTTGCCGACTTGCCACCCTGTAGTTACGCCACTGTACAGGGGGCGTAAAAAAAGTAGGGAGGAATAAGGTGTCTGTGGAATTTATTACGGCAAACGATGCAAATGACTTCACAGTCTCTAGTATTCTCCCTCTCTATAAATACTCAGCTACAATTCCTACATTTAACGTTACCAGGATGGGTTTGGTTAGGCACGTACCGACTGATCTTTCCATGGACGAGTTCGCGAAAGATGTATCTCTTCCTACAGGCTGTGGTATCATAGTAAAAGCTCGCCGGCTAAACCGGAAAACATTTGATGATGGCAATGTCGCATGGGTTCCAACTCAATCAGTTGTGGTTACTTTTCTAGGACAGTATTTACCGGACAAAATTTATCTTTATTACACAGCTTTACCTATCGAGTTATATCATTTTCCGACGATCCAATGCCACGCATGCTGTCGTTACGGTCACACAAAGGCTCAGTGCCGTTCAAAACCGCGTTGCTTCCGCTGTGCCCAGGAGCATCTTGGGGAAAGCTGTGAGGTGACAGAAGCAAATGCCTCCTGTATTCACTGTTCTGGACATCACTTCGCAACTCACCGAAGTTGCCCAGAACAAGAGAGGCAAAAATCTATTAAGCTCACCATGGCCCAGCAATGTGTTTCTTATGAAGAAGCCTGCAACCAGTTTCCACCTTCTTCCCGATCTTATTCAGAGGTTACCAACCAAGTAGCTTTACACCCTAATGCCTTCCCCCCACTACCATCTCAAATACATACTAGTCATACCCAACCCCCCCAACCTTCCCGCTCCTACGTTAGAACTGTATACACACCTCCTCGCCCTAGACCTATCCCTAGTGGAAAATCATATGATAAGAATTCACATAGAAATATCACATCTACACCCAGGTCATCTACACCTAACGGCTGTGCCCTAGGTAAAACCAATAATAATTCTGAAACACAAAATGATTCAATGATAGAAATTTTAATATCCCTCCTAATTGATCTTATCCATAAGAACCCCCACTCCATACCGTCCAACGCTGCCTCTAAACTTAGTAATCTCTTCTCCTTATACTCCAACCATGGATCTAGTGACCGTTCTTCAATGGAATAGTAGAAGCATACAAACGAAGAAACATGAACTTTCACATTTAATTACCAAATTCCATCCATCAGTCATTGCCATCTCGGAGACATGGCTGAAACCTGGTTCTCGGTTTAGAGTTCCTGGTTTCTCGAGTTTCCGGGATGACGGGACTGATGGATATGCTGGGAGCGCTTTATTTATAAAGCATTCCCTCCCTTTCTCCCGTATTTCCCTTCCTCCCCATCCCGCTGGTATTAATATAATTGCTGTCAGATGTCTTAATATATCCTTTCTATCTATCTATACAGGGTGTGGCGTAATTAATGGATAAGCCTGTGCCTGTGGATAAGCCTCCTACTGCGCTATACGAATATGTATATTTAAAAAAAAAAAAAAAAAAAAGTAAAAAAAAAGTCAAAGTCAACAAATTGAATAATCAATAACACTTTTTTGATATCTCATGTATTTTTTCCCAAAATTTGTATTACGAATAGGGAATTCTTTATTGCTTTCAATAGCTCACCTCTTAAGCTGTTTTATAAAAAAAACAGAATGCAAAATTTTTGAAAATTGTGGCAACAGTAGCATAATTGGTTAGTGAAAGTAGTCATTTTATGAAAAACATGACTTATGCCATTTTTTTCAAGACCATACATAGGATTAATTAAAAATATACATATTCGTATAGCGCAGTAGGAGGCTTATCCACAGGCACAGACTTATCCATTAATTACGCCACACCCTGTATACCCCACCCTAACTCTTCTATGATACCTGACCTTTTATACATCTTGTCAAATGTTCCCTCCCCTATGATAGTTATGGGTGATTTTAATGGTCACAACACTGCGTGGGGCCACAGCCACTGTGACCTATTTGGCCACTCCCTTCTGGATGTCTTCGATGAGGTTAACTTATGTATATTAAATAATGGTTCTCCTACCCGGAGAGTATTACCCTCCCAGGATATAAGAAGCGCCGTGGACCTTTCTCTTTGTTCCCCTCCCTTATCTCCACACGTTACATGGAATCTCCTCTCCTCTACCTATGGTAGTGATCATTTCCCCATATTAATGTCAATTTCTATCCCTAATAGAGTCACTCCCCTTTTTGATCCTTGCCCTCTCCATAAATTTAATACATCTCGTGCTGATTGGCAAGCATACTCGGACACACTAGACGTGAAGCTGTCTTCCCTTCCCCCGATCACTACTGATTCTTCCCTTAATGCTTATAATATGTTCGTCGAGAGCATGATTTCTTCCGCCCTCTCACACATCCCTTTAAAATCTTCTTCAAAACATGCTAGGGTCTCCCCGCCATGGTGGGACGCAGAATGTACTACAGCAGTGAAAGAACGTAAGGAAGCTGAGAAACGATACTCTCGGTCGATGACGGAAGAAAACTTCTTAATCTATAAACGGGTGGCTGCAAAATTTAAGAGACTGGTGTCCAAGAAAAAACGACTGGGATGGATTAGTTTTTGCGAAACTCTGTCTCCTAGAACGCCGTCATCGATCATATGGAAGCAGGTTAGACGATATAGAGGATCTTACAATGCTGAGAATATTTCGGCTAATGACCCTTCAGCTTGGCTGGAGGCCTTCTCGAACACACTTGCTCCCCCCTCGGTTCCCTGTCTACATTCCCTTCCATCGGACCCATGCCCCCTTCCCTCTCAGAACTCTTTTGATTGCCCCTTCTCTTTTCAGGAATTAAAGTTAGCATTGAATGGACTATCTGACTCCTCTCCTGGCATCGACGGTGTCCCATACTCCTTTCTAGTTAACTCCTCTGATTCCTGTAAATCCATTTTCCTATCAATTGTTAACTCCTTTTTTGAATCTGGCTTAATCCCTCCCCAATGGAAAACCCAATTGATCGTTCCTATCCTAAAACCTGGTAGGGATCCCTTGGACCCTAATAGTCGTAGACCCATTGCCCTGTCTTCAACAATGGTGAAAATTGTGGAGCACATGATTAAAAATCGTCTGGAATGGCTTGCAGAACACAACTCGTATATCGGTAAGTCGCAATATGGATTTAGGAAAGGCAGGAGCACAATGGATAGTCTCAGCATATTGGGAACAGACATTGAAATTACGTATAAGAAAAAAGAATATCTAGTTGGAGTCTTTCTTGACATTAACACTGCTTATGATAATGTATTACTTCCCACCCTCAGGAGAAAACTCACTCAGCTGAGGATTCCGGAAAAGTTGGTACGGATTATTCTTAACTTGTTAATGGAAAGATCAGTCGTCGTGAAGACCAATTCTGGTCTACAGGCTCCTCGTTCAGTTTGGAAAGGATTACCACAAGGCTCAGTCCTAAGCCCTTTACTTTACAATCTGTATACTCACGACTTAGAGCAAACTGTTGAACCCCAATGCAAAATTCTCCAATATGCTGATGACCTTGCTTTGTACGTTTCTTCCCGTAACATCGAAAATGCTACTAACCGTTTAAATTTATCTTTGACCTACCTTTCTGACTGGTTAAACGAGCACGGGCTAAACCTTGCGCCTTCAAAAAGTTCCGCTGTGATATTCACTAAAAAAAGAATCATCCCTCCTATACAAATTCGGATTAACAATGAAATCGTTCCACAAACAAACTCCGTCAAGTTTCTAGGTGTCACATTTGACTCCAGAATGACTGGCTCACCTCACTCCTTGTCTGTATCACAAAAATGTGAAAAGAACATTAACATTCTTCGTTCTTTGTCAGGAGTCTGGTGGGGTTCGCATCCCTACTGTCAAAAACTTGTGTACAACGCTATAATTCGTAGTCATTTGGATTATGGCTCCATCCTCTTTAACTCTTACAACAATTCAAACTTAAAAACCCTTGATAAAATTCAGTCGAAATGTCTGCGTATTATTCTTGGAGCGATGAAAAGTTCACCCATAAATGCTATGCAGGTCGAATGTGGTGAACCTCCCTTGAATTTACGTAGACAATTCTTGTGCGATAAATTTTTTTTTAAAATAATACAGAATTTAAACCATCCCCTGCTCCCTAAACTTTACTTCCTTGCGGAACTATATCCTAACTCTCCCAAAATTCCCCTTCTTCTAAATAGTCTTAGGTCCTCCTCCCAGATCTTAAATCAGGTTATGCGTTTTCAGATGAACCCTTTGTTTCTTACCCCCTTTGAAGCATTAACCTATCAACCTAATATCCTTCTACATTTCGGTATAAGCAAAGATTGCGTTGAGGCTCGACACATTTTCAAAGACAATTTAGATAGGTACTTTAGTGGCTGGCATACTATTTATACTGATGCGTCGAAGCTGTCCACTGAGAATGAAGTAGGTGCTGCGGTCTGGTTTCCTTCCTCTAAAATTTCCCTTAATTTTAAATGTCCATCTCTCTCCACAGTCTTCACAGGTGAAGCTGTAGCCATTTTTGAAGCCATCCAATTTGTAAAGTCCCATCATTTGAATAACACCATCATTTTTACAGATTCTCTTAGTTGCCTACAGGCAATTTTGACCAACCCTTTTCGATCCAATTTTGCTCTTCCTACTATACTGAATATAAAATCGGCGCTCCTTGAGTGCCATAACTTAAAAATAAACGTAGTTTTAGCCTGGATTCCCAGTCATGTGGGCATCCCAGGCAATGAAACGGTGGATTCATGCGCTAAGACAGCTTCACTGCATGGCACCCTTGAACACTACCAGATATACTCCCGTGACTTATGTTTAACTGCCAGCTCTCTACTTACAAAATCTTGGACTACTGCTTGGACCTCTTCCAAATTAGCTAAGGGAAAACATTATTCCGATATCCAGCCTGAAATTCCCATAAGACCATGGTTCTTCAAGTTTAGGAAATCTAATAAAACAACTACATCGACCATATGTCGTTTAAGATTGGGTCACTCATGCACTCCAGTATTTCTTGCCAAGCTCAGGATTAGGAGTACAGCACTTTGCGAATGTGGATTAGATGAAGGAGATGTTAATCATATCTTTTTTTCTTGCCCTAAATTGCACTACTCTCTTTATGACATCCTTCCCCCAGAAATTCCTCGTCCTACCTCTTTAAAATGCCTCCTATCTCTTATCTTTTCCTCCCAAATCAATTCAATTCTATGTAAATTTATAGATAGGAATAATATAAAGTTGTAAATACCTATATATGTTGTATGTGTATCTAATAATAACTAATTTTTGTGTGTGTTTAACTAACCCACTAACAATGTGTTGTCATATATTTTATTTTTAGATATATCACCCTGGTCGAAAAAACTGACAAGTAGTTTACAAACCGGTCACATTCATCTTCACTTGTACTCTCTCCTCTCCTGTTTATGACACTATCATCACATACATTGGCAGAGTCAAAAAAAAAAAAAAAGTACAAAGCCATTTAATAAGAAGAAGAAGAAGACTACATTGTGTACAACACGTGATTTAATTCGTGTCGGCCACTGCCACCTGCCACATTCTTAGAAACGTAACATAAACATTGGTCAATCGTTGTGTATTGAAAAACAGTGACATAAAGGCCTCAGTGTGTGCATGCCAAGCTATTCCTATATAACCCAAATACTTGGTGTCAGTTACAAAACTTTCTGCAGCTGCAAGGAGCTGCGAGATTTGCCTAACAAACGAGCAGTGAACAAAAGGTAAGTCTTACATATTAATATCAGTATTCATAACTTAACAATTTGTTGAACCATTACGAACACCATACTAAATAATTCAATAACAATAAAATACAATGATAATTTATAAATTAAATACAAAATTCCAGATCATCACTGGCAAACATGCACTCAAAAGCATCAGACACTGAGCCCACAATAATCACCACATGACAGGAAATGTGTAGTCTCACCACCCGAGCAGATGGAACCGAAAAAGTCCCGTGAGTAAATATGCACATACAGTAAAACACAAACAGACGCAACCCAATACAAGAAATTTAAACAGAAAGCAGATAGTTACATAAATATTTATGATAAAAGGAGAGAAATCCACTCGGTAAGTAGGTGGCAAGTTATTAGTAGATAAATGAAATATAAATATATACATACATACATACACACGGACAAATACACAGTCACAAATACACATGTTGACATACTAAAGGAGAAAAATTTTTTAAATTTGCATTATTATCATTCCCTGACTACAAAGCACTAGTATCATGTACAAGTGCTTCCTGGTCCTTCTGATGCATGAGAAGAAAGGTTTTAATTCGTTTTCTAAACGTACTTTTACTCCATTGCAGGCTCCTCATAGGCGGTGGAATATTGTTCCAGCATTTAGTTGCCGCATAACGAAAGCTTCCTCTAAAGGCAGCAGTAGAGTGATGAGGTATGGAAATCTGCTGTGAAAGCTTGCGAGTGGCATAGGAGCTAAGGTCTGACCTCCAAGTGAGCTTTTTGTAAAGGTAAGAAGGAACCTGATACTTAATTACACCAAAAAGAAGACATGCTAAATGGAGTTTTCTGCGATGTTTCATTTTGAGGATGCTATTTTTATTCAAAAATGGTGTAACATGCGCCCTTGGCGGAATGAGGAAACAAAACCGAGCACAAGCATTTTGTATACGCTGTACTAATTTTTGGGTCTTGGCAAGTAAGCGAGGTCCATATACACAATCCATATAATTTAGTTTGGACAATATAAGTGATTCAGCTAACTGTATCCGCAGATTCTCTGTTATATAAGGACGAATTTGGTACAGAATTTTTAGCTTGTAGAAACAATTCTTAACAGAATTGGCAATATGCTTCTCATAACGCAAACCACTGTCCATAACAAGACCCAGATTTCTTGCTTCATATACACGCTCAATTGGTTGGTCTTCCAGCATAACCTTAATAGTTGGATTGAGGCTATCAACAGAATGTTTAGTGCCACATACCAAATATTTAGTTTTCTGTGGATTTAAAAGCAAGCAATTGTTTGATGACCACATAGAAATTCTGGATAGGTCCTCATTCAGTTTATTAATGGCCTGGTCAATGTCAGCAGGCTTGAAGGAGATATACAGCTGTATATCATCTGCATATATATGATAGTTGCAGTATTTGATATTATCCCTTATGTCTGCAGAGTATAGTATAAAGAGAACCGGACCCAATATGGACCCCTGAGGCACACCTCTTGTTATGAGCTTTTTGTCAGATGTCAAGGCGGGACCATTGTTTTTGAGCAGCTTTACATATTGGTACCTCTTACTAAGATAGCTGTTAAACCAGCATATTGCATCACCGTCCAGTCCATAGTACCTAAGTTTAGATAAGAGTAGATTTATATTTATTGAGTCAAATGCCCTGGAGAAGTCTAACAGCACCACAACCGTGCACATTCCCTGATCTTGTGCAGCAAGGATATTATCAGTTACATCCAACAAAGCTGTAACTGTACTGCGACCTTTTCTAAATCCTGATTGGATGTCTGGTAATATATTACTGTTCTCAAGATACTCTGTCAACTGCTCGCAAACAGCCCTCTCAAGTACCTTTGACAATAGCGGCAATATGCTAATAGGTCTTAAGTCTTTTAATTCACATGGGTTTGAATTTTTGGGAAGGGGACGGACAATCGCAGTCTTCCAAACCTCCGGGCATGTAAAAGTGGTAATAGATGTATTTATTACATCTAATAAAGTCTCCAAAGTATGTGGAAAAGTCTTGAGGATCATGTCCAGAGTGATGCCATCACACCCCTCCGCATTAGATTTCAGACTTTTTAGTATTTTAAACATTCTTTCAAGATCAATAGATTCAATATGGAATACAGCATCACTATATCTGTGAAATTCATAATAAGTTAGTAGAGAGATATTAACGTCACATGTGCCCGGCACGTTTAGGAAATTATCGTTTATTATATTTGGGTCATTAAAAATAGTTGGTAATTCATTATTGCATTTGGGAAGTAAAACAGCCCTCAGATTATTCCAAAGCAACTTTGGTTGATTAATTTTTTTATTAATATTAATTTTAAAGTAAGCTGACTTACGTAGATGTATCTACTTCACTATTATCAGCTAAATTATTTATAAAACTTGGTACCCACTCATCATTAAAATGTTTGTTTCGATTAGTGCCAATCTTTTTGAATTTTTTAATATACTCCCATATTCTAGAAACTGATGTTAACCTATTAAAACTATTGCATAAATCTTGCCATGAAGTTGTTCTTTCTTCTTTCAATATTCGTTTTTTATTACCATCTAACTTTTTATATTTAATCCAGTTTTCTATTGTAGGCTCAGAAAAATAATACTTTAATGCTGCTTTTGATTCTATAACAGCATCACTACATTTCTGATTCCACCATGGTACTGGTTTTCTTATAGGTGTATTTGAGTTAATTTTTCGTTTTGGAATTGTTTTATCTCTTAAATCATTTAAAGTGTTTACAAAGTTATTGTATGCTATGATAGGTGGTTCATTGATATCTATGTGTGTAAAATAAGTTTCTGAAAGACTATAATATTTGTTCCAATCTGCTTTATTGTAAATATATTTCTCTTGATCTACAGGTGGTGAGGTGTCATACATGGATGGCTGAACATTTATCTCAAGTAAAGTTGGAAGATGATAACTGCCCATGGGATCGTCATGAACATACCAATGACATAAATGTGCGATTGAAGGACTGACAAGAGCAAGATCTATAGCTGATGCTTGCCTATTGGGATAAGGAACTGTTGTTGTGGCACCATCATTCATAATACATAAGTCAAACTCATCAATTATATTATACAAACATCTACCTCTACTGTTATCACTACGGCATCCAAAGGCTATGCTATGAGCATTAAAATCGCCCATTATTATATATGGTTTAGGTATATTATTAATAAGGTCTTTTAACTTAGTTGAATCAAATCTGTTACTGGGTGGGCTATACAGGGTGTGGCGTAATTAATGGATAAGCCTGTGCCTGTGGATAAGCCTCCTACTGCGCTATACGAATATGTATATTTAAAAAAAAAAAAAAAAAAAAGTAAAAAAAAAGTCAAAGTCAACAAATTGAATAATCAATAACACTTTTTTGATATCTCATGTATTTTTTCCCAAAATTTGTATTACGAATAGGGAATTCTTTATTGCTTTCAATAGCTCACCTCTTAAGCTGTTTTATAAAAAAAACAGAATGCAAAATTTTTGAAAATTGTGGCAACAGTAGCATAATTGGTTAGTGAAAGTAGTCATTTTATGAAAAACATGACTTATGCCATTTTTTTCAAGACCATACATAGGATTAATTAAAAATATACATATTCGTATAGCGCAGTAGGAGGCTTATCCACAGGCACAGGCTTATCCATTAATTACGCCACACCCTGTATATACAAAGGATTGCTATATGTCCTAATTCTGTCTCTATAGAAATACATATATTTTGTATAGACTCTGAAAATCTTGTATCAATTAGTTTATACTTTATATGATGGTTTACCAAAATAGCTACACCATTATGAGAATTTTTTGAATTTTTATGTATGAAATTGTAATTAGGAAAATGTGGGATTATTGAGCTTGGTTTTAGCCAAGTCTCATTAAGAAGACAAATATCTACTTTCTTTTCATTTAGTAAATTTTGTAATAGGCTCTTTTTGCTCTGTAAGCTTTGTATATTATACTGTAAAATGTTTAAATATTTATCCATTAAATTAAATTAGATAAAAATACATCTTTTATTTTCTTATGTGTGAGTGGCCCATCAGAGTCACTCTTGTTACCTAGTGTAACTAGTGATTTTACTATAGCATTGATAATTATATCATTGCTTGCAACTTCTCTTAAATTTAAAACATTATTTGACTTATCTTTAGTTTTGGGTAAAGGCTGTGACTGTGGTATTGGCAAGGGTGGATAATTTTTGTCATTTATACTGGATGGTCTTTTAACAATATTAGCGTATGGTTGCATGTTAAATTTTGCTTTCTTATCTTCAATTTTTTGTTTTTTGATAGGGCATTCCCTTGAAATAGCAAGGTGATTGCCAGAACAATTGATGCAAATGATCTCATCGACATCACACTCTTTATATGAATGGCGTCCAGCACATGATGAACAGTACTGTTCACCTCTGCAGTTCTTAGCGGAATGGTTGAATTTTAGACATTTGTAGCATTGAAGAAGTGGAGGAATATAAGTGTGAATTTGATATCTAAATAGTTTCAAATACGCATACTGAGGTAGAGAGGTTGATGCAAAAGTAACGGCAACAGTGTTGAGAGGTACTAGTTTACCCTCAACCTTACGCATAAATCGTTTAATGGAGACTACTTCAGCGTCACAAACAATATTCTTATATAGTTCTTCATTTGATAATTCTTTAGGAACATACTTTATTACACCAATTTTTTAGTTATGTAAGAAGGAATAAATGCTTTCATTTTATTTTTCCACATAAAATCTTCCATTTTAAGGAAGTTATTAGCAGCCGAAGCTTTTCTAAATGTAATTCCTATTTTGTGAGCATTTATTCTATGCACCCCTAACACATCTTTGACTTGCTCTGCTATTAAATTTGTAAGAGTTATGGGATTTTTGTTACCTATTTTCTCTTGTTCTGTTGATTCAACATATCATATATTTTTTCATTCGTCATTATACAGTCTATCGATAATATCGATAGAATTATATTTACCTGATGAAATTAATTATCATGTCTAAGCAGTGACTTAACAAAGTAACTAAATTATTTTTAATAAAACAGTTGTTGCAGGGGTCGGTAGTTTTGTATAAGTAATTTACTATCAATCTTTCAGGAATTTTTTTCACTAATTATTCTGGTAGATACCTACGTCATTTCCTAAATTGTTAAAGAAACGAAGGATAGCGAGATCGTAAGTTTGTTCGATATATTTTACCTGTTTTCATTGTTTTTCAGGATGCCATTTTTAATTGTAGAAACTACGGAAAACGGCTCACAAAAGCTTTCAATTTGCCCAAACGGATGGGTAACAAACGGCTCTTTGAGATGGCCAGTAAAAAAATCAACAAAAAAATGTAAAATGGAAAATTCAACACCCAAAGACGATTGGCTACAAATGACATGTATAATTAAGAGAAATCTTAACACATATGAAGCTGCAGAAGAAGAGCTAAATAAAATGTTACAACTACCTGAAACTGACCAAGAAGGCTACACTGACGCAACTCTAGCAACAGTGACGACTGGAAATTTCAACCATTTTGCGAAACATCTGGTACTTACACAATTTATTAGAAATCACATTTTTTATAACTACCAGTTATTTTTTATTTTCTTTCCTATTGAAAGTATTACAAAAAGAAGTATATATACGTCTTTTTTCAGTTATCCAACCAATCGACGAGCGTACAAACCGCCGATTCTCTGAATGGATTACATGATGCAATTAACATAGATTCGACACAAAGATACATAGTGATACCCGATATTCCTGGTGACCATGCTACTAACCAGAATAAAGATCACATAGAAACTGAACCAGTCCTTTACTTGTCCAGTACTTGATTATGACGCTCTTGTACTTAACCAAAAAATGTTATTTGAAAACCAAACGAAAATAATGAACAACCAATCAAAAATCATTAAAACCCTGGCAACTCTTTCAGTTAAAATTGACCATATTGCTTCCAACCTCTACAAAGAGCCCGAAACACCAGTCACAATGTTAAGCAGCGAAATAAAAAATTGGTCAAGTGCGAGCCGGACTCGCGCACGAAGGGTTCCGTACCGTTATCTATGCAACATAAGGCAACGTTATTAGTATCGAGCAAGAAACGGTAAAAAAATCATGTTTGTTGTATGGGAGCCCCCCTTAAATATTTATTTTATTTTATTTTTAGTATTTGTTGTTATAGCGGCAATAGAAATACATCATCTGTGAAAATTTCAACTGTCTAGCTATCACCGTTCTTGAGATACTGGGTACGGATCCCTAAAAATCATGTTTGTTGTATGGGAGCCCCCCTTAAATATTTATTTTATTTTATTTTTAGTATTTGTTGTTATAGCGGCAATAGAAATACATCATCTGTGAAAATTTCAACTCTCTAGCTATCACCGTTCTTGAGATACAGCCTGGTGACAGACGGACGGACGGACGGACGGACAGCGAAGTCTCAGTAATAGGGTCCCGTTTTTACCCTTTGGGTACGGAACCCTAAAAAAGAGTCCGTTTAATGCTACAGTTACACCCATCGATAAAGTATACCTAGATGGACAACCTCCCAACAAATTGTGAAACTCAATTATCATTACACTTAGAATCTACAGATGGCACTAAGCGTATCAAATCACAGACATAATTTATCGTAATCAATAATCATTCATAATCTTACTTCACGCTGTATAATGGTAGTACTAAAAAAGAATGGCAGATGGCACTATTTCATAATCTTGATAAATCAATTTAACTAGTTTTAAATTTACCTCAGATAATCTGAAAAATTGAAATGGACACAATTTTGTTTATCTTAGAATAGTTATATAATACCTATGTTTAAACATAGAATTTACATTTTTTTATCATAAAAAGTAAAGATACGCTTTTGCTGCTTAGAATACACATATAAATTTCGAAAGATTTTAAAAGAGTATCGTGGCGTAACGGGAAAAACATAAATAACAGAGACTCGAAAAATTAACAGGTCTCGCGTTCAAATCTAAGTAGTTTTTTGATACTGCGGTTTCACTTTTTGTTACATAAATAAATGTAATTTCTAATCTTTTTCTAAATAGCTTAAGATCGATGACCTGACAATAAATTCCTGCATTTATATTATGATATTACCCCAGTTCTCATCTTTCGTAAACTACAAACTTCATTTTTTTAAGCTTCAAAACAAGTACCTACCTAGTTTGGCGACGTTGCCACGTTGTGTTTCATTCAATTCCTTAACTTAGCGCATCGTCCGCTACGTACAAGAATGGCAACTCATTCTTGTACCTACATTTACTGTATCAACTATATCGCAACTGCCGACTGCACGATACATCTATACTAATATTATAAAGCGGAAGGGTTTGTTTGTTTGTTTAAACGCGCTAATATCAGGAACCACCGGGACGATTTGAAAAATTCTTTCAGTGTTAGATAGGGCATTTATCGAGGAAGGCTTTAGGCATTATGACATCACGCTGCAACCAAAAGGAGCGAAGCAGTTGTGAAAAATGTAAAAACGGGAAAAGTTTTTTAAATTCCACGCGTATGGAGTCGCGGGCAACAGCTAGTCGTACATATGCTTAAGCTTGTAATGTTTTACATTTTTCGTTGTTTTATTTTATATTATATAATGTATGTTATTTACCTATGTTTATATGGGGTTTTGGATTTATCTTTATCTATCTTTACATATCATAAAACAAAGTCGTAATTCTTGTATGTATGTGAGCTTATATCTTGAAAAATACGCAACAGATCTTGATGCGGTTTTTTTAATAGATGGAATGGTTCAAGAAGATTGCTTTTTTTGCATAATTTATGGGGATTTGCTGTACAGTAAAAGCTCTTTATTCGCGGGGTATATGTTCCATAAATATGCCGCGAATACAGAAACCGTGAATACGGAATGGTAATTTATATGTGATTATAGGGGATACGTTCCTAGGTGACAAAAAAAACAAATACATAAAAAATTAATTTCATTGAAGTTTTTGAATGGTTTGAAGAATTTTGCAATAGCGGTAACACAGATTTTTTTAGTTGACATTATAAACTAGGAAGAGTGCAGTAGACGACTGGATCACAATTTTTGTAACGAATGTGTGTGAAAGACGAAACAATAAAACACGCAAAGCGGCTTTTACTATAAACGGAACAACATCATTTAAAAATATATTTTATTTTATGAGTTATAAGGTTGCTTTCATTCTGTTTGTTTACATTCTCAAAAACACCGATCACGCCGAAGGCGGCTTGTGTCAAAGGCCTCGGCGATATCATTTAACAAAATACTTTAGGCAAACTTGTAATAAGATCTATTTTACTTTTTTATTAGTCCATTTGCCAAGGATATTGGGTTGGGTACTTATTGGAATAATTTTATTAATAAGTATGTAGGCACTTATTAGATACTCGAAAAAAAAAATTTTTTGTCGCGAATATCGAAATTGTGTCACATTTTTTTAATCTGCGAATAGTGAAAACGCGAATAAAGGAAGCGCGAATAAGGAGCTTTTACCCATAATAATGGCAAAAATAATATCAAATTCAATAGGGTATTTTCACAAGCTATTTATATTATCATAATATCATCATATCAACCTATCGCAGTGCACTGCTGGACATAGGTCTCTCTCAATTCACGCCACAATATCCGGTTCTCCGCCTTCTGCATCCAGTCCCTCCCCGCGACCTTCTTCAGGTCTTCTTCTCCTTCGTGGCACCACTATGACAAGAAATTAATAGTAGACTACCAAAAACTTCACAATGGCGCCATAATGGTGCCATTGAGGTACAATTGTGACACCATTGAAATACCCGACTCCCTGTACCTATATACGCAAATACTATTGTTAAGGGCTGCATCACGCCCCAACAGCGATATAATAATGTGTCCTATCCATCACTACCAAAATGCAAATCCTTCCAACCTTATTGATATATTATTATATCGTATATCAACAAGATAAAATATCGAAATCAAGTGGCTCATCACTAATTGTTTTAACAAGCTTAACCTTGAACCTAAATAAATAACTACCTGTTTAATAAACCGATGATTTTTATGAGATAATTTTTTTTTTAATTTTCTATAAAACTATAAATACTTATATTGATATTCTTAAAACTTAATAATATAAAATACCCTAAAATAATAATAATAGTTTTTGTAACACCAATGGTTTTAAATGTATTAAAATGCCATCTAGTTAAAAACCGTGCTAAAAATAACAAAGCGATCATTGAAACGAATTATCTGCCATCTATCGCAAGAGGTTATTTTATCGTAAGAGATTATTTGCAAGTACTAATCGGCGGAAAATAATTATTATTGTATTTTTTCGTTGAATGCAACATATTAAATATGTATTAGACTTTTAATTTAAGTTAATTTTTTTCTGTCGAGACGTATCTTATTGCAACGTCCGTTTTATACAAGTTGTTACGCTAGTGAACAGCGCCACCTAGATTTAGCGTGCATTTTGTGGCGTACTTGGTCGATGGTTACACCTATCAAGTGTCTCGATGATCTCCAATATATGGAAAATGAGCTCCGTGATCCAGAAAAAAGAAAATTTTATATGGATTTATATTACATATTTTGTAGCCCGGGCAAGAAAGGAGAAAATTGTGCTTTTCAACGATTGACGTTTTATTTACTCGAGAATTTTTGGTACAATGTTCATGGTCCGGCGGTGCCAGAGGTGCAAACATATCTATTAAAATATCTATAAAAATATTAACAAAAATATCTATTAAAATATTCCATGAAGTCCTTGGATTTTTTTTCGATCTTGTTCACAGCTGCGATCCAAGTTATACTGTGGACAAAAATAATAGTTTTTTCAAATCAATCGTTAAAAACGCTTTGAAAAGAACTCGTACCAAACTTGAGCGAACATCGTCTCCAAGGGTAGTCTCCAAAAGAAAACATGATTCAAACCAAAATAATTACACTACAAAACAATTTAAACAATCAGAAAGCCTTGAAGAAAATAAAATTACAGATGTATTAAAAGAAATGGATAAAAATTCAAATGAAAGCAGAGACAAAGATCTGGAAGATAAAAAAAAACGAGGCGAAGGATGCAAATTTGGTTAGCAACAATCAAGAAAAGAAAATGAAAGTCGCAAATTCGAAGAATCAACTTGGACAAATAATTGAAAATTAATACATAATTTTTCTATTCTGTTAGCTGTAAGTTATATGTGTAAAATATAAACTAGCAGCCCTGATTGTTCTTCTTGAAAATCTGAACAATTTTCTTTAAACGTTAATACGTGTGAAGCAAAATATTCGGGAAGTGATGTGAAAATAAATATCAGATTGGATGTATGTACGTAAGTGTATTTTGTCGCGCGTGTCTTGTATGTATGTATATGTTTGTAAATTTCTTTATTACCTAGTTTTCTGGTAAAGGTAGAAAAAACTAGGTATAGAAATTTACAAACATACATAATTATACATACATACAAGATACGCGCGACAAAATACACTTGATTAAACCATTTTGTAGGCAGATTGCTATCATAAATACACAGTGTACACAAAAATCAAACGTCTTTGTAATACGTGTGATTGCAAATTTACTACGTAATCTCTGATTGTAATTAGATGTAAAAGGAAATTAAAATTCATGTTGATTGCAAATATTGTTTTATTTAGAATATTACAATATGTTTTAAGTATTAATATTAATGTTAAACTGTGTGAAGCAAAGGTAATAAATACATTTCAGTTTTGTGTTCAATTGCTACTAATTTATATTTGATATCCTCAGGAAAACGTACACATTCGGAAACTATATGAGTATTTGTGATTAATTTATATTTAAACATTTGGAGGTGCGATGACAGAATAGGACGCTCAAAAATGTTTTCTTTATTGTTAATTATATTACAATTCAGAATGATTTAATAGATTTTACCTCCATTATCTCTTGTTTTGTTGTCACAAAATATCTGTCTGCTTTTTTTTCAGATATAATAAAATAACTTACTTATTACTTTTGCAGTTTTTTTTCACATATGGATAATCTCTAGAAATCTCTGCGGTACTATAATTCAGGTCCAAGTTATCGCATTCTCAGAGCCTTTTAGCTATTTGAGATAATGGTTTATTGCCAGTTCGTAGCATATTTTTAATAAGATATAGCTTGTTTTCGAAGGGATAGGCATTAAAATTTTGCAAAATCCCAAAATGCTGCACTTCGTCAACAACATGTGTTAAGTTATGGACGTTACTTGTCATGTAGTCAAGACCATATAATGATATAAATTTTTTCACAAAATAATTTATTAGGGCAATGATAAGGGTAATAAATTAAAATATTCTTTATTCGAGCAAATTGTTATCGCACAGAAAAATGACAGAAAATGGTTCAATGCAATGCTATTTAATACCTCTGGTAATATAATAACGCTAAGGTATAACAGAAACGTTCTAAATTCAGAGGCTTTCCAATGAACTAAATTACTGAGATTCCTGACAGATCTATGGATTTCAAAAGGTACTTTACAATTATCCAGAAAAATATTTACGTTAGATATATCACTTGCTCGCCATTTTGTCTCTTTTTTTCCAAAATTTCCATCACGCCATCCAATAAGAAGACGTTTCATAATTCCTAAGTCAATCAAATGCATGGAGGAAAGGTTGTGATCATATCAATCGGAAGATTCAGTAAAGGCGAATCTAATTTGTGGTGATTACCGTAGAGTTTTTTACGAAAGTCTTCATCGTTTCGGGCAGTACAATTTAGCTCAGGAAATATAACCGCATGAGATATATGTGAATAATCACCAACCGTAGTACATTTGTGGCACCCGTGTTTACCATTAAAATTGCAAACTCCTTTGATCATTGCTCTTGCAGGGGAATCACAAATGAAGCATCTTATTTTAATAGTAATTTTAACGTTTTCAATTTGTACACCATTTTGAAGTAGTGCATCCATTTCCTGAACAAAAGGTTGTAGATAAGCATTTAAATCTTTAGGTTTTCCATGACCCGCATATATGCCAACAATAAATGGTTTGATATTAGATAATTCAAAAACTTTACACAGTATGGGCCAAAACTGCTGTTTAGAACTGTTACATACTGGCAGGCCATCTATGTTAAAACAAAGAGAAACGTTGTTATTCTCATTGAGTGGTACTAAATGTCTTTTTAAAATGGTTGCAAGAGGTAAGGTAATGCCATTGTGCCAATATTCACCAGGGTCAACGAAGATTGTTTCAATCTTTCTTGGAGTCTTCATGAGTGTTCTTGGGTCTACCGGCAGCAAGTTTGGCTCCAAAGTGTTTATAAGGGGCGCCAATTCCTTCAAGGCCGAAAGGCTTATGTTATATTTTATTGCCCAAACCCTGATGTCGTCCCTAAATTGAAGAATTTGTTTGTATTCAATTTTTTTTTCGACTGATATGTTGTCATTGTTTACAATACCGGCACTTTCATCAGAAATTTCATCGACATCGTTAGAGGGTAGGTTAGAATTTATAATTCCAGGATCAAGTCTGAAAATATATAAATAATTAGGCAAGTAACTATTCTATAAATAAATAAGAATATCAGGGCGACCGAGCTTTGCTCGATTACTCGAAATCCCGCGTTTCCCTAGGGATAAGACCAAGCTAGATCGATTTATCGCCCGCGAAACTCCCTGCCTACAAAATTTCATGCAAATCGTTGGAGCCATTAAAGATATTATGCAGAGTGTACCTACAAATTTTATATCACTAAATTAAGTGATTATAAATTTAGTACAATTTTGGTTTTTACGTTTTAATTTTTTCCCTAAACAGGTATGTTCCTCCCTCCGCCTTCACTCCGCAGCCCCGCTTGACGTTACGTGATTAACGTCAAGTGGAAGTCTTGCATATCATGGCGGCAAAAAATTCTTCAACCTGAACGCCAGCAACATAGACGCGACAGAATCCGTAAAAAAGTAGTTTTATCTAATTAGAAGCCTCCTGTAAGTGTTATAGAATATTACGACGCCTAAAAAAAAAAATATGCAGAACCCAATGAATTTATTCGTGACACAATTATATTATTTAACCTACTCAATACTTTTCTTCTACAGATTTCACAACACAATTGTATATTTGCATTATTCCTAATAATATATTTTTTAATTGATATACTTACCTTAGCCCAATACTAGAATCCTCTTTTGCATAATGATAGTTTAAATCGGTATCTTTTATGTCCATTATATTTCTGATAGCCCTGACAACCTGCCTATGATAACTACCACGTCGTTTAACTTTTTTCCATGTTACGGAATTCATTATGTTATTATAGGTATCGACAGACCCAACAAATCTAAAATATATAGTTTCTAACCTCAAAATGAGAACTTTTCAGTGCTCCTTATAGAAAAGTAATAGTTATACGCGTTGTAGTGGTATATTAGAGTACACTAGACCTTAAAGCTGCATTATGCACAACAAGATCCAAAAGAGCTGCAAAAGTAAGTGTAGACGATAAAAGTATCTCTTAGCGACTACAAGTGATATACTACTCTACTTTAACACTCATATGGAACTAGAAGTGCTAAAAAGACCTTAAAGCTGCAATATGCACAACAAGTTACAAAAGAGCAGCAAAATGATACTCTTAGCGACTACAAGTGATACACTACTCTAATATATCACTCATAAGGAACTAGCAGTGGTAAAAAAGAGAACGTTAGCACTTAGATGTAAGAGTTGCATATAAGTGATCTAGAGACCTCATAACCCACTATTGGTTCTATATAAGTGGAAATTAAAACCTGTATGCCACTTTAGGTAACAAAATCGGTGTTGTGCCACCGTTGGTAACAAATAAGTAACAAAAATCTTTCATATGCAACTACGACTGACTGGAAGCACTCTTATATAGCTTTGAGTTGTATTTGAACCTTTAAGGTCTAGTAAACACTGCTATACAACCTATTTAGAACTTAAAGCTACAAGATAAGTTCCTAAATTCACTAATGTGCTACTTGGGAAGGAACTTCGTTCCAACAAGTAAAACGAAGCATCGTCAAATAATATGCGTGACCATAAATGGTCGCCAGTTGTCGTCTCTAGTTCAGTACATCGCGACATTGAGTGGGATGTTCCACCCATTACAAATAATTTCAGAATCAAGTACAGAGTTCGTAAGAAATGACTCGGTTACGGCAATAATATTACTTGAGGATGAGAACATATAACTCTTAAGTACGAAAGTATAGTGTTCAAACCTCTTACGTTCTGTTCAATCAAATTGACTTCTTTAATTTTTGGAGATGCTCTTCAAACTTTCTTTTGGGATGTCACACTCGTATGGTTTTTCTCTAGTATGTGTGCGAATATGATATAATAAATGTGGTTTTTTTCCAAACCATTTTCCACAAATGTTACACTTGAATGGTTTTCCTCCAGTGTGTGTATGATTATGAGTTATTAAATTACCACGATGTGCGAACCTTTTCCCACAAATGTCACACTTAAATGGTTTTTCTCCAGTGTGTGTGCGAATATGAGTTAATAAATCACTTTTTTGTCCAACCCCTTTTCCACAAATGTCACACTTGAATCGTTTTTCTCCAGTATGTATACGATTGTGACTTATTAAGCTAACACTTTGTGCAAACCTTTTTCCACAAATGTCACACTTATATGGTTTTGTTTTTCTCCAGTATGTGTGCGAAAATGAGTTAATAAATGACCTTTACGTCCAAACCCTTTAACACAAATGTCCCTTTACCAAAACCACTCGTATGGTTTTTCTCCAGTGTGTGTGCGAATATGATATAATAAATGTGGTTTTTGTCCAAACCCTTTTCCACAAATGTCACACTCGTATGGTTTTTCTCCAGTATGTGTGCGAAAAGGAGTTAATTGACGAGCCTCGTGGTTGAGTGGTTCATGTAACGGACTGCCGATCAAGAGGTCGCGGGTTCGATTCCCGCTCGGGACAATCATTTGTGTGATTTTTCTAATTGTCATACAAATGTTTGTACTGCGTCTGGGTGTTTCTATGTATTATAAGTATGTATTTACAAAAGAAAAGTAGTATATGTATTCTATCCGTATTCTGGTACCCATAACACAAGCATACAAGCTTAGCTTGGGACCAGAGGACGTTGTGTGAAATGTCCACGAATATTTATTATATTAATAAGGTTGCTTTCCAATTAATACAAAAAGTGACGCAGTGTAACGCAGTGCTCGTTAAAGCGCTTTCCATCAACGACACTGTTGAACACAGCCGTACACTGTTCGACACTCGAAAAAGTGGTGTTTTGAGAGTAAACATATTTGGTTTGGCTATTTAAGGGCCTACATCAATATTATCGTCGACATGTACATATTAACACAGCTAGTAGGTAAGTATAGAAAATGAAGAATTAGGGATATTTTTTTTGTTTACTCAAAATCTACTAAATATATTTTAATTCTGATTTACGTGTTTCTATATATAATAGTTACTTATGTTTTTTAAGTTATTTCATTAGTTAATACGCGATAATAGACCGACAAATGAAAAAAATAAAAAATTAGAGAGGTTGTTTCGCTAAAATTTTCTATCGAGAAAACTTTTTTCAATCACGTTTCTGAGTTTATGCGATCCTAGATCATATATTGAAAAAACATATACTTAAAAATTAGAGCTCTAGCCATTCAATCTAAAGAAACAATGAAAACTTCGTACGTAGAAAAATGCACGAAGCTATTTTGGTATCCTCTTAATGCTTATATTTAATTTATTGAACATTACTTACTTTAAAATTATAGTTGGTTCAAATAATTATTATTAAACAAAAGTAGTATTATTACAAAACAATTATTTATTTGCCCACAAATCGTCAAAGTTCTTTAACTTATTGGAAGGTTATGTTTATAAATTATTGAGCCAAGACTTTGTCAAGGAACTTGCATTTAGGTAAAAAGACGCCCATAATTTTGCGATATTGATGCACTCTAGTGTTATTTTGAGACAACTAGCTGTTTCATTTAAACTTTTACACAGTGTTTGGCAGTGTTTCACAATGTAACGCAGAGTCCCTCTGTGTTAACTAAATGGAAAGCAACCTAAATGACCTTTACGTCCAAACCCTTTAACACAAATGTCCCTTTACCAAAACCACTCGTATGGTTTTTCTCCAGTGTGTGTGCGAATATGATATAATAAATGTGGTTTTTATCCAAACCCTTTTCCACAAATGTCACACTTGAATGGTTTTTCTGCAGTATGTGTACGATTATGAGTTATTAAATTACTTTTTTTTGCAAACCCTTTCCCACATATGTCACACTTAAATGGTTTTTCGCCAGTATGTGTGCGAATATGAGTTAATAAATCACTTTCACTCCAGTATGTGTACGATTATGAGTTATTAAATTACTTTTTTTTGCAAACCCTTTCCCACATATGTCACACTTAAATGGTTTTTCACCAGTATGTGTGCGAATATGAGTTAATAAATCACTTTTTCGTCCAACCCCTTTTCCACAAATGTCACACTTGTATGGTTTTTCTCCAGTATGTGTGCGAATATGAATTATTAAATCACTTTTTTGTCCAACCCCTTTTCCACAAATGTCACACTCGTATGGTTTTTCTCCAGTGTGTGTGCGAATATGAGTTATTAAGTCACTTTTTTGTCCAACCCCTTGTCCACATATGTCACACTTAAATGGTTTTTCGCCAGTATGTGTGCGAATATGAGTTAATAAATCACTTTCACTCCAGTATGTGTACGATTATGAGTTATTAAATTACTTTTTTTTGCAAACCCTTTCCCACATATGTCACACTTAAATGGTTTTTCGCCAGTATGTGTGCGAATATGAGTTAATAAATCACTTTTTTGTCCAAGCCCTTTTCCACAAATGTCACACTCGTATGGTTTTTCTCCAGTGTGTGTACGAATATGATATAATAAATGTGGTTTTTGTCCAAACCCTTTTTCACAAATGTCACACTTGAATGGTTTTTCTCCAGTGTGTCTACGATTATGAGTTAATAAAGTACCACTTCGTGCAAACCTTTTTCCACAAATGTCACACTCGTGTGGTTTTTCTCCAGTATGTGTGCGAAAATGAGTTAATAAATGACTTTTATGTCCAAACCCTTTACCACAAATGTCACACTCGTATGGTTTTTCTCCAGTATGTGTGCGAAAATGAGTTAATAAATTACCTTTACGTCCAAACCTTTTTCCACAAATGTCACACTTGAATGGTTTTTCTCCAGTATGTGTACGATTATGAAGATATAAACTAGTCTTGTGACTGAAACTTTTTTCACATATGTCATACTTGAATGGTTTTTCACCATTGCGTGTGTGTATTATATTAAACGCATCGCTGTCGCGGCTACAGTGTGCCCCACTTGACATTTGTTCTCTTTTCTTAAATTCCTGTAAAGTATTTGCTTCAACTGTTAGTTGTTGTGGTTGATTGTTTAAACTAGTACTTGTAGAAGTATCTTCCAGATCATCTGATGTCAGTTTCTCAGTGACAGCAGCATCTGAAACAATACAACTATTAGCTGACAGTGGTACCAATTCCACTGGCGTCATTTAACCTACCTTAACTTAGACATAAATATTATATAATATACATGTTGATATGAAAAGACAAAGCAAAACAAAAACTAAGTTCAATCTAAACTAATATTATAAAGTTTGTTTGTTTGAACACGCGAATCTCAGGAACTACTGGTCCGATTTGAAAAATTCCGTATGTGTTTATCCAACACATGAAGAATTTTTCAAATTGGAATAAACATACGACTAATCAACCGATAGTACAATCAATATTAACATTTTTTTTTGTCATTTGCAATCAGCTACTACTAGCTTTCAACTGTGCCTGCCACTGTCAATGACGTCCCCTGGTGAACTGGCTAATGAAATAAAGACAATGGACCCAAAAAAAGGCTGCCGGATACGACCTTATAACCCCACGTATTCTAAAGGAGCTTCCAAAAAAATGTTTAGTATTCCTGACAACCCTAATCAATGCCGTCATGAGAATCCACCACTTTCCGACTACCTGGAAATTTTCCGAGATTATTATGATTCACAAACTTGGGAAGCCACCTAATGAACCATCGTCATATAGGCCTATCAGCCTCACACCAGTCCTTTCCAAGCTCTGGGAGCGAATATTTCTCTCAAGACTGAATAGCCTTGTCGAAGAAAAGAATATTATACCATCAGTTTGGCTTCCGCAAGAGTCACTCCACAACAGAGCAGATGCATAGGGTCTACAACACTTGTTCAAGACTACGCACATCACTACGAATGGCGCGCAGCACTAGTGCGCGTACGGCTGCGAGACCGACTCTCGCCCCCTGTCATCGGCGGACCGCGGCGGCGACAACACGCCACGCAAAAATAATATTATTCAAAGTCAAAGTCAATTAGATAATACAGAATACAAATGTTAGTAACACGTCTCATTGTGGTTTCATTTCAATAAAATCACTCGCCCTTGAACCTGCATCACCACTGAACACACTATCCGTCTCTGTCTGGAGAAAAAAGAGATCCCCACACAGCTAGCCATCAACTACAGCAACAGCTTGATAAGACTTATTTGTGGCTAAGAAAATGGCAAATGAAAGCTAGCGCCACTAAATCAAATCACATAACATTTACCCTCAGAAAGGGAATATGTCCACCTGTCCACCTAGGGAATGATCCTCTACCACAAACCAACTGTATTAAGTATTTGGGCTTTCATCTGGATTCTGGACCAGCGTCTCACATGGCAGTGTCATATTGCAAAAAAAGAGACGATATTAACTACCGATTCAAGAACCTGCTTTGGCTGTTGGGCAAACAGTCCGCGTTGTCCTTAAACAATAAGCTGTTGGTTTACAGTGCCTTAATAAAGCCAATCTGGATTTACGGAATACAGATGTGGTCAACTGCCAGTAAATCTAACATTCAGCGTCTTCAGAGAGCGCAAAATGCCATCTTAAGGATAATATTTGGAGCACTGTGGTGTACCAGGAATAGCGAAATCCACGATTATCTAAATATGCCAACTGTTTTTGAAGAAATTGATCGCAACAAAATCAAGTACAGGAATAGACTCTCTGTGCATGCTAATCCTCTGGCCCAGTCGCTACTACAGCAGGCGTATTATGAGCTTTCAAAATATCATGCAAGTTCTAGGCGATTCTGTTGACGGCGGCAAACGGCCTGACTTTTATTTCGTATTATGACAAACATAAAACTAGCCGACTTTTGAATGGATTAAGTGTATAAGGCCGAGTAAAGCTTTTTGATAGAGTCGTTCGGAAACTTAATTATTATGTTTATCGGCTAGTTACGGTTATATTTAACAATTTTTTTTGTATTCAATATAATACAAAATATATTTGCTAAACACAAGTTACTCAGACCATTATATAAAAGAAAAGAACGGTAATACTATTATCTATTTTTATATTTAGATTTAATTATTTTATATAATTCATCTATGTTTTGGGATTTAGTTTTGGAACGACACCCGTCACTTGAACTGTCAGCTGATAGCGGGAACATAGGCTTAGTTTTTAGGGTTCCGTACCCAAAGGGTAAAAACGGGACCCTATTACTGAGACTTCGCTGTCCGTCCGTCCGTCCGTCCGTCTGTCACCAGGCTGTATCTCAAGAACGGTGATAGCTAGATAGTTGAAAATTTCACAGATGATGTATTTCTATTGCCGCTATAACAACAAATACTAAAAATAAAATAAAATAAATATTTAAGGGGGGCTCCCATACAACAAACATGATTTTTTTACCGTTTCTTGCTCGATATTAATAACGTTGCCTTATATTGCATAGATAACGGTACGGAACCCTTCGTGCGCGAGTCCGACTCGCACTTGACCAATTATTCATTATCCTAGAAAGGACATTAAAGTTTTTGAAAAAAATTTTTTTGTTGGATGATTCGCATGAAAGTAACTTTAATACACATGGCGATATTATTGTAATGAATAATAATTTTAATAATATATTAATATTATTTTTTATATTTAACTTATTTCGCATTCGACTAGTGTTTTGTTCATCATCGTCGCTCTCCGAAAATTCAAACACCTCCAATTCATCACCCATCGTTAATATGTAGATAATAGTTACTTTTAATTCTAAATAAACCAAAACAATTTATTATACGTAACAATGTAGCAGCTTCTATTGAATGGATTTACTTGTCACTTCTAGATAGTTAAAACGATCAACTACGTGTCAAATTTGCGCTCGTAATACGCTTATCGCCAGCCAGTGAAACTGGTGACGCCGTTTGTGATTACGCCAGTATAAAATATAATTGATTATTCTTCTTCGGTAAAAGTGGACTGTATGTGATAAGCGTGGTCGTTAAAGAAAAAAAATGGAAAGATGGGATGCACAGCACCTAGGTACCTTTATTTCTCGGTCTTCGTTGCTTGTATCTCGACCGGGGTCTTGGTGACTGCCTTCTTCCTCACTCGCGTGACGTAACACAGGTGCACCATATAAGGAAAGAGTTCATAAAAATGTTCACGAGTAGTTTATATAAGAGATTGTAGTCTCTTTGGCGATTGCGGGTCACAAAAAAGGAAATTTCTTCCTGGCGGGTAAACTAGGAGTACATTCACAAGAAGTTTGTACGACTTCTGGCGGGAACTTCCGATGCGTCCGGAAGCGCGGCGGTTACGATCGATATATGTAGTATCTCGATCGATGTCAAAGGTGTACTAATTAAAATTTGCAACGATCCTTTTCTGGAAACGTCGGCGTCGGTATGAAACGGCGGAATCTCATTGGCTCTCTATGTCGTGATGCTATGCGTTGTTAGGTTGGTAGTAGGAAATGACCACAATTTAAAAAGTAAATTAATGTATTAACAATTATAGCATATACTGGCGTTACCAGAAACAAAAGTCGGGCCGATATCAGTCTGAAGTCACGTGACCACTGATTCGCTGTCAATAATATACTCATAATACGAATTTGCCAGGCCGTTCCATTCACGGCGTAAACGGCCTGGGAATAAGAGCTCATAATACGGCCGCTGAATAGCAATGTTAAGAGATTGAAAAGGAAACATGTTTTCCCCCAATCGCCGTGAATAGGGCAGTGGACTTACTACACGCAAACGTCTTCTATAATTGTTCGAGCGTGGTCACCCTAACGCAGAAGTAACCACACTGGCGAGCGTCGAGTATATAAGCCCGCGATCGACGCGCCCTCTCTCTCTTTCTTCAACATTTCTCCTGCCTAACAACTGTATCTATAATTAATAACTGTACCTACAACTGTATAATTTCTACCTACTGAAGAATAAAATATTTGTTACACAAACAATAAAAGAAGTTCAATAATTGCAACATATTTGATTATAGTCTTTCGACTGATAGCAAATGAATAAAAAAAAAATTGTCTTTTGGCGTGAGATGCGCAGTTCTCCAGTGAGTACCGCAGAATTGGATATAACATAACTAAAGTAATTTATTAATTTTGCAATTGACATGCTATGTTATTACTTAATAAATTGAATTACGGTGAAAAAAGTGATTACCGCAAGCGGGACTTGAACCCACGACCTCGGAATACCGTTCCGTAGCTCTAGTACGTAAAAATATATAAATTCAATCGAGTGACTAATGTGGTGGCCTAATTTGATTACTGAAAAGCACGACCGCAATAAGTATAATATCGTAATCGCAATCGCATAAAAATCGCAAGCGTAAATATAAAAAATGCCGCTTTGATTCGGGTTAGGTCGCGTATAATATAAGGCTGCAAGGAATCGTTGTAACCAGATGATACGCAATGCGAAACGACGTCATATACTTCTTAATATCTCTTCTTCTTGTTCTCCTTCTCAAGTGTGGAAATTCCTCGGGACTCTTGGAATAGGTAAATCGACTCCAACTCACCTACCCCAAACAGTTACATTAGATGAACTTAATGACTTTTTCGTCACTCCAGATAACCTCGACAACGTCACTAAATGCCAGACGGTGGATTATATAACTTCTCTGCCACGCCCAAACATTCCTTCTCTACTACTTTCCCCAATTGAATTGGAAGAGACTTCTGACAACCCAACATGACCCACCGAATCTTGCTCAATTCCTCTTCCAGCTCGGCGATCTTCTCGTCAGTCCTGAGCGTGCGGATGTTGTGTGTTACCAGGGCCAGAGTCTTTTTTGTTTGGTGGCCGGATCTCGACCGGAGATTCTTAGCACCCCGTACCCCACCGTTACCAAGCCCGCCACCGTGAGCCGGAATAGCGGGGTCGCCGTGGCTCGGGGCCATTGTGGTTTTGCCTTGTGTCATGTGGGGGGTTATTGCCATAATCGCCCCGCTTGGCAGGCGGGTTGGTGATCGCAGTAGATGTTGTGTTACTCAGGAGAACGTTGCTGCCCGTTATCCTGGTGATCCCTTAGTCGCCTTTTACGAAACCCACGGGAAGTGATGGGGAGGTGCAATACAATGCAGGGGCCAAGCCACCGGTTGCTGAGGATCCAGGGAGAGGAACCTCCTCACAATCCGAGCCGTATCCAATATTACTGCTTTCTGTATAATAATAACAATTGAATAGTAATCTTTATTATTCAGTAGTTATTATTTGAAATATGTACGAATATTTTGCTACACAACAACACGTCAATGTTAACTGAACTTTCTTTTTATAAAAACAGTGTATTATAGAATAACAATTATTATTGAAGTGAGACTTGTGTAGTATGTTTATATTGTGCTTAAATCTAGACATACCTTTATGTAAACTGTTCAAGTCCAATCGGTGTAACACAATCTTAACAGTTCTGGTACATAAATCATGAAGATTTACTGATGAGATGCTGTGATTAGATTTAGAAATATCACTCTCTAGAGGATCATGTTCTAAACAAGAAATATCTGAAGCTGAGTCAGTTTGTACTTCTGTAGTCTGAATGCTGTAATCTAACTCATCATCTTCTGAACTTACATGTTCACATTTCATATGTTCTTGTTTTGTTAACAGATTGCACATTCCTTCATCTTCAACTTTTGGAATGCTGTCATCATCTTCTAAAGTGACATCTTCACATTTGATATGTTGTTGTTGTATTAATTGAGTGCACATTCCTTGTTCTACAATATTATCTTCCAGATCTGTAAGATAGTTTAATCAAATGAAGTACAAACATAAGCAGCTTGAAGATGAAACAAACACTACACTATACCTCCAACATGTTCCTCATCTAGTTGGTCATCTGTGGTTGGTGAAGGTTCAGGATTAGGTTGCAGTTCCCTGTGAACCACCGCGCCCAAACTCACAGGCGTGAATGACACTTTACATAGATTTCTCAAAACTCGTATTGGCTTTACGTCAAACTGAAACATAAACCTGTATTATGAACCTGCTCCTATATTTACGAGTATATATTCATCATAGATACATCCGTATAGAGAGACACAGTTAACAGTCAGATCTTACATCATCATTGTCCAACAAGTGAGTGAACAGCTCCTCACTGTGAAGACAGGCGCTCCTCAGCTGGAGACAGTTGCGAAGTCTCGCGCAGCACACGTAGCACGCATCTACATGTCTTCTGTCTCTTGTTTCCAACTGACAATAGTAATAAATATATCTGCAGTGGTATTCAGTAGGAAAAAGTGAAGTGAATTTTCGGTGAATCTTGATAGACAGTCTTGACAGCGCTCCTCCAATAAAAATAGAGGAGCGCTGTCACGTGATCAAGATTCACCGAAAACTCCCTTCACTTTTTCTTACTGAATACCACTGCTGGTATGGGAGAACCGTAAAATATAACAAACTTGTTACAAGTACATATGGGCGCCCAAACTAAACTCCCCAACCCGGCTGGTCACCGTGGAGAACGAGACCAATACCCTCCACTCAGAGAAAAACAAAATAGACAAAATAGTCAAACAAGGAAAAATAAAAAGAAAAACAATAGAAGATTCGGAAAGTAACATAAAAACAAAAAAAAAGCAAAAGTTTGAAAATATGCACATACAATGTAAGATCGCTGTCAAAGCTAACGAGATTAATAGAACTAAATAACGCTATAGAACAATTTAATTGGGATGTCATAGGATTAGCAGAGGTTAAAAAAATAGGAAGTAACATTGAAGAACACCAGAACTATAATCTTCTGTTACGTAGGAGAAACTGCAGGTTTACATGGAGTAGGCTTCCTTATACAAAAACACCTTAAAAGAAAACATTGTAGTATTTACTGGGATATCAGAGAGAGTAGCCCTATTACGATTAAAATTTAAAGAAACATACCTAACACTAATCCAAGTATACGCTCCCACTGAAAGCTCAACACAAGAGGAACTAACTAAATTCTATGACGACTTGATGAAAGCTCACGAACTTGCTGATAAGAACCTCATTGTCATGGGTGATTTTAACTCACAAATCCCTATTTGTGAGTTAAAATCACCCATGACAATGAGGTTCTTATATCATATCATGTTCTCATGGGGTTTTGGATACCCTTATCCAAAACCCCAAGAGAACATGATAATGGGAAAATATGGATACGGGAAACGTAACACAAGAGGAGAGCAGAGAGCACTTGCCTATCCAATGGGTGACTTAGCCAGTGTTGTATAAATTTATTTTAGAGGGCATACAATCATAGTTGTTTTAGTTCTAAGACTATGTAACATGATCGTAACGGGGTGACATGTTCGCTGTGCGAACAAACCTCATGCAAATGTAGAAAAAAAAAAACTTTTGAGGAACTTACCACACTCTTTGCACAAATAGAAGCAATTTTAAACTCACGCCCCCTATATCCCCTCTCTTCAGATCCAAATGATCTTACTCCAATTACTCCCGGTCATTTCTTATCGGGCGGCCTCTTATGTCAGTGCCGTCAGAAGTCGTAGAAGTCGCTAGACCCAACCGATACCAGCTGATAGAAAAACTACGGCATCAATTTTGGGAGCGATGGAAGAAAGAGTATCTTGCAGAACTCCAGACGCGGACAAAATGGCGTACAGAAAATCTGCAAATCAAAGTAGGCCAGATGGTTCTACTGAAGGATGACCATACTTCACCACTAAAATGGCCACTAGGAAGAATCGCCAAACTCTACCCAGGCCCTGACAATACAGCACGAGTCGTTGATGTGACAACCCAAAGAGGAACTTTTCGACGTGCTGCCAGCAAACTAGTACTCCTGCTGGATGATAAACTGGAAGCCGACAGCCTTCCAGGGAGCCCAGGATGTTCACGCAATTGACTACGCGGTGACGTCACTGCCGGTTGCACTGCAACGCGAATACGACACGACTCACGCACGAACAGTTACGAAAGACACACCGTAGAGAGCAGTCACAATTATCTTTTAAAGTATATGTAACACAATTTTCAATAAATGTACAATTTATTACAACTTCTTGTGCATTTTTTATGTGCACAACCATATTTTTTTAATTTTTATTTCTTTTTTTCGCTGATATATGTTTCAGAATGCTCTGAGCCAAAATTAAAAAAACTAACTAAAATCACCTTTTCTAAATCCAAAAATAAACTAAATTTCAAAGTTTCAGAATTTTAAAACAATTGGCGCCACGGTGAGAGCTTCCCAAAATTTAATTTTTTTTGTAAAAAATGTTTAATAACTCAAAAAAAAAAATTGTATTTTTATCACCTGTAGGTATGTCAACGACAAACAATTTTCCAATTTCGTAAACTTGGAAAACCTTATTTTGCTATAGATATCCCTATCTGAAATTTCATTTTGAAAATTGACTGTCCGGAATTACTAAGATTGTTTAGAATTCGGGCACCTGCCAGGTATCCTAGAAATAGCTTAACACCGTTATGCCCTCCACTGCGACGGACGGTTCTCGGAACAAATTCACCCCTCTTGAGAATGAGTAAAGTTTTGAATGGCTGCAGTCACTTAATTGACATACATACTGACAATGTAGGTAAAATTGCAAGAGGAATTGTTAACACCTTTACAGGCCTTAATTGATGCCAAGATACTGGCTTTTTGGTAGCACCTATGATTATAATGATTTAAATTTGTAAAAATAAAAAATAATTATTTGAAGTTATATAGTTATTAATTATATTTTATTTATCTATAATAATATTATTCTTATTTTTGATATTTTTATTTTCGATTTTAAAAAGTATGTAATTGTTGTTATTTTAAAGGAATTATTACTTAAATTTTAACATCATAATTGTAATTTTAATTATAACTTTAAATTATATTCACATTTGCATTTGTTCCAATAAATTTGATGTGTGCATGTTGTGTTGTCCTGTAAATAATTGTTACACTGATCGATGTAATTTTTTAAAGCTCATAGGTACATAGGACATAATGTAATCGTATTTGTGTAAACAATTGTTGGATAACCTAAAATAAATAAAAAAAAATAATTTTGTCTGCTGTCTGCTAAATTCAGGGTCATAACTATTAACATTATTAACACCATTTGAAATGTATCAAAAGGTATGGGAATAAAAAGCTATATTATTATTATTTGTTTTTAAAATTTAATTTTCTCGGCTAACCGGTGAAAACACCGACAATACGGGCCTAAGCCAAGTAATTGTCAGTGGAATTTGTAATTTGGTTTGTAATAGATGTGTGTCGCGTTAAAGAAATGTGATTGTGTGATGGTGGGTTGTTGGAATCCCCCTGAAGGAATTTTCTCACTAATCTACAAGTGTTTAATATCGCGGCTTTTTGCATGATGTGGTAGGTATCTGATGGTAGGTTTAGTGTAGTTAAACTAGAGGTAGACTAAAGATTGATGTAGTTGTTTCGGAATTACTCCAGTAGTTGACAAGACCAATGGAACAATTATAACGTTTTGTAGATGCCATAAACGAGTAATTTCATCTTTCAGTTCAACATATTTCGTTAACTTCTCAGCTATTGTTGCTTGTAGGTTGTGGCTGTTTGGAATAGCTACATCTATTAAGTAACCTATTTTAGTAATTTTATTAATAAGTGTAATATCGGGTTGGTTATAGTGAATTGTACGGTCGGTAAGTATAGCTCGGTCAAAGTAAAGTTTAGTGTTAGCGTTTTCTAAAACAGATTCGGGTTTATATTTATAATATGGTACTACGGAGTCAACTAAATTATATTTGTGTGCAAGTTTTTGGTGTATGATATGTGCTACTTATTGTTACTTGTACTTATTATTATTATTATGTGCTACTTGATCATGTCTATATTTATAATCGGTTTGGGCTATTGATTTACATGCACCGGTGATGTGTTGTATCATTTCAGGGCAACTATTACATTTTCTACAACTGTCTGTTGGTAAGTTCTTGATTATGTACTTTCGATAATTTTTAGTCTCAATCACCTGGTCTTGAATTGCGATCACGAAACCTTCAGTCTCCGGGAAAAGTTCACCTCGTTTGAGCCATTCGTTCGACGCTTCTTTGTCGACGTTAGGTTGACACAAATCTTGACGGTGTCTTCCATGGAGAGATTTTTGGGCCCATTGAGTGACCTTATTAGCATCATCGGTTACTTTTTCATTAATCTGTTCAGTAGTGTTTTGAAGGTTTAAGGGAGTCAGTTTACAGTCATTGCGTGCTATTAGTTTATGTAAGATGGAAGATTCAGATTTTGCAAAGAAATATTTACGAAGTGTGCTAATTTGTGTAAATTTACGATATCCAGAAGTCCTCTCCCACCTTCTGTTCTTGGTAATGTTAGCCTTTGTAAACATGATCGCGGATGATTTTATTATTATTATTATGGGCGCCCTACTATATTTATTGGCCATATTTATATTAATGTTTAATTTTAAATTAATTGCATGCAAGATGCAACCATGTTTTATTGTAAAAAATTATTGTAGTGTTTAAATGTTAAAATAATAAGTGTTAATCTATTGTGTTACGCTACTTAAACTAATCCTAAATAAAAATTACTAAACAATCAAATATGAAAAGTTAATTTGGCGTTCTCGCCGACATACACTTACCAACTTGCCAGTCAGTAACTCGTATATTTCTTGTAAGTCAGTGTTAACTAGACAATGCATACGCACATCTTTGATTAAACAAATTCTACACATTGATAACTGCTCCATTATTTAAATGAATTATTACAATTTCTGTTAAATCCATACTAAAACATATTTTATTTTTAATTTTATAGGTTATGTTTTATGCATGCAATTGCTTTTTTTTTTTTCCATTTATTCATGACCATAGAAACAAAGTCTTTCAGCCGGATACATTATTAAAAACACAAACTAATTAAATAAACTACAAAGTAATAACAATAACATTAAAATTTTAAAATAGAAATTTTAGAAATACTTATTTACCTATAACTAAACATTTTACATTAAATTTTTTCTACAGTATCACGAATATACTTAAACAATGCATTATAATAATTCTTATTTGATAATATGTCCTTGACTTGGCAGGGTACACTTTGTTGTTGTTCACTGATGGTAATAACTGTACAATTGATTTAAAGCATTATTAATATTTGTTGCTGCTGTTTCCACATTTTGATTTATACTATACAAAAGCAAGTCAATAATTAAGTAAAATATTTACACCTGGTGTAATTACATATTTTAATATCTCTGAGACATACACATTATATAGCAATGGGGACAAAGTTGCTCCTTGCATTGTATCCTGGCATACCTATATCATGAGATACTTGAATTAGTTAGTAAAATGGATTGTGCATTTAAATGTAGTTTTTTAATTAACATATATGGTATATTGTCTAATCCTGGTGTAGTGTCTTTCCTACTTTTTAAAGATATGTTCAATTCATCCATGTTGAACTTATTTGTGAGAAAATCATTAGTAGTGTTTACTTCAGCATTTTCAAACAAGTATTCTAGTCTAGATAGAAAGAAAGAAAGAAAGAAAGAAAAATTTTATTTGTAACTACTCATACAGTAAAAGTGAATAAAAATAATTACAAAATATTAATGTGAGCAGTCACAAATACGGACCCAACTCAGCATAATGCTGGTTAAAAACCAGCGCTGGTCTTCCTTTGGGCCGTATTTGGAGGACGTCACGCGATTCCACAAACAACTATATACTAAGCAATATACACATAATATGAATACTTAACATACTAACACACCAACTTAATACCTATTACATACATATAGAGTTTGACATAATTATAGAAAGCAGCATTACTTATAATTTTATGACAATGCACAACATAATTCAAATAAACAACTAACCTAACAACAATAAAAATAACATACGTACACTTAGGATAATATAATAAGGTATAAAATAACAAACAATCCGTAAAATAAAAGAAAAGGAGACATATTCATGACAAATATAATTGAATTCATAAAGTGCATCAAAAAAATAAACTATAGTCTATGGTCAACACCAAGGTGACATTGATTTAACACTCCTGACATGTTGACACTGACGTATGCGGACCCCGCTACTCGCTAGTGTACATTGACTCAGTGTGACCAGATTCAGTATTTTAATACTTTTTCAGTATATTTTAGCGATTTTTCCGAACATCAGTATATTTTCAGGTATATTGCTGGCAGTCAGTATTTTTGGGTATATTTTGGTTGAAGTTATAAGCAACACCGTAGTGAGTGAGTGATCGTCACGGAACAGAAATCAAGTGGAACTGCAATGTAACAAAATTACTATAGAAACCAGTGTCGCCAAACGCACACACTTATACCGATAATCTTATAATGTACTACATATAAACAAATCGTTTGATTGGTCGTTTACATTTTATACTAAACTAGCATAAGCCATATAACCTACATCTGAAAATAAACCTTCTTAATCTGGAATAGGGTTCAATTCGCTGTAGTTGGAAAAGTATTTAACACCTTTTGTAATCTAAAGTCAAACTAAAACTGATTGACGAGTAAATTCCGCTACTTGACGATAGATGGCGCATTTACCAGTGGTCGCAAATAGAAACACAATTTCGTTAAGAGTAAAGGTGACAATCGTGTGCACTAACGTGTCATTGCTGCTATTCCATCAAGGCCGTACCAACCCGAATCACATTACCGATATCGATATATGTCATCATCCTCCTGCCCTTATCCCATTATTTGGGGTCGGCGCAACATGTCTTTTTCTTCCATAATCTTCTATTAGCCGTCATGTCTGTGTCAACTCCTCTTTCTTTCATCTCCTCTTTCACACAGTCCATCCATCTTTTCTTAGGTTTACCGATTATTACCGATATCAATATATACCTACCCATTTCTTATTTTTTTTGTTTTTAGTTTCTCTATAAGAACATAACATCATGTCTAGTTTCCTCAAAGCGTAGGCTTTTTAACTACTGAAATATTGGTGTACAAGAGGGAGAAAGAGTGTCGTTGTTTTATGTGATAAAAATATACACATTTATGCGCGGTTATGCAGCCGACTTACGATCACGAGGTCGCGGGTTCGATTCCCACACAGGACAAATATTGGTGTAATGAACACAGATAGCTGTATTACGTCTGGGTGTTTTCTATCTAGTCAATGTATGTACAGTAGAACTTCGTTAAGTTAAAGTCCAAGGGAAACACAAAATATTTTCAGTTAAAGATTGAGGTTTTAAGTTACGAGTATCAAGGGTCTATGTCAGAGATACCCTTGTTCCTAGTTTTAATCGAATGCGTCAGATGAATTGGTTCAATAAAATACAGAAATTAAAATAATCATAATATTTAATAATTCACATTGCACATTGCAGGTTTAGTCTACTTAAAAAAGTCTGTGATTTCCTTTTGTTTTAAACGCTTCACAGTTTCTAAATCGATTATATCGAATCGAGAATAAATTATCTTTTATGTTGTTACGTTGCTCTATAAATGATCGTACAGTTGTTAAAGCTCTTTGCTTCGTTGAGTGATACGCTTGTAGATGGCGTTTGTGGCTCGTCGTTAAAATCATATTTTTTATCACTTTCAATGCAGTTCAGACCGCCTTACATTCATATTGTAAAGTTACTTAGTAAAATAAATAGTAAATTACAAATTTTCTAATATCGGCATTTATCGATAAACTGAAATCTGACCTAAGTACATCACTAATTGAGTAGCGAAGAACTTTTAAGAACGAAATAATGAATATAATCAATGTAAAATAAACTTTAATTAAACGACATAAGGTTGATTTTAGCGAGACGTTGCAATAAATTATTAGTAAATTGGAATTAACTAAAATTTTATTAGAATCAAATGATATTGTACTTACCGATGGTACGAAATACCTCCATTTTTAAGATTTCTTCTCCTACTATTATTCTTGCACTCCAAAACTGAACAATACGGCATATCTACGGCGAAATGAGCTTGTCGCGATACTAACAAAACGAGTTAACGTTAGAACAGTCTGAATACGACTAAGTAAGTACTTGTGCGAATGGAGATCAAATAAGCGCAACAGTGCTTAATTGTGACACGCGTGCCACGCCTACTTCACACTTCCATTGATCTCTGTTCCGTGGTGATCGTCTTTGCGACAATGTTTGCGGAATTCCCCGAAACGCGAACATTGGGGACTTTCCCGGATTTAGTTTATACTTATACATGTTATCTATGAGCAAAGATGAGTAAGTTACAGATATGACAAGAAGACGGCCAGTGCCGGCGTTGTAGTATTGTAATACTACATATACAATTATCAATCAATACATAGTATTAATCAGACTTGCAGAATGTATGTTCGCCTAAAACTTTACAACTGCTGGACCGATTTTAATGCGGTTTGCACTATTAGATAGAGCGTAATTTCCAGATTGCATACATTCAAATTCGTTGTGTTTCATGAATATCAGTCTACCCGGACGAATTTGGGACGGGCCGCTAGTTTATCTATAATTTTCAAAACAACGTCTAGTTTTTAAGTTTTCAGTTGCATAAATAGGTAGTAGTTAAACTTAAAAGATACTTTATTACTAGTATCAAATCGTCTAATACGGTTCAAGTGAAATGATTGTCTCTTCTGCATTCGACTTAATCTTTGAGGACTTTCTTTCGATAATTCGGAAATTTCCCCAAAATAGGTGATGTTTTTGTCATCATATAAATAGAACGCGATTATTGTTGTTTTTATTTACTTAGTTGCATAATGCATTCATCCGGACAGCATGTCTAGTTTTCAGCAAAGTTATTTAGCTAAGTGGGAACAAATTCCGGAATTTTCTTCGTGGCTTTCACGTTATAAAGATGACGAATTCACCGCATTTCGCAAAGCATGCAATGCGAAACTGCAAAGTAGATTAGCGTCTATAAAACAGCATGCACATACTGAAAAGCATAAATCGAACTTGATAAAATATAAAGGACAGTCAAAGGTAAGCATAACTCGCTTTACTTACCTAGTTCAAGGAGTTTGGATATATTTTAATTTAAAGTTAATCATCCTAGTTTTGTTTCTCAAAATCAGTTAGGTAACAGCTATAAAATGCGGCGCTGTTATAAAAAAAACTAAGCAACCAAGTATTTTTTAAATTTTCAGGTTGACACATTTTTCAAAAAGGCCCCACTGAAAGACGAAGTCAAGAAAGCTGAGCTGCGTTTATGCAGTTTTCTGTCGGAACACAAATTCTCATTTAGAGCTATGGACCACCTTAGTGATGTTCTAGTGAAGTGTTTTACCGATTCCGATATTGCGAAAGAATTTTCCTGCAAGAGAACCAAAGCAGCCGCTATAACTTATAATGTTTTAGGACCCAATTTCGAAAAAGATATGATTGAAGACATACTTGGTACTGCATCTCCTTCAGGTAAACCAGTATATTCAATTATAATCGATGAGAGTACAGATGTTGCAACAGTCAAAGTATTGGCAATAGTAGTTAAATACTTTTCTGAAACTAAATGTACTGTACAAACCAAATTCCTTGATTTAGTTGATTTAAGTGGTGAAACGGCAGGTCATTTATTTAATTCGTTGTCATCAAAATTATCCGAATTAGGTTTAGAAATAAAAGACGTAATAGGATTCGCTGCTGATACTACGAATGTGATGTTTGGTCAACATTCTGGCATTGTTGCAAAAATTAAAGAAGTAAACCCAAAGTGCTTTTTCATAAAATGTGTTTGTCACTCTGCAGCATTAAGTGTTAGCCACGCCTGTAAATACTGCCTAGAAATTTAGAACAAATAGTAAAAGAAGTATATGGATATTTTTCTCAAAGCAGCAAGCGTCAAAGAGAATTTGCCGAGTTCCAAAATTTCACAGACACTGAAAATCACAGAATTTTGCGTCATTACGACATAAGGTGGCTTTCACTTCATGCCTGTATTAGTAGAATAATTGAGCAGTGGAGGGCATTGCAATTGTTCTTTCAAGACCAATACTTGAGTGATCGCAATATGTCATCAGAATTTTTATTTAATTCTTTTACCACTGATATAAACAAATTGTACTTTTACTTTTTGGACTACATTTTGCCGATTGTAAACAAATTTAACATAATTTTTCAAGGCGATTATCCGTGCTTTGATAGACTGTATGATGATGCATCTAGTATGTACTTGTCGATTTTGGGTTGCTTCATGAAAGCTAATTACATCAAACGTGCGGACAATGTATTTACGTTAGACCCAAAGTCTAATGTAAATTATTTGCCATTGAAAGATATGTACTTAGGTATTCAAGTAGGCCAAGAATTATCAAACACAGGGACAATGTAAACATGAAAGAACAGATTGCTGAGTTTTTCAGAAGGTGCCAATCATTTTGTTGTGTTCAATTGAGTTGAGCACGTAATTGAAATCACGTTTGCCTTTTGAAAATCCAGTTTTTCGAGAACTGAAATTTCTTGACCCACACACTGCCGTGCTTATAGAATTTCGCAGTTTACGAAATGTGATAGAAACTTTCCCATGCGAAGTACAGCCAGAACAAATGCAGTTAATTGACGAAGAATATAGAACCCTAAAGTTTGATCGCGAAGTAAGTGATTTGTTACAATCTTCCAGCACTGGCTCACCCATCTCGTGTGAACAATTTTGAGTGGAAGTTGGGAAAATTTCTAACAGTGATGGCATGTTAAAATACAAAAATATAACTAGTTTTAGTAAATCTCTTCTATGTATACCGGTGTCGAATGCTGCATGCAAGCGCATATTTTCACAGATAAATTTAATAAAAACGGACCAAAGAAACAGGTTTATAAACAAATATGTGTCAGCTATTTTAAAAACAAAGCAAGGTGTTAAGGATGAAGGAGGTTGTATAAATTTTAATCCTTCGAAAAGGATGTTAAAATATAACTCTAACATTTATTGTGAGTATGAATAGATAAAATGTGTTAAGAAAATCAGTATTTTTATTGGTATATCTGTCCTATGTAAGTCGGTATATTTCAGTATTTTTTTGAGGTGCCTCGCACCTTCATGGTGCCTCGGTATTTTCGTAAAATTTAATCTGGTCACACTGCATAAAACATAACCTATAAAATTAAAAATAAAATATGTTTTAGTATGGATTTAACAGAAATTGTAATAATTCATTTAAATAATGGAGCAGTTATCAATGTGTAGAATTTGTTTAATCAAAGATGTGCGTATGCATTGTCTAGTTAACACTGACTTACAAGAAATATACGAGTTACTGACTGGCAAGTTGGTAAGTGTATGTCGGCGAGAACGCCAAATTAACTTTTCATATTTGATTGTTTAGTAATTTTTATTTAGGATTAGTTTAAGTAGCGTAACACAATAGATTAACACTTATTATTTTAACATTTAAACACTACAATAATTTTTTACAATAAAACATGGTTGCATCTTGCATGCAATTAATTTAAAATTAAACATTAATATAAATATGGCCAATAAATATAGTAGGGCGCCCATAATAATAATAATAAAATCATCCGCGATCATGTTTACAAAGGCTAACATTACCAAGAACAGAAGGTGGGAGAGGACTTCTGGATATCGTAAATTTACACAAATTAGCACACTTCGTAAATATTTCTTTGCAAAATCTGAATCTTCCATCTTACATAAACTAATAGCACGCAATGACTGTAAACTGACTCCCTTAAACCTTCAAAACACTACTGAACAGATTAATGAAAAAGTAACCGATGATGCTAATAAGGTCACTCAATGGGCCCAAAAATCTCTCCATGGAAGACACCGTCAAGATTTGTGTCAACCTAACGTCGACAAAGAAGCGTCGAACGAATGGCTCAAACGAGGTGAACTTTTCCCGGAGACTGAAGGTTTCATGATCGCAATTCAAGACCAGGTGATTGAGACTAAAAATTATCGAAAGTACATAATCAAGAACTTACCAACAGACAGTTGTAGAAAATGTAATAGTTGCCCTGAAATGATACAACACATCACCGGTGCATGTAAATCAATAGCCCAAACCGATTATAAATATAGACATGATCAAGTAGCACATAATAATAATAATAAGTACAAGTAACAATAAGTAGCACATATCATACACCAAAAACTTGCACACAAATATAATTTAGTTGACTCCGTAGTACCATATTATAAATATAAACCCGAATCTGTTTTAGAAAACGCTAACACTAAACTTTACTTTGACCGAGCTATACTTACCGACCGTACAATTCACTATAACCAACCCGATATTACACTTATTAATAAAATTACTAAAATAGGTTACTTAATAGATGTAGCTATTCCAAACAGCCACAACCTACAAGCAACAATAGCTGAGAAGTTAACGAAATATGTTGAACTGAAAGATGAAATTACTCGTTTATGGCATCTACAAAACGTTATAATTGTTCCATTGGTCTTGTCAACTACTGGAGTAATTCCGAAACAACTACATCAATCTTTAGTCTACCTCTAGTTTAACTACACTAAACCTACCATCAGATACCTACCACATCATGCAAAAAGCCGCGATATTAAACACTTGTAGATTAGTGAGAAAATTCCTTCAGGGGGATTCCAACAACCCACCATCACACAATCACATTTCTTTAACGCGACACACATCTATTACAAACCAAATTACAAATTCCACTGACAATTACTTGGCTTAGGCCCGTATTGTCGGTGTTTTCACCGGTTAGCCGAGAAAATTAAATTTTAAAAACAAATAATAATAATATAGCTTTTTATTCCCATACCTTTTGATACATTTCAAATGGTGTTAATAATGTTAATAGTTATGACCCTGAATTTAGCAGACAGCAGACAAAATTATTATTTTTATTTATTTTAGGTTATCCAACAATTGTTTACACAAATACGATTACATTATGTCCTATGTACCTATGAGCTTTAAAAAATTACATCGATCAGTGTAACAATTATTTACAGGACAACACAACATGCACACATCAAATTTATTGGAACAAATGCAAATGTGAATATAATTTAAAGTTATAATTAAAATTACAATTATGATGTTAAAATTTAAGTAATAATTCCTTTAAAATAACAACAATTACATACTTTTTAAAATCGAAAATAAAAATATCAAAAATAAGAATAATATTATTATAGATAAATAAAATATAATTAATAACTATATAACTTCAAATAATTATTTTTTATTTTTACAAATTTAAATCATTATAATCATAGGTGCTACCAAAAAGCCAGTATCTTGGCATCAATTAAGGCCTGTAAAGGTGTTAACAATTCCTCTTGCAATTTTACCTACATTGTCAGTATGTATGTCAATTAAGTGACTGCAGCCATTCAAAACTTTACTCATTCTCAAGAGGGGTGAATTTGTTCCGAGAACCGTCCGTCGCAGTGGAGGGCATAACGGTGTTAAGCTATTTCTAGGATACCTGGCAGGTGCCCGAATTCTAAACAATCTTAGTAATTCCGGACAGTCAATTTTCAAAATGAAATTTCAGATAGGGATATCTATAGCAAAATAAGGTTTTCCAAGTTTACGAAATTGGAAAATTGTTTGTCGTTGACATACCTACAGGTGATAAAAATACAATTTTTTTTTTTGAGTTATTAAACATTTTTTACAAAAAAAATTAAATTTTGGGAAGCTCTCACCGTGGCGCCAATTGTTTTAAAATTCTGAAACTTTGAAATTTAGTTTATTTTTGGATTTAGAAAAGGTGATTTTAGTTAGTTTTTTTAATTTTGGCTTAGAGCATTCTGAAACATATATCAGCGAAAAAAAGAAATAAAAATTAAAAAAATATGGTTGTGCACGCCGGCACATAAAAAATGCACAAGAAGTTGTAATAAATTGTACATTTATTGAAAATTGTGTTACATATACTTTAAAAGATAATTGTGACTGCTCTCTACGGTGTGTCTTTCGTAACTGTTCGTGCGTGAGTCGTGTCGTATTCGCGTTGCAGTGCAACCGGCAGTGACGTCACCGCGTAGTCAATTGCGTGAACATCCTGGGCTCCCTGGAAGGCTGTCGGCTTCCAGTTTATCATCCAGCAGGAGTACTAGTTTGCTGGCAGCACGTCGAAAAGTTCCTCTTTGGGTTGTCACATCAACGACTCGTGCTGTATTGTCAGGGCCTGGGTAGAGTTTGGCGATTCTTCCTAGTGGCCATTTTAGTGGTGAAGTATGGTCATCCTTCAGTAGAACCATCTGGCCTACTTTGATTTGCAGATTTTCTGTACGCCATTTTGTCCGCGTCTGGAGTTCTGCAAGATACTCTTTCTTCCATCGCTCCCAAAATTGATGCCGTAGTTTTTCTATCAGCTGGTATCGGTATGTCTAGCGACTTCTACGACTTCTGACGGCACTGACATGAGAGGCCGCCCGATAAGAAATGACCGGGAGTAATTGGAGTAAGATCATTTGGATCTGAAGAGAGGGGATATAGGGGGCGTGAGTTTAAAATTGCTTCTATTTGTGCAAAGAGTGTGGTAAGTTCCTCAAAAGTTTTTTTTTTTCTACATTTGCATGAGGTTTGTTCGCACAGCGAACATGTCACCCCGTTACGATCATGTTACATAGTCTTAGAACTAAAACAACTATGATTGTATGCCCTCTAAAATAAATTTATACAACACTGGCTAAGTCACCCATTGGATAGGCAAGTGCTCTCTGCTCTCCTCTTGTGTTACGTTTCCCGTATCCATATTTTCCCATTATCATGTTCTCTTGGGGTTTTGGATAAGGGTATCCAAAACCCCATGAGAACATGATATGATATAAGAACCTCATTGTCATGGGTGATTTTAACTCACAAATAGGGATTTGTGAGTTAAAATCACCCATGACAATGAGGTTCTTATCAGCAAGTTCGTGAGCTTTCATCAAGTCGTCATAGAATTTAGTTAGTTCCTCTTGTGTTGAGCTTTCAGTGGGAGCGTATACTTGGATTAGTGTTAGGTATGTTTCTTTAAATTTTAATCGTAATAGGGCTACTCTCTCTGATATCCCAGTAAATACTACAATGTTTTCTTTTAAGGTGTTTTTGTATAAGGAAGCCTACTCCATGTAAACCTGCAGTTTCTCCTACGTAACAGAAGATTATAGTTCTGGTGTTCTTCAATGTTACTTCCTATTTTTTTAACCTCTGCTAATCCTATGACATCCCAATTAAATTGTTCTATAGCGTTATTTAGTTCTATTAATCTCGTTGGCTTTGACAGCGATCTTACATTGTATGTGCATATTTTCAAACTTTTGCTTTTTTTTTGTTTTTATGTTACTTTCCGAATCTTCTATTGTTTTTCTTTTTATTTTTCCTTGTTTGACTATTTTGTCTATTTTGTTTTTCTCTGAGTGGAGGGTATTGGTCTCGTTCTCCACGGTGACCAGCCGGGTTGGGGAGTTTAGTTTGGGCGCCCATATGTACTTGTAACAAGTTTGTTATATTTTACGGTTCTCCCATACCAGCAGTGGTATTCAGTAAGAAAAAGTGAAGGGAGTTTTCGGTGAATCTTGATCACGTGACAGCGCTCCTCTATTTTTATTGGAGGAGCGCTGTCAAGACTGTCTATCAAGATTCACCGAAAATTCACTTCACTTTTTCCTACTGAATACCACTGCAGATATATTTATTACTATTGTCAGTTGGAAACAAGAGACAGAAGACATGTAGATGCGTGCTACGTGTGCTGCGCGAGACTTCGCAACTGTCTCCAGCTGAGGAGCGCCTGTCTTCACAGTGAGGAGCTGTTCACTCACTTGTTGGACAATGATGATGTAAGATCTGACTGTTAACTGTGTCTCTCTATACGGATGTATCTGTGATGAATATATACTCGTAAATATAGGAGCAGGTTCATAATACAGGTTTATGTTTCAGTTTGACGTAAAGCCAATACGAGTTTTGAGAAATCTATGTAAAGTGTCATTCACGCCTGTGAGTTTGGGCGCGGTGGTTCACAGGGAACTGCAACCTAATCCTGAACCTTCACCAACCACAGATGACCAACTAGATGAGGAACATGTTGGAGGTATAGTGTAGTGTTTGTTTCATCTTCAAGCTGCTTATGTTTGTACTTCATTTGATTAAACTATCTTACAGATCTGGAAGATAATATTGTAGAACAAGGAATGTGCACTCAATTAATACAACAACAACATATCAAATGTGAAGATGTCACTTTAGAAGATGATGACAGCATTCCAAAAGTTGAAGATGAAGGAATGTGCAATCTGTTAACAAAACAAGAACATATGAAATGTGAACATGTAAGTTCAGAAGATGATGAGTTAGATTACAGCATCCAGACTACAGAAGTACAAACTGATTCAGCTTCAGATATTTCTTGTTTAGAACATGATCCTCTAGAGAGTGATATTTCTAAATCTAATCACAGCATCTCATCAGTAAATCTTCATGATTTATGTACCAGAACTGTTAAGATTGTGTTACACCGATTGGACTTGAACAGTTTACATAAAGGTATGTCTAGATTTAAGCACAATATAAACATACTACACAAGTCTCACTTCAATAATAATTGTTATTCTATAATACACTGTTTTTATAAAAAGAAAGTTCAGTTAACATTGACGTGTTGTTGTGTAGCAAAATATTCGTACATATTTCAAATAATAACTACTGAATAATAAAGATTACTATTCAATTGTTATTATTATACAGAAAGCAGTAATATTGGATACGGCTCGGATTGTGAGGAGGTTCCTCTCCCTGGATCCTCAGCAACCGGTGGCTTGGCCCCTGCATTGTATTGCACCTCCCCATCACTTCCCGTGGATTTTGTAAAAGGCGACTAAGGGATCACCAGGATAACGGGCAGCAACGTTCTCCTGAGTAACACAACATCTACTGCGATCGCCAACCCGCCTGCCAAGCGGGGCGATTATGGCAATAACCCCCCACATGACACAAGGCAAAACCACAATGGCCCCGAGCCACGGCGACCCCGCTATTCCGGCTCACGGTGGCGGGCTTGGTAACGGTGGGGTACGGGGTGCTAAGAATCTCCGGTCGAGATCCGGCCACCAAACAAAAAAGACTCTGGCCCTGGTAACACACAACATCCGCACGCTCAGGACTGACGAGAAGATCGCCGAGCTGGAAGAGGAATTGAGCAAGATTCGGTGGGTCATGTTGGGTTGTCAGAAGTCTCTTCCAATTCAATTGGGGAAAGTAGTAGAGAAGGAATGTTTGGGCGTGGCAGAGAAGTTATATAATCCACCGTCTGGCATTTAGTGACGTTGTCGAGGTTATCTGGAGTGACGAAAAAGTCATTAAGTTCATCTAATGTAACTGTTTGGGGTAGGTGAGTTGGAGTCGATTTACCTATTCCAAGAGTCCCGAGGAATTTCCACACTTGAGAAGGAGAACAAGAAGAAGAGATATTAAGAAGTATATGACGTCGTTTCGCATTGCGTATCATCTGGTTACAACGATTCCTTGCAGCCTTATATTATACGCGACCTAACCCGAATCAAAGCGGCATTTTTTATATTTACGCTTGCTATTTTTATGCGATTGCGATTACGATATTATACTTATTGCGGTCGTGCTTTTCAGTAATCAAATTAGGCCACCACATTAGTCACTCGATTGAATTTATATATTTTTACGTACTAGAGCTACGGAACGGTATTCCGAGGTCGTGGGTTCAAGTCCCGCTTGCGGTAATCACTTTTTTCACCGTAATTCAATTTATTAAGTAATAACATAGCATGTCAATTGCAAAATTAATAAATTACTTTAGTTATGTTATATCCAATTCTGCGGTACTCACTGGAGAACTGCGCATCTCACGCCAAAAGAAAATTTTTTTTTTATTCATTTGCTATCAGTCGAAAGACTATAATCAAATATGTTGCAATTATTGAACTTCTTTTATTGTTTGTGTAACAAATATTTTATTCTTCAGTAGGTAGAAATTATACAGTTGTAGGTACAGTTATTAATTATAGATACAGTTGTTAGGCAGGAGAAATGTTGAAGAAAGAGAGAGAGGGCGCGTCGATCGCGGGCTTATATACTCGACGCTCGCCAGTGTGGTTACTTCTGCGTTAGGGTGACCACGCTCGAACAATTATAGAAGACGTTTGCGTGTAGTAAGTCCACTGCCCTATTTACGGCGATTGGGGGAAAACATGTTTCCTTTTCAATCTCTTAACATTGCTATTCAGCGGCCGTATTATGAGCTCTTATTCCCAGGCCGTTTACGCCGTGAATGGAACGGCCTGGCAAATTCGTATTATGAGTATATTATTGACAGCGAATCAGTGGTCACGTGACTTCAGACTGATATCGGCCCGACTTTTGTTTCTGGTAACGCCAGTATATGCTATAATTGTTAATACATTAATTTACTTTTTAAATTGTGGTCATTTCCTACTACCAACCTAACAACGCATAGCATCACGACATAGAGAGCCAATGAGATTCCGCCGTTTCATACCGACGCCGACGTTTCCAGAAAAGGATCGTTGCAAATTTTAATTAGTACACCTTTGACATCGATCGAGATACTACATATATCGATCGTAACCGCCGCGCTTCCGGACGCATCGGAAGTTCCCGCCAGAAGTCGTACAAACTTCTTGTGAATGTACTCCTAGTTTACCCGCCAGGAAGAAATTTCCTTTTTTGTGACCCGCAATCGCCAAAGAGACTACAATCTCTTATATAAACTACTCGTGAACATTTTTATGAACTCTTTCCTTATATGGTGCACCTGTGTTACGTCACGCGAGTGAGGAAGAAGGCAGTCACCAAGACCCCGGTCGAGATACAAGCAACGAAGACCGAGAAATAAAGGTACCTAGGTGCTGTGCATCCCATCTTTCCATTTTTTTTCTTTAACGACCACGCTTATCACATACAGTCCACTTTTACCGAAGAAGAATAATCAATTATATTTTATACTGGCGTAATCACAAACGGCGTCACCAGTTTCACTGGCTGGCGATAAGCGTATTACGAGCGCAAATTTGACACGTAGTTGATCGTTTTAACTATCTAGAAGTGACAAGTAAATCCATTCAATAGAAGCTGCTACATTGTTACGTATAATAAATTGTTTTGGTTTATTTAGAATTAAAAGTAACTATTATCTACATATTAACGATGGGTGATGAATTGGAGGTGTTTGAATTTTCGGAGAGCGACGATGATGAACAAAACACTAGTCGAATGCGAAATAAGTTAAATATAAAAAATAATATTAATATATTATTAAAATTATTATTCATTACAATAATATCGCCATGTGTATTAAAGTTACTTTCATGCGAATCATCCAACAAAAAAATTTTTTTCAAAAACTTTAATGTCCTTTCTAGGATAATGAATAATTGGTCAAGTGCGAGTCGGACTCGCGCACGAAGGGTTCCGTACCGTTATCTATGCAATATAAGGCAACGTTATTAATATCGAGCAAGAAACGGTAAAAAAATCATGTTTGTTGTATGGGAGCCCCCCTTAAATATTTATTTTATTTTATTTTTAGTATTTGTTGTTATAGCGGCAATAGAAATACATCATCTGTGAAATTTTCAACTATCTAGCTATCACCGTTCTTGAGATACAGCCTGGTGACAGACGGACGGACGGACGGACGGACAGCGAAGTCTCAGTAATAGGGTCCCGTTTTTACCCTTTGGGTACGGAACCCTAAAAACTAAGCCTATGTTCCCGCTATCAGCTGACAGTTCAAGTGACGGGTGTCGTTCCAAAACTAAATCCCAAAACATAGATGAATTATATAAAATAATTAAATCTAAATATAAAAATAGATAATAGTATTACCGTTCTTTTCTTTTATATAATGGTCTGAGTAACTTGTGTTTAGCAAATATATTTTGTATTATATTGAATACAAAAAAAATTGTTAAATATAACCGTAACTAGCCGATAAACATAATAATTAAGTTTCCGAACGACTCTATCAAAAAGCTTTACTCGGCCTTATACACTTAATCCATTCAAAAGTCGGCTAGTTTTATGTTTGTCATAATACGAAATAAAAGTCAGGCCGTTTGCCGCCGTCAACAGAATCGCCTGGAACTTGCATGATATTTTGAAAGCTCATAATACGCCTGCTGTAGTAGCGACTGGGCCAGAGGATTAGCATGCACAGAGAGTCTATTCCTGTACTTGATTTTGTTGCGATCAATTTCTTCAAAAACAGTTGGCATATTTAGATAATCGTGGATTTCGCTATTCCTGGTACACCACAGTGCTCCAAATATTATCCTTAAGATGGCATTTTGCGCTCTCTGAAGACGCTGAATGTTAGATTTACTGGCAGTTGACCACATCTGTATTCCGTAAATCCAGATTGGCTTTATTAAGGCACTGTAAACCAACAGCTTATTGTTTAAGGACAACGCGGACTGTTTGCCCAACAGCCAAAGCAGGTTCTTGAATCGGTAGTTAATATCGTCTCTTTTTTTGCAATATGACACTGCCATGTGAGACGCTGGTCCAGAATCCAGATGAAAGCCCAAATACTTAATACAGTTGGTTTGTGGTAGAGGATCATTCCCTAGGTGGACAGGTGGACATATTCCCTTTCTGAGGGTAAATGTTATGTGATTTGATTTAGTGGCGCTAGCTTTCATTTGCCATTTTCTTAGCCACAAATAAGTCTTATCAAGCTGTTGCTGTAGTTGATGGCTAGCTGTGTGGGGATCTCTTTTTTCTCCAGACAGAGACGGATAGTGTGTTCAGTGGTGATGCAGGTTCAAGGGCGAGTGATTTTATTGAAATGAAACCACAATGAGACGTGTTACTAACATTTGTATTCTGTATTATCTAATTGACTTTGACTTTGAATAATATTATTTTTGCGTGGCGTGTTGTCGCCGCCGCGGTCCGCCGATGACAGGGGGCGAGAGTCGGTCTCGCAGCCGTACGCGCACTAGTGCTGCGCGCCATTCGTAGTGATGTGCGTAGTCTTGAACAAGTGTTGTAGACCCTATGCATCTGCTCTGTTGTGGAGTGACTCTTGCGGAAGCCAAACTGATGGTATAATATTCTTTTCTTCGACAAGGCTATTCAGTCTTGAGAGAAATATTCGCTCCCAGAGCTTGGAAAGGACTGGTGTGAGGCTGATAGGCCTATATGACGATGGTTCATTAGGTGGCTTCCCAAGTTTGTGAATCATAATAATCTCGGAAAATTTCCAGGTAGTCGGAAAGTGGTGGATTCTCATGACGGCATTGATTAGGGTTGTCAGGAATACTAAACATTTTTTTGGAAGCTCCTTTAGAATACGTGGGGTTATAAGGTCGTATCCGGCAGCCTTTTTTTGGGTCCATTGTCTTTATTTCATTAGCCAGTTCACCAGGGGACGTCATTGACAGTGGCAGGCACAGTTGAAAGCTAGTAGTAGCTGATTGCAAATGACAAAAAAAAATGTTAATATTGATTGTACTATCGGTTGATTAGTCGTATGTTTATTCCAATTTGAAAAATTCTTCATGTGTTGGATAAACACATACGGAATTTTTCAAATCGGACCAGTAGTTCCTGAGATTCGCGTGTTCAAACAAACAAACTTTATAATATTAGTTTTGATTGAACTTAGTTTTTGTTTTGCTTTGTCTTTTCATATCAACATGTATATTATATAATATTTATGTCTAAGTTCATCATCATCATCATCATAACATCACGCCTTTTTCCCATGGGGGTAGGCAGAGACTATAGGGCGCCATCTGCCACGATCGAAGCACACTTCCTTGGCTTCATCCACACTCATACATCTGGTCATACATGCCCGACGGTTGTAAGTGCTACGCACTTGCCCCTTTTGGAGTATCCCGGCGATGACATCAGAGTATATTTTTCTCGGGCGTCCTCTCCCAGCATTTCCACTTACTTTCGCCGTGTATATGCCTTTCGTTAAGCGTCTCTCATCCATCCTCTCCACATGACCAAACCACCTAAGCATACTTTTCTCCACCTTAGTCACTACATCCTCTTTCAGACCGCAACGTTCTCTTATAACTTCATTTCTTAATTTCTCTTTCAAAGTCACACCACACATACTTCTCAAAGAGCGCATCTCTACAGCATTTATTCTACTTTTGTGCTTCTCCTGCCACACCCAACATTCGCTTCCATACATAAGCGTAGGTAACAACACGCCATTGTGGATTGCCATTCGAGCCTTTTCAGTAATCGCTTGGTTAGCCACAATAGCATGCAAGGCACCATTCAGCTTATTTCCCGCTAACACCCTTCTTTCCACATCAGCATCAACCTTACCATCTCTTGTAAAAACACTTCCCAAATAAACAAATTCTTGTACCTGTTCCACACTTTCATCATCTATTTTAATATTACACGCAGACATACACTCCTCTTTTTCAAACACCATAACTTTCGTCTTGTTTACGTTTACTTTCATTCCTTTTAGTCTAAATGCTTCATTCGTTCTAGTTACCATATCTTGCAATTCTCCCGCAGATGGTGCAAGTAGAACTTGATCATCCGCGTAAAGAAGACACTTGATAGGCAGCTCACCCATAACCAATCCATCATCACTCTCTCTCAAATCTACCAGACAACTATCCACGTATAGATTAAACAGCCATGGTGACGCTACACATCCCTGTTTCACACCCCTAGAGATACTAAACCAGTCAGTATATGCCCCATTTATCCTGACACAGGCTCTAGAATCCCTATAAAGAGATTTCAGTGCCTGCACCAAGCGCCCGTCAACTCCATACATAGATAGTGTCGACCACAATTCGTCGCTCCACACGCTATCATATGCCTTCTCCAAGTCTATGAAAGCGCAGTAGACTTTCTTGTGTTTAGCCAGGTGTTTTTCGGCTATACACCTTAGGGAGAAGACCTGATCCACACATCCCATTCCCTTCCTGAATCCTGCTTGTATATCCCATAATTTTTGATCTGTCATACTCATCACTCTATTAATTAAGACCTTAGCGTACAATTTGCCTACAACACTTAAAAGGCTAATGCCGCGGTAGTTTTTGCATTCCTGCTGTGAGCCTTTTCCCTTATACAGTGGAACTATAACAGCCTTGCACAAGTCGTCTGGTACACGGCCGTGTCTCCAACACATATTAAAGATCCGGCACAACAGACTTGCTACCACCCCGTCACCGCCTTTCAGCATCTCTGTGGACACTCTATCATATCCAGCTGCCTTTCCAAGTTTCATTCCTTTCAATGCTTTCAGAACCTCATCCAGTTCAATCTGATTTTCGTCGCCCTCACCTATACTCTCACTATATGATCAAAATAACCTTTCCAACGTTCCAAAACCTTACATTCTTTACTTTCTAAGCATCCATCGTCTCCTCTTGTGGCATTCATCTTTAACGTTCCTGTCGATGCACGGGCTTCTTTTACCTTCTTCCAAAATAGTTTGATATTTTCACGAAAATTATCACACAACTTTATGTTTTCTTTCTCTTCCCATGCATTCTTCTTCAATTTTACAAGCTCTTTTACTTTGATTTTTAGCTCTTTATACTTCTCTTTCATGATATCTAGTGCGTTATTTCCATTCCTCATCATTCTTACTTGCGCTTTACAACTTAATAGATCCAGCCATGCTTGCTTTTTCCTTCCTACCAAACCCTTTACTTCATCATCTACCCAAACTCTGCTCATTCTATTCCCACATTTCCTTTTCCTAACACCACATACTTTTGTACTTACTTGTATCATACTATCTCTAACCAGCTCCCAAGTTTCTTCTAAACTAAAGTCTTTCACCCCATCCCATACTTTATCAGTCATCTCTTTCACTTCTTTCTTATACATCTTTTTGATATCCTGTTCCTCTAATTTTTCTACTCTAATTCTTTCTAGCGGGGTTACGGACGCTCGAGCTCGATGGCGCCAAGTCTTGAATATATCGTTTACTCTGCACATGACGAGATGATGATCTGTCCCCACATTGACACCCCGATATACTCTTGCGTCCGTAACCTCTCATCCAAGATCACAAAATCAATCACACTTCGACTGTCTTGCCTTTCCCAAGTGTACCTGTGAATCTTTCTGTGATCAAACATGGTATTCATCACAGAAAGTTTCTTTTCCACACAAATATCCAGAAGGTTCATACCGTTTTCATTCACTCTATCATCTCCAAAAGCACCCAATACTCCCTCATATCCTTGTCTTTTTACTCCAACCCAACTGTTAAAATCTCCAAGCATAACTATTTTTTCATTCATCCTACATTCATTCACAACATCCCATAACTGACCCCAGAATTCCTCTCTCTCTGGCAGCGAGCTTCCCATATCAGGGGCATATACCCCTACAATAAAGAGGGAGTTAAGCCCCACCTTAGCCCTCACCCATACTATTCTACCACTAATACATCTATAGTCTTTCATACAGTTTCTCATTCTTTCTGATAGGACAATCCCCACGCCCTGACTAGCTCTTTGTGTCTCTGAGACACCAGACCAGATAGCAGTCAGACCTCCGTGCTGCGTCACGTCTACACCCTTTCGCTTGGTTTCGTTCACACACAATACATCTATTCTCTTGTCTATCACCAAATCACACACTTCATCCATCTTATCTTTTAATCCTCCCTGAACATTCAGCGTAGCTAGGCGGCACTCCATAGCCCGCTTTTCGCCCCGCGGGAACTTACGACGTGATCTGTGGCGAACAACGTCGCCATCTCCGAGTAGGTTTTTATTATGACTCATTTTTTGTTCCCGCGTATATCTAGGAAGACCACTTCACATTGTAACTCTACAGAGCTCCGCATATTGATGAGCATTTGTTTTGTTTACACACAACATCATCTAATACATCTATTTTAAACAATAAAAGGACTAATTAAAATTACTACTAACAATACAAATGATCTATACAGCCAAAAATAAAGTATCTAGGCCCCCATTTTTATACACTTAAAATACTTATTCTAATTATTCTACTATTAATACTTATTATTTTAGGTTACACTCTCTGTACTAATTAAATACTGGTAGCGTCCTCTATTAACACATAAAATAGTAATCCAATAATCCAAGTTCGTAGATGGTTAAGTAACAGTTTATTTCAGCAGGTTGACAGAATAGATGATTGATTTGATGATTCCTTCTCTTCGAGCTTTATAACAGATTTTAAGTCAGGTTTTGTACTCTAAATGTTTGTGTAGTTACAGTAGTCGGGACACAGCACAGGTACTCATAAAGTGGACACTTATCTTGCAACAAAAAAGTAAACTTCCTCCTCAGCAAATAGTATTACGTACTGCATGCAATAAATCAGCTATTTTTCCACATCTCATAACAATTGTGTTAATTGTGGTATTAATATAATTGCGTGTTGTAAACATTCCCAAAGCACTTAGCCAAAATTCAAAAAGGCACAAATAAGCAACTTATCTGTTGAGGTTTGAACTGATCGCATTAAGCTAGAGCGGCATAGCTAGCCCACTGGACCACCGAGCCCTCTGGAAAGTTTTGTTAAATAGCTCTTTATGTTTTGCAATAAGCCAAATTTATAATATTGTATTTATTTTAATCAGTTAGGAACTCATGACTGCTTAGCCCTCCACCATATAATGATGTCTATGTTAAGGTTGGTTAAATGACGCCAGTGGAATTGGTACCACTGTCAGCTAATAGTTGTATTGTTTCAGATGCTGCTGTCACTGAGAAACTGACATCAGATGATCTGGAAGATACTTCTACAAGTACTAGTTTAAACAATCAACCACAACAACTAATAGTTAAAGCAAATACTTTACAGGAATTTAAGAAAACAGAACAAATGTCAAGTGAGGCACACTGTAGCCGCGACAGCGATGCGTTTAATATAATACACACACGCACTGGTGAAAAACCATTCAAGTGTGACATATGTGGAAAAGGGTTTGCACAAAGTGGTCATTTAATAACTCATATTCGCACACATACTGGAGAAAAACCATACGAGTGTGACATTTGTGGTAAAGGGTTTGGACATAAAGGTCATTTATTAACTCATTTTCGCACACATACTGGAGAAAAACCATACGAGTGTGACATTTGTGGAAAAAGGTTTGCACGAAGTGGTACTTTATTAACTCATAATCGTACACATACTGGAGAAAAACCATTCAAGTGTGACATTTGTGGAAAAGGGTTTGGACATAAAGGTCATTTATTAACTCATTTTCGCACACATACTGGAGAAAAACCATACGAGTGTGACATTTGTGGTAAAGGGTTTGGACATAAAGGTCATTTATTAACTCATTTTCGCACACATACTGGAGAAAAACCATTCAAGTGTGACATTTGTGGAAAAAAGTTTGTTCGTAAAAGTGATTTACTAAATCATTTTCGCACACATACTGGAGAAAAACCATACGAGTGTGACATTTGTGGAAAAAGGTTTGCACGAAGTGGTACTTTATTAACTCATAATCGTAGACACACTGGAGAAATACCATACGAGTGTGACATTTGTGGTAAAGGGGTTGGACAAAAAAGTGATTTAATAACTCATATTCGCACACACACTGGAGAAAAACCATTCAAGTGTGACATTTGTGGAAAAGGGTTTGGACAAAAACGACATTTATTACATCATATTCGCACACATACTGGAGAAAAACCATACGAGTGTGACATTTGTGGAAAAAGGTTTGCACGAAGTGGTACTTTATTAACTCATAATCGTACACATACTGGAGAAAAACCATTCAAGTGTGACATTTGTGGTAAAGGGGTTGGACAAAAAAGTGATTTAATAACTCATATTCGCACACACACTGGAGAAAAACCATTCAAGTGTGACATTTGTGGTAAAGGGTTTGGACAAAAACGACATTTATTACATCATATTCGCACACATACTGGAGAAAAACCATACGAGTGTGACATTTGTGGAAAAGGGGTTGGACAAAAAAGTGATTTAATAACTCATTTTCGCACACATACTGGAGAAAAACCATACGAGTGTGACATTTGTGGAAAAGGGTTTGCAAGAAAAAGTAATTTAATAACTCATAATCGTACACATACTGGAGAAAAACCATTCAAGTGTGACATTTGTGGAAAAGGGTTTGCACGAAGTGGTACTTTATTAACTCATAATCGTAGACACACTGGAGAAAAACCATTCAAGTGTGACATTTGTGGAAAAGGGGTTGGACAAAAAAGTGATTTAATAACTCATATTCGCACACACACTGGAGAAAAACCATTCAAGTGTGACATTTGTGGAAAAGGGTTTGGACAAAAACGACATTTATTACATCATATTCGCACACATACTGGAGAAAAACCATACGAGTGTGACATTTGTGGAAAAGGGGTTGGACAAAAAAGTGATTTAATAACTCATTTTCGCACACATACTGGAGAAAAACCATACGAGTGTGACATTTGTGGAAAAGGGTTTGCAAGAAAAAGTAATTTAATAACTCATAATCGTACACATACTGGAGAAAAACCATTCAAGTGTGACATTTGTGGAAAAGGGTTTGGACATAAACATAGTTTAATACCTCATATCCGCACACATACTGGAGAAAAACGATTCTAGTGTGACATATGTGGAAAAGGGGTTGGACAAAAAAGTGATTTAATAACTCATATTCGCACACACACACTGGAGAAAAACCATTCAAGTGTGACATTTGTGGAAAAGGGTTTAGACAAAAACGACATTTATTACATCATATTTGCACACATACTGGAGAAAAACCATACGAGTGTGACATTTGTGGAAAAAGGTTTGGACGTAAAGGTCATTTATTAACTCATTTTCGCACACATACTGGAGAAAAACCATACGAGTGTGACATTTGTGGTAAAGGGTTTGGACGTAAAGTTTATTTAATAACTCATTTTCGCACACATACTATGAATAGGTAATATTCGTTTAATGGTCCTGCGAAATCGATATGTATACGTTGCCAAGGTTCTTTAGGTACTTCCCAATGGTGTAAAGGACCCTTGGTCGGTTCATTTTGCTTTAGACGACATTCTCGACATTTAGTAACCAGGTCTTCGATATCCTTGTCAATGTTTTTCCAGTATACATAACTTCGTGCCAGTATTTTCATTTTTAGTATTCCTAAATGACCCAGATGTAACTCTTCCTAAATTTGTAATCTTAAACTGTTAGAAATCATAAACTCTTGTTCCTTTAATAAGGCAGTTATCTTCTATTGTTATTTCACTGTCGTTATAACCGAGGATCTTTAATGATTGTCCCTTTTGTAAAACAAGCATTATCTTTTTGTATTCAGAGTTTCTTCGACTATTTTGTGGCGATTAATCGTTAATGTGTTTAGTTGATGTTGTTGAAATGAACTGTGTTGGTCAATTTTATTATCAGAAACTTTTTCTAGAGGAAATCTTGAAAGAAAATCGGCGTTGCTGTTTTTGGCTGAATTTCTGTATTCAATATTGTAATCGAATCCAGATAAAAAATGTGCATAGTGAAAAAGGCGCATAGTGCTCATTGCAGGTAACGTTTTATGTGGGTGAAAAATTGTAGTTAAGGGTTTATGATCTGTGATGAGTGTGAATTTCCTTCCATAGACGTAATGGAAAACTTTTTAACTCCCCAGTATATCGCTGTTGCTTCCTTATCAATTTGACTGTATCGTTTCTCACAAGCTGTCAGTGAACGAGACGCAAAGGCGATAGGTCTATCCGTTCCGTCCGGAAGTCGATGAGATAAAACTGCCCCAAGACCACACGGTGAAGCATCAGTCGCTAGAACCAGTGGTTTATTTTGATCGAAATGTATTAATATTCTGTTACTAACGATTTCTTCTTTTATTTTATTAAAGCTATGTTCGCACGAGTCTGACCAAGTAAATTTTTTATTCTTCTTCAGTAATTCATTAAGTGGATAAGAAATTGAAGCCAGATTTGGAATAAATTTATTGTAGTAGTTGCTCATACCCAAGAATGTACGTAATTCACTGACGTTCTTTGGCTTCTCTGTATCCAAAATTGCTTTAACTTTTTCATTATTTTTATATAAGCCTTGACTGTCAATAATATGGCCTAGGTAATTAATACTTGTTTTGAAAAATGAACACTTATCTTTATTAAGTTTTAAGTTATTTTCTTGTAACTTTTCTAATACATTTTCAAGACGTGTCTGTAATTGTTTTTCCGTGGCTCCCTGAATTATAATATCGTCAAAGAAACATTTCACTCCTTGTATATCTTGTAGTATTCTATCCATAAATTTTTGCCACACATTTGGAGCAACTTTTACTCCAAACATTAAACGGTTGACCTTAAAGGTACCTTTGTGTGTACTGAGTGCTTGTAACATTGCACTTTCCTCGCCCATTTCCAAATTTAAATATGCTTGGCAAATATCTAATGTACAGAAGAATTTACCACCACTCATTTCAGCCAAAATGTCTTCAATTATTGGTATAGGGTATTGTTCGTCTTTTATCATTTTGTTCAGGGTTACTTTGTAGTCTGCACATAAACGAATACTACCATTCGTTTTTACTATAGGTACAACTGGCGTGCCCCACTCGGAATTATCAATTTTTGTAATAACACCTTCTTGACATAAGCGGTCGATTTCCTTATCGACCTTGTCTTTTAGCGCGTATGGAATACGTCTCGGTTTAATGTAGATGGGTGTTGCGTCTTCACGTAAAGTTAAGTGAGCTTTATAATTTCGTACTTCTGTTTTAAAAATTCGATTACTAATTTGTAAATTCTTGTATTCTTTAAGTGACATAGATGATAACGCCGCACCGGTATCTAGTTCCATTTGTACATGTTTATTCTCTATTGTAACATTGATCATAAATTTATCTTTGCCGCGCTAACGAGCTAGATGACCTTTCTTGCTGCATTTGGAACAGTTGGCATTCATGTGCCTGCAGGTATTTGCTTTGTGAGTACCTTCTCCGCAACGGAAACATTTGTCTTGTAAGTCTTTAATTGATGTAATTCGTAATGGTTGTGATATTGTTTTGGTTAAACGATTTTCTTTCTTCTTTAATGAATGTATGACAGCTTCATTTCGTGATATTGATTTTCCTGCGATTAATGTATTATCTGCTCTAGCTATTTCCGAAGACGTGGCCAATTGTACGAGTTCCTTGAAATTGGTAACTCGGTTGTCCTGTAAGATTTTCGTATGGACTTCACCGTCTCGTATTCGTCTGATACATTGTAGTGCTAAGAAATTTTCAGCAATGGATTTTTTGCAGTTATCACAAGAAAATTCACACTCCTGTACTAGACGTTTGAGTTCTGTACTAAAGTTCGTCACGGTTTCGTTCTCATCTTGAATACGGGTTATAAATTTGTGCCTGCGTGCCCACACACTAGGTTTAGGATCGATATATTTATTTATTTAACTCTTTAAGTACAATTTGAGTACAAAGGCGGTCTTAATGCCATAGGCATTTTCTACCAGTCAACCTTTGGTTGTATATATATTGTATCATTAAATCTACTAAATCTTGAAAGTCTAACTTTGAAGGGTCTTCAGGTGAACATAAGTTACAAGCATTTTCGTGTAATTCTGGACTTATAGAACTTAATAAAACATAAGTCAGCCGGGGCTCGACCGCGAAATGAACGGACAAACTTGAACTGAGCGAGGTTTTGGAAGCGAGAAATAGTTAAAATGACTAAGGGCCGATTTTTCAATCCCCAGATAAACAGTCAGGTAGTACTTATTAGACAGATAACAAAATATTGCATTTTTCAATCGTCAGATAGGCACGATCTGGTCAATAACAGCCCTAACTGAGGAATGAATCTATCTACCTCTTGGACCGGCAGATAAACGTTTATTCAATAGATACAACTAGATTCCTTTATTGAAAGTATTAATATATTTCATTGTAAATAATAATATTGTATAAATTCTGTATTGTAAATAATAGTTTTTAGTAATATTAGTTTAAACAAAACTACTTTTCATGGATTTAGACGCAAATCTTTATTTGTAAATCCGTGAAAAGTGGTTTTGTTTAAACGGATGAGTCGCGCAAGTGTTAGAAAATATTATAATATTAGTTTATTTTATTTTATTAATTATTTACTGAAACCTCTCCTGAGTTGATCCTATCTTTCCAAATTAAACGTTAAAATTTTATAAAACAATTCTTTTCCTAATTTTAAATATGGTAAAAGTTAATGTCAAAAAGAGAAAAAAAGATTCCAATAATCTAATATATAAAATTCACGTGTCACAGTGTTAGTTACCGTACTCCTCCGAAACGGCTTGACCGATTTTTATGAAATTTTACGTGCGTATTCAGTAGGTCTGAGAATCGGCCAACATCTATTTTTCAAACCTTTTTTTTTAGTATGGCAAAACAACGTTTGCCTACAAATAAACTAACCTACAAAATCACCACACGAGAAAGATAGCAAATTTTATTTATCCATAAACGTCAAATAAACGAGTGTCAATACATTTGCTATCCTCTTTTATCACACAGTACACCATACGCGTGTCTCGCTTCCACAATATTGCAGTGAAGTTGGCAACATAAAAGTATCACAGAAACTATTCGCTTGTTAACTAGCCATTGAAAAATGCAACAATTTTATTTGTCCTTTTATCAATCAGATAAGTTAATTCTCTAGTTAGTTATTCATTCTGTTATTCGATGATTGAAAAATCGGCCCTTCCTCCTCCTTCTTCCTAGTATCGCGATACTCCTTCAATTCCGTAAGGCAGCAGCGTACAGCTTCAATAAACTCTTCCATTGTGCACGGTAAATCAAAACACACTGATCACTACAGTAAGCAAGCGCCCGCGCGTCCCTACAGCCGGGCGAGCGAAGGGCACAGGCGGGGTACGGGAGGGGAGCCGAACACCTCGCTCCGCTCGAAACTCGCAACCAACGTGATGCACAGCGGGACCCCTTTTGCTCATTTTTACTCTCTCAGACCGCTCCGCTAGCCTCTTTGGCGGTCGAGCCTCAACTATGAAAATTATCGTTGCGAGTTAAGCGAGCTCATTAATGACCTCGCTCATTTTGCGGTCGAGCCCGGCCTTTAGTCATGCACATGTATGTTTCAAGACGCTTGATAAAATTCTTGAACGTTTCTTTTTCTTGAAATGGTTGAAAATTTATTTTTGGTACGTGATTGTTTTTATCTGACTGGTTAACTTCTGTACTGTCTCGTTGTAAATGTACGGATGATTGAGATTTATTGAATAACATCAACTTCAAATGTGTTATTTCTTCTTTGAGTTCGAAGTGTAATTCGCTTTCTTCTTGCGCATTTCCACACAGATTTTCTATTCGTTCTTGTATGCTGTCGAACTTCTCTTCATACTTTTGTATTGTCGTAAGTCTTGTTTTATGCTCATAATCGGAGATGCTGACATCATTTTGTAAATGTTTGTAGATTTTTGTAAAATGTCCTTTAATAGCACTTCGTGCTCGTTTTAAATTAAATAATTCTTCTTCCATCGTCGCCAATATTATATATATCGGAGAAAAACATCGTAGACATCACCTGTATTCACAGCCAGAGCAGTCATCTATCTAAAGGCCTTGTAATACTGGTCAAACTAACTACGATAACTACAACATTCTATTAACTACGATGAGATTGATCCGTGAATTTACGACACGTGTAGCTGGTTTGGAAGGATCCTTTTATGAAATTTCAACGGGTCACCATTCAGTCTCACCAACTACAGTAAATAAACGAATTACTCACCATTTACACCATTTAAGGACCCACATCACAATCTTGGAACCTGAGTTAAAACTAAAAATCCTTAAGTAAACTATTTTAATCAAGTCTCTTTTATTTCATATAATAATCTATTTTTTGTAATGACAGATGACAATGTCTTAATTTTAAAATTATTCTAAATAATGCAATAAGTAGGTACATAAGAAAGAAGTATTTATATAAAACTACTTTTCACGGATTTAGACGCGTACATTTGTTTTAGCCCGACATTTCGGAGACTTTGCAGTCACCATGGTCACGATGTGAAAAGTAGTTTTATTTAAACAAATGAGTCACACAAGTGTTAGAAAATATTAAAATATCTTGCTTCCCTTAATCTGACCGAAGTGATTCATCAATAATACAAGAGATTTGTTTGTGTCGAGATCTGTAGCATGCAACATGCAAGCAGGCGTGCAACATGCAAGCAGGCGTGCAACAAGCATTGTTTATTCACCGCTGCTACTTCAGCGGCGAGCCTTTTTACCACCTGATCTTCAGCTCGCGAGCCACTACAGCCCTCCGTGCTTATGCCGGCTTTAATTGCACTCTAGTGTAGGGCAAACAAGTCCGTGACAACCCTACCATGATGTCAGTGCTTGGAATCCAGTACAGACCAGTCCAGGACATCTTTACATTTAATGTCAATTTGGATTCGCATCATACTTGGACGAAACGACTGGTTCTGTCGACTGTCGCGAGAACCTTTGATCCCAATGGCTGGATATGCCCGGTCATATTCTGGGCCAAATGCTTCCTGCAGAGACTTTGGACTGCAGGTCTTGGATGGGACGAGCCACTTCGCGAAGCTGTTTTGAAGGACTGGCTCCTATTTAAATGATCCGTAAAGAACCCCGTTGGTTTGGAGGCATGTGCCTGGCGAGGTCAACCCTGCTGATTGTGCGTCACGGGGATGTATGGCCCCCCTTTTAGTTGAGCACTCTCTGTGGTGGGGACCTGAGTGGTTGACCAGATCAGAATCTAATTGGCCGCGAACTCCGGCCTTAGACATTGTCGCACTGCCTGGGTTGCGAACGCTTGCGCTCGAACGGCAGGACCGTCCGTTCGACCCAGATTTCTTACTTAATCGTTACAGTTCATTGGACAAATTGTCGAGTGTCACCGCTTGGATCAAGCGCTTCATGAGAAATTGTAGACATCCACAGAACAAATGTTTGGAGGCCTTCTTATCGCCACAAGAGCTTCAAGATGCTCTTCTTCACTGGGTTCGTTCTGTGCAAGAGGCACATTTTGAAGACGAGATTGACATCTTGAGGAAAGGCAAATCCAAGCTGTCTGGAGCCATTTGTAAGCTGAACCCTTTTTTGGATGGTGAGGGTCTTTTGCGTGTCGGAGGGCGTCTTAGGAACGCAAACCTCCCTTATGGATCTCGTCACCCCCTCTTATTGCCCAAGAGTGGCCACTTGGTGAACCTGTTGGTGACTGATCGTCACATCAAGAACTCCCACGCCGGCTGAAATGCCTTATTGGCCATTTTGCAACGGGAATTTTGGATTTTATCGGCCCGTCGGACGATCCGTAGTGTGGTCTTTCGTTGTGTGCCTTGCTATAGGCCATGGGCGTGCGCTCTATAAAAGCAGAAAAGCGCTGCTTTACTTGCCATTCACAGATATTTTAATAAAACGTTCGTATGTTTTAGATGACTATTATTTATTTACTATTAATTAAACAAAATATTATAACTTAAAAACGCCTAATAATTCATAAATAGCACCAATATGTGCTTGCAAATTGCTTTTTGCCAGGCGTTTGGCGAAGGAATAATATTAGCGTAGGACAAGCTCGACGCCGCCCGCCTGCCATGAGTTCATATCTGTGTAGAAATTTTGGTGTCCGTGCACAGTTCGCAAACGCACACAGGCTTGCATATTGAAGACGCCTTGAACCGGAACTCCTGCCGTATGCTTTGGCGATCGGAATTTTCCGCGAGTATTCGGCGTTCGTTCGTTACCTATTATAATCCGAATAAATATAATAGTCTGAAGTCTAATAAATCACGTATGCATTTTTGTTTAGTAAGGTTTTATTTATTTAAATAGCAGAAATATTTTGGTTCGACGGAGGCCATTTTATTTTTTCGTGTGATTCATTGAACTGTTTAATATTGAGTTTCTTTAATTTAATAATTGTATGGATTTTCGTTTGTTGATTTTAAAATGTTATTTGATTGTGAAATGTGTGTTGATAGTGTGTTTGTTAAAAATTAAAAATAACAAGTTCAACAACTAAGCCAGCAAAAAGGTAGGTAATGGTGCCTATTCTATGTGCAGAACTAAACTTAACTTAACTAAAAAATGAAAACAGCTATTGCTGTATCTTAAATGTTTCGCTATTTTTTTGCACACATTTATATTAATTAAAATCGTTAGTCTATAATAAACAGTTTTTATATAAAAAAAGTTCTGTTAACATTGCCGAATTGTGTTATTGACGCTATCAATTTTCATTTTTTAGTTAAGTTAAGTTTAGGTCTGCACATAGAATAGGCACCAATGTAACTCGAAAATTTCATGTTAAAAGTTATGAAACGTATGTACATACGTACATGTACGTATGTATGTAAGAAGTGAATTGTGTTCCACTATCCATTCCAATCGATTTTTGACCATGTGTTCTGTGACCTTCGCCAGAGTTGGCGATAGGGCAATCGGTCTGTAGCTGCTTGGTTCGAGAGGATCTTTGCCAGGTTTAAGGATTGGGATTATCACTTGCGATTTCCATTGTTCTGGAATGGTACCAGAGTCAAAGAAGGAGTTAACCATGGATAGGAAAAGGGATTTGGTTTCTTCGGAAGATTTTTTTAGGAAAGAGTAAGGGATACCGTCGATACCTGGTGTTGAGTCTGAAAGTCCGTCAAGAGTAAGTCGAAGTTCGTGAAGTGAGAAGCGATTGTCAAAACAGTTAGAAGTGGGTATAGAAGAAGGAATAGAGGGGAGAGAAAACGCACAGGGGACATAAGGAGGGGCCAGTTTGTCTGAGAATGCCTCAAGCCATGATGAGCTATCATTGGCTGGAATGTTTTGAGGCCTAAGGGAGCCTCTATATCTTCTTATTTGTTTCCAAACAATTGACGACGGGGTTCTGGGCGACAATGATTCGCAAAAGGACGACCATCCTAAGCGTTTTTTTATGGAGACAAGTTTTTTAAATTTAGCCGCGTGGCGTTTATAGGTCAAAAAATTTTCTACAGTCATAGATCGAGCGTATAACCTCTCCGCATCTTTACGTTCCCTTACCGCTGAGGTGCATTCAGAGTCCCACCAAGGAGGAGAAACTCTGTAGTCACCTGTGGGTTTTTTGACGGGAATATGAAGAAGCGCACTAGAAATTATACACTCGATAAATGCTTTGTAGAAATTAAGGGGGGACATTTTAGAGATTGGAGGGAGAGCTCGTAGTTTGAGTTCCAGAGTTTCGGAGTATGAGTCCCAGTCTGCTCTAGAAAGATTAAATTTAAAGGAGGGACTAGGGTTACAAAAAGGAGTGGCTCTATTAGGGATATCAATAGACAATAGAATGGGGTAATGATCACTACCGTAAGAAGAAGGGAGAATGTGCCATGAGGTAAGAGGCATTAACGAGGGGGAGCAGAGGGATAGGTCAACGGCACTTCTTGGTTCTTGTGAAGGGAGGGTTCTACGGGTAGGGGAACCATTATTAAGTAGACAAAGGTTGGTTTCGTCAAATATGTCGAGAAGGGAATGTCCAAATAGGTCAGTGTGGCTATGGCCCCACACAATGTTATGTCCGTTAAAGTCACCCATAAGGGCAATTGGAGGGGGGACAGACGATAGAAGAAGGAGTAAGTCAGGGATAAGAGATGAGTTAGGTCGCGGAATATACACAGAAATAAAGGAGATATTTAAGGATCTGACACCAACAATGTTAATGCCAGAGGGATGGGCAGGAAGGGAGATTTGGGAAAAAGGGATGGAGTGCTTTACTAATAAAGCACTCCCGGCATAACGATCAACACCATCATCTCGGAGACAAAAGAAGCCTGGAACCCTAAAATGAGAACCAGGTCTCAACCATGTCTCCGAGACAGCAATGATTGATGGGTGGAATCTTGAAATCAAGTGAGTAAGTTCGTGCTTTTTAGATTGAATGCTACGACTGTTCCACTGGAGGATGACCACTTGATCCATATTGAATGGATGAGGAGAGGAGCTGACTAAGTTTGTGGGCAACGTTGGGCGGTATACAGAGACGGTTAGAACTGAGAAGATCGATAAGTAAAGTCAGAAGAGTTTCTAATGTTGAGTCATTGTGTGTGGGGGCTTGAGTTTTATTTAGTGCGCAGCCATTGGTCGTTGTTGATTTCGGGGTAGATGTCAAGTCTCTATGAAGGGATTTGTCAAAGGGTTTTCCATTAGAAATAATGCCAGGACGAGGGGTATATACAGTTTTTACATAGGAGCGGGACTGCGGAGTTTGGGGTTGAGAGTGTGGAGGGGGGGGTTGTGAGGGTGATTGAGGAGGTCTATATCCAGATTGTGGAAGGGAAGTAAAATGGGGGGATTCTTGGGCAATCTCAGAGTAAGAACGGGAAGAGGGGGGGAATTGGAGGCTTGTTCGTAGGATATGCTCTGTTCAGCCATAACTATTTTTATAGACCTCTGTCTTTCTTGTTCCGGGCAGTTTCTGTTCGTGGCAAAGTGCCGACCCGAGCAGTGTAAGCAGCAGGCGTTAGCTTCCGTTATCTCGCAGGTGTCCGCAGAATGTTCTTGGGCACAACGATAGCATCTGGGTTGTGATCTGCATTGGGCCTTTGTGTGTCCATACCTACAGCAGGAATGGCATTGGATGGTTGGGAAGTAGTAGAGTTCCACAGGGAGGGACGTGTAGTATAGCAAAATTCTATCAGGGAGGGATTGGCTGAGGAACGTGAGGACGACGGATTGGGTGGGGACCCAAGAGGCTTTACCATCTTCAAAAGTTTTTCTGTTTAACCTACGAGCTTTTATTATTCTGCCACATCCATCAGGAAGAACAACATCCTTTACAAACTCTTCCATTGACAGGTCGCACTAGTCCCATTCTGGTAACATTGAAGGTAGGAACTGACGCAGAGTATTTGCACATGGAAAGGATCGGTGACACAGTAAAGTTGTTGGCATCATTGGCTGTACGGAACTCGACTGAAATTTTGTTTCTTCCCACTTTTGTAACACCATCGGGACAGACATTTTTGATTTTAGGGGTTGTTAGGAATTGGCCGAATTTAATAGTACGTATAGAGGAGCCAGCTGAGGGGTCAGGGGTGCTGCGTGTCACGTGAACTATAAACGGACCTTTGTTCTCGGGAGAGTATGTATTAATCGCACCTACGACGTACGCAGGGTCCGTGTATACAGTCTGGATTGATGCAACTGCTAGTTCTGGCGAGGTTATTTGTTTTTTCGCCGGAGTTGTTATTTCAGATACCATACGTCTTTTAAGACCAGTACCTGAGGGGGAGGAATCTACTGACATAGGATCTGGAGGGTCTGGCGCCGGAGGCGGAACCAGAATATCATCTTCACTCTGCATGTTTGAGTATAACCTCAAAAATGCAGAGTTACACTATGTGTAAAAAACTGTATAAAAATATAAAAAAACTTACCACCACCAAACACAAAAGACAACACAAAACTAATGAATCAATTTGACCAAAGAAACTATATTAGAAAACACCAAAAAGCGCGGAAAACAACGCAAAATCTCCACAACCGTTTAGTCGATATCGCTTACGGTGACAGAATCCCCCACTTACCGAGCAGTCCAACGGTTGATTTTAGTGAGTGAATTATGTGACATTACTGACAGTGAACAACAACAAAGTGTACCCTGCCAAGTCAAGGACATATTATCAAATAAGAATTATTATAATGCATTGTTTATGTATATTCGTGATACTGTAGAAAAAATTTAATGTAAAATGTTTAGTTATAAGTAAATAAGTATTTCCAAAATTTCTATTTTAAAATTTTAATGTTAATGTTATTACTTTGTAGTTTATTTAATTAGATTGTGTTTTTAATAATGTATCCGGCTGAAAGACTGTTTCTATGGTCATGAATAAATAAAAAAAAAAAATAATATAGAGCACGCACTTATTTAACCACGAAGTATAGATACAAGGAGTCCGAACGTAATGTTGAACGAATGGTCTCAATTTAAGGGACAGATTTTTTGCCGGTAGAGCGCGCCATTTTTCAAGAAGTACCTACTCGTTTGAACTATTGACACCTGTGGAAAAAAATATTCTGAGAAACGTGCAATTAAATATAAGTTTCAGGAAATTTTTCGAGTGCTTTATACCCAACAATACAGAGAAGGTCAAGAGATATTCTGATATTCTATAATAGCATCGGTACGTCCTGAATACTAGCGCAGCCAGTGGCAGAAAATAGAACTATGATCTGGGTTTATTATTGTTTACACGAAATATTATGGAAAAGCCTATACCGTTCGGACTCCTTGTATCTATACTTCGTGTATTTAACCAACGTAAGTTCTCTAAGTAATCTGTCACTGTGACATAACCTTATTAACGTCTTTGCTTTTAGTTTGTAAAATATAACTTATTAAATTACAACTTTGTAATTTTATCATAAATAATGGAGCAGTTATCAACGTGTAGAATTTGTTTGATCAAAGATGTGCGTATGCATTGTCTAGTTAACACTGACTTACAAGAAATATACGAGTTACTGACTGGCAAGTTGGTAAGTGTACCTGTAACAATCAATCAATCAATAATATTTATTTTGTTACATACATTATGATGTTACAGTTGTTATGCTTATCCGCTACATTTTACCACTGGAGGTGGTGGACAAAATTAGAATAGAATATTAAAATTACAATTAAAATTAATTATTACGTTACAATTCATTAAGAAAAAATTAAAAAACAAATACTAGTAGGTATACAATACTATTGTCACGTTTCATGTCACAAATTAAATGTACACAGTATGTCTATGTCCTCTATTTGAAGTCAATAATTACAAATTTAAATACATATTACTATATTAGTTCATTGTTACGTGGTACAATTACAGGGCATAAGTATTTGTATCATATTTAATCATTAATTTGAGCTAGCTTAAGTGCCATGCATTATCTAGTACCCATTTATTTTATATTTTATCTCTAAAATAGTCTTTGATACTGTAATAAGTCATTATCAAGAAGTAATGCTTTTAATTGTTTCTTAAATAAAATGTTAGACTCCAGTTTGCACAGTTCCGCTGGGAGTTTATTGTAGATTATTGCCGTCATACAGAATATACTTTTGTTTAGTAATATTATAATTATTAAATTATAGAAACTCAATATTAAACAGTTCAATGAATCACATGAAAAAAAAAATGGCCTCCGTCGAACCAAAATATTTCTGCTATATAAATAGATAAAACTAAAAATGCATAGTCTGCATACGTGATTTATTAGACTTCCGACTATTATATTAATTCAGATTATAGGTAACGAACGAACGCCGAATACTCGCGGAAACATCCGATCGCCAAAGCATGCCGCAGGAGTTACGGTACAAGGCGTCTTCAATATGCAAGCCTGTGTGCGTTTGTAGACTGTGCACGGACACCAAAATTTCTACACACATATGAACTCATGGCAGGCGGGCGGTGTCGAGCTTACTTTCGTCCGTCTGACCAATATTATTCCTTCGCCAAACGCCTGGCAAAAAGCACCAATTTGCAAGCACATATTGGTGCTATTTATGAATTATTAGGCGTTTTTAAGTTATAATATTTTGTTTAATTAATAGTAAATAAATGAATAAAGTTATCTAAAACATACGAACGTATTATTAAAATATCTGTGAATGGCGAGTAAAGCACTGCTTTACTGCCTTTATGAAGCGCACGCCCCTGCTCTATCCCCATACTCCTCCATAAAATTGAGGAAATTGGTATTAGGGGTCATGCCCTTGCCATCTTTAAGGATTATCTTAACCAAAGAACACAACGTGTCAAGGTTGGTGAATATATTAGTAGCGAACTTCCAATTACATTCGGAATTCCACAGGGAAGCGTGATCGGGCCAACGCTCTTTTTGATATATGTAAACGAGCTCTGCGAAATTAATTTGCCTGACACCAAAATTACCTCATTTGCTGACGACACTTCCATTACTGTGTCTGGCGACACCTGGGAGGATGTCTTTGGTAAGGCACAACTTGCCCTTGATGCTGTCACAAAATGGTTAGCCATCAATTCACTAACCTTGAAAGTTAAAAAAACGAAATACGTTGCTTTCAGTTTTCGCCAAAACACTCAACCGTCATCTTTATTCGCACTTAAAGCCCATTATTGTACTAATACACAAAATGGGTACTGTACTTGTGATGCTCTCCAACGTACTGATAGTATTAAATATTTAGGGGTAACACTAGACTGTAATTTAAACTTTTTACTACATTTAGACACTGTTCAGTCACGAATCCGCAAACTAATGTATATTTTTAAATCTTTACGTCATGTAACAGAAAAAATATTCTAAAACGTGTTTACCATCAAATCAAATCATTTATTTACTTGAAACATGTTATAGCGTGCCAGAGTCGTTTATTATCGTTGCCTGCCTCAAGTAATAGGGATTTATCATATTGCCTCCTAACTTTTCTTAGTATTTTATTGCAAAAGTTGCGATATCTAGTATAAGTTATGTTTAGAACCGCATTATTCGGATTATTTCTAAGTTTTTTATGCATAGAATCCCGGTTTCTAATACAACGTAGTAAGCCTGGGGTAACCCACGGCTTAATTATAGATTTCCGATTTGACACTTTTATCTCAGTTGAATTAGATTTAATTATACTAGTCAGATTATTCACTAACAGCTCTGTGGCTATGTTTGGGTCACTTATACCAAAGTATGTGTCAAGATCAAAATTGTTGAAATCGAGATCTAATGATTTGTAATTTATTTTAGTTAGGGTGCGGCGTATATCATATGGGTGCTTATGTTGCAGCTGGAGAGAAAATAAAATGCTATTGTGATCAGTTACTGTGAATCTAGCACTAGAGTCTGAGCTTGTAAGTTGGACTTACATATAACGTGATCCAAACAGCTAGAGCCACGAGTAGGGGATTTGTGGGAGGGAAGTAAGCCATGATATGCTGTCAGGTTAAGGTAATCCAATGCATGTGAATCTAAAGGAGTATGGCCGATATCAATGTTAATATCGCCGACAATGATGATGTTTCTATAGTGTGAAAGGGAGGTAAGCACAGAATCTAATGATGATAAAAAGTTTGTTATATTTGTAAATGACGGGGAACGGTAAATACATACAATTGCTATATTGAGACCTATTTTTATAAGCATGCAGGAACCGTCCCTAAAATCTATTTCTGAAATTAAATAATTAAGGTGATCTTTAACATAAATTACGATACCATCGTTTTGATTGGTATAATTAATGGAGTGATAAGATTTATAGGTACTTATGGGAGGGATATTATCATTACTCTTAAGCCAACACTCAGTACAATAACCTCGCAATCAATATTGATTCTGCCCATTAATGTAAGAAAGCCATCAAAATTGCAGTTTATGGATCGAATATTCTGGCATAAAAGTTTCAAATATTTATTTGGTTCCCCTATATACAAGAGACAATCATCCGGACCACAATTCCTAGTGGTTGACACAGATAATTGATCAAGATTGTCATTGATTTCTCTGATACTATTGAATGTTAATGATTTTAGACGGTGTTACACAGTTTAACCAAATAATAAATCTCGTAAATAAGTGGAACAGAGAAGAACTCACTTCTAACAATAACCAAGGTGATACCTCCGAATAGGTTTTTATGCTCACATCAGTTATTTTGTCAAAGAAATAATTGGAGTTAAGGTAGTGTGTGCACAGTATGTTTATTTAACTCAGTGTAGGTAATTGTATATTAATGTTGGCTGTATCTATGTAATTCTTATAACATGCGATATAAGTTCCATAATAAATAAAATTATTGACAATAAATAGATAAAAAAAGCATTATTCGTCAGTTTAATTATAAAAGTATTAGAGTAACTTAATAATAAAATAACAATATAGTATACTGGTTCAGATTCTATACAGTGAATACCGGATAGTAATTTATTTATATTAAATTCCGCTAGTTGTGAAACATTCTTAATTAGGACTGGGGGTTCATTATCTGCTTTCCTTATCAAGATCTTACCGTCGGAAATCCAACAGTATTTAATACAGTTTAGTTTCTTAAGTTGACGTCCATGATAAAGAAGTTTTCTTGCGTTTGCTGTCAGGCTTTCTGCCAAATAGATAGGCTGACGGCCTTCTAGCCCGATATGAGTGCAATTCAATTTGTCGTTTGTGTTATTTTTATTGTGAGTCTTCACTGCAGCAAGGAGGGTAGTTTTTAAAAATAAGTCTGACAACTGAATTATTATCGGTTTTTTGGCGTTAACGTTACCAGGAAGACGGTAAATGTCGCGTATTTGGGAACTATTTACTTCGACATTTAACAATTTGGAAATGGTAGAAATATATTGCAATAAGTGTAGTTTATTTTCTCCTTCTTTACGGGGAATATTCCTCAGTTCAATAATGGATAACCTGCAACATCTCTCCAGGTCTTCTACTTTTTCTTGAAGTTTAAGTATGCTAGTTCGGTTTTCAGAACATTCCTGCTCTAATGATTTTATTTTATTTTGCATAACATCGTATTGTTCGTTTGAAAATTGTATTGATTTTTCAATATATGAATAGAATCCACCCTGGATTCTATTTTAGTATAATTGTCTTTGAAAGTGGACAGTAATTTGCGAATTTCGTCTTTAAATTCTTCAAAGTCGGCTCTCGTGATTTCTTCATATCTGCGTTTATTTCTTTGGACTGCACAAGAAGTAGGTGTGGAGGTTAAATCGCGTTTTGTTATAGTGTCGAGTGCGGAGTCGGAGCCAGATTTCTCAGGCGATCGTGGCATTATTTCAGGGTATTGCCGATGAACAAAGCTTAAGCAAGTGAACACAGTTGTTATGTGTGTATGAGCACTCAACAGGTACTTCGAGACACAAAATGCAGAACACAGTAGGGTCGCGACGTAGGTGTAATGTGGTTGTAGGTACTCACGAAGAATGCGGCTGTGTGCATAGGCTCGTTGGTGATGAGCTGTTGTAGCAGTTTATGCGCACCTGGTAGGTAGTTCTTCACGTTATTTTATTGTTTATGAAATAGTAAACGAAATGCACGTCGTCTTGATTTTGCAGATCCAAGGAGAGTGTGGATTTATTGTATTATTAAGAGTGTCAAAATTTTTTTAGAGAATGTAACTGTGGCACCATCGCAAATAAAATCATCGGCGTAGTAATAGCCCTTGGAAAGTCATTTAAATAGTTGAGAAAGAGCAACGGTCCTAGAACGCTGCCTTGGGGAACTCCGTATTTGACTTGTCTGTATTCAGACAGAACTGAGAGTTCTTTTTTATCTTTTTTGCTTAGTGTAGTAATCAATGTGGCTTGCTGTCTATTACTTAAATATGATATCACTAAATTCAGAATATTACCCCTTATACCACAATCGTTCAGTTTTTGCTTAAGTATTTCGTGATCCACACAGTCAAATGCTTTTCAAAGATCCATAAATAAAGCACAAATTGGTGTCTTATTGGTGTCTTAATTGGTCGATGTTTGGAATAACTTCTTTAAGGAATTTGTAAATAGCTTTATTAATAGTCATAGATTTTCTAAACCCTGTCTGTGCCTCAGTAATTACATTATATTTTTCTAGAAAGTTGTATAAACTGTCATGTATTATTTTTTCTAGTACTTTTGATAGCACCGGTACAAGAGCAATAGGCCTATAGCACAATAATTTTAGTTTGCTTCCTTTTTTGAATATTGGTTTTATAATAGTGGGCTTCAATTTTGCTGGAAATATGCCATTGGTTATGCACAAATTAAAGATATGACATAATACCGGAGATATGACACGATTGACATATTTTAAAACGTTTGTGACTATTTCAGCTATTGGTATTATTATTATCATTATATGTCAAATTATTATCTGAAGTCAAATTATTATCTAAAGTCAAGCTATTTCTAGTAACCTGGTTATTTTCTTTTACATTTTTAATTAAAAATTCCACTTGTTCGATGTATAAATTATTAAAATGGTAAGCAATATCTCTTGGATCAGTAATTATACACCCATCTAAATTAATTTGTGTAATATAATCTGTTGGTGTATTAAACTTACTCTTATTAATAATATCCCAACTAGCTTTGATCTTAATGTTAGTTATTGAAATGTAGTTATCGTTTTGCGATTTTTTTATTATATTTTACGTTGTTCCCATACCAGATACATTTATTATTGTTGTCAGTTGGAAACAAGAGACAGAAGACCAGTAGATGCGTGCTACGTGTGCTGCGCGAGACTTCGCAACTGTCTCCAGCTGAGGAGCGCCTGTCTTCACAGTGAGGAGCAGTTCACTCACTTGTTGGACAATGATGATGTAAGATCTAACTGTTAACTGTGTCTCTCTATACGGATGTATCTGTGGTGAATGTATAAATATAGGAACAGGTTCATAATACAGGTTTATGTTTCAGTTTGACGTAAAGCCAATACAAGTTTTGAGAAATCTATGTAAAGTGTCACTCACGCCTATGAGTTTGGGCGCGGTGGTTCACAGGGAACTGCAACCTAAACCTGAACCTTCACCAACGACAGGTGACCAACTAGATGAGGAACATGTTGGAGGTATAGTGTAGTGTTTGTTTCATCTTCAAGCTGAACCAGCTGCTTCTTGTTTGTACTTCATTTAATTAAACTATCTTACAGATCTGGAAGATAATATTGTAGAACAAGGAATGTGCACTCAATTAATACAACAACAACATATCAAATGTGAAGATGTCACTTTAGAAGATGATGACAGCATCCCAAATGTTGAAGATCAAGGAATGTGCGATCTATTAATAAAACAAGAACATATGAAATGTGAACATGTAATTCCTGAAGATGATGAGTTAGATTACAGCATCCAGACTACAGAAGTACAAACTGACTCAGCTTCAGATAATTCTTATTTAGAACATGATCCTCTAGAGAGTGATATTTCTAAATCTAATCACAGCATCTCATCAGTAAATGTTCATGATTTATGTACCAAAACTGTTAAGATTGTGTTACACCGATTGGACTTGAACAGTTTACATAAAGGTATGTCTAGATTTAAGCACAATATAAACATACTACACAAGTCTCACTTCAATAATAATTGTTATTCTATAATACACTGTTTTTATAAAAAGAAAGTTCAGTTAACATTGACGTGTTGTTGTTTAGCAAAATATTTGTATTTAAAATAATTTGGTTAGTTCAAAAACTAAGAAACACTCACACACACCTTTTATTTTTTGGTGAAAATGAATTATGTGACATATAATTACTTGTAAAATCCTATGTTGTGGCATTATTTAATTCATTCTGATACACTAGAACAACTAAATAATTTGCATTTCGTCATATTTGTTTTCTTTGTTCGTGACGGCATTCACACTACACACTGTCAATGATGTCAATTGAATATGGTGTAATAAAACAGATCTTGATTTTAAATGCCATACTTGTATCAATGTGTTTAAAAATGACGTTTGTAAATTGCAAAAATTACTGTCATCACGGTATGAAATGAAAGATCATGTAATGATGTTGACATAATGTTTGTAGACAAAAAATTATGTGCTTAAGACAGGTCCAAAAATTTTTACCGTACCACTGCACTGGTTCAGGACGCAGTCTGCTGAGAAGAACTGGCGTAAAAAACTCAGCAGAGCTTTTAATTAAATCAATATTTTTCAAATTAAATGTCAATTATACTTACAATGCTAATAAAACTTTACCATATAAGAATATGTATTGCTCCAGAGCAACTTACTCCCAAACTTTATCATCTTTAATATAATCAGAAATTTTATAATACGCCATTTTACATAATTTAGTTTTAATTAATTTAAAAATTTTTAATTCTCTTACATGATTATGGAGTTTATTATAAAAATGTATATATCGGAAAAACACATCACAGAAATTACCTGTATTTACAGACAGAACAATCATCTATCTAAAGACCCTGTTATACTGGACCTGTTACATCTCATCGTAGTTAATAGAATGAGAATGAATGAGATTGATCCGTGGCTTACGACACGTGTAACTGGTTTGGAAGGATCCTTTTATGAATATTCAACGGGTCACCATTTCAGGCTCATCACTAACTACAGTAAATAAACAAATTACTCACCATTGAGACAATTTGAGGACTTACTTCATAATTTTAAAAGCTAAGTTTAAACTGTAAAAATCCTTATGTAAACTATTTTAATCAAGTCTTCTACGATAGATACATGAAAGAGTTACATATTTTGTGTGTGGTAAATGTATACGAATATATATTATATAAATGAATTAATAAATAAATGAATAAATATTCATGAACATTCCCACAACGTCCTCTGGTCTCAAGCTAAGCCTTATATGCTTGTGTTATGTGTACCAGAATACGGATATACTACATATACTACAATGCCGTTCAAATGAGAATAGGATTGACCCGGCGCCATGTTGTGACGTCATAGCTGTCAATTCGAAAAATTTTAGTAGGGTCAGCAAAACAAGATATTTTTATAATACAATTTATTTATCACATTATCGTCATCGTTTACTCATTTTCGAGCAGTTAGCGAGATAAATACAATTACAAGCAATAGCAAATTGAGACAAATACATAATAAATACACTAACAAACAAAAACTGTGTCAAATAACAAAAAAAAAATTATTTAACGGGGAATAACCACATAGCTAACAGCATCAAAATAAATCATAATCAAGCTTCAAAACTCGACAAGGCACAATAACAACGGCAAAATGGCGGTTGGTAGTTGAACATCATATTATTATCATCCTTTACAACGACGAAATATTGAAATAAAATATTTCTTTTTAGGGTTTCCTACAAACCCATATAGGATCACTCCGGTGTCTGTCTGTCTGTCCGTCTGTCAAACTTTTTTTACTCAGCAACGGCTGAAGGTATCAACTTGAAACTCATACCAAATGTAGATCTACGCGGTCCCTTGCTGCAAAAAATACAGTCAACCCTTTACCTCTACGCATTTAAAAGATATAACCGCATTACGACTATTTTCAAGAATTTTCGACTTATGCTAAGGAATCAAAATTCACAGGTTACTTCCCGTTGCCCTGAAATTTGACTTGAAATTTGGCATAGACCAAGTCTATATAGTGTTGATGTAGGGAAAAATACGAAAACTTGTTATTTGCCATCACATCACAAGAAAAAAGTGTTTATACTAATACCAACTTATGAAGTAGCTGAAATGTAGGCGATTCCCTACATTTCAACTACAAAATTAAGTTGGTGTGTTGTTTTGAGTCTAATTAACTGATTATTTGAATGCAGTTACTTATGTTTAGTAGGTACGAAACCCTAACTGTGCGAGTTTACCTCGCTCTTGACAGGTTTTTTAATAATGTTTTAAGTATTATCACTCAAAAAATTTAGACATTTTTTCACTTAGAATAACTGAGATTAGACAAAACATAAAAAATAATTTATTAATTCGCAAATAAAGTTTCGTTGCTGTCAGTACTTTTCAAATCACTTTTGACAGATAGAGGTCATTGCCAATACTCATTTGAAACGTATACTACTTTTCTTTTGTAAATACATACTTATAATACATAGAAAACACACAGACGTAGTACAAACATTTGTATGACAATTATAAATATCACACAAATGATTGTCCCAACCGGGAATCGAACCCAAGACCTCGTGATCGGCAGTCCATTACATAAACCACTCCACCACGAAGTCCGTCAAATAATCTTTATCTTTACTTCTTATAAAACAAAGTCGTAATTTTTGTATGTATGTCCCTATGTGAGCTTATATCTTCAAAAATACGCAACGGATCTTGATGCGGTTTTTTTTAATAGATAGAATGTTAATTTATGAATTTTTGCAATTGACTTGCTATGCTTTTACTAAATAAACTAAATTATAGTGGAAAAAATAAAAAAAGATGGGAGAGCAACGGAACGGTATTCCGAGGTCGTGGGTTCAAGTCCCGCTCATGGTTATCATTTTTTCCACTATAATTTAGTTTATTTAGATAGAATGTTTCAAGAGGATGGCTTTTTTCGCATAATTTGTTGGGGTTTGCTGTATATTGGATGAGATATGATTAAATTTGCCGAGAAACTCAGACGCGCGTGTTAAATTAGACGTTAATATGAGGTACTCTGATCCAACCTATCGCTAACCTATTGAACTATGTAATAGACTGATAATACTCTCTGTTACAACAAACTAATGTATAGAGGAATAGTTCTTCAAAAAAGTCCGCGAAGGCACATGTCTATCTTTTAAGAGAAACCCGCTGTATCCATAATAATGTTAAAAAAAATATCAAATTCAATAGGGTGTTTTCAAAAGCTATTTGTATGTATATAGTAATATTTTTTATCAAATTAAGCAGCTTAGTTAGCTTACGCAATTAATATAGATTATAACTGCTCTTTACAGCACGCAATTCAAATGAATATCTTAGGAGATATGACGAATAAAGAATTATGCACCAAAAAATAAAATACTTAAATTGTTGGCTGAGCAACGCGAACGTTTCCTCAGTCGTCTTTCTACCCATACTCCAATGTTTGGATATGTAAGGATGTATTGTGCTTTCACGTAAAGACTACTGGATGGATTTTCATGAAACTTTCCAATGTAAAACGAAATAGAAAATGAACTAATTTTTTATCCTTTCTACCGCGGGTAACACCGCGGGGCACAGCTAGTATAATATAACATGCAACACAAAAATAATTTTTCAAATCAGACCATATTAATATAATATTTATGTCTAAGTTAAGGTAGGATAAATAATGCCAGTGGAATTGGTACCACTGTCAGCTGTAATAGTTGTATTGTTTCCTTTGATTAGGAAGTATAGAGGATCTATATAAATATATATATATATATATATATATATATATTTACATCCCAGAGATGATAAAAGTAAATCTGGCAACATCGCATTCCCCAAAGTACCTACCATCCTGTCAGGACGTTACATAATCGACGCCATGGCTGAAGTACCTCCTATATATCCTGGTTGCCTGTAATGTATCATTATGGTTCGGGGTTCAAAAATGTCTGGGCATAACTGCATGACGAATATCTCGAAAAATTGAAATATCAAAAAATGACGTACCCCACGCAGCTAGAAATAAAAAAACTAAGCAATATTCATCAAAACATGTTAGAAAAAGTAAGGGGAACCCGGGGACGTCGTACTGATGGGCTTTGTGCATGACGCCAAAATGATTCTGGGATGTAAATATATATATATATATATATATATATATATATTTATATATATATATATATATATATATATATATATGTCGGCTAGGCGTAAAGGACATGGGTTTTAAAAGAATATTAAAGTGTTTATAACCAATTTGTAGGTATACGAAATTAGTTCTTGATTTACTTATGCCCAATTAGTTAGTTAAATCTCATTTAGATTAGTATCTGATTAATGTCGAGATATTAACTAAGAATATGCCCTAAAGATATTGAAGATTACATAACTCTTATCATGACCGTAATGTTAAGATTGTATTATGTCGCAACTCCCCCACTACCCCCACTCGCAAGTTGCTTTAAATACGATAGGCGAACGTGGCTGAGGTTCAGTATTATTCGAGAATTCGTGCTGTATACATCACGGCGTATTAGTGTGTGTGTAGAAGTTGGTATTGTACGAGTCGTCGCGCTGCTCAATCTCCGACGTATTGAGCTGGTCCTTATAGGCGTCGGCGCGGCGTGTATCTGTGTGCGCGTGTGTACGTGTATTGTGTAAAGTCGTCATGTACGTGTTTGCGCGTACATGTATTCCTCATTGTGTGAACGTAGTGATGATTCTTCGTTGCGAGGCTTGGGCACTGGCTATAAGGGGTTGATGTGGAGGCCAGTTATCCTTTTAAGTGTGCAAGAGTATGATAGATTGAGGTGTGAATATCGGTAAGACAGTTCTTACGCTATGTGCTCGGATTCCTGTTCTGGCTTCTGGTCTATTCTCCGACATATATATACAGGGTGTGGCGTAAATGGTGGTCCAACGCTAAGGTGGTTATAGATCAAATATTCACCTTGCATATAAAAAAAAATTAACCATTTTTAGCCATTGGTTTCGGAAATATGATTTTTTTTATTTATTTTTTAAAAATCGATAAATATTGTATAAATGAGAATGTAACATCGACAAATGACATTATTTTTTGAGTGTGTTTTTTGTGTTGTACGGGTGAGTACTAGCACTAGCACATGCATTTTTGTTTTTTCATGTAAACCCCAAAAATAAACCAATAAATAAAAATAAAAAAAATTAATTTCTCGTTTTTAACAAATAATGCATTTTAGATGTGAGTAGTGTAAAAAAAATGGCTAAAAATGGTTAATTATTTTTTTATATGAGGTGAATACTTGAACTATAACCACCTTAGCGTTGGACCACCATTTACGCCACACCCTGTATATAATTCTTATCAATGATTGTTTCAGATGCTGCTGTCACTGAGAAACTGACATCAGATGATCTGGAAGATACTTCTACAAGTACTGGTTTAAACAATCAACCACAACAACTAATAGTTAAAGCAAATACTTTACAGGAATTTAAGAAAACAGAACAAATGTCAAGTGAGGCACACTGTAGCCGCGACAGCGATGCCTTTAATATAATTCACACACGCACTGGTGAAAAACCATTCAAGTGTGAATATTGCGGGAAAGGCTTTAGTCGACAGATTAAATTAAAATATCACATTCGAACACACACTGGTGAAAACCCATTCAGGTGTGACATTTGTGGAAAAGGGTTTACAAAAAAAAGTGGTTTATTAACTCATTTTCACACACATACTGGAGAAAAACCATACGAGTGTGACATTTGTGGAAAAAGGTTTGCACAAAGTGTTAGCTTAATAAGTCATAATCGTACACATACTGGAGAAAAACGATTCAAGTGTGACATTTGTGGAAAAGGGGTTGGACAAAAAAGTGATTTATTAACTCATATTCGCACACATACTGGCGAAAAACCATTTAAGTGTGACATATGTGGGAAAGGATTTGCCAAAAATAGTAATTTAATAACTCATAATCGTACACATACTGGAGAAAAACGATTCAAGTGTGACATTTGTGGAAAAGGGGTTGGACAAAAAAGTGATTTATTACGTCATATTCGCACACACACTGGAGAAAAACCATTTAAGTGTGACATTTGTGGAAAAAGGTTTGCACATCGTGGTACTTTAATAACTCATAATGATACACACACTGGTGAAAACCCATTCAAGTGTGACATTTGTGGAAAAGGGCTTATAAAAAAAAGTGGTTTATTAACTCATTTTCACACACATAATGGAGAAAAACCATTCAAGTGTGACATTTGTGGAAAAGGGTTTGGACATAAAGATAATTTAATACGTCATATTCGCACACATACTGGAGAAAAACGATTCAAGTGTGACATATGTGGAAAAGGGTTTGGACAATATGGTAATTTAACAACTCATCTTCGCACACACACTGGTGAAAAACCATACAAGTGTGACATATGTGAAAAAAGTTTTAGTCACAAGAGTTGTTTATATGTTCATAATCTCATGCACACTGGTGAAAAACCATACAAGTGTGACATCTGTGGAAAAAGTTTTAGTCGGAAGACTAGTTTAGTTGACCATAATCACACGCACACTGGCGAAAAACCATTCAAGTGTGAATATTGCGGGAAAGGCTTTAGTCGACAGATTAAATTAAAATATCACATTCGAACACACACTGGTGAAAAACGATTCAAGTGTGACATATGTGGAAAAGGGTTTGGATACAATGGTAATTTAATAACTCATCTTCGCACACATACTGGAGAAAAACCATTCAAGTGTGACATTTGTGGAAAAGGGTTTGGACATAAACATAGTTTAATACCTCATATTCGCACACATACTGGAGAAAAACGATTCTAGTGTGACATATGTGGAAAAGGGTTTGGATACAATGGTAATTTAATAACTCATTTTCACACACATACTGGAGAAAAACCATTCAAGTGTGACATTTGTGGAAAAGGGTTTGGACATTAAGATAATTTAGGGGCGATTTTTCAATCCCCAGATAGGCACGATCTGGTCAATAACAGCCCTAACTGAGGAATGAATCTATCTACCGGTACGCTCACACGGAGCCACGTTTTCCCAAATCTTATTTTCATCGGATCTGGAAAAACCGAATGTGGTATTCGCACGGCAAATATTGCGTTGCCGTATCCGACGGCACCGTAATCGAGATGCCGTGTGAACACACTATCCGGTTTTTCTAGCAAGAGCGCGCACAGTTCCTCACTTTGATTTGGAAGCGATGGACGTGAACAGTCTTGCTATTATATACTGCCGTCAGCGTCGTGGAAGAAGATGGTGGTTAAACCCAATAGTACAAAGACGATCAAAAGTTGGTGCCTTTACAACTCTAATGCAACAGCTAAGAAATGATCCACAAATTTTTTTTAACTACTTTAGAATGACTATACCTACATTTGATAATCTTTTGAACAAAGTAGAAAACGATTTGAAAAAGCGTGATACAAACATGAGAAAAAGCATTAGACCTGAAGAAAAATTAGCGATATGTATAAGGTAAGATTGAAATACTGTTTTTATTATTATTTAAATTATTTATTAAATATATGATTAGGAAATCTTAGCAAATCAAATGGTAGGTACAAAGTTTATCTACCAACTAGATATTATGAAAGTCTGGTAGATCAGAAGCATTTGATTGAGTACTTAAACTCTGTTCTTGATACTCTGTACTTGGTGATGCTTGATACTGCGATGTAAAATAGCCTTGTGATTGTGCCACATTTGGTTGAAAGTTGTATGTGGATGAGTGTGCAGGAGACCATTCATTTCGGTTTTTTATACTTTGTAATACATTTAAAACGCTTGATTGAAATTCTAATGTTTGATTATCGTTTAGCGTTGCCAATGATGGAAGTAGACTTTTAAAGAAAAACATATTTCTGTCTTCTTCCCTTTCTTCTTACTTGCCATTTGATAATCTATAAACTCACTCATTTTCTTATCAATCTCGTTTAAATTCTGCCTCGATAGTCTGCTTTTTTTTCTTGTCGAACCACCTACTGCATTTTCATTATTAGTTTCTTTTTGACTTTCATGTGTAGCATCTTGATTATTTGCGGCATTTTCTTCACAAAATAAATTATCCTGAGCCATTGCACTATCATGGGCAACATCTGATGTAACTGTTATAGCAGATGTACCGTCGTCTTGTGGGTTTGGTATAGCAATAGTTGCACTATCATGGGTGTCAGTTGGCGTCACAATTTTTTTTAGGAACATCAATTGACGATGTTAGACGTAGTCTCTCGGACATTTGGCAGATGATCCGGATTTTTTGGACTTCTTTTTCTCGTTAATACTCCTCATCCAGCTGTCTCTAATATTAGTCCACTTCTTTACGATCGATTTAGCTGAAAAATATAATTAAATGTACTTGCAGATATATGGCTTCTGGTTGTTCTTACAAGGATTTACATTACGCCTACCGAGTTGGAGTGTCTACGATCAGTAACATTGTTAAGGAAGTAACTAATGCTATTTGGAACAACTTGCATGGGGAGTTTATGACATTACCCAACACAACATCTGACTGGGAATATATTGCTAATGGATTTAATACTAGAGCCAACTTTCCCCATTGCATTGGTGCAGTGGACCGTAAGCATATTAGAATAAAAAAGCCAAACAACAGTGGTTCCATGTTTATGAATTACAAAGATTTCTTTTCCATCGTATTATTAGCAGTGGTTGATTCAAATTATAAATTTATATACATCAGTGTGGGCTCGTATGGAAAAGAATGCAATTCGACAATATTTAAAGAGTGTACTTTTTGGAAAAAAACTAATAAATGGTGATTTGCAGTTGCCGGCAGCATGTCCACTGACAAACGATTCAGATTTATTGATTCCATTTGTAGTAATAGGTGATGAAGGTTTTGGCTTGCATCAACATTTGATGAGACCTTACGGCGGGAACCATTTGGATAGAAACAAAAGAATATATAACTACAGATTAACCAGAGCTAGACGCTATGTTGAGTGCGCCTTTGGAATATTAGCTAATAAGTGGCGAATATTTCATCGTCCTCTGGATGTTGATACCAGCACAGCAATTTCGATTGTAAAGGCTTGCACTGTACTTCATAATTTTATAATAGATATGGAAGGTGCGCTGTCGAACATTGAAACAACAAGCAACGAATCATCAGTGCTTAACGTGTTCAGTGATGCACCCAATGAACGAAGTGGTACACGAGGTGGACGATGTGCTAATGCTATACGAACTGAATTTACAAACTATTTTATTTCTACAGCAGGAGCTGTCCCTTGGCAAGACGAAGCAATCTAACGTTATTTTTATAACTTCACTTCACCTTTTAAAAAATACACTTTACTTTAAAAAAATACAATTACTTACCATAATCTTGCCTTTTTTTCTCCTCCATTTCTCCAAAATCTTCCTTCAAAATTAAACATATTTCTCGCCAGCCATTAGTTCTCAAGTTTTTATCTTTGTAAATTTCGAGAGTTTTGTCCCAAATAACTGGCCGATTTTCGACAAGCGAAATTAATATTTCAACGTCTATATTTTTCGTCGTCATAGCGAGAGAATGCTTGAGCGGTCAGTAGAAGCGGGCGGGAATGACTGGCGAATGGCAGGCGCGCGTGCGGTGTGCCCTCCCGCCCACTCCTCCTCCCCCGCTTGTGCGACGCCATGCGTTCGATTTCAAGATTCGGCAAATAACCGAATCTACCCTGCGTGTATCGTATGAACGCATGTATTGAATGTGCTATACCACGGAACCGGATCTTAAATTTTGCAGTACGACCGGGTCGGTTTGTAGTCGCAAAATCGGATGTCAACTTCAGCCAGATTCGATTTTTTTGCCGTATCTTAAACCGAATGCATGTGTGAACTCATTTATTGAAATACTGTTGCCACTAAACCGAATCCTGCAAAAAACCGATTCGGTAGAGAAACACTCGACGCCGTGTGAACGTACCGTTAGACGAAGCACTGATTTAAAATATCATCTTCGCACACACACTGGTGAAAAACCATACAAGTGACACGTGAAAAAAGTTTCGGTCACAAGACTAGTTTATATCTTCATAATCGCACGCACACTGGTGAAAAGCCATTCAAGTGTGGCGATTGCGGGAAAAGCTTTATTCGAAGCACTTATTTAAAATATCATATTCAAGCACACCATTCAAGTACGATATATGTGGAGAAGGTTTCGTTACACAGACTAACTTAGATATTCATAATCGCACGCACACTGGTGAAAGACCATTCAAGTGTGATATATGTGGAAAAAGTTTTAGTGTAAAGGCTAGTTTAAGTCTTCATAGTCGCACGCACACTGGAGAAAAACCATTCAAATGTGACGATTGCGGGAAAGGCTTTATTCGACGCTCTCGATTAAAAGATCATATTCAAACACACTGGTGAAAGACCATTCAAGTGTGACATATGTGGAAAAAGTTTTAGTATAAAGACTAGTTTAGTTAAGCATAATCGCACGCACACTGGAGAAAAACCATTCAAGTGTGAAGTTTGCGGGAAAGGCTTTAGTCGACAGATTAAATTAAAATATCACATTCGAACACACACTGGTGAAAACCCATTCAAGTGTGACATTTGTGGAAAAGGGTTTACAAAAAAAAGTGGTTTATTAACTCATTTTCACACACATACTGGAGAAAAACCATTCAAGTGTGACATTTGTGGAAAAGGGTTTGGACATTAAGATAATTTAGGGCCGATTTTTCAATCCCCAGATAAACAGTCAGGTAGTACTTATTAGACAGATACCAAAATATTGCATTTTTCAATCGTCAGATAGGCACGATCTGGTCAATAACAGCCCTAACTGATGAATGAATCTATCTACCTCTTGGACCGGCAGATAAACGTTTATTCAATAGATACAACTAGATTCCTTTATTGAAAGTATTAATATTTCATTGTAAATAATAATATTGTATAAATTCTGTATTGTAAATAATAGTTTTTAGTAATAATAATTTAAACAAAACTACTTTCATGGACTTAGACGCAAATCTTTATTTGTAAATCCGTGAAAAGTGGTTTTGTTTATACGGATGAGTCGCGCAAGTGTTAGAAAATATTATAATATTAGTTTATTTTATTTTATTAATTATTTACTGAAACCTCTCCTGAGTTGATCCTATCTTTCCAAATTAAACGTTAAAATTTTATAAAACAATTATTTTCCTAATTTTTAATATGGTAAAAGTTAATGTCAAAAAGAGAAAAAAAGATTCCAATAATAGCAAAATAATAACAAATCACTGACAATAAATGAAACTAACCTACAAAATCACCACACGAGAAAGAGAAAGTTAACAAATTTTATTTATCCATAAACGTCAAATAAACGAGGGTCAACACATTTGCTATCCTCTTTTATCACACAGTACACCATACGCGTGTCTCGCTTCCACAATATTGCAGTGAAGTTGGCAATATAAAAGTCACAGAAACTATTTGCTTGTTATGTAGCCATTGAAAAATGCAACAATTTTATTTGTCCTTTTATCAATCAGATAAGTTAATTCTCTAGTTAGTTATTCGTTCAGTTATTCGATGATTGAATAATTGGTCAAGTGCGAGTCGAACTCGCGCACGAAGGGTTCCGTACCATTATCTATGCAACATAAGGCAACGTTATTAGTATCGAGCAAGAAACGGTAAAAAAATCATGTTTGTTGTATGGGCCCCCCTTAAATATTTATTTTATTTTATTTTTAGTATTTGTTGTTATAGCGGCAATAGAAATACATCATCTGTGAAAATTTCAACTCTCTAGCTATCACCGTTCTTGAGATACAGCCTGGTGACAGACGGACGGACGGACGGACGGACGGATGGACGGACGGACGGACAGCGAAGTCTCAGTAATAGGGTCCCGTTTTTACCCTTTGGGTACGGAACCCTAAAAATCGGCCCTTAATAACTCATATTCACACACATACTGGAGAAAAACGATTCAAGTGTGACATATGTGGAAAAGGGTTTGGATACAATGGTAATTGAAATTTGACGAGCCTCGTGGTTGAGTGGTTTATGTAACGGACTGCCGATCAAGAGGTCGCGGGTTCGATTCCCGCTCGGGACAATCATTTGTGTGATTTTTCTAACGATCATACAAATGTTTGTACTGCGTCTGGGTGTTTCTATGTATTATAAGTATGTATTTACAAAAGAAAAGTAGTATATGTATTCTATCCGTATTCTGGTACCCATAACACAAGCATATAAGCTTAGCTTGGGACCAGAGGACGTTGTGTGAAATGTCCATGAATATTTATTTATTTATTTAATTTCACGAAGTATAGATACAAGGAGTCCGAACGTAATGTTGAACGAATGGTCTCAATTTAAGGGACAGATTTTTTGCCGGTAGAGCGCGCCATTTTTCAAGAAGTACTCGTTTGAACTATTGACACCTGTGGAAAAAAATATTCTGAGAAACGTGGAATTAAATATAAGTTTCAGGAAATTTTTAGAAATTTTTCGAGTGCTTTAAACCCAACAATACAGAGAAGGTCAAGAGATATTCTGATATTCTATATTAGCATCGGTACGTCCCGAATACTAGCGCAGCCAGTGGCAGAAAGTAGAACTATGATCTGGGTTGATTATTGTGTACACGAAATATTATGGAAAAGCCTATACCGTTCGGACTCCTTGTATCTATACTTCGTGGGTAATTTAATAACTCATCTTCGCACACACACTGGTGAAAAACCATACAAGTGTGACATTTGTGAAAAAGGATTTGCACTGAGTTCTTTAACAATGCATAACCGTACACACACTGGAGAAAAACCATTCAAATATGACATATGTGGGAAAGGTTTTGCACGGCAATTCAGTTATTAAATCATAATCTGAAGCACACTGTCGGAAAACATTTTTAATGCAACGCATGTGAGAAAGATTTTAGTGATAAAAATGTTTTAAGAAATCATATTAGCAACACTTGTTGCAAACCATACAAATGTGATACATGTGGGAAAGGTTTTGATAATAACAATAGTTTATTAATCCATTCTCGCACACATACACTAACAGGAAACAGACAAGTCGGAAGACTAATTTAGATATTCACAATCTGGTGGGAGACTGTAAAAGCCAGCCAAGTGATATTGTATAAAGATAACATCCTCTGTGATAGTAGAGTCGTTATTACTATTCTCAAAGTACCCACATTCAATAGAACGAATAACAAAACTCCTGATAATTTAAAATATCTTAAATAAAACTACTTTTCACGGATTTAGACGCGTATATTTGTTTGAAATTTTGGCCCGACGTTTCGGAGACTGCAGTCACCATGGTCACGACGTGAAAAGTAGTTTTATTTAAACAAATGAGTCACACAAGTGTTAGAAAATATTAAAATATCTTGCTTCCCTTAATCTGACCGAAGTGATTCATCAATAATACAAGAGATGTGTTATGAATATATTTATTAACAAATATATTGACAATCAATATATGTATTTGCTCCCGAGTCTATCGACTTCAGCTTGTACTGTTGGCACACTTAAATGTTGGTGTATCTCATCTGTTTTTGAGTACCAGGGAGCTTTTGTTATGCAGCGTAAGATGTTATTTTGGACTTAAGCGCATAATTTTGTTCTTGCAGGCAGAGCCCCACAAGGGCAAACCATAGGTCCATACAGGTTATAGAACTGCATTGTATAAAGAGTTTGTTCTGTTGACAATATGGAATTTCTGCCCATGAGCCAATACAAATTTCTGAATTTTATGTTAATTTCATCTCTTTTCTTTCTGACATGGTTAGTCCATGTAAGTCTTCTATCTATGTGATAGCCTAGGTATTTACCTGTGTCTGTATCAGTGAGACGATCATTGCCAAGTGTAACAGGTGGACAGTTTTGCCGTCTTAAGAAAAAGGTTATATGGTGAGACTTTTGAGCACTTGCCCGTATGCGCCACTTCCTCAGTGATGTGTATGTATGCGCCTCCTTACTTAGGTCTCAACACTGGCCATTACTTGGGCCTAAAGATGCACCGTTACTAAGATACGTGTTAATGTCAGTTAGTAATAAACGAGTATTCATTGTGTGATGACGTTGTTTCTTATTACCTAGTTCCGTATACTACATTGGCGACGAGGATAAAACAAAATGGCGGTGGCGTACCTGGGTAATTTGCCGATCTTTAATTGTAGGGGTGGTGATTGGGCAATTTTTAAGGCTCGATTAAGTCAATTCATCAAAATTAACAGCATCGATGCAGAAAATAGAAGCGGGTTGCTATTGACGCATCTTGGAGATGAATCCTACAGGTTGACCAGAGATCTAGCATTCCCTAGGGATTTTGACCAGCTGACCTACTTGGAACTCGTTTCATTACTCGACGGCCATTTCAAACCCAAAAAAGTTACGTTTGTTGAGAAAGCAAAATTCTATGGGGCGAGCAGGAATGCAGGTGAACCGTTGGAGGATTGGGCGGCGCGACTAAGAAGCCTGGCATGCTACTGCGGGTTTGGCGCTGCCTTAGAAACAAATCTATTGGATCGTTTCGTCCTTGGCCTGGGCCAGGGCCCAGAACGAGACAGATTGTTTGAACAGGATCCATCCACGCTCACACTGTCACGAGCCATAGAAGTAGCGGAGCAAGCAGCGTGCGCTAAATTAGTAAAAGTAATGATGTCCAACAACGACGCGATGGCGATTAAGGAAGAACCTTTTTATCGAGTGAAGTTGCAGGGGAGCCGCGGCAGAGGAATATCCTACAACCGCGGTCCCGCGACCGGCGCCGATGTCGACACATCAGGCGCGAATTCTAAAGCGGTATCGCGTTGTAGGATTTGTGGCATGAGAAATCATATTAGTGAGAAGTGTCGTTTTAAAGAATATACGTGTCAAAAGTGTGGCATAAAAGGTCATTTAAAACGCGTATGTGGCGGTAATGATAAAAAGGTGTACCACGTCGGCACACAGCAAGGTGTCGCATCTGATGACGTTATCGAGGAATATGATTGTGGGGAGTGTCAAAACTTTCACCTAAGGTATGATATTAGTACAAAGCCTATTATTGTTGATCTTATATTGGGTTCAAGAAATATTTCTATGGAGCTAGACACAGGTTCTGGTGCGTCTGTAATCAGTGAAAACCTTTATAAAGGAATATTTTCAGATTATCCAATACGGGACAGTACGATGAACATGTGTTTATATAATGGACATAGAATCATTCCCCTGGGCCACATATTAATTGAAGCTAATTTTAATAAAATTTCAAAGTTAATAAAATTATTTATTATTAGAAACGGCGGCCCGCCTTTATTAGGTAGGGATTTTATGTCCGCTTTTAATCTTATCGTTACTACCGATATGACTAAAAATGTTTTTAGTGTAAGAAGTGACTCTGCAGTTGATTTACGCGAATTATTGCAAAAATTCCCAGATTTGTGGGGTGATGAATTAGGTACATTTAATAAATTTAAAGTACATTTGCAATTAAAAGAAAATTCGCAACCAAAATTTTTTAAACCAAGGTCGGTGCCATTTGCCTTACGCGAGAAAGTTGAAAATGAATTAAATAGATTGGTAAGTATAGGTGTATTAATTCCAGTTAATTATTCACAGTATGCGACTCCTATTGTGCCTGTTTTAAAAGATAACGGTCAAGTTAAGATTGCTGGCGATTTTTCTATTACTTTAAATAAGGATCTCATTATAGATAAATACCCTTTACCCAAAATTGAAGAGGTGTTTGCTAAAATTGGGGGAGGGGAGGAATACAGTAAAATTGATTTAAAAAACGCATATAATCAATTTTTATTAGATGAAAGTTCTCAAGAGCTCACTACAATCAATACGCATAAGGGACTATTTAAATATACTCGTCTGGTGTATGGATTAGCTAATGCGCCTGCAATTTTCCAAAAAGCTATTGAAACTTTGCTGTCTGGTATCGACGGTGTCAGTATCTGGCTTGATGATATCTGCGTAACAGGGCCAAGTAGGGATATACATTTTAAAAATTTACATGACGTGTTACAGAGACTGAACGGCGCGGGATTACGTTTACAGAAGGATAAGTGCAAATTCTTCCAAAAGACTGTTACGTACTTGGGTTACGTTATCAGTAGAGAAGGATTAGCAACCTGTCCAGAAAAAATTAAAGCTATTCTTAACGCACCGGAGCCCAGCAACGTCTCAGAGGTAAAGCGATTTTTAGGTATTCTTAATTATTATAGGAATTTTATTCCTAACGCCTCAGCCATACTAAGTCCTTTACATGAATTATTACATAAAGGTGCCGTTTGGCAGTGGGGCTCGCGCCAGCGACAAAGCGTGGCGCACATTCGGCGCGAGTTGGCCTCTGAGCGCGTGCTGGCGCACTTTGAGCCGGGCGCGCGCCTTACGCTCACCACGGACGCTAGTCCGCACGGCCTCGGCGCAGTGCTGGCGCAGCTCGACTTGCAAGGCAACGAAAGGCCGCTCGCGTACGCTTCCCGCGCGCTCTCCGCTAGCGAACGAAACTATAGTCAAATACAAAAGGAAGCGACCGCTATAATGTTCGGGGTTAAACGGTTCCATCAATACCTATATGGCCAACAGGTTCCATGGGTATTAAGAGTTGATCATAAGCCTTTAATATCTATATTTGGCAGTAAAAATGGCATACCCGTGACGACAGCTCTCCGGCTACAACGATACGCCATTATACTGTCGGCCTATAACTACGTGGTGCAATATATTACAGGAGAAAACAACTCCGTAGCGGATTTCTTTTCACGCGCTCCCTTAGATTACGAACCTAAAGACTTTGCGGGCGATAACGACATAGATACTTATTATACACTTAAGTTCCTAGATGCATCGTCCCCCGCGTTGACGGTTAGTGACGTCATACAAGCAACTAAAGACGATAAGACATTACAGACGGTCGCGAGATATATGCGAGTAGGATGGCCGCGTAAAGTTAATTGTAAATCAATCTTGCCCTATTTTCATTGTAAATCGGATTTACAATTCGAAAACGACTGTTTGTTTAGAGGACATAGAATAGTCGTACCGTTTAAATTAAGAAAAAAAATGCTAGAACAGTTACACGATTCCCATTTAGGTATCATAAAAAGTAAAAGCAACGCGCGCGGCAGAATGTGGTGGCCGAACATAGACCGCGATATTGAAAGCTGGATCGGTGGGTGCATGACATGCGTGAGTGTACGCGCTGCGCCCCCACGCGATCCCCCCGCGCCCTGGCCGGCGGCTGCACGCCCCTGGCAGCGCGTCCACATTGATTATATGACAGTGGGTCAGCGAGTTTACCTGGTCATAGTCGACGCGTACTCAAAGTGGCTGGAGTGCATCTATATGCATAATGGTACTACCACAGCTTCTTTAATTGCTAAATTAAAAGAAATATTTGCTATTTTTGGTATACCTGAGTTGTTGGTTTCGGATAATGACATTAAAATAAGTTCAATAGAATTTAAAACGTTTTGTGCGGCTAATGATATTAAATATATGACATCTCCGATTTATCACCCACCGAGTAATGGACAGGCAGAAAATTCTGTTCGCACGTGTAAAAAGATGTTAAAATGTATTATTAAAGAAAACATTCAGTCGAGGTCGATGCACGATCAGCTGCTGGGGTACCTCTTCAATTACAGAAATACCGTGCACTGTACCACCGGTGAAACACCTGCAAAACTAATGTTCGGTAGACAATTACGAACTCGTTTAGACTTAATCTTACCTCGTAAAGAAAAGCAAAAATGTCTACCGTCATCACCCGGTCGGAGGAATTTTGAGATTAACGATACGGTTTGGGTCCGTTGCTACAGTGCGCGGCAAGAAGTTTGGCAGATAGGACTAATAAAGGAAAAGATAGGAATTAAAATGTACAAAGTTTTTATAATCGGTTTAGATTGTTACTGTATTAGACATGTTGATCAAATAATGAAGTATACAGGAGCTGATTATCACAGTAATACTTCCAATGTAGAAGACGTGCCTCACCAGTTGGACTGTTCCCAGTCAGGTCTATGTGCACCATCAGTCGGGCAAACTTCGCCAGCATGCACAGGTATTACAGAATTAATTGATCGTACAACGGCACAGACAGCTGATGAGACACCTCTAACGCCAAATTTTGATTGTGTTAGAGAAGAGAGGCTTATGTGTCCGCGAAGTGAAGAGAATGAGCAAGGGATCGTTGAAAGTACGTCAAAACCAGTAGTGTCTACTGAGCCACATAAGGCTGATCAATTGACGGATGTTCAAGCCGCAACTGTAGTTCGAACAACGTCTACAGCGACGCCCTCTCTCATATCCCCACGTCTGTTACGTAAGAGAAATGTAGTAGACTATAAGAAGTATTTTTTAGGTTAGTATATTTTTAGTTTTTTAAAGTACATTATGCAGTAGTCGTTATTGAATCTGTATTTTGTTTGTCATTAGGTTTCAGAAATTAGTTGTGGAGGAGTGATGTGTATGTATGCGCCTCCTTACTTAGGTCTCAACACTGGCCATTACTTGGGCCTAAAGATGCACCGTTACTAAGATACGTGTTAATGTCAGTTAGTAATAAACGAGTATTCATTGTGTGATGACGTTGTTTCTTATTACCTAGTTCCGTATACTACACTCAGCCATATGTTTGTTTTATCTAGTTGGTGTTGGAGTTTATTACTAGCTTTATCACATCAAAGTGAAAAACAAAACATGTTAGGTTATATTGGTTATACCATCAGACAAAATTGATTTAATATGATAACTGTCTTCCCTTTTAGAGCGTATTTATGATTAAATTACTAATATTGACAAAAATATTTCATTAAAGATTAAAGAAATCAAAATAATCTGAAAAGAAATCACAAAGAACTGCAGTAGGACTGTTGATAAAATATCGATATTATCACAGACTAGAAGATACAAGTATCAGACGGAAATCTTCCTACAGAATACAGGCGACACGAATTCGTGCCTCCGATTGGCTAGAGCAAAATGATAAATTAAAAAAAAGTTTTTTTTTTAATGACGTTTGACAATATCATATCAAAGGCAGAAATCTACCATTATGCCATGTAGCCGCCACAGACTATAAATACACTATGTATTGTTTTAACTTCCAATTTCATTTACTGTGGGTGGACTGTGGAATACGAAATTCAGGTGAAATAAAACGATTTATTTTTATAGATTATTTATTCGCATACACACAGATGTAAACATTTTATAGTTGGATAAACTCATGGTCACAAAACAAAGAGTTATTGAGTCTATTAGAATACTATACTGTTAGGCCACCTTGGCTAACATTAATCGCTTGATGTCTTGAATGGCGGGCGTCACGCCATATTCCAAATGAAACCATATTTCATTGTATTATTTATCAGTTTATTATTCTTCGTATCAGTTTATACATTTTCCACATCAACTATATTTAATAATTTACTATTCTTCACTTATTAACTAGTACATGTATTAGAATCACGCGCAACAGGTTCCGCGCCATATTAATAAAATATCTAGGTACATCTGTCATTCTTTATTGTCATTCTGCGTACTGCCGGATATCCGTTATTGTTCCATTTCCAATAAGTCGATATTATAAAGAGTACCAATTGAGTGACTATACTAATGACTTGTGTATACTGTATTAAGAAATCGGTAACAGCTCGGCCATCCGTCAGTTTTACGAGTCCCTCGTAATCTACATTTTACTATAAAACAAAGGAGGGATCAAACTAAATACATCACTATTACCTACCTCTATTATAGTCTACCTAGGCGTCTGAATTTGTTATTACATTTATTATTGTTAAAATCGAGACAAATTATATACAGATTTCAAATATTTTCAAATTCAAATATTTTTATTGTGGATCATAGGTACAAAATGTTGTTATACAGATATAATTGATAAGCCATGTCCCGCCTCGTAGGCCTACAATATTCTTAACATAATTATAAATACAATTAATTCTATTATGATTAAATTATTAAATTTCTTTATAAATACAAATAAGTCGGTAGGTACACCAAGAGAATACAATATATAATAAAGAGGTATCATAAATTAAGATCACAGAATTAGTTAGTCATAAGTCAAATAACAAATATGTATTGCAATAAAAAAAGGTTTATACATTATGTTAACTTAGATACCTACACTTATTTTTTCTTGAAAACCCAGTGGCTATATACTCGTAATTATGCGAACTATTTCCCGTACTAGTTTTAAAACTGTATCACGGTGAAACAGGCTTCCTCATACAATATCTGGCTAGTAAATATACTTAGGCATAATGCTTTATATAATTTAAAAAATATATATGAAAAAGATAAAATAACAAAGTTCCAGTTTTAAATAATTAAATTAGAACAATAATTATTTCTACGCCGAGCAAAATATCAAAAGATGTAGGTAGCAGAAGATATCGTGTAGTATAAGCAATAGTCATAAGTCATAAGTCAATATCAATTATTAGTCAATTATTGTCCATGAAAGTTTATTATTATTATTAATACACATGTCAAAAGAGTATTTATATGCAAGAAAGAAACAGACAGCTAGAGAACTATCAGCTGATTTATTCATACATAGAAAGAAAGAAACAAAACATTTATTGCTGCAACCAAACAATATATAAACAAAACTTAAATAAAAGCAGAGAATAAACAAATAGGTTTACATCACAAATAAGCTAGAATAATAATATTATATAAATGCTCTTTGTGTCCAGTCAGTAGCAACAGGTCCCATTTCAGCATAATGTCAAGTCTCAAAGACTTGACGCTGGTTTTCAATGGGACCTTGGAGTGATGGCAAGGATGCCCAGAAGTCAACAAGCTTAATTTACAATAAGTATATTAACTACTAAACTTACATTACAACTTACTTTAACAAACGTAATTGTATACAAGTTATTTTTAAAAAAACAATGACACTTCAAAATTTAAATTTTATACCCGTACCTAAACTTAATTGTACTTATTAACGACCTACATAATAATATACACATACCCACTATTACATACATTATGTTCTTAACTAATAAATACAGGTATCTACTGATTTTTATAAATTTAATATAACTTCAAAAATAGAAACTAACTTATATGATATAGATCAATCAATTTAAAATGTTTCTAATTGATTGACATCATTTGTTTTGACACAATTTAGGTTTTATTTATTCTAAAATAACTGACCCATGACCATGAGCAATCACAAGTACTAATTGTAGTATGATTAATTTATGATCTTAACCAACCATGCTCTTTTATGTAATATGTCTGCCTTATCTGCTCTTTTATGTAATATGTCTGCCTTATCTGCTTATGCGACATAGTCAATACATGATCTTGCACTTACTTGTACTTATTCTAACACGATTGATCGGTGACCTGACCAATCGTGTGCTTATCCTAACATGGTTGATCGGTGACCTGACCAACCATGTGCTTATCCTAACACGATTGATCGGTGACCTGACCAATCGTGTGTTTATCCTAACATGGTTGATCGGTGACCTGACCAACCATGTGCTTATCCTAACACGATTGCTCGGTGACCTGACCAATCGTGTGTTTATCCTAACATGGTTGATCGGTGACCTGACCAACCATGTGCTTATTCTAACACGATTGATCGGTGACCTGACCAATCGTGTGTTTATCCTAACATGGTTGATCGGTGACCTGACCAACCATGTGCTTATTCTAACACGATTGATCGGTGACCTGACCAATCGTGTGTTTATCCTAACATGGTTGATCGGTGACCTGATCAACCATGTGCTTATTCTAACACGATTGATCGGTGACCTGACCAATCGTGTGCTTATCCTAACATGTAAAAATTATGCCATATCTAAGCACAGACTCAACCAGCCCATAATATGCGGACATAAGTGTGTCTTTATTGATTATTGCAGCAAGTTTAAACAAGGCATATGACAGGCTACTAATCTTTTTACAAAGGATGCTAATATGCTCTTTCCAATTTAATTGCTGGTCTAAGGTCAAACCGAGAAAACGAGCAGTACTTACATTATTTATGACATTATTCTCATATACTAAGTTTATATTCGATGGATTTTGTCGTCTTAGGCTAAAAAGCAACATATTTGTTTTAGATAAATTTATTTTTAAATTGTTATTTGTTAACCATTTAATTATTGATGTCAATGCATTATTTATGTCACATTCATAATTGTCAACGTCCTTACATGCTATTGTAACAGTGATGTCATCAGCAAATAATGTCATTGGCTGGATTGTAGCCTTTGGTAAATCATTTATAATACTAATGAAAAGCAACGGACCCAATACACTCCCCTGTGGAACACCAAATGATATGCCACACTTTACAGAGGTGTACGTATCTTCTTTTTTAGTTTTGCTTTTGATATTTACTTTGGTTATTTGCGTTACTTGTTGACGATTTGATAAATAAGAACTAATTAATTGAAGAACTGTGCCTCTAATACCATATGCTTCTAGTTTATTTATAAGTATAGTGTGATCCACATAGTCAAATGCCTGTGACATATCGCAAAAAATAGCGCATACTGCCGAACCCCTATCAACATGAGACATAACATCATAAAGGAAATCATAAAGAGCCATGTTTATATTTTTATTTTGACGAAATCCCTTTTGTTCATTACATAAAATTTTATATTTTTCAAGGTAGTTATATATTTCACTATGAAGATATTTTTCAAATATTTTGGAAAATACAGAGAGCAGAGCAATTGGCCTGTAGTTTTCCATGCATTCTTTATTTTTATTTTTTTAAAGTGATTTTATAATTGATAGTTTTAGATCGGCGAGGAATATGCCAGCAGAAATACAGATGTTCATTATGTGACTAAGATGGTGACAGATTTCATTACCTACTATTTTTATTACTTTAGTATTTATGCCGTCATAACCAACTGAATTTGTGTTATTTAGATTTTTAATTATTTTATTTATTTGATCAGGTGTGCTAGGTGCAAGAAACATTGAGTTGATTTGAGGAGTAATAAGAGTAGTGACATTTTTACCACCACTCTAGTTGAGGCATATTCTTTCAGTAAAGTATTTATTAAAAGCGTTTACTATTTCTATAGGATTTTTTGTGCAACTACCATTAATATCAACACTGTCAATCAGTGGCGTGCACATATATTTGAAGCAGGGTAGGCTCTTATACTGTAGGTAGTACTCTTATAGATTTTTAGCATAGCCACGCGACGGATCTCTAAGTCGGAAACCATGCCAACAGAACAAATTTAAATCTGAATATCCCGAATCAGTCCACACTGTACTAGAATTACTAAACAATAACTACGTACGTACATACATACGTACATGTATGTATGTACATACGTTTCATAACTTTTAAGGGCCTACATCAATATTATCGTATATCATCGCCGACACGTACATATTAACACAGCCAGTAGGCACAGAAAATGAAGAATTAGGGATACTTTTCCTATTTACTCAAAATCTAGTAAATATATTTTAATTCTGATTTACGTGTTTCTATATATAATAGTTACTTATGTTTTTAAAGTTATTTCATTAGTTAATATGCGATAATAGACCGACAAATGAAAAAAATAAAAAATTAGAGAGGTTGTTTCGCTAAGATTTTCTATCGAGAAAACTTTTTTCAATCGTGTTTCTGAGTTTATGCAATCCTAGATCATATATTGAAAAAACATATACTTAAAAATTAGAGCTCTAGCCATTCAATCTAAAGAAACAATAAAAACTTCGTACGTAGAAAAATGCACGAAGCTATTTTGGTATCGTCTTAACATGAAATTTTCGAGTTACATTGGTGCCTATTCTATGTGCAGACCTAAACTTAACTTAACTAAAAAATGAAAATTGATAGCGTCTATAACACAATTCGGCAATGTTAACAGAACTTTTTTTATATAAAAACTGTTTATTATAGACTAACGATTTTAATTAATATAAATGTGTGCAAAAAAATAGCGAAACATTTAAGATACAGCAATAGCTGTTTTCATTTTTTAGTTAATACCTATTATACCGTTGTCCGTCCAGCTACGCGTGGCGCTGATTCGATCGGTACCGCGCTCGCATGTTGTAACAAAAAACCTTTATAGCTTCTTATCTATAATACCTAGAGTGAAGACAAATACTACGAAAAATTACTAGAAGACTACAGATGAAATCTATCTATTTTTTAAGATCTGAAAATTTATTTTAAAGTATTAAAAATGAGAACAGAAGAGGACAGAGGAGAAAACATAACAATTCAAAATATAACTCGATTTTACTCTTAAAACTGTGATATGTATGCTATATGTATACTTAATTATAAAGCACAAATCATCTAGTTTATCTTGATGTATAATAATATTAATAATCTATGAACTCATAAATAAAACTAAACTACTTACGACAATCAAAATCAATAAAAACTGCCATCTAGTGATTATGGATTGTGAAGTAATTCATCAGCTATCTATTACACAACTTATAGACGCAAAAAATAACGCAATTTGTCCATAGATGTCGGTATATCTAATCGTAACTGACTGTTGATACTCGTTTCGATACGAGATTTACCAAAAGTATTTAATTTTAAGCTTTCTTTCTATTTTTTTATATTTTATTCTTTGTCGCGGAATGGAAATTATTTAAATCTGAATATCCCGAATCAGTCCACACTGTACTAGAATTACTAAACAATATGCAAGGGAAACAAAATAATTTATTCGTGTGTACACAACCACATAGCCAGTTATACGTTTCATAACTTTTAACATGAAATTTTCTAGTTACGTTACCCTTTTGTTGATTAAGTTGTAACTCGGGTATACATCTACCTATAGACACAATTTGAATTTTTTCACCGAACGACAATTGTGAGAACTTGTTATTTTTAATTTTTAACAAACACACACTATCAACACACATTTCACAATCAAATAACATTTTAAAATCAACAAACGAAAATCCATACAATTATTAAATTAAAGAAACTCAATATTAAACAGTTCAATGAATCACACCAATAAAACCTTACTAAACAAAAATGCATACGTGATTTATTAGACTTCCGAGTTATAAGTAACGAACGAACATTGCCGAATACTCGCGATAACATCCGATCGCGAAAGCAGACGGCAGGATTTTCAGTATAAATCGTCTTGGATATGTAAGCCTGTGTGCGTTTGGGAACTGTGCACGGACACCAAAATTTCTACACACATATGAACTCATGGCAGGCGAGCGGCGTGGAGCTTGTCCGACGCGTTCGTCCGACCAATATTATTCCTTCGCCAAACGCCTGGCAAAAAACAATTTGCAAGCACATATTGGTGCTATTTATGAATTATTAGGTAGGCGTTTTTAAGTTATAATATTTTGTTTAATTAATAGTAAATACATGAATAAAGTCATCTAAATCATACGAACGTTTTATTAAAATATCTGTGAATGGCAAGTAAAGCAGAGCCTATCAGCTTGTATGGAGTGCACGCCACTGTTCAATCAGTACACCTAGGGTCTCTAATAGTAATTGTCTGTTTAGTCAGTGTAGTTGTCATGTTAAAGCAGATATGCCTATGGTCTGACATGGATTCCACATCGCTTACTCTCCAGTTTAAAATGTGTCTCGAGAGTTTCTCTGTGGCAAAAGTTATGTCCAAAACCTCATTTCTTACCTTAGTAATAAAGGTTGGTTTACAACCTACATTTAAGATTTGGAGATAATTCATTAGAAGGAAATCATGCAATACTTCACCTCTATCGTTGATGTCGGTGCTTCCCCAGGTGCTCAAGTCCACTATTTTGGAACAATTGTCATACCGGCACAATACCGGCACGATACCGTTGCAATTGAAGTCAAATATCCGTAGTCTGCTATATGCCGTCATAACGGTCTTTCAATGGTAATAGAATTGTCGATCTCTTTTATCTATGCATTGAATTTTCGGTCTCTTTTATCTATGGATTGTGTTAGAATGGTATGTATGTGTTGCCGTTTTTAAAAAATGCGTTAGTTGAAGTGATTTTCGAAAAACTACTAATAAATTTAAACATTTAATCATGCTAGACTTCGTTTAAATATATTTGTACATACTATTTATTAGTATAAAAAGCAATGTGAAGTTTAGGAGATTAGTAAATTGCAATAAATTACAAAGAACAATTTCTAATATTTCTATCTATCTATTTTTTATTTATGGCAATCTGTCGACACAGGACAATTTAAAAATATTACTGTCAAATTCAAAATAGCAGACTACCGAAACATTTCAGTCATTGAATTGCAATTGTGAAGCAGTTGTGTACGAGACTAGCAATTTATGTCACTTTGACAATTGTAAGACAATGATGAAGTCGTTATGACGACACATTAATAGTAGACTACCAAAAACTTTACTATTGCACCATAATGGTACAATAATGGTACAGTTGTGACACCGTTGAAATACCCGACTCAGGGCCCAGTTGGTGTGATGAGCGTTAGCATCGCATCCTACCAGTAATTCTGCGTTATTCCTTCTGGCATATTCGACCAGAGGAATAAGTTCCGCACACGGGTCCACCTTATCACTAGGAAGGTAGGCTGAACACAAGATTACTCTTGAGCCATTCCAGCCCTTCACATTCACATACGCTGCTACTAGGTCGTCGGTACATAACTCTGAAACAGGCAGGAATTCAATATTATTATTAAAAACAATACACGCTCTAGGCTTTATTCCACTAGAATTATACAAGACCTTACCAGCTGAGCCAAGACCAAGTACAGTTGAGTTACGCACCCACGGTTCTTGAATAAGGGCGAGGTCTACGTGTCCTGCAAGGCGGCTCTCGACGATGGCTGTTGCGACCTTGGCATGATGGATGTTAGCCTGCAGGATCCTCGCTTCAAGACGTTGGAGGGCCATTACTTCCCTCTTTTGGATATCGGTTGGGTTTTACCCACAGCCTTTGCCACTTGGGGACCAATTCCCCTAGTTGCAGTCGCTGCAGGTGTCGCCCTTCCGATAGGTTTACCGCCCCCCTTGCCCCTGCTGCTGCTGGCTGCTGGCCCTTTGCCACCACGGCTCTGCGAGCCATGGGGTTTGTGTGGGTTGCTGCCAGAAACAGGTCTGCTGGGCCCCGGGATAGGGGTCGGAACTGGTTGAGGGTCAGGTGTGGCATTGGGCCCACCCCTGATCTTAAAGAAGATTTTTTTGAAACCTAAAGTGGGGGCATAGTTTTTTTCTTTGAGAGCCTCAACGGATGGTTCGTCCAGGGAGAAAGTGACAACAATCCCTCCCTTTTCCGCCTTCTCATTGAGAACTCTCCAGAGGTTGGTGTTGAGCCCTCTGTTCTGTGCCCCCAACAGCTTCTTAGCAGCGGCAACCGAGGTCGCCTCTGCTTCCGGGATAAAAGTTATGGCCGTGGCAGGCTTGGGCAGCTCATTCTCCGGTATAGTGGAGAGTTGCGCCTCAGGCCACGGTTTTAACTTTGGAATTTCACCCACCAGCCAGTCCTGACTGCTTTGATTGGTACATGTGACCAGTATCCAACCAGTTTTGTGGGTGAAACCACAGAACTCCGGCCCTTCACCCAACTCAAACTCCGCGATGCTTGAGTTCAGGTGGTTATGGACCATCTTCATTTGGTCCTCGCTCATAGGCACCGAGTTACGGATCCCTACTCGCGAAGAACCAACTGCTTCTCTAAAGGTGAGGGGTCTCTGAAAGTCCCCTCCTTCTTTATTCGAAGCAAGCCTTGGAGCTTTCTTGGCCTGCACTTGTGGAGACTCGTCCTCGGATCTACCCCTTTTTACAGGGGTGTTGGCCGAAGCCGGCGTCATCCCGGGCAGTTGATTCCATGGCAAGCGGCATTTGCTGAGGGCTTGCTCTACAGCTTCCCCCGACGCCACAAGCTTCCGGAATCGTTTCCGAGCTGCTCCCGACAGTCTTTTTTTTCTTTGGGCCCCATCAGTCTGGAGAGGTGCATCGGGCGAACCGGTGACGTCTATTACGTCTCCATCAACCACAATCTCCGTCTCCATATCGACCGCTGGGGAAAGAAGGAGCGCATAAGAGTCCTTGTCGGAGCTCTCCGCCTCTTCACGGTTTCCTCCGATCTGGATATCATCTAGACCGGTGGAAATGGTTGGAGTTTTACTTCCTTGGTGCAGCAATCCTTTGCCCCCCCCAGAATACGCGGGACAGCCTGAGCTAAGCTCAGGGAGGGATTCTCCGGACTCTCCGGTACCCTCCTGGGGTAGATATTCTTTTAGTCTTGCCTCCATTATTGTTGTAATTTTCTGAAAAGGGTTTTCTTCCCTTTGCCAGGTGATTCGGTTTTGAGGCGCCGAAGACTCGCCTTTCGCTCTTCATATTCTGCTACTGTGGTCACGAGGTAAGATGGTGGTGTGCGAAGCCCCGTTATTAGACCACAGCATTACCCGGGAAGGACGGCCCACACAGATGGAGTTGTGTGGGACACTTGGACGTATATGAAGAACTTGTCGATGCGCGCCATATAGCCCAGCTTCGCACTACCAGGCGTACGCTTCCGGTATTCCTAGTATTTTTTAGAGATGTGTTCTCTGGCAAGAACACACCCCACCAGGGCCTACATCGACCACCCCCCCTGCTCCACATATTAGTCTTAATCCTATATTTTGTATGACATCCAGTTTCTTTAATAAGGTGCTTTTGGCGTTCATATAAGCTAAACTACTGTAGTCAAAGTGGCTTCTCACTATACTTTTGTATAGCATACTCATTACTTTAGGATCAGATCCCCAATAAGTTCCAGCCAGGTGTCTCATTATATTAATGCCTCTTAATGCTTTTTTGCTTATGTGCTTTATGTGTTCATCAAATTTTAATTTGTCATCAATAATGACCCCTAGAAATTTTTGGTGTTTAACTACAGGAATTACTGTATTGTTATATATAATTTTTACATTATTGTGTGCATTTAAATTTTTGCTCACAATCAAAACTGAACTCTTTTCTGGGCTTATTTCCAACTTTAATTTAGTATGGTAATAACTGTACAATTGATTTAAAGCATTATTAATATTTGTTGCTGCTGTTTCCACATTTTGATTTATACTATACAAAAGCAAGTCGTCTGCAAACTGTAAAATATTTACACCTGGTGTAATTACATATTTTAATATCTCTGAGACATACACATTATATAGCAATGGGGACAAAGTTGCACCTTGCATTGTACCTTTATTAACAATCTTAGGCCCATGTAACTTATTATTATATTTAACATAAACTGTTCTATTGTTCAGGAAGCAATATAGCCACCTTAAGATGTGTCCTGGCATACCTATATTATGAGATACTTGAATTAGTTCCATTATATTTACATTGTCAAAAGCACCTTTTACATCTAGAAAGACACATATTGCATTAGAATGACTTAATTTAACTTGTCTTATATCTGATAATAAAGATATGAAGCTTTCAGAGCAACTTTTGCCTTTTCTGAAACCAAATTGTATAGGAGGCAGTAGACTATTGGATTCAATAAAATAATCTAATCTTAACTTTAGCATATTTTCAAAGAGTTTACCCAAACAAGATGACAGAGAGATAGGTCTGTATGATGATGCATTATTTATAGGTTTGTTAGGCATTAATATTGGTATGACACATTGTGTTTTCCATGACTCGGGTACAATTAATTTTTCCCATAATTTATTATAAATGTTTAGTAAAATGGATTGTGCATTTAAATGTAGTTTTTTAATTAACATATATGGTATATTGTCTAATCCTGGTGTAGTGTCTTTCCTACTTTTTAAAGATATGTTCAATTCATCCATGTTGAACTTATTTGTGAGAAAATCATTAGTGGTGTTTACTTTAGCATTTTCAAACAAGTATTCTAGTCTAGATGTATCTACTTCACTATTATCAGCTAAATTATTTATAAAACTTGGTACCCACTCATCATTAAAATGTTTGTTTCGATTAGTGCCAATCTTTTTGAATTTTTTAATATACTCCCATATTCTAGAAACTGGTGTTAACCTATTAAAACTATTGCATAAATCTTGCCATGAAGTGTTTCTTTCTTCTTTCGATATTCGTTTTTTATTAGCATCTAACTTTTTATATTTAATCCAGTTTTCTATTGTAGGCTCAGAAAAATAATACCTTAATGCTGCTTTTGATTCTATAACAGCATCACTACATTTCTGATTCCACCATGGTACTGGTTTTCTTATAGGTGTATTTGAGTTAATTTTTCGTTTTGGAATTGTTTTATCTCTTAAATCATTTAAAGTGTTTACAAAGTTATTGTATGCTATGATAGGTGGTTCATTGATATCTATGTGTGTAAAATAAGTTTCTGAAAGACTATAATATTTGTTCCAATCTGCTTTATTGTAAATATATTTCTCTTGATCTACAGGTGGTGAGGTGTCATACATGGATGGCTGAACATTTATCTCAAGTAAAGTTGGAAGATGATAACTGCCCATGGGATCGTCATGAACATACCAATGACATAAATGTGCGAGTGAAGGACTGACAAGAGCAAGATCTATAGCTGATGCTTGCCTATTGGGATAAGGAACTGTTGTTGTGGCACCATCATTCATAATACATAAGTCAAACTCATCAATTATATTATACAAACATCTACCTCTACTGTTATCACTACGGCATCCAAAGGCTATGCTATGAGCATTAAAATCGCCCATAATTATACATGGTTTAGGTATATTATTGATAAGGTCTTTTAACTTAGTTGAATCAAATCTGTTACTGGGTGGGCTATATATACAAAGGATTGCTATTTGTCCTAATTCTGTCTCTATAGAAATGCATATATTTTGTATAGACTCTGAAAATCTTGTATCAATTAGTTTATACTTTATATGATGGTTTACCAAAATAGCTACACCATTATGAGAATTTTTTGAATTTTTATGTATGAAATTGTAATTAGGAAAATGTGGGATTATTGAGCTTGGTTTTAGCCAAGTCTCATTAAGAAGACAAATATCTACTTTCTTTTCATTTAGTAAATTTTGTAATAGGCTCTTTTTGCTCTGTAAGCTTTGTATATTATACTGTAAAATGTTTAAATATTTATCCATTAAATTAAATTAGATAAAAATACATCTTTTATTTTCTTGTGTGTGAGTGGCCCATCAGAGTCACTCTTGTTACCTAGTGTAACTAGTGATTTTACTATAGCATTGATAATTATATCATTGCTTGCAACTTCTCTTAAATTTAAAACATTAGTTGACTTATCTTTAGTTTTGGGTAAAGGCTGTGACTGTGGTATTGGCAAGGGTGGATAATTTTTGTCATTTATATTGGATGGTCTTTTAACAATATTAGCGTATGGTTGCATGTTAAATTTTGCTTTCTTGTCTTCAATTTTTTGTTTTTTGACAGGGCATTCCCTTGAAATAGCAAGGTGATTGCCAGAACAATTGATGCAAATGATCTCATCGACATCACACTCTTTATATGAATGGCGTCCAGCACATGATGAACAGTACTGTTCACCTCTGCAGTTCTTAGCGGAATGGTTGAATTTAAGACATTTGTAGCATTGAAGAAGTGGAGGAATATAAGTGTGAATTTGATATCTAAATAGTTTCAAATATGCATACTGAGGTAGAGAGGTTGATGCAAAAGTAACGGCAACAGTGTTGAGAGGTACTAGTTTACCCTCAACCTTACGCATAAATCGTTTAATGGAGACTACTTCAGCGTCACAAACAATATTCTTATATAGTTCTTCATTTGATAATTCTTTAGGAACATACTTTATTACACCAACTTTTTCTGTTAAGTATGAAGGAATAAATGCCTTCATTTTATTTTTCCACATAAAATCTTCCATTTTAAGGAAGTTATTAGCAGCCGAAGCTTTTCTAAATGTAATTCCTATCTTGTGAGCATTTATTCTATGCACCCCTAACACATCTTTGACTTGCTCTGCTATTAAATTTGTAAGAGTTATGGGATTTTTGTTACCTATTTTCTCTTGTTCTGTTGATTCAACATATACCGTGAATTCAGAGCTGCTGTTTTCTAAGAAAAGTCTCTTATAATTGGGTTTGGTAAAGATTTTATATTTATTAGAATCGTTACCTCCAGCATAATTTGCGTTGTAGAATTTTCTTTTCTTGGCCTCGCCTGGTTCTGGCGGCTCTTCGCCGCCAGCGCCACTGCAGACGCTCATCTTCTTCGTATCAATAAGTGATAATTTAGTTGTATTTAATTATTAAATTAATAAAATGAAAAATTTGAAAAAAAATATTGCCGCCTCGTTTGACTTCCCGCCAAAAAGTCCGTATGCAATTGCAACTATGCAGTGTGACCAGATTAAATTTTACGAAAATACCGAGGCACCTCAAAAAAATACTGAAATATACCGACTTACATAGGACAGATATACCAATAAAAATACTGATTTTCTTAACACGTTTTATTTATTCATACTCACAATAAATGTTAGAGTTATATTTTAACATCCTTTTCGAAGGATTAAAATGTACACAACCTCCTTCATCCTTAACACCTTGCTTTGTTTTTAAAATAGCTGACACATTTTTGTTTATAAACCTGTTTCTTTGGTCCGTTTTTATTAAATTTATCTGTGAAAATATGCGCTCGCATGCAGCATTCGACACCGGTATACATAGAAGAGATTTACTAAAACTAGTTATATTTTTGTATTTTAACATGCCATCACTGTTAGAAATTTTCCCAACTTCCACCCAAAATTGTTCACACGAGATGGGTGAGCAGGGCCCTGAGTCGGGTATTTCAACGGTGTCACAACTGTACCATTATTGTACCATTATGGTGCAATAGTAAAGTTTTTGGAAGTCTACTATTATTGTGTCGTCATAACGACTTCATCATTGACTTACAATTGTCAAAGTGACATAAATTGCTAGTCTCGTACACAATTGCTTCACAATTGCAATTCAATGACTGAAATGTTTCGGTAGTCTGCTATTTTGATTTTGACAGTAATATTATATAAATTAATAGTAAATTGCAATAAATTACAAAGAACAATTTCTAATATTTCTATCTATCTATTTTTTATTTATGGCAATCTGTCGACACAGGACAATTTAAAAATATTACTGTCAAATTCAAAATAGCAGACTACCGAAACATTTCAGTCATTGAATTGCAATTGTGAAGCAGTTGTGTACGAGACTAGCAATTTATGTCACTTTGACAATTGTAAGTCAATGATGAAGTCGTTAAGACGACACAATAATAGTAGACTACCAAAAACTTTACTATTGCACCATAATGGTACAATAATGGTACAGTTGTGACACCGTTGAAATAGTGAACAATTTTGGGTGGAAGTTGGGAAAATTTCTAACAGTGATGGCATGTTAAAATACAAAAATATAACTAGTTTTAGTAAATCTCTTCTATGTATACCGGTGTCGAATGCTGCATGCGAGCGCATATTTTCACAGATAAATTTAATAAAAACGGACCAAAGAAACAGGTTTATAAACAAAAATGTGTCAGCTATTTTGAAAACAAAGCAAGGTGTTAAGGATGAAGGAGGTTGTGTACATTTTAATCCTTCGAAAAGGATGTTAAAATATAACTCTAACATTTATTGTGAGTATGAACAAATAAAACGTGTTAAGAAAATCAGTATTTTTATTGGTATATCTGTCCTATGTAAGTCGGTATATTTCAGTATTTTTTTGAGGTGCCTCGGTATTTTCGTAAAATTTAATCTGGTCACACTGCATAGTTGCAATTGCATACGGATTTTGTTTTGATTCTGGCGGGAACTTTCAAAAGTAGAAGTTTGATTTTTCTCCGACTTAAATAAAAAAATCTATTTAATTGATAAACTTTATTAAAAATGGATGGAGACGAGGACCCGGGCCCTAGCCCGGGCCCCCACCGGGGAAAAGAAAATTCTCCGGACCAATTACTGTTGGTGGCCGTACAGGGGACGACTGCGAGGACCCTTACAAGCCATACATCAAGACTGGGTATAAAAGATTATACCCCGAAAATGACACCAAACAGCAGTTTCAGGTATTCATAGAGAGTACAAATAATACTGAAAAGATAGGGAATAAAAGTCCCATATATTTAAATCATATATTTTCAACAAATATAAAAGGCATACGCAGTATGCAAAGAGTAAACGCCAATAAGATTGCAGTAATTTTCAACCAACATAACAACGCTAATAACTTTCTACTCAATACATGCTTTTTGGAAAAATACAATCTAAAAGCATATATCCCGGCTAAAGAAATAGAAATCACTGGTATTATAAGACACGTTCCTACGAATATATCAAACACGGCTCTATACTCTAAACTATCATCTAAATTTGACATAATATCTATCCGAAGATTCACCAAAAAAGTTGGAGCTGAAAGAGTACCACTTCAAACAGTTAGCATTACCTTTTTGTCCAACATTTTGCCTGATTATGTTCAATATGACTTATTCTCTTATAGAGTTTTTGCCTATATTCCACCATTGTTACAATGTTTTAAATGTTTTAAGTTTAATCACTCTGCCAAAATTTGTAACAGTAAACAAAAATGCTCTATCTGCGCAGGTGATCATTTATACAAAGATTGTGATAATCAAAATACTTTTAATTGTATTAATTGTGGTGGCCCTCACCTTGCTATATCACGAGAATGTCCTTTAAAAATAAAAAAAATGTTAGAAAAGAAAAACAAAATTTCTTATGCTGATGTAAGTAAGACTTTAATTAATGACAAAGAATTCCCTGCTTTAAAACCTAAAAATGATATTATCTCAAATAAAAATGTACATAGTGTTAATAAAAATGCAAATAAACCATTTGTAAATTCTTCTACTTCTGTAAATAAGACTGTTACTGTAAATAATATGCATAGTAGATCAGATTTAGAGCGAATTGCTAGTGATGAGACTGTGTTAAATGCCATAGTTAAATCATTGTTAGCTTTAGCTAACTCTGGTAAAGAACCAATAACAACAAATAGAATTAAAGACATATTTCTCTCCAATTTAATTTAATATGGATTATTCAAATGACAATAGTTCTGTTATCAAGACACATCTAACAATAGCACAATATAATATTCAGAGTGTTAACAATAAAAAACCTTTACTAATTAACTTTCTATATGTTAATAATATTGACATTTGCTTGCTAAATGAAACATGGTTAAAGGAGGGAAGTAACTTCAGTGTTCCAGGTTTTGTTATTACAAAACAAGATGGATTAAATGGTCATGGTGGAGTAGCTATTTTAATAAAGAACACAATTAAACACCAGGTTGTTAATACCCCTTATTATGATTCTTTACAAACTAGTGCTATTATTATTAAAACTCGTGTAGGCAACTTGTCAATAGTATGTGCATACAGCCCTCCAAGGGGTGGCAGATTTAAATGTAGGAGCTTGAAGAAAATCATCAATGAATTGCCAAAACCAATAATGCTTTCAGGTGATCTTAATGCACACCACGTTGCATTTGGATGCATTTCAACAAACTCTAGAGGCACTGATGTCTATAACTTGTTAGATGAATGTGATTTATGTATTCTTAACACAGGGACACCAACAACAGTAGGAACAATTCAAAACAATCCTTCAGCTATTGATATTTCTTGTGTTAGCCCTATTATAGCCCCCCTTTGTGAATGGAAAGTATGTGACGATCCTATGGGTAGTTATCACTTTCCTACTATAATTTATGTTCAAACTGATGTAGAAAGATATGTAGTAGGTCCTCCTTCTGAGCGATTCATATATAGCAGAGCCGACTGGTCCAAATTTCATTCTGAAAGTGAAAAAGCATTTGACAAATTAAATTCCAAAAAAGAAAATGCTCTACACATCTATAAAGATTTTTGTAATATTCTTAATCAACTCAAAGTAGAATGTATACCAAAAGTGATTAATCAAACCCAATATAAAATTAAAAAGCCAGTACCTTGGTGGGACCTTGAATGTGCTACAGCAGTAAATAAAAGCAAGTTAGCTCTTAGAAATTATAGATTTAATATGACCATTGAAAATTACATTGAGTACAAAAAGACTGATGCAATAAAAAAGAAATTAATCCAAGAGAAAAAGAAGTCCAGTTGGAAATCATTATGTGAATCATTTAATAGATACACACCTGTTAGCATGATTTGGAATTATATCCGTAGATTTAGACGTGCAATAACCAGGAAAGCTTCAAAGAATGATGAATGGATTCCTGCATTCCTAGATAAATATGCACCTCTTTCACCACCTGAAAAAGATATAGATACATTTCAGTTAAACAATTTCTTTCAAATGCCTGGTAATAGTGACAGTTCCTTCCTTACTAGTTCATTTACTATACAAGAATTAAAAATAGCTTTGAAATCTAGAAAAGATACCAGTCCAGGTCTTGATGACATAACTTATAAGTTAATCCATAATCTTCACCCAAAAGCCCAGTTGATATTACTTAAAATATACAATTTACTATGGCTCAATGAAACTATTCCTGATAGTTGGAAAACTCAATGCGTTATACCAATTCTAAAATCTGATAAACCAGAAAATAACTGTGAATCATATAGGCCAATCTCACTTTCATCATGCCTAGGTAAATTATTTGAATGCATGCTAAAGCTTAGATTAGAATTTTACATTGAAAGAAACAATATTTTACCTGTTCAACAATTTGGTTTCCGTAGAGGTAAAAGTGCCACTGACAGCTTCACATCTCTTATTGCCGACATTAAACTGTCTTTGCATAGCCACTCAAACACAGTATGTGCTTTCCTCGATGTAAGTGGTGCCTTTGATAATGTCAATCCTTCAACTTTGGTTCAGGTTCTAAGTGAAATTGGCATACCTGGTAAAATTTGTAAATGGATATTTAGTTTTTTATATGAGCGACAAATGTATGTTAAATTCAATAATGTCCTACATGGACCTAGACCTGTTTACAAAGGCACAATGCAAGGTGCAACCATTTCCCCATTATTGTACAATTTGTACACTGCTCAAATAAACAGATATTTAACAAATCCCACTGTTAAATGTCTGTTGTTTGCTGATGATATTGTTGTATATACTGTAAATAAAGATGTTAATATTGCTGTAGATAACCTCAACAATGGTCTTAACCAAATTCATAGATTTTATACCGACCTAAAATTAGATATTAATATAAGTAAAAGTGGAGCCATGATTTTTAGTAATAAATGTAGTTATTTAGAAGACATAAATTCAGTATTATATAACAATAATCCATTAATTTGGTTAAGAGATAAAGTTTTTGGGTGTATGTTTAGATACCAAATTGAAATTTGAAAGTCACATTCAATATATTATTAAAAACTCATTAAAGGGACTGAATATTATGCGCTCCCTAGCTGGTGTTCACTGGGGATCTGATCCAAAAATATTGTCTAAACTGTATAAAAGCATAGTCAGAAGTCATTTTGATTATAGTACATTAGCATTTATGAATGCTAATGTAAGTCACCTCAGAAAACTAGACATTATTCAAAACAAAGCCCTTAGGATCATAACAGGAGCCATGTGTTCAACTCCTATAATAGCTATGGAATCTGAAACAACAATAATGCCCTTAAAATTCAGAAGACTCCAAATTGCCAACAATTTCGGCCTTAAGTTATTAGCTACCAATAATTCTTTTGTATTAAATAGAATATTACCTAGTCAAGACCTCCCTTGTTCCTTAACCAACAGTATTGGCATTACTGCCTCACAGTTGGTATCTGATCACACCCCAGAAATTTTATGTATTTTACTAAATTTAAAAATTTTATGTAAAAATGTATATTCTTCAAATACTCATCCTGTATATATAACATTGATTTCAAATGCATAGCCTCTGATTTAATTAGTATAGATACAAATAAGTTGGACAATAATGCTGAATTTCTTAGTTTTTTAAATAGTCAACTTAATGTTTATATAATCTATACAGACGGTTCCAAGAACACAGATAGAGTCACTTCAGCTTTCTATGATCCACAAATAAAAAATTCAAAATGTTTTAAATTAAACTCAATGTGCAGCATATTTACAGCTGAATGCTATGCAATTCTTACAGCGTTATTGTATATACATAATGTAAATAGTTCAAATTTTTTAATTATTACAGATAGTTTAAGTTGTTTATTAGCTCTAGAAAATACTACTGTTAGATATAACCAGAATTATATACTTTTAGAAATTAAGAAAGCAATATTAGATTTAAAAACTAAAGGCAAAAATGTTGAACTTAAATGGGTACCTTCTCATTGTGGTATTACTGGAAATGAAATTGTGGATAAGATATCTAAAGAAAATATGAACGAGGATCACAGCACATTATTAAAAATTCCATTCACCGATTATCACGAGGCAATGACTAGAAATCTAAAAGTGTTATGGCATGATTATTGTAAACTGATGAGTATTGAGAAAGGAAAGTGGTACCATAGCATTCAAGATACCCCGCCGCCTATACCTTGGTATAATAAACACAAAGACGCAGACAATAGGAGTTTTATAACATTAATAAACAGATTGCGATTTGGTCACAACAAATTACCAGCGCATCTACATAAACTCAAAATTGTACCCAGTGCCTTATGTGATCGTTGTAGAGGAGCGACCGTTGACCTTAAGCATGTTATTATGGATTGCCAAAAATTTAAATTAGAACGTTTAGTTTTGGTATCGGAACTTTGTGAAAGTGATGAAGTAAATGAGTTAAATATAGTCGACATATTGAAAAACCCTAGATTCTTCAAACCTTTATATAAATTTATTGTTAGTACTGTAGGAAAAATATAATGTAACTATATCTAGTTAAGATAGGCTTAAGGACTTGTATCCACTGCCGTAAATAAATTAAAAAAAAAAAAAAAAAAAAGCAATTGCATACATAAAACATAACCTATAAAATTAAAAATAAAATATGTTTTAGTATGGATTTAACAGAAATTGTAATAATTCATTTAAATAATGGAGCAGTTATCAATGTGTAGAATTTGTTTAATCAAAGATGTGCGTATGCATTGTCTAGTTAACACTGACTTACAAGAAATATACGAGTTACTGACTGGCAAGTTGGTAAGTGTATGTCGGCGAGAACGCCAAATTAACTTTTCATATTTGATTGTTTAGTAATTTTTATTTAGGATTAGTTTAAGTAGCGTAACACAATAGATTAACACTTATTATTTTAACATTTAAACACTACAATAATTTTTTACAATAAAACATGGTTGCATCTTGCATGCAATTAATTTAAAATTAAACATTAATATAAATATGGGCAATAAATATAGTAGGGCGCCCATAATAATAATAATAAAATCATCCGCGATCATGTTTACAAAGGCTAACATTACCAAGAACAGTAGGTGGGAGAGGACTTCTGGATATCGTAAATTTACACAAATTAGCACACTTCGTAAATATTTCTTTGCAAAATCTGAATCTTCCATCTTACATAAACTAATAGCACGCAATGACTGTAAACTGACTCCCTTAAACCTTCAAAACACTACTGAACAGATTAATGAAAAAGTAACCGATGATGCTAATAAGGTCACTCAATGGGCCCAAAAATCTCTCCATGGAAGACACCGTCAAGATTTGTGTCAACCTAACGTCGACAAAGAAGCGTCGAACGAATGGCTCAAACGAGGTGAACTTTTCCCGGAGACTGAAGGTTTCATGATCGCAATTCAAGACCAGGTGATTGATACTAAAAATTATCGAAAGTACATAATCAAGAACTTACCAACAGACAGTTGTAGAAAATGTAATAGTTGCCCTGAAATGATACAACACATCACCGGTGCATGTAAATCAATAGCCCAAACCGATTATAAATATAGACATGATCAAGTAGCACATAATAATAATAATAAGTACAAGTAACAATAAGTAGCACATATCATACACCAAAAACTTGCACACAAATATAATTTAGTTGACTCCGTAGTACCATATTATAAATATAAACCCGAATCTGTTTTAGAAAACGCTAACACTAAACTTTACTTTGACCGAGCTATACTTACCGACCGTACAATTCACTATAACCAACCCGATATTACACTTATTAATAAAATTACTAAAATAGGTTACTTAATAGATGTAGCTATTCCAAACAGCCACAACCTACAAGCAACAATAGCTGAGAAGTTAACGAAATATGTTGAACTGAAAGATGAAATTACTCGTTTATGGCATCTACAAAACGTTATAATTGTTCCATTGGTCTTGTCAACTACTGGAGTAATTCCGAAACAACTACATCAATCTTTAGTCTACCTCTAGTTTAACTACACTAAACCTACCATCAGATACCTACCACATCATGCAAAAAGCCGCGATATTAAACACTTGTAGATTAGTGAGAAAATTCCTTCAGGGGGATTCCAACAACCCACCATCACACAATCACATTTCTTTAACGCGACACACATCTATTACAAACCAAATTACAAATTCCACTGACAATTACTTGGCTTAGGCCCGTATTGTCGGTGTTTTCACCGGTTAGCCGAGAAAATTAAATTTTAAAAACAAATAATAATAATATAGCTTTTTATTCCCATACCTTTTGATACATTTCAAATGGTGTTAATAATGTTAATAGTTATGACCCTGAATTTAGCAGACAGCAGACAAAATTATTTTTTTTTATTTATTTTAGGTTATCCAACAATTGTTTACACAAATACGATTACATTATGTCCTATGTACCTATGAGCTTTAAAAAATTACATCGATCAGTGTAACAATTATTTACAGGACAACACAACATGCACACATCAAATTTATTGGAACAAATGCAAATGTGAATATAATTTAAAGTTATAATTAAAATTACAATTATGATGTTAAAATTTAAGTAATAATTCCTTTAAAATAACAACAATTACATACTTTTTAAAATCGAAAATAAAAATATCAAAAATAAGTAACTAGTTTGTGGCAAAAACAAATCAATAGCTTAAAAATCTTCTTCCAGAACAAAGCGAATACGAGCGACATCCATAAAAGCATAGTACACAACGATCACAATCTAACCCCACTCAATTTGAAAGAATCATTAGCTCCATCTAACAACTCTAACAACCCGGAAACACAAAAACTTGAAGAATGGAAGAAGAAGACACTTCATGGCCGTCACCCACACGATTTAGAGCAACCTCACATAGACACAATAGCTTCCAATAAATGGCTTCACTTAGGTTTACTATTTTCAGAAACAGAAGGATTCATGATAGCAATTCAGGATCAAATAATTAATACAAAAAACTTCAGAAAGTACATTATTAAAGATCCTTCTGTCTCCAACGATAAATGTCGCAGATGCCACGCTCAGCCCGAAACCATCCAACACATTACTGGAGCATGCACTACACTTACACAGACAGATTACACACACAGACATAATCAAGTCGCTAACATAATTCACCAAAAACTAGCCATAAAACACAATCTCATACAGAACACAAACACTCCATACTACAAATACACACCCCAAATAATTCTCGAAAACGCTTCTTACAAACTCTATTATGACCGTGCAATATTAACTGATAAAACAATACATTACAATAGACCAGACATTACATTACAAGACAAAATAAATAAAATCACTTATATAATTGACATCTCAATACCCAATACACACAACATTCAGAAAACTATAGCCGAAAAAATTAATAAATATGCGGAACTCAAAGATGAAATCATTAGAATCTGGAAGCAGAATAAAGTATACACAGTCCCTATAGTTCTATCTAGCACTGGCGTTATACCTAATCATTTACACCACAGTCTCAAACTATTAGATTTAGAAAAAACAACATACATCACACTTCAAAAAGCCGCAATCCTAAACACCTGCAGAATAGTCCGTAAGTTTATGGCAATAGATGAAAATGAAATGACACCACACACTACATCATAGATTACACATACATACTACATTTACTTGGTCTTGGCCCGTAAATGTGGTTTATACCAGCGAAAAGCTGAGAAAAATAAAATTAAAAAAAAGAATAATATTATTATAGATAAATAAAATATAATTAATAACTATATAACTTCAAATAATTATTTTTTTTTTTTACAAATTTAAATCATTAAAATCATAGGTGCCACCAAAAAGCCAGTATCTTGGCATCAATTAAGGCCTGTAAAGGTGTTAACAATTCCTCTTGCAATTTTACCTACATTGTCAGTATGTATGTCAATTAAGTGACTGCAGCCATTCAAAACTTTACTCATTCTCAAGAGGGGTGAATTTGTTCCGAGAACCGTCCGTCGCAGTGGAGGGCATAACGGTGTTAAGCTATTTCTAGGATACCTGGCAGGTGCCCGAATTCTAAACAATCTTAGTAATTCCGGACAGTCAATTTTCAAAATGAAATTTCAGATAGGGATATCTATAGCAAAATAAGGTTTTCCAAGTTTACGAAATTGGAAAATTGTTTGTCGTTGACATACCTACAGGTGATAAAAATACAATTTTTTTTTTTTGAGTTATTAAACATTTTTTACAAAAAAAATTAAATTTTGGGAAGCTCTCACCGTGGCGCCAATTGTTTTAAAATTCTGAAACTTTGAAATTTAGTTTATTTTTGGATTTAGAAAAGGTGATTTTAGTTAGTTTTTTTAACTTTGGCTCAGAGCATTCTGAAACATATATCAGCGAAAAAAAGAAATAAAAATTAAAAAAATATGGTTGTGCACGCCGGCACATAAAAAATGCACAAGAAGTTGTAATAAATTGTACATTTATTGAAAATTGTGTTACATATACTTTAAAAGATAATTGTGACTGCTCTCTACGGTGTGTCTTTCGTAACTGTTCGTGCGTGAGTCGTGTCGTATTCGCGTTGCAGTGCAACCGGCAGTGACGTCACCGCGTAGTCAATTGCGTGAACATCCTGGGCTCCCTGGAAGGCTGTCGGCTTCCAGTTTATCATCCAGCAGGAGTACTAGTTTGCTGGCAGCACGTCGAAAAGTTCCTCTTTGGGTTGTCACATCAACGACTCGTGCTGTATTGTCAGGGCCTGGGTAGAGTTTGGCGATTCTTCCTAGTGGCCATTTTAGTGGTGAAGTATGGTCATCCTTCAGTAGAACCATCTGGCCTACTTTGATTTGCAGATTTTCTGTACGCCATTTTGTCCGCGTCTGGAGTTCTGCAAGATACTCTTTCTTCCACCGCTCCCAAAATTGATGCCGTAGTTTTTCTATCAGCTGGTATCGGTTGGGTCTAGCGACTTCTACGACTTCTGACGGCACTGACATGAGAGGCCGCCCGATAAGAAATGACCGGGAGTAATTGGAGTACGATCATTTGGATCTGAAGAGAGGGGATATAGGGGGCGTGAGTTTAAAATTGCTTCTATTTGTGCAAAGAGTGTGGTAAGTTCCTCAAAAGTTTTTTTTTTTCTACATTTGCATGCGGTTTGTTCGCACAGCGAACATGTCACCCCGTTACGATCATGTTACATAGTCTTAGAACTAAAACAACTATGATTGTATGCCCTCTAAAATAAATTTATACAACACTGGCTAAGTCACCCATTGGATAGGCAAGTGCTCTCTGCTCTCCTCTTGTGTTACGTTTCCCGTATCCATATTTTCCCATTATCATGTTCTCTTGGGGTTTTGGATAAGGGTATCCAAAACCCCATGAAAGAAAGAAGAAAGAAAGAAAGAAAAATTTTATTTGTAACTACTCATACAGTAAAAGTGAATAAAAATAATTACAAAATATTAATGTGAGCAGTCACAAATACGGACCCAACTCAGCATAATGCTGGTTAAAAACCAGCGCTGGTCTTCCGTTGGGCCGTATTTGGAGGACGTCACGCGATTCCACAAACAACTATATACTAAGCAATATACACATAATATGAATACCTAACATACTAACACACCAACTTAATACCTATTACATACATATAGAGTTTGACATAATTATAGAAAGCAGCATTACTTATAATTTTATGACAATGCACAACATAATTCAAATAAACAACTAACCTAACAACAATAAAAATAACATACGTACACTTAGGATAATATAATAAGGTATAAAATAACAAACAATCCGTAAAATAAAAGAAAAGGAGACATATTCATGACAAATATAATTGAATTCACATGAGAACATGATATGATATAAGAACCTCATTGTCATGGGTGATTTTAACTCACAAATAGGGATTTGTGAGTTAAAATCACCCATGACAATGAGGTTCTTATCAGCAAGTTCGTGAGCTTTCATCAAGTCGTCATAGAATTTAGTTAGTTCCTCTTGTGTTGAGCTTTCAGTGGGAGCGTATACTTGGATTAGTGTTAGGTATGTTTCTTTAAATTTTAATCGTAATAGGGCTACTCTCTCTGATATCCCAGTAAATACTACAATGTTTTCTTTTAAGGTGTTTTTGTATAAGGAAGCCTATTCCATGTAAACCTGCAGTTTCTCCTACGTAACAGAAGATTATAGTTCTGGTGTTCTTCAATGTTACTTCCTATTTTTTTAACCTCTGCTAATCCTATGACATCCCAATTAAATTGTTCTATAGCGTTATTTAGTTCTATTAATCTCGTTGGCTTTGACAGCGATCTTACATTGTATGTGCATATTTTCAAACTTTTGCTTTTTTTTTTGTTTTTATGTTACTTTCCGAATCTTCTATTGTTTTTCTTTTTATTTTTCCTTGTTTGACTATTTTGTCTATTTTGTTTTTCTCTGAGTGGAGGGTATTGGTCTCGTTCTCCACGGTGACCAGCCGGGTTGGGGAGTTTAGTTTGGGCGCCCATATGTACTTGTAACAAGTTTGTTATATTTTACGGTTCTCCCATACCAGCAGTGGTATTCAGTAAGAAAAAGTGAAGGGAGTTTTCGGTGAATCTTGATCACGTGACAGCGCTCCTCTATTTTTATTGGAGGAGCGCTGTCAAGACTGTCTATCAAGATTCACCGAAAATTCACTTCACTTTTTCCTACTGAATACCACTGCAGATATATTTATTACTATTGTCAGTTGGAAACAAGAGACAGAAGACATGTAGATGCGTGCTACGTGTGCTGCGCGAGACTTCGCAACTGTCTCCAGCTGAGGAGCGCCTGTCTTCACAGTGAGGAGCTGTTCACTCACTTGTTGGACAATGATGATGTAAGATCTGACTGTTAACTGTGTCTCTCTATACGGATGTATCTGTGATGAATATATACTCGTAAATATAGGAGCAGGTTCATAATACAGGTTTATGTTTCAGTTTGACGTAAAGCCAATACGAGTTTTGAGAAATCTATGTAAAGTGTCATTCACGCCTGTGAGTTTGGGCGCGGTGGTTCACAGGGAACTGCAACCTAATCCTGAACCTTCACCAACCACAGATGACCAACTAGATGAGGAACATGTTGGAGGTATAGTGTAGTGTTTGTTTCATCTTCAAGCTGCTTATGTTTGTACTTCATTTGATTAAACTATCTTACAGATCTGGAAGATAATATTGTAGAACAAGGAATGTGCACTCAATTAATACAACAACAACATATCAAATGTGAAGATGTCACTTTAGAAGATGATGACAGCATTCCAAAAGTTGAAGATGAAGGAATGTGCAATCTGTTAACAAAACAAGAACATATGAAATGTGAACATGTAAGTTCAGAAGATGATGAGTTAGATTACAGCATCCAGACTACAGAAGTACAAACTGATTCAGCTTCAGATATTTCTTGTTTAGAACATGATCCTCTAGAGAGTGATATTTCTAAATCTAATCACAGCATCTCATCAGTAAATCTTCATGATTTATGTACCAGAACTGTTAAGATTGTGTTACACCGATTGGACTTGAACAGTTTACATAAAGGTATGTCTAGATTTAAGCACAATATAAACATACTACACAAGTCTCACTTCAATAATAATTGTTATTCTATAATACACTGTTTTTATAAAAAGAAAGTTCAGTTAACATTGACGTGTTGTTGTGTAGCAAAATATTCGTACATATTTCAAATAATAACTACTGAATAATAAAGATTACTATTCAATTGTTATTATTATACAGAAAGCAGTAATATTGGATACGGCTCGGATTGTGAGGAGGTTCCTCTCCCTGGATCCTCAGCAACCGGTGGCTTGGCCCCTGCATTGTATTGCACCTCCCCATCACTTCCCGTGGGTTTCGTAAAAGGCGACTAAGGGATCACCAGGATAACGGGCAGCAACGTTCTCCTGAGCCTATAGATAACTTGGCAATTTACTTTCCAAGGAACACCCTGTGAAAGTTTCATAGAGATCGGTACAGTACTTTTTGAGTTATTGTGTTCACAAATTCATAGAAAGTTCACCATAATTTTCTATGCAAAACGACGCCAACGCCAACTGGTACCGAGCAGACGAACTAAAATAAACGACCGCAGCGCCGCCACACGTCGATGATAGGACAACAAACAACGACTTTCACATAGGATTTTCTCGGCAGACAGGACATTATATACACTTGACTTTAAACAAAACTTATCTTTGACTACAGAACTATTTTTAAAAACATCTAACTTTGACTCTTAAATAGAACAGGACACGGAATTATTAATTAAAAATTAAATCTAAAATCTTCCATCCCACTCACGCTCTCGCTCGCACAGTGGGTGTGGTTTACTTGTAACAGCGCCAAGCGGCGAGCGGACGAACTAGAATATTTAAAATTCATCGAACGCAGCGCCTCTAGCGTCTTGAGGAGGACAACAGGCCACAACTTTACCCAGCTTTTTCTTGGCGGATTCGACTGTACACGGACGGGACTTTTAAGAAAACGCTTTCTCGGACACAGCACCAGACTTACGACAGCAAACCCGAACACCACAATCAACCAGGACCGCTGGAACAACAACCGGAAACCAGACCTCCATCTTGCATCGCTTGCTTGCTATCCCGCTCGCACAGTGGGCGTACCGGCTACAGCAGCGCCAAGCGTCGAGCAGAGGAAGCTTCGCAACACTGAGACTCCAAGCGGCGAGAGGAGGTAAACCAGCCAATATTTTACCTAAGTTTATTTCAAATACCTAACTATTATCGGTGCTTGACTTTATAGAAAAGGAATCTACGCGTTACGACCTTATTTTTAAAACACCTGCTATATCGCAATACTGAGGATAAGTAGCAAAACTTTGTGGTTGAAAAACTCCATTTCTTCTATCTTTGTCACCCATTAATTGCTGACTCGCTCACTCATATTAAAGGCGGAGCTACCATCACCGGGTTCTTAGCACACTCAGGAACTCTCGAAGTTTCTGCAAGTGACCGTTAGCTGTCGCGCGCTACCCCCAATTTCATTACAATCCAGAACTAATTATATGTACCCTATAAATAAACGAGTGAATACGCCTGTAGTTGGAAACGGAGTTTTCTGAATATACTGCTGCTTCACTATAACTGTACATCTTTTCTGCCTGATTATTTAAATTTAAGTTGACTAGATTTTTACCTGACTATTTTATTTTATTAAACCTAGTATTTATATTGTATTTTATTGACACTAATTATTCCATTCAGGCATTTCTACTAGTATATTGTAACTTGTTGAACTGTATCATAAATTAATTTATTGAATCTGTACGGAGCTCAGTATCGCCTCTGGTGGTGAGCAGCTGTAACTATAACTGTTTTTAATAACATCGAGCTCGGCCGCGCCTCCGGCGGCCAATATTTGCAGCTTCCCCTACTTAAATTAAACTTGACTCATATAACTGATAACTACTATTATTATTAAACTTATTATTCATATCGTATCTCATCGACATTATCTCATTTTATCTTGGTAACTTCATTAGTGTAAATTAATGTATCACAATTTAACTTATTAAATCTGTACGGACCTCAGTAACGCCTCTGGTGGCGAGCAGTTGTAACTACATTTGTTTTAATATATCGAGCTCGGCCGCGCCTCCAGCGGCCAATAGTTGCAACTCATATCATTTAAATTAAACCTGACTCGTATATTATCCGTTAATTATAATCATTATCAGACTGACTATTCACATTATATTCTGTCGACATTACTTTATTTTATTTTTGACAATCTCACAAGTGTATTAAATCTAATATATTATAATTTTTAATTATTAAATCTGTACGTAGCTCAGTAACGTCTCTGGTGGCGAGCAGTTGTAACTACATTTGCTTTAATATATCGAGCTCGGCCGCGCCTCTAGCGGCCAATAGTTGCAACTCATATCATTTATATTAAATCCTGACTCGCATATTAACCGTTAATCATAATCATTATCAAACTGACTATTCATACTATATTCTGTCGACATTACTTTATTTTATTTTTTGATAATCTCACAAGTGTATTAAATCTAGTATATTATAATTTTTAATTATTAAATCTGTACGTAGCTCAGTGGCGCCTCTGGTGGTGAGCAGCTGCACTATATCTGTTGTTAACGATATTAAACTCGGCCGCGCCTCCAGTGGTCAAGAGTCGCAACTCGCATTCTCAAATCAAATCTTGACTCGCTTAACTGCTAATTATTATCATTATTAAACTGATTATCCATTTTACTTTCTATCGACATTAATTTATTTTATTTTGACAATCTTACAAGAATATCAATACTTATAATCTAATTTATTAAATCTTTACACAGCTCATTAGCGCCTCTGGTGGTAATCGGCTGTAACTGTAACTGCTGTTAATAATATTGAGCTCGGTCGCGCCTCCTGTGGCCACTGGTTGCAACTCTCATTACATAAAACCAAACATTTACTCATAGACATAGTCATTAAGCTGTTTATTTTACTATATTATTGCTTAAATTTGACATCCTTTTAATTTATTTCATAACTCATTATCTCATACTATTAATTATCTAGCGGTAACATTTTATTTCAATATTCTACATTTTGCTTTTGCAGCTGCTACTTACCAATACTTACCGCTTCTCGTTTCTGTAAACTTATATCACTGCAGTATTATCTTATAGCGAATTTGTGCTTTTAAATCATTTATTAACTTAATTCATTTTAATCATTATACTAGTAGTACAGCACATCAGCGCCTTTGCGGCCAATAGCGGTAGCTGAATCAATTTAATTTATTTAATTACATAGAGTAGCGCCATCTGCTGTCTAGTGGCAGAGGTATTGTGGGCGTATTGAAGGGCGGGACTGAGTATCCGTCAAGCCAATCAAACCTGTCTGCCGTCCCTAGTAGCTAACCGTGATATATCCGTTTTGTTTCCTAGATTTGTCTCTTTTTTGTTCGTTTTGTACCAAAAATTTGTTAATACGTTTTTTGAACAGATACTTACTGCAGTGCTTCACACTATTGTTATATCAATTATTGAGAGCGCTAGCACGTGTTTTTACACAGTAAAATCGTATTTTGTCTTCCAACTTTAAACTCTTTGTTCTTGTTTCTTCCTATCTTGACCTACCTGTCTCCTGACGGTGGGGCGCGTGAGGGCTTCTCCCTGTACCTAGGGTAGGAGAAAAACAACAATTATTTAATAATACTTACCTGATTTACTGGAAAATTGTCTGACATCAGCAAAGTTGGAACTTATTGTTGACATTGATTATACTTACTTTGAGATCCTGTTGACATTCATTGCTTGCTCACTTATTACTGCATCGTTTACAATTCCTGACATTTATTATTTAATTCATTTTATCGTCCTGCTACATTTCGTTGACCTTTATTAATTTATTCATTTTATTATCTTTTAATTCACAGTTGACTAATATCGTATTAATCATTTATTACAGTCTCGCTTGCTAATACTCACTTTTATTGTATGCTCATTTTATTGCTTGATTATTTTACAGTTTATTGACATTTTTATTTTTATTTTTAGTTACTTACTTGATTTTTATTTTCTTAGCGTTCTTACTTACACTTTATTGACTTTTACTATTTTATTAATTTATTGTGTTTTCCGTGTTATTCGACATAAGTTTGACTGTCCACTATACTACACATACAAATTCTTACATACTTAGTCTTCACACTTACACACTTAACTAACTTGACCTATAACTACAAACTGTTTGCTTGACTCAACTGAATTTATCACACATCTAATAGGACACGGACACTGCACAACTCACACAACTATCCAAACATGTCGCAAAAAGGAACCATTAACATCAAGGGAAAGAAGACCACGAAGGAAACCCGGAAGACTACGTCTAAAAACCCACTCAGGGTAAGAGTCCTGGAACAAGCGACCCTTGTGGAGGCTCGAAAAGAAACACCACCACAATCTCCGATGATATCACACCTTTCAGACTGCACCGACACCGATGCTTTAATCGCCGCCATCGAGATGGATATGGAGCCTGAGGCCGTGCCGGACAGATCAGACACCGTTGAGATCCGTACTGAAGACGACTGGTCGGAGGTGGATAGCGCCAGCACGTGTAGCAGGCGCGTCAGCGTCATTCCGCCCTCCTGCAGGGGCGCCGGAGTTTCCATGGACCTCGCTACTAGGAAAGCAAACGAGCTGATGCTCTCGGGGAAGGAGGCCATAGAAAAGGCGGGAAATATGAAGCGCGAATCCAAGGTGGAGGCTCTGACGTGCCTGCATCAGCTCTACGAGCTGGTGCTGTCCATCTCCGACTCCAGAGCAAGGCACAAATTGGCAGCAGAGCAGGAGCGATCGAGGGCAGCCAGGGAGATGGTGCGGGTGGAAAGAGCACACAACAAGACGATTTCGGAGCACATAATTAAATACGCGCAGAGGCTTGACGAAACGGAACGGATCCTAGCAAACATGGAAAAGACGGTCGAATCTACCTGGACCTGGTTGAACTTCGAGCTGGATGGTCCGATCAAGGCCATTAACGACCTGGAGAGACAGATTGCGTCGCTCAAAAGCTCCTTTACTACACCTGAACTAGGCGTGGGGGACACGGTAGCGTCCATGGACCGTGGGATCAAACAGCTGGTCGCACACAGCTCCAGGGTGGACGCTATCAGGTCCAGCACGCTCGACATTGAGGCGACGCTTCTGTCTCTCCAGCGTCAGTTAGACAGCAAAAATACTGACGCACTTACCGAGGTCGGACCGGGCCGGGGGGAGACCAGTCGGGCTGAACTCAAAACCATGGCGACTCTGGAATCCATCCAAGCTAGGCTGGATGGCATTGAGAAAACCCTGAGCACGGCGAGACCAAACCCTGAAGGAGTGGAGGAGGTGCTTGCACGCCTCATCGAACCACTCGTCACTAAAATGGGAAAAATCGAGAACGAAATGTTTAAGATAAGAGAACGTGAGCGCGAGGAGCCGGAATGTATGGCGAGGGTGGACACGGTGGACCTGGGCGTCGAGGTGGCCATGGCTGAAGTGCGGGACCGACTGGGGGGAATGGACCAGAAGATGGACCTCCTCCTGGAAGGTTCCCGTGATGCCAAAGGGCTCAGTGACACCATACAGGAATGGCGAGAAATAGGCCGGGACATAGGAGAAACACTAACGGCCGTTAAGGACACAATACCTACCTACGCGGACGTCGTACGATCCGCTGGAACGAGCGCCCCGGACAGGACTCACTCTGAAACTACTAGGACTTCGGTACACTCCCTGATGATCTCGTCGGTCGACACTACCAGCACCGGTGACGAGGTCATAGAGGAGATTAAGAGCTCCCTTGATGCAAAAAACAAGGGTATTCGAGTGGAAAGGGTCAGGAAGGTGAGGAACGGGCGAGTGATCCTGAGTTGTACGGATAGAGAACACATGGGTAGGGCGGCAGAGCAACTCGGAAGAAACGATAGGCTCAAGACAGAGCTGGCAACTAATAAAAACCCGCTGGTTGTACTGAAAAACCTGCTGAGCTACAACACGGAGGAAACAATTAGACAGGCGCTGGCTGGACAAAACAAGGAGCTACTGGCAGGACTATCAAAGGAGGAGGCGAAAGTCGAGCTACGATATAAAAAGAAAGCCAGAAATCCACACCAGTGCCATGCTGTCCTCCGCGTATCGCCGCCACTGTGGGCAAGAATGACTCGTGTCGGCAGCCTACACATTGACATACAGAAGGTCCGGGTTGAAGACCAAACCCCGCTGATACAATGCACAAGGTGCCTGGCCTACGGACATGGCAGAGCGAGATGCGTGAGTGAGGCAGTCGTGTGTAACTACTGTGGTGGACCGCACCTGCGACATCAGTGTGACCGAATCGCTGCGGAGGAGCCGACGTGCAACAACTGCAAGGTGGCCAAACACCAGCACACTAACCACCTGGTGTACAGCGCGGAGTGCCCGGAGAGAGTGAGATGGGACAGAATAGCGCGATCCTCTGTAGCATATTGTTAAGGGCGTCCCTACGCAACGAGCTGTCCAAACAACGTCGAGTCGCGCTCAAGCCTTGGAGACCCACGTTGTGGTCCAGGCTAACCTGCAGAGGAAAGAGCTTGCAGCCCAGGAGTACTACCAAGAGGCGTCCAGGCGAAAGGTATCTTTCGCTCTCATACAAGAGCCATACGTTGGTGCTGCCGGCTCCATGAAGTCCTGCGGAGGGGCGAGAATCTTTCAGCACGAGGGTAGAGATGCCGGTCCTGTAAAGGCCGCTATCGTGGTCCACAATCCTGAAATACAAATGAAAAAACACACGGAGTATACTAATAATAATTTCGCGGTGGCCACGATGTCCACGACTGCATGGGATCTGCTGGTAATATCGCTCTATCTCGAGCCGGACAAACCTATGGAGCCACACCTAAATCACTTGCGGATCATACTAAACAACTCCAGCACCACCAGAGTAATCGTAGGGGGAGATGTCAACGCCAAGAGTGTGTGGTGGGGCAGCCCAAAAACTGACCAGAGAGGAGAGGACTTCGTGGACATGCTCGCAGAGTTGGACCTGCACGTCCTAAATATTGGTGGCGCTCCAACATACGATACAGTCAGGGGGACCCACAGACTTACCAGTTTTATCGATGTGACCTGCTGTAGCGCGAATCTCCTGGACATTGTTGAAGACTGGAAGGTCATCGACGACCTGACCAGCTCGGACCACAACGGTATAGCGTTTAAAATAAGTTTGAGACCCTCCAAAGGTATCACAATAGAAAGAAGTACGCGACTATACAACACGAAAAAAGCAAAATGGGACCTGTTTGACATGAAATTAAAACAACTTAAGACCGAAAATAACATTAACATAGAGTATATAAAAGAAATAAAGGACAGAAAAGAACTAGAAAAGTTAATACAGACATATACAGAAACCTTAACCAAATCATGCGTACATGCAATACCTAGAAAAAAGAATACACAAAAACTTACCTTGCCGTGGTGGTCCGCTGATCTGGCGTCGCTGAAGAGGGCTATGATGACCAGGAAACGCAGGATCCGTTGCGCGAGGCCCGACCGCAGGCGCCGTGTTGTCGACGAATACCTGGAAGCAAAGCAAAAATATGAAGCGACAGCAAAAGCTGCTCAGATAAGCAGCTGGAAAGGTTTCTGTGAGCGTCAGGACAAAGAAACGGTGTGGGATGGGGTGTACAGAATTATCCGTAACACCTCCAAGAGGCGTGAAGACGAGCAAATGTGCAGGGATGGAAAATACTTGGACCTGGAGGATTCTGCAAAGCTGCTGGCTGAGGTCTTCTTCCCTGGGGATACTGAGGCAGGGGAGGGCCCCGACCACCGCCGCACAAGAAGTCTCGCGTGCATCGGCAACTTGCCACCCATGAGCGACGACGAGCCGGAGCTCACTTTGGACGAGCTAAAAGCGGCGGTGGCCGCCTTCAACCCCAAAAAAGCCCCTGGGGCGGACGGTTTCACAGCCGACATCTGCTCCAGAGCTATCCTGGGGGATCAGGACCTCAATCTGGCAATATACAACAAGTGCTGGGGCCTATCATACTTCCCTGAGGTGTGGAAGGCCGCAACAGTTGTTGTACTAAGGAAGCCGGGTAGAGACGACTCTACCAACCCCAAGTCCTACAGGCCCATCGGTCTCTTGCCTCTTCTGGGAAAAATACTGGAAAAGATGATCGTGGCACGGCTAATGCACCATCTGGTGCCGCGCATAAGCCCTCGCCAATACGGCTTCATGCCACAACGCGGAACCGAGGACTCCCTCTATGACCTAATGGCCCACGTGCGGGGTGAACTTCGTAGGAAGAAACTCATCACGTTGGTGTCTTTGGACATAGAGGGAGCCTTCGACAACGCATGGTGGCCAAAAATAAAGGCTAGACTGACGGAAGAGGAATGTCCACCCATCCTGACAAGGATAATGTACAGTTATATGGAAGATAGGAGGGTCAACGTAAAGTATGGCGGATACGAGTGCGGTAGAGCGACAAACAAGGGCTGTGTACAAGGTTCGATCGCCGGCCCAATACTTTGGAATCTCATCCTCGATCCGCTGCTGAGAGGCCTTGAGGAGCGAGGCGTTTACTACCAGGCTTACGCAGACGATGTGGTGCTCGTCCTTTCGGCCGACAAGGCAGCGGAAATTGAGGGGATGGGCAATGCCGCTCTCGAGTATGCTCTGACGTGGGGCATCGCTAACAAACTGAAATTCTCCGCTAGCAAAACAAAAGCGATGGTAATAACCAAAAAATTAAAATACGATGACCCACGACTGAGCATGGGCGGGATCGGCATTGCGCTGTCCAGGGAGATCAAGGTATTGGGCCTTACGATAGACGACGCGCTGACATTCAACGCCCATGTCACAAACGTTTGTGACAGGGCGTTGAGTGTTTGGAAGCGGCTATCTACGGCGGCACGAACCAGCTGGGGACTGCACCCCGAGGTCACAAAAATGATCTACAACACGGCGGTTGTGCCCTTAATCGCCTATGCGGCGGGCGCCTGGGCGGCAGCAACCAAGAAGAAGGCCATACAGAAAAGGTTGAATATGGTACAAAGGCCCTTCGCGCAGAGAATGTGTAGAGCGTACAGAACGACCTCTCTCAACGCATCCCTAGTACTGGCTGGAACACTCCCCCTGGACATTCGCATTAGGGAAAACGCTTCCCTATACGAGGCCAGGAGGGGGATCAGGCCGGTGCTAGGTGGCGTTGAGATAGAGAAAGTTACGCCCTACACCAGATTACCTCACCCGTCCCTTCGCAAGGGATACACCTTTGCGCTGGTGTCCAGCGCTGGTGAACTGGAAGAAATCACAAATGGAGCTGCACATGTGTACACCGACGGGAGTCGGATCGCCAACAAGGTTGGAGCCTCGTACTCCCTATGGGAAAACGGGGTGGAAACCGGAGCGCGCAAATTCCGGCTCTCGTCCTACTGCACTGTGTACCAGGCGGAACTTCTGGCAGTCAGGGAGGCTGTAAAGCTGGCACTCAGTGGGAAACACAAGAAGATATACATACTGAGCGATTCGCGCGCCGCACTGGAGGCCATCTCTAACGGTAGTAGCTCCAACCCGGTGGTGGCCGAGATACGCGCGCGGCTGGACGCCTGCATCGTAAAAGATGTAGACGTCCGGCTGTGCTGGGTCAAGGCGCACATCGGGCTGGAGGGAAATGAGAGGGCTGACGAACTCGCTAAAAAAGCAGCCACAACACTTAAGACAGCGCCACATTATGACGCCTGCCCGATTTCATTCGCGAAGAAGCAAATCCGTGAGGACGCCCTTTGCGAATGGAATCAGCGCTATAAGACGTCCACTACTGCCGAGACGACAAAACTCTTTTTCCCGGACGCGATTGATGCATACAAAATAGTCACCAAAATAAACATGAACATGACACTCACACAGGTCCTTACGGGGCACGGCGGTTTCTCTGCATACCTGCACCGTTTTAAGTGTAAGGATGACCCGTCGTGCCTCTGCGACCCGGATGAGCCCGAAACACTAAGGCACATACTATTTCACTGTCCCATACATGCACTGGATAGGTACAACACAGAGCAGGTGATTGGCTCAGACCTGATCGAACGAAATGCTGCAACTCTTATAGCTAGTGACGAACATAGGGACAAATTCATAGAGTTTTGTCTGAGGACTGTCAGGAAGGTGATAGGAAGGAACAAGACATAGAGACGCATTAATATTGCTATAGCTTACTGGCGGAAATGTAATTATTATACTGTACCACATAAGGGCACTCACTGATACCTTGTGGCCTGTAATATAATTTGTAAAATTCGTTGTTGCCGACTTTGTCGACAAGATATATGTATTATTTATTGTGTAATCATATTATATTATTATTGTACTTTTGACATTGTTATTATTGACATTCAACTATTATTAAACCACTTATACTGTTATTGTTACTATTATTGTATTACCGACTATCACTAGTTAATAAGAAACATAAAAATAAGATGCATGTTAGAAATAAGATAAAATGATACTCACCAACAGATGTAAAAAGATAAAAGACAATAAAAATGAAAACTATGATATTAACCATCTTTTGTACACATAAAATAATTAAAGGAAGCATGTTAGAAATAGAATAAAACAATAAGCATGTAATAGAAGTAAGAATACAAAAGATAGAGTAAGAAATAATAAATAAGACAGAGAAAATTGTAATAGTACCAATAGCGTAAATTACTAATATATATTTTAGCATGTAGGACCAGTCTCTATGAGACTTAAGGTAAAAATGTTTGCTCTTAGTATGTAGGACCAGTCTTTATGAGGCTTAAGGTAAAATACATGTTATTATAGTATATAGGACCAGTCTCAACGAGACTTAAGGTAAAGTTGTTGTAAAGAAACAAAATGTATTTATGTAATAAATAAAGAATAAAAAGACCCCTGATTATGTTAGGGATGCATTCGCGGGCCGGGCCTTGGCGCCCGGACAAAAAAAAAAAAAAAAAAAAAAAAAAACGTTCTCCTGAGTAACACAACATCTACTGCGATCGCCAACCCGCCTGCCAAGCGGGGCGATTATGGCAATAACCCCCCACATGACACAAGGCAAAACCACAATGGCCCCGAGCCACGGCGACCCCGCTATTCCGGCTCACGGTGGCGGGCTTGGTAACGGTGGGGTACGGGGTGCTAAGAATCTCCGGTCGAGATCCGGCCACCAAACAAAAAAGACTCTGGCCCTGGTAACACACAACATCCGCACGCTCAGGACTGACGAGAAGATCGCCGAGCTGGAAGAGGAATTGAGCAAGATTCGGTGGGTCATGTTGGGTTGTCAGAAGTCTCTTCCAATTCAATTGGGGAAAGTAGTAGGGAAGGAATGTTTGGGCGTGGCAGAGAAGTTATATAATCCACCGTCTGGCGTTTAGTGACGTTTTCAAAGTTATCTGGAGTGACGAAAAAGTCATTAAGGTCATCTAATGTAACTGTTTGGGGTAGGTGAGTTGGTGTCGATTTACCTATTCCAAGAGTCCCGAGGAATTTCTACACTTGAGAAGGAGAACAAGAAGAAGAGATATTAAGAAGTATATGACGTCGTTTCGCATTGCGTATCATCTAGTTACAACGATTCCTTGCAGCCTTATATTATACGCGACCTAACCCGAGTCAGAGCGGCATTTTTATATTTACGCTTGCGATTTTTATGCGATTGCGATTACGATATTATACTTATTGCGGTCGTGCTTTTCAGTAATCAAATTAGGCCACCACATTAGTCACTCGATTGAATTTATATATTTTTACGTACTAGAGCTACGGAACGGTATTCCGAGGTCGTGGGTTCAAGTCCCGCTTGCGGTAATCACTTTTTTCACCGTAATTCAATTTATTAAGTAAAAGCATAGCATGTCAATTGCAAAATTAATAAATTACTTTAGTTATGTTATATCCAATTCTGCGGTACTCACTGGAGAACTGCGCATCTCACGCCAAAAGACAATTTTTTTTTTTATTCATTTGCTATCAGTCGAAAGACTATAATCACATATGTTGCAATTATTGAACTTCTTTTATTGTTTGTGTAACAAATATTTTATTCTTCAGTAGGTAGAAATTCAATCTTCAACAGTCTGTCTCCGCAGTCTAAACCGATATCGTTCAGCTAATACTGACGGCGTTGGTTCGAGATTGGTTTGGTTTGGTTGGTTCCGCCGGCTTCCTTGGACTGGCGAGATTGCACAGTAGCTCATATGCCCCGTCCCCCATAACAGCTATAAGGGTAGGCAATCTCGTATCTTCTAATATTTTATTCACTTTAAAATACATCTCAAGCCTGTCGGCGTACACTGTCCACGTACCACTTTTTACGTCAAATTCCTTTATTTTGCCGATTGACATTATTGTTTTTGTTTCTATCTCTTCCCAGTTCGTCTAAAACAATCCTCGTCGCCACTGTGATATTCCTTGTTTGTAATAAAACAGCGTTATTGTCCACAAGCTACTTTATTCTTCAAAGCTTTACAAGAAGTCTTATTCCTACGATACCCACATTATTTCTCTGTCTATATAAAACCAATATACCTACACTACACACTGCAACATTGTCATTGAGAATCGTTCGTATATATGCGCACGCGCCGCATCGCAAAAACGTACGTAAAACGTCCTTGACACTGCATTCTAATCCTAGCTGTTTAACACAACGCAAACTTAAATAGGGTGCCGACACAGTGCCATAAGTTACTGTATTAGGTTGATACGTTTCAAGCGGATCGGTGATATTTTCACGCCATAAAATTAATTGTAAATTTCTTTGTGGCTGTTGAATATTTATTTGCCTGAACATTTTTTCAATATCAGCACATACGACATATTTATGTTGCCTAAACCTTAAAAGAATAGAAAATAAATCATTTTAAAGTACAGGACCGGGTGACTGTATGTCATTAAACAATTTTCCTGACGATGTTTTTTCACTAGCATTAAAAACAACGCGTAATTTTGTAGTACTGCTGTCCTCACGAAACACTCCGTGATGTGGAAGAAAATAATGTGGATTTGTATAATTTTCTATGCGAGTCATATGACCTAAAGCTAAATATTCACGCATGAATTCACAGTACAATTCTTTATACAGTGGTGTTTTATTTAATTTGCGTTCAAGTGATAAGAATCTATTTTTAGCTACAGTATAACTATTCCCTAGCGCATCAGCTGATTCGGTCAACGGAATGCGAACAGAGAAACGATTTCTTTCCACCCGCTTTGTCGTGTTTATAAAAAGATTCTCGCAAGCCTGTTCTTCGGGAGAAAGATATGGTTTTTGTTGAGAGATTTCTTCCAATTCCCAGAACTTTTTTAATTGTGTGTCTATTGATTGTGTAAAATTACAGTTAATGTGACTGTTATTCTGCAATTTATTTGAATAAATAGGACCTGAAATGATCCATCCTAGATGCGTATTTAATAAATAGGGTCCACTCGACAAACGAATGGTTTCACCTTTTAACAACTCCCAAAATAAGTCTGCGCCTATTAATATATCTACCTGAGAAGATATACTATATTTTGGGTCCCCGAGAAAAATATTCTGCGGTAAAATAATATTCTTTGTGTTTATATTTAAAGAAGGTAACTTTGTGCAAATATTAGGTAATATTAAACAATTAACTTGTGCGATTTAATTACTTGTTAGTGATTTGAGATTAATCATACAGGAGTGTGTTGTCTGTGCGATTGACATACCTACACCTGTGATTTGATAAGTGGACTGTAATGGTTTTATGTTTAACTTTTTACAGAATGCTTCTGTTATGAATGAATGTTGTCTACCATTATCGAGTAGTACTCGTGCTGTGTGATATTTATTGTCACTATCTGCTATTTCTACCAATGCTGTGGATAGCAAAACCTGATCTGATATGTGGCTTGATATCTCACCGCTGTGTTTAGTAGATGATGAGCATGTAGTGACCAATTTTTGTTTTTTAATAAACTGATCCTATTATCTATACTTAAACTAAGAAACTATGGACAAGCATAAAGTGGATGATTGTTTTTGCAAATTATGCATGTGTATTTATATTTCTTTTGCAAAGGTAACTTCTTTACCTCTGTAGAAACATAACTTTGAGTAAATTTATTACTTTCATTGTGCGTGTTTTTAATACTGGGATGATTGACTTTTATCATCTCCAGCATGTCTGCTCTGTTCTTCAAAAAAATAAGCAAATCATTTAATTGTACTTTTGATTGCGATATACTACAATTAACCTGGGTATTTTTATATGATTCCCATTGTTTTTCAATACCTACATCTAACTTAGAAACAATTAAATAAATGATAAGCGTGTCCCACTGTTCCGTGGGTTCGTCTAATGATTTTAATGCTCTTAAATTTTTTAAAACTGTATCGATTAACTTTCTAACCTGACCTGGCGATTCCTTATTTAAAGAAGGAATGGAAAATAACGACTTGACGTGATTATGTACTAATAATTTATTGTTATTAAATCTGTTCTGTAATAACTCCCATGCTACGTCATAACTTTCAGATGAAAACTCTAATGATTTTATTACTTGCAAAGCATTTCCTTTTAATGAAGACCTCAAATAGGTAAACTTCTGAATATTATCTAAGTCTTTAGAATTATGAATAATAGACAAATAAGTATCCCTAAATTCTAGCCATTGGTCATAGGAACCGTCAAAAGTGGGTAGCGTGATGACTGGTAGTTTAACAAACGAATTCGAACTTTTACATTTAGAAACATTGCACTTGGAACCATTTTCCTCGTTTTTGTCGTCTAATAAACGGTTGGCAGTAGCCATGACTTTAAAATAAAGATCCTCAAAACTTTCACGTGTTTCTAATTCCTCGAGAATTACGCTTTTAGATGACAAACATTCTATCGCGTTTTGAATATCATTAAATTCGCTTAAAAATGACTTCGCTACTTGATGACGTAATTTTAATTCTGATTTTTGCATTTGTGATAAATCGCCTTCCCCGAAAGAGTTTAAAAATTTAACGAACAAAGTTAACCTACCCTTAAGGGTACCTTTAACTAATTCGCGATTTACACCCGGAGATTTAACTGACAACGATGCACTTTCACTAGTCATGTCGATAGTTTATAAGAAACAAGGGTACTCACGGTTTTTCCTCGCGTAGGTGCGTGCTCGCGATGCTCGCGATGTTACTATAAGGAATGCAAAACGGTATTAGTACAAATGTAATGGTACAGGAAGTTTGATTGGAACGATTGGTCAAACCCTTCTTCTTTAATCCCAATTTTCTGCGATGCTGGTATTCTCAATTTGGCTCCAAAGTTCTGGTTATGTCTGCGTCGCTGGTTCTAAATTTGGCTCCGAAGGTCCAAGTATGTTGAGCCAATTTGCTTGTTGTGTGTGTTGGCTTCTTTGACTCAACTTTGGTTGGTTGATTTGAAAGCTGCGATCAGGAAGACTTCAATGAACTTTTTTATTGTTTGTGTAACAAATATTTTATTCTTCAGTAGGTAGAAATTATACAGTTGTAGGTACAGTTATTAATTATAGATACAGTTGTTAGGCAGGAGAAATGTTGAAGAAAGAGAGAGAGGGCGCGTCGATCGCGGGCTTATATACTCGACGCTCGCCAGTGTGGCTACTTCTGCGTTAGGGTGACCACGCTCGAACAATTATAGAAGACGTTTGCGTGTAGTAAGGCTACTGCCCTATTCACGGCGATTGGGGGAAAACATGTTTCCTTTTCAATCTCTTAACATTGCTATTCAGCGGCCGTATTATGAGCTCTTATTCCCAGGCCGTTTACGCCGTGAATGGAACGGCCTGGCAAATTCGTATTATGAGTATATTATTGACAGCGAATCAGTGGTCACGTGACTTCAGACTGATATCGGCTCGACTTTTGTTTCACTGGCTGGCGATAAGCGTATTACGAGCGCAAATTTGACACGTAGTTGATCGTTTTAACTATCTAGAAGTGACAAGTAAATCCATTCAATAGAAGCTGCTACATTGTTACGTATAATAAGTTGTTTTGGTTTATTTAGAATTAAAAGTAACTATTATCTACATATTAACGATGGGTGATAAATTGGAGGTGTTTGAATTTTCGGAGAGCGACGATGATGAACAAAACACTAGTCGAATGCGAAATAAGTTAAATATAAAAAATAATATTAATATATTATTAAAATTATTATTCATTACAATAATATCGCCATGTGTATTAAAGTTACTTTCATGCGAATCATCCAACAAAAAATTTTTTTTCAAAAACTTAAATGTCCGTTCTAGGATAATGAAAAACTAAGCCTATGTTCCCGCTATCAGCTGACAGTTCAAGTGACGGGTGTCGTTCCAAAACTAAATCCCAAAACATAGATGAATTATATAAAATAACAAAATCTAAATATAAAAATAGATAATAGTATTACCGTTCTTTTCTTTTATATAATGGTCTGAGTAACTTGTGTTTAGCAAATATATTATATTTTGTATTATATTGAATACAATAAAAATTGTTAAATATAACCGTAACTAGCCGATAAACATAATAATTAAGTTTCCGAACGACTCTATCAAAAAGCTTTACTCGGCCTTATACACTTAATCCATTCAAAAGTCGGCTAGTTTTATGTATGTCATAATACGAAATAAAAGTCAGGCCGTTTGCCGCCGTCAACAGAATCGCCTGGAACTTGCATGATATTTTGAAAGCTCATAATACGCCTGCTGTAGTAGCGACTGGGCCAGAGGATTAGCATGCACAGAGAGTCTATTCCTGTACTTAATTTTGTTGCGATCAATTTCTTCAAAAACAGTTGGCATATTTAGATAATCGTAGCTTTCGCTATTCCTGGTACACCACAGTGCTCCAAATATTATCCTTAAGATGGCATTTTGCGCTCTCTGAAGACGCTGAATGTTAGATTTACTGGCAGTTGACCACATCTGTATTCCGTAAATCCAGATTGGCTTTATTAAGGCACTGTAAACCAACAGCTTATTGTTTAAGGCCAACGCGGACTGTTTGCCCAACAGCCAAAGCAGGTTCTTGAATCGGTAGTTAATATCGTCTCTTTTTTTTGCAATATGACACTGCCATGTGAGACGCTGGTCCAGAATCCAGATGAAAGCCCAAATACTTAATACAGTTGGTTTGTGGTAGAGGATCATTCCCTAGGTGGACAGGTGGACATATTCCCTTTCTGAGGGTAAATGTTATGTGATTTGATTTAGTGGCGCTAGCTTTCATTTTCCATTTTCTTAGCCACAAATAAGTCTTATCAAGCTGTTGCTGTAGTCGATGGCTAGCTGTGTGGGGATCTCGACTACAAGAAAGGAAAGCAGTATCGTCTGCGAATGTAGCAGTGGTAACTGTTGAGGCTAGTTCAGGCAAGTCGCAGGTGAAGATGTTATATAACACCGGCCCGAGCACCGAACCCTGGGGCACTCCAGCTTGGCATTTATATAAAGATGATCTAGCATTGCCATGCTTAACTTGGAAGCATCTATCACTTAAATAAGATTGAATGATTGGAAAAATTGTGTGAAGTAGATGCTTTTTAACTTTAGATAACTAGCCCTTATGCCAGACTCTCTCAAAAGCCTGCTGAATATCCAGGGAGGCGGCCGAGCAGTACTCTTTTTTCTCCAGACAGAGACGGATAGTGTGTTCAGTGGTGATGCAGGTTCAAGGGCGAGTGATTTTATTGAAATGAAACCACAATGAGACGTGTTACTAACATCTGTATTCTGTATTATCTAATTGACTTTGAATAATATTATTTTTGCGTGGCGTGTTGTCGCCGCCGCGGTCCGCCGATGACAGGGGGCGAGAGTCGGTCTCGCAGCCGTACGCGCACTAGTGCTGCGCGCCATTCGTAGTGATGTGCGTAGTCTTGAACAAGTGTTGTAGACCCTATGCATCTGCTCTGTTGTGGAGTGACTCTTGCGGAAGCCAAACTGATGGTATAATATTCTTTTCTTCGACAAGGCTATTCAGTCTTGAGAGAAATATTCGCTCCCAGAGCTTGGAAAGGACTGGTGTGAGGCTGATAGGCCTATATGACGATGGTTCATTAGGTGGCTTCCCAAGTTTGTGAATCATAATAATCTCGGAAAATTTCCAGGTAGTCGGAAAGTGGTGGATTCTCATGACGGCATTGATTAGGGTTGTCAGGAATACTAAACATTTTTTTGGAAGCTCCTTTAGAATACGTGGGGTTATAAGGTCGTATCCGGCAGCCTTTTTTTGGGTCCATTGTCTTTATTTCATTAGCCAGTTCACCAGGGGACGTCATTGACAGTGGCAGGCACAGTTGAAAGCTAGTAGTAGCTGATTGCAAATGACAAAAAAAAATGTTAATATTGATTGTACTATCGGTTGATTAGTCGTATGTTTATTCCAATTTGAAAAATTCTTCATGTGTTGGATAAACACATACGGAATTTTTCAAATCGGACCAGTAGTTCCTGAGATTCGCGTGTTCAAACAAACAAACTTTATAATATTAGTTTTGATTGAACTTAGTTTTTGTTTTGCTTTGTCTTTTCATATCAACATGTATATTATATAATATTTATGTCTAAGTTCATCATCATCATCATCATCATAACATCACGCCTTTTTCCCATGGGGGTAGGCAGAGACTATAGGGCGCCATCTGCCACGATCGAAGCACACTTCCTTGGCTTCATCCACACTCATACATCTGGTCATACATGCCCGACGGTTGTAAGTGCTACGCACTTGCCCCTTTTGGAGTATCCCGGCGATGACATCAGAGTATATTTTTCTCGGGCGTCCTCTCCCAGCATTTCCACTTACTTTCGCCGTGTATATGCCTTTCGTTAAGCGTCTCTCATCCATCCTCTCCACATGACCAAACCACCTAAGCATACTTTTCTCCACCTTAGTCACTACATCCTCTTTCAGACCGCAACGTTCTCTTATAACTTCATTTCTTAATTTCTCTTTCAAAGTCACACCACACATACTTCTCAAAGAGCGCATCTCTACAGCATTTATTCTACTTTTGTGCTTCTCCTGCCACACCCAACATTCGCTTCCATACATAAGCGTAGGTAACAACACGCCATTGTGGATTGCCATTCGAGCCTTTTCAGTAATCGCTTGGTTAGCCACAATAGCATGCAAGGCACCATTCAGCTTATTTCCCGCTAACACCCTTCTTTCCACATCAGCATCAACCTTACCATCTCTTGTAAAAACACTTCCCAAATAAACAAATTCTTGTACCTGTTCCACACTTTCATCATCTATTTTAATATTACACGCAGACATACACTCCTCTTTTTCAAACACCATAACTTTCGTCTTGTTTACGTTTACTTTCATTCCTTTTAGTCTAAATGCTTCATTCGTTCTAGTTACCATATCTTGCAATTCTCCCGCAGATGGTGCAAGTAGAACTTGATCATCCGCGTAAAGAAGACACTTGATAGGCAGCTCACCCATAACCAATCCATCATCACTCTCTCTCAAATCTACCAGACAACTATCCACGTATAGATTAAACAGCCATGGTGACGCTACACATCCCTGTTTCACACCCCTAGAGATACTAAACCAGTCAGTATATGCCCCATTTATCCTGACACAGGCTCTAGAATCCCTATAAAGAGATTTCAGTGCCTGCACCAAGCGCCCGTCAACTCCATACATAGATAGTGTCGACCACAATTCGTCGCTCCACACGCTATCATATGCCTTCTCCAAGTCTATGAAAGCGCAGTAGACTTTCTTGTGTTTAGCCAGGTGTTTTTCGGCTATACACCTTAGGGAGAAGACCTGATCCACACATCCCATTCCCTTCCTGAATCCTGCTTGTATATCCCATAATTTTTGATCTGTCATACTCATCACTCTATTAATTAAGACCTTAGCGTACAATTTGCCTACAACACTTAAAAGGCTAATGCCGCGGTAGTTTTTGCATTCCTGCTGTGAGCCTTTTCCCTTATACAGTGGAACTATAACAGCCTTGCACAAGTCGTCTGGTACACGGCCGTGTCTCCAACACATATTAAAGATCCGGCACAACAGACTTGCTACCACCCCGTCACCGCCTTTCAGCATCTCTGTGGACACTCTATCATATCCAGCTGCCTTTCCAAGTTTCATTCCTTTCAATGCTTTCAGAACCTCATCCAGTTCAATCTGATTTTCGTCGCCCTCACCTATACTCTCACTATATGATCAAAATAACCTTTCCAACGTTCCAAAACCTTACATTCTTTACTTTCTAAGCATCCATCGTCTCCTCTTGTGGCATTCATCTTTAACGTTCCTGTCGATGCACGGGCTTCTTTTACCTTCTTCCAAAATAGTTTGATATTTTCACGAAAATTATCACACAACTTTATGTTTTCTTTCTCTTCCCATGCATTCTTCTTCAATTTTACAAGCTCTTTTACTTTGATTTTTAGCTCTTTATACTTCTCTTTCATGATATCTAGTGCGTTATTTCCATTCCTCATCATTCTTACTTGCGCTTTACAACTTAATAGATCCAGCCATGCTTGCTTTTTCCTTCCTACCAAACCCTTTACTTCATCATCTACCCAAACTCTGCTCATTCTATTCCCACATTTCCTTTTCCTAACACCACATACTTTTGTACTTACTTGTATCATACTATCTCTAACCAGCTCCCAAGTTTCTTCTAAACTAAAGTCTTTCACCCCATCCCATACTTTATCAGTCATCTCTTTCACTTCTTTCTTATACATCTTTTTGATATCCTGTTCCTCTAATTTTTCTACTCTAATTCTTTCTAGCGGGGTTACGGACGCTCGAGCTCGATGGCGCCAAGTCTTGAATATATCGTTTACTCTGCACATGACGAGATGATGATCTGTCCCCACATTGACACCCCGATATACTCTTGCGTCCGTAACCTCTCATCCAAGATCACAAAATCAATCACACTTCGACTGTCTTGCCTTTCCCAAGTGTACCTGTGAATCTTTCTGTGATCAAACATGGTATTCATCACAGAAAGTTTCTTTTCCACACAAATATCCAGAAGGTTCATACCGTTTTCATTCACTCTATCATCTCCAAAAGCACCCAATACTCCCTCATATCCTTGTCTTTTTACTCCAACCCAACTGTTAAAATCTCCAAGCATAACTATTTTTTCATTCATCCTACATTCATTCACAACATCCCATAACTGACCCCAGAATTCCTCTCTCTCTGGCAGCGAGCTTCCCATATCAGGGGCATATACCCCTACAATAAAGAGGGAGTTAAGCCCCACCTTAGCCCTCACCCATACTATTCTACCACTAATACATCTATAGTCTTTCATACAGTTTCTCATTCTTTCTGATAGGACAATCCCCACGCCCTGACTAGCTCTTTGTGTCTCTGAGACACCAGACCAGATAGCAGTCAGACCTCCGTGCTGCGTCACGTCTACACCCTTTCGCTTGGTTTCGTTCACACACAATACATCTATTCTCTTGTCTATCACCAAATCACACACTTCATCCATCTTATCTTTTAATCCTCCCTGAACATTCAGCGTAGCTAGGCGGCACTCCATAGCCCGCTTTTCGCCCCGCGGGAACTTACGACGTGATCTGTGGCGAACAACGTCGCCATCTCCGAGTAGGTTTTTATTATGACTCATTTTTTGTTCCCGCGTATATCTAGGAAGACCACTTCACATTGTAACTCTACAGAGCTCCGCATATTGATGAGCATTTGTTTTGTTTACACACAACATCATCTAATACATCTATTTTAAACAATAAAAGGACTAATTAAAATTACTACTAACAATACAAATGATCTATACAGCCAAAAATAAAGTATCTAGGCCCCCATTTTTATACACTTAAAATACTTATTCTAATTATTCTACTATTAATACTTATTATTTTAGGTTACACTCTCTGTACTAATTAAATACTGGTAGCGTCCTCTATTAACACATAAAATAGTAATCCAATAATCCAAGTTCGTAGATGGTTAAGTAACAGTTTATTTCAGCAGGTTGACAGAATAGATGATTGATTTGATGATTCCTTCTCTTCGAGCTTTATAACAGATTTTAAGTCAGGTTTTGTACTCTAAATGTTTGTGTAGTTACAGTAGTCGGGACACAGCACAGGTACTCATAAAGTGGACACTTATCTTGCAACAAAAAAGTAAACTTCCTCCTCAGCAAATAGTATTACGTACTGCATGCAATAAATCAGCTATTTTTCCACATCTCATAACAATTGTGTTAATTGTGGTATTAATATAATTGCGTGTTGTAAACATTCCCAAAGCACTTAGCCAAAATTCAAAAAGGCACAAATAAGCAACTTATCTGTTGAGGTTTGAACTGATCGCATTAAGCTAGAGCGGCATAGCTAGCCCACTGGACCACCGAGCCCTCTGGAAAGTTTTGTTAAATAGCTCTTTATGTTTTGCAATAAGCCAAATTTATAATATTGTATTTATTTTAATCAGTTAGGAACTCATGACTGCTTAGCCCTCCACCATATAATGATGTCTATGTTAAGGTTGGTTAAATGACGCCAGTGGAATTGGTACCACTGTCAGCTAATAGTTGTATTGTTTCAGATGCTGCTGTCACTGAGAAACTGACATCAGATGATCTGGAAGATACTTCTACAAGTACTAGTTTAAACAATCAACCACAACAACTAATAGTTAAAGCAAATACTTTACAGGAATTTAAGAAAACAGAACAAATGTCAAGTGAGGCACACTGTAGCCGCGACAGCGATGCGTTTAATATAATACACACACGCACTGGTGAAAAACCATTCAAGTGTGACATATGTGGAAAAGGGTTTGCACAAAGTGGTCATTTAATAACTCATATTCGCACACATACTGGAGAAAAACCATACGAGTGTGACATTTGTGGTAAAGGGTTTGGACATAAAGGTCATTTATTAACTCATTTTCGCACACATACTGGAGAAAAACCATACGAGTGTGACATTTGTGGAAAAAGGTTTGCACGAAGTGGTACTTTATTAACTCATAATCGTACACATACTGGAGAAAAACCATTCAAGTGTGACATTTGTGGAAAAGGGTTTGGACATAAAGGTCATTTATTAACTCATTTTCGCACACATACTGGAGAAAAACCATACGAGTGTGACATTTGTGGTAAAGGGTTTGGACATAAAGGTCATTTATTAACTCATTTTCGCACACATACTGGAGAAAAACCATTCAAGTGTGACATTTGTGGAAAAAAGTTTGTTCGTAAAAGTGATTTACTAAATCATTTTCGCACACATACTGGAGAAAAACCATACGAGTGTGACATTTGTGGAAAAAGGTTTGCACGAAGTGGTACTTTATTAACTCATAATCGTACACATACTGGAGAAAAACCATTCAAGTGTGACATTTGTGAAAAAGGGTTTGGACAAAAACCACATTTATTATATCATATTCGTACACACACTGGAGAAAAACCATACGAGTGTGACATTTGTGGAAAAGGGCTTGGACAAAAAAGTGATTTATTAACTCATATTCGCACACATACTGGCGAAAAACCATTCAAGTGTGACATTTGTGGAAAAGGGTTTGGACAAAAACGACATTTATTACATCATATTCGCACACATACTGGAGAAAAACCATACGAGTGTGACATTTGTGGAAAAGGGGTTGGACAAAAAAGTGATTTAATAACTCATTTTCGCACACATACTGGAGAAAAACCATACGAGTGTGACATTTGTGGTAAAGGGTTTGGACGTAAAGTTTATTTAATAACTCATTTTCGCACACATACTATGAATAGGTAATATTCGTTTAATGGTCCTGCGAAATCGATATGTATACGTTGCCAAGGTTCTTTAGGTACTTCCCAATGGTGTAAAGGACCCTTGGTCGGTTCATTTTGCTTTAGACGACATTCTCGACATTTAGTAACCAGGTCTTCGATATCCTTGTCAATGTTTTTCCAGTATACATAACTTCGTGCCAGTATTTTCATTTTTAGTATTCCTAAATGACCCAGATTTTTTGAAATTGAAATTTTTTATTGAAAAACTTACAGGTATACACAGAAAGATCTTTGTGCACGGTAACAACTGCATTAGTTTAAAAACTGTGTTGCAGCTATTAACGCCCACCTCCGAACAATTTACAAGTTATTAAAAAATATGTTCTATATAAAATTTTTCAATCTATATAACTAAAAACTACTTAATAGGTATTACAATATAAAACTAAAAAAACGTTTGTGTGTGTAATAATGTATAAGTGTGTAATTGTGTGTGTGTATGTTTTGAAGAAGATTAGACTATATTTGTAACTAGTTCTGAATTTTGAAATAATAATTAAGTTTATGATAATGGAATCTAATAAATCAAATTTTAACCAGAAATTCAACCTCGTCATAATTTAGCTTCTGAATCCAATCTAATAAACGCTTTCTACACTGTCGGAGTGTTAATGGATATATTTGGAGCTGTTTGTTTATGCTATTGTAAATAAATGGACTCAAAAATTGAAACTGGCGACGTACAAATGTCAGTTTAGCAGGCTTTACCTGGCAGACTCTGTCACTACGACGTTTTTGTTCGTGTACTTGAGGAGTAAAGGGCAGTTCTCTGTGCTTACGAAGAATGATGTTGGAAAGGAAAGACATTCTAACAGTGGGGACTTCACATAACGCGTAAAGTTCACTGGTGGGAAACCTAATGGGCTTAAGAGTCATCACCTTAAGTACTGCCCTTTGAGCTCTCTCAAGGCGCAGCATTTGACACTTGCCAGCACTACCCCAAACCGAGATGCAGTAAGTTAAAATAGAATGGGCTAAAGCAAAATATATAGTTTTTAGTGTAGTGAAGTCAGCCGAGTGCCTTAAGCTTTTAAATATAAATATTAATTTTCTAACTCTGCCAACCAATTGGGCAATTTGTTCGGCCCATGACAAAGTACAATCAATTACTACACCTAAGTACTTTACACAGTGAGTACGCTCTATCAAGGTGCATTCCTGACAGTTAGAGTTAGACGTGCATGTGTGAGCAGTTAGGGAAAATGAGGAATCTGGCTGTGAGGCTAATTTGGGAGAAAAGGTGATGAACTGGGATTTTTCTAGATTCAGAGTTAGAATATTATTTTTAAGCCAAGACATAACAACCATTAAAGAAGACTCAGCATGTATACGAGCTTCAGACCAATCATTACCATGCACCAACAAAACAGTATCGTCAGCGTATGATATTATCTTAGTGTTAGGCAGGACAAGGTTGCAAAGGTCATTAAGATATAAAAGAAAGAGAGTAGGCCCGAGGACACTACCCTGAGGAACTCCGTATGTAAGATTTAGGTCTCCGCTAATATAATCCCCTATTCTAACTCGTTGGGAGCGTTCAAGTAAATAGCTTTTAAACATACTAAAACTTAGTCCTCGGATTCCAACCCGTTCTAGTTTAGAAAGCAAAATGGGGATAGAGACAGTGTCAAAAGCCTTGGAGAGATCAAGGAAAATACCTATAGTTTTCAAATTATTGTTTGCATTATCAGCGATATTACCCGTCAGCTCTAATACTGCGTCCTCTGTACTTTTACCAGAGCGAAAACCATACTGATTGTCAGATATTACGTAATTCTTCTTCAAATACTCTAATAATCTAGAATTCAGGATCTTTTCTAGTACCTTAGACAAGCTACTTAAGACAGAGATAGGCCTATAATTATTGACACTGCCTTTATCCCCACTTTTGTAGATAGGATGCACAAGTGCCCTCTTGAAAACAGACGGGAAGGTACCCTTGGCAAGGCAGAGATTAAAAACGTAGGTAATAACTGGAATTAGTATATGTCGAGCGGCTTTTAACAAACTCCCAGGAATATGATCCCAGCCTACAGCACTGTTTGTCTTTAGATTGACTATAATATTATCAATCTCTGTGTAATCAGTAGGAAATAGAGCCATACAGTTTAGGGGGGAACTCGACGTTCTTGGGAAATTGAGGGAACAGAAAAAACATCTCCTGAAGTTTCAATTTTAGAAGCAAGGTTTTTACCCACCTCCACGAAAAAATCATTTACTTTATTCACTGAAGGAACTGGATCAAGAGTCAGGGATAATAACTCAGTTGCAGATGACTTGCTTTTTTTGATACCGGTAATTGATTTAATGAGATTCCAAGTAGCTTTGGGATTTTTACGATATTTAGTGAACTCGTCACGCTCATATTGTTGCTTTATTCTTTTTAATAAATTATTACAGAAATTTCTGTAACGCGTATACGTAGTTTTGACAATAAGATTACTAGGATCTCTTTTAAATTTTAGGAACAGCTTATCTCGGTTTCTAATGCACCTTAGGAGTCCCTGCGTAATCCAGGGCTTGATGATACGTCTCCTACTAGGAATCTTGTGAGATTGAGAGTTACTACCAATTACTGAAGAGATAATATCAACTAGTCTAGCAGCCGCATCATTAGGATTATCACAATCAAAGACTGATGTGAAGTCTCTGAGTTCAAGATCTGTCACACATCTAGGAATGTCAACATTTTTTACTACAGGAGCGGGCTTTTTAAAGTCCAATGATTTTTCACACCAGATCACCAAAACGGGTGCATGATCCGTAATAAAGCTGTCCAAAACTAAAGTAATAACTGGCTTGCTTGATTTAATGATCGCATGATCTAGGCATGCGTTTTGACGTGTAGGAAAATAATGAGCTGGTAACATTTCATGTGTGGCTACACAATTTAAGTATAAATCGGAATTGGCGTCACTACAATCATGAGATATATTAATGTTTATGTCCCCAATAAGAGCAATGATGATAATATCTGATATATAATAATATGATGATAATATAGATGTAACTCTTCCTAAATTTGTAATCTTAAACTGTTAGGAATCATAAACTCTTGTTCCTTTAATAAGGCAGTTATCTTCTATTGTTATTTCACTGTCGTTATAACCGAGGATCTTTAATGATTGTCCCTTTTGTAAAACAAGCATTATCTTTTTGTATTCAGAGTTTCTTCGACTATTTTGTGGCGATTAATCGTTAATGTGTTTAGTTGATGTTGTTGAAATGAACTGTGTTGGTCAATTTTATTATCAGAAACTTTTTCTAGAGGAAATCTTGAAAGAAAATCGGCGTTGCTGTTTTTGGCTGAATTTCTGTATTCAATATTGTAATCGAATCCAGATAAAAAATGTGCATAGTGAAAAAGGCGCATAGTGCTCATTGCAGGTAACGTTTTATGTGGGTGAAAAATTGTAGTTAAGGGTTTATGATCTGTGATGAGTGTGAATTTCCTTCCATAGACGTAATGGAAAACTTTTTAACTCCCCAGTATATCGCTGTTGCTTCCTTATCAATTTGACTGTATCGTTTCTCACAAGCTGTCAGTGAACGAGACGCAAAGGCGATAGGTCTATCCGTTCCGTCCGGAAGTCGATGAGATAAAACTGCCCCAAGACCACACGGTGAAGCATCAGTCGCTAGAACCAGTGGTTTATTTTGATCGAAATGTATTAATATTCTGTTACTAACGATTTCTTCTTTTATTTTATTAAAGCTATGTTCGCACGAGTCTGACCAAGTAAATTTTTTATTCTTCTTCAGTAATTCATTAAGTGGATAAGAAATTGAAGCCAGATTTGGAATAAATTTATTGTAGTAGTTGCTCATACCCAAGAATGTACGTAATTCACTGACGTTCTTTGGCTTCTCTGTATCCAAAATTGCTTTAACTTTTTCATTATTTTTATATAAGCCTTGACTGTCAATAATATGGCCTAGGTAATTAATACTTGTTTTGAAAAATGAACACTTATCTTTATTAAGTTTTAAGTTATTTTCTTGTAACTTTTCTAATACATTTTCAAGACGTGTCTGTAATTGTTTTTCCGTGGCTCCCTGAATTATAATATCGTCAAAGAAACATTTCACTCCTTGTATATCTTGTAGTATTCTATCCATAAATTTTTGCCACACATTTGGAGCAACTTTTACTCCAAACATTAAACGGTTGACCTTAAAGGTACCTTTGTGTGTACTGAGTGCTTGTAACATTGCACTTTCCTCGCCCATTTCCAAATTTAAATATGCTTGGCAAATATCTAATGTACAGAAGAATTTACCACCACTCATTTCAGCCAAAATGTCTTCAATTATTGGTATAGGGTATTGTTCGTCTTTTATCATTTTGTTCAGGGTTACTTTGTAGTCTGCACATAAACGAATACTACCATTCGTTTTTACTATAGGTACAACTGGCGTGCCCCACTCGGAATTATCAATTTTTGTAATAACACCTTCTTGACATAAGCGGTCGATTTCCTTATCGACCTTGTCTTTTAGCGCGTATGGAATACGTCTCGGTTTAATGTAGATGGGTGTTGCGTCTTCACGTAAAGTTAAGTGAGCTTTATAATTTCGTACTTCTGTTTTAAAAATTCGATTACTAATTTGTAAATTCTTGTATTCTTTAAGTGACATAGATGATAACGCCGCACCGGTATCTAGTTCCATTTGTACATGTTTATTCTCTATTGTAACATTGATCATAAATTTATCTTTGCCGCGCTAACGAGCTAGATGACCTTTCTTGCTGCATTTGGAACAGTTGGCATTCATGTGCCTGCAGGTATTTGCTTTGTGAGTACCTTCTCCGCAACGGAAACATTTGTCTTGTAAGTCTTTAATTGATGTAATTCGTAATGGTTGTGATATTGTTTTGGTTAAACGATTTTCTTTCTTCTTTAATGAATGTATGACAGCTTCATTTCGTGATATTGATTTTCCTGCGATTAATGTATTATCTGCTCTAGCTATTTCCGAAGACGTGGCCAATTGTACGAGTTCCTTGAAATTGGTAACTCGGTTGTCCTGTAAGATTTTCGTATGGACTTCACCGTCTCGTATTCGTCTGATACATTGTAGTGCTAAGAAATTTTCAGCAATGGATTTTTTGCAGTTATCACAAGAAAATTCACACTCCTGTACTAGACGTTTGAGTTCTGTACTAAAGTTCGTCACGGTTTCGTTCTCATCTTGAATACGGGTTATAAATTTGTGCCTGCGTGCCCACACACTAGGTTTAGGATCGATATATTTATTTATTTAACTCTTTAAGTACAATTTGAGTACAAAGGCGGTCTTAATGCCATAGGCATTTTCTACCAGTCAACCTTTGGTTGTATATATATTGTATCATTAAATCTACTAAATCTTGAAAGTCTAACTTTGAAGGGTCTTCAGGTGAACATAAGTTACAAGCATTTTCGTGTAATTCTGGACTTATAGAACTTAATAAAACATAAGTCAGCCGGGGCTCGACCGCGAAATGAACGGACAAACTTGAACTGAGCGAGGTTTTGGAAGCGAGAAATAGTTAAAATGACTAAGGGCCGATTTTTCAATCCCCAGATAAACAGTCAGGTAGTACTTATTAGACAGATAACAAAATATTGCATTTTTCAATCGTCAGATAGGCACGATCTGGTCAATAACAGCCCTAACTGAGGAATGAATCTATCTACCTCTTGGACCGGCAGATAAACGTTTATTCAATAGATACAACTAGATTCCTTTATTGAAAGTATTAATATATTTCATTGTAAATAATAATATTGTATAAATTCTGTATTGTAAATAATAGTTTTTAGTAATATTAGTTTAAACAAAACTACTTTTCATGGATTTAGACGCAAATCTTTATTTGTAAATCCGTGAAAAGTGGTTTTGTTTAAACGGATGAGTCGCGCAAGTGTTAGAAAATATTATAATATTAGTTTATTTTATTTTATTAATTATTTACTGAAACCTCTCCTGAGTTGATCCTATCTTTCCAAATTAAACGTTAAAATTTTATAAAACAATTCTTTTCCTAATTTTAAATATGGTAAAAGTTAATGTCAAAAAGAGAAAAAAAGATTCCAATAATCTAATATATAAAATTCACGTGTCACAGTGTTAGTTACCGTACTCCTCCGAAACGGCTTGACCGATTTTTATGAAATTTTACGTGCGTATTCAGTAGGTCTGAGAATCGGCCAACATCTATTTTTCAAACCTTTTTTTTTAGTATGGCAAAACAACGTTTGCCTACAAATAAACTAACCTACAAAATCACCACACGAGAAAGATAGCAAATTTTATTTATCCATAAACGTCAAATAAACGAGTGTCAATACATTTGCTATCCTCTTTTATCACACAGTACACCATACGCGTGTCTCGCTTCCACAATATTGCAGTGAAGTTGGCAACATAAAAGTATCACAGAAACTATTCGCTTGTTAACTAGCCATTGAAAAATGCAACAATTTTATTTGTCCTTTTATCAATCAGATAAGTTAATTCTCTAGTTAGTTATTCATTCTGTTATTCGATGATTGAAAAATCGGCCCTTCCTCCTCCTTCTTCCTAGTATCGCGATACTCCTTCAATTCCGTAAGGCAGCAGCGTACAGCTTCAATAAACTCTTCCATTGTGCACGGTAAATCAAAACACACTGATCACTACAGTAAGCAAGCGCCCGCGCGTCCCTACAGCCGGGCGAGCGAAGGGCACAGGCGGGGTACGGGAGGGGAGCCGAACACCTCGCTCCGCTCGAAACTCGCAACCAACGTGATGCACAGCGGGACCCCTTTTGCTCATTTTTACTCTCTCAGACCGCTCCGCTAGCCTCTTTGGCGGTCGAGCCTCAACTATGAAAATTATCGTTGCGAGTTAAGCGAGCTCATTAATGACCTCGCTCATTTTGCGGTCGAGCCCGGCCTTTAGTCATGCACATGTATGTTTCAAGACGCTTGATAAAATTCTTGAACGTTTCTTTTTCTTGAAATGGTTGAAAATTTATTTTTGGTACGTGATTGTTTTTATCTGACTGGTTAACTTCTGTACTGTCTCGTTGTAAATGTACGGATGATTGAGATTTATTGAATAACATCAACTTCAAATGTGTTATTTCTTCTTTGAGTTCGAAGTGTAATTCGCTTTCTTCTTGCGCATTTCCACACAGATTTTCTATTCGTTCTTGTATGCTGTCGAACTTCTCTTCATACTTTTGTATTGTCGTAAGTCTTGTTTTATGCTCATAATCGGAGATGCTGACATCATTTTGTAAATGTTTGTAGATTTTTGTAAATTGTCCTTTAATAGCACTTCGTGCTCGTTTTAAATTAAATAATTCTTCTTCCATCGTCGCCAATATTATATATATCGGAGAAAAACATCGTAGACATCACCTGTATTCACAGCCAGAGCAGTCATCTATCTAAAGGCCTTGTAATACTGGTCAAACTAACTACGATAACTACAACATTCTATTAACTACGATGAGATTGATCCGTGAATTTACGACACGTGTAGCTGGTTTGGAAGGATCCTTTTATGAAATTTCAACGGGTCACCATTCAGTCTCACCAACTACAGTAAATAAACGAATTACTCACCATTTACACCATTTAAGGACCCACATCACAATCTTGGAACCTGAGTTAAAACTAAAAATCCTTAAGTAAACTATTTTAATCAAGTCTCTTTTATTTCATATAATAATCTATTTTTTGTAATGACAGATGACAATGTCTTAATTTTAAAATTATTCTAAATAATGCAATAAGTAGGTACATAAGAAAGAAGTATTTATATAAAACTACTTTTCACGGATTTAGACGCGTACATTTGTTTTAGCCCGACATTTCGGAGACTTTGCAGTCACCATGGTCACGATGTGAAAAGTAGTTTTATTTAAACAAATGAGTCACACAAGTGTTAGAAAATATTAAAATATCTTGCTTCCCTTAATCTGACCGAAGTGATTCATCAATAATACAAGAGATTTGTTTGTGTCGAGATCTGTAGCATGCAACATGCAAGCAGGCGTGCAACATGCAAGCAGGCGTGCAACAAGCATTGTTTATTCACCGCTGCTACTTCAGCGGCGAGCCTTTTTACCACCTGATCTTCAGCTCGCGAGCCACTACAGCCCTCCGTGCTTATGCCGGCTTTAATTGCACTCTAGTGTAGGGCAAACAAGTCCGTGACAACCCTACCATGATGTCAGTGCTTGGAATCCAGTACAGACCAGTCCAGGACATCTTTACATTTAATGTCAATTTGGATTCGCATCATACTTGGACGAAACGACTGGTTCTGTCGACTGTCGCGAGAACCTTTGATCCCAATGGCTGGATATGCCCGGTCATATTCTGGGCCAAATGCTTCCTGCAGAGACTTTGGACTGCAGGTCTTGGATGGGACGAGCCACTTCGCGAAGCTGTTTTGAAGGACTGGCTCCTATTTAAATGATCCGTAAAGAACCCCGTTGGTTTGGAGGCATGTGCCTGGCGAGGTCAACCCTGCTGATTGTGCGTCACGGGGATGTATGGCCCCCCTTTTAGTTGAGCACTCTCTGTGGTGGGGACCTGAGTGGTTGACCAGATCAGAATCTAATTGGCCGCGAACTCCGGCCTTAGACATTGTCGCACTGCCTGGGTTGCGAACGCTTGCGCTCGAACGGCAGGACCGTCCGTTCGACCCAGATTTCTTACTTAATCGTTACAGTTCATTGGACAAATTGTCGAGTGTCACCGCTTGGATCAAGCGCTTCATGAGAAATTGTAGACATCCACAGAACAAATGTTTGGAGGCCTTCTTATCGCCACAAGAGCTTCAAGATGCTCTTCTTCACTGGGTTCGTTCTGTGCAAGAGGCACATTTTGAAGACGAGATTGACATCTTGAGGAAAGGCAAATCCAAGCTGTCTGGAGCCATTTGTAAGCTGAACCCTTTTTTGGATGGTGAGGGTCTTTTGCGTGTCGGAGGGCGTCTTAGGAACGCAAACCTCCCTTATGGATCTCGTCACCCCCTCTTATTGCCCAAGAGTGGCCACTTGGTGAACCTGTTGGTGACTGATCGTCACATCAAGAACTCCCACGCCGGCTGAAATGCCTTATTGGCCATTTTGCAACGGGAATTTTGGATTTTATCGGCCCGTCGGACGATCCGTAGTGTGGTCTTTCGTTGTGTGCCTTGCTATAGGCCATGGGCGTGCGCTCTATAAAAGCAGAAAAGCGCTGCTTTACTTGCCATTCACAGATATTTTAATAAAACGTTCGTATGTTTTAGATGACTATTATTTATTTACTATTAATTAAACAAAATATTATAACTTAAAAACGCCTAATAATTCATAAATAGCACCAATATGTGCTTGCAAATTGCTTTTTGCCAGGCGTTTGGCGAAGGAATAATATTAGCGTAGGACAAGCTCGACGCCGCCCGCCTGCCATGAGTTCATATCTGTGTAGAAATTTTGGTGTCCGTGCACAGTTCGCAAACGCACACAGGCTTGCATATTGAAGACGCCTTGAACCGGAACTCCTGCCGTATGCTTTGGCGATCGGAATTTTCCGCGAGTATTCGGCGTTCGTTCGTTACCTATTATAATCCGAATAAATATAATAGTCTGAAGTCTAATAAATCACGTATGCATTTTTGTTTAGTAAGGTTTTATTTATTTAAATAGCAGAAATATTTTGGTTCGACGGAGGCCATTTTATTTTTTCGTGTGATTCATTGAACTGTTTAATATTGAGTTTCTTTAATTTAATAATTGTATGGATTTTCGTTTGTTGATTTTAAAATGTTATTTGATTGTGAAATGTGTGTTGATAGTGTGTTTGTTAAAAATTAAAAATAACAAGTTCAACAACTAAGCCAGCAAAAAGGTAGGTAATGGTGCCTATTCTATGTGCAGAACTAAACTTAACTTAACTAAAAAATGAAAACAGCTATTGCTGTATCTTAAATGTTTCGCTATTTTTTTGCACACATTTATATTAATTAAAATCGTTAGTCTATAATAAACAGTTTTTATATAAAAAAAGTTCTGTTAACATTGCCGAATTGTGTTATTGACGCTATCAATTTTCATTTTTTAGTTAAGTTAAGTTTAGGTCTGCACATAGAATAGGCACCAATGTAACTCGAAAATTTCATGTTAAAAGTTATGAAACGTATGTACATACGTACATGTACGTATGTATGTAAGAAGTGAATTGTGTTCCACTATCCATTCCAATCGATTTTTGACCATGTGTTCTGTGACCTTCGCCAGAGTTGGCGATAGGGCAATCGGTCTGTAGCTGCTTGGTTCGAGAGGATCTTTGCCAGGTTTAAGGATTGGGATTATCACTTGCGATTTCCATTGTTCTGGAATGGTACCAGAGTCAAAGAAGGAGTTAACCATGGATAGGAAAAGGGATTTGGTTTCTTCGGAAGATTTTTTTAGGAAAGAGTAAGGGATACCGTCGATACCTGGTGTTGAGTCTGAAAGTCCGTCAAGAGTAAGTCGAAGTTCGTGAAGTGAGAAGCGATTGTCAAAACAGTTAGAAGTGGGTATAGAAGAAGGAATAGAGGGGAGAGAAAACGCACAGGGGACATAAGGAGGGGCCAGTTTGTCTGAGAATGCCTCAAGCCATGATGAGCTATCATTGGCTGGAATGTTTTGAGGCCTAAGGGAGCCTCTATATCTTCTTATTTGTTTCCAAACAATTGACGACGGGGTTCTGGGCGACAATGATTCGCAAAAGGACGACCATCCTAAGCGTTTTTTTATGGAGACAAGTTTTTTAAATTTAGCCGCGTGGCGTTTATAGGTCAAAAAATTTTCTACAGTCATAGATCGAGCGTATAACCTCTCCGCATCTTTACGTTCCCTTACCGCTGAGGTGCATTCAGAGTCCCACCAAGGAGGAGAAACTCTGTAGTCACCTGTGGGTTTTTTGACGGGAATATGAAGAAGCGCACTAGAAATTATACACTCGATAAATGCTTTGTAGAAATTAAGGGGGGACATTTTAGAGATTGGAGGGAGAGCTCGTAGTTTGAGTTCCAGAGTTTCGGAGTATGAGTCCCAGTCTGCTCTAGAAAGATTAAATTTAAAGGAGGGACTAGGGTTACAAAAAGGAGTGGCTCTATTAGGGATATCAATAGACAATAGAATGGGGTAATGATCACTACCGTAAGAAGAAGGGAGAATGTGCCATGAGGTAAGAGGCATTAACGAGGGGGAGCAGAGGGATAGGTCAACGGCACTTCTTGGTTCTTGTGAAGGGAGGGTTCTACGGGTAGGGGAACCATTATTAAGTAGACAAAGGTTGGTTTCGTCAAATATGTCGAGAAGGGAATGTCCAAATAGGTCAGTGTGGCTATGGCCCCACACAATGTTATGTCCGTTAAAGTCACCCATAAGGGCAATTGGAGGGGGGACAGACGATAGAAGAAGGAGTAAGTCAGGGATAAGAGATGAGTTAGGTCGCGGAATATACACAGAAATAAAGGAGATATTTAAGGATCTGACACCAACAATGTTAATGCCAGAGGGATGGGCAGGAAGGGAGATTTGGGAAAAAGGGATGGAGTGCTTTACTAATAAAGCACTCCCGGCATAACGATCAACACCATCATCTCGGAGACAAAAGAAGCCTGGAACCCTAAAATGAGAACCAGGTCTCAACCATGTCTCCGAGACAGCAATGATTGATGGGTGGAATCTTGAAATCAAGTGAGTAAGTTCGTGCTTTTTAGATTGAATGCTACGACTGTTCCACTGGAGGATGACCACTTGATCCATATTGAATGGATGAGGAGAGGAGCTGACTAAGTTTGTGGGCAACGTTGGGCGGTATACAGAGACGGTTAGAACTGAGAAGATCGATAAGTAAAGTCAGAAGAGTTTCTAATGTTGAGTCATTGTGTGTGGGGGCTTGAGTTTTATTTAGTGCGCAGCCATTGGTCGTTGTTGATTTCGGGGTAGATGTCAAGTCTCTATGAAGGGATTTGTCAAAGGGTTTTCCATTAGAAATAATGCCAGGACGAGGGGTGGCATATACAGTTTTTACATAGGAGCGGGACTGCGGAGTTTGGGGTTGAGAGTGTGGAGGGGGGGGTTGTGAGGGTGATTGAGGAGGTCTATATCCAGATTGTGGAAGGGAAGTAAAATGGGGGGATTCTTGGGCAATCTCAGAGTAAGAACGGGAAGAGGGGGGGAATTGGAGGCTTGTTCGTAGGATATGCTCTGTTCAGCCATAACTATTTTTATAGACCTCTGTCTTTCTTGTTCCGGGCAGTTTCTGTTCGTGGCAAAGTGCCGACCCGAGCAGTGTAAGCAGCAGGCGTTAGCTTCCGTTATCTCGCAGGTGTCCGCAGAATGTTCTTGGGCACAACGATAGCATCTGGGTTGTGATCTGCATTGGGCCTTTGTGTGTCCATACCTACAGCAGGAATGGCATTGGATGGTTGGGAAGTAGTAGAGTTCCACAGGGAGGGACGTGTAGTATAGCAAAATTCTATCAGGGAGGGATTGGCTGAGGAACGTGAGGACGACGGATTGGGTGGGGACCCAAGAGGCTTTACCATCTTCAAAAGTTTTTCTGTTTAACCTACGAGCTTTTATTATTCTGCCACATCCATCAGGAAGAACAACATCCTTTACAAACTCTTCCATTGACAGGTCGCACTAGTCCCATTCTGGTAACATTGAAGGTAGGAACTGACGCAGAGTATTTGCACATGGAAAGGATCGGTGACACAGTAAAGTTGTTGGCATCATTGGCTGTACGGAACTCGACTGAAATTTTGTTTCTTCCCACTTTTGTAACACCATCGGGACAGACATTTTTGATTTTAGGGGTTGTTAGGAATTGGCCGAATTTAATAGTACGTATAGAGGAGCCAGCTGAGGGGTCAGGGGTGCTGCGTGTCACGTGAACTATAAACGGACCTTTGTTCTCGGGAGAGTATGTATTAATCGCACCTACGACGTACGCAGGGTCCGTGTATACAGTCTGGATTGATGCAACTGCTAGTTCTGGCGAGGTTATTTGTTTTTTCGCCGGAGTTGTTATTTCAGATACCATACGTCTTTTAAGACCAGTACCTGAGGGGGAGGAATCTACTGACATAGGATCTGGAGGGTCTGGCGCCGGAGGCGGAACCAGAATATCATCTTCACTCTGCATGTTTGAGTATAACCTCAAAAATGCAGAGTTACACTATGTGTAAAAAACTGTATAAAAATATAAAAAAACTTACCACCACCAAACACAAAAGACAACACAAAACTAATGAATCAATTTGACCAAAGAAACTATATTAGAAAACACCAAAAAGCGCGGAAAACAACGCAAAATCTCCACAACCGTTTAGTCGATATCGCTTACGGTGACAGAATCCCCCACTTACCGAGCAGTCCAACGGTTGATTTTAGTGAGTGAATTATGTGACATTACTGACAGTGAACAACAACAAAGTGTACCCTGCCAAGTCAAGGACATATTATCAAATAAGAATTATTATAATGCATTGTTTATGTATATTCGTGATACTGTAGAAAAAATTTAATGTAAAATGTTTAGTTATAAGTAAATAAGTATTTCCAAAATTTCTATTTTAAAATTTTAATGTTAATGTTATTACTTTGTAGTTTATTTAATTAGATTGTGTTTTTAATAATGTATCCGGCTGAAAGACTGTTTCTATGGTCATGAATAAATAAAAAAAAAAAATAATATAGAGCACGCACTTATTTAACCACGAAGTATAGATACAAGGAGTCCGAACGTAATGTTGAACGAATGGTCTCAATTTAAGGGACAGATTTTTTGCCGGTAGAGCGCGCCATTTTTCAAGAAGTACCTACTCGTTTGAACTATTGACACCTGTGGAAAAAAATATTCTGAGAAACGTGCAATTAAATATAAGTTTCAGGAAATTTTTCGAGTGCTTTATACCCAACAATACAGAGAAGGTCAAGAGATATTCTGATATTCTATAATAGCATCGGTACGTCCTGAATACTAGCGCAGCCAGTGGCAGAAAATAGAACTATGATCTGGGTTTATTATTGTTTACACGAAATATTATGGAAAAGCCTATACCGTTCGGACTCCTTGTATCTATACTTCGTGTATTTAACCAACGTAAGTTCTCTAAGTAATCTGTCACTGTGACATAACCTTATTAACGTCTTTGCTTTTAGTTTGTAAAATATAACTTATTAAATTACAACTTTGTAATTTTATCATAAATAATGGAGCAGTTATCAACGTGTAGAATTTGTTTGATCAAAGATGTGCGTATGCATTGTCTAGTTAACACTGACTTACAAGAAATATACGAGTTACTGACTGGCAAGTTGGTAAGTGTACCTGTAACAATCAATCAATCAATAATATTTATTTTGTTACATACATTATGATGTTACAGTTGTTATGCTTATCCGCTACATTTTACCACTGGAGGTGGTGGACAAAATTAGAATAGAATATTAAAATTACAATTAAAATTAATTATTACGTTACAATTCATTAAGAAAAAATTAAAAAACAAATACTAGTAGGTATACAATACTATTGTCACGTTTCATGTCACAAATTAAATGTACACAGTATGTCTATGTCCTCTATTTGAAGTCAATAATTACAAATTTAAATACATATTACTATATTAGTTCATTGTTACGTGGTACAATTACAGGGCATAAGTATTTGTATCATATTTAATCATTAATTTGAGCTAGCTTAAGTGCCATGCATTATCTAGTACCCATTTATTTTATATTTTATCTCTAAAATAGTCTTTGATACTGTAATAAGTCATTATCAAGAAGTAATGCTTTTAATTGTTTCTTAAATAAAATGTTAGACTCCAGTTTGCACAGTTCCGCTGGGAGTTTATTGTAGATTATTGCCGTCATACAGAATATACTTTTGTTTAGTAATATTATAATTATTAAATTATAGAAACTCAATATTAAACAGTTCAATGAATCACATGAAAAAAAAAATGGCCTCCGTCGAACCAAAATATTTCTGCTATATAAATAGATAAAACTAAAAATGCATAGTCTGCATACGTGATTTATTAGACTTCCGACTATTATATTAATTCAGATTATAGGTAACGAACGAACGCCGAATACTCGCGGAAACATCCGATCGCCAAAGCATGCCGCAGGAGTTACGGTACAAGGCGTCTTCAATATGCAAGCCTGTGTGCGTTTGTAGACTGTGCACGGACACCAAAATTTCTACACACATATGAACTCATGGCAGGCGGGCGGTGTCGAGCTTACTTTCGTCCGTCTGACCAATATTATTCCTTCGCCAAACGCCTGGCAAAAAGCACCAATTTGCAAGCACATATTGGTGCTATTTATGAATTATTAGGCGTTTTTAAGTTATAATATTTTGTTTAATTAATAGTAAATAAATGAATAAAGTTATCTAAAACATACGAACGTATTATTAAAATATCTGTGAATGGCGAGTAAAGCACTGCTTTACTGCCTTTATGAAGCGCACGCCCCTGCTCTATCCCCATACTCCTCCATAAAATTGAGGAAATTGGTATTAGGGGTCATGCCCTTGCCATCTTTAAGGATTATCTTAACCAAAGAACACAACGTGTCAAGGTTGGTGAATATATTAGTAGCGAACTTCCAATTACATTCGGAATTCCACAGGGAAGCGTGATCGGGCCAACGCTCTTTTTGATATATGTAAACGAGCTCTGCGAAATTAATTTGCCTGACACCAAAATTACCTCATTTGCTGACGACACTTCCATTACTGTGTCTGGCGACACCTGGGAGGATGTCTTTGGTAAGGCACAACTTGCCCTTGATGCTGTCACAAAATGGTTAGCCATCAATTCACTAACCTTGAAAGTTAAAAAAACGAAATACGTTGCTTTCAGTTTTCGCCAAAACACTCAACCGTCATCTTTATTCGCACTTAAAGCCCATTATTGTACTAATACACAAAATGGGTACTGTACTTGTGATGCTCTCCAACGTACTGATAGTATTAAATATTTAGGGGTAACACTAGACTGTAATTTAAACTTTTTACTACATTTAGACACTGTTCAGTCACGAATCCGCAAACTAATGTATATTTTTAAATCTTTACGTCATGTAACAGAAAAAATATTCTAAAACGTGTTTACCATCAAATCAAATCATTTATTTACTTGAAACATGTTATAGCGTGCCAGAGTCGTTTATTATCGTTGCCTGCCTCAAGTAATAGGGATTTATCATATTGCCTCCTAACTTTTCTTAGTATTTTATTGCAAAAGTTGCGATATCTAGTATAAGTTATGTTTAGAACCGCATTATTCGGATTATTTCTAAGTTTTTTATGCATAGAATCCCGGTTTCTAATACAACGTAGTAAGCCTGGGGTAACCCACGGCTTAATTATAGATTTCCGATTTGACACTTTTATCTCAGTTGAATTAGATTTAATTATACTAGTCAGATTATTCACTAACAGCTCTGTGGCTATGTTTGGGTCACTTATACCAAAGTATGTGTCAAGATCAAAATTGTTGAAATCGAGATCTAATGATTTGTAATTTATTTTAGTTAGGGTGCGGCGTATATCATATGGGTGCTTATGTTGCAGCTGGAGAGAAAATAAAATGCTATTGTGATCAGTTACTGTGAATCTAGCACTAGAGTCTGAGCTTGTAAGTTGGACTTACATATAACGTGATCCAAACAGCTAGAGCCACGAGTAGGGGATTTGTGGGAGGGAAGTAAGCCATGATATGCTGTCAGGTTAAGGTAATCCAATGCATGTGAATCTAAAGGAGTATGGCCGATATCAATGTTAATATCGCCGACAATGATGATGTTTCTATAGTGTGAAAGGGAGGTAAGCACAGAATCTAATGATGATAAAAAGTTTGTTATATTTGTAAATGACGGGGAACGGTAAATACATACAATTGCTATATTGAGACCTATTTTTATAAGCATGCAGGAACCGTCCCTAAAATCTATTTCTGAAATTAAATAATTAAGGTGATCTTTAACATAAATTACGATACCATCGTTTTGATTGGTATAATTAATGGAGTGATAAGATTTATAGGTACTTATGGGAGGGATATTATCATTACTCTTAAGCCAACACTCAGTACAATAACCTCGCAATCAATATTGATTCTGCCCATTAATGTAAGAAAGCCATCAAAATTGCAGTTTATGGATCGAATATTCTGGCATAAAAGTTTCAAATATTTATTTGGTTCCCCTATATACAAGAGACAATCATCCGGACCACAATTCCTAGTGGTTGACACAGATAATTGATCAAGATTGTCATTGATTTCTCTGATACTATTGAATGTTAATGATTTTAGACGGTGTTACACAGTTTAACCAAATAATAAATCTCGTAAATAAGTGGAACAGAGAAGAACTCACTTCTAACAATAACCAAGGTGATACCTCCGAATAGGTTTTTATGCTCACATCAGTTATTTTGTCAAAGAAATAATTGGAGTTAAGGTAGTGTGTGCACAGTATGTTTATTTAACTCAGTGTAGGTAATTGTATATTAATGTTGGCTGTATCTATGTAATTCTTATAACATGCGATATAAGTTCCATAATAAATAAAATTATTGACAATAAATAGATAAAAAAAGCATTATTCGTCAGTTTAATTATAAAAGTATTAGAGTAACTTAATAATAAAATAACAATATAGTATACTGGTTCAGATTCTATACAGTGAATACCGGATAGTAATTTATTTATATTAAATTCCGCTAGTTGTGAAACATTCTTAATTAGGACTGGGGGTTCATTATCTGCTTTCCTTATCAAGATCTTACCGTCGGAAATCCAACAGTATTTAATACAGTTTAGTTTCTTAAGTTGACGTCCATGATAAAGAAGTTTTCTTGCGTTTGCTGTCAGGCTTTCTGCCAAATAGATAGGCTGACGGCCTTCTAGCCCGATATGAGTGCAATTCAATTTGTCGTTTGTGTTATTTTTATTGTGAGTCTTCACTGCAGCAAGGAGGGTAGTTTTTAAAAATAAGTCTGACAACTGAATTATTATCGGTTTTTTGGCGTTAACGTTACCAGGAAGACGGTAAATGTCGCGTATTTGGGAACTATTTACTTCGACATTTAACAATTTGGAAATGGTAGAAATATATTGCAATAAGTGTAGTTTATTTTCTCCTTCTTTACGGGGAATATTCCTCAGTTCAATAATGGATAACCTGCAACATCTCTCCAGGTCTTCTACTTTTTCTTGAAGTTTAAGTATGCTAGTTCGGTTTTCAGAACATTCCTGCTCTAATGATTTTATTTTATTTTGCATAACATCGTATTGTTCGTTTGAAAATTGTATTGATTTTTCAATATATGAATAGAATCCACCCTGGATTCTATTTTAGTATAATTGTCTTTGAAAGTGGACAGTAATTTGCGAATTTCGTCTTTAAATTCTTCAAAGTCGGCTCTCGTGATTTCTTCATATCTGCGTTTATTTCTTTGGACTGCACAAGAAGTAGGTGTGGAGGTTAAATCGCGTTTTGTTATAGTGTCGAGTGCGGAGTCGGAGCCAGATTTCTCAGGCGATCGTGGCATTATTTCAGGGTATTGCCGATGAACAAAGCTTAAGCAAGTGAACACAGTTGTTATGTGTGTATGAGCACTCAACAGGTACTTCGAGACACAAAATGCAGAACACAGTAGGGTCGCGACGTAGGTGTAATGTGGTTGTAGGTACTCACGAAGAATGCGGCTGTGTGCATAGGCTCGTTGGTGATGAGCTGTTGTAGCAGTTTATGCGCACCTGGTAGGTAGTTCTTCACGTTATTTTATTGTTTATGAAATAGTAAACGAAATGCACGTCGTCTTGATTTTGCAGATCCAAGGAGAGTGTGGATTTATTGTATTATTAAGAGTGTCAAAATTTTTTTAGAGAATGTAACTGTGGCACCATCGCAAATAAAATCATCGGCGTAGTAATAGCCCTTGGAAAGTCATTTAAATAGTTGAGAAAGAGCAACGGTCCTAGAACGCTGCCTTGGGGAACTCCGTATTTGACTTGTCTGTATTCAGACAGAACTGAGAGTTCTTTTTTATCTTTTTTGCTTAGTGTAGTAATCAATGTGGCTTGCTGTCTATTACTTAAATATGATATCACTAAATTCAGAATATTACCCCTTATACCACAATCGTTCAGTTTTTGCTTAAGTATTTCGTGATCCACACAGTCAAATGCTTTTCAAAGATCCATAAATAAAGCACAAATTGGTGTCTTATTGGTGTCTTAATTGGTCGATGTTTGGAATAACTTCTTTAAGGAATTTGTAAATAGCTTTATTAATAGTCATAGATTTTCTAAACCCTGTCTGTGCCTCAGTAATTACATTATATTTTTCTAGAAAGTTGTATAAACTGTCATGTATTATTTTTTCTAGTACTTTTGATAGCACCGGTACAAGAGCAATAGGCCTATAGCACAATAATTTTAGTTTGCTTCCTTTTTTGAATATTGGTTTTATAATAGTGGGCTTCAATTTTGCTGGAAATATGCCATTGGTTATGCACAAATTAAAGATATGACATAATACCGGAGATATGACACGATTGACATATTTTAAAACGTTTGTGACTATTTCAGCTATTGGTATTATTATTATCATTATATGTCAAATTATTATCTGAAGTCAAATTATTATCTAAAGTCAAGCTATTTCTAGTAACCTGGTTATTTTCTTTTACATTTTTAATTAAAAATTCCACTTGTTCGATGTATAAATTATTAAAATGGTAAGCAATATCTCTTGGATCAGTAATTATACACCCATCTAAATTAATTTGTGTAATATAATCTGTTGGTGTATTAAACTTACTCTTATTAATAATATCCCAACTAGCTTTGATCTTAATGTTAGTTATTGAAATGTAGTTATCGTTTTGCGATTTTTTTATTATATTTTACGTTGTTCCCATACCAGATACATTTATTATTGTTGTCAGTTGGAAACAAGAGACAGAAGACCAGTAGATGCGTGCTACGTGTGCTGCGCGAGACTTCGCAACTGTCTCCAGCTGAGGAGCGCCTGTCTTCACAGTGAGGAGCAGTTCACTCACTTGTTGGACAATGATGATGTAAGATCTAACTGTTAACTGTGTCTCTCTATACGGATGTATCTGTGGTGAATGTATAAATATAGGAACAGGTTCATAATACAGGTTTATGTTTCAGTTTGACGTAAAGCCAATACAAGTTTTGAGAAATCTATGTAAAGTGTCACTCACGCCTATGAGTTTGGGCGCGGTGGTTCACAGGGAACTGCAACCTAAACCTGAACCTTCACCAACGACAGGTGACCAACTAGATGAGGAACATGTTGGAGGTATAGTGTAGTGTTTGTTTCATCTTCAAGCTGAACCAGCTGCTTCTTGTTTGTACTTCATTTAATTAAACTATCTTACAGATCTGGAAGATAATATTGTAGAACAAGGAATGTGCACTCAATTAATACAACAACAACATATCAAATGTGAAGATGTCACTTTAGAAGATGATGACAGCATCCCAAATGTTGAAGATCAAGGAATGTGCGATCTATTAATAAAACAAGAACATATGAAATGTGAACATGTAATTCCTGAAGATGATGAGTTAGATTACAGCATCCAGACTACAGAAGTACAAACTGACTCAGCTTCAGATAATTCTTATTTAGAACATGATCCTCTAGAGAGTGATATTTCTAAATCTAATCACAGCATCTCATCAGTAAATGTTCATGATTTATGTACCAAAACTGTTAAGATTGTGTTACACCGATTGGACTTGAACAGTTTACATAAAGGTATGTCTAGATTTAAGCACAATATAAACATACTACACAAGTCTCACTTCAATAATAATTGTTATTCTATAATACACTGTTTTTATAAAAAGAAAGTTCAGTTAACATTGACGTGTTGTTGTTTAGCAAAATATTTGTATTTAAAATAATTTGGTTAGTTCAAAAACTAAGAAACACTCACACACACCTTTTATTTTTTGGTGAAAATGAATTATGTGACATATAATTACTTGTAAAATCCTATGTTGTGGCATTATTTAATTCATTCTGATACACTAGAACAACTAAATAATTTGCATTTCGTCATATTTGTTTTCTTTGTTCGTGACGGCATTCACACTACACACTGTCAATGATGTCAATTGAATATGGTGTAATAAAACAGATCTTGATTTTAAATGCCATACTTGTATCAATGTGTTTAAAAATGACGTTTGTAAATTGCAAAAATTACTGTCATCACGGTATGAAATGAAAGATCATGTAATGATGTTGACATAATGTTTGTAGACAAAAAATTATGTGCTTAAGACAGGTCCAAAAATTTTTACCGTACCACTGCACTGGTTCAGGACGCAGTCTGCTGAGAAGAACTGGCGTAAAAAACTCAGCAGAGCTTTTAATTAAATCAATATTTTTCAAATTAAATGTCAATTATACTTACAATGCTAATAAAACTTTACCATATAAGAATATGTATTGCTCCAGAGCAACTTACTCCCAAACTTTATCATCTTTAATATAATCAGAAATTTTATAATACGCCATTTTACATAATTTAGTTTTAATTAATTTAAAAATTTTTAATTCTCTTACATGATTATGGAGTTTATTATAAAAATGTATATATCGGAAAAACACATCACAGAAATTACCTGTATTTACAGACAGAACAATCATCTATCTAAAGACCCTGTTATACTGGACCTGTTACATCTCATCGTAGTTAATAGAATGAGAATGAATGAGATTGATCCGTGGCTTACGACACGTGTAACTGGTTTGGAAGGATCCTTTTATGAATATTCAACGGGTCACCATTTCAGGCTCATCACTAACTACAGTAAATAAACAAATTACTCACCATTGAGACAATTTGAGGACTTACTTCATAATTTTAAAAGCTAAGTTTAAACTGTAAAAATCCTTATGTAAACTATTTTAATCAAGTCTTCTACGATAGATACATGAAAGAGTTACATATTTTGTGTGTGGTAAATGTATACGAATATATATTATATAAATGAATTAATAAATAAATGAATAAATATTCATGAACATTCCCACAACGTCCTCTGGTCTCAAGCTAAGCCTTATATGCTTGTGTTATGTGTACCAGAATACGGATATACTACATATACTACAATGCCGTTCAAATGAGAATAGGATTGACCCGGCGCCATGTTGTGACGTCATAGCTGTCAATTCGAAAAATTTTAGTAGGGTCAGCAAAACAAGATATTTTTATAATACAATTTATTTATCACATTATCGTCATCGTTTACTCATTTTCGAGCAGTTAGCGAGATAAATACAATTACAAGCAATAGCAAATTGAGACAAATACATAATAAATACACTAACAAACAAAAACTGTGTCAAATAACAAAAAAAAAATTATTTAACGGGGAATAACCACATAGCTAACAGCATCAAAATAAATCATAATCAAGCTTCAAAACTCGACAAGGCACAATAACAACGGCAAAATGGCGGTTGGTAGTTGAACATCATATTATTATCATCCTTTACAACGACGAAATATTGAAATTTATTTCTTTTTAGGGTTTTGTACAAACCCTTATAGTATCACTCCGGTGTCAGTCTGTCTGTCTGTCCGTCTGTCAAAATTTTTTTACTCAGCAACGGCTGAAGGTATCAACTTGAAACTCATACCAAATGTAGATCTACGCGGTCCCTTGCTGCAAAAAATACAGTCAACCCTTTACCTCTACGCATTTAAAAGATATAACCGCATTACGACTATTTTCAAGAATTTTCGACTTATGCTAAGGAATCAAAATTCACAGGTTACTTCCCGTTGCCCTGAAATTTGACTTGAAATTTGGCATAGACCAAGTCTATATAGTGTTGATGTAGGGAAAAATACGAAAACTTGTTATTTGCCATCACATCACAAGAAAAAAGTGTTTATACTAATACCAACTTATGAAGTAGCTGAAATGTAGGCGATTCCCTACATTTCAACTACAAAATTAAGTTGGTGTGTTGTTTTGAGTCTAATTAACTGATTATTTGAATGCAGTTACTTATGTTTAGTAGGTACGAAACCCTAACTGTGCGAGTTTACCTCGCTCTTGACAGGTTTTTTAATAATGTTTTAAGTATTATCACTCAAAAAATTTAGACATTTTTTCACTTAGAATAACTGAGATTAGACAAAACATAAAAAATAATTTATTAATTCGCAAATAAAGTTTCGTTGCTGTCAGTACTTTTCAAATCACTTTTGACAGATAGAGGTCATTGCCAATACTCATTTGAAACGTATACTACTTTTCTTTTGTAAATACATACTTATAATACATAGAAAACACACAGACGTAGTACAAACATTTGTATGACAATTATAAATATCACACAAATGATTGTCCCAACCGGGAATCGAACCCAAGACCTCGTGATCGGCAGTCCATTACATAAACCACTCCACCACGAAGTCCGTCAAATAATCTTTATCTTTACTTCTTATAAAACAAAGTCGTAATTTTTGTATGTATGTCCCTATGTGAGCTTATATCTTCAAAAATACGCAACGGATCTTGATGCGGTTTTTTTTAATAGATAGAATGTTAATTTATGAATTTTTGCAATTGACTTGCTATGCTTTTACTAAATAAACTAAATTATAGTGGAAAAAATAAAAAAAGATGGGAGAGCAACGGAACGGTATTCCGAGGTCGTGGGTTCAAGTCCCGCTCATGGTTATCATTTTTTCCACTATAATTTAGTTTATTTAGATAGAATGTTTCAAGAGGATGGCTTTTTTCGCATAATTTGTTGGGGTTTGCTGTATATTGGATGAGATATGATTAAATTTGCCGAGAAACTCAGACGCGCGTGTTAAATTAGACGTTAATATGAGGTACTCTGATCCAACCTATCGCTAACCTATTGAACTATGTAATAGACTGATAATACTCTCTGTTACAACAAACTAATGTATAGAGGAATAGTTCTTCAAAAAAGTCCGCGAAGGCACATGTCTATCTTTTAAGAGAAACCCGCTGTATCCATAATAATGTTAAAAAAAATATCAAATTCAATAGGGTGTTTTCAAAAGCTATTTGTATGTATATAGTAATATTTTTTATCAAATTAAGCAGCTTAGTTAGCTTACGCAATTAATATAGATTATAACTGCTCTTTACAGCATGCAATTCAAATGAATATCTTAGGAGATATGACGAATAAAGAATTATGCACCAAAAAATAAAATACTTAAATTGTTGGCTGAGCAACGCGAACGTTTCCTCGGTCTTCTTTCTACCCATACTCCAATGTTTGGATATGTAAGGATGTATTGTGCTTTCACGTAAAGACTACTGGATGGATTTTCATGAAACTTTCCAATGTAAAACGAAATAGAAAATGAACTAATTTTTTATCCTTTCTACCGCGGGTAACACCGCGGGGCACAGCTAGTATAATATAACATGCAACACAAAAATAATTTTTCAAATCAGACCATATTAATATAATATTTATGTCTAAGTTAAGGTAGGATAAATAATGCCAGTGGAATTGGTACCACTGTCAGCTGTAATAGTTGTATTGTTTCCTTTGATTAGGAAGTATAGAGGATCTATATATATATATTTACATCCCAGAATCATTTTGGCGTCATGCACAAAGCCCATCAGTACGACGTCCCCGGGTTCCCCTTACTTTTTCTAACATGTTTTGATGAATATTGCTTAGTTTTTTTATTTCTAGCTGCGTGGGGTACGTCATTTTTTGATATTTAAATTTTTCGAGATATTCGTCATGCAGTTATGCCCAGACATTTTTGAACCCCGAACCATAATGATACATTACAGGCATCCAGGATATATAGGTGGTACTTCAGCCATGGCGTCGATTATGTAACGTCCTGACAGGATGGTAGGTACTTTGGGGAATGCGACGTTGCCAGATTTACTTTTATCATCTCTTTAGATACCTACCGCTTGCTTGTGACACACAATTTCAACATTTCATATATTTAAACATTTGTTAGTTTTATATCTATAATCTATATACGGATGCCGGATACCCCACGTGTAATAACATACGACTACTTGCCTACCTTATAATTATCCTATTAATTATCATAATTATTATTCATTATTCATTTATTTCTCTTATAAATTACATTTTTTAATATAAAATAAAAAAATAAAAATACATTTAATGTTGAATTAATCAATATTACTTTCTTTTTATTAATTATTATTTTGGATATAACACTGTCTCGCCTCGAAAGGCGGCAGGACGCACTCCGACGAGGTCCGCAACAGTCAGCCGGAGTGGTGGAGCCTAATGGGAAAGAAACCGACGAACTATACGGGCATTGTCCAGCAAGACCGCTTTCTGCATCGGTCACCGACTTGCTATTGACGCCGAGCCTCTCGAGATTTTGTGAGAGGCTCTTTGGGACTAAACCGTTCACCGATACAACTATCGGGATTATTTCTGTTGATACCAATATCATAACTATTAAACACATAATTAACCCATAACTATTAACAATAATTAACACATATTAATTATTATTATCAATTAATGGATTGAATGGTCAATGAATGTCTTATGCCCATCTTTCACGCAACACCTATTGAAGAACTCTAATGAAATTTGGTAAATTTTGTAATTTCATATTTATTATGATAAAAAAACTAAGAAATACTGGGAACCATGCTTTCTGCTTACAGTTGGTAGCTTACAGTCACATAGTATCGTATATCTTCAATCATGATCATAATTGCTATTGAACGTCCGTATTCTGCAATTGAACGTCCGTATACAGCTATTGGGCGTCTGTATATTGCAATACGAAGTCCGTATTATGTGTACGTACATAGCACAAAGCTTTGCGTCAGTTTGACGATACTAAATAACAAATACTGATAGGTACCAATGTACTGGGCGTAACAGAAAGGTGTAGTCATTTAAAATCAAAAATCTATCAACGAAACTGGACAAATTTACCATAAAACATGAGATAGATCCCAAAAACCAAATGTTGGTCTCCTATTCAAAAATTTCGATCAGCTGATCAACTTATTACAGGAGTCCAAACATTTGTTTTCGAATTTCAACCTATGTGTCTTGGAGAAAGTTCTTTGTTGTGTTTCATGAGATAATTTACGTCCTGAAAATTGACCATACCTATCTGTTTCTCCTGTACAATCGGTAGAACGGTTATGCAAACTTCCACCTTTTTTATTTCCTTATCAAATATAATACAAATCGATACAGCAGGTAGAGATTTCCTATACAAGCTTTTATTCTTCTTTTACCCCTTAGGAGATGATTTCAGAGATAATAATAAATAATAAATATTCACGGACATTCCACACAACGTCCTCTGGTCCCAAGCTAAGCTTATATGCTTGTGTTATGGGTACCAGAATACGGATATACTACATAAACTACTTTTCTTTTGTAAATACATACTTATAATACATAGAAAACACCCAGACGCAGTACAAACATTTGTATGACATTTATGGATATCACACAAATGATTGTCCCGAGATAAAAGTATTCAAAGTTCTTTCCCGAGTCTCAAACTAACTTCATATTTTATAAATCAAGTATTTAATGTATCAAATGTGCTGGACAGCATGCTTTAATGAATTGCGAACATAAAGTAAGGTCTGACCAAGTAAAATGTGTTCCCTGGAAAGGAACCACCCGGCAAATTATAAAGTATGCTCGGTTTTGCAAGAACTACTTAAAGTTACATACCCATTTATTTAAATACTTGTTAGGTTTATAACCTATCTACTAAAAACTTTAGTGAAATTTGGTAGATTTTGTAATTTCTTAATTACAATTAAAAAAAAAAGAAAAGTACTGAAAACCGTGCTTTCTGTTTATAGTTGGTAGCTTACAGTCATATAGTACCGTCTATCTTCAATCGTGATCATAATTGCAATTGAACGTCCGTATTCTGCTATTGAACGTCCGTATACAGCTATTGGGCGTCTGTATATTGCAATAGGACGTCCGTATTATGTGTACGTACATAGCACAAAGCTTTGCGTCAGTTTGACGATACTAAATAACAAATACTGATAGGTACCAATGTACTGGGCGTAACAGAAAGGTGTAGTCATTTAAAATCAAAAATCTATCAACGAAACTGGACAAATTTACCATAAAACATGAGATAGATCCCAAAAACCAAATGTTGGTCTCCTATTCAAAAATTTCGATCAGCTGATCAACTTATTACAGGAGTCCAAACATTTGTTTTCGAATTTCAACCTATGTGTCTTGGAGAAAGTTCTTTGATGTGTTTCATGAGATAATTTACGTCCTGAAAATTGACCAAACCTATCTGTTTCCCCTGTACAATGGGTAGAACGGTTATGCAAACTTCCACCTTTTTCTATTTCCTTATCAGATATAATACAAATCGATACAGCAGGTAGAGATTTCCTATACAAGCTTTTATTCTTCTTTTACCCCTTAGGAGATGATTTCAGAGGTAAAAGTATTCAAAGTTCTTTCCCGAGTCTCAAACTATCTTCATATTTTATAAATCAAGTATTTAATGTATCAAATGTGCTGGACAGCATGCTTTAATGAATTGTGAATATAAAGTAAGGTGTGCCCAGTAAAATGTATTCTCTGCGAAAGAAACCGCTCGGAAAATTATAAATGATGATATATGATGCAATCATGATCACAATTGCAATTGAACGTCCGTATTATGCTATTGAACGTCCGTATACAGCTATTGAACGTCCGTATACAGCTATTGAACGTCCGTATATAGCCATTGGGCGTCTGTATATTGCAATAGGACGTCCGTATTATGTGTACATACATTGCACAAAGCTTTGCGTCAGTTTGATGATACCAAATAACAAATACCGATAGGTATTAATGTACTGGGCGTAACAGAAAGGTGTAGTCATTTTAGACGGTGTATCTATCAACGAAACGTTCGTCTCCTATTAAAAAATTTCGATCAGATGATCAATTTATTATAAGAGTCCAAAATATTATGCAAACTTCCATCCTTTTCTATTTCCTTATCAGATATAATACAAATCGATACAGCAGGTAGAGATTTCCTATACAAGCTTTTATTCTTCTTTTACCCCTTAGGAGATGATTTCAGAGGTAAAAGTATTCAAAGTTCTTCCCCGAGTCTCAAACTATCTTCATATTTCATTAAACAAGTATTTAATGTATAAAATGTGCTGGACAGCATGCTTTAATGAATTGCGAACATAAAGTAAGGTGTGACCAAGTAAAATGTATTCTCTGCGAAGAAAACCGCTCGGAAAATTATAAATGATATATTATTATGATGCAATCATGATCACAATTGCAATTGAACGTCCGTATTCTGCTATAGAACGTCCGTATACAGCTATTGAACGTCCGTATACAGCTATTGAACGTCCGTATATAGCCATTGGGCGTCTGTATATTGCAATAGGACGTCCGTATTATGTGTACATACATTGCACAAAGCTTTGCGTCAGTTTGATGATACCAAATAACAAATACCGATAGGTATTAATGTACTGGGCGTAACAGAAAGGTGTAGTCATTTTAGACGGTGTATCTATCAACGAAACGTTCGTCTCCTATTCAAAAATCTCGATCAGATGATCAATTTATTATAGGAGTCCAAAATATTATGCAAACTTCCATCCTTTTCTATTTCCTTATCAGATATAATACAAATCGCTACAGCAGGTATAGATTTCTTATACAAACTTTTATTCTTCTTTTACCCCTTAGGAGATGATTTCAGAGGTAAAAGTATTCAAAGTTCTTCCCCGAGTTTCAATCTATCTTCATATTTCATTAAACAAGTATTTAATGTATCAAATGTGCTGGACAGCATGCTTTAATGAATTGTGAATATAAAGTAAGGTGTGACCAAGTAAAATGTATTCTCTGCGAAGGAAACCTCTCGGAAAATTATAAATGATGATATATGATGAAATCATAATCACAATTGCAATTGAACGTCCGTCTTGTGCAATTGGACGTCCGTATACAGCTATTGGGCGTCTGTATATTGCAATAGGACGTCCGTATTATGTGTACGTACATAGCACAAAGCTTTGCGTCAGTTTAACGATACTAAATAACAAATACCGATAGGTAGGTTACCAATGTACTGGGCGTAACAGAAAGGTGTAGTCATTCTAGACGATGTATCTATCTACGAAACGTTCGTCTCCTATTCAAAAATTTCGATCAGCTGATCAATTTATTATAGGAGTAGATACATTTTTGTTTACGAATTTCAACCTATGTGTCTTGCAGAAAGTTCTTTTTTGTGTTTCATAAGTTAATTTACGTCTTGAAAATTGACCAAAACTTTCTGTTTCCCCTATACAATCGGTAGAACGGTTATGCAAACTTCCACCCTTTTCTATTAGGTACCTTATCAGATATAATACAATTCGATATAGCAGGTGTAGATTCCCTATACTAACTTCTATTCTCCTTTTACCCCATAGATGATTTCAGAGATAAAAGTATTCAAAGTTCTTTTCCGAGTCTCAAACTATCTTCATATTTTATAAAAAAGTAATTAATGTAACAAATGTAATATTATATAATTAACTTAGTTCATTGATTAATAAAGTGATGTCATAACACGAGGGGCGCCGAATAGAACGCAAAACCTATGTGTTCGAAGACTTTGTATATTGTATTGACTGTAGTATTGATATTGTTTGAGTTATAGTCATAATGTTATGGCTCGAGCTGGCAACGTCGCAAATACGGACGCCAAATAACCGAGTCCGTAGCTAGAAATTAGCTTGGATATACGCGTGTGGATATACGCGCTGCAGCAGCGCCTCACCCGCGCTGAGATTTTTTCGGGAACTTATTAATATTTTTTTGCAGCCATTTCAACGATTTTTTTACTTCCGTCGATATTTGTACTACGGCTAGCTGGGACCAATAGCGTCTCAGAGCAACCGCTCAAAAAAGTGGCGTCCGGTATACGGACGCTCAATGCTGGTGGACGCCCGTTTAAATGCACTTTTTCCTTCAGCGGACGGCCAATCGTTTGCAGGATAAATATAAATATATATATATATATATATATATATATATATATATATATATATATATATATATATATATATGTCGGCTAGGCGTAAAGGACATGGGTTTTAAAAGAATATTAAAGTGTTTATAACCAATTTGTAGGTATACGAAATTAGTTCTTGATTTACTTATGCCCAATTAGTTAGTTAAATCTCATTTAGATTAGTATCTGATTAATGTCGAGATATTAACTAAGAATATGCCCTAAAGATATTGAAGATTACATAACTCTTATCATGACCGTAATGTTAAGATTGTATTATGTCGCAACTCCCCCACTACCCCCACTCGCAAGTTGCTTTAAATACGATAGGCGAACGTGGCTGAGGTTCAGTATTATTCGAGAATTCGTGCTGTATACATCACGGCGTATTAGTGTGTGTGTAGAAGTTGGTATTGTACGAGTCGTCGCGCTGCTCAATCTCCGACGTATTGAGCTGGTCCTTATAGGCGTCGGCGCGGCGTGTATCTGTGTGCGCGTGTGTACGTGTATTGTGTAAAGTCGTCATGTACGTGTTTGCGCGTACATGTATTCCTCATTGTGTGAACGTAGTGATGATTCTTCGTTGCGAGGCTTGGGCACTGGCTATAAGGGGTTGATGTGGAGGCCAGTTATCCTTTTAAGTGTGCAAGAGTATGATAGATTGAGGTGTGAATATCGGTAAGACAGTTCTTACGCTATGTGCTCGGATTCCTGTTCTGGCTTCTGGTCTATTCTCCGACATATATATACAGGGTGTGGCGTAAATGGTGGTCCAACGCTAAGGTGGTTATAGATCAAATATTCACCTTGCATATAAAAAAAAATTAACCATTTTTAGCCATTGGTTTCGGAAATATGATTTTTTTTATTTATTTTTTAAAAATCGATAAATATTGTATAAATGAGAATGTAACATCGACAAATGACATTATTTTTTGAGTGTGTTTTTTGTGTTGTACGGGTGAGTACTAGCACTAGCACATGCATTTTTGTTTTTTCATGTAAACCCCAAAAATAAACCAATAAATAAAAATAAAAAAAATTAATTTCTCGTTTTTAACAAATAATGCATTTTAGATGTGAGTAGTGTAAAAAAAATGGCTAAAAATGGTTAATTATTTTTTTATATGAGGTGAATACTTGAACTATAACCACCTTAGCGTTGGACCACCATTTACGCCACACCCTGTATATAATTCTTATCAATGATTGTTTCAGATGCTGCTGTCACTGAGAAACTGACATCAGATGATCTGGAAGATACTTCTACAAGTACTGGTTTAAACAATCAACCACAACAACTAATAGTTAAAGCAAATACTTTACAGGAATTTAAGAAAACAGAACAAATGTCAAGTGAGGCACACTGTAGCCGCGACAGCGATGCCTTTAATATAATTCACACACGCACTGGTGAAAAACCATTCAAGTGTGAATATTGCGGGAAAGGCTTTAGTCGACAGATTAAATTAAAATATCACATTCGAACACACACTGGTGAAAACCCATTCAGGTGTGACATTTGTGGAAAAGGGTTTACAAAAAAAAGTGGTTTATTAACTCATTTTCACACACATACTGGAGAAAAACCATACGAGTGTGACATTTGTGGAAAAAGGTTTGCACAAAGTGTTAGCTTAATAAGTCATAATCGTACACATACTGGAGAAAAACGATTCAAGTGTGACATTTGTGGAAAAGGGGTTGGACAAAAAAGTGATTTATTAACTCATATTCGCACACATACTGGCGAAAAACCATTTAAGTGTGACATATGTGGGAAAGGATTTGCCAAAAATAGTAATTTAATAACTCATAATCGTACACATACTGGAGAAAAACGATTCAAGTGTGACATTTGTGGAAAAGGGGTTGGACAAAAAAGTGATTTATTACGTCATATTCGCACACACACTGGAGAAAAACCATTTAAGTGTGACATTTGTGGAAAAAGGTTTGCACATCGTGGTACTTTAATAACTCATAATGATACACACACTGGTGAAAACCCATTCAAGTGTGACATTTGTGGAAAAGGGCTTATAAAAAAAAGTGGTTTATTAACTCATTTTCACACACATAATGGAGAAAAACCATTCAAGTGTGACATTTGTGGAAAAGGGTTTGGACATAAAGATAATTTAATACGTCATATTCGCACACATACTGGAGAAAAACGATTCAAGTGTGACATATGTGGAAAAGGGTTTGGACAATATGGTAATTTAACAACTCATCTTCGCACACACACTGGTGAAAAACCATACAAGTGTGACATATGTGAAAAAAGTTTTAGTCACAAGAGTTGTTTATATGTTCATAATCTCATGCACACTGGTGAAAAACCATACAAGTGTGACATCTGTGGAAAAAGTTTTAGTCGGAAGACTAGTTTAGTTGACCATAATCACACGCACACTGGCGAAAAACCATTCAAGTGTGAATATTGCGGGAAAGGCTTTAGTCGACAGATTAAATTAAAATATCACATTCGAACACACACTGGTGAAAAACGATTCAAGTGTGACATATGTGGAAAAGGGTTTGGATACAATGGTAATTTAATAACTCATCTTCGCACACATACTGGAGAAAAACCATTCAAGTGTGACATTTGTGGAAAAGGGTTTGGACATAAACATAGTTTAATACCTCATATTCGCACACATACTGGAGAAAAACGATTCTAGTGTGACATATGTGGAAAAGGGTTTGGATACAATGGTAATTTAATAACTCATTTTCACACACATACTGGAGAAAAACCATTCAAGTGTGACATTTGTGGAAAAGGGTTTGGACATTAAGATAATTTAGGGGCGATTTTTCAATCCCCAGATAGGCACGATCTGGTCAATAACAGCCCTAACTGAGGAATGAATCTATCTACCGGTACGCTCACACGGAGCCACGTTTTCCCAAATCTTATTTTCATCGGATCTGGAAAAACCGAATGTGGTATTCGCACGGCAAATATTGCGTTGCCGTATCCGACGGCACCGTAATCGAGATGCCGTGTGAACACACTATCCGGTTTTTCTAGCAAGAGCGCGCACAGTTCCTCACTTTGATTTGGAAGCGATGGACGTGAACAGTCTTGCTATTATATACTGCCGTCAGCGTCGTGGAAGAAGATGGTGGTTAAACCCAATAGTACAAAGACGATCAAAAGTTGGTGCCTTTACAACTCTAATGCAACAGCTAAGAAATGATCCACAAATTTTTTTTAACTACTTTAGAATGACTATACCTACATTTGATAATCTTTTGAACAAAGTAGAAAACGATTTGAAAAAGCGTGATACAAACATGAGAAAAAGCATTAGACCTGAAGAAAAATTAGCGATATGTATAAGGTAAGATTGAAATACTGTTTTTATTATTATTTAAATTATTTATTAAATATATGATTAGGAAATCTTAGCAAATCAAATGGTAGGTACAAAGTTTATCTACCAACTAGATATTATGAAAGTCTGGTAGATCAGAAGCATTTGATTGAGTACTTAAACTCTGTTCTTGATACTCTGTACTTGGTGATGCTTGATACTGCGATGTAAAATAGCCTTGTGATTGTGCCACATTTGGTTGAAAGTTGTATGTGGATGAGTGTGCAGGAGACCATTCATTTCGGTTTTTTATACTTTGTAATACATTTAAAACGCTTGATTGAAATTCTAATGTTTGATTATCGTTTAGCGTTGCCAATGATGGAAGTAGACTTTTAAAGAAAAACATATTTCTGTCTTCTTCCCTTTCTTCTTACTTGCCATTTGATAATCTATAAACTCACTCATTTTCTTATCAATCTCGTTTAAATTCTGCCTCGATAGTCTGCTTTTTTTTCTTGTCGAACCACCTACTGCATTTTCATTATTAGTTTCTTTTTGACTTTCATGTGTAGCATCTTGATTATTTGCGGCATTTTCTTCACAAAATAAATTATCCTGAGCCATTGCACTATCATGGGCAACATCTGATGTAACTGTTATAGCAGATGTACCGTCGTCTTGTGGGTTTGGTATAGCAATAGTTGCACTATCATGGGTGTCAGTTGGCGTCACAATTTTTTTTAGGAACATCAATTGACGATGTTAGACGTAGTCTCTCGGACATTTGGCAGATGATCCGGATTTTTTGGACTTCTTTTTCTCGTTAATACTCCTCATCCAGCTGTCTCTAATATTAGTCCACTTCTTTACGATCGATTTAGCTGAAAAATATAATTAAATGTACTTGCAGATATATGGCTTCTGGTTGTTCTTACAAGGATTTACATTACGCCTACCGAGTTGGAGTGTCTACGATCAGTAACATTGTTAAGGAAGTAACTAATGCTATTTGGAACAACTTGCATGGGGAGTTTATGACATTACCCAACACAACATCTGACTGGGAATATATTGCTAATGGATTTAATACTAGAGCCAACTTTCCCCATTGCATTGGTGCAGTGGACCGTAAGCATATTAGAATAAAAAAGCCAAACAACAGTGGTTCCATGTTTATGAATTACAAAGATTTCTTTTCCATCGTATTATTAGCAGTGGTTGATTCAAATTATAAATTTATATACATCAGTGTGGGCTCGTATGGAAAAGAATGCAATTCGACAATATTTAAAGAGTGTACTTTTTGGAAAAAAACTAATAAATGGTGATTTGCAGTTGCCGGCAGCATGTCCACTGACAAACGATTCAGATTTATTGATTCCATTTGTAGTAATAGGTGATGAAGGTTTTGGCTTGCATCAACATTTGATGAGACCTTACGGCGGGAACCATTTGGATAGAAACAAAAGAATATATAACTACAGATTAACCAGAGCTAGACGCTATGTTGAGTGCGCCTTTGGAATATTAGCTAATAAGTGGCGAATATTTCATCGTCCTCTGGATGTTGATACCAGCACAGCAATTTCGATTGTAAAGGCTTGCACTGTACTTCATAATTTTATAATAGATATGGAAGGTGCGCTGTCGAACATTGAAACAACAAGCAACGAATCATCAGTGCTTAACGTGTTCAGTGATGCACCCAATGAACGAAGTGGTACACGAGGTGGACGATGTGCTAATGCTATACGAACTGAATTTACAAACTATTTTATTTCTACAGCAGGAGCTGTCCCTTGGCAAGACGAAGCAATCTAACGTTATTTTTATAACTTCACTTCACCTTTTAAAAAATACACTTTACTTTAAAAAAATACAATTACTTACCATAATCTTGCCTTTTTTTCTCCTCCATTTCTCCAAAATCTTCCTTCAAAATTAAACATATTTCTCGCCAGCCATTAGTTCTCAAGTTTTTATCTTTGTAAATTTCGAGAGTTTTGTCCCAAATAACTGGCCGATTTTCGACAAGCGAAATTAATATTTCAACGTCTATATTTTTCGTCGTCATAGCGAGAGAATGCTTGAGCGGTCAGTAGAAGCGGGCGGGAATGACTGGCGAATGGCAGGCGCGCGTGCGGTGTGCCCTCCCGCCCACTCCTCCTCCCCCGCTTGTGCGACGCCATGCGTTCGATTTCAAGATTCGGCAAATAACCGAATCTACCCTGCGTGTATCGTATGAACGCATGTATTGAATGTGCTATACCACGGAACCGGATCTTAAATTTTGCAGTACGACCGGGTCGGTTTGTAGTCGCAAAATCGGATGTCAACTTCAGCCAGATTCGATTTTTTTGCCGTATCTTAAACCGAATGCATGTGTGAACTCATTTATTGAAATACTGTTGCCACTAAACCGAATCCTGCAAAAAACCGATTCGGTAGAGAAACACTCGACGCCGTGTGAACGTACCGTTAGACGAAGCACTGATTTAAAATATCATCTTCGCACACACACTGGTGAAAAACCATACAAGTGACACGTGAAAAAAGTTTCGGTCACAAGACTAGTTTATATCTTCATAATCGCACGCACACTGGTGAAAAGCCATTCAAGTGTGGCGATTGCGGGAAAAGCTTTATTCGAAGCACTTATTTAAAATATCATATTCAAGCACACCATTCAAGTACGATATATGTGGAGAAGGTTTCGTTACACAGACTAACTTAGATATTCATAATCGCACGCACACTGGTGAAAGACCATTCAAGTGTGATATATGTGGAAAAAGTTTTAGTGTAAAGGCTAGTTTAAGTCTTCATAGTCGCACGCACACTGGAGAAAAACCATTCAAATGTGACGATTGCGGGAAAGGCTTTATTCGACGCTCTCGATTAAAAGATCATATTCAAACACACTGGTGAAAGACCATTCAAGTGTGACATATGTGGAAAAAGTTTTAGTATAAAGACTAGTTTAGTTAAGCATAATCGCACGCACACTGGAGAAAAACCATTCAAGTGTGAAGTTTGCGGGAAAGGCTTTAGTCGACAGATTAAATTAAAATATCACATTCGAACACACACTGGTGAAAACCCATTCAAGTGTGACATTTGTGGAAAAGGGTTTACAAAAAAAAGTGGTTTATTAACTCATTTTCACACACATACTGGAGAAAAACCATTCAAGTGTGACATTTGTGGAAAAGGGTTTGGACATTAAGATAATTTAGGGCCGATTTTTCAATCCCCAGATAAACAGTCAGGTAGTACTTATTAGACAGATACCAAAATATTGCATTTTTCAATCGTCAGATAGGCACGATCTGGTCAATAACAGCCCTAACTGATGAATGAATCTATCTACCTCTTGGACCGGCAGATAAACGTTTATTCAATAGATACAACTAGATTCCTTTATTGAAAGTATTAATATTTCATTGTAAATAATAATATTGTATAAATTCTGTATTGTAAATAATAGTTTTTAGTAATAATAATTTAAACAAAACTACTTTCATGGACTTAGACGCAAATCTTTATTTGTAAATCCGTGAAAAGTGGTTTTGTTTATACGGATGAGTCGCGCAAGTGTTAGAAAATATTATAATATTAGTTTATTTTATTTTATTAATTATTTACTGAAACCTCTCCTGAGTTGATCCTATCTTTCCAAATTAAACGTTAAAATTTTATAAAACAATTATTTTCCTAATTTTTAATATGGTAAAAGTTAATGTCAAAAAGAGAAAAAAAGATTCCAATAATAGCAAAATAATAACAAATCACTGACAATAAATGAAACTAACCTACAAAATCACCACACGAGAAAGAGAAAGTTAACAAATTTTATTTATCCATAAACGTCAAATAAACGAGGGTCAACACATTTGCTATCCTCTTTTATCACACAGTACACCATACGCGTGTCTCGCTTCCACAATATTGCAGTGAAGTTGGCAATATAAAAGTCACAGAAACTATTTGCTTGTTATGTAGCCATTGAAAAATGCAACAATTTTATTTGTCCTTTTATCAATCAGATAAGTTAATTCTCTAGTTAGTTATTCGTTCAGTTATTCGATGATTGAATAATTGGTCAAGTGCGAGTCGAACTCGCGCACGAAGGGTTCCGTACCATTATCTATGCAACATAAGGCAACGTTATTAGTATCGAGCAAGAAACGGTAAAAAAATCATGTTTGTTGTATGGGCCCCCCTTAAATATTTATTTTATTTTATTTTTAGTATTTGTTGTTATAGCGGCAATAGAAATACATCATCTGTGAAAATTTCAACTCTCTAGCTATCACCGTTCTTGAGATACAGCCTGGTGACAGACGGACGGACGGACGGACGGACGGATGGACGGACGGACGGACAGCGAAGTCTCAGTAATAGGGTCCCGTTTTTACCCTTTGGGTACGGAACCCTAAAAATCGGCCCTTAATAACTCATATTCACACACATACTGGAGAAAAACGATTCAAGTGTGACATATGTGGAAAAGGGTTTGGATACAATGGTAATTGAAATTTGACGAGCCTCGTGGTTGAGTGGTTTATGTAACGGACTGCCGATCAAGAGGTCGCGGGTTCGATTCCCGCTCGGGACAATCATTTGTGTGATTTTTCTAACGATCATACAAATGTTTGTACTGCGTCTGGGTGTTTCTATGTATTATAAGTATGTATTTACAAAAGAAAAGTAGTATATGTATTCTATCCGTATTCTGGTACCCATAACACAAGCATATAAGCTTAGCTTGGGACCAGAGGACGTTGTGTGAAATGTCCATGAATATTTATTTATTTATTTAATTTCACGAAGTATAGATACAAGGAGTCCGAACGTAATGTTGAACGAATGGTCTCAATTTAAGGGACAGATTTTTTGCCGGTAGAGCGCGCCATTTTTCAAGAAGTACTCGTTTGAACTATTGACACCTGTGGAAAAAAATATTCTGAGAAACGTGGAATTAAATATAAGTTTCAGGAAATTTTTAGAAATTTTTCGAGTGCTTTAAACCCAACAATACAGAGAAGGTCAAGAGATATTCTGATATTCTATATTAGCATCGGTACGTCCCGAATACTAGCGCAGCCAGTGGCAGAAAGTAGAACTATGATCTGGGTTGATTATTGTGTACACGAAATATTATGGAAAAGCCTATACCGTTCGGACTCCTTGTATCTATACTTCGTGGGTAATTTAATAACTCATCTTCGCACACACACTGGTGAAAAACCATACAAGTGTGACATTTGTGAAAAAGGATTTGCACTGAGTTCTTTAACAATGCATAACCGTACACACACTGGAGAAAAACCATTCAAATATGACATATGTGGGAAAGGTTTTGCACGGCAATTCAGTTATTAAATCATAATCTGAAGCACACTGTCGGAAAACATTTTTAATGCAACGCATGTGAGAAAGATTTTAGTGATAAAAATGTTTTAAGAAATCATATTAGCAACACTTGTTGCAAACCATACAAATGTGATACATGTGGGAAAGGTTTTGATAATAACAATAGTTTATTAATCCATTCTCGCACACATACACTAACAGGAAACAGACAAGTCGGAAGACTAATTTAGATATTCACAATCTGGTGGGAGACTGTAAAAGCCAGCCAAGTGATATTGTATAAAGATAACATCCTCTGTGATAGTAGAGTCGTTATTACTATTCTCAAAGTACCCACATTCAATAGAACGAATAACAAAACTCCTGATAATTTAAAATATCTTAAATAAAACTACTTTTCACGGATTTAGACGCGTATATTTGTTTGAAATTTTGGCCCGACGTTTCGGAGACTGCAGTCACCATGGTCACGACGTGAAAAGTAGTTTTATTTAAACAAATGAGTCACACAAGTGTTAGAAAATATTAAAATATCTTGCTTCCCTTAATCTGACCGAAGTGATTCATCAATAATACAAGAGATGTGTTATGAATATATTTATTAACAAATATATTGACAATCAATATATGTATTTGCTCCCGAGTCTATCGACTTCAGCTTGTACTGTTGGCACACTTAAATGTTGGTGTATCTCATCTGTTTTTGAGTACCAGGGAGCTTTTGTTATGCAGCGTAAGATGTTATTTTGGACTTAAGCGCATAATTTTGTTCTTGCAGGCAGAGCCCCACAAGGGCAAACCATAGGTCCATACAGGTTATAGAACTGCATTGTATAAAGAGTTTGTTCTGTTGACAATATGGAATTTCTGCCCATGAGCCAATACAAATTTCTGAATTTTATGTTAATTTCATCTCTTTTCTTTCTGACATGGTTAGTCCATGTAAGTCTTCTATCTATGTGATAGCCTAGGTATTTACCTGTGTCTGTATCAGTGAGACGATCATTGCCAAGTGTAACAGGTGGACAGTTTTGCCGTCTTAAGAAAAAGGTTATATGGTGAGACTTTTGAGCACTTGCCCGTATGCGCCACTTCCTCAGTGATGTGTATGTATGCGCCTCCTTACTTAGGTCTCAACACTGGCCATTACTTGGGCCTAAAGATGCACCGTTACTAAGATACGTGTTAATGTCAGTTAGTAATAAACGAGTATTCATTGTGTGATGACGTTGTTTCTTATTACCTAGTTCCGTATACTACATTGGCGACGAGGATAAAACAAAATGGCGGTGGCGTACCTGGGTAATTTGCCGATCTTTAATTGTAGGGGTGGTGATTGGGCAATTTTTAAGGCTCGATTAAGTCAATTCATCAAAATTAACAGCATCGATGCAGAAAATAGAAGCGGGTTGCTATTGACGCATCTTGGAGATGAATCCTACAGGTTGACCAGAGATCTAGCATTCCCTAGGGATTTTGACCAGCTGACCTACTTGGAACTCGTTTCATTACTCGACGGCCATTTCAAACCCAAAAAAGTTACGTTTGTTGAGAAAGCAAAATTCTATGGGGCGAGCAGGAATGCAGGTGAACCGTTGGAGGATTGGGCGGCGCGACTAAGAAGCCTGGCATGCTACTGCGGGTTTGGCGCTGCCTTAGAAACAAATCTATTGGATCGTTTCGTCCTTGGCCTGGGCCAGGGCCCAGAACGAGACAGATTGTTTGAACAGGATCCATCCACGCTCACACTGTCACGAGCCATAGAAGTAGCGGAGCAAGCAGCGTGCGCTAAATTAGTAAAAGTAATGATGTCCAACAACGACGCGATGGCGATTAAGGAAGAACCTTTTTATCGAGTGAAGTTGCAGGGGAGCCGCGGCAGAGGAATATCCTACAACCGCGGTCCCGCGACCGGCGCCGATGTCGACACATCAGGCGCGAATTCTAAAGCGGTATCGCGTTGTAGGATTTGTGGCATGAGAAATCATATTAGTGAGAAGTGTCGTTTTAAAGAATATACGTGTCAAAAGTGTGGCATAAAAGGTCATTTAAAACGCGTATGTGGCGGTAATGATAAAAAGGTGTACCACGTCGGCACACAGCAAGGTGTCGCATCTGATGACGTTATCGAGGAATATGATTGTGGGGAGTGTCAAAACTTTCACCTAAGGTATGATATTAGTACAAAGCCTATTATTGTTGATCTTATATTGGGTTCAAGAAATATTTCTATGGAGCTAGACACAGGTTCTGGTGCGTCTGTAATCAGTGAAAACCTTTATAAAGGAATATTTTCAGATTATCCAATACGGGACAGTACGATGAACATGTGTTTATATAATGGACATAGAATCATTCCCCTGGGCCACATATTAATTGAAGCTAATTTTAATAAAATTTCAAAGTTAATAAAATTATTTATTATTAGAAACGGCGGCCCGCCTTTATTAGGTAGGGATTTTATGTCCGCTTTTAATCTTATCGTTACTACCGATATGACTAAAAATGTTTTTAGTGTAAGAAGTGACTCTGCAGTTGATTTACGCGAATTATTGCAAAAATTCCCAGATTTGTGGGGTGATGAATTAGGTACATTTAATAAATTTAAAGTACATTTGCAATTAAAAGAAAATTCGCAACCAAAATTTTTTAAACCAAGGTCGGTGCCATTTGCCTTACGCGAGAAAGTTGAAAATGAATTAAATAGATTGGTAAGTATAGGTGTATTAATTCCAGTTAATTATTCACAGTATGCGACTCCTATTGTGCCTGTTTTAAAAGATAACGGTCAAGTTAAGATTGCTGGCGATTTTTCTATTACTTTAAATAAGGATCTCATTATAGATAAATACCCTTTACCCAAAATTGAAGAGGTGTTTGCTAAAATTGGGGGAGGGGAGGAATACAGTAAAATTGATTTAAAAAACGCATATAATCAATTTTTATTAGATGAAAGTTCTCAAGAGCTCACTACAATCAATACGCATAAGGGACTATTTAAATATACTCGTCTGGTGTATGGATTAGCTAATGCGCCTGCAATTTTCCAAAAAGCTATTGAAACTTTGCTGTCTGGTATCGACGGTGTCAGTATCTGGCTTGATGATATCTGCGTAACAGGGCCAAGTAGGGATATACATTTTAAAAATTTACATGACGTGTTACAGAGACTGAACGGCGCGGGATTACGTTTACAGAAGGATAAGTGCAAATTCTTCCAAAAGACTGTTACGTACTTGGGTTACGTTATCAGTAGAGAAGGATTAGCAACCTGTCCAGAAAAAATTAAAGCTATTCTTAACGCACCGGAGCCCAGCAACGTCTCAGAGGTAAAGCGATTTTTAGGTATTCTTAATTATTATAGGAATTTTATTCCTAACGCCTCAGCCATACTAAGTCCTTTACATGAATTATTACATAAAGGTGCCGTTTGGCAGTGGGGCTCGCGCCAGCGACAAAGCGTGGCGCACATTCGGCGCGAGTTGGCCTCTGAGCGCGTGCTGGCGCACTTTGAGCCGGGCGCGCGCCTTACGCTCACCACGGACGCTAGTCCGCACGGCCTCGGCGCAGTGCTGGCGCAGCTCGACTTGCAAGGCAACGAAAGGCCGCTCGCGTACGCTTCCCGCGCGCTCTCCGCTAGCGAACGAAACTATAGTCAAATACAAAAGGAAGCGACCGCTATAATGTTCGGGGTTAAACGGTTCCATCAATACCTATATGGCCAACAGGTTCCATGGGTATTAAGAGTTGATCATAAGCCTTTAATATCTATATTTGGCAGTAAAAATGGCATACCCGTGACGACAGCTCTCCGGCTACAACGATACGCCATTATACTGTCGGCCTATAACTACGTGGTGCAATATATTACAGGAGAAAACAACTCCGTAGCGGATTTCTTTTCACGCGCTCCCTTAGATTACGAACCTAAAGACTTTGCGGGCGATAACGACATAGATACTTATTATACACTTAAGTTCCTAGATGCATCGTCCCCCGCGTTGACGGTTAGTGACGTCATACAAGCAACTAAAGACGATAAGACATTACAGACGGTCGCGAGATATATGCGAGTAGGATGGCCGCGTAAAGTTAATTGTAAATCAATCTTGCCCTATTTTCATTGTAAATCGGATTTACAATTCGAAAACGACTGTTTGTTTAGAGGACATAGAATAGTCGTACCGTTTAAATTAAGAAAAAAAATGCTAGAACAGTTACACGATTCCCATTTAGGTATCATAAAAAGTAAAAGCAACGCGCGCGGCAGAATGTGGTGGCCGAACATAGACCGCGATATTGAAAGCTGGATCGGTGGGTGCATGACATGCGTGAGTGTACGCGCTGCGCCCCCACGCGATCCCCCCGCGCCCTGGCCGGCGGCTGCACGCCCCTGGCAGCGCGTCCACATTGATTATATGACAGTGGGTCAGCGAGTTTACCTGGTCATAGTCGACGCGTACTCAAAGTGGCTGGAGTGCATCTATATGCATAATGGTACTACCACAGCTTCTTTAATTGCTAAATTAAAAGAAATATTTGCTATTTTTGGTATACCTGAGTTGTTGGTTTCGGATAATGACATTAAAATAAGTTCAATAGAATTTAAAACGTTTTGTGCGGCTAATGATATTAAATATATGACATCTCCGATTTATCACCCACCGAGTAATGGACAGGCAGAAAATTCTGTTCGCACGTGTAAAAAGATGTTAAAATGTATTATTAAAGAAAACATTCAGTCGAGGTCGATGCACGATCAGCTGCTGGGGTACCTCTTCAATTACAGAAATACCGTGCACTGTACCACCGGTGAAACACCTGCAAAACTAATGTTCGGTAGACAATTACGAACTCGTTTAGACTTAATCTTACCTCGTAAAGAAAAGCAAAAATGTCTACCGTCATCACCCGGTCGGAGGAATTTTGAGATTAACGATACGGTTTGGGTCCGTTGCTACAGTGCGCGGCAAGAAGTTTGGCAGATAGGACTAATAAAGGAAAAGATAGGAATTAAAATGTACAAAGTTTTTATAATCGGTTTAGATTGTTACTGTATTAGACATGTTGATCAAATAATGAAGTATACAGGAGCTGATTATCACAGTAATACTTCCAATGTAGAAGACGTGCCTCACCAGTTGGACTGTTCCCAGTCAGGTCTATGTGCACCATCAGTCGGGCAAACTTCGCCAGCATGCACAGGTATTACAGAATTAATTGATCGTACAACGGCACAGACAGCTGATGAGACACCTCTAACGCCAAATTTTGATTGTGTTAGAGAAGAGAGGCTTATGTGTCCGCGAAGTGAAGAGAATGAGCAAGGGATCGTTGAAAGTACGTCAAAACCAGTAGTGTCTACTGAGCCACATAAGGCTGATCAATTGACGGATGTTCAAGCCGCAACTGTAGTTCGAACAACGTCTACAGCGACGCCCTCTCTCATATCCCCACGTCTGTTACGTAAGAGAAATGTAGTAGACTATAAGAAGTATTTTTTAGGTTAGTATATTTTTAGTTTTTTAAAGTACATTATGCAGTAGTCGTTATTGAATCTGTATTTTGTTTGTCATTAGGTTTCAGAAATTAGTTGTGGAGGAGTGATGTGTATGTATGCGCCTCCTTACTTAGGTCTCAACACTGGCCATTACTTGGGCCTAAAGATGCACCGTTACTAAGATACGTGTTAATGTCAGTTAGTAATAAACGAGTATTCATTGTGTGATGACGTTGTTTCTTATTACCTAGTTCCGTATACTACACTCAGCCATATGTTTGTTTTATCTAGTTGGTGTTGGAGTTTATTACTAGCTTTATCACATCAAAGTGAAAAACAAAACATGTTAGGTTATATTGGTTATACCATCAGACAAAATTGATTTAATATGATAACTGTCTTCCCTTTTAGAGCGTATTTATGATTAAATTACTAATATTGACAAAAATATTTCATTAAAGATTAAAGAAATCAAAATAATCTGAAAAGAAATCACAAAGAACTGCAGTAGGACTGTTGATAAAATATCGATATTATCACAGACTAGAAGATACAAGTATCAGACGGAAATCTTCCTACAGAATACAGGCGACACGAATTCGTGCCTCCGATTGGCTAGAGCAAAATGATAAATTAAAAAAAAGTTTTTTTTTTAATGACGTTTGACAATATCATATCAAAGGCAGAAATCTACCATTATGCCATGTAGCCGCCACAGACTATAAATACACTATGTATTGTTTTAACTTCCAATTTCATTTACTGTGGGTGGACTGTGGAATACGAAATTCAGGTGAAATAAAACGATTTATTTTTATAGATTATTTATTCGCATACACACAGATGTAAACATTTTATAGTTGGATAAACTCATGGTCACAAAACAAAGAGTTATTGAGTCTATTAGAATACTATACTGTTAGGCCACCTTGGCTAACATTAATCGCTTGATGTCTTGAATGGCGGGCGTCACGCCATATTCCAAATGAAACCATATTTCATTGTATTATTTATCAGTTTATTATTCTTCGTATCAGTTTATACATTTTCCACATCAACTATATTTAATAATTTACTATTCTTCACTTATTAACTAGTACATGTATTAGAATCACGCGCAACAGGTTCCGCGCCATATTAATAAAATATCTAGGTACATCTGTCATTCTTTATTGTCATTCTGCGTACTGCCGGATATCCGTTATTGTTCCATTTCCAATAAGTCGATATTATAAAGAGTACCAATTGAGTGACTATACTAATGACTTGTGTATACTGTATTAAGAAATCGGTAACAGCTCGGCCATCCGTCAGTTTTACGAGTCCCTCGTAATCTACATTTTACTATAAAACAAAGGAGGGATCAAACTAAATACATCACTATTACCTACCTCTATTATAGTCTACCTAGGCGTCTGAATTTGTTATTACATTTATTATTGTTAAAATCGAGACAAATTATATACAGATTTCAAATATTTTCAAATTCAAATATTTTTATTGTGGATCATAGGTACAAAATGTTGTTATACAGATATAATTGATAAGCCATGTCCCGCCTCGTAGGCCTACAATATTCTTAACATAATTATAAATACAATTAATTCTATTATGATTAAATTATTAAATTTCTTTATAAATACAAATAAGTCGGTAGGTACACCAAGAGAATACAATATATAATAAAGAGGTATCATAAATTAAGATCACAGAATTAGTTAGTCATAAGTCAAATAACAAATATGTATTGCAATAAAAAAAGGTTTATACATTATGTTAACTTAGATACCTACACTTATTTTTTCTTGAAAACCCAGTGGCTATATACTCGTAATTATGCGAACTATTTCCCGTACTAGTTTTAAAACTGTATCACGGTGAAACAGGCTTCCTCATACAATATCTGGCTAGTAAATATACTTAGGCATAATGCTTTATATAATTTAAAAAATATATATGAAAAAGATAAAATAACAAAGTTCCAGTTTTAAATAATTAAATTAGAACAATAATTATTTCTACGCCGAGCAAAATATCAAAAGATGTAGGTAGCAGAAGATATCGTGTAGTATAAGCAATAGTCATAAGTCATAAGTCAATATCAATTATTAGTCAATTATTGTCCATGAAAGTTTATTATTATTATTAATACACATGTCAAAAGAGTATTTATATGCAAGAAAGAAACAGACAGCTAGAGAACTATCAGCTGATTTATTCATACATAGAAAGAAAGAAACAAAACATTTATTGCTGCAACCAAACAATATATAAACAAAACTTAAATAAAAGCAGAGAATAAACAAATAGGTTTACATCACAAATAAGCTAGAATAATAATATTATATAAATGCTCTTTGTGTCCAGTCAGTAGCAACAGGTCCCATTTCAGCATAATGTCAAGTCTCAAAGACTTGACGCTGGTTTTCAATGGGACCTTGGAGTGATGGCAAGGATGCCCAGAAGTCAACAAGCTTAATTTACAATAAGTATATTAACTACTAAACTTACATTACAACTTACTTTAACAAACGTAATTGTATACAAGTTATTTTTAAAAAAACAATGACACTTCAAAATTTAAATTTTATACCCGTACCTAAACTTAATTGTACTTATTAACGACCTACATAATAATATACACATACCCACTATTACATACATTATGTTCTTAACTAATAAATACAGGTATCTACTGATTTTTATAAATTTAATATAACTTCAAAAATAGAAACTAACTTATATGATATAGATCAATCAATTTAAAATGTTTCTAATTGATTGACATCATTTGTTTTGACACAATTTAGGTTTTATTTATTCTAAAATAACTGACCCATGACCATGAGCAATCACAAGTACTAATTGTAGTATGATTAATTTATGATCTTAACCAACCATGCTCTTTTATGTAATATGTCTGCCTTATCTGCTCTTTTATGTAATATGTCTGCCTTATCTGCTTATGCGACATAGTCAATACATGATCTTGCACTTACTTGTACTTATTCTAACACGATTGATCGGTGACCTGACCAATCGTGTGCTTATCCTAACATGGTTGATCGGTGACCTGACCAACCATGTGCTTATCCTAACACGATTGATCGGTGACCTGACCAATCGTGTGTTTATCCTAACATGGTTGATCGGTGACCTGACCAACCATGTGCTTATCCTAACACGATTGCTCGGTGACCTGACCAATCGTGTGTTTATCCTAACATGGTTGATCGGTGACCTGACCAACCATGTGCTTATTCTAACACGATTGATCGGTGACCTGACCAATCGTGTGTTTATCCTAACATGGTTGATCGGTGACCTGACCAACCATGTGCTTATTCTAACACGATTGATCGGTGACCTGACCAATCGTGTGTTTATCCTAACATGGTTGATCGGTGACCTGATCAACCATGTGCTTATTCTAACACGATTGATCGGTGACCTGACCAATCGTGTGCTTATCCTAACATGTAAAAATTATGCCATATCTAAGCACAGACTCAACCAGCCCATAATATGCGGACATAAGTGTGTCTTTATTGATTATTGCAGCAAGTTTAAACAAGGCATATGACAGGCTACTAATCTTTTTACAAAGGATGCTAATATGCTCTTTCCAATTTAATTGCTGGTCTAAGGTCAAACCGAGAAAACGAGCAGTACTTACATTATTTATGACATTATTCTCATATACTAAGTTTATATTCGATGGATTTTGTCGTCTTAGGCTAAAAAGCAACATATTTGTTTTAGATAAATTTATTTTTAAATTGTTATTTGTTAACCATTTAATTATTGATGTCAATGCATTATTTATGTCACATTCATAATTGTCAACGTCCTTACATGCTATTGTAACAGTGATGTCATCAGCAAATAATGTCATTGGCTGGATTGTAGCCTTTGGTAAATCATTTATAATACTAATGAAAAGCAACGGACCCAATACACTCCCCTGTGGAACACCAAATGATATGCCACACTTTACAGAGGTGTACGTATCTTCTTTTTTAGTTTTGCTTTTGATATTTACTTTGGTTATTTGCGTTACTTGTTGACGATTTGATAAATAAGAACTAATTAATTGAAGAACTGTGCCTCTAATACCATATGCTTCTAGTTTATTTATAAGTATAGTGTGATCCACATAGTCAAATGCCTGTGACATATCGCAAAAAATAGCGCATACTGCCGAACCCCTATCAACATGAGACATAACATCATAAAGGAAATCATAAAGAGCCATGTTTATATTTTTATTTTGACGAAATCCCTTTTGTTCATTACATAAAATTTTATATTTTTCAAGGTAGTTATATATTTCACTATGAAGATATTTTTCAAATATTTTGGAAAATACAGAGAGCAGAGCAATTGGCCTGTAGTTTTCCATGCATTCTTTATTTTTATTTTTTTAAAGTGATTTTATAATTGATAGTTTTAGATCGGCGAGGAATATGCCAGCAGAAATACAGATGTTCATTATGTGACTAAGATGGTGACAGATTTCATTACCTACTATTTTTATTACTTTAGTATTTATGCCGTCATAACCAACTGAATTTGTGTTATTTAGATTTTTAATTATTTTATTTATTTGATCAGGTGTGCTAGGTGCAAGAAACATTGAGTTGATTTGAGGAGTAATAAGAGTAGTGACATTTTTACCACCACTCTAGTTGAGGCATATTCTTTCAGTAAAGTATTTATTAAAAGCGTTTACTATTTCTATAGGATTTTTTGTGCAACTACCATTAATATCAACACTGTCAATGCTACTATTAGGGATGTTAAGTTTATTATTATTTATTATTTTCCATGCTGCTCTAGATTTATTGGCCGATGTTACTATTTTATTGCTGTTTTGTGCCAGTTTTGTTAGCTTTATAATTTTCTTAAATGTCCTGTTATATTTTTTTAGTTTTATTTGATTTTCAAATGTGGGGTTTAACCTATACTTCCAAAGATTTTTTTTCTTTTTACTGCAGATCTTAATTCCGCGTGATACCCATTTAGCTTTACGGATAACCTTATTATAAAAATAGATTCTAGGGAAACAAAGGTCGTAAAAAAGCTTAAAATCACCTATAAATTGTTGATAAGCCAAATTGGGATCACTAGTTTCATAAATATTTTTGAAAGTTGAATTTTTTATACACATTTTAAATTTAGCAATATTGTCTCTATTGTAATCACGTCTTATAGTGCGCCAGTAATTTAAAGTAGGAATTTTTTTTATAGGTAATACAATCAATTTTTTTTTGAAATGAAATGAAAAATCATTTAATCACGTAGACACAATTTTTCAGAAAAATTATGTGCTTATGACATGTCCAATTTTTTTCCCTACCACCGGTTCAGGACGCAATCTGCTGAGAAGAACCGGCGTAAGAAACTCAGCAGAGCTTTTAATCAAATCAATATTTTTAAATTAAATGTCAATTATACTTACAATGCTAATAACTTTACAATATAGAATATGTATTGCTCCAGAGCAACCTACTCCCAAGCTTTATCATCTTTAATATAATCAGAAATTTTATAATACGCCTTTTTACATAATTTAGTTTTAATGAATTTTTTAAATTTAGAATTATTTAATTCTCTTACATCAATAGGGAGTTTATTATAAAATCGTATACAATGACCCATGAAAGAGTTACATATTTTGTGGAGACGGGTTACATGCATTACAAGATTGTGTTTATGCCTTGTATTAACATTATGGTGGTCGCTTTTTTTGTAAAATTATGAATATTTTTATGAACATACAATAAATTTTCATATATATATTGCGAAGCGACCGTTAAAATATTTATGTCTTTGAATTTCTCCCTTAGAGAATCCCGCGGACCTAGGTTATACATATATAGCTCTAACAGCGCGTTTCTGGAGCACAAATATCCGATTAATGTCCGCACAGCTTCCCCAAAGAAGAATTCCATAGCACATTACACTGTGAAAATAACTAAAGTAAACCATTCTAGCCGTATCTACATCCGTAAGTCGTCTAATTGTTTTCACCGCATATGCCGCAGAGCTAAGTTTGCCAGACATTTTTTCAATTTGTAGGCCCCACTGTAATTTCGAATCAATAGTGATTCCTAAAAATATAGTTGAATGTACTGGTTCCAATTTCGCACCACTCAAATGTACATTGGTTTCTACTTGGGTAACATTTGGCATGGAGAATTTTATTACTTTTGTTTTCTTAGAGTTTAACAATAAGTTATTAACATTAAACCATTGTACAAGTTTTGAGAGTGCACTATTTACTTCGTCATAATCACGCATTTGTCTATTAATTTTAAAAGTCAAGGAAGTATCATCAGCAAACAGAACAATCTCTTGATCGTTCCCAACATAGTACGGTAAGTTATTAATATAAGTAAGGAAAAGGAATGGGCCGAGAATGGAGCCCTGTGGGACGCCCAATGTAACAGCAGCTCCTGGAGATCGTTTACCGTTAACATCAACTTTCTGAATTCTATTGTCTAAATAAGAGTTTAAAAGATCGAGTGTTTTATTTCTGATACCATAATGATGTAGTTTCCTAACTAAGGTTTCATGTTGTACACAGTCAAAAGCTTTGGACAAATCGCAAAAAACACCTAACGAATCTTGCGAGTTCTCCCAGGCCGAGAATATACTTTTTAACAGTTCAACTCCTGCATCTGTAGTTGAACATCCTTTTGTAAATCCAAACTGTTTCTTATGTAATAATTTATTGTCATTAAAGTGCTTGAGGAGCTGATTTAGAATAATTTTTTCAAATATTTTACTTAAAGAAGGAAGTATAGAAACAGGTGGGAAATTCGTTGGATCCGAAGAATCACCTGACTTAAATAAAGGTATTACTTTGCTGTGTTTCATGAGATCTGGAAACACACCTAAATCAATACAACAATTAAAAATTTCAGCCAGGCAAGGGGCAATTATTCCTATAATATTTTCAATAGTTTTGACAGACAATCCCCATAGGTCTATGGTTTTCTTTTTATCAATTGTTTTGAAAGTACTTATAATATCTATGTCATTAACTGCAGTAAACGAAAACTCGGTGATACATTCTGTAACATTTTGTTTGAGGAGCTCTTCGGCTGAGATGGGAGAGGACTTGAGTGAACTGGTTGTTAATATAGGAATGTTAGAAAAATAATGTTCAAACTCAGTCGCTACTTCCATATCCGCCGTTATATTTACATTATTTATTTTTATATTAAAGTCGGCTACGAGCTGTAGCCCTACCAGTTTCACTATTTATAATATCCCAAGTAGTTTTAATTTTGTTTGAAGAAGTTTTTATTTTATTTTTTAAGTAAATCGTCTTTGCGGCAGAACAGGCTTTTCTAAAAACTTTAGAATAATTATTTACATGTTTTTTAAAAGTTTCACTCTGATTATAAGTTTTTTCTTCATAAAGTTCATACAACTTATTACGGCTTTTATAAATACCAACAGTTGCCCATTCACTGAACTTCAACTGATCACTAATGATCTTAGATTTTGGTTTAAGTTTCTATTGAACTCACCAGTTATTATGTTAAATAAAGAGTTATAAAGGACATCAGGATCAGGAGTTCCATGAACTGGCATCCATGATAGCTTTGTGAACAAGTTGCTTTTTAGTTCTTCTAGGCGAGTCCTATTCATTGGTCTAAAACAAATTCTTTTTTCTTGAACCCTATTGCTCTTTTTAGGAATGGATATCAACTGACCACAATGATCAGATGATAACGAGCTAAATAAAGACTTGGAGTTTAAGTTTACTTAAGTTTTCCTGAGTTTGGCAAGAAATACAGGGGTGCAAGAGTGTCCTAATCTTAGTCTACAAATAGTAGAGGTAGTTTTCTTATTATATTTATTAAACTTAAAGAACCATGGCTTTGGAGGGATTCCTGGTTGAACATCAGCATAATGTTTCCCTTTAGTTAATTTGGAGTGGTTCCAAGTAGCAGTCCATGATTTATCTAGTAGTGAGTTGGCAGTAAGACATAGATCTTGGGCGTAAATTTTGTAATGTTCAAGAGTGCCGTGAAGAGTAGCTGACTTAGCGCAAGAATCGACCGTTTCATTACCGGAGATACCCAGGTGGCTAGGGATCCAAGCCAAAACGACATTAATATTTAAATTATGACACTCGAGAAGGGCCGTTTTGATTTTCAAAATAATAGGGAGAAGGAAATTGGAGCGAAAAGGGTTCGATAGAATTGATTGTAAGCAACTCAAAGAATCTGTGAAAATGATGCTGTTGTTAAGGTGATGGGACTTTACGAATAAGATGGCCTCAAGAATGGCCAAAGCTTCACCCGTGAAAACCGTAGTGAGAGTAGGGAACTTGAAAAGGAGAGATATTTTAGATGAGGGAAACCAAACCGCAAAGCCGACTTCACTGTCAGAGGTCAATTTGGACGCATCTGTGAAGATAGGGTGCCATCCACGAAAATATCGGTCTAGATTGCCCCTAAAGATGGTTCGGGCATTAACACACTCCTTGTCTATACCAAAATGAAGTAAGATATTTGGTCTAAAGGTTAGTGCATCAAAGGGGGTAAGAAATAAGGGGATCATAGAATACTGAACAACCTGATTCAAGATCTGGCAGATGGATTTGAGACTACGGAGAAGAAGGGGGATTTTGGAAGAATTTTGACATAGTTCCGAAAGTTGGTTAAGTTTAGATAAAAGGGGGTGGTTAAAGTTCTGGATTACTTTGAAAAAAAATCTATCACACAAAAATTGTCTGCGTAAGTTCAAGGGAGGTTCACCACACTCGACCTGCATAGCATTTATAGGTGAACATTTCATTGCTCCAAGAATAATACGCAGACATTTGGATTGAATTTTGTCAAAAATTTCTAAGTTTGATTTGTTAAATGAGCTAAAAAGGAGGGAACCATAATCTAAGTGACTGCGAATTATGGCGTTATAAATAAGTTTTTGGCAGTACTGATGAGAGAGATATTAAACTACCCTTGTGTCCAAACCTTTTTCCACATATGTCACACTTAAATGGTTTTTCACCAGTGTGTGTGCGAATATGAGGTATTAAATGATCTTGACACGAAGTATAGATAGAAGGAGTCCGAACGGTATAGGCTTTTCCATAATATTTCGTGTACACATTAATAAACCCAGATCATAGTTCTATTTTCTGCCACTGGCTGCGCAAGTGTTCAGGGCGTACCGATGCTATTATTATTATTACATGTAAACACGCGCAGGCTCGTGAAAGTTGAATTTAATTTAATTATTATTATTAAATTAAATATTAATTTAATTAAATATTTTTTTCCACAGGTGTCAATAGCAATAAAATTTCCCGCGTAAGAATTCAAACGAGTACTCCTTGAAAAATGGCGCGCTCTACCGGCAAAAAATCTGTCCCTTAAATTGAGACCATTCGTTCAACATTACGTTCGGACTCCTTCTATCTATACTTCGTGGATCTTGATGTCCAAACCCTTTTCCACATATGTCACACTTGTATGGTTTTTCTCACCAGTGTGTGTGCGAAGATGAGTTATTAAATTACCCTTGTGTCCAAACCTTTTTCCACATATGTCACACTTAAATGGTTTTTCTCCAGTATGTGTACGATTATGAGTTATTAAATTACCCTTGTGTCCAAACCCTTTCCCACATATGTCACACTTGAATGGTTTTTCTCCAGTGTGTGTGCGAATATGACATAATAAATCATCTTTTCGTCCAACCCCTTTTCCACAAATGTCACACTTAAATGGTTTTTCTCCAGTATGTGTACGATTATGAGTTATTAAATTACCCTTTTGTCCAAACCCTTTTCCACATATGTCACACTTGAATGGTCTTTCACCAGTGTGCGTGCGATTATGAAGATATAAACTAGTCTTGAGACTGAAACTTTTTTCACATATGTCACACTTGTATGGTTTTTCACCAATGTGCGTGCGACTATGAAGACATAAACTAGACTTTACACTAAAACTTTTTCCACATATGTCACAGTTGTATGGTTTTTCACCAGTGTGTGTGCGAAGATGAGTTATTAAATTACCCTTTTGTCCAAACCTTTTTCCACATATGTCACACTTGAATCGTTTTTCTCCAGTATGTGTGCGAAAATGAATTAATAAATGACTATTTTTTGCAAACCCTTTCCCACATATGTCACACTTGAATCGTTTTTCTCCAGTATGTGTGCGAATATGACGTAATAAATCACCTTTTTGTCCAACCCCTTTTCCACAAATGTCACACTTAAATGGTTTTTCTCCAGTGTGTGTGCGAATGTGACGTAATAAATCACCTTTTTGTCCAACCCCTTTTCCACAAATGTCACACTTAAATGGTTTTTCTCCAGTGTGTGTGCGAATATGACGTAATAAATCACCTTTTCGTCCAACCCCTTTTCCACAAATGTCACACTTAAATGGTTTTTCTCCAGTATGTGTACGATTATGAGTTATTAAATTACCCTTGTGTCCAAACCCTTTTCCACATATGTCACACTTAAATGGTTTTTCGCCAGTATGTGTGCGAATATGAGTTAATAAATCACTTTTTTGTCCAACCCCTTTTCCACAAATGTCACACTTGAATGGGTTTTCACCAGTGCGTGTGTGTATTATATTAAACGCATCGCTGTCGCGGCTACAGTGTGCCTCACTTGACATTTGTTCTGTTTTCTTAAATTCCTGTAAAGTATTTGCTTTAACTATTAGTTGTTGTGGTTGATTGTTTAAACTAGTACTTGTAGAAGTATCTTCCAGATCATCTGATGTCAGTTTCTCAGTGACAGCAGCATCTGAAACAATACAACTATTAGCTGACAGTGGTACCAATTCCACTGGCGTCATTTAACCTACCTTAACATAGACATAAATATTATATTAAATGGTCTGATTTTGAAAAATTATTTTTGTGTTGCATGTTATATTATACTAGCTGTGCCCCGCGGTGTTACCCGCGGTAGAAAGGATAAAAAATTAGTTCATTTTCTATTTCATTTTACATTGGAAAGTTTCATGAAAATCCATCCAGTAGTCTTTACGTGAAAGCACAATACATCCTTACATATCCAAACATTGGAGTATGGGTAGAAAGAAGACCGAGGAAACGTTCGCGTTGCTCAGCCAACAATTTAAGTATTTTATTTTTTGGTGCGTAATTCTTTATTCGTCATATCTCCTAAGATATTCATTTGAATTGCGTGCTGTAAAGAGCAGTTATAATCTATATTAATTGCGTAAGCTAACTAAGCTGTTTAATTTGATAAAAAATATTACTATATACATACAAATAGCTTTTGAAAACACCCTATTGAATTAGATATTTTTTTTAACATTATTATGGATACAGCGGGTTTCTCTTAAAAGATAGACATGTGCCCTCGCGGACTTTTTTGAAGAACTATAGGTAACAAACTATTCCTCTATACATTAGTTTGTTGTAACAGGCATAGATAAGGCAGCGTTTTCATTTATAGCTCGCGCGTGTCAGATTAAGAAAGTTGTTGAATTATTATTATGACAGATAAAGGTGTGTATGCTTCATATTGATCATGGTTTAGGCTTGAATATCATAACACTGTGGGTAGTTAGATGTTTGTTTAAGAATCTACTTAATGACAATCATCTTATTGGCAGATAAGATGATTGTTACATCACTTGCAATGTAATAATTATAAGTTGCAGTGAGTCTGTATGTAATACATTTGATAAATAACTAATTTTTAAGATTACTTTATAATTCAAGCAAAATAACAATTTGTAATAGGTAGGGCGGTAGTCTTGTATTGTATTAGAGCCAACATGCTATAAAAGCGAGTCGAAGTGTTGTAGGAACACGGAGTGCTCGGATCGCTGTTCGAGAGTGGTCGTCTCCACTCCAGCGCACGGGCCCCATTCGCGGCGAACATCCGTTGCTACTAGGGTTGCCACCTTTTTTCTTTGCAGATAAAGTATATTAGTTATTATAGGTAAGAAAAAAAAAGTACATAGTGTCAAAATAAAGTACAATTAATATTTCTTTATTTTAAAAACATTTTTTTTATTGTATTTTGTAGTTTGTATCAAATTAGTGGACAAGGGTCCATGATTTACTATAGCATAAATTTTTACCGATGCCTCAAAATCGGCAGATAATGTAGTAGGTGCAGCTGTGTGGATTCCCTCATCTAAGCTCTCCCTCTTATTCAAGTGTCCCCCCACTACTTCAGTATTTACTGCTGAAGCTGTAGCTATATTGGAAGCCATTCTTTTCGTCAAATCCCATTGTTTAGGTAACACTGTAATTTTCACCGACTCTTTAAGCTGTCTCCAAGCAATCCTTTCCAACCCCTTTCGCTCTTCATCCCGTTTCCCTCTTATCTTAAAAATCAAAGAGGCTCTCCTTGAGTGTCATAATATGAATATCAACATAGTCTTAGCGTGGATCCCCGGTCACACTGGAATACCAGGAAATGAAACCGCAGACGCTTGCGCCAAATCAGCTGTCCATTATGGCATTTTAGACCACTTGCAAACCTTTTCCCATGACCTTGTTCTTCTCGCTAATTCTTTGCTATCCAAATCATGGAACTCTAATTGGAATACTTCAAAATTGGCTAAAGGCAAACACTATGCTGACATCCAACCTGACATCCCACAGAAACCATGGTTCTTTAAGTTCCGTAAAGCAGACAAGACTACCACTTCAACTATCTGTCGTCTAAGGTTAGGTCACTCCTGTACACCGGTTTTCCTCACCAAGCTAAGGATCAGGAGTACTGCTTTATGTGAATGCGGACTAGATGACGGTGATGAGAATCATATTTTTTTCTCTTGCTCCAATTTGCGCCAATCCCTGTATGACATCCTCCCTCCAGAAATCCCTCGTCCTACCTCCATCAAATGTCTTCTTCCTCTAATATTTGAACCCCCTTTTAATAAATTATTTTGTAAATTTATAAATGGTAATAATATTAGGCTGTAAAATATTTATGTAATTCTATCATACTAAACTACTAACCAATAATGTGCTTGTCTTACTAACCCACTAACTTTGTGCTGTCTTTCATGTTTTTTTGTAGATAAACCATCCTGGTTGAAGAACCCACCGGACCATTTAACCGGCCAAATTTTTTTTTTAACCGCTTTACTTCCTGTAGTTTATGAAACTATCATAACCTACACTGGCGGAATCGCGAAAGTTTGCAAAAACAAGTAGCGGAGCCATTAAAAAAAAGAAGAAGAAGAAGACTTGATCTAACTTACGACAAAAATGAAAGACACGTTAATGTATTAATATATTATATACTAGCTGTTGCCCTCGACTCCGTCCGCGTAGAATTTAGGAAATTTTCCCCGTTTTAGCAACATTTTTAACTACTGCTTGAGTGAGAGTATTATAAACGTAAGAGTAAACAAATATAATCAGAATGAACGAACTGCTAAGCTATCAGGAGTTACACGTGTTATTGTGAGTCAACCATAAAATATAGATATGTGCTGTTTCGAGATATTTTTTAGACAATTTTATGTAGAATATTTCCGTCATACATGATTTCTATGTAACTTTAACCATTAAGGGTGCACACGCGACGGAAGCTCAAAAAATGGAGCACCTTTTCCTGTTTTCCCAACATTTCCCTTCACTACTCTGCTCCTATTGATTGTAGCGTGATGAAAAGTATACTATAACCTGCCCAGGAGTATGAAGAATAATTGTACCAAGTTTCGTTAAAATCCGTCGAGTAGTTTTTGTTTCTATAAGGAACATACAGACGGACAGACAGACAGACAGACGGACAGACAGACAGACAGACAAAAATTTTACTGATTGCATTTTTGGCATCAGTATCGATCACTAATCACCCTCTGATAGTTATTTTGAAAATATATTTCATGTACAGAATTGACCTGTCTACAGATTTATTATAAGTATAGATAATATATAATGTATTAATATAATATTTCATTGTACACATTAGTTATTTAAAAGTCGTTATCATTGTATTACTGTTTTTGATTTAGAAAGTTCAGTTGCCATTGTCGAACTGTGATATTGGTGATATTCGTGTTTTAAATTACTTCAGTCATCCCTGTAAAATCGGTACCGTGGTGTTAAGTTTCGTGGAAAAACTGGATTATTCAGTTAAATAGCTAGCACCATTTAATTTGTTTATGTAAAACTAGATTCATTGTTGTTCTTTGTAAAATCTAATCTAAATGTTTGTAACAAAGAATTAAGCAAAATTATTCGACGTACGTAGCATAATTGGTGATTAAGCAATATATTTATTGTCCTATGATTAAAAGTACTAAAATAATGACATGACGAATATCTGAAGAATTCTTTAGTAGGTACCTAGTGTTCAAGTAATGGGATTATATGTAAAAATTATTATTATTTTTTGAGAGGCTACTTTTCAGACGTCCTTTGACTTTCGCAAGTAGTGATTTGATCTAACCTAATTATTCGCATACTTAGTTGTATGACTGTTAACAAAACTTTAGTAGTAGGACCAGGGCCCTGAGTCGGGTATTTCAACGGTGTCACAACTGTACCATTATTGTACCATTATGGTGCAATAGTAAAGTTTTTGGTAGTCTACTATTATTGGATCGTCATAACGACTTCATCATTGACTTACAATTGTCAAAGTGACATAAATTGCTAGTCTCGTACACAACTGCCTCACAATTGCAATTCAATGACTGAAATGTTTCGGTAGTCTGCTATTTTGAATTTGACAGTAATATTTTTAAATTGTCCTGTGTCGACAGATTGCCATAAATAAAAAATAGATAGATAGAAATATTAGAAATTGTTCTTTGTAATTTATTGCAATTTACTAATCTCCTAAACTTCACATTGCTTTTTATACTAATAAATAGTATGTACAAATATATCTAAACGAAGTCTAGCATGATTAAATGTTTAAATTTATTAGTAGTTTTTCGAAAATCACGTCAACTAACGCATTTTTTAAAAACGGCAACACATACATACCATTCTAACACAATTCATAGATAAAAGAGACCGAAAATTCAATGCATAGATAAAAGAGATCGACAATTCTATTACCATTGAACGACCGTTATGACGGCATATAGCAGACTACGGATATTTGACTTCAATTGCAACGGTATCGTGCCGGTATTGTGCCGGTATGACAATTGTTCCAAAATAGTAGACTTGAGCACCAGGTAGGTAATCAACATACTAAAAGTAAACCGGTACTGTAAAGGTTGTGATCATTGAATATAACCTATTCAATGATACAGGCCACTTAAGATTTATTTTTAAAAAAAAAGAATAAAAAATTTAAAATTTGAAAATAAGAAAAAAGAATTTTATGGAGAGACGTGAATAGGACATGAAGAGAGGATGTTAAAAAATGATTGTAAAATAGTTTTTCTTTATTATAAAAAATATAACAAATTAATTAAATGTGTTTTAAATTATTATTATAAATTAATGTAAAGAAGAAACTTTACAAATGGTGGAGGCGCGCCGGGTATAGCGGCCCGATTGGTAAACCAGCTCCTACGCCCAGGGATGTGTTGACGAGCAAAGGGTCGACACAGGATAAATATTTATTATCAGAGAAGTAGCCGTATCTTTTTATTAAATTTTTATAAATTATTTATAACTAAGATGGAACTAGCCACGATAACTTTCGGTGGTTGCGCACAGGAGTGCCTAGATGAATTCGAAGAAATGTTTTACGCTTTAATAACTTTCAAGAGATGCTCGTCTGAAGAAGAAAAATTATCACTATTGCCCTCATTTTTAAGGGGTAACGCCTTACTTTTCTTCCGAGGCATTAAAGACACGTGCAAAAGCATGCAGGAGGTATTTGATAGACTAAGGGAAGAGTTTCAAGAAGTAAATTACCAAGAATTGTTCTATAACGAAATAATTATTTGCATAATGATGTAAATTGGTTTAGTGATTCGATTAGATTAAGGTTATATATATAGTGATAATTATAATTTACTAATATTGTTTTATTTTGGTGTGTTTCATATTGTTCGGGATCGGCGAGACTTCATAATGACGTCAGCATATTTGTACTTAAGAAAGATGCAATGAAAAGGAACCACATCAAAAATTTAATTATTTTTTCATATTTATATTTTGAATGTTTAGTTAAAAATGTGAGATAAATATATTAACATAATAATTGGATAGTGAGTATTTCGTACTAGGTTATAATAATGGGTTGTATTGAGTTATAATGTCGAAGGAAGTGGCTTGGTAGAGTTAGTTGGATGAGTCGTATCAACGGGTAATATCTTTGAATGCAACATGGTAAGGCCATAGGCTATTTGTCATGGAATCCTGTTTTGGGATATCACGCATTTTAGAGATAGAACTCATAAGATAGGATTTAGGAAAGTATGTGCTAGAGTAAAGTATTTGTTCATTGGGAGAGAAATGTGAAAGGTTGAAAATTGTAAGAAGTTGTATTATAGTGAGAGGTTGCTGATAATATTTTTATTTTATTTATTGGGTAATAGTTAGATAATAATGATTAGCGAATAGTTTATAATTACTTAGATAATAGAATGATTGATTATTTAAAACGTTACTTGTGGTAGAAGAATGGTTGGTAAATTTATCTCACGAGAAGGAATTCTAAATGTGGAATAAATTGGTCATTCCCGAGCATTCAGGATTACTTAGTAGAAATTATACCTAAATAATTGAAAAGAAGGTTGAGTATTATCTGAGCATACTTTAAATTTTAATTTGATAATCTCTGGATTCTATCAATTATAATGGTTTCTTATGTAAATTTTCTCATTAAGCTGGAAAGCTGTTAAATTAGCATATCTTTCGGATATATGATGCTGACCTCATAATTGAAGCTCGATAGTTTTTATAAGAGCATTAATTGTTTGGTGATGAACATTTTTCTGATTGATTGTTGATGATATATGCTTTGTGTCTTGGTGTGATAGTTTTAAGGATGCCTTATCACTCTTGTTTATTATTGGATAAATCAATTTTAAAGATGAAGTAGTTTAATATTTTATGAAAAGAGTGATATGATATAAGGGCATCGTAGTTAGTGTGGTTCGGATAACTAAGATTAGAAAGGCAATTTTTGGTTGGTTTTTTGCTTTTCAAGTTTTTCGAAATGTATTGCTTCGAAAAGCTAGATCCTAGCTGGATCTAATCTGGTTCATTCTAGTTTGTTATCATGCTTTCCAACCTTAGGTAGGGTGTCCAGTATTTTGTAACTTAGAAAAAAAAAATTTTTTTTTTTTTGGAAAAAAAATTTTTTTTTTATCCTCTAAGGGGGGGAGAATGTAAAGGTTGTGATCATTGAATATAACCTATTCAATGATACAGGCCACTTAAGATTTATTTTTAAAAAAAAAGAATAAAAAATTTAAAATTTGAAAATAAGAAAAAAGAATTTTATGGAGAGACGTGAATAGGACATGAAGAGAGGATGTTAAAAAATGATTGTAAAATAGTTTTTCTTTATTATAAAAAATATAACAAATTAATTAAATGTGTTTTAAATTATTATTATAAATTAATGTAAAATAAGAAGCTTTACAGTACCAATACACGAATTGGTGAATAGAAAATCATTCGATAATAATCGATTAAATTAACTATATCATTAATAATATATAGAAATAGCTTTAAATAATGTCTTAATTATTGGAATGATTTTAATAAAATATCTCGGTAACTATAAAAAAATAAAATCGATAGTTTATTTCAAAGAAGGATGACAATAGCGGGTAGAAACGTAAACAATACTATTTAGTGTGCTCTTGGTTTTTACTAATAATTTAATTGTTAAAACAAGTCTTAATGTGTAAAAAGTTTACTAATGGTGTTGTGAATATATAAACTGGAAATGATAATGTTATTGTGCCATAATATGCCGACAAGTGGCAATATTATATTGTTTAATTTGAAAATAGTCGACGGTGGCTCCATCTGACGACTAGTGCCTTAATTACGCAATGCGATTGACGTCTAATATTCAAGTGCTGTACTATAACACGGCGACATCTATGTGCAATAAAGTACATTAACAATAGAAAATGTAATTGGGTACATTATACAGAAGCGACATCTAGTAAAAACTGTGTAAGACTACTTGCTAAGTCAGATACTAACACGGAGTAAGAAAATCAATACAAACTTAGTAGTTTCACGATCTGTAATAGAGAGGGCGCCGTTTGAACCCTTACGAATATTAGAAAAAAGCATTATTGACTTAAAATTTGATTTTAATTGAAATTACTGACATTAATAATACTTATTAACTATAAAATTAAAGACATTAAAAATGAACAATTCAGAAAATGTAACCTTCCGTCAACGCCTGCGTACTCGATCGCTAGAAATAAGTACTGACCTTTTGGGTGAACTATCTACTACCACGAATAGCCTTAACGAGACAACGAATAGCTTACCGGACATTTCTACTATGAGTAACAGCGAATACCACAATGAACAAATAGAAATATTAAAAAGGAAAATTGAGTTACTACAGATAGACTTAAACAGCGCGCATTTGGAAGTGGAATCGCTGTCTCTTGAGAATATCAAACTGAAACAGATCAATGAAGAATTAATGATAAGCAATAATATGTATAAAAAGGTTACCTGCAGTCCCGTTAAAATAAATAAACGATTAACACCGAAGAAGGCGGTTACCCTAGGCAAAGAAACACAGATAGAAGTTAAAATGCACATGTGTGTGAATACAACACAGTCTAGCATTAAGGTAAAAGATAATAAAAACATGCTAAACGGAACTGAAAATGTTATTTCCTCGAAAAATTACGAGAAAATAAAATCATTGACAAATATAATTTCCCAACGTAAAGTGTGCATAATAAGCACGAACAAAAATAACAAAATACTGGCTACAGCGGAAGTTTGCATAAATCCTGATTTTCAAATAATTCATTACTCACTGACAAACGGTGGTATAAAGCAAATGTTAACCGGATTAGAACATAAATTGCAAGATTTTACAAAGGATGACTTCTGTGTAATTTTAATTGGTGAAAAGGATTTCAAAACAACAAGTAATTATAACGATCTAGTAATAGAAATAAGAAATAAGCTACTGTCTATATCCCAGACTAACATTGTTCTGTGTCCACCTATAAATATAGAAGTGACATGAACATTTACAACGCCAGAATCAATAACTTTAATACTCTTTTATACTTAGACATTTATACACACAAGTATTGCCATATACTAGATACAAATAAGAACTTATTATATGACTACTCCATGTTCACTAAGAGTTCTGGATCCCCAAACAGATATGGTAATAGAATAATCTTTCAAGATATCGATAAGTATATTGGAAATATGTTTTATAGTTGTAACCCCAGCAGCACGAGGAACAATATAGACATCATGCACGGAGACTCAGAGTTTTTTCTACACTAAAAATTTACACATAATGCATCAAAATATTGCTGGACTGTTAAATAAGTCTGATGCCCTTATCGTAGCGATAGATGAACTCAGAAGAAAAAAAGTTGATATAGATATTATATGTATCTCTGAGCACTTTATGATGGCAGGGCACGAGCAGTTTCTGTCAATACCAAATTACTCTACGGCTGCATGTTTCTGTAGAAAAAATAGCAAACGAGGCGGAACGTGTATAATGTTAAAGAATGGATATGAATACCGAAATATACCCGAAGTAACAAATTTAGCGATAAGTGGCAGTTTTGAATGCTGTGCCGTTGAACTCATAGCTTGCAATATGGTTATAGTTTGTTTATATAGAATACCTAAAATGGACAATATATCTGAATTCTTTAACCGTCTGGAAATATTGTTAAAATTTTTACGTAAGAAACCTAATAGGGGTGTTATAATCGCGGGTGACTTTAATATTGACAGACTTACTCGTAACAATAATACGTTAGAATTTGAATGCTTGTTGCAAAACTATAATCTAAACTTAGAGATAAATAAACCTACTAGACTGTGTAGTAATACTTGCATTGATAACTTTGCACACAACTATAGGAAAAAATGTACAAATGAGGTAGTTGAATTCGCATTATCTGACCACACAGCGCAGATACTCAAAGTTCCGGTAAAAACAATGTACTGCCTCGATCGTTGGTATGTAACAAGGAGGGATTATAACGAAGACAATCGCAGTAAATTTAGAGAGTGTATACAAAATATATCGTTTTCTGAAATGTATCAGAGTGATGACCCAAATTTGGCATATGACTTGTTTATAGCCACTTTCAAATTATTTTATGATTTATGCTTTCCATCTAAGCAATATACTATACGACTAACAAAAATAAAACCACGATGGATATCTCGAGGGATTAAAATATGTAGCAAAAACAAGAGGGCCTTACTTTGGAAATATAGACTTAAACTGAACGACTATAACTTAAAAAAATTCAAAAGATATGCTTCTATTTACAAAAAAATAATAAAATTAACACAGTATGCCCAGAACAATTATAAAATTAATCAATCAAAAAATAAATCAAAGACAATCTGGTCAATAATTAATAATTACAAACAAAATGTACCAAGGGATTCTCTTAATAAATTAAAAATAGACAATCGTACTATAGCTGACACTCAAGAACTAACACAAATATTCAATGATTACATTATTGACCAAATCAAGCCCATTACTCAATCGGAGAGTCAAGTAAATCACGATATACCAACGAATAGGGATTCTATGTTTATGTATCCAAGTTCACCAGATGATGTTCTTAAATTAATAAACTCGCTAAAAAATACGCCTAGTGTAGGGCACGATGGCATTTGTACTAAAGTTGTAAAAGACGTGGGTGATATTGTATGTAATCATCTGAGCTATATAATAAACCTATGTATTAGTACCGGCACCTTTCCAGAAAAGCTAAAAGTCTCTATAGTGAAACCAGTATTTAAAAAAGGCAGTAAAGATGACATAAATTGCTATAGACCAATATCATTAATACCTATATTCTCCAAAATAATAGAAAAATATTTTTATAATCAAATTTATAACTACCTTGAAAAATACAATATTCTGCTTGGAAACCAAAAGGGATTCAGAAAAGGAAAAAATATCAATACGGCAATTTATGAATTTCTCTATCATGTTATGGTCAAAATCGATTTAAAAATACCAGTATGTGCCATCTACTGCGATATTACGAAAGCATTCAATTATGTCGATCATAGCATTCTTCTAAAAAAAATTAAATGCATGCGGAATACGAGGCATTGTTTTGCAACTAATTGAGTCGTATCTAAGGGATAGGCCACAAAGTACTAACATTACAAAAATTGATATTAATACAAAACAAGAGCGACTATTTTCATCAAACCTTCGTAACAACTTATATGGAGTACCACAAGGCAGCGTATTAGGGCCCTTATTGTTCCTAATCTATATTAATGACCTTCCTTTAGCAACTAAGTACCCGATGTCACTTTTCGCGGACGACAGTACCGTAATAATTGATTGCAGAGATAAGCTAACATATGAAGACGAAATAAACGAAGCTATTAAATCGATTATGGTATTTCTTGAGGAAAATAACCTTAAAATTAATCTAAACACAACTAAAATCATGCATTTCAGCCAACGTATATCAGCTCCAAAGTTAGATATAAACTATGAAAATAATTCATTAGTCACGGTAGATTCAACCAAGTTTTTGGGTTTGGTTATTGACAGGAATTTAAACTGGAAAGATCATACAGAGCAACTTATCAAAAGAATTAGTTCCTCGGCATATGCCTTATATAAATTAAGACCAGTTCTTAGTAAAAAAGGTCTACTCATAGCCTACTATGGTATTGCTGAATCTCTGCTAAGATATGGAGTTATCTTCTGGGGTAACTCCACAAACAGGGACCTTGTGTTTAAGTCACAAAAAATATGCTTAAGAGCGATGTTCGGCCTACGGGTGATGGATAGTTGTCGACCACACTTTATTGATAATGACATATTAACCCTCCCTTGCTTATATATTCTGGAAATGGCAATTTTTGTTAAAACGAACGCTAACCATTTTAAAAAGCTAAGCGATGTAGCTGTTCGAAATAGACGGGACAATGACCGATTGTGTGCTCAGAAGGCAAAAACGTCTCTAATGAATAAAAGTGTATTTCGTATGGCACCAATGGTATACAATAAACTACCAAATTCATTAAAACAATTAAATACTATAGCATTTAAAAAATCTCTAAAAAAGTATCTACTAAGAAAATGCTATTACAGCATTCAAGAATTTTTTAATGACAAGTCACCCTCATTATGACATGCCTCTTATTCTTATTAATTCTAGCTTAAGTTGACACAAGCAATTTAGACATTTATTTATAATTCGAGTTTAGTACATGTTTGAAGTTGTCTAAAATTATATTACTGCTAACGACTATAACCTTTAAATGTGATTTATTCTTTTATAGCTTATTATTTGTGACAAAATTAAATGAAAAGTGAACAATATGATGAAATGTAATTGAATGAAATTTGTACGCCGCATGGCAAAATATAATGGGACACTTTTTAAACTATGTAACATCGTAACATGTATAATTACCTTATATTTTACAAATAAACGTTTTGATTTGATTTGAAAAAGCCTGACGGAAGTTCCACTGGATATTGAGAAGAGTTAGCATTGTAATTGATAGGTATTTTTGTTATTGTTCACATTATTTTGTGACGGCTAGTTGCTCATTATGTTTGGGTTATATCTACGTTTTATTTAATACTCTAACAATTAATCGGTATGAAGACAAAGTAAGAACTTGTTGTCTATTGTTATCGGATGAAGTACGTATCGATATGTATATCGACTACTATACCGGACAATAGACACTAGATTTATTTCATAATCGATAATAACGTACACGTTGTACCTGTGACATAACAAATATATATTGAAATCCCGTTAATTATATTTGAATAAGGTTCCCTTTAGGCAGATTTACCATGAACTAAAGTTGAAATGGATTTAAACCGTTAATTACTAGCAATATGTACTTGTCTGGATAAGGCATTGGTTACCGTGCAGCTTCTTTTATTTAAGGGTTACGATTTACTTTGAAAAAGTCTTTACGGTGTTTTTACATGGGTACGTACCTCCTATTGTACTGACAGTGGTTATGGAAACACAAATGGTGACTCAAATTATTATTGAACTTGCGACTTACTTCTATAGATAATTGTTGTTCAACGTGTTCTAGATATTATATTATTGTGTTGTGTATATTTATTTTAATGTTGTTTTGCTTGAGTTGTTGAAAATTATGAAAGTAGAGATATATCATAAATTATTTTTTTTTAAGTGATGATGGTTAAGAGAAATGCCTTTAAGTTTTTAATAAAAATTTGTCTCATGGCTATAAGGTTGGAACGAACCAGCAAATAATTGATCCCAATTTCATGCCAATATATGTAACAAATTTCATGGCCGCAGTTTATAATCTTTACAAATTTGATCACGACAGGTTATTATAGGAACTATACGAGCCACCTTGTTAACACATATTTTTGAGTTTCAGAGACATACTGTGAACATGGGTTCGAGTGATGAAAGGACTATCCATAACGTGAGGGCCTTAAGGTAGAAGTTATGCTACGAGCCGAGATCAATGTTGGTGATGATGGAACGATGCAACAACTCTGGTATTTGAAAAAAAAAACGGGAACGAGGTATCGACCTGAAAAATGGTTTTTAATATTTTGTATAAAGACTATTATTGTATGTCAGAATAACCGAGCGAAACTTGACTAGTCGGCTCTTCTGGCAGCAAATTATTCGAATAAGAAATACACATAAGACCACGTTGATAGTGTTGTACTCTCACATAATTAGTTACTTCAATCGTCCGTCATTTAGTTTATAGATTTATTGAACTACGGAAATTAACTATGTTTTACTTGTACCAGAGAGTAATTACTAGTTGAACTGTTATTTATTTGTAACAAAGTGATGCTTGTCGGTGAATGATAGTCATTCTTTTCTAACAGTTTTGTATTATTGAAGCAACGTTTGCTTATTGGTTATTACTTTTGAACTAAGCTTTTATTTTTGATGCTGAAATTATATGGGAAGCCATTTGAAAGTGATCATGCCGCTGTAGGTTATTATTGGAATTAGTTTAATGGCACTAAAATGATAGATTATTGGAAATTAATATCATGGATGAATTTCATTAAAGCGATTCACTGTATGATTTCTATGTTTATGAAAAGGATTATGTATTTAGGTAATTTTATCACACAAAAGAACATTTACTTTTACAATCATACTGTTAACAACATAAAAACATTAATTTATGAATTTTTTTGCAATTGACTTGCTATGCTTTTACTAAATAAACTAAATTATAGTGGAAAAAATGATAACCATGAGCGGGACTTGAACCCACGACCTCGGAATACCGTTCCGTTGCTCTCCCATCTGAGCTATCATGGTTCCCGCGGTTAATTCGTTCGTTAAACGGTTCGCGGTTAATGTAGAAATACATGTACAGTCATTATTTCGGTCCAATTGTGTTCTGTAAAGAACACTAAGTGATCGATTAATCGAGTTGGTGCAAACCGCTCAATAGATGGCGTTGTACACAAAAACATCGCACGATGTTTAACTCACATTGAGAAGGTTGTAGTGGAAGATTTGGTAAACATATGCGGGAACCATGATAGCTCAGATGGGAGAGCAACGGAACGGTATTCCGAGGTCGTGGGTTCAAGTCCCGCTCATGGTTATCATTTTTTCCACTATAATTTAGTTTATTTAACATAAAAACATTTACAAGTAGGTACACATGGCACACAATATCATAATTATTACATCGCAAAGGAACCTCACATGAGTGATGAGGGATAATAACAATAATACACTTTGTTTATTTTACAAAAATAACTCTCTTATAGTTACTATAATATTTATTTATTTATGTGTGTACCTTGTGCACAAAAAAAATATAAGTTGTATATGGTGGCATTAATGCGTAGGGCATTCTCTGCCAGACCATTGGTACGTGCAGAAAGTGCTACTGGTAGGTGCTACTGGTAGGTGCTACTGGTAGGTGGCATTGATTTGATGATAGTAATAATAATAATATATACAACAAATACATACCCACAGCAGCGGCGTGCACTGATATTTAACTTAGGGTAGGCAGTCACAAAAACTTTTTCTTTTATAGATTTTTAGCATAGCCACGCGACGGATCTCTAAGTCGGAAACCATGCCAACAGAACAAATTTAAATCTGAATATCCCGAATCAGTCCACACTGTACTAGAATTACTAAACAATAACTACGTACGTACATACATACGTACATGTACGTATGTACATACGTTTCATAACTTTTAACATGAAATTTTCGAGGTACAATACCTTTTAGCTGGCTTAGTTGTCGTAACTCGGGTACACAGAATCTTTTTACTGAAAGACATTTGTGAGAACTTGTTATTTTTAATTTTTAACAAACACACACTATCAACACACATTTCACAATCAAATAACATTTTAAAATCAACAAACGAAAATCCATACAATTATTAAATTATAGAAACTCATTATTAAACAGTTCAATGAATCACACGAAAAAATAAAATGGCCTCCGTCGAACCAAAATATTTCTGCTATTTAAATAAATAAAACCTTACTAAACAAAAATGCATACGTGATTTATTAGACTTCCGACTATTATATTTATTCGGATTATAAGTAACGAACGAACATTGCCGAATACTCGCGATAACGTCCGATCGCCAAAGCAGGCGGCAGGATTTTCAGTGTAAATCGTCTTGGATATGTAAGCCTGTGTGCGTTTGCGAACTGTGCACGGACACCAAAATTTCTACACACATATGAACTCATGGCAGGCGGGCGGCGTCGAGCTTGCTAGCTACGCTAGTATTATTCCTTCGCCAAACGCCTGGCAAAAAGCAATTTGCAAGCACATATTGGTGCTATTTATGAATTATTAGGCGTTTTTAAGTTATAATATTTTGTTTAATTAATAGTAAATAAATGAATAAAGTCATCTAAAACATACGAACGTTTTATTAAAATATCTGTGAATGGCAAGTAAAGCAGTGCCTTTCTGCTTATATAGAGCGCACGCCCATGACCCACAGCCTACAAACAATAGACATTACATATAAATACACAATAAATAACACACATACATACATACACATAAGTTTCTGCCGAAAGTTTAAAATAGAGACGATAATAATGAATAAATAATAACGAATAAATAAAACCTTTATTAAGGATACGATTAATTGAATAGTTTATCGAAAAAAAAATGCTGTTTGTGTTAGGCACAAGTTTCTTGATACTCTTGCTTACAAGTATAGGCCTCCCCAAGTGTTCTCCATAACGACCTGTCATCATTTTAATTCTTTGACTTTATGTCTTTTTATTCTAGGTTTAGTTGACAATTAATTTTACCTATTAATTTAGTTGATGACAAGCCTGTAGTGCTTTTGTATTTTTATTTGTACAACTCTCATATATGACAGCTGTAGGTAATAATTGGTAGGATATATATGTGTTAAATACGTTTTTCGTCATAACACCTTAAAGGCCAATATCTTTTCCATCCTATACATATTCTATTTCTAATTACCTTTGTGGTGATGTCAACTGGAGATATAACTTGTCTATTTATTTATTTATTCGTTCACATATTCCAATTCAGACACGTTATTGAGTATAATGGGTGATTTGATAAAGCCCCATTGATATTTATACATAAGTACAGAATACTTACACCATTCTAGCTGTCGAGATATGTGTTCCAAGGACACCGAGAAAAGTTTTAGTGATAATGGGTCACCCTGCTTTACACCTCATTTATATTCTCCATTATAATTCAAACGTTTCATTAAATTAACGTAATATTACAATTCAGTGTGTGTGTGTATTTATTCTCATTTATATTCTGCCTTAATATTTGCGTATAGCGTATAAGTTTTTGATTATACGATTGGATAAATTGTGAATCCCTTGTGTACAAAGAGCTCCCCATATATTTATCGTGTTTCAGCGAATGAAATGCTTTGTGACAACAGACAGACAATTTTAAATAATTGGTAATTAAATAAATGTAATTTATATAGGTAGCGCACCAATGATTGTTCCGAGCGGAAACCGAGGCCTGTAGTGTTATTTTGATTTAGTTGAATCTTAATGACCAAGATACACTTAATTCTTAGAAACTGTCAAACTGGTGTCTGAAATAGTTGGTAGGTAACCTGTGACACCTATTACCTGGATGATAACATTATTAAATACTTTTAACAACTACACACTACACTGTACACTTTCTCTAGATTGATGGCTTGTGATATAGTTTTTGTCGTTTGATCGAAATGGGCAGTAGGTACGCTTTCTTTTTTTGAAAGGTATTCAAGTTTGCTAAGGTATTCAAATGATTTATCTAATGTTTATTTGATGTTTCTGCCTACCATTGATGTGACAAGCATAATATAGGTATCTGACTTAATATTGATCGGATAAAATAGACATGACTTGTAACGGAAATCCAGTTTTGTTTTTGCTTTAACTATTAACAATTGAGATAGAAGTAAAGTCATGTTTATTTATTAAGTTTGTGCTTCGAGGACGAAGCATAGGTCAAAATGGCCGTGATTGATTGTTTTTTATAATTTAGCTTTTGGAGCGAATAATATAAAATGGTAACAATGATCTGACTGAAATTATGATGTTAAATAAAAATAATGATCCTGAAAGTTAAGTAACATATTAATAAAAAAATAAAAGAAAAAAAAAAAAGGAATTGAGTTGGTTAACAAGGATAATTGAGATAGGTGTAGCGGTATGAAGTATACACACACCTAGTAAGTTTTTAGTAACATCCGTGTTAAACTGAATATTATTTTGCTGTAGCAAAGGGTGGGATGAATGTGAAGGGTCGAATGACCAGAGTATAACTTAGATGGAGGGTTTGATAACCCAGACTGCTGGGATCTTTGCCCTGATACTACCGTTTGATTCCACGCGCAGCAGGTGGGAGACGATACAGTATTATAGGCCAAAGATCAGTAGGGAGGAAATCCAACGGTGTATTTATTTATTTATTTATTTGACTTGACTATGACTCACAGCCCACAGAAAAGACGTTGGTGGATAAAAAAAAGAGACTAGTGGTGAAAAACAGACACTAGTGGTAATTGGTAATGAGCAAAGGCAAAAAAAAAACGGGAAGTACTTCGAGGACGAAGTACAGGTCAGTATGGCCGTGTCAGATTAAGAAAGTTGTTGAATTATTATTATGACAGATAAAGGTGTGTATGCTTCATATTGATCATGGTTTAGGCTTGGGTAGTTAGATGTTTGTTTAAGAATCTACTTAATGACAATCATCTTATTGGCAGATAAGATGATTGTTACATCACTTGCAATGTAATAATTATAAGTTGCAGTGAGTCTGTATGTAATACATTTGATAAATAACTAATTTTTAAGATTACTTTATAATTCAAGCAAAATAACAATTTGTAATAGGTAGGGCGGTAGTCTTGTAATGTATTAGAGCCAACATGCTATAAAAGCGAGTCGAAGTGTTGTAGGAACACAGTCGCCGGTAGGGTTTGGCCGACAACGGAGCTCACGTAAGTGTTCCTTCAATACCTTATTGTTGTAATAATATTGTCAAAGTCAAAGTCAAAATATTTTATTTCAAGTTGGCATGTTTTACAAGCTCTTTTGAAACGTCAGAAACTAGGTGTCTGTTCCAAACGCGGATCCTATGGAGAAGAACAGACAAGAAACTCCATGGATTTTTTTTTTCCATTTCCTTTCATTTTTTTTTTTCAACAATATTATACATAATTGTATCAGGGGTGTGAGAATGATGCCGATCAGTACTATCACGACTAACTAAAACTAACTTTTTTTAAAACTAAAACTAACTTAATAATAAAATAGCCTTGTTGGAGCAAATCGACCAGTCCCAGCAGAAGGCACCCGTTCACGAGTATAACGCACACATCAGCCCCGCACAGCTCGACCATTTTGTAGGGAACCGTGCGACCCGACGTGCAACGCTACCAACTTCGAGACATTTGAGTGAGCATGACGAAGTCGCTCCGTTGGACAGTACACAAAGCAAATAAAAAGCAATTAGAAATATACAAAGGAAATATACTAGGTTCGGCATAATGCTCACACCTTTACAGTCTCATGAATAAGTAATTACAATGTAGATATATATAAACATACAGTTTCTGACAACATACACAATCATTTAATTTGAAATCATAAATCAATACGATAATAGATAATTAACAGAAGTTATCATATCTGACGTCAACAAAGCGAGAAAATACTAATACCTACAATTAAGCAGACAGTATTTTTCGTATTAATAAGAATATTACCTACTTATTTCATTGCCAGAGGGCCGCTACGAAGTGAAGACCAAGCGTGTATATCTTCCATATAATGTTTGGTACTATAGTATGCTTTAGAAATCAGTGTGTTCTTAACAACCTGTTTGAATTTATTGTCTGGTAATTCAGTGACATTGGGTGGAATTTTGTTATAGAACCTAATACTGTTAATCATAAAACTTTTGCTAGTTTTGCTAAGCCTAAATCTAGGAACCATAAGCTTTTCTTTATTGCGAGTATTAAGGCTGTGGACGTCACTATTCTTAATGAAGAGCGAGATGTTTTTACGAACGTACATGATGTTTGAGAGAATATACAGAGATGGCAGTGTAAGTATATTTATCTCCTTAAACAAATCCCGAAGCGACTCACGACTGCCTAATTTGTAAATAGCACGAACTGCTCTTTTTTGCAAGATAAAAATAGTTTGGACGTCTGCTGCAGACCCCCACAGTAAGATGCCATAAGACATAATACTATGAAAGTAAGCAAAATACACTAACCTAGCTGTAGGAACGTCTGTCAGCTGTCTTATACGTCTAACGGCAAACGCAGCAGAACTCAGTTTACTTGCGAGAGCCTGTATATGGGGCCCCCATTGCAATTTAGAGTCTACTGTTATTCCTAGGAAGACAGCTGATGGGACGAGATCTAACAGTTTGCCATCTAATTTAAGATTTACGTCAGTGAAATTAACGTTAGGTGTTGTAAATTTTATACATTTAGTTTTACCTGCATTTAAAAGAAGGTTATTAGCAGAAAACCAGTTGGCTATAGCATTTGAAGTTGAGTTTGGTTCAATTAGATCCCTATCATTCCTATTTACTTTAAATATAAGTGATGTATCATCTGCAAATAGGACTATATTTGACATGGATTCCTTCACTACATATGGGAGATCATTTATGTACACTAGAAATAGCAATGGACCTAGGATTGATCCCTGTGGCACCCCCATCTTGACTTTAGAGCCAGAGGAAACGGCATTTTCAATGGCCACTTTTAGATTTCGGTCGGATAAATATGACTGCAGGAGTTGAAGAGATTTACCTTGGATACCGTATAATTTTAACTTTAGGATAAGAGTTTCGTGGTCCACACAGTCAAATGCCTTAGAAAGGTCACAAAATACTCCAATAGCATCACAGCATTCTTCCCACGCTCCTAATATAGTTTTGATTAAGTTAGATCCAGCATCTGCAGTAGATCGCCCTTTAGTAAACCCAAATTGATTTTTGTGAAGTAGTCCCATGACATCAAAATATGCTAACATTTGGTTTAAAATTATCCGTTCAAAAATTTTACTTAGGCTTGGTAGTACGGATATAGGCCTGTAATTAGTAGCATCAGTGGTACAACCTGCTTTAAAAATTGGAACAATTTTACTGCACTTCATTAGGTCAGGAAAATCCCCATTATTGACACACGTATTAGATATATCTGCCAGCATCGGTGCAATATTTACAATAACGGCTTGAATGGCTTTTACCGACAGCCCCCACATATCCTCTGTCTTTTTTATTGATAGGGACCGAAATGCATTAATTATGTCATTGGCCCCTATAAAGTCAAATTCAAATAACACAGGTTCAGAGACAGAGATTTTTACATTTTCTTTAAAGAGTTTCTCAGCCGCTGCTGGAGACGATGAGAGATATTTAGTTGTTTCAATCGGAATATTCGTAAAAAAATTTTCAAAGTAATTAGCGACTTCTGCCTTGTCAGATACTATTTTGTTACTTATATTAAGACGAATATCACAACTTTTAGGTCTCTTATTACGAGTTTCTTTATTTATCATTTTCCAGGTCATTTTAACTTTATTGTCGGCTTTTTTTATTTGTTCACTAATATATGCCGCTTTTGCCTGAATGCAAACTTTTTTAAATATTTTTGAGTAGTTTCTGACATAATTTAAAAATAGTGGGTTAGGTGTATAAGACTTTTTCTCATATAATTCATACAAAATATCCCTACTGCGTCTAATACCGTCCGTAGCCCAAGCGCTAAACTTAAATTTACTATTTATAGTGACCTTTTTTATTTTACATGCCTTCTCAAATTCTAATTTTATAGCGTTGTGGAGTGTACAATACATATCATTTGGGTCGCCATTTGTTGCTTTTAATGAGGATAAGCGCGGCTCTAAATTTTTATTGAAATTTTCAAGACACTTTTTTGTTAAATTCCTACACCGAATAATAACGGATGTATTCTTTCGATTAAAATTTAATTTTACTATTTGACAAGTGTGATCTGACCTAATACCACTTATTAATTGTTTTTCCAATAATTCAAAGTTAGTCATAATATTATCGATGCAAGTGGCCGAAGTAGGTGTTACTCTGGTTGGCTCAAAGTACTGGTTTACCAAGCTATAAGATTTGAATAAGGTTAAAAAATTTTGTTTGTCTGTGGTATCTTTCAAAATGTCAATGTTGAAGTCTCCACAAACCAATATGTTTTTATTTACTTTTAACTTAATAAGTGCCTCTTCCATAATTTCAAAAAAATCTGATATACTAGAAGATGGTGGCCTATACACGCATAAAATTATGTAATTTTCAATTTCAGCACACGCGATTTCGCAAATACGTTCCACAGAAAGTGTTTTAATATCTAATCTTTCTTTGTATTTCAAGTTATTTTTAACAATAATTAGAGACCCTCCCCCGGCGGCGGCGACTCTCTGGAATGAACTAGCAATAGTAAAATTATCTATATTAAACGGCATTTCCTCTGACTTTAGCCATGTTTCAGTAAAACATAAAACATCAATATTGTGTTTATCAATTAACAATTCAACATCTAATAGTTTGCCAGAGAAGCGATTTACATTTTGGTGTGAAAGTGTTAGAGAGTGACTTAGCTTCTCTGTTGTCTTAATAACTAGTTTAAATCAGGAATATCCCTCGTAACACTCCCGTCACTAACTGCAATGTTAGTGCAGAAGGATCTTGTCAAACTTTTAACATCTAACTTAATATTATAAGCTAACAATGTAGCAATGTTTACCTTAAACTTATTAGGCAGGTACACAGTATCCCTTGTCATTTTTATAGGACCAACAAAAGTGTTGGTGTCAAAGAAAGTAAACTTGTCAGAGTGGTGACTAATTAAAAATTGCATATGCTTATTTAGCATATAAATATAGTTATTTTGTCTAGATGACAAATTGTCAAGATAAGGAAAAGCACATAACCTTATTTTATGGCATTTAAGCTTTAGCATACTAGTGAAACTATCAGTAATATCTTTTTTCCTAATGTTTAGACAATTACCTACAAATACAGTTATGTCAGTTTTGGAGTTATATGTGTCTTTCATTATAGACTCAACTATTTGATTATAGTGTACTCCGGGTAAACAATAGTTTTGAACGGAATGCTCCAGGCTGTTACCTAGTAATACACCAAAACCCTTTCCACTACTGTCTGAGAACATTAAAGAATGAAAATTTGTATTACTAGTTGATTTATTAGAGTCAGAACATATTTGCGTCTCTATTACTTGGGATGATGTACAAGACCTTAGAGTAACATCTACACTACAATCTAGTATTTCAGCCACAGCAGGGCTTTCTGCTACCTCAGACAAGGGAATGTTTGTAGTTTTAGACTGACAGGTACAATTGCTATTATAATTGGTAAGAGAGTCAGCTCTGTCAGCATTATAATTACAAATATCTACTAAGTTATTAGCGGCAAGGATATGTTCATCTATTTGTTTTTGTGAGATGACATATTTGCTGTATAGTGATTGAAGCGACTTCTCTAGTGAACTTATCTCAGACTGCAACTGCTGAGTGTCGACTTCATTCGATTGTGACTATGATAGTGTGCTGATAAATAGATATTATGTATTATATACTTGCTGGACTATTCCAGCAAGTATATAGTGTATAGGTTTTGATATATATAGATATAATATACTTGCTAAATTGTATTAAGTATATTGTATGAAAAGAACAGTAGTGGAGTTTCTTGCCAGTTCTTCTCCACTAAACCTGTATTCCGAACTGGTGGTAGATTAAAAGATATTTAAAATGATCCATATCATCTTTTATTTAAGTATATGTTCCACCTTTCTGTTAATTTACACCTTTGCTATATCTTCAATCAAAGGGAGAGTATTATCAGTCTATTACATAGTTCAATAGGTTAGCGATAGGTTGGATCAGAGTACCTCATAGTAACGTCTAATTTAACACGCGCGTCTGAGTTTCTCGACAAATTTAATCATATCTCATCCAATATACAGCAAACCCCAACAAATTATGCGAAAAAAGCCATCCTCTTGAAACATTCTATCTATTAAAAAAACCGCATCAAGATCCGTTGCGTATTTTTGAAGATATAAGCTCACATAGGGACATACATACAAAAATTACGACTTTGTTTTATAAGAAGTAAAGATAAAGATTATTTGACGGGCTTCGTGGTGGAGTGGTTTATGTAATGGACTGCCGATCACGAGGTCTTGGGTTCGATTCTTGGTTGGGACAATCATTTGTGTGATATTTATAATTGTCATACAAATGTTTGTACTACGTCTGTGTGTTTCCTATGTATTATAAGTATGTATTTACATAAGAAAAGTAGTATACGTTTCAAATGAGTATTGGCAATGACCTCTATCTGTTAAAAGTGATTTGAAAAGTACTGACAGCAACGAAACTTTATTTGCGAATTAATAAATTATTTTTGATGTTTTGTCTAATCTCAGTTATTCTAAGTGAAAAAATGTCTAAATTTTTTGAGTGATAATACTTAAAACATTATTAAAAAACCTGTCAAGAGCGAGGTAAACTCGCACAGTTAGGGTTTCGTACCTACTAAACATAAGTAACTGCATTCAAATAATCAGTTAATTAGACTCAAAACAACACACCAACTTAATTTTGTAGTTGAAATGTAGGGAATCGCCTACATTTCAGCTCCTTCATAAGTTGGTATTAGTATAAACACTTTTTTCTTGTGATGTGATGGCAAATAACAAGTTTTCGGATTTTTCCCTATATCAACACTATATAGACTTGGTCTATGCCAAATTTCAAGTCACTAGGGCAACGGGAAGTAACCTGTGAATTTTGATTCCTCAGCATAAGTCGAAAATTCTTGAAAATGGTCGTAATTCGGTTATATCTTTTAAATGCGTAGAGGTAAAAGGTTGATTGTATTTTTTGCAGCAAACGTCCACATAGATTTACATTTGGTATGAGTTTCAAGTTGATACCTTCAGCCGTTGCTGAGTAAAAAAAGTTTGACAGACGGACAGACAGACAGACAGACACCGGAGTGATCCTTTATGCGTTTGTACGAAACCCTAAAAAGAAATATTTTATTTCTTTTTTATTTTATTTTTATTTTTTATAAATATTTTTTTATTATATTTCGTCGTTGTAAAGGATGATAATAATATCATGTTCAGCTACCAACCGCTATTTTGCCGTTGTTATTGGTTGCTTTCCATTTAGTTAACACAGAGGGACTCTGCGTTACATTGTGAAACACTGCCAAACACTGTGTAAAAGTTTAAATGAAACAGCTAGTTGTCTCAAAATAACACTAGAGTGCATCAATATGGCAAAATTATGGGCGTTTTTTTACCTAAATGCAAGTTCCTTGACAAAGTCTTGGCTCAATAATTTATAAACATAACCTTCCAATAAGTTAAAGAACTTTGACAATTTGTGGGCAAATAAATAATTGTTTTGTAATAATACTACTTTTGTTTAATAATAATTATTTGAACCAACTATAATTTTAAAGTAAGTAATGTTCAATAAATTAAATATAAGCATTAAGAGGATACCAAAATAGCTTCGTGCATTTTTCTACGTACGAAGTTTTCATTGTTTCTTTAGATTGAATGGCTAGAGCTCTAATTTATAAGTATATGTTTTTTCAATATATTATCTAGGATCGCATAAACTCAGAAACGTGATTGAAATAAGTTTTCCCGATAGAAAATTTTAGCGAAACAACCTCTCTAATTTTTTATTTTTTTCATTTGTCGGTCTATTATCGCGTATTAACTAATGAAATAACTTAAAAAACATAAGTAACTATTATATATAGAAACACGTAAATCAGAATTAAAATATATTTAGTAGATTTTGAGTAAACAAAAAAAATATCCCTAATTCTTCATTTTCTATACCTACTAGCTGTGTTAATATGTACATGTCGACGATAATATTGATGTAGGCCCTTAAATAGCCAAACCAAATATGTTTACTCTCAAAACACCACTTTTTCGAGTGTCGAACAATGTACGGCTGTGTTCAACAGTGTCGTTGATGGAAAGCGCTTTATCGAGCACTGCGTTACACTGCGTCACTTTTTGTATTAATTGGAAAGCAACCATTGTGTCTTGTCGAGTTTTGAAGCTTGATTATGATTTATTTTGATGCTGTTAGCTATGTGGTTGATCCCCGTTAAATATTTTTTTTTTTATTTGACACAGTTTTTGTTTGTTAGTGTATTTATTTTGTATTTGTCTCAATTTGCTATTGTTTGTAATTGTATTTATCACTCTAACTGCTCGAAAATGAGTAAACGATGACGATGTGAATGTGATAAATAAATTATATTATAAAAATATCTTGTTTTGTTGACCCTACTAAAATTGTGCGAATTGATAGCTATGACGTCACAACATGGCGCCGGGTCAATCCTATTCTCATTTGAACGGCATTGTAGTATATGTAGTATATCCGTGTTCTGGTACACATAACACAAGCATATAAGGCTTAGCTTGAGACCAGAGGACGTTGTGGGAATGTTCATGAATATTTTTTCATTTATTTATTAATTCATTTATATAATATATATTCGTATACATTTACCACACACAAAATATGTAACTCTTTCATGTATCTATCGTAGAAGACTTGATTAAAATAGTTTACATAAGGATTTTTTAAGTTACATAAGGATTATGAAGTAAGTCCTCAAATTGTCTCAATGGTGAGTAATTTGTTTATTTACTGTAGTTAGTGATGAGCCTGAAATGGTGACCCGTTGAATATTCATAAAAGGATCCTTCCAAACCGTCACGTGTCGTAAGCCACGGATCAATCTCATTCATTCTCATTCTATTAACTACGATGAGATGTAACAGGTCCAGTATAACAGGACAGGGTCTTTAGATAGATGACTGTTCTGTCTGTAAATACAGGTAATTTCTGTGATTTTTTTTTTTTTTTTGTTCTCCGCTTTGCCCTACCGGGCCATGATGGTGCCTTGAGCTTTACCATGACCCGGTTAGGGATGGTCCCGTTAATCGGGGCCCGACCTGATGAGGGGAGCATTGGTCCCCCCTGTCGCGTTTGCTGCGGCGGGTCTCTGGATGCCAACCCGCCGCGCACGACCACCTCTTAGGGGAGGGCCGCCGGCTATTGCGCGCCGACGAAGGTAATTTCTGTGATGTGTTTTTCCGATATATATGTTTTTTTATTAAACTCCATAATCATTTATGAGAATAAAAAATTTTAATTTTAAAAAATTAATTGAAACTAAATCATGTAAAAAGGCGTATTATAAAATTTCTGATCATATTAAAGAAGCTGTGCCCCGCGGTGTTACCCACGGTAAAAAGGATATTAATAAATTCATTTTCTATTCCATTGTCCATTGGAAAGTTTCATGAAAATCCATCCAGTAGTCTTTACGTGAAAGCACAATAAACATAAACATTGGAGTACGGACAGAAGACCGAGGAAACGTTCGCGTTACTCAGCCAACAGGTTCAAGTATTTTATTTTATAGCGCGTAATTTTCATTTGATTCATTTATAGCTCGTGCGCGTCCGAGTTTCTCGGCAAATTTAATCATATCTCATTCAATCAGCGGAAGACCAGCGCTGGCTCCTTGCCAGCATTGTGCTGAGCTGGGTCCGCTTTGTAACGCCTACTATGTATGTTTGTAATTTGTTGTTTCTATGTGTAAAATGTAATCGTTACAAATAAAATTATTTTTCTTTCTATTTTTTCAATATACAGCAAACCCCAACAAATTATGCAAAAAAAACCATCCTCTTGAACCATTCTATCTATTAAAAAAAACCGCATCAAGATTCGTTGCGTATTTTTGAAGATATAAGCTCACATAGGGACATACATACAAAAATTACGCCTTGTTTTATAAGGATGATAAAGCTTGGGAGTAAGTTGCTCTGGAGCAATACATATTCTATATTTTAAAGTTTTCAATGTGACAGTGAAAACTTTACAATATTAGGTTATTTAGGTTATTTATTACTGTCCTTCAATATATCATGAAGAGCCTGAAATGGACTAAAAAAGGAATTTTCATTAATGGAAAATACCTAAGCAATCTTAGATTTGCTGACGACATAGTAATATTCTCAGAAACACAAACACAACTACAAAAAATGATTAATGACCTCAACAATGCCAGTCGAACCATAGGCTTAGAGCTAAATATTACTAAAACTAAGATTATGACGAACAGAGACAAACATCCAATCACAGTTGATGGTAACCTACTAGAGTACGTACAAGATACAACTACCTCGGCAAACAAATTTCCTTAAAAAGATCCAGACATTTAGATGAACTGAACAGATGTGTAAACTTAACATGGAAAAAATTTTGGAGTTATAAGGAAATATTAAAGTCAGGTCTACCAGTCTGTTTAAAGTCTATTGTTTTGGATTCTAGCTTACTGCCCTGTCTATCATATGCATCCCAAACATGGATCTATAACAGAAAAACTGAGAGAAAAATCCAAACTTGCCAAAGAGCAATGGAACGTAGCATTCTAAACCTAAAACGCATAGATAAACAAAAAAACACATTTATAAGGAAACAAACAAAGGTAATAGATGCTTTAAACCACTGCAAAAAACTAAAATGGAAATGGGCAGGCCATGTAGCACGTATGAACTCAGATAGATGGTCCAACGAAACAACTCGCTGGCCTGGCCCGTTTGGAAAAAGGAAACAGGGTAGGCCCCCTGATAGATGGATTGACGAAATCAAAAAGATAGCGGGGCATGACTGGACATCAAAAGCCAAAGATAGAAAATTTTGGAGTAGAATGGAGGAGGCCTTTACACGAAATGTGGTCCTTGATGAAGAATAACAATACAAAGTTTAGATTTAGTGATTCACCTTTGATGTAATGTTTGTTAAGGATAAATAAATGGCTTATTATTATATTATTATTTTTATTTTAAAAATACTCGGTTTTATCCGGTTTAAGAATAACGCATACGGGTGCAACACCAAGTAAACGCTATTTAGTTTTGTACATCGTTGTTTGATTCTACGATAGGTACAGTTGAATCATCACATTGCAGAAATTTTCGGACAATTCGACATGTATTTAAGATGGCTGCCTTTTGTATGTTAATGAAAGTGTTATGTGGTAGGTTTATAAGTTTTATGCTATGGTGTAGATGTTTAGGGATTACTCCAGTAGTAGATATTACAATTGGGACTATGTATACTTTATTAAGCTGCCATAATCTTGCTATTTCTTCCTTTAGTTCTGTATATTTATTGACTTTTTCTGTTATTGTTTTTAAAATGTTATGGGTATTAGGTACTGCTATATCGATAAGATAAACAGTTTTTTCTAATTTATTAAATAAAGTAATATCGGGTCTGTTAAAATGTATTGTCTTGTCTGTCAGTATAGCACGGTCGTAATAAATATTGAAATTTTTGTTTTCTAAAATAGGTTCTGGTGTATATTTATAATAGGGTGTAAGAGTGTTTGGGATTAGGTTATATTTTATAAAGTTGTATTAGCATTGTAAGTATAATTGACATTTAATTTAAAAAATATTGATTTAATTAAAATACAAGTATGGCATTTAAAATCAAGATCTGTTTTATTACACCATATTCAATTGACATTATTGACAGTGTGTTATGTAAATGCCGTCACAAACAAAGAAAACAAATATGACGAAATGCAAATTATTTGGTTGTTCTAGTGTTTCAGAATGAATTAAATAATGCCACAACAGGATTTTACAAGTAATTGTATGTCAAATAATTCATTTTCACCAAAAAATAAAAGGTGTGCATGTAGGTAAGTGTTTCTTAGTGTTTGAACTAACCAAATTATTTGAAATACGAATATTTTGCTAAACAACAACACGTCAATGTTAACTGAACTTTCTTTTTATAAAAACAGTGTATTATAGAATAACAATTATTATTGAAGTGAGACTTGTGTAGTATGTTTATATTGTGCTTAAATCTAGACATACCTTTATGTAAACTGTTCAAGTCCAATCCGTGTAACACAATCTTAACAGTTCTGGTACATAAATCATGAACATTTACTGATGAGATGCTGTGATTAGATTTAGAAATATCACTCTCTAGAGGATCATGTTCCCAACAAGAATTATATGAAGCTGAGTCAGTTTGTATTTCTGTAGACTGGATGCTGTAATCTAACTCATGATCTTCTGAACTTACATGTTCACATTTCATATGTTCTTGTTTTATTAACAGATTGCACATTCCTTGATCTTCAACATTAGGGATGCTGTCATCATCTTCTAAAGTGACATCTTCACATTTGATATGTTGTTGTTGTATTAATTGAGTGCACATTCCTTGTTCTACAATATTATCTTCCAGATCTGTAAGATAGTTTAATTAAATGAAGTACAAACAAGAAGCAGCTGGTTCAGCTTGAAGATAAAACAAACACTACACTATACCTCCAACATGTTCCTCATCTAGTTGGTCACCTGTCGTTGGTGAAGGTTCAGGATCAGGTTGCAGTTCCCTGTGAACCACCGCGCCCAAACTCATAGGCGTGAGTGACACTTTACAAAGATTTTTCAAAACTCGTATTGGCTTTACGTCAAACTGAAACATAAACCTGTATTATGAACCTGCTCCTATATTTATATATTCACCACAGATACATCCGTATAGAGAGACACAGTTAACAGTGAGATCTTACATCATCTTTGTCCAACAAGTGAGTGAACAGCTCCTCACTGTGAAGACGGGCGCTCCTCAGTTGGATCCTCACTTTGAGGCAGTTGCGAAGTCTCGCGCAGCACACGTAGCACGCATCTACTGGTCTTCTGTCTCTTGTTTCCAACTGACAACAATAATAAATATATCTGGTATGGGAACAACGTAAGATATAACAAACTTGTTACAAGTACACTTACCAACGTGCCAGTCAGTAACTCGTATATTTCTTGTAAGTCAGTGTTAACTAGACAATGCATACGCACATCTTTGATCAAACAAATTCTACACATTGATAACTGCTCCATTATCTATACTTATAATAATTGATCATAAAATTAAAAATTATAATTTAAGAGGTTATATTTTACAAACTAAAGGCAAAGAGTGGGCCTAGCCCAGGGCATGAAGGTATCTATATCTTCATGGCCCAGGGGCGGTTCGCTTCACAGAATAGATAGAAGATACGTTCGCTTAGAACATTTTTTTTTTCCATTTATTCATGACCATAGAAACAAAGTCTTTCAGCCGGATACATTATTAAAAAAACAAACTAATTATATAAACTACAAAGTAATAACAATAACATTAAAATTTTAAAATAGAAATTTTAGAAATACTTATTTACCTATAACTAAACATTTTACATTAAATTTTTTCTACAGTATCACGAATATACTTAAACAATGCATTATAATAATTCTTATTTGATAATATGTCCTTGACTTGGCATCACAGAGTACTTTATACATAGGACATGCTTGGCATCGCTTAGAACAAGCCTATCAGTGTTGCCAACTCGGATTTTGAAAAAGGCGTAGGTCAGATTAGAAAATTACGTAGAAATGGTAAAATTTCCATATAGAAAATACGTAGATCTACGTACTTTTTTTCTAAGTGACATGAAGAGAGTAGGGTAGGTAAAAGTGAATAAAACGACAATTTATATTACCCTAAAAGTAGTACACAGCAGACAAACAATAAATTTAAAAAAAATTACCATTAGCAAACAAAAAAATCTATGAATTACCTAAGGCTAAACGGTTTTGCGTCTTTTTATAGAATTGTGAATCCAGTAGCGTCGAGTGTTTTTTGGGCATTCCTCTTCCTCTTCATCCAAAATGATAGCAATAATTGCTAGTTGTTTAATCGTTAGTTTCCATAAAGCCATAACCATTTCAATATTTCACCACACGCGTCTACGCAACACTGATATTTGTACGAGAATGGAACCGATGCTTTACGAGTGTATTGAAAGGATTCCTGCCGTGTTACATACGGGCATCATACAGATTACATACGGGTTGTAAACGGGTTCAGAACGCTGTCGGCCCACTTCAGTGGGCAAAATAGAGCGTATAGGACTGTTTTCCGTGCCGGAAACGTTCCTAGTACGCTCATGGTATGCTACGGGATAGTGGGCAGACACCTTAAGATTCACTTTTACGGCAAGCCGTTTCATTTTACACAGTCACATGACTCATGTGACATGAGTCACAGTTCTATAGAATGTCCACTTTGTTTTTAAAATGAATGACGCGACGTGTTGAGTGGCGAGGCGAGTGTGTGTTAGTATGAAACGGAACATTTACATATTAACTTTTTTTCGCGAAAGTAAAGGAAATTATGCCCATTCAGTCTATTTTGCAAATTTGAACAATTTTGAGAGAAAATACGTAGATTCTGGGACTAAAGTTTGTAGGTTTGCAGGGAAGGCTTAAAATACGTAGATCTACGTAAAAAGACGTAGAGTTGGCAACCCTGAAGCCTATATAGGCTAGTGCAGATAGCTTTAAAAATAATAAAAAGTGAAAAAAAATAATAGTAGGATGAAACCCATTAGAAGTGGAGGATAATGTTATAAAAATGATAGGAAAAATAAATTACGGGCGATCTGAGGACGGGAAGGGGATGTAGGGGGGGTTTTAAGGGTAAAAAATGCTTTTTCTTTATTTCCGCCAAAACTAATAGTCCTATAGAAAAAAGTCGAAAGGTAAAGTTGTAGGTAATAAAAAGATCTAAAACTTTTGTATTCTCACTTTATTCACATAACCTTAAATTTATGTGAAAAATTCAAAAAACCAACTTTTTGGTTTTTTATTTCTTTTCTCTTTCTTTTTTAGTTCTCCTTCCATCCCCTTCCCGACCTCAGATCGCACGTAAAATATTTTTCCTATCATTTTTAAAATATTCTCCTCCATTTCTAATGGGTTTCATCCTACTATTATTTTTTTTTGTTTTAATAATTATCGGCACTGGTCTAATATTTTCGACACCTTCGTGCCGTCTAGAGGTTGTTGAAGTACCTTTATTGCCCGCCATTTTGGATGACGTCATCATGTTGGTATTTTTAGGGTTCCGTACCCAAAGGGTAAAAACGGGACCCTATTACTGAGACTTCGCTGTCCGTCCGTCCGTCCGTCCGTCTGTCACCAGGCTGTATCTCAAGAACGGTGATAGCTAGAGAGTTGAAATTTTCACAGATGATGTATTTCTATTGCCGCTATAACAACAAATACTAAAAATAAAATAAAATAAATATTTAAGGGGGCTCCCATACAACTAACATGATTTTTTTACCGTTTCTTGCTTGATACTAATAACGTTGCTTTATGTTGCATAGATAATGGTACGGAACCCTTCGTGCGCGAGTCTGACTCGCACTTGACCAATTTTTTATCCCTTGTGGCACTGCAGCCCACTGATTATTGCCAGACTCACGTATGGTCTTTTTTAGTACTCTGTAGCAGTTTTTCATTCATTTATCTATGATTCGCTGCCATCTTTCTTGTCATAATTGTCAGTTGTCAATTTAAACTTCAAGATTGACAGCAAAGTTACGATTTTCTTCCACGCTCACTGCCCGGAATCTTAGAAGAAACCATAGACAACTATTTTGTGACAGCGGACGTCAGAGGAAATTTGAGGAAACTTAGGTTTTGAAAGGAGTCATGTCTGTCCATGACATTAATTTTAGTGTTGCCATTTTTCAGCACAGACTAATATGTTCTAAACTTTCTGTGATAGGTTTTAAGAACACAGATTTAATCCATGATTCAAATTTGTAAGTACATATGCGGCGGCCACAAACCGGGCGACGAGGATTGATAGTAGCCTTGGAACCACCTCTGGTTCATAGGACTCCTCCAAAGAACTAAACTCTCAAACTAAACTAAATTCATTCATCAAATTAAATTCTCCAAAAAATCTAATTATAAAACGGGTGACGATTTTTGTCTTTGTTTCATACATTGTGATGATTTATTTGGGGTCTCGGGATTGAAGGAGTTCAAACGGCGCAGGGTCACGGAGTTCGGCGTTTTTTTTAGGAGCCCTACGTGATGTAGTGGAAGAATAAGAGCTTTTTATAGAATTTTTGTTTCTTTATTCTTTCTGTGACTGTCGCCGTTTGTCAACTTGTCACATGGTTGTCACCATTGTATAATTTGCCCTTATTTTAATTTGCAATTTTTTACATCTTATTTGTTTTAATTATAATTTTAGTTATAAGTTGAATGTATCAGGAGTATATTCTGCGAGCATATCTTCTCTCATCAAAACTGCAATATTCCGTATATGTTTTATCATAAAGACGACATGCTGTATTCCTAAATGCAAAAGCAAGCGAAAGAATGTGGCTCTGCACCAATTTCCGATTCGAGAAACAGTCACCAAGAAGTGTATTTAGAGTATTGACTCTGCTCTTTTGAAGGGCCTTTCGGAAGATCAAGTAAGATCGTCATATGTGTGTAACAAACACTTTGAACTACGATTTGTTACGACGCTGGCAATTCTCATATTCTACTTTATTCTTAAAAGAGGAAATTGTGACCGACGCATTTGCTACTAGTTATGAATCTCAAGGCCCATCGGCTATTCAGGGTGTCAGTTAGTACCCGGGTTTTCTGCTTTGATTTAATTTATTAAGTCAGCTAGGTAATTTTAAAATTAACAATTTACTGTTGTAAATTCTGTTTCTGTTGTCCGTATAGTGAAGAATGCAAGTGTCACCACCTCTTTTTGTTCCTATAGTGCGGTAAAAGTTAGCTAAGGAATATTGTACACATCATATAACATCCTCTGTGAGAGACGAAAATTTATTGTACGTTATAAAAAATAAAATTGTTATTTTAAATAATCGTCCGCCATTTGTTAACACGAGGCATAAGCACAATCTTGTAATGCATGTAACTCGACTATGTTAATGATAATAAAATAAATCTTTGGAGTAAGTAGTTCTGGGGCAATACATATTGTTTAGTTTTTAAAAGTATATTGGCTTGCTTTGACCTTGATAATAAGTGTACCTATATAATATTTATATTTATAAGTGTATTTTCGTAGATATGTTCATTCTCGTTAGTTGTATTGATTTAGGTGTGTTTCCAGATCTCATGAAACACAGCAAAGTAATACCTTTATTTAAGTCAGGTGATTCTTCGGATCCAACGAATTTCCGACCTGTTTCTATACTTCCTTCTTTAAGTAAAATATTTGAAAAAATTATTCTAAATCAGCTCCTCAAGCACTTTAATGACAATAAATTATTACATAAGAAACAGTTTGGATTTACGAAAGGATGTTCAACTACAGATGCAGCGGTTGAACTGTTAAAAGGTATATTCTCGGCCTGGGAGAACTCGCAAGATTCGTTAGGTGTTTTTTGCGATTTGTCCAAAGCTTTTGACTGTGTACAACATGAAACCTTAGTTAGGAAACTACATCATTATGGTATCAGAAATAAAGCACTCGATCTTTTAAACTCTTATTTAGACAACAGAATTCAGAAAGTTGATGTTAACGGTAAACGATCTCCAGGAGCTGCTGTTACATTGGGCGTCCCACAGGGCTCCATTCTCGGTCCATTCCTTTTCCTTACTTATATTAATGACTTACCGTACTATGTTGGGAACGATCAAGAGATTGTTCTGTTTGCTGATGATACTTCCTTGACTTTTAAAATTAATAGACAAATGCGTGATTATGACGAAGTAAACAGTGCACTCTCAAAACTTGTACAATGGTTTAATGTTAATAACTTATTGTTAAACTCTAAGAAAACAAAAGTAATAAAATTCTCCATGCCAAATGTTACCCAAGTAGAAACCAATGTACATTTGAGTGGTGCGAAATTGGAACCAGTACATTCAACTATATTTTTAGGAATCACTATTGATTCGAAATTACAGTGGGGCCCACAAATTGAAAAAATGTCTGGCAAACTTAGCTCTGCGGCATATGCGGTGAAAACAATTAGACGACTTACGGATGTAGATACGGCTAGAATGGTTTACTTTAGTTATTTTCACAGTGTAATGTGCTATGGAATTCTTCTTTGGGGAAGCTGTGCGGACATTAATCGGATATTTGTGCTCCAGAAACGCGCTGTTAGAGCTATATATAACCTAGGTCCGCGGGATTCTCTAAGGGAGAAATTCAAAGACATAAATATTTTAACGGTCGCTTAGCAATATATATATGAAAATTTATTGTATGTTCATAAAAATATTCATAATTTTACAAAAAAAAGCGACCACCATAATGTTAATACAAGGCATAAACACAATCTTGTGATGCATGTAACCCGTCTCCACAAAATATGTAACTCTTTCATGGGTCATTGTATACGATTTTATAATAAACTCCCTATTGATGTAAGAGAATTAAATAACCGCTCCTATGCCCGGTCAAGTCTCACTTGACAAAATTAAAATGCCTAAAATGCCCGTGTCAACTAGGAGTTGACAAATTCAAAGCAAAAAATGTCCGCGGGCACTCAAGGGGTCATGGATTTTTTTGCCATCTCTTTTATTGTAGGGTATATGTGTATAAGTCTATCTCGCTTCTTTATAAAATTATGCACCAAACCAAACGAAAACATTTATACCTGTAATGTAAAAAAAAAAAATTAAAGTAGTCGGAAGTTGTGAAGTCAGTGACGTGAAGTGAGTGCGTTGCGGCATTAGTTAGCGGAGTTAGTTTAGTGATTTAGTGATACTTTTGGTGATTATTGGTGTATAAGTGTTGTGTTATTTTTAAGGTAAGGTATCTATTAATACATAGAAATAAAGGTTTTAGCATGAGAGACAAAAATTAGTGGAAAATTTTGGCGTTTACCGTGACGCGGCGTGTGCGGGCTTTGTTTGCCGTACCATATGTTTACCCTCATTTTATGATTTTTTTGGCCGTTTTATCATATGAAATGCGATTAATATGTTAGATCAAGTCATCAACAGGCGGAATAGTAAAAAACATGAACAAAATACAAGAATTTTGAATTCCAGATTTAAAGTGCCATTTTGGCTAGATTTTGGCTAGATTTTGTGCAAAATTAAAGGGCTGTAAATTAATTATTTTCTATGGACAGTGGTATAGTTTTACTGTTTATCATAATATATACACTTTAAACATTGTAATTTAATATAAACAAGCCTATGTCATCGCTTTAGTTTTTGAAATATGATCGCATAAACACAATCGTGCTCAAAAACGTACTATCTCTTTGTTCGGCGTATCATAACTGTTATTCGTAGTGTTATTCTTAGAAACCAAACTCATAAATATCGAGCTTCATTCATGCTAAACATAAAAAATACAACACTTGTTAGGGTTCCGATAACAACTTAAGTCGTAAAAAAAGTTTTTGTGAAACCCGAGCCACCCGCCGAGAAAGGGACCGACCGTAATAAATCAAGTGGGCACTTCAAACGGCGCGTGCGCGGTGCGCGGGGCAAACAAGCGGATAATTCTAAATTTAAAAAATTCATTAAAACTAAATTATGTAAAAAGGCGTACTATAAAATTTCTGATTATATTAAAGATGATAAAGCTTGGGAGTAGGTTGCTCTGGAGCAATATATATTCTATATTGTAAAGTTATTAGCATTGTAAGTATAATTGACATTTAATTTAAAAATATTGATTTGATTAAAAGCTCTGCTGAGTTTCTTACGCCGGTTCTTCTCAGCAGATTGCGTCCTGAACCGGTGGTAGGGAAAAAAATTGGACATGTCATAAGCACATAATTTTTCTAAAAAATTGTGTCTACGTGATTAAATGATTTTTCATTTCATTTCATTTCATTTCTGTTTTGTCATTTACAATAAAATGATTCGGTAACCACATAGTTGTAATTTTATTTTTGCATCTAAATAATTATCTATTGTGTAAAATATGTGGCTACATAGCTATAACATGTGGTCTAAGCATGTGGATAATAATATCTAACATGGCTTAATTATTTTATTACGGCTGTACTCAGTTGACAGAAGGTTGACAGTTGAGCAGTCAAATGACAATCAAATGACAGTTGTCAGAATGCAAAATACCCCTCCTCTATAATTTACCCGTTCTTCTAAGTTTCCCTTCTGATACGTAGTATCTTCTATCTATTCTGTGTCCACGCTCTATCCCTCGTCCTACCTCTATTAATTGTCTCCTCTTTGATACTTTCTCCCCCGTGTAAACTGTATGCTATGTAAATTTGTACAAAAAAATAATATTAAGTTGTGAATATATTATGTGTTCTAACAACCACTAACATTAGCTTTATTATGTTATATATTATTATATATATTACTAATCAACTAACTTTGTGCTGTCTGTGTTTGTTTTAGATATATCACTATGGTTTCCTTTTAGACTCTCCCAAAATTTCAACCGATCAACACGTTGGTAGCCTGACACCACAACCCACGAAGTATAGATACAAGGAGTCCGAACGGTATAGGCTTTTCCATAATATTTCGTGTACACAATAATAAACCCAGATCATAGTTCTATTTTCTGCCACTGGCTGCGCTAGTATTCAGGACGTACCGATGCTATTATAGAATATCAGAATATCTCTTGACCTTCTCTGTATTGTTGGGTTTAAAGCACTCAAAAAATTTCTAAAAATTTCCTGAAACTTATATTTAATTGCACGTTTCTCAGAATATTTTTTTCCACAGGTGTCAATAGTTCAAACGAGTACTTCTTGAAAAATGGCGCGCTCTACCGGCAAAAAATCTGTCCCTTAAATTGAGACCATTCGTTCAACATTACGTTCGGACTCCTTGTATCTATACTTCGTGAAATTAAATAAATAAATAAATATTCATGGACATTTCACACAACGTCCTCTGGTCCCAAGCTAAGCTTATATGCTTGTGTTATGGGTACCAGAATACGGATAGAATACATATACTACTTTTCTTTTGTAAATACATACTTATAATACATAGAAACACCCAGACGCAGTACAAACATTTGTATGATCGTTAGAAAAATCACACAAATGATTGTCCCGAGCGGGAATCGAGCCCGCGACCTCTTGATCGGCAGTCCGTTACATAAACCACTCAACCACGAGGCTCGTCAAATTTCAATTACCATTGTATCCAAACCCTTTTCCACATATGTCACACTTGAATCGTTTTTCTCCAGTATGTGTGCGAATATGAGTTATTAAGGGCCGATTTTTCAATCATCGAATAACTGAACGAATAACTAACTAGAGAATTAACTTATCTGATTGATAAAAGGACAAATAAAATTGTTGCATTTTTCAATGGCTACATAACAAGCAAATAGTTTCTGTGACTTTTATATTGCCAACTTCACTGCAATATTGTGGAAGCGAGACACGCGTATGGTGTACTGTGTGATAAAAGAGGATAGCAAATGTGTTGACCCTCGTTTATTTGACGTTTATGGATAAATAAAATTTGTTAACTTTCTCTTTCTCGTGTGGTGATTTTGTAGGTTAGTTTCATTTATTGTCAGTGATTTGTTATTATTTTGCTATTATTGGAATCTTTTTTTCTCTTTTTGACATTAACTTTTACCATATTAAAAATTAGGAAAAGAATTGTTTTATAAAATTTTAACGTTTAATTTGGAAAGATAGGATCAACTCAGGAGAGGTTTCAGTAAATAATTAATAAAATAAAATAAACTAATATTATAATATTTTCTAACACTTGCGCGACTCATCCGTTTAAACAAAACCACTTTTCACGGATTTACAAATAAAGATTTGCGTCTAAATCCATGAAAAGTAGTTTTGTTTAAGTTATTATTACTAAAAACTATTATTTACAATACAGAATTTATACAATATTATTATTTACAATGAAATATTAATACTTTCAATAAAGGAATCTAGTTGTATCTATTGAATAAACGTTTATCTGCCGGTCCAAGAGGTAGATAGATTCATTCATCAGTTAGGGCTGTTATTGACCAGATCGTGCCTATCTGACGATTGAAAAATGCAATATTTTGGTATCTGTCTAATAAGTACTACCTGTTTATCTGGGGATTGAAAAATCGGCCCTAAATTATCTTAATGTCCAAACCCTTTTCCACAAATGTCACACTTGAATGGTTTTTCTCCAGTATGTGTGTGAAAATGAGTTAATAAACCACTTTTTTTGTAAACCCTTTTCCACAAATGTCACACTTTAATGGGTTCTCACCAGTGTGTGTTCGAATGTGATATTTTAATTTAATCTGTCGACTAAAGCCTTTCCCGCAAACTTCACGCTTGAATGGTTTTTCACCAGTGCGTGTTTGAATATGATATTTTAAAAAAATGCTTCGAATAAAGCTTTTCCCGCAAGTGCCACACTTGAATGGTTTTTCAACAGTGTGTGCGAATATGAAATAATAAATTACCATTTTGCCCAAATCCTTTTCCACAGATGTCACACTTGTATGGTTTTTCACCAGTGTGCATGCGATTATGAACATATAAACAACTCTTCCGACTAAAACTTTTTTCACATATGTCACACTTGTATGGTTTTTCTCCAGTGTGTGTGCGAAGATGAGTTATTAAATTACCCTTGTGTCCAAACCCTTTTCCACATATGTCACACTTGAATCGTTTTTCTCCAGTATGTGTGCGAATATGAGGTATTAAATTATCTTTATGTCCAAACCCTTTTCCACAAATGTCACACTTGAATGGTTTTTCTCCAGTATGTGTGTGAAAATGAGTTAATAAACTACTTTTTTTTGTAAACCCTTTTCCACAAATGTCACACTTGAATGGGTTTTCACCAGTGTGTGTATGATTATGAGTTATTAAAGTACCACGATGTGCAAACCTTTTTCCACAAATGTCACACTTAAATGGTTTTTCTCCAGTGTGTGTGCGAATATGACGTAATAAATCACCTTTTTGTCCAACCCCTTTTCCACAAATGTCACACTTGAATCGTTTTTCTCCAGTATGTGTACGATTATGAGTTATTAAATTACTATTTTTTGCAAACCCTTTCCCACATATGTCACACTTAAATGGTTTTTCGCCAGTATGTGTGCGAATATGAGTTAATAAATCACTTTTTTGTCCAACCCCTTTTCCACAAATGTTACACTTGAATCGTTTTTCTCCAGTATGTGTACGATTATGACTTATTAAGCTAATACTTTGTGGAAACCTTTTTCCACAAATGTCACACTCGTATGGTTTTTCTCCAGTATGTGTGTGAAAATGAGTTAATAAACCACTTTTTTTTGTAAACCCTTTTCCACAAATGTCACACTTGTATGGTTTTTCACCAGTGTGTGTGCGAAGATGAGTTATTAAATTACCCTTGTGTCCAAACCCTGTTCCACATATGTCACACTTGAATCGTTTTTCTCCAGTATGTGTGCGAATATGAGGTATTAAATTATGTTTATGTCCAAACCCTTTTCCACATATGTCACACTTGAATCGTTTTTCTCCAGTATGTGTGCGAAAATGAGTTAATAAATTATCTTTACGTCCAAACCTTTTTCCACAAATGTCACACTTGAATGGTTTTTCTCCAGTATGTGTGTGAAAATGAGTTAATAAACTACTTTTTTTTGTAAACCCTTTTCCACAAATGTCACACTTGTATGGTTTTTCTCCGGTATGTGTGCGAAGATGAGTTATTAAATCACCCTTGTGTCCAAACCCTTTTCCACAAATGTCACACTTGAATGGTTTTTCTCCAGTATGTGTGTGAAAATGAGTTAATAAACCACTTTTTTTTGTAAACCCTTTTCCACAAATGTCACACTTGAATGGGTTTTCACCAGTGTGTGTATGATTATGAGTTATTAAAGAACCACGATGTGCAAACCTTGTTCCACAAATATCACACTTAAATGGTTTTTCGCCAGTATGTGTGCGAATATGAGTTAATAAATCACTTTTTTGTCCAACCCCTTTTCCACAGATGTCACACTTGAATCGTTTTTCTCCAGTATGTGTACGATTATGACTTATTAAGCTAACACTTTGTGCAAACCTTTTTCCACAAATGTCACACTTGTATGGTTTTTCTCCAGTATGTGTGTGAAAATGAGTTAATAAACCACTTTTTTTTGTAAGCCCTTTTCCACAAATGTCACACTTGAATGGGTTTTCACCAGTGTGTGTTCGAATGTGATATTTTAATTTAATCTGTCGACTAAAGCCTTTCCCGCAATATTCACACTTGAATGGTTTTTCACCAGTGCGTGTGTGTATTATATTAAAGGCATCGCTCTCGCGGCTACAGTGTGCCTCACTTGACATTTGTTCTATTTTCTTAAATTCCTGTAAAGTATTTGCTTTAACTATTAGTTGTTGTGGTTGATTGTTTAAACTAGTACTTGTAGAAGTATCTTCCAGATCATCTGATGTCAGTTTCTCAGTGACAGCAGCATCTGAAACAATACAACTATTAGCTGACAGTGGTACCAATTCCACTGGCGTCATTTAACCTACCTTAACATAGACATAAATATTATATTAAATGGTCTGATTTGAAAAATTATTTTTGTGTTGCATGTTATATTATACTAGCTGTGCCCCGCGGTGTTATCCGCGGTAAAAAGGATAAAAAATTAGTTCATTTTCTATTTCATTTTACATTGGAAAGTTTCATGAAAATCCATCCAGTAGTCTTTACGTGAAAGCACAATACATCCTTACATATCCAAACATTGGAGTATGGGTAGAAAGGAGACTGAGGAAACGTTCGTGTTGCTCAGCCAACAATTTAAGTATTTTATTTTTTGGTGCGTAATTCTTTATTCGTCATATCTCCTAAGATATTCATTTGAATTGCGTGCTGTAAAGAGCAGTTATAATCTATATTAATTGCGTAAGCTAACTAAGCTGTTTAATTTGATAAAAAATATTACTATATACATACAAATAGCTTTTGAAAACACCCTATTGAATTTGATATTTTTTTTAACATTATTATGGATACAGCGGGTTTCTCATAAAAGATAGACATGTGCCCTCGCGGACTTTTTTGAAGAACTATAGGTAACAAACTATTCCTCTATACATTAGTTTGTTGTAACAGGCATAGATAAGGCAGCGTTTTCATTTATAGCTCGCGCGTGTCAGATTAAGAAAGTTGTTGAATTATTATTATGACAGATAAAGGTGTGTATGCTTCATATTGATCATGGTTTAGGCTTGAATATCATAACACTGTGGGTAGTTAGATGTTTGTTTAAGAATCTACTTAATGACAATCATCTTATTGGCAGATAAGATGATTGTTACATCACTTGCAATGTAATAATTAAGAATTTTTTTTTTTCATCTTTGAACTGCAATGAGGTAGTTGAGGTGGAATAGCATTGCCAGCGTCAAGGCGTGAATTTTGGGCGAAGAGTGATGCAAATACATCAGCTTTCTCTTTCGCGTAGTGAGCCAGTGTTCCGTCGGGTTTCCGCAGTGGAGGCAGAGTAGGTTTACAGAAGTTTTTTTCAACTGCCTTTGCAAGTGACCAGAATGCTCTGCTGCCAGATGGTGCGGTTGAGAGCCTTCTGCCAATACGATTAATTGTGTCTATTCGAGCCTTATTCAGGGCCTTTTTGTAGGACTTGGCGGCTTGGTTAAAGGCTTTCTTCTTAGCGCCGACGTCTGGTGTTTTTTTATGTCTGGCGTCTGCCCAAGAAAGATACGCTAAATGTTTACGCCGTTCAGCTTGAGAACATTCAGCATTAAACCACGGGCGAGATCTGCCACCGACAGGGACGTCTTTGTAAGGAATGAAGTATTCCATGGCCTGGCGTATCACGTCGGTTACAGCGTCTGCACAACTAGACGGATCATCAGAAGAAAAGCATACCTGTCGCCAAGGATATGATGCGAAAAAGTGTCGCATCTCATCCCAGTCTGCTAATTTGTATTGCTACATTCTTCGAACACTGTGTGTAGTGTGCTCCACTGGAGAATATGTGGACACAGACTTCACCATACAATGGTCAGATGATCCCAAAGGGGAGGTAACCTCGACAGTGTATCTATCTGGTTCGGTAGTAAGCAGAAGGTCTAGACAGTTAGCAGTGTGACTCTCGATATCAGGTACCCTTGTGGCCTCTTTAACCAGCTGCGTGAGACTCAGGGATACGGCAAAGTTCCATGCCTCCCTCCCAGCGTGATCTGTCTTTTTAAATGGAAAAAGCCAGTCTTGGTGACAGGCATTACAGGAAAACTAATTGGGCTGAAGGGTAACTAAGTTGAATACTATCTGTAGCTAGGTTCAGGTGTTCAAATAGCCGGGTTGTCTCCTGATCACCAGTGTGCGATCTATAGACACAAGTATAGACAATTTTGTCTATACCAGTGTCCACCATCACGCAAAGAGTGGACATAGTAGAAACCTCTAGGTGACGGAGACGCAGACAGCAGATGTCGTTACGGACATATACACAAACTCCGGCGCGTTGTTGGAAATTGTGTTCCAAGATGTAGCCCGGGTAGTCAAGATATGCCGTGTCTAAAGGACATCCGATCTGAGTCTCCGTCAGGAAAAGTAAGTGAGGCTTGCAAATCTCAAGGTGGTAGTGGACAGCATTGAGATTGGAGTGCAATCCCCTTATGTTGGTGAGATGCACTTTGAGGGAGAGGGAGTGCAGCCGCTGTTGAAAATCACTTTTCTTTTTTCTACTTTTCATTTTATAAGCAAAATGAATAGGCAGGGGACGTGGCAGTTAGGGAGCATGCAGCACGGCACCCAACAATATAGTCGGAGGCGGGATACCTCTGGAGCCTGGGATGGAGACTGCGGGGACGCCCGAGCCCCCCTGAGAATCGTCACCAGGCCCTCTCCTCCGGTCGCCAACCGGCATGGTGAAGCCATCTCAGGATTTTTCGTCCGATGGCGGGGCAGCCTTTCATGGGTGGCTTGTCCACTACTTGGGCCCCCATCTGTCGGCGGTCGGTCAGCGGCAAGCCGTGCCTCGGATCCCGCTAATCTCCAGTACCAGGCACCCAGCAGCCCGAAACCAACACGCTGCAAACGGTTTCTTCGTGCGACACTTACCCTAGACCCACATCTCCCTAAGGATTACACCCAACATCACATCGGAATACGATTCGATGAATCATTTGGCGACATGGTTTTGCTGGGTGGGTGGTAACAAATCCACGGCCGAGGCCTCCCACCAGGTGCGTTGAGATGTTATAGCAGATAAACCATTTGTCGCCTCTTACGACACCCATTGGTTGGTGAGGGGGTAAATATATTAACTTGCACGAAAACCAATTTGGTTTTAGACCCAAACTTTCAACAGAAAGTGCCATTTTGTGTCTTAGGGTGCTACCAGACCAATCGATCGATCATCGATCAACAGCATCGATCGATGGTAGAATGGAATAGTCGACGTCGATCGATATTTTCTACCAGACCAATCGATAGATCATCGATCGACAGCATCGATCGATGGTAGAATGGAATAATGAATATATTTCGGTCCGTGCCGCGAACAAATCACTTCCCATTTATCACCCGCTGCCCGCCCGAGACACGCGTTCTTACTACCTGTCCCGCTTGTGCTTGTGTTTATATGTTCAGTTGCGTGCAGAGAGAAGAGAAGAAGAGAAGAGAAGAGAAGAGAAGAGAAGAATAAATTAATGTAGAAATACATGTACAGCCATTACTTCGGTCCAATTGTGTTCTGTAAAGAACGCTAACTGATCGATTGATGGAGTTGGTGCAAACCGCTCAATAGATGGCGTTGTACGAAAAAACATCGCACGATGTTAAAACTCGCATTGAGATGATTGTAGTGGAAAATTTGGTAAACATTTGCGTGGACCATAATAGCTCAGTTGGGAGAGCGACGGAACGGCATTACGAGGTCGCGCGTTCAAGTCCCGCTTATGGTTATCATTTTTCCATTATAATTTAGTTTATTTAGGATATACTTTGTTGCGAAACTTTAAACGTTAGCACTAGACTTTGATATGAATCACCACTGGCTGGAAATCTGAGAGTTATAATTAATCGATTTTTAGGTGATATTGATTTTCTGTAATTGGTATTCAATTTTGCAATTAAAGGAGCCACCATGTTAAGGAGATTTTCAATATCACTGTTACTCATTCGAAAAGCATCCAAAAGACCGCTATTTATAATGTCATTTGCGATGCTATCTTTGGCATTAAAAAACGGTCGCATCCAAAGTCTTCTGCGTTTGCGTCTCCGTAATAATAGTACGAGCAACATCGAACTGGCCAACAACAACGCGTCCTCTTGTGAATACATTTCGAAAGAGACTGATGGAATATAGCCGGAGTTAATCATCAACGTCGACCAGTGCCATCGATCGATTGTTTCGATTGGTTAGCCGAACAGTATCCTGTCGATCAATTAAAGTTACCAGACCAGTCGATCAACTTTGATCGACGTTGATCGATATCGTCGATCGATCATCGATCGATTGGTCCGGTAGCACCCTTAAGCAGACTGTCAGATACTACACAAAACGAGAAACGCCTGTTTTTGCGTGTTTCCTCGATCGCTCTAAGGCGTTCGATCTGGTGGCTTATGATGTCCTGTGGAGAAAACTAGAGGACATGAAAGTGTCTCCAGAATTAATATGTATACTACAGCATTGGTATGGTAACCAGGTTAATAGCGTGCGGTGGTCGGGTCACCTATCTGATCCCTATAGAATGAGGTGTGGAGTGAGACAGGGCGGTCTTACTTCTCCTGTGCTTTTTAATATATACCTCGATGAGCTGATAGGAGTGCTTAGCAGGACTCATGTTGGATGCCATGTTGATGGCATCTGTGTCAACAACATTAGTTATGCAGATGACATGGTCTTGCTGAGCGCTTCTGTCTGTGGTTTGAGGAGACTACTGCAGTTGTGTGAGGCGTATGCTGTAAGACACGGGCTGAGGTACAATGCTAACAAGAGTAAATTCATGGTGTTTAAGGCCTGCAGTAGACGCGCTTCTAATTTACCCCCGATTAGGTTGGGCGGAGTGGCCTTGGAAGTGGTTGATACTTTCAAATATCTGGGCCACATCGTCACATCGAATATGCGCGACGACGCAGATATGGAGAGGGAACGGAGAGCTTTATGTGTTAGAGCTAATATGATCTCCCGTAGGTTCGCACGTTGTTCAGCTGAAGCAAAAATAACGCTGTTTAGAGCTTACTGTACACAATTTTATACGTGTAGCCTATGGGAGTCGTTTACTCGAAGGGCCTATGAGGCTCTCCGGGTCCAATACAACAACGCATTCCGAATGCTGATGGGACTCCCACGTTGGTGTAGCGCTGTAGCGCGTCGGGAATGTTTGCAGAGGCTAGGGTCGATAGTTTTAACTGCATAATGAGAAAGCGAATAGCGTCAATGGTCGGTAGGGTAAGAGACAGTTCCAATAGTATACTAAATATGATAGCCAACAGGATGGACTGTCCCTACATAAATAATTTAACTAATTATCATGTAATAGCTTTGTAATGTAATGTCCTCAAAATCAAATGTTTAAATATATGAATTTTTATTTTTATTTTTTTTATTTATTTATATTTTATTTTTATTTTTCCCTTTATTTATTTAACATCCTATCTTTTACATTTTTAAAATGATTATAACACTACATACATACAAATTAACATATAAAAGAACTAAGAAAATAAACTAATTATTACAAACACAATATACAACACATACACACACAATAATCAATTTAAAAATATAAAAAATAGTACTCCACCGGCATCGGGTACAGGGACCAAGCTACCGGTGGTCAGGGTTCCAAAGAGAGGAACTTCCTCACGATTCGCGCCGTACCGAGAAGAACTGCCTTCTGCATCACACCCTTGATCCAACCACCTAACGCGAGCCTCTCAAGATGTTGGTCGAGGCTCTTGGCAATCAGACCATTCACCGTTATTACTATCGGCACAATGATTGAAGAGTCAACGTCCCACACGTCGAAACCTCGCGAGCTAACTCAAGATATTTGATCTGTTTATCTTTTTCAGCTTTCACGAGGTTCTCGTCATGAGGGATCGTGACATCAACAATCACTGCGCGGCGTTCTGACCGATCTATTATCACGATATCGGGCCTGTTGGCTACAACAGTTCTATCTGTGATAATAGATCGGTCCCAGTACAATGTCGCATGACTATTTTCGAGAACCGGCTCGGGTTCATACCTGTACCATGGCACTTCCGAGTCAATGAGACTGTATCGAAGAGCAAGCTGCTGGTGGATTATCCTGGCTACTTGGTTATGTCTATGCAAGTACTCGCCGTTAGCAAGACGTGAACAGCCGGAAACAATATGCCTGAGGGATTCACCTGGGCAGTGGCATGCTCTGCATATATCAACAGTGCCATCCCTCAGGATATATTTCCGGTAGTTATTCGTCTTGATAACTTCGTCAGCAATTGCACAGACAAAGCCTTCAGTTTCTCCGAAGAGGTCCCCAAAGCGTAGCCAGGACACGGAAGCTATCAGGTCTACATCCGCCCCATGTAGGGCCTTGTAGTACCTACCGTGCAGCTCCTTACTCTTCCATACAGTCTCACGATCGGTTGTACTGAGCACCACAGGTTTTCGCCAGTTCTCTTTTCCTAAGGCCAGAGGGGTAAGCCCAGTATCCGCTCGGACCACATCTCGATACATATCTCCACCCATCTGCAAAAAATGATCACGGAGATTGCACACCTCGCGATTATGAAGGGTTCTGGCATTGAGAAATCCACGACCACCACATTTTCGCGGTATGTACAATCTCATTACAGATGAGCGAGGATGATGCATACGAGAGGTAGTCAGCAGTGTACGGACTTTCCTGTCCAAAGCATCGAGTTCGGTTTGAGTCCACTTAAGTATGCCAAAGGAGTACATCAACAGTGGCATAACCCAGGCGTTGTAGGCGCGCACCTTATTGCCACCTGACAAGTTGCTATTAAGAACCTTTTTCAGGCGGCCAAAGAAACGCTCCCGCAACGTCCGTTTCACCTCCACTTCGTTGATGCTCAAAGCTTGAGACATACCTAAGTATTTATAGGTCGCAGTCACGAGAAGGGGTCTAAGGTAGGTGGAATCAGAAAGTTGAATGCCCTCTGATTCCACCACCCTGCCACGCTTTACATGCATGACCACACATTTGTCCATACCAAACCCCATGCCAATAGAATTACTAAACGTTTCAGTTACCTTTAGCAAATCCATTAACTGGGGCTTAGATGGAGCAAATAGTTTCAGGTCATCCATATAAAGTAGGTGGGATATTACCTGACCACCTCTACGCAACTTGCAGCCTAGCCCTGAACCTTCCAAAAGTTTACTTAAAGGGTTCAGTGCTAGGCAGAACCAAAGAGGACTCAAACTGTCTCCCTGGAATATGCCCCGTCTGATCCTTAGAGGCGCGCCATAATTTTGATTCTGAAGGCATGTTGGATAGATAAGGGCTGTATTCCACTGCTCCATACAAGATTTCAGGAAAGTGCATATGGCACGATCGACCTTATACAGCTCTAACACTTAACAGCCACGTATGTGGTACAGATTCAAAAATCCTTCTTATACTCGTAATCTATCCAACATGTCGCCAGATCTTTCCGATTACGACGAGCCTGTTGACAAATGGCCATGTCGATGAGGAGAAGCTCTTTAGTCCCACGGCTCCCACTTTTACATCCATTCTGAAATTCACTCATAATTAAATTTTGATCGACGTGTCTTGAAATTTTTGTTTTCAAAATAGATGTTCATGAGTTTGTAGATAGACGGTAAACATGTTATCGGCCTATAATTTTGGGGTTCCGTGGTACTACCGGTCTTGTGGAGTAAATAGGTGACACCTGTTGTCATGAAAGCTGGTAGCGACGCAGAGTTTATGGCCGACTGGAATTGAGCTGCTAAGTAAGCATGTGAGCTACGGAACCATTTTAGCCAGAAATTTTGTAGTCCATCTGGTCCAGGAGATTTCCAATTAGAAATCGCACGGACTGCATTAGTTACATCCTCTGGCTCTATAGTCGTATCAGACATTTGCGGCAGTTCTTCACATGCTCGCTCAACATCACGTATCCACTCCGCCTCTGTGTGACTGACAGGCACCGACCAGATATCGTGCCAGAAATTATAAGTAGTATCTGGTAGCCGCCTGTCACTCAAATCTTGCTCTGGTCGTTCCCAGTTTCTATACACCCTTCTTTGGTCGCGTTGGAACGCGCGGTTCAGAGTGTATCGGTCCATACGTTTTTTAAATCTTCGTATTCGGTGTGCCCAAGCATAGACTTTTTGTTTATAGAAGTCGATGCGCTCCGTGACCCGAGTAATATACTCTTGGGGAGTTGCGTTAGTTCCCAAGAATGCTCGCCTCACGAAGCGCATCACCCTCGGTCGAGTATTACCTGATCTAAAACAGATTAACTTACCAATAGTGCCCTTGTCTCAGCTATACGTCGTTCAATCCTGAGCTGCCATGCTGGTATTATGCATGCAGGTCGTATAGCCACGCTCTTTTCTATGAGCCGAGCACCTGCCACACGACATGCAGCAACGGCTGCACAGTAGAGGATTGAATGAACATCTTCTAAGCTTTGACTGCTATTAAAATAACTTGGTAATACCGAGTCAATGGCACCCACCAGCGCTATATTGCGTCTATGAATAGGCAACCGAGGTAGACGTGGCCTAATATCATAAGGCATATACCGATATTCCTGAATCGCACATTCCAAGATATGACCTACCTCCTCATTGCACTGTACACCCACAAAGTAGGGTCCATCCGAGTTATGTGCCCCTGTATTACAGTCTGTTGGTATTACAGCGCCAGATGTTGTTGCATTTTGATCTTGGCTGGGACAGTTGGATCTACTTTGTAAGCTCTCATTACGAAGCCTATCAAGTACGGCCGCATCCAACATTTGACACCTTTGGATGGCCCGGACCTGATCCGATAGACTTTGTGTAGTAACGTTGATGGTTGGTTCAAGCTCTGAAACAGAACAAGCATTCGATGACGGTACGCTGTGAGTCTAGTTCCTCCCTCTGTTGCCCCATAATATGCACGCATGACACTTTCATTCATTTTTTGATTCCATTTCATGCGTTGCACATGTCCACCGATAGCGGGGTCCCTGGTTGAGGCCGGTGAGCCTCGGGGTCCCAAGCCGGTCGGTGGCCGGCCTCTCCCACGCCGACGTGCTGGTGGTGGTGACGTCGGCGGCGAGAAGAACTCGTCGCTGGAGCTCGACCCTTCTGCGGTGATTGGTGCTGTCCATGATGTGTTATCCTCGATAGGTATTGTAGTAGCTACCGCGATAGAAGGAGAAGCGAAGTTCTGTGACGAGCCCGGAGGTGTTAGGTGTGCTTCAAATGCTTTGGCTCTAGTCCTGGTCAACATACTGTGGTCACATCTTGTTTTTTCATCTTGTTCTTTTTCTTTATACCATCTCGGATGTATTTATAATTGTGTTTATTAAAATAGTTCTTCATTTTGTGAAAAAATTTGACATTGCTGTCATTTCAGACAGTAAAAATTTCTTGTATTTAGTTTAAATTGTGTTTTCATTAATATTTTCAAATTTTCTATTTATATTTCTGAATGTATTAACTCACTGTAATGATTTAAATTATTGTGTAAACAGATAACAATATTTATATTTTATTAAAATTTTATCAAGAACAGAAAAAACATGTCACGTTGACAGCAGGGTTGCCAGTTTTTTTTATTTTTATTATTGTTAAGTAGGTAATAATTTTAATGGATGACTTTGGTTTTAAATTATGAATAAATAATATTAATATTGTATAGAAATGAAATTATTTGACTGTGTATTAATAATTATGTGATATGGATCTTGTTATCTGAATAAAAGTTATAATTTTTTTTTTATTTTAAAAATACTCGGTTTTATCCGGTTTAAGAATAACGCTTACGAGTGCACCACCAAGTAAACGCTATTTAATTTTGTACATCGTTGTTTGATTCTACGATAGGTACAGTTGAATCATCACATTGCAGAAATTTTCGGACAATTGGACATGTATTTAAGATGGCTGCCTTTTGTATGTTAATGAAAGTGTTATGTGGTAGGTTTATAAGTTTTATGCTATGGTGTAGATGTTTAGGGATTACTCCAGTAGTAGATATTACAATTGGGACTATGTATACTTTATTAAGCTGCCATAATCTTGCTATTTCTTCCTTTAGTTCTGTATATTTATTGACTTTTTCTGTTATTGTTTTTAAAATGTTATGGGTATTAGGTACTGCTATATCGATAAGATAAACAGTTTTTTCTAATTTATTAAATAAAGTAATATCGGGTCTTTTAAAATGTATTGTCTTGTCTGTCAGTATAGCACGGTCGTAATAAATTTTGAAATTTTTTTTTCTAAAATAGGTTCTGGTGTATATTTATAATAGGGTGTAAGAGTGTTTGGGATTAGGTTATATTTTACAGCTAGCTTCTGGTGAATGATATTTACGACTTGATTGTGTCTGTGGGTGTAATCTGTTTGTGTGAGAGTGGTACATGCTCCAGTGATATGTTGTATGGTTTCTGGTTGTTTGTGGCATTTGCGGCATCTGTCATCAGCTACGTTTGGGTCTTTAGAAATATGTTTTCTGTAATTTTTGGTATTAATAACCTGATCTTGAATGGCCACCATAAAACCCTCTGTTTCGGGGAAAAGATAGCCATCTGTTAGAGGATTGAGAATCTACGTGTGTTTGTTCTAAGTCATGAGGGTGCCGGCCATGTAGAACTTTCCCTTTCCACTGCTCGAGCTTTTATTTAAGACAATTAGATGTTTGCTGCACTAACAGATCATCGAGCGATTCCGATAGGTTAAGTGGTGTAAGTTTGTAATGATTCATAGCTAGTGCCTGATGTAGAATACTAGTTTGAGATTTGTTTTTAAAAAATATTCTGAGATTATTCAATTGTTTAGTCCAGAGAGCATGTAAGTCTATTAGTCCCCTACCTCCTGTATTTCTAATTAGTGTCATTCTTTCAATTGCTGACTTAGGGTGTAAATAGTTGTGTTTGGTTAGGATAGTTCGAGTTTTTATTTCAAGAGTGTGTATGTCTGTCTTGGTCCACTTAATTATACCGAATGAATATGTGAGTATCGGAATGGCATATGTGTTAATGGCTTTGATTAATCTTTTACCTGTTAGTTGGGTTTTGCAAATTTTATATAATCTATTTTTGTACTCTTCAGAGAGAGACTTTTTTAAGTTTGTGTGATCTAATAGTTTAGATTGGTGGTACCCTAGGTATTTATATAGGTCATCTGACTCCATAGCAGATATAACTTCTCCATTATTTAGTATGTAATCTCTTGATTCTATTTTGCCTGTTTTAATGTTCAAAATTTTGCACATATCTAACCCAAATTGCATTCTAATATCTCTGCTAAATGTATCTGTAATATCTATTATTTTTTTCATGTTTTTAAGATTGTCCGAATAGAGTTTTATATCATCCATGTATATAAGATGTGCTATTGTTGTCTCAGTGTTATTGTACTTTAAGTGGTATCCTATCTGTTGTTTATTTAACATTTGTGAGACTGGGTTAAGCGCAAGACAAAACCACAAAGGGCTCAAAGAATCTCCTTGATAGATTCCTTTTTTAATTTGAATTTCTCGCGTAATTATGGAACTGTTAACATTACGTAAGTGCAGGGTTGTTTTCCAAAGTAACATTATATCTTGTAGAAATTGTATTATGGAAGGGTTAATTTTGTATATTTCTAGGACTCTTAACAGCCAAGTATTAGGAACACTATCAAAAGCTTTACGGTAGTCTATGTAGGTGCAGTGTAAATTAAAAGTTATTATTATTATTATTATTATAATCATCTAAACATTTCACTTATTTCATATTTCTTTATTTTTCAATAAAAAATAACGAAGACTTTTCAAAGTCGTTGTTAAAAGATGTTAATCAATTTGTTATTTTGTGTCTAATTACATTTTCGCTAGCTCCGGAGACGTAATAGTTTTTTTTTAAACTGGTGCCTGAGAACTAGGCTCAAGACGGCGCTTAGTACTTACGTGAGCCTCGCGCTTGGGGTCAGGCGGATCTGGAGGTCTCGGAGGATCCTCCTCCATGGTTAATAATTTTGTGGTGATCAGACGATTTACTTAATAAACTAAACACAATATTTACTAATAAATATTCAAAATAATCACTAATAAATAAATCCCCTTCCGGTTTCGGTCTGATAACGGTTAACACGTGCGTCAGTTCGCTCCGTAAATAAAACCCCAAAAAAGTGCATTAGGTCGTCTAAATAGCGCTGCCTTGCGAAAATCGCGTAGTGCACAAACTTAGAAAGACTAACGGTGTGCGGAATTCGCGGCATTTGGGCTGGATATTGTGAAATAGTGCTTTTGTTACTACTTGCAATGTGAATTTTATCACCAACCATTAGTCAGTTTTACCAACCAAACAACAATGCATCCGTCTAGTGACATTTAAATACCTGTGTTGCAATTAAAAATAAACATTAAAGTGGAAAATAGTGTGACCACAACAATCAACAACCCGAGCTAGAATAAGCTCGGGTCATAGACTCGGACAGCGTTGCTACTCTATGCTTGCTCGCTCGTCAATTGCTCTGTGCTTGTAACTTTTAATAACAAACACCTACTGTGTGATCTGCACTGTTATTGTTTTGATTTGTACTGTGCTATGTGCTACATAGTCTTAAAACAATGATTGCTACGCTCCAGTTGTCTGTCAATGTTAAAAAGAACTGTAAACAACAACAGTAATTCCGACTCTTAATTATACCACAATATACATCTGTGAACTAACTCGTGAGAGCTTATTATGAGCACCCCTACTTCTAAAAAGACATTAACACAACAAGCGCTTCACCCTGGACTGTTTATACGGAATCGAGCAAACTCGCTGGGCGAGCTACCACAATTTCCCGCCAACACTATAAGTATGGCTCCAATGGAACAAGCCTTGGCCACTAATGAAACACCAAGTGAAGAACTCACCACAGAAAACCCACAACCACCCCCATGGCAACGTATACCAATATCAAAAAAACGCAAAATGAGAGAAAGCTCAACATCACCAATTGCCCTAACAGAAAACAAATTTGCCGGTCTACCTATTGACCTAACAGAGGACTCAGATAATAACCAGCAACAGAAACAACAAATAAATAAACCTCCACCAATCATCCTGTATGGAATAGAAGATCTTAATGCACTAACTAGTCTAATCGAATCGGTTGTGCCCTCTAATGATTTCCAGTATAAAATTGTTAACAAAAATTTGCTGCGGATCATGGTTAACACAGCAGAAAACTATAAGTTAGTTATAGACCTCATTCGACGTAAGGGATTGATAGGTCATACTTTTACTCCCAAAAATACAAAGAGTTACCGAATAGTGATAAAAAACCTTCACAATACTACACCACATGAAGAAATCATTGCAGCCATTGAAAAAACCGGCAATAATGTTAGAGGAGAAATAATTAATGCACGCTATGGTCCCGATAAACTACCAACATCAACTTTTTTTGTTAACCTAGAACCAGGCATTAACAACAAGTTGGTTAAAAATATCAAATATATTTATCATCAACGAATCAAAATAGAAGATCCACGTAAAACAAACACCATCGTACAGTGTCAGCGTTGCCAACAGTATGGTCACTCCAAAAATAACTGCATGCGGCCTTACAGATGTGTAAAATGCGGAGAAGGTCACAAAACCTCAGATTGCTTGAAAAAAGACCGCAATACGCCAGCTAAGTGTGCACTCTGCTCTTGCAATCATCCAGCCAATTACAAAGGCTGCCAAGTATACCAAGAAATAATTAACAGAAAACAAAACACTAAGGTACTGCACAATGTATATCAGAGTATGCCAACTAAGACAAATTCCAATACTATAGTAGAAAAACGTGCACTTGCTCGGGAAAGTTCAAACACAAAACGAATGACATACTCTCAGATTGTTGAAACAAGGCCGTCAAAGACCAATCAGGAAGCCACAGGAAATGTAGAGTCTGCTATCCCTAACATTACTACTACATTAGAACAGATACTAATTAAACAAAATGAAAAAATCGACATATTACTTCAACAAATCAGCACTCTCATGAGCCTGTTGACAACAGTAGTGTCTAAACTAGCTTGATCAATGGCACACCTGCGCATAGCCACCTGGAACATGAATGGTCTTACACCTAACATCCATGAACTAGAAATCCTCATTACTGCCAACAAACTTGACATTGTTCTAATATCAGAGGCACATGTTACAGCTAAAAGCTCTCCTCGAGTCAAAGATTTCAAAATTTACCTCACTCCTCATCCAGATGGAAGAGCCCATGCAGGAACGGCTCTAGCAATTAGATCAAGCATTAAGCACCATGTCTTAGAAGCATATTGCACTGATCATATTCAAGCCACTAGCGTTAAGGTGGAGGATAGGGTTAACTCCTTTGTTGTCTCCTCGGTTTATTGTCCACCGCGATACAGGATAAGCGCTCCAATGTTTACTGCCTTTTTTCAAACACTGGGAACAAAATTCATAGCGGGCGGCGATTGGAATGCCAAAAACACTTTTTGGGGTTCTCGTATTACCAGTACAAGAGGTCGTGAACTAAAACGAAGTTTAGAGAAAAATCATCTACGAGCAATCTCTACTGGCGAGCCAACCCATTGGCCAAGCGACCCAAAGAAACTACCTGACTTACTGGATTTCTTTGTGACCAAAGGAATATCCTCCCTGCACACAGTCATTGAGTCATGCCTGGATGGGTCCTCAGACCACACACCTGCCCTACTGACAGTAAGCGCCAACATTGTACTTAGAGAAAACCCCGAGTGCCTTACTAACAATAAGACAAATTGGATCGAATTTAGAAATTACATTGATAGCAATCTAACGCTAAAAATGTGTCTGAAGAATTCCCATGATATAGATGAAGCATGTAGGTACATAACCAATCTAATACAGGTGGCAGCCTGGGCGAACACTGAGTATTCACCCAATGCATGCACTTCGCACTCAAACCCCTTACATATACGTCAGTCCATTCGAGAAAAACGCCGCCTCAGAAGGGTCTGGCAACTGTCTCGCCATCCCATAGACAAAGCCAAATATAATAAAGCAGCTAAAGAACTAAAGCGTGCTATACTAGAAGACAAAAACAAAATTATGGAGTTCAACCTGCAATCAATGTCAAACACAGGTCGTGGTGAACACTCTCTATGGGTAGCAGCTAAAAATCATAACAGACCCCAATGCAGTCAACCTCCCATTAGAGTTGACGGATCTGCATGGGCCAGAACTAACGAAGAAAAAGCGAAAGCTTTTGGCGATTACTTGTCTTCAGTATTCACACCCAACGCACAACTTCTCGATGAATCCGACTTGGATACCATATTGCAACAAGATCTGCAATTATGTCTTCCCCTGAAAAGTGTTTCTCCTGGTGAAATAGCCAGCGAAATTAAACTCCTAGACCCTAAGAAATCGTCAGGCTTTGATTTAATCTCTCCTATGGTGCTGAAAAACCTGCCACGAAAGTGTATAACATTTTTGACATGCTTGTTTAATGGTATTCTCAGAACATCCCACTTCCCTAGTCTCTGGAAGATTTCTCAGGTGGTCATGATACCCAAACCAGGCAAACCGGAACAGGAAGTAGCTTCCTATCGCCCTATAAGTTTAACACCTGTCTTGTCGAAACTGTGGGAAAAAATATTTCTTAAAAGGTTGAAACCAATAATGGATGAGTGTAATATTGTACCATCCCATCAGTTTGGATTCCGTACTTCACACTCCACAATAGAACAAGTACACCGCGTCTACCACACTGCTCGACAAGGCCTAGAACGCAAGAAATACTGTTCTGCAGCATTCATCGACGTGCAACAGGCATTTGACAGAGTCTGGCACAAAGGCCTAATGCTAAAAGTAAAGATGAACTTACCGCACTCAGTATTCCTACTAATATCCTCATACCTTACAGACCGGAAGTTCCAGATCAAACAGGGTGAGGTGCGATCCAAACTGTATGATATCAAAGCCGGTGTTCCACAGGGATCTGTTTTGGGACCTGTGCTGTACAATATATATACCTGTGACCTACCCGTAGCTAACAACATAACAGTAGCGACCTACGCTGACGACATTTCTTTCCTATCAGTCGATGAGAACCCTGTGACAGCAAGCAGTACACTCCAACATCAGCTAGACGTGACTTATGACTGGCTATGTAAATGGAGACTACGGGCAAGTGCTGCCAAGTCCCAACATATCACCTTCGCTCTCAGAAAGGGAAATTGCCCCTGCGTTAAACTTGGCAACGCCGTTCTACCTCAAACAGAGTGTGTTAAATATCTGGGCATCTACCTGGATAGATGTTTGACATGGAAAGACCACATAAAGAAAAAGCGAAATGAAGTCAATATTAAATACCGCAATATGCTATGGCTCATGGCACGAAATTCCGTGCTATCAGTAGATAATAAACTCCTACTATACAATTCCATACTAAAACCAATTTGGACGTATGGCATTCAACTTTGGAGCGTAGCCAGTAACAGCAACATAGCCTGCCTGCAAAGACTACAAAACGGCATACTCCTGTCAATAGTTAATGCGCCGTGGTTCACAAAAGCGGATGAGATCCACAAATACCTGAATATGCCTACTATTAACTCAGAAATCGAGCGATACCGAGAGAGCCACAAACACCGTCTACGTCAACATCCCAACAGGCTAATTACAGAAATGCTAGAAATGCCAGTGGTCAAGCGGCTGAAACGCGACCACATACTCTAGGGAGGAGGAGCGGCACTGGCCGCTCCACTCTAAAGTCTTCATCTTCACCGTTCAACATATCTGCTCATGGTCCTGGCGACCGATCGCAGAAAAAAAAAAAAAAAAAAAAAAAAAACTAATAAATAAGATAAATAAGAATAATCAAGTTAAAATTAAAATATTTTAGAAAATTTCCGCTGACAAGATCAATTGCTATCCGTCAAGTCCGTGATGACAGTAATTTTTGCAATCTGCAAACGTCATTTTTAAACACATTGATACAAGTATGGCATTTTACCTTATGATCCGGAATTACTAAAAGACAAGCGGCGCAAGGGTACAGTATGTCGAATTCCCCAGTTACACACCAGCTCAAGTCAAAGATTTTACTACTTTCTTGGAGACTTCTTATATAATAAGTTAAACAATGTCCTCAATGTTTATCCACTTACAACCCACAAATGGAAACATAAAATTGTAGAATACTTAAAAAATGTTAATTATGATGAAACAGAACAATTATTGCAGAGACTGATGATGTAGAATTATAGACCCTCGATGAACTCATCCATAAGGAGGATTACACCACATACAACAAACAAACACACACAGTTATAGTCATACATTCAGTCACACATTCAGTCATACATTCAGTCACACATTCAGTCATACATTCAGTCACACATTCAGTCACACATTCAGTCACACATTCAGTCATACATTCAGTCACACATTCAGTCATACATTCAGTCACACATTCAGTCACACATTCAGTCATACATTCAGTCACACATTCAGTCACACATTCAGTCACACATTCAGTCACACATTCAGTCACACATTCAGCCATACATTCAGTCATACATTCAGTCATACACCACATACAACCATCACCAATTACATTCTCGAACACACAACACTGGCTACTACCGTTACAATATAGGGGACAGTTTTTCCTCACAACCTTTTCTGTTATTAGTTTATATTACGTTTTTGGTTTTATTTTTTCTTTACTTTTCTTTTACTTTCCATGTATTTAAGTTGTTGAGAGCTCAATACTACAGACTGCTATCATATACCTCTGCTCTCAGCTGCGTGGGCCCTGGTGACCTGTAACACAGGTTCAACGCACTAAACCTACTTCAGGCCCAGCTCTCACTCACTTCGCGCAATATTAATGCAATCAAATGTATTATGCTCTGTGAGAGAAATAAATAAATAAATAAAAAATTTAAAATCAAGATCTGTTTTATTACACCATATTCAATTGACAGTGTGTAGTGTGAATGCCGTCACGAACAAAGAAAACAAATATGACGAAATGCAAATTATTTGGTTGTTCTAGTGTATCAGAATGAATTAAATAATGCCACAAAATAGGATTTTACAAGTAATTGTATGTCAAATAATTCATTTTCACCAAAAAATAAAAGGTAAGTGTTTCTTAGTGTTTGAACTAACCAAATTATTTGAAATACGAATATTTTGCTAAACAACAACACGTCAATGTTAACTGAACTTTCTTTTTATAAAAACAGTGTATTATAGAATAACAATTGGGATTGTTCATTATTTTTGACCTACTGTTTTTATATTCTTTTCAGAAAATATAGACTATTTTAAGCAACTAATTTCAATATTATTGAAATATTCACTATACAGAATTTTTTAAAAATTCTTGAATATATTATTTTAAATGTTGTGACGTCATCGTTTTATGCAATCTGTGTATAGACTTTTCTTGATAGACTTTATACAGATTGCACTTTATCTTTTCAAAGTTGACAAGTTGATATAATAGACCAATTTCAACTCCACTTCAGAGTAGTATATCCCTAAAAACGTCTTAATATTTTAAGTCCTTCATTTCAAGGGCAAATAGAGATCATTTGCTTTTTTGGAAAAATAATCGTTAATATAGCAAATTTTCCGAAAAAACTAATGGATCATGATCAGAAACTCTATTCACCGAAATGGTTTTTGAATTAAGAGTTTTAAAAAAATATGAACAATGCCCATTTATATTAATATAATTTTATTTTAGTTCAGTTAAGTTATTGACGCAAACTTATTATAGAAGTGAGACTTGTGTAGTATGTTTGTATTGTGAATTAAATCTAGACATACCTTTATGTAAACTGTTCAAGTCCAATCGGTGTAACACAATCTTAACAGTTCTGGTACATAAATCATGAAGATTTACTGATGAGATGCTGTGATTAGATTTAGAAATATCACTCTCTAGAGGATCATGTTCTAAACAAGAATTATCTGAAGCTGAGTCAGTTTGTACTTCTGTAGTCTGGATGCTGTAATCTAACTCATCATCTTCTGAACTTACATGTTCACATTTCATATGTTCTTGTTTTATTAATAGATCGCACATTCCTTGATCTTCAACATTAGGGATGCTGTCATCATCTTCTAAAGTGACATCTTCACATTTGATATGTTGTTGTTGTATTAATTGAGTGCACATTTCTTGTTCTACAATATTATCTTCCAGATCTGTAAGATAGTTTAATTAAATGAAGTACAAACAAGAAGCAGCTGGTTCAGCTTGAAGATGAAACAAACACTACACTATACCTCCAACATGTTCCTCATCTAGTTGGTCACCTGTCGTTGGCGAAGGTTCAAGTTTAGGTTGCAGTTCCCTGTGAATCACCGCGCCCAAACTCATAGGCGTGAGTGACACTTTACATAGATTTCTCAAAACATGTATTGGCTTTACATCAAACTGAAACATAAACCTGTATTATGAACCTGTTCCTTTATTTATACATTCACCACAGATACATCCGTATAGAGAGACACAATTAACAGTTAGATCTTACATCATCATTGTCCAACAAGTGAGTGAACTGCTCCGCACTGTGAAGACAGGCGCTCCTCAGCTGGAGACAGTTGCGAAGTCTCGCGCAGCACACGTAGCACGCATCTACTGGTCTTCTGTCTCTTGTTTCCAACTGACAACAATAATAAATATATCTGGTATGGGAACAACGTAAAATATAACAAACTTGTTACAAGTACACTTACCAACGTGCCAGTCAGTAACTCGTATATTTCTTGTAAGTCAGTGTTAACTAGACAATGCATACGCACATCTTTGATCAAACAAATTCTACATCTTGATAACTGCTCCATTATTTATGACAAAATTACAAAATTGTAATTTATTAAGTTATATTTTACAAACTAAAAGCAAAGACGTTAATGAGGTTATGGTTGGTTACAGTGTTGCCAACTCGGATTTTGAAAAAGGCGTAGGTCAGATTAGAAAATTACGTAGAAATGGTAAAATTTCCATATAGAAAATACGTAGATCTACGTACTTTTTTTTCTAAGTGAAATGAAGAGAGTAGGGTAGGTAAAAGTGAATAAAACGACAATTTATATTACCCTAAAAGTAGTAGACAGCAGACAAACAGTAAATTTAAAAAAAATTACCATTAGCAAACAAAAAAATCTATGAATTACCACTTGTAGCAGTGCTCCCAACTCTACCAACTTTTAGGTAGATCTACCAACTTTTAAGATTTTTCTCAAATCTACTACCTTATAAAGAAAATCTACCAACTTTTTGTTTATAAAAATTTTTAATTTTATTTTTTTATTTTTATATTGTTTAATTTTCTTTTATGCACACAATAAGTTAAAAACAGCGCGCTTTTGCGTTCTTGACAATTGAAATATATCGATATACATCAGCCAATAAGAAACCTCGGCTTATTTATTGCGAGTTTCGACTAATGACTAACTTCAATACTCTCATGAACTTACTATGTATTTTGATATATAAAGCGCAGCGTTAAATGTTATTGAATAAAGTATTTTAGTACTATTAGTCTATCTAAACATTCAAAAATAAAATGATTAGTAATGAAAGTGACAATGATGAAAATTCTCCTCCACGAAAATTGAGAAAAATTCATTATGATCATTTCAGTTTCCGGCCCTCATTTTCAAGAACATTATGTTATATTGATCTCTTCAATCCATAATATGCTTTGATTTTTTTATGAATATTGTCCATTTTTTAATTAATATTCATTTTTTTACTAATATAGATAAAGTGATTACTTTTTTACGAAAAAAAATAAATTAAAGGTCTCTTCTTCTAAATAATCTTAGTCTAATCTTAGGGTAGAATTTTATATAAAACTCGAAATTATAGTTGGTAGATCTACCTACTTTTCGAATTGAAGATGGTTGGAAACTACCAACTTTTGAAATTGTATCTACCTACTCGATTAAATTCGAGTTGGTAACACTGACTTGTAGATAATTTAAAAAAGTTTGCTATTTTCAGTCATCATCAATTTATTTAAATTATTCAATTTTTATTATCATTTTCAATGTAGCTTCCTTTTTTTTAGTAGGAGTCACATTGTGCTCTTCCTCACTGTCACTGCTTATTTCCATAATTGAATTTAATTAAATTGAGCAGGAAGTTGAAAAATATCGAAATTAAACAACTCCTTCGAGGTCTTAGTTTGAAATATTTTTTTTAGGTTAAGATTCACTTTTACGGCAAGACGTTTCATTTTACACAGTCACATGACTCATGTGACATGAGTCACAGTTCTATAGAATGGACACTTTGTTTTTAAAATGAATGGCGCGACGTGTTGAGTGGCGAGGCGAGTGTGTGTTAGTATGAAACGGAACATTTATTAACTTTTTTCGCGAAAGTAAAGGAAATTATGCCCATTCAGTCTATTTTGCAAATTTGAACAATTTTGAGAGAAAATACGTAGATTCTGGGACTAAAGTTCGTAGGTTTGCAGGAAAGGCTTAAAATACGTAGATCTACGTAAAAAGACGTAGAGTTGGCAACCCTAGTTGGTTATGTCACCGTGACAGATTACATACTGCCGCACTCAGAGACATTTAATGGTTACATAAGGAGCTCTTTAGTATTGATTTAAAAAAGTTTTAACTTAACTTTTACTTTTTTAAATCAATACTAAAGAGCTCCCTAAGTAACCATTAACATTTAATGGTTACTTATGGAGCTCTTTAGTATTGATTTAAAAAAGTTTTAACTTAACTTTTACATTTTTAAATCAATACTAAAGAGCTCCTTATGTAACAATTAAATGTCTCTGAGTGCGGCAGTTAGAGAACTTACGTTAGTTATGTACCTATCGTTAGAGTAATAATGTTCTGTGGATGCACGAAATAAAAATCAAGTGGAAGTGCAATGTAACAAAATTACTATAGAAACCAGTGACGCCAAACTCACACAATTATACCGATAATAGACATGTGTAAGTGATGCGATTGATACATTACGCGTAATATTACCCGACCGCGTACTGTTGTATTACATATTACTCAACCAATTCAAGTATCACACATCACACTAAACATTACATATTCGACACGCGCACTGCAGCCAGGGGCGGTTCGCTTAGAACAAGCCTATATTTTCGTCACCTTCGTGCCATCTAGAGGTTGTTGAAGCACTTTTTTTGCCCGCCATTTTGGATGACGTCATCATATTGGTATTTTTTATCCCTTGTGGCAACCCACTGATTATTGCCAGACTCACGTAAGGTTCTTTTTTAGTACTCTGTAGCAGTTTTTCATTTCTTTATCTATGATTCGCTGCCATCTTTCTTGTCATAATTGTCAGTTGTCAATTTAAACTTCAAGTTTGACAGCGAAAAGCGCGGGAAACTTCAATTCGGGCGGTCGTGTTTTGGTGTTTCGTGTTTTTAAAATTTAATATTTCGGTTTCAGGATCTTGTTTCACTTAATATTTTTGTTGTATAGTGTGTATATATATACCTAGTCTTCGTAGTTGTAGTACATCTCTTAGGTAAGTGATAGATTGTAAGTTTATTTTTATGACAATATGGATCCACCAATAGATCCCGGTGGGACAATTGGTGAAGTCGCACATTACGTCACAATTTCGAACAATGATACTACTGCCGATACAGATAGTTCGGTAAGCCTAGGACATATTTCAAAACGTAAACGATTGTCAGCTCGTCTCTCAATGTGCAAACATTGTAATAAAAGGAGGCGAAAAAATGGCGCCAAAAGAGAGACCGATTGTGTATGCGGCCAAGAAATGGACATTTGCAATACCGAAACCCCGGTTCTCAACCCTGTAAATATTTTACCAAATTCTCAAACAAATTCTACTGAGATCCCTTCACAGTCACCAGCATCTGTAGCACGATTACTATATAACGATTCAGATATTGCTCCTTTCGCTGTGCACATTCAGAAAGAATTTGAAGCTAATGATAATACCTACGTTAATATTGTTACTTTCGGGCGCTTCTTAAAAAGAAACTTATAAAAACATAGTGAACGGAAGCCTCAAAAAAATAGGTAGAAATAAGATGTCCATTGAATTTTCTAATTATAATGATGCCAATTTGTTCATTATTAGTTCACAATTAAAAAGTGAAAAATATAAAGCTTTCATACCATCATTTTCCGTCACCCGTATGGGCGTCGTAAAAGGCGTCCCCGTAGAATGGACAGACACTGAAGTGCTAGAGAATATATCAGTTCCCACTGGATCTGGTCCAGTTATTAAGTTAAGACGGATTAAAAGAAAAGTAACAACAGATAATAATGTAAATTATGTAAATACACAAACAGTTATTCTTACCTTTGACGGCCAAATCTTACCTAAACGCATATACATGTGTTATACTGCCCTTTCTGTCGAGTTATATATTTATCCCACAATACAATGCTACAATTGTTGTAGGTTTGGCCATGTTAAAAACTTATGTAGATCAAAGCCTAGGTGTTTCAAGTGTGGTCAAGGTCATACTGGGGACTCCTGCACTGAGCCAGAAGATTCGTTAGTATGCTGTTTATGTAAAGGTTCCCATGAGGCCATAAGCAAAAAGTGTCTTGAGTATGAAAGGCAAAGAGCAATTAAGGACTCCATGGCTAAGTGCTGCATTTCATATGCCGAAGCATGTAAAAAACACCCTACTATTACAAGACATTCTTATGCAGAGGCTTTAATGTTTTCTCAAAATACACCACACACCTTACCTTCACCACACCCAACACAAAATACAGTAAAGATTAACCAAAATAAAACATCATCATACACTAAAACAGTATTTATTAAACCTCACTCTCCAAAGCCATCTGCCTCCAAGGGCTATGATCAAAAAGCTCATCAAGAGCTTGTCAAAGGTTACAATAATCCTCTACCTAACAATGGATGTGCTCTTATTGAAAAGTTAGATTTAGCGAACACACCAGTAAAAGATTTAATTATGGCTCTATTACATTCTTTGTCACAAGTTGATTTTGTTTCACCGTCCAACGCTGCTTCATCTGTAGAGACAGTTGTAAATAATGTAAATAAAAATGGATTGTGCACCCAAGGTGGTACAATGGAATTGTCGCAGCATAATTCCTAAGAAATCTGAAATTTTTTCTATTATTAATAAGTATAAACCTTATATTATAAGTCTTCAAGAGACATGGCTTAAACCGGATTCCTTATTTAAGGTTCCGGGTTATGCCTGTCTCAGAGAAGACCGTTCGGATGGGTATGGTGGTGTTGCATTATTAATTCAACACCCTCATTCCTATTCTTATATCCCTATTCCGGCTCATAATAGAGATTTCTCTATTATAGCAGCCACTGTAAATAATATTTGTTTTGTTTCTGTATATATTCCTAGACCTAGTTCTGATATTTTTATTGAAATTGTAAATATTTTATCCCTTCTTCCTAAACCTTTTGTGCTAATGGGTGATTTAAACTCTCAACATCCATGTTGGGGTGGACACTCTAACATCTACGGCTCTTCTATTCTTAATTTAGTGGACATATATGATCTATGTATTCTTAACACTGGCTCTGCAACTCGGCGCACATCGCCTAGTGAAAGAGTTAGTGCCCCAGACTTGACCTTATGTTCTTCGAAGCTTGCCTCTACTTTAACTTGGGAAGTACTTACTTCAACATACGGGAGTGACCATTTTCCTGTAATGATTACCTTTCCTTTCAATAATAAATTATCTTATAATCGTCAGCCGCGTTTTAAATACAGATTAAATAATGTAGACTGGTCTGCATATAGAGAACGTTTAGATTCTACACTGGGTAACCTTCCTGAAATCACTGTAGACAACGAGCAGTCCTGTGCTGATGCCTTTTCGAAAGCCCTAACTGACACCGCCGATACACTTTTTCCAATAAAAAAAGCACCTGAAAACAGATTAAGATCCCCTCCATGGTGGGACAAAGAATGCACAGATGCCATAAAGCATAGAAAAAAAATGGAGGTGCTTTACAGTCAAAATTCTACCGAAGAAAATTTTGACACATTAATTAAAGTTATTTCAGATACACGCAAATTGTTTAAAAGAAAGAAATTTGAAAGCTGGCGATCTTTTTGTTTAAATATTTCTCCTGATGTTCCGTTGACGAAAGTGTGGAGCAATATTAGAAGATTTAGATCAGCCTTTACAGATAGCGTTTCTAAATGTCTTCCTCATTCTATAAATAACCAATTTCTTGATAAACTGTGCCCGCCATATGTCCCAGAAAACTCTGATTCTCAACATTTTCCTCTATTTCCTTCTATATCACACACTGATCATATTTCTGGTTGCTTTACTTTTGAGGAACTTAAAGGAGTTTTATCCAAACTAAAGGATTCGTCACCTGGGATAGATGGAATACCATACTCTTTCCTTAAAAACCTAAGTGAGTCCTATTTAATGTACTTTTTAAACCTTATTAACTCAATTATGATAAGTGGTAATATTCCTCTATCTTGGAAATCTCAGATTGTTTTACCAATTCTGAAACCAAACAAATCTTCTAGCGACGCAAACTCTTATCGTCCTATTGCTCTGTCCTCGGTAGTCTTAAAAATTGCTGAACATTTAGTGAAAAAAATTGGTCAAGTGCGAGTCGGACTCGCGCACGAAGGGTTCCGTACCATTATCTATGCAACATAGGGCAACGTTATTAGTATCGAGCAAGAAACGGTAAAAAAATCATGTTTTTTGTATGGGAGCCCCCCTTAAATATTTATTTTATTTTATTTTTAGTATTTGTTGTTATAGCGGCAATAGAAATACATCATCTGTGAAAATTTCAACTGTCTAGCTATCACCGTTCTTGAGATACTGGGTGCGGAACCCTAAAAATCATGTTTGTTGTATGGGAGCCCCCCTTAAATATTTATTTTATTTTATTTTTAGTATTTGTTGTTATAGCGGCAATAGAAATACATCATCTGTGAAAATTTCAACTCTCTAGCTATCACCGTTCTTGAGATACAGCCTGGTGACAGACGGACGGACGGACGGACGGACGGACGGACGGACGGACGGACGGACGGACGGACGGACGGACGGACGGACAGCGAAGTCTCAGTAATAGGGTCCCGTTTTTACCCTTTGGGTACGGAACCCTAAAAATCGATTGGAGTGGTATATAGAGCACAATAGGCTACTGAGTGACTCTCAGTATGGCTTTAGAAGAGGAAAGAGCACAATTGACAACATCAGCATTTTAGTAACTGACATCAGATTGGCTTTCTCTGAGAACAAATCTGTTGTTGCGGCATTTTTAGACGTCAATTCAGCCTACGACAATGTTATATTATCTATTCTCAAAAATAAACTGGATATTTTGAACATTCCTACAATTCTTTCAAATTTCATATTGAATATTTTATATGAGAGACATATTTACCTGGATTTCAGTGGAGAATGTAGATACGTATGGAAAGGTTTGCCCCAGGGGTCTGTAATTAGTCCTATATTATACAATATCTACACTTGTGATCTAGAATCTAGCTTAAACAATAAGGCAAGGGTACTCCAATATGCAGATGACCTTCTTTTGTATATATCTGACTATTCTGTTAATAACGCATGTTCTTCTTTAACCTCCTCCCTTAATCTACTTCATGGCTGGCTCAATGACAATGGTCTTGAGTTATCTCCATCTAAAAGCACAGTTGTCCTTTTTTCACGAATGAGTTTTCCTCCTCCAGTATTTGTATATTACAATGAAAATCACCTTCCCGTAGAATCTTCTGTAAAATTTTTAGGCGTAGTTTTAGATAGTAAATTAACCGGTGTACCTCACTGTGACTATATTGTCGCTAAATGCGAAAAGCGTTTAAATATTTTACGATGTCTGTCAGGAGTTTGGTGGGGTGCCCATCCATTTTGTCTGAAGTTACTTTATAATGCCCACATAAGTATTTTAGATTATGGTACCTTCTTGTTAGAACCGGGTAATAAAACAGCTTTTAAAAAACTAGATATTATTCAGGCTAAAGCTTTGAGGATTGTACTGGGAGCTATGAAATCTAGCCCCATTATTGCTTTGCAAGTTGAGTCTGTAGATCCACCGCTTTCACTACGACGGCAATATATTTGCGATAGATATTTATTCCGGGCGTTACAATTTTCAAAACATCCGTTACACTCACAACTTCCACTTCTCCTTGACTACACGAACTCCGATGGTTATTGGACTCATAAGTCTCCACCACGCCTTATCGAAAGCTATAAGAGATTTTTAGCTCTGAAAGCTCCGATATATAAAACAGCGTCATATCCACTTTTTAGAAATAGTTACGAATCTTTAGTTTACTCCCCAGATATATTTCTCAATACAGGACTGCAGAAAAATGAATGTGGCATAAAATTTTCATTCAATAGTATTTTGAGTAAAAAATGGAATAACTGGCATTACATCTATACTGATGCTTCAAAACATTCCACCTTAGGCATAGTGGGCATTGGGGTATACCACCAACAATACAATATAGTCCAGAAAGTCAAGATGCCACCAGAGTGTTCAGTTTTTACGGGTGAATGCTTTGCCATTTATAAAGCTATAGAGTATATTAAATTATTAAAATTAAATAAATGTGTAATTTTCTCAGATTCCAAGAGCGCCTTGCAGGCTATTGGAAGCGCTCCTTTTTGTAAATCGTCTATCCATCCGGTAGTTATGTTAATCAGACAACTTCTTTTTGATTGTGCACAATGTGAAATTGAAGTCTGTTTTACATGGATTCCTGGGCACAGCAATATCTTAGGTAATGCTAGAGCCGACACACTTGCTGCTGAGGCTGTTCACTGTGGTGACATAACGCCATTTTTAAATTTCTCTCAAGACATTGTTAATCTTGCAGCAGATTTCCTACGGAGGTCCTGGGGTTCTTCTTGGAAGGATAACAGCATCTCCCAAGGAAAATACTATAAAGTGATTCAACCCGAAATTCCGTTAAAACCGTGGTTCTATAAATTTTATTTTGAAAAAACTTATACTAGCTGTCTCATTCGCATGCGATTGGGACATGCGGCTTACCCTACTCATCTGGCACGACTACGTATTATTGATTGTGATACATGTGATTGTGGTGAATCAGACGCTGATTTAAATCACATTTTCTTTTCTTGCTCCTTTCATGACCATGAACAATTCCTTCAGTCTTTACTATTAATTGGTGTTCCTTTTCCTACTTCTGTTCCTGTACTATTATCCTCTAAAGACTTTAAAATATATAGTTGTATTGTAGTTTTTATGTCTATAAATAACATTCGTTTATGATATGTAAATATTTATTTTAATACTATTTAAAACCTGATCCTGTCCAATTTAATTTCCTAATACAAAATTCCGATATCGTTTCCTTTTTATTATTTACTATAAGTTTCTCCGTTTTGTCTTTGGCAATGCGCAAATAGCGTCTAGCCATTTAAAAAAAAAAAAAAAAAAAAAAAGTTTGACAGCAAAGTTTGACAGTTATGGCGGCTTACAAATTCGAAACTCTTGCTTAATATAATTTATTGTGTATTTATTAATTAATAATTCATATCAAATATCAAACTTAAGTTAAATTCGTCAAATTTACTCTAATTAAAATTTGTTTCGTTAGTTTTAGGGTAAATCTTTGTAATACCACTTTAGAGGTATAACTTTATTAATACCTTTTTAAATTATACTTGAAAATGTTAGTGTAGGCGTAGGACCTTAGTATAGATGTCCTATACTAATAAATGAAAGAATGTTGCGTGTTCCCTTGAACAGTGTTTATTAACGACTAACTTTATTTCAATCTTATAATCTACAAGAAAGTTAAGGCCGATGCGCCTGTCAAACCCACAATAAATCTTAACTGATTTCTATACAGGAACAATAAATTCTTAACTAATTTTTAAACAGTCTGAGAACAATGCATTCTTAATGTTAAAGTAAAAAAACAGAATGGTCAAATTGATTCTTACGCAGTTATAAATTACAGTAACAATAGTTCAAAAGAATTATTATGTTTGCAGTTCTTACAATAGGGTTTGTAACTTATTTACAATGTACAATTTATAATGTGATCCCTATACCATTCCCTCCTTTAAAAAAATATTTATTTACCCAAAGAGAAGAATGTAACAAAACAACACATGGGAAAAAAAGTAACAAGGTCCATAAAATTACAATATTGTTATCTTTTACAATAAGAAGTCTTAAAATTAAACAAAACTTAAGTAAACGCATATTTAAACAAAAATAATTTAGTTTTTCCAAGTGGAAACATTATTTTAAAAAGGTGGCTTAATTGCCTTTGTAAAATTGTCTAATGCTTGTTCACGTATGAACATACATACGGACAAGTCCACCCTAGGTTATATATATTGAATAACTAACTTTCCGTTTAAGAATAAACTCACGTATTAATATAATCAGCAAATTCCTTCTATGCTCTATTTTAGTAACTCTCCGCGGTCACGTATTTTGCATATGTGTGTATAAATGAAACTACTATATAAACTATGTATGTCTACAATAAACCAGTCCAGTGAAATCACCCGAAGTTTCATTGACTCCCTCCTCACCACGTGGCTATCGTCGCGCCGCCCTAGCGCTGCCTGAGTCCAGCGCCGCGTCGCTCTAACAATCGCGCTGCCCGAATTCAGCGCCATGCCGCCGCCCTAACCGTCGCGCCGCCCTAGCGCTGCCTGAGTCTAACGCCGCGTGGCTCTATACTTCGCGCCGCCCTACACCATCGCTGCACAAACCTAACAGTGCCTAACATCATGTAGTCTAGGTACTGAGCGTCTACTACGTCCGACAAATCAATAAGGTAGCGAGAGTCTACGTGTTTACGAGTATCTATGGACTCTCGTTCTGTACACGCCTGTCAGCGAGCAACACAGCACGTTCCCGGCGTGTCCAATGCTAATGAAATAATAAACAAGTTAAAATATTATCACTACTTATTTTTGCATATCTGCAAAACGAATCGGTAATTTGACAACTCGTCCACATCGCGTAGTTTTATTAGGTAAAACATTGCTAGAAGTGGTATTGTTGTAATCATTAAGTGAATTACCGTTATGCAATATAGTATGCCTTGCATTATTAGAAATATCGTCATTACTATTACTATCAATTGTATAAGCAGGTTTTAATCTATCAATAGATATACATGTTTCTCTATCTCCTATCTTAATTATAAAGGTTTTTCCTAATCTTTTTATAACATTAAATGGACCGTCATATGGTGGTTGAAGTGATTTTTTTAGCATATCGTGTCTAACGTAAACACTTTTGCATGTATTTAAATCCTTCGATACAAATAAAGATTTCGAATTACTATGGCTCGGTGGTCGTGGTTTAAGTTTATTTATTCCATCCCTAAGCAACTGTAAATATTCTGAGTCCGACATACATACTTTACTTTCGTCATAAAAATCGCCCGGTAAACGAATCGTTTTACCGTATGTCAATTCTGCTGCGCTAATTCCGCTATCGCTTCGAATGGCTGAACGCAAACCTAGTAACACTATCGGAAGCTCGTCCACCCATGATTTGTTGCAATCTAAACGTGCCATAAGTGCAACTTTTAATGCTCTATGCCAACGTTCAATCATGCCGTTGCTTTGAGGATGATAAGGTGTCGTACGTAATTTATTTATACCTAAATACTTCATAAGATTGTTAAAAAGATCACTCTCGAACTGTCTGCCCTGGTCGCTTGTAAGCTTCAAAGGACATCCAAAGCGTGAGATCCAACATTCAAATACGACTCTAGCCACAGTTTCAGCTGTAATATTTTGTGTTGGTATGGCCTCTGGCCATCCTGTTGCACGGTCTATTAGGGTTACGCAATATTTGTAACCTTCTGGCGATGTAGGTAAAGGTCCGACGATGTCGATATGTAAGTGCTGTAAACGATCAGCTTGTTCAAAATTACCTACTCCGAGATAGTATGTCTACTGATTTTAACCTTTTGACATGTAGGACATGCTCTGGCCCATTTGGTAATATCTCTATCCATATTTGGCCAAAAAAATTTTTGTTTTATCATTTGCCTACTACATTTAATACCAGGATGACTAAGGTCATGCACTGAATGAAAAGCTAAAATTCTAAACTCTTCCGTTAAATAAGGTCTTACTCTATCATTTGAGATCTCGCAGTAAACTTGTTTCTTACAGTCTGGTAAGTAAAACTGCTTAAACTGTAAATTGCAATCCGACGCTCTGTTATAACCCTGCCTTTGTTCTAGAATCTAATAACTGTAAGCAAATATTAATTGCTGACTCATATATATGAATACCATATATACGAGCCCACAAGCTCTCTCGAGTCAGTCTGCAGTAATCTCTCTCGTGCGCTTGGCCTAATTTCTATGTATTAAAAAGTGTTTAAATATAATAAAGTGTTAATAAAGAAAATATCTTTTTTAAAAACCAATTCTCAAAGGCCCGCGTAACATTAATGGTGGCAGCGGTGGGATCGAAAATCCCCAGTGCTTTTAATAAAATAAAAACCGTGAAGTGCAGACTCAATATAATATACGAGAGATCTTATACTAAATCTATTGTTTTCAAGAAAATAAAAGTGAAGAAATACCATAAGTGCATCATCCTTAAGTGTTCATCCACAAAGTGCTAAAAAGTGCATCGTATTCGATATCAAGTTCCAAAATCATATTCTTATTTCTCTTAGAAAGAAATCCTAATATCCTACGTGCTAAGTGAATATTCTGTGCTGCGTAATCTTCGAAACAAGTGAAGCAAACTTACAAATCCCGGCCTTGATAACACGCCGGATTACCAAGAACCTATACCAGCGTCGCGTCGCGTCGCGGCGTTTCCTGTAGCAGCCTTATCGCATCGAAGAATGCGATCTCCGCTCGAGCCTCGCCTTATCGTCATCGCCTTGTTAACTTTGTAAGTCCTTGGTCATTCTATTACGAACTATTAATACTGTTATAACATTGTTCTATCAACAACTTTGAATTTATTCCAGCTAATCTTAAAGTGTAAACCATCGTGATTGTTCCTGTAATACTTTTTGTTTCATCCTATCGTGTCGTTTGTGTTTAATACATAAATAAATTATAAATAAATAAAGTAACAAAATGCCTAAATCTGTCAAAGATGACGAAAAGCTCCACCTCTATGTGGAAGGATCTAATGTTAGCGACAAATGTCTTTCACCCGCCGTTTCGTTACCAGATTCGAAACCAAACAAATCAAAATTAACTCCGATTGATTTTCCTCAACTCGATCTTAATATTCTTTTAAAATTCATAAAACCGTACAGCGGAAACCGAGAAACGCTCAACTCGTTCATCGTAAATTGCAACAACGCTTACGATCTCGCGACCGAGATACAAAAACCTATTTTGTTTAAATATATCCTTTGTCAATTAGAAGGCAAAGCGGAAACCGCTTGCGCTATAAAAGATTTTAACTCATGGGAACAATTAAAAGAATTCCTAAAAACACAATTTAGTGAGAGGAAACACTACTCTCATCTCCTTACTGAACTACAAGAGAGCAAACAATCAAACGCGGAAAATGTATCCCAATACGCGCTTCGTATCGAAACCTGTTTATCTCAGCTCCTCACAGAAATCTCTTTGTCCAACAATAAATTAAAGGAACTCCCTGGTCGTACCGCAGCTATGGAAGACTTAGCACTCCATCATTTCCTTATGGGATTAACTCCTCGTATTTCGAATATCGTCAGGTGCCGCTCACCCAAAAATCTTAACGAAGCTGTTAATATGGCCATATCAGAAGAGCGTATACAAGAAAGCATGTATAAACGTAATCAGAGCCCAGTGACCCATCCGCCCAAGGCCAAACCAATTAACCGAGATAACCAATCAAGACCTTGGCGCAAACCACTCGTTTCCTCCTCAACATTCTCTCAACAACAAAATCAGTCTACGGACAGTTATTGCAGATACTGCAAAACTCCGGGTCACGACATCCGAGACTGTAAGAAACGCGAATACAATAATAATCGCTATCCTAAAAATACATATTCTAAACCTAATAATTTTAACTCGATTCCTAAACCAACCAACGTAAACTTCGCGACCGAATCCCCACACGATGATGGAGGCTATGATGAAGTAGATGAATCTGAAACAAATTTAAACTAGCACACGTCTCGATGGGGTGTCGCACGAGACGCACGTCAAAAGACGACGCCACAACCACTGTATCCACTGAATCTGAAACGAGGCAAATTACACGACAGGGTAACCAGCCCCAAATAGGAAATTTCCTCGCCACTCCAAGAACCACTGTATCCTCTGTATCCACTGAATCTGAAACGAGACAAATTACACGACAGGGTAACCAGCCCCAAATAGGAAATTCCCTCGTTACTCCAAGAATCGCTGTATCCTCTGTATCCACTGAATCGGTAACAAGAAGAATTACACGCCAGGGTAACCAGCCCCAAATAGGAAATTCCCTTGTTAACCCTAAAATCACTGAATCCGATAAAATATCAAAAATCCGCACAGTATTCGAAATAAATATTGATGCCAATAAAAGATCGTTACCACATATCGTTTTAAAAACGCCTCTATCCAATTCTCCATTAAGTTTCCTCGTCGACTCCGGCTCTGCCATATGCCTGCTTAAACAAAGCTCAATAGATAAACAACCAGTTTTAATAAAAGAATCGGTAAATCTAAAAGGAATAGATCCTGGGAATCAACTGACCCCAACAGTAGGACACTTTATGTTAAATCTCAAATTTCGCAATCAGCCTACGCTAGCTCATAAATTTCACGTAATTCAAAGTATCAACTTACCTTATGACGGTATAATCGGCTCTGATTTCCTAACAACCTTCGGCTGTAATGTCGATTACAATAAAGATATGCTAAATATAGGCCAAATTTCAATTAAATTACAATTCATAGACCCTTTTTACGTGGTTCCGCCCCGTTCTGAGACAGTTATAGAATCGACGGTAGAAAATCCGGAAGTAGTAGAAGGACTAATCCTTGATCAGCATATCTCCAAAGAAGTTCTCATCGCCAACTGTATCGCGTCAGTAAAAAAGAATAATCGCATTAATATCACTATCGTAAATACATCCGAAAAGCCAGTCACGATCAACTCAAACCTCAAACTTAAACTCGAAGCTACTGATATAAAAGTACTAACAACCCCTGTTAAATTAAATTACGAACATAATGTTACTAATAGAACTGAGGAAGTATTAAAACTACTAAGAGTAGATCACCTGAACGAAGAAGAGAAATCAGAACTCTTCCAAGCCTGTTCCGAATACTCGGACATCTTTCACCTTCCAACCGAGAACCTGACATGCACCGACGCAATACAACATGAAATTCGGACAATTCCTTCCGCACCTATCCATACTAAATCCTATCGATTCCCAGAATGCCATAAAACAGAAGTCGAATCCCAAATCAATAAGATGTTAAACGAAGGTATCATAGAACCCTCTGTCTCTCCCTGGTCATCACCGATATGGATAGTACCTAAAAAATTAGACGCGTCCGGTCAACGGAAATGGAGAGTCGTAATCGACTACCGTAAACTAAATGATATCAGCATCGGGGAAGTATACCCCATTCCTCAAATATCCGAAATATTAGATCAATTAGGCAAGAGCAAATACTTCTCTACGCTAGACCTCGCATCCGGTTTCCATCAAGTGAAAATTTCTAAAGCTGACGCAGAGAAAACTGCATTTTCCGTACCGCAGGGTCATTTCCAATTCAACCGGATGCCGTTCGGCCTCAAAAATGCGCCTTCCACTTTCCAAAAATTAATGAATACATGTCTCACAGGCCTCTCAGGTTCTCGCTGCTTCGTTTATTTAGATGACATTGTCCTTTACGCATTTGACCTTGAAATAGCCATACGAAACCTCAAAGAGGTATTCGAAAGAATAAGGAAATTCAATCTCAAACTCCAGCCAGAGAAATGCGAATTTCTTCGTAAAGAAGTCACCTACCTAGGCCACATCATCACACAAGATGGCGTTAAACCTAATCCTGAAAAGGTCAAAGCTGTAACCATGTATCCCATCCCGAAATCTGCTAAAGACATCAAATCCTTCTTAGGCCTGGTATCTTATTATAGACGTTTCATCCCCGATTTCTCAAAACTCGCTAAGTCACTAACTTCGCTCCTAAAGAAAGATACCCCTTTCGATTGGACGAACGAACAACAACTCGGTTTCGAAATGCTGAAAAAGAAATTGGTCGAAGCACCAGTACTCGCTTATCCTGATTTTAACTTACCATTCCTACTCACCTGTGATGCCTCTAGTTACGCCATATCCGCCATTCTGTCTCAAGGCATCATTGGGCAAGACCGCCCAATCGCATACGCTTCTCGAACATTGAATAAAGCCGAGTCTAATTACAGCGTCACTGAAAAAGAATGTCTAGCAATTATCTTTGGAACCAAAACATTCCGACCATATATTTATGGGCGTCGTTTTACTATTGTAACAGACCATAAGCCGTTACAATGGCTCTTCAACTGCAAAGACCCAGGCTCGCGACTCGTCCGCTGTCGCCTGAAACTCGAGGAATTCGATTATAATATCCAATACAAAAAGGGAAAGATAAACGCCAACGCCGACGCCCTATCACGCTTCCCTGTAAATCCTATCCTACCAGAAGAGAATCCTAACACTGTCGAATCCAACACTCTACAAAACCAAGTAAACTCTGATCCCAATCTAGTATATAATGACGATAGAGACCTAATGGATCTATTGATCTCACCACCTTCCTTTAACCTGGACGACATTAACTTAGATGAAACTTACCTTGCACCTCCAGAAACCAACGAACCTGAAAATGCCCCTGTGGAAAATCCAACGACATCACCAACATCCAGCAATCCTGAAAATTCAAATTCAATACCAGAATCAAATGAAATTAACTTACCTTCAGAAGTACCTGAAGTCGAAGATAGCTTACAAAACGACGACGACTACAGCTCGTTCTTAAAGTCAACCGCAGATAAAAGTAAAATGTTCAATACCGTAATTATCGAACACAACGAACATCTCCTAAAAACTTCCTCTAAAATCATCCTAATCCCGACGTCAATCGACCTCGACGAATCTAATCCCTATGTTCACGAAATCCTAGACAATCAACAAAATAAAGACGATATCTTAAATACGGAAAAGCAACTACACTCCTTTCAGAAAATCGTTTCAAATAATAAAACATACTATCTTCTGTTTACCAAAGTACACCACTTTGATGAAACATCTTACCCCGAAATATACAAAACCCTTAAACAAGTTAGAAACGAAATAATTGTTACAGAAGACGCTAACGAACTAGCTATTTCTGATTTTAAAAATCCTTTTGAGAAACTCTCGATTGTCAAAATTTACAATATTCTCGATTATCTTTTTCATAACACGTTAATAAAAATTAATATATATCACAATAACATCTCTTATCCCTCACCTACTGAGGTTAAGAAAGTCCTACACGATAATCACGATATCCCAATCGCAGGTCATCTAGGTTCTACTCGAATGTATCATAGAATAAAAGAATCCTACTATTGGAAGGGTATGAGAAACGACATCGAAACCTACGTGAAGAAGTGTCAATCATGCCAAGAAAATAAAGCCTTAAGGAAAGTTAACCGTAGCCCTATGCAAATAACAAGCACATCAACTGCACCTTGTCAAAGAATCTCTATAGATGTGGTCGGCCCCCTTCCGGAAGCCGGACCAGCTAAATTAAAATATATATTAACAATTCAAGATGACCTCACAAAGTTTTCCACGGCGTACCCCCTGAGGAGTACGACTGCCGAAGAAACTAGCGAGTGCTTAGTACACTTCATATCCGTTTTTGGAATTCCACAAATGATACTCAGCGATCAAGGTACAAACTTTACGGCAGAACTCTTTAAGAGCACTTGCTCATTCCTTAAAATTAAGCAGCTATGGTCCTCACCATACCATCCTCAAACCCAAGGTGCGTTAGAGAGAAGCCATTCCACTCTAAAAGAATATCTCAAATCTTACGTAAACTTAGACCAAACTAACTGGCCTCGCTACGTATACACTGCTATGTTAGCATATAATACTTCAGTCCATTCAACCACCAAGTACACCCCGTACGAATTAATGTTTGGACATAAACCTTATCTCCCAAATTCCGTCTACAATGAAAATGCCAACGTAACTTATCCCGAATATGTTAAAATGCTCCAACATCGACTCAAATACTCACGTGATAAAGCTCTAGAAAATATACACCAATCAAAAGTAAATTCAAAAAATTATTATGACACTCGTACTCGCGCAACGCGATACAAAGTTGGAGATTACGTATACTTAAAAAATCACCTTAGACTACGCAAAGCTCTATCACCTGTATGGAAAGGTCCCTACAAGGTGGTAAAAATACACGGTAACAATACCCTGTCTTTACTCGTCAACCGACGTCACGTGAGACATCACTACGACGAGGTTAAGCTAGCTAGCATAGATATAACTTAGGATAAGTCACCATATATTCATAGAATAAGTATAGAATTAATTAATAGAATAGGAAAACAACAGGTTGGTTAGATACTCATGAATTTTATAATTATTTACAGTTTTGCCACAAAAAGCCAAGCAAACCATGTCCAACCAATCACCGCCAGCACGGGTCTACATTTTGACCATCTCGGGGTCTTAAAAATAGATCGTAGCCAACTAAGTGTATTAATGCCATTAGATATTTCAAAATTTAATACCCATATAAATAACATTGAAATTGCTCTATCTACATCCAAACAACTGTTTGAACAAACACCTGCAATAGATGAATCAGCCCCACAACACATGTTAGAACCCCTAATCGCTCGACACCTAGATCTGAAAAAAGAATTTACATCTATCTCTTACCTGCTTGAAATCCGGTCTAAGCGTAGTCCCTGGATCGGAGGAATAGGCACTGTAATGAAAACAATTTTCGGTACCCTGGATGAAGACGATGCCGTTAAATATAACGAAGCTATTGATTCACTCCAAAATAACCATATTAAACTCGCTACCCTTATGAAAGAAAACATTTTAGTAACAACATCTATTATTACCTTCTACAACGACACGCTACGGAAGATCCAAAGTAACGAAGATACTATGTTCATGGCCATCGACAACCTTTCGACAAGCTTAAAAAACTTGACGGATTCAGTTAATGACCTCCGTATAGCAACTTATGTTAGTATTATTCTAGATAGACTTTCTACATCCATATTTACCCTGTCAGCACAACTACAAGATATTACTAATGCAATTTTGTTTAGTAGTCAAAATATTCTACACCCAGCTATAATAACACCCTTACAATTATATCGTGAACTTGCCGATAGCCATCGACATTTATCTAGTAATTTAGAATTACCTGTACCTTTAGAATTAAGCAACATGCACAACCTGTTAAATGTTTCAAAATTAGTATGTTATTATTTAGATAATAAGATTACATTTGTACTGCAAATACCGTTAGTATCTGTAAACGAATTTACATTATTTCATGTGTTAGCCTTACCAGTCCCACACACACCTGAGAAACCTGATTCATTTAGTCTTATAATACCAAATGTTAAATATATAGCAATGACCAAGGACAAAACACAATACTGTACCCTACAAGACCTAAATAAGTGCCGTATAATAACAACCGGATCATACATCTGTGAAATAACAAACGTTTTTACTAGTGAAGCTAAACCCACATGTGAAAGTGAAATAATCTCTAAAATTATCAGTGAAGTGCCAAAACAGTGCAAAACCACAACAGTGTACGGAAAATTAGATATATGGAAACCATTAAATAACAATAGATGGCTCTTTGTCCAATCCGAACCTAGCAAAGTTTCATTAGATTGTTTGAGCTCCAAAACCACTGAAATTAATGTATTAGGTACAGGGATATTAACCATGCCCGATGATTGTACAGGATTCTGTAAAAGTACTATTCTCATTCCGCATAACAATTTACTTAATATAACCACAATAGTAATAACATCTGATTTCAGCCTAATTAACGACCCCTGTTGTAATATAAATAAGATTGCTAAAATTAAGGAAAATGCGCCCCCTGTTCACTTACAAGAGTTTGATTTAGACGAAATTAAAACAAATAAAGATTTACTTTTAAATTCAATTGATGAGATTAATAAAATAATAGAAACCCCTCACATTGTGAAATATGGGACGCATTACTCTATTTTAAGTTTATGTATTCTAATCATTGTAATCTCTTTCTTATTATATAAATTTTATAAACATAAAACCGAAAGCAAACGAGAAGATTACGTAGTTTCCCACAGCCGCACGGTATCTAATCTTAATGTTTTTCAAATAGAAACTGCTAATGAAAATGAGAACTCTTCTCATGATTCAGACTCAGAAAGCAGTAATGAACTTTAGAGTCATCAACCCTAAAGTTCATTCTTATCGGGGGAGGTGTTATAACCCTGCCTTTGTTCTAGAATCTAATAACTGTAAGCAAATATTAATTGCTGACTCATATATATGAATACCATATATACGAGCCCACAAGCTCTCTCGAGTCAGTCTGCAGTAATCTCTCTCGTGCGCTTGGCCTAATTTCTATGTATTAAAAAGTGTTTAAATATAATAAAGTGTTAATAAAGAAAATATCTTTTTTAAAAACCAATTCTCAAAGGCCCGCGTAACAGCTCGCAATGTTTGTTGCAAATAGACGTCACTTGATTGTTTTTCTGCTAATATTTCGTAATCTAATACTGTGGGGCAACTAACGGTCTCTATGCGAGATAATGCATCTGCCACAACATTTTCTTTTCCACATATGTACCTAATATCTGTACTGAATTCGCTTATATAGGAAAGTTGACGAATTCGTCTAGGGCTTTCCTTATCGCTATTTCTTTTACTGAACGCATGTACTAGTGGCATAGACACAGTATAATAAAGACATATAACCTCCCAACAAATTGTGAAACTCAATTATCATTACACTCTGAATCTACAGATGGCACTAAGCGTATCAAATCACATAATTTATCGTAATCAATAATCATTCATAATCTTACTACGTCACGTTGTATAGCGGTAGTACTAAAAAAAAATGGCAGATGGCACTATTTCATAATCTTGATAAATCAATTACGTAACTAGTTTTAAATTTACCTCAGATAATCTGAAAAATTGAAATGAACACAATTTTGTTTATCATAGAATAGTTTAATATGTTTATCATAGAATTTACAATTTTTTTATCATAAAAAGTAAAGATACGCTTTTGCGGCTTAGAATACACATATAAATTTCGAACGATTTTTTAAGAGTGCCGTGGCGTATCGGGTAAAGCATATATATAGCAGGGCCACGAATGTTAATAGGTCTGGCGTTCAAATTAAAGTGGATTTTTGATAATGCGGTTTCACTTTTTGTATTTTTAAACACATAAATAAAGGCAATTTAGTTACTACAGTATATAGATTTATATCTTAGTTAATTAGTAAATACATTTATATCTTTCGCAAACTACAAACTTCATTTTTTTAAGCTTCTTATCAAGTACTTACCTACCAAGTTTGTCAAACTGGCAACGTTGCGCGTTACGTTACCGCGTTGTGTTTCATTCAATTCCTTAGCCTATCGCATCGTGAGGTTCTTGTACCTACATTTGTAGTTGATTGTAGTATCGCCATCGCGACTAGCGACAGCACGATACATCGTACATACCTATGCGGCTTGTAATATTTTACATGTTTCGTGATTTTACTTTATATGTATAACGTATATTAAATACCTGTGTTTAAATAAATGGGATTTTGGATTTATGTATACTTATAAAATTTCTTTTTGTCGGTGTTTTCGTACTATGAAAATTTTCTATTTAGCTAGAGAGCTGAAATTTTCAGTTTGCTTAGATCAGATGATACTACAACCACAAATACCTACTCAGACTCACCATCATCATCATCCTGCCCTTATCCCATTGTTTGGGGGTCCGCTATATGGTGTTATTTGTGGTTGGTGTCACGAATATATCATCATAATAACCGCACGGAACCGTTCGCGTGCATGTCCAACACGTACTTGACCGTACCAAAAGGTAAAATGGAACCCTATTACTGAGACTTACCTTATTAAGAATTATTTCACAAAAATCCATCGAGAGTTACGCTCGGTCAAGCAGATATTGGTACCAATTCTATGTGCACAACTAAACTTAACCAAAAATAAAAAAGCAACTATGCTGTATTTTGATTAATTGACTATTTTCTTATACACATTCACAGTAACTTAAATTGTTATTATATAATACACCGTTTTTATAATAAGAAAGTGTAGTTAACAGTACCGAATTGCGGAATTGTGTTATTGAAATAATCAATATTTATTTTTTAGTTAAGTTTAGTTTACTTGTGCATGTAGAATTGGTACCATTATATATTATTTTTATGTATGCCCAGCCACTTATAGATCAACTCATGGTAGACATTTTAACATTTTGTTTTTGCCTAACATTTCGCTCTCACACTTGTATCGATATTAGTTAAGAATTTATTGCTGTTAATGACATAGGTTTGACAACTTCAAGTAGCGCGTCCCTTGAACATAACGGGATCGTTACCTTTCCTGCAGAATGTAAGATTAGACATATGTTAGTCTTAGTTTGGTCTTAGTCGTGAATAAACAGTGTTTACGTGAACACGCAATATCTCTTACTTCTAAATATACCCAAGGTACCACACCTAAAAATACGTTTCACTTTCTTTTTTTCAAAACATAATAAAAGAAATATGACGATCCGGAAAACTTTTTTTTTCGGTTTTCTTTAGATAAAATTGCAGCGTCTATCACACAAATTTGGTAAAGTTTTACCACAAAAGAAAGTGATAGAAGCATAGATATATTCTTTATCTATAATATGACGCAAAAACTATTAAAATCGGTTTAACTTTCGCGAAAAAAAAACGGAAGTACGAAACGTCTTTTTTCAAAGAATTTGTAGGTAAAATCCGCTTCATCTATATTTGTCCCTTTCAGCGCGGCGCTCGGAAATAGGGATAGCAATACCTAAGGCAAATACCTAAATGAGGAGTACAGTACCCTCTTAAAGACGATTGAAGACGAAACAATAAAACACGCAAAGCTGCTTTTGCTATGAACGTCGAACGGAACAACAACATTTAAAAATATACTTTCTTTATTGAGGCATAAGGTTGCTTTCATTCTGTTTGTTAACATTCTCAAAAACACCGATCACCGCGAAGGCGGCTTGTGTCAAAGGCCTCGACGATATCATATATCAACCATAACAACATACTTTATAGTCTAAGATCCGAACCTAAATCGACCTTCACCGAGCTGATAATAGAATAAAACTTATTTTATAATAAATTTAGTATCATAATATAACAACCTGTTAATAAATATTAAAGTACTTTGTTTCTTTTGATATTGTGAGTGACGTCAATAATCCTTTTTACTTTTCATCACAACAAAATATCTCATTCAATTATTACGCTTACTTGTTACATGATACTGAAAATATTTAACAAAGCGGTAGGCTTTGTTAAATATTTTCAGTAGGTACGATGACGACCTATACATTGAGGATGTGCTGAAAGAGACAGTTCATTAGGGTTCCGTACCCAAAGGGTAAAAACGGGACCCTATTACTGAGACTTCGCTGTCCGTCCGTCCGTCCGTCCTCCGTCTGTCACCAGGTTGTATCTCAAGAACGGTGATAGCTAGACAGTTGAAATTTTCACAGATGATGTATTTCTATTGCCGCTCTAGCAACAAATACTAAAAATAAAATAATATAAATATTTAAGGGGGGCTCCCATACAACAAACATGATTTTTTTACCGTTTCTTGCTCAATAATAATAACGTTGACAGGTAGACGCTTTAACTATTCACAGAATATTTGGTTCTATAACGTGCCTAATGTTGCATAGATAATGGTACGGAACCCTTCGTGCGCGAGTCCGACTCGCACTTGACCAATTTTTTTACATACATACATCGCCCAAAGCTAATATACTATTTGCGCACACGCACACACAGACACATACACGCACGTACGCACACACACACGCACACACACACGACAAATGTAATTTCTAAGAATACACTCGCTATTTGAACGTCATAACAAGCAACATCGTTTTTAGGGTTCCGTACCCAAAGGGTAAAAACGGGACCCTATTACTGAGACTTCGCTGTCCGTCCGTCCGTCCGTCTGTCACCAGGCTGTATCTCAAGAACGGTGATAGCTAGAGAGTTGAAATTTTCACAGATGATGTATTTCTATTGCCGCTATAACAACAAATACTAAAAATAAAATAAATATTTAAGGGGGGCTCCCATACAACAAACATGATTTTTTTTACCGTTTCTTGCTCGATACTAATAACGTTGCCTTATGTTGCATAGATAATGGTACGGAACCCTTCGTGCGCGAGTCCGACTCGCACTTGACCAATTTTTTTGACGGACGGACAGCGAAGTCCAGTAATAGGATCCCGTTTTTACCCTTTGGGTACGGAACCCTAAAAACGTCGAAATCAAGTGGCGCATCACTATTTGTTTTAACAAGCTTGACCTTGAACCCAAATAAATACTACCTGTTTTTTAATAAACCAATTTGATGATTTTTATGAGATAATTTAGTTTGTAACTTTTTATCTTTTCAACCTTTTTTTGTTTTTTTTATAAAACTATAAATATATTATTGTTCTTAAAACTTACTAATATTTAATACCCTAAAATAATAATAATAGTTTTTGTAACACCAATCAATGATTTAAATATATTAAAATGCCATCTAGTTAAAAACTGTGTTAAAAATAACAAAGCGATCATTGAAGCGAATCATCTGCCATCTATCGCAAGAGGTTATTTTATCGTAAGAGGTTATTTGCATGTACTAATCAGTGGAAAATAATTATTATTGTATTTTTTCGTTGAATATAACATATTAAATATGTATTAGACTTTTAATTTAAGTTAATTTTTTTCTGTCTAAACGTATCTTATTGCAACGTCCGTTTTATACAAGTTGTTACGCTAGTGAACAGCGCCACCTAGATTTAGCGTGCATTTTATGGCGAACATGCCAAAGTATGGGAATTGATAATCTTTATTAGTACTGTATCTATGCTAGTGGTTTATGATCTGTACATATTACTAATTTTCGACCTTCTACTAAGCTTTTAAAATGTCTAATAGCTAAGTATATTGCTAACAATTCACGATCATAGGTAGAGTACTTAATTTCTGTCGCAGTTAACTTTCTAGAAAAATATCCTAATGGTTTCCATTTGTTATCGATTTGCTGTTGTAGAACAGCGCCTACACTATTATTCGAAGCATCACACATAAGAGATAAATTAGCATCAGGCGATGGATAAGACAACGTAACGGCGCTTTGTAAGCTTGCTTTACATTTCTCAAATGCCTCGATAGACTTATCAGTCCAATTAATTTTGGTTTTATCACGCTTCTTAGTGTTGTGTAAATAACTATTTAATTCTGCTTGACTATCTATTGCGTTAGGAATATGTGAACGATAAAAATTGATCATACCGAGAAAACGACGTAGCTGTTCGACATTTTCGGGTCTCGGAAAATTTACAATCGCTTGTATTTTATCTTCAAGCGGTCTAACGCCTTCAACTGACACTTCAAAGCCTAAAAAGTTAAGTTTAGAAACTCCAAATTCACATTTCGAAATATTAACTGTAATACCGAATTGGTTAAATCTTTGGAAAACGATGTCCAAGTGCTCTTTGTGTTCCTTTTCGGAATTACTCGCAATCATGACATCATCAATATAAGCGTATACAAAATCTAGATCGCGTAGTACTACTGTATCCATAAATCGCTGAAAAGATTGCGCTGCATTACGTAATCCGAACGTCATTCGCGGAAACTCGAATAAACCGAACGGTGTTATAATCGCAGTTTTTTCTATGTCGTCAGCAGAAACAGGTATAAAGTGATAAGCTCTATTTAAATCTAATTTGCTAAATATTACTTTTATTACCGGCTATTAAATATTTAAAATCGTTTATGCGAGGAATAGGATAACGATCTGGCTTAGTGATTGCATTTAAACGTCTATAATCACCACAAAGCCTAAGGTCTCCATTGTTCTTGGGTACCGCGTGAAGTGGACTAGCCCAAGCACTTTTGGATGGTCTACAAATTCCTAGTTCTAACATATGTTGAAATTCCGCCTTTATTTTTTTATATCTATCCGGCGGTAATGGCCTTGCCTTAGCATATACCGGTGGTCCCGAAGTTTCAATATAATGGCATACTGAATGTTTAGGAATATCTTTGTAACAAACTGGTTTCGTTATATCTGGATATTTACATAAGATATCATGCCATACATTATTATTAATTATAGTTTTCACCGATGACTGACTATTTCCGTGGCCAACAACTGACGCGATAACATTTAAACGTGTAACTTGATCTATTAATCGTCGCGCGCTTAAATCAACTAACAACTTATAATGGGTTAAAAAATCTGCCCCTATTATAGGTTGTTTAACTGCAGCCACAATGAAGGTCCATCTAAAAGCTCTTCTTAAATTAAGGTCTAATTCTAAAGTACGTACACCATATGTTTCTATCTCTGTGCCATTTGCAGCGTACAATTTATACTTATTACTAACACATGTTTTTGAAAGAAACTTATTAACAGGAATAACGGATATGTTCGCTCCGGTGTCAATTAAAAAATTTAATCTACTTTTCCTATCTAATACACACAGGCGATTTGCTGCATGGATACATACCTCCGCCTCAGGCTGTATCATATTTAGTTTTTTGTCTGAGCGTTCTCGTTCGTGCTCTTCCAATTACAAGGTGAAATACATTTAACAGCCTTAGATCTAAACTTAAAATGATAAAAACATAGCCAATTAGGATTCTTACGGTTATTACTCACGTCACGTTCGTATGACCTTGACCGCTGGTGTCCTCCCGGTCTTCTGTCTCTCTGTGGTTGCCGCGAGTGCCGACGTAGTTCTGCAACCTCGCTGATGAGTTTCTCCACGACCGCTGCTAAGTCCTGAGATGGTTTGGTTTCCTTGGTGGTACTGCTGGAGCTCACTGTTGCTATTTCCGCTGGCCTGGTGGCTTCCATAACCTTGTCTGCGATGACCGCCAAATTATCAAGGTCTGTTACAGCTGTAACCGCCAACACCGCTTGTACCGCCGCCGGCAGGTGACTATTCCACATAATTTGTAGAGTTGAGTCCGGTATTTTTCCCCGAGCTAAGTCTTTCATCCGACGTAAAAGTTGTGAAGGTTTTTGGTTCCCCAGGTCCATTTCTCCCAGTAATTTTTGTAATTGTCTAGTTTCAGACTCTTCAAAAACTTGCAAAAGTCGGTCTTTTAGCGTCTGGTATCTCTGAGTTTCAGGTGGAGCTAAAAGTAAGTCACTGACCTGTTGTATTGCGCCCTTATTTAGTTTCGTTACAACTAAATTGTGCCTTCCTGAATCTGTTAATTTTTGATTCGCTACAACGGCCTCGAATTGAACAAACCAGAGTCGCGGTTGGTCTGTCCAAAATTCCGGTATCCTCGATGAAACTGTCATGGTAGCTAGTTCTGCCATCCCGTCTTGACTTTCACGTATTTGATCCGGAGCTTGTGTTGAAGATGTACTAGCAGTTGTAGTATTCATTTCTACTAGTAGGTATTCGTCTTCAAAATACTATTTCAATACACTGTTTAACTAAGGGAAAGGGGTCACCAATTTAGGGTAAATCTTTGTAATACCACTTTAGAGGTATAACTTTATTAATACCTTTTTAAATTATACTTGAAAATGTTAGTGTAGGCGTAGGACCTTAGTATAGATGTCCTATACTAATAAATGAAAGAATGTTGCGTGTTCCCTTGAACAGTGTTTATTAACGACTAACTTTATTTCAATCTTATATTCTACAAGAAAGTTAAGGCCGATGCGCCTGTCAAACCCACAATAAATCTTAACTGATTTCTATACAGGAACAATAAATTCTTAACTAATTTTTAAACAGTCTGAGAACAATGCATTCTTAATGTTAAAGTAAAAAAACAGAATGGTCAAATTGATTCTTACGCAGTTATAAATTACAGTAACAATAGTTCAAAAGAATTATTATGTTTGCAGTTCTTACAATAGGGTTTGTAACTTATTTACAATGTACAATTTATAATGTGATCCCTATATTAGTTACCCAATAAATTAACTTTACTTCCTTATCTTGGCAATGGTTGAACATCGTAGAAGCACGTAGAAGTTTTGTTTGTGATGCTTTAGGTAAGTTTTGTTTGTGATGCTTTAAATGTGCAGTGGATGAACTAATCAAGCAATATAGTTGTGATTATTCTTATACTTATTAACATTTTGTCTTATTTTCAGTTTGTATTCGTATATCGATTCAGGGGTTTCCATAACCTCAAAACATCCTTTCTTATTTGCTGCTTGGATAAAGGCTATTGGAAGTGAACAGCTAAAATAAATTTATCCTACGAAAATATACGGCGGCAAAAGAGTACCTATGTGTTTGTTCACTATTTCGAGTCTGTATTCAAGATATTACATGTATACGAGTATATAAATAATGGGATGGGGGCAGGTGGATGATGATTCAAGTAATATTCGTCATAATCCACCATCTGTACAAGCAGTAAATTTAAATCGTAAGTAGAAACTTTTCCTTTGAAAGGTAAAATATCTCGTCGACCAAAATTAGCTCTAGTATTAGTAGTATCTGACTGCTTATTTTATATTACTTTAAGAAAAAGTTACTAAGAATTTTGTGGATTATTGATGGATAATGGTCTCATTAGTGGTGGATATTTAGTCAAGATTATATTTGATTTTTGTTAATTATCACACCGAAAAAACAACATTTGTTAAAAACTGAGCTAGATTGATTTGAAATTTTCTGCATATCAAGTGTCATGAAAATTGTTGCAGTCATAAATATATTAATAAATTATGTTAATTCTAACCAGGGGCGTATTTGGAAAATTTGCGCCTCGGGCCATAAAAATTGCCAATGTGCCTAGTCAGAGGAAGGCGGGGGAGGGGGGGTTGTCAAAAACCCCACAACTCGAAATACTGACATTTGGGTAGAAAATGAATTTGACACAATTTCCATAAAATTTAGTAATTTTTTGGCCCGAATGTGTCCGCCATGATCACTTCATCACTGTTTTGGTGAGGTTCAGCTCAATGGAGAAGCTTAAATAAATATGTCTTACAATAAAATATGTACAAATTAAATTAATGCCATTTTGGAACAACATTTTAATTTTAAAAATATAACATTGTTCTTTTAAATTAAAATTAATTAGTGCTATTGGATAATTCTCCAATTTTAGAAAAATTCAATAATCAAAAAATCTTTGAAAGATATAATAAATAAATAATAATAAATATTCATGGACATTTCACACAATTTCCTCTGGTCCCAAACTAAGCTTATTTGCTTGTGTTGGGTACCAGAATACGGATAGAATACATATACTACTTTTTTTTTGTAAATACATACTTATAATACATAGAAACACCCAGATGCAGTACAAACATTTGTATGACAATTAAAAAAATCACACAAATTATTGTCCTGAGCGGGAATCGAACCCGCAACCTCTTGATCGGCAGTCCGTTACCAGAACCACTACACTACGAGGCCCGTCTAGATAGATTTAGAAATGAAGTTATAAGAGAATGTTGCGGTCTGAAACAGGATGTAGTGACTAAGGTGGAGAAAAGTATGCTGAGGTGGTTTGGTCATGTGGAGAGGATGGATGAGAGACGCTTAACGAAAGGCATATACAAGGGCGAAAGTAAGTGGAAATGCTGGGAGAGAACGCCCGAGAAAAACATACTCCGATGTCATCGCCGGGATACTCCAAAAGAGGCAAGTGCGTAGCACTTACAACCGTCGGGCATGTATGACCAGATGTATGAGTGTGTGTGGATGAAGCCAAGGAAGTATGCTTCGATCGTAGCAGATGGCGCTCTATAGTATCTGCCTACCCCCATGGGAAAAAGGCGTGATGTTATGATGATGATGATCATTAATCAATAAAAGTTTCTGTTATCAAAAAGACATACATAATTTGAAAATATTTTTAATTCTTCAAAAAATCTACATAAATTTATCAATTCCAGAAAAAAAAATATTTACTAATTTTTTCAAACCTTTATGGAAATAAATAAATTAAACTATTTGAATAGTTTTTACTTAAATTTCCTATATTATAATATTTATAATATACAAAATTTTAATTTGATACATAATATTTAAATTATATTTCTTGAAAGATAAAATGTTTATTTAAAAGAATTAGTTAATTTATAGAATTTTTTTTTCAACTTTCCAAATTTTGCCGCCCTAGAAAGTTTGCCGCCCTGGGCACTAGCCCCGACTGCCCCTAGTGTAAATCCACCACTGATTCTAAGCTTCACCTGCATTGCATATTAGTAAACAAAATTTACAGTATTTACTTGTATTAAAATTGAAATGCATTACAGGTGTTTGAAAATCACTCAATACCTTTGTGAAAGCTGATCACAATTACTGCACTCTTGTCAGGGATTGTGGACAAGTTTGAACTTTACCTGATGTCACTGACATAACTAGTACAGTGGATCAAAAAGAGCCATCGCCAGGTTCATCAGAGTAAAAAATTACATCAATGATGACATATAATGCAGGTAAACAATTTACCACAATTATACAACATTAATTGGATCTTTACAAATTAGATAATGGTACCGAAACTATTCGCACAATTAAAGTTAGGTTAACTAAAAATGAAAATTGATAGCGTCATTGTCATAATTCGGCAATGCAATCTTATCTTTGTTATAATAAAAACTGTGTAATATAGACTAACGATTTATTTATTAATATGAATATATAGTACGAAACAGCCAATTAATCAAAATACGCCACAGTTGTTTTAATTATTTAGTTAAGTTTAGTTGTAGATGTGGAATTGGTACCAGTATTTAAAAAAATATGTGGTTAATGTTTAGAACAACTGTGTGGTGTCTGATTAAGGATACCAGTGTCGCCACCCCATTTCATCACCAAGTTTCATGCGATTTTATTTATAGTCTAACTTTTTATTCGCTGCAGTAAAATGACGTTTTGTGGGTTGCCGGTTTTTGAAGAAAAATAAATAGGGATGTAGCTAAATGAGTGAATCATAAATGAATAATCAGTTTGGGTTTTTTTTTAGATTTAATATTAAGTTGTAATGTATTTTTTTAACCTATTATTATTACTATACTAGAGGATTGATCTTTTTTAGTGGAAGTATAGGGAGGTACATTCAAAATGAAACAAAAACGTCATAATAATGTTATTTAATTAATCTTTTTCGAAATCACTGTCGCTGTCGCTTTCGGTCACACTAATAACAAATCTATCTGTCACTTCATCTATAATATGATCGAGGTGGCACATTTTATCTTCCTCTTTAATAGTGTGAGACACACAGTCACTCCACTTAGCCGGTGTCACTTTCTTGATTCCTTCTTGGAATAAAGTAAATAATAAATATAAAAACAAACACAACGTAACATAAGTTTAACAATAATGATAACAAAAACAACGCGCAGTGGGCAAATCAAAGTTATTCATGCACTCAAAACAGAAGTATGAAGCCGAATGAGCGAATGACAACCGAAACAAAATGGCGGTCAAGCGTCATCGTAGCACCGTAACCAAAAACCAGTACTACCAACTTGAGAGAGCGTTTTCTTGAGTGTTACCTTGTACGAACGATTAGATATTCTGTAAACTTTTGTGAACTGAATCACATCCCTATTGAGATTAGGCTGTCAACATTATTTTACGGAATGACATTTAGAAACGTCATTTTACTGCAGCTAATAAAAAGTTAGACTTTAGTAGACTTAGCGTGAAAATGTCACAAAGAAACACCCACTTTCACTGTTATTTATGAAAATAATTTGTTTACTATTTATTTTTCAGATAAAACTTTCGCTTACCAGAAGAAGAAGGCTCCTTATCATCAGATAAAGATATGATATTAGTTATTTGTATGATATAAATGAATAGAGCATTCTTCAGGTTCAATTCAATCAAATTCAGGCGCGAGAAATGTTATGCTTAACTGCATGGGATTTGAAGGAGCATTTAAAAGTCTATTATTAAATAATTTTAATACTAATTAACGCATTCCTTAAACGCAAATTGTGAAAAAGGCTACAATGAATGTTTACAGTCTCTCACATTTTTATTAAAAAAGAAGGAAAAGAGCGATGTATCCTCATCATCCCCAAAAATTATAATTGATTGATTGATTGATTCTGGATTGTGTAATAAATACGAAAAATGTATCAGATGCAGAGGCCGATCAAAGAGTTTATGTATGTGGATGGGCCCTAACAAAGTGTCTTTAAAAAAGTCGTAACATTGTAAAACCTGCAAAAGCAATCTATTAGGTAATGCGGAAAATGAAATATATAAGTATATGCGCAATTGAGAGTATTGCAATAACAAAAAGTGGTTGTGCTATCCGTCTAAAGATCTAATAGCTTGTTTTCAGGATATACAAGGCATAACAATTGGCACATTAAATAATGAATGCCTTAAGACGATACCAAAATAGCTTCGTGCATTTTTCTATGTACGAAGTTTTCATTGTTTCTTTAGATTGAATGGCTAGAGCTCTAATTTTTAAGTATATGTTTTTTCAATATATGATCTAGGATCGCATGAACTCAGAAACGCGATTGAAAAAAGTTTTCTCGATAGAAAATCTTGGCGAAACAACCTCTAAAATTTTTTATTTTCTTCATTTGTCGGTCTATTATCGCGTATTAACTAATGAAATAACTTTAAAAACATAGGTAACTATTATGTATAGAAACACGTAAATCAAAATTAAAATATATTTAGTAGATTTTGAGTAAATAGGAAAAGTATCCCTAATTCTTCATTTTCTGTGTCTACTGGCTGTGTTAATATGTACGTGTAGGCAATGATATACGATAATATTGATGTAGGCCCTTAATAAGAATGTTTAACAAATTGTAAAGTACTTCATAGAAATATTTTCAGATATCAATTTTTTTAATTGTGAGGTTCACCAACAAGATGTAAAAAATTGTTTTGTAGATACATGTATTAACATAATTATATATAGTTGATGCCTAACTGTGAATAGAATACTCGATGATAAAATTAATTACGAAGGAGAAAATGTTATTAAAATATCGGCAAAAACTTATTACAATAAGTATAAAACTTCTAAATAATTATGTGCATTCATTAAGTATAGGAACTAGGTACTGTAGTATTGTATTCTGTCGCATTAAATGTAAGAACTTGGGTACTGTAATATGGTAACGTATTGTAATATTGTATCTGTAAAATTTTTCAACTTAAGCATGTCCTGTAATTAAGTTCTATTATTCCATGAAGATTATTCTATTAACTGTTGCTAATACGCCTGGTCTGCGCGGCATAGTAGATATACAGTGAAACCTGGTTAAGTGGGACCTGGATAAATGAGAAACCTCTATTATTGAGAGTTGCAACGAAGTCCCGGTTCTTTTTCATTAAATTACCTCTGTTAATGGGACTTTTTGAACCTGGTTAAATAAGATTTGAATTCTAAGACTTTTTCGATGTTTACCTCTGTAATTGATACTCTGTAGCTAAATTACCTGTATAAGTGAGACACATTAATCAGGTTTCAACACGTTTTGACGTGTTTGTTTACATACATTTCTCGTCGTCTTTCGCGCATGCTTTGATTGTCAGTACTATCTCATGTTTTGACCTAAAAACAAGGGAATAAAAGTGACAAAATGTCTCTAAAAATGGAATAACGGCACACCTCTGTCAATGAGACAACTATAAATTTAAACCTGTTTAATTGTAAAACTGGATTATTGAAAACCCTCAATAATTGGTACATGTGTCTTGGTCCCTTGAGATCCCAATTAACCAGGTTTCACTGTAATATAAATCTTATAATCAAAAACCATTTTTCAAAGGCTGTTCTTATAATCAAAGTGGCTCCATAATAGGTATGATAGATATATGATATCTGACCTTACAATTTTTTCTGCGCGTGGTGTCTGTACCTGTACCTGATTGCGAATATATACGCTTTTGATTTAGTATGTCTTGCATATGTTTTAGTATTTTTGTGTACATGATATTAGTTATTTGTATAATATAAATTAATAAAGCATTTTGGACAGAATTTCAAGCAGCTGTTTTATGTGTATATTATCGTACAAAAAAGAGGAAAATCCTAGCCTTTTGTATATTGGTTTTCATCAATTCAAATTTCTAATCAAAGTATATTTTCAGATGATGTAGAGTTGTTAACACATTTTATTAATGTTTCTAAACCATGTATGCAATAATGTATGTATCATTGTTTACTTGTAAAACTCACTAAGTATTTTACTCACTAAACATAACAATTGAACTTTTACATTGGGAAGCACTGGTACTGATACCATCACTCAGTACTGCACTCTGTTGTTTCTACCAAGTGTATTGACCGTAAAGAAGTTTGTGTTATCTTACATTGGTTATCATTGTAATCATCGATAAGTGACAAGAATTTTCTCTCATTTTCTTTACTCATTTCTATCAATAAATCTAGATTTATTAAATGCTCTTCAATGTCTTTTTGGGCAGTTTCAAATTTTTCTGTCATTATATAAAGAGAATTGTTCAATGATTGAATCTCAGATTTCAGATTCTGAATGATGGTCTCATATTTTAAGTTATTGCAATCTAATTTGATTTCACATGAAAGACACAAACAACTCTGATTATCTTGAGATGATATCGCACAATTATCACAAGAATTATTTGCTAATTTTAACTTTTTATTCGAAGTATCGAGAAGATCAGGAGCACTACCAACGAGTTCTTCAAATAGCGACTGTGTTTGTGCAGTCCTGGATGCCTGGTTGGAGCGCTCTAACTGTTCTATAGTGAGATATGCCTGACTTAATTCATCTCCTAATTCTACATTACGTCTAAGAGTCATTTCAAATTCAACAGCACATTGATCAAAACTTGAAACCCTAGATTGTAATTGAATATATTCCTCTGTAGTAATTTCAAGTTTTGTTGTTAAACTAATCATTTCTCTTTTGAGTTTTAAAACGTCTTCATTATTTTTTTCTATAACTAACAGTGCTTCCCGTTCACTATCTTCATGTTCCCTACTCAATCCCCCATATAAACATTTAAATTTCTTTAATTCTTCCAAAGTATCCAAAAGCTTAGTACTTATTTAATTCTACATTCTGTGTTTCTGCAGAATGCAGTTGTTGCAGTGTGTCCTTATACTTAACACTCAACTCCTCATAACGAGCACTTGCCTTTCTTGTCATCATTTTTATAAAAAAATAAAGAAAGATTAAGACTAAAGAATGAAGTAAATTAAAGAAATGAGATGAGGGTAAGTATATAAAAAAATAAATAAACAAAGGCTAACTAATGGTAGAAAATTAAAAGAAAAGAAAAAAAAAGGAAATATCAAAGTAACAAAGAATATTTTAATATTGAATAATGACAAAATATAACAAAAAAAAACAAGATTTGACTTGACAAGGTACTAAATTATAACTAGCATATAACTTACTCTGGGTTCAGAGTGTAAATTTATTTTGAAAATATTATCATACTTGTACTAAAAAAACAATTTAACTACTGAACTTAAATATCTAATTATCTTTTATATGTAAGAAGTCCAACACTACTAGAAATCAACTTTGTGTAAGTAAAATGTGGAGTGTTTAAGATAGTAATTGTCTGATGGCTATATAGCTTATCCTTCAGTAACACTTCCACATATAGTCAAGTGTACAGAGATTAGCTGAGCCTCTGTGTGGAGGGACGTTACTCGCACAATAGTGAGAGAAGTTGTGTAGTATATGTGGTTGTGTAGTTAGATTCAAAGTAGTGTTTCATAAAAACTGACTCGATATTAAACAAATAGTATACCTATTTAGATGTTACAAACAAAGGTAATAAACAAGAGCCTTAACTTTTCCTAAGAACTGGCAAACAGCTGTTAGCTATTAAAATGTATGATAATACTTACAGTTATGTACAGTAATGTACTCTCGCAACAAAAGGCTATCGAGCCATCAATTCTAAAAAGTGAAGTTCGTGCCGCAATTGACTATCTGAAAACAAATAGGGCTGTAGGAGTTGATGGCATCCCAATAGAAATTTTTAAAGCAATGGGGGAATATGGAGTTGACATCTTGCTTGCTATTTGCAACCGCATCTGGAGAACGGAGAAGTGGCCTCGAGACTGGACACGCTCCATATTTATACCCTTGCACAAAAAAGGTTCGACGAAAAAGTGCAGCAACTACAGGCTTATATCTCTAATTACACACGCTAGCAAAGTAATTCTACACATCATAAACACCAGACTGCAAGCTTTCTTAAATCCCGAAATAGCCATCGAACAAGCGGGATTCGTGAAAGGGAGAGGTACGAGGGAGCAGATTCTAATTCTTCGACAGATAATAGAAAAATCTAGAGAGTTTAACATCCCACTATATATCTGCTTTGTAGACTTTCGTAAGGCCTTCGATACCGTTAAATGGCACAAGCTATGGGACGTACTCCTTCAAATGGGAGTACCTGCGCACCTAGTTTGTCTGATGCGCAGGCTCTACGAGGACGGAACCGCAACTGTTCGGATCGACGATATTGATTCGGTAAGCTTTCACACACAGGCTGGTGTTCGACAGGGTTGCATACTTTCTCCACTTCTGTTCAGTATCTACACAGAGTGTATTATGAGAATAGTTTTGGATCAATGGGACAAAGGGACATCGGTTGGCGGTCGTACGAGTAGTGTAGTGTCATCGGCATATCTCAAGTTAGATATAACTTGAGATATGCCGATGACACTACTCTTCTCACTCAAACGAAGGAAGATATGGAACACCTGCTGGCACGTCTAGAGTCAACAAGCCTCTCCTTTGGACTTACAGTAAATAGAAATAAGACCAAGATGATGATAGTGGACCGAGCTGAACTAAACCATCCTGATATCTCTGAGATTGGTAACTGTGAGGTTGTGCAATCTTATGTATACCTTGGTTCTACTATCACAAACAATGGCGGTTGTGAAAACGAGATTCGAAGGAGATGTGCTATCACACGATCAGCTGTTGACAGACTTAAAAAAGTCTGGCGCAACCGAAATATCACAAAAGCCACAAAAGTCCGCCTGATGAGATGCTTAGTCTTTCCAATATTTCTGTATGGCGCGGAAACGTGGACGGTTCGCCTCAAAGAGCGACGAAAAATCGATGCTCTCGAGATGTGGTGCTGGCGTCGACTTCTACGGATTCCTTGGACAGCCTTCAGAACAAACATCTCAATCCTGGAAGAGCTAAACATCAAACAACGATTATCGTCGACTGTGCAAACACGAATCCTCAAATATTTCGGACACGTCGTCCGGAACGAACACTCCATGGAGCGCCTAGTTGTCCAAGGACAAGTGGAAGGCAAGCGGTCGCGCGGGCACTCACCCACGCGCTGGACAGACACCATTAAAGCGGCAACGAGGACAAGCCTTGTCCAAAATTCACGAGACGCCAAGGACCGCAACAAGTGGAGACGCATCGCGGGAGCTGCACTGGCTAATGAAAATGAAGCATCATCAGCCACGACCATTCTGCCAAGAATGAACGACTGAGAAGAGACTTACAGTTAGGGCAGCTAACCTATACTTCTTAGATTTATTTACTAGCTTTTGTCTACAATAACGTTACATTATTATTATACAAGTTGCTTGCTATCAGGAGTTGAATTCAGTTCCCAAGAAAAAAAAAATTTTTAGCAAGAACTTATCCACAATGATGAAATTAAGTTAATTTGGTAGATTAAATGTTGCAAATGTACTAATAATATATATATTTGTTTAAAACTTACCAAACTCAGAAAAATAAGAAATTTTTTATTGCACTTTCAAAATTGACACACGGTAACGGTTTTAGAAAAAAATCCTAATTATTTCACTTCACAATTATTGAGCCATTGTATTATAATTTTTACGTAATTATAAAGCGATTTTCTATAGAAATTTGAAGCAATTAATAGGAAAACAAGGCAAAATATTATTAAAACAAAATTTCTAATAGGGAGAAGTTAACCTAACATCCTAACAGCAATGTTGCCAGCCGCCAAAAAAAAAATCCATCAATCGATCAGTTAGCGTTCTTTACAGAACACAATTGGACCGAAGTAATGGCTGTACATGTATTTCTACATTAATTTATTAATATTTTGCGATTGACTCGCATTGAGATGATTGTAGTGGAAAATTTGGTAAACATTTGCGTGAACCATAATAGCTCAGTTGGGAGAGCGACGGAACGGCATTCCGAGGTCGCGGATTCAAGTCCCGCTTATGGTTATCATTTATTCCATTAAAATTTAGTTTGTTTAGTAAAAAGCATAGCGAGTCAATCGCAAAATATTAATAAATTAACAGCAAGAACTAATTTAGTGAGATAAAGTGACACTGTTTATGTGAATACAGTATTATTGAAATGCCACCAGGTAAGGAAGTTACAATGAGTCATTACAATAGCTAATAAAATAACCTAAGTAGGCAAAATATCATAGCCCCGTGTAAACTGCAAGTCCAGTAAACCTAATTGTATACTAAAATTAGAGGTACAATTGAAGAAGATGGAAAGGGCACAGGCATTGCAGCAGTACACAACCAACCCCCAAAAAAGAAAAAGGCAAAATAAAAACGTGTGTGAGAGTGTTAACCAGGCAGCTGGAGTTGGCTGGTTGAACACTGACACCAAAGGTTAGATAATACAATATTAATTATTACAGCTGCACACAATATGCACTATGTATTTATTGGATAAATAAATGAGATATAAGTAAATAGTTAGTAAGAAAAGTGGTTACAGAAACAAACAAAAGATAAAGAATAACAGTACAAATTACATATAATAAAAATTACAAATAACAAAACCAAATAAAAATTGTCCATAATTAGCAGTTACATGAGATTCCCATACCACAAGCAAAAGGCACATTTATTACCCTGACTGTGTCTGTACTGTGAGATAGTAAGTTTTTAAACCCTTTATAAAAGTCTGTCTTGTTTTTAGGTGGCGCAGTGGTGGAGGTAAATTGTTCCAGCATTGGGAAGCTGCATACTTAAAGCTTCCTCTGAAGGCCGTTGTTTTGTATTTGGGAACAGTAAGTGGGTTGACCACATGGCGAACAGGGTATCTGTAACTATCTGTTTTCCAGTTTAGCTTATAGTAAAGATATCTCGGAGTCTGAGTGGCAATAATGCTGTATATAAAACCTGCTAAGTGAATTCTCCATCTAGCTTTCATTTTCAACATCTTGTGCTTGTTAAGGTATGGGGTAACGTAAATGGTTTTTCTCCAGTATGTGTGCGAATATGAGTTATTAAAACATCATTTCGTCCAAACCCTTTTCCACATATGTCACACTTGAATGGTTTTTCTCCAGTATGTGTGCGAATATGAGTTATTAAAACATCATTTCGTCCAAACCCTTTTCCACATATGTCACACTTGAATGGTTTTTCTCCAGTATGTGTACGAATATGAGTTAATAAATTAACATTTTTTGCAAACCCTTTTCCACATATGTCACACTTGAATGGTTTTTCTCCAGTATGTGTGCGAATATGAATTAATAAATGACCTTTTTGTCCAAACCTTTTTCCACATATGTCACACTTGAATGGTTTTTCTCCAGTATGTGTGCGAATATGAATTAATAAATGACCTTTTTGTCCAAACCTTTTTCCACAAATGTCACACTTGAATGGTTTTTCACCAGTGTGTCTGCGAATATGAGTTATTAAAACATAATTTCGTGCAAACCCTTTTCCACATATGTCACACTTGAATGGTTTTTCACCAGTGTGTGTGCTAATATGAGTTATTAAAACATCATTTCGTGCAAACCCTTTTCCACAAATGTCACACTTAAATGGTTTTTCTACAGCATATTTGCGAATATGAGTTATTAAATGATCTTTACGTCCAAACCCTTTTCCACATATGTCACACTTGAATGGTTTTTCTCCAGTATGTGTACGAATATGAGTTAATAAATTAACATTTTTTGCAAACCCTTTTCCACATATGTCACACTTGAATGGTTTTTCTCCAGTATGTGTGCGAATATGAATTAATAAATGACCTTTTTGTCCAAACCCTTTTCCACAAATGACACACTTGAATGGTTTTTCACCAGTGTGTGTGGGAATATGATATTTTAAATAAGAGCGTCTACTAAAGCTTTTCCCGCAATCGCCACACTTGAACAGTTTGTCACCAGTGTGTGTGCGAATATTAAACGCATCGCTCTCGCGGCTACTGTGTGCCTCACTTGACATTTGTTCTGTTTTGTTAAATTCCTGTAAAGTATTTGCTTTAACTATTAGTTGTTGTGGTTGATTGTTTAAACTAGTACTTGTAGAAGTATCTTCCAGATCATCTGATGTCAGTTTCTCAGTGACAGCAGCATCTGAAACAATACAACTATTAGCTGACAGTGGTACCAATTCCACTGGCGTCATTTAACCGACCTTAACTTAGACATATATATTATACTAGCTGTCCCGGCAAACGTTGTTTTGCCATACTAAAAAAAACCAAAAAGGTTTGAAAAATAGATGTTGGCCGATTCTCAGACCTACTGAATATGTATGTAAAATTTGAGAAGAATCGGTCAAGCCGTTTCGGAGGAGTACGGTAACTAACACTGTGACACGTGAATTTTATATATTAGATTAGAAGATAAATATACATGTTGATATCAAAAGACAAACGAAAACAAAAACTAAGTTCAATCTATACTGATAATATAAAGCTGAAGAGTTTGTTTCTTTGAACGCGCGAATCTCAGGAACTACTGGTCCGATTTGAAAAATTCTTTTTGAGTTGGATAGTATTTTAATCAAGGAAGGCTATAGTCTATAATACATCACGCTGCGACCAATATGGGCGAAGCACAAGTGAAAAATATAAAGAAGGAAAAAAAATTCTAAATCCCAGGAGTGCTAGGTCGAAGGAAAAGTAAAACATAAACATAAAATGAAACATTTAACATTTCATAACTTTTTGTTAATCTCATATAAAATCACATTACGGCTCAAGATTGTTTCGTCCGCTTCGGCTCTCGCGTTACACTGTTTGTGTTACGTTTGAGTGCGTACACATAAACAGTGCTGCAGTATTTAACCTAAACTCGAGCGTAATCATTTTGTGAACTGGCTTTTAAATCTATTACATATATATTATATTAGAAGTAAACCTTTTATTAAGCTCACAAACTCAAAACTTTTTTTATTTATTTTTTACTGAAAGTACAGCAAACAACGTATTTGTATTTTTGTTTAGTTTTTTATGGAGAAATTAAAAAAAAATGTAATAATTTAAGTATCAATTCAAATTCGCCTTTATCGTCCATTGTTAAAGTTACATTTGCTTGTAAAATAAAATTTGATGAACACAAACAAAAACGTTCTAAATCGCGCAATTTTCGTTTAGAAATTAAAGTTTAAAATTTTAAATTGTTATAATTTTTTATAAAGTAAATATGAGCTATGGGACCAGAGGACGAAATATATTGTGAAATGTCCAAATATATATTAATACTAGCGGACCCGACAGACGTTGTCCTGTCCCACGTTCTGTGTAAAATGTTCTAACATCAACAACAAAAAATTTCATCAAAATCGGTCCAGCCAATTGTGAATATAAACCATCCTCAAACCCCCTTGAATACACATAAAAAATTTCAGCCAAATCGGTCAAGCCGTTTTCATGCTATGTCGTGACAACGGAAAACGGGTTTCATTTTTATATAAAGATAGATGACATGTTGTTTTGTTTTGTTTCACATTTACATACGTTTCAAAATATGAACTACAATCGAAACAGAAATCAAAGGCAAAATTGAAACTGTATTCATATTGTAAGATTAGAATTAATATTAATTTAATATTGCAACTCTTCTTTCTGTCAAAATAGAAATAATCTCGCTCAGTATAGAATATAGATACCTAGTTTTTCCAACTTCCTTGATTAGGATTACACCAATGATTTTCTATATATCTCAATGGGTATTGTTACGTCCAACCTGTCGTTTTAATTTGATAATAGGTTAAGAGTGGAAACGTGATATATCTCAGGTTCAAACGGGACGAACATATCACTGCAGTACACAGCGCTAATACTAAATGTCTATAATAATGAAATGTACCTTGTCATCATCTTCAATACAATGTTCACGGTGTCAAGCCTTAGGTACAAATCTAATTAACATCAAACTACAATTGGCCAATCATAACGTCTAATGCTAACTGACTATACTTAGCTGATGTTGCAGGCTGGAGACACGAGTAGGTCCTTGAATTCTTCAATGGCCTGGTTCGGCGTGATTCAAGCAATGAATTTACACCATCACATATACGACTACAATTATTAGTTCGTAAAACAATTCAATTTTATATGAATATACACAACACAGATAACTAGTTTTAATACACAATGAATTTACGTTAACACGTGGGCGACGCACTTTTTTAGCGCTCAAAAGGCCGAACGTGAACACCGATATAAAGCGGACATAATCAAAGTAGCGAAACAAAAACGCGACGTGCTCGCTGTCGAAGCAATTCCGAACTGAAGCCGCGAGTGAAGCGCCCCGGTGCATTTAAACGTCATCGATAGTGATGTTACAACTAATTTAGGGATGTCCGTGCGCATACTTAATATGATAGTTTAATAATAGTTTGGTTTATAACAGGTATGGCAATTAATAATCAAGAACGTACAATAATATTTAAATTTTCACAAGTAATTATATCTCAAATAATAAATAAATATACCTCAAAATATCTCTAGTTTGTTTGGTTTGAACTAACCAAATTATTTGAAATATGAATATTTTGCTAAACAACAACACGTCAATGTTAACTCAACTTTCTGAGACTTGTGTAGTATGTTTATATTGTGCTTAAATCTAGACATACCTTTATGTAAACTGTTCAAGTCCAATCGGTGTAACACAATCTTAACAGTTTTGGCATGTTCTAAACAAGAATTATCTGAAGCTGAGTCAGTTTGTACTTCTGTAGTCTGGATGCTGTAATCTAACTCATCATCTTCTGAACTTACATGTTCACATTTCATATGTTCTTGTTTTGTTAACAGATTGCACATTCCTTGATCTTCAACATTTGGGATGCTGTCATCATCTTCTAAAGTGACATCTTCACATTTGATATGTTGTTGTTGTATTAATTGAGTGCACATTCCTTGTTCTACAATATTATCTTCCAGATCTATAAGATAGTTTAATTAAATGAAGTACAAACAAGAAGCAGCTGGTTCAGCTTGAAGATGAAACAAACACTACACTATACCTCCAACATGTTCCTCATCTAGTTGGTCACCTGTCGTTGGTGAAGGTTCAGGTTTAGGTTGCAGTTCCCTGTGAACCACCGCGCCCAAACTCATAGGCGTGAGTGACACTTTACATAGATTTCTCAAAACTAGTATTGGCTTTACGTCAAACTGAAACATAAACCTGTATTATGAACCTGCTCCTATATTTATATATTCACCACAGATACATCCGTCATTACTCTGTGCACATCCGTGGTCGTTTTCACGTTTAATCAAGTCGATAGCAATTTAATTTTGTAAATTGATTTGTTAAAATAGTTTTTGGAAGCATAGTCGTGTTCCGCTGAGTTCGCACTCGTCGATTTGTTCTGTATGAAATGGCGGCGGACTTTTTAGGGTTCCGTACCCAAAGGGTAAAAACGGGACCCTATTACTGAGACTTCGCTGTCCGTCCGTCCGTCCGTCCGTCCGTCCGTCCGTCTGTCACCAGGCTGTATCTCAAGAACGGTGATAGCTAGAGAGTTGAAATTTTCACAGATGATGTATTTCTATTGCCGCTATAACAACAAATACTAAAAATAAAATAAAATTAATATTTAAGGGGGGCTCCCATACAAAAAACATGATTTTTAGGGTTCCGCACCCAGTATCTCAAGAACGGTGATAGCTAGACAGTTGAAATTTTCACAGATGATGTATTTCTATTGCCGCTATAACAACAAATACTAAAAATAAAATAAAATAAATATTTAAGGGGGGCTCCCATACAACAAACATGATTTTTTTACCGTTTCTTGCTCGATACTAATAACGTTGCCTTATGTTGCATAGATAATGGTACGGAACCCTTCGTGCGCGAGTCCGACTCGCACTTGACCAATTATTTTATCTATGGACAGGAATATAGGCAAGAGAAACAGGATGTTAATAATAGTAATGATGAAAGAGATACTGACAAAGAAACATATGAGAACACTAGTAAACCGTCTTCCTCGTACAGGGATGCTTTGACAAAAAACTCTGAAAAGCAAACCAAAGAAAAAGCAAGTAGGACCAATCAGAAGAGAAATACAACACAAACAACCAAAAAAAATAAAGGTAACAAATTAAAATCAACTTTAAATAAATTACACGAAGAGATACACCATTCGAGTGACTCTAAAAGTCAAGAGCGTGCGGAAAGTGATTCCTCCACATCAGGAAATAAACAATACAGCTCTCAACGACATTTCATTTGGGATATCTTTAAGAGAATTAGGGAAATCATTTTTTCCAATGAGAACTTGGAAGAGAAACTATACAACATTTTAAAGTTAGTCTGTGTAGCCGTTAAAAATTATGTTATGGAATCAGTAGATAAATATGAGTGGATGCAGGGTATCTATAATTTCTGTTATGGATAGCTCACCCCACGTATCCTCTTTAACTATATTACAGTGGAACTCACAAAGCCTGTAAAACAAATTAATAATAAGTACATATTGCTGTGATAAGTGAAACCTGGTTAGAGCCACAAACTCTAATTCGTATTAGTGGATACCATATTAATTACAGAAAGGATTTCTTTCTTTGTTTTTTTTTTTCTTTTCCTTTTCTATCTGCAATCAGCCAGTAGCTATAATCAGATATGATTATTAATATTTTAATGACATTGGACATGCACATCCTCTGATGTGTCACATCTTGCTTTTAAGTGATTAGATGGTGGCTAATCGCACTCTTTTAAGACGGAATATAGAGTCCTCAGTATTAAGGAGTTTGTTGGCTAATGGATTCACGTGTTTCCCGAGTCTCTGTTTGTAGGCATCAGACGACTTCTCTATTTCCGCTCTCACTGTCGGGAGTTGTAGGTACTCATGTACTTCTGTGCTGCGAATAAACCATGGAGCATTACTCAAAGTTTTTAATGCTTTATTTTGAAAGCGTTGTAGAATTTCTATATTCGATTGGCTAGCTGACCCCCAAAGTTGTATACCGTAGGTCCATACCGGTTTTATGATGCTTTTATATATAAGAATTTTATTTTCCAAGCTTAGAGTTGATTGCCTGCCTAGTAGCCAGTACATATCCCTAAACTTTTTGTTGGCTTGTTCTCTTTTTGCCTTGATATGATCTTTCCACGTGAGCCGTTTGTCCAAGTGCATACCCAGGTATCTGACCGTAGTTTCCGTAGATAAAACGTTGCCGTTAAGGGTGACAGATGGACAGTCTCCTCTGTTCAAGGCAAACGTTATATGTACTGACTTCGCAGGGCTAGCCCTTATTCTCCACGCTTTTAGCCATGAATCAATTTCACCCAGATGCTTCTGTAGTTTTACGGACGCTACGTTAGGATCTTTACTGCAAGAAAGGATTGCAGTATCATCCGCATAGGTTGCAGTTACCACTTCCTCCGTGATGGGTATATCGGCTGTAAATATCGTGTAAAGGATAGGGCCCAACACCGATCCTTGGGGCACTCCTGCTTCTATTTGGCAGATGGACGACAAACAATCCTCGCATTTGACCTGGTAGATACGGCGTTCCAGGTATGACTTTAAAAGTATGTATGCAGTATTTGGTAGAAGTAGTTTCAACTTGCACAAAAGACCTTCATGCCACACACGGTCAAAGGCCTGTTGTATGTCTAGGAACACAGCTGTACAGTACTCCTTTTTCTCCAGCGCCTGTCGTATTGTGTGAGCGACTCGGTGTATTTGTTCAGTCGTTCCATGGTACGCTCGGAAGCCGAATTGGTGTTCCGGTATTACTTTTTGCTCTTCGAGAACCGGCAGAAGTCGACTCAGTATTAGTTTCTCAGCAACCTTTGACAACACTGGTAGAAGACTTATGGGTCTGTATGAGGATACTTCTGTAGGTGTCTTACCCGGTTTAAGTATCATATTTATGATGGATACTTTCCACAGGCTTGGGAAGTATTGCAATCTCAGCATACTATTGAAGAGGATTGTCAGAAGCACTATTCCTTTTTTTGGAAGTTGTTTGAGAACTTCTGCTGTTATCAGGTCAAAACCTGGAGCTTTCTTTTGTTTCAGTTGGGCTATAGTTTTTCGGACTTCTCCTGGAGTGACCAATCGCAAAGGTAAGGATTAACATTAACATTTGATGATCCATGTTTAATATTTCATGAACCTTTTTTTCTGTGTCGTTATCATCAGCGGCCTCATTAGATCTAAACACACTTTTTAAAAAGGTTGCAAATAATTCTGCTTTATCTGCTGGTTTTCTTGACAAAGTACCATTAAAGTGTCTCAAGGGTGGCATATGTTGTTTTGGTCTTTTTAATGATTTTGTCATTTTCCAAAGTGTATAATCTTCAGCTTTGTATGAGTCGTAGTCAGAGTCCGTAGTTTGTCTTGCAACGTATCATTTTCTAGTTCTTTCATCATTGACTTCAGTACTTTATTTAGTGCTTTCTTATCTTGAGGATTTCGACTAGTATGCCACTGTCGTCTTATTTTTCTTTTTGTGGCTAACATCTCTTTTATTTCTAGAGTGGTGTCTATGTTTTGTAGTGTTACTTCCGAACAGGGAGACGACAGCCACGCTGCTTTTTGAATTAAGTTGGTGCAATACCATGCAGCCTTTTCTACATCATCTTCTGTTTTAAGGGATATACAAAGAGTGGTATTATCTTCAATAAAATCCCGGAAAGCCTCCCAATCAGTTTTACGGTTATATAGGGTCTCATGAAGTTCTTTCAGGATTACTGTGGTACTTAATGTGCATATGATGGGCGTGTGGTCAGAGGTGCCATCTAAGCATGATTCTACTTTTGTATAGAGACCTGATATCCCCTTGGTGACGAAGAAATCAATGAAATCTGGAGTCTTGTTACAGTCAGTGGGCCAATAGGTAGGTTCCCCTGTTGAAAGCACATTGAGATTATTTTTGTCAATAATATTTTTTAGATTTCGGCCTTTCGTGTTCATTAGCCGTGAGCCCCAAAAGGTGTTCTTGGCATTCCAATCGCCTCCCGATATATATCTACCACCTAATGTCTGGAAGTAGTCACTATACATTTGCTCGTTGATTCGATGTCGTGGTGGGCAGTAAACTGCAGCCACATTCAGTGAACCCTGCCAGTCGTCAACTGACACTACAGCAGCCTGTATATGAATTTGCTTATATGGTGGTAATATATGGAATCTTATGTTATCTTTTATTATTACAGCAGCTCCAGCATGAGAAGTGCCATCTGGATGATTAGCATAACAAACAGTGTATCCCTTGATTTTAATCATTCTTTGATCAGTCATGTGTGTTTCTGAAATCAGGAGGATATCTATTTTGTTCTGGTTTAAGAACAGTTCGACCTCGTGCTTATTAGGTGATAAGCTATTTATATTCCATGTAGCTATTCTTAAGAATTTCATTTCTGCTTCTGGGCAACGAGTGTCGTCAGCAGACCCATTAGGGTGCCTATTTGGGTAATGAGGATATCAATCTTCTCTGATTGTTTTATTAGGATCTGCTCTAAGGAGCGTGTTGACTGAGATTGTGCAATCTCTATTTTTTTCTTCAATGAATCTTCATTCACATTGTTGGGCATACTTTCAGATGTATATGTAGGGTTCCTGGGTTGCATGTTTGACTGTTTTCTGTCATATTTCAATGGAGAGAAGTTTTCTTGGGTAGGAGATGGTGGTGGTGGTTCTCTTGCGGTCCTTTCTGGACCTCTGTTAATTGCCTTAGACGTCATTTTTCGTGCCTTTATCTCCTTATACACTTGACAGCCCCTATAGTTGGCTGGGTGGCCACCTTGACAAAGAGCACAGGTGGCCGGTGTATTCTTGTCTTTTTTTGGACATTCTGTAGTTTTGTGTCCTTTGCCACATTTGACACACCGGTAGGGACGCATGCAGTTGTTTTTAGTGTGGCCATATTGTTGGCACCTAGTACACTGAGGGATTTCTGTTGATTTTCTTGGGTCTTCTATAATGACTCTAGTGTGGTATATATATTTTATATTCTTTACATTGGGGTTGTTAGGGCCTGGTTTAATATTGACGAAGAACATATTAAGCGGCTGTTTGTTTCTTCTTGATATAGCACAAATGACTTCACCTCTGACCTCATTTCCAGTGTTCTTAATTTCCTCTATAATAGCTGTTTTGGGGGTAGTATGGTGCAAATTTTTGATAACAACTCTATAGCATTTGTTTTGCTTCTGTGTAAAGGTGTGTCCAATAAGGCCGTTGTCTCTAATGACTTCTATTAAATTTTTATAAGTTTCAGGTGTTTGTGTCATTACTCTTAGCTGGTCTCTGTTAATGATCCTGTATGTGTAGCTATCTTTAGGTACAGTCTTGTTAAGTAATTCTGTTAATTTCTTCTATGCCATAAAGCACAATAGGTGGGAGCTTACTGATTCTTCTTATAGGTGTAACTTGCGTGATATCATCGCTCTCGGGTTAGGTCTATTGGTAGTCCAGTAAATCTATTAGAGGTATTTAAGTCTGTGTGTGCTTGATCAGATTCTTGCATGTTAGGTGGGCTATCAGATATTCTCCTTTTTTTAGAACAGCGGTCTTTAGGTACTCTTTGCCATAAAGGAGGGCAAACTTGGCTAGCATCTGTAATATTTGTGGTTTGTGATGCTATTGATGACTTTTTGAAATCTACATCAGTAATTGCTCCTGTTGAAGGAGATCTGGATTTTGTGATTAGTAGGCCTGGATGGAAAACCTGTTGAGTCAGTTTCTTTTTTGTATTTATGCTGCCAGTCACATTCACTGCCACGGAAGCCTGGTCGCCTACTTCCGCAGAGTCTTCGGTTACATATTTCACACCACAGGCCCGGGTACCTGTGAGCGCCGGGCGTTAGCCGGATCGCATGACAAATCAACATTCGTATCACTCATTTTTATATTAACAAAAAAGGTTGGGAAATACACATGCCGCTTTCCCAAGGCGACATGGTCACACTTTTAGAAACATTCTGATTCTTGTTGGCTTGTGATGTACCAAGGTCGGGCGAGGTACCCGACCGCCTTTCGTGAGGCATTGTTGCTCTTTTAGCGCCACCCGGGGGTCACGTGTAGGGTGGGCCTAAGTAAAGGTGGTAGAACCTACGGACGCGAGCAACTTAACCCCCCTACAGAAAGGATAGATATGACTCTTACGGAGGTGTAGCGATAATTATTCATAACTCTCTTAAATCACACTTATCTTCTTTTAACCATGGTAACACTGACATAGAATTGATACATGTAAAATTGTTAAATTGTGCCTTTTTAGAAAATATTGTTAGTATATACTGTCCCTCCAATGTTAGGACAACACAGTCCGACTGGGATTCACTTTTTAGCAAGTATAGGAACAAAACATTAATAGCAGGTGATAGGTGATATTTAATGTTCACCATACCAACTGGTCATACAAAAATGACACAAGAAGTATGCAAATGACTCTTCTCTGGATTTTGGATTTATATCTATTAACAATAATAATCCAACCAGAATTAAGTTAGTGAATGGGGTATTACAAAAATCTTCACCAGATATCACTTTCTTATCAACAGATATTGCAATTAACTTTGATTGGAATACAACCAATGAGTCCCTAGGGAGTGACCATTTAGTAATCAAAATCACTCATCATATGCTTGATCCTAACAGAAAACCTAATTTTACTAAAATAAGAAATTTTAAAAAAGCTAACTGGACACTATACAAAGAAATTCTAAAAGACAATTTTGAAAAGAAGCGATAGTCCCTTGTGTACAGAATGTAACAGGTGTGATGATGTCCACCATTTGTTGGTGGAATGTGTCCAAACTCAAGGTCTGAAGGACCTGCTAATACAAAAATTTAAAATTTGTGTTGAGATTATAATAACACTCCCATAGATAAATTAATATCCCTAACTGGCAACACTTTTGTGTAACTGGTATTACTGTGTTGGTTAAGAAAAATGGTGTGTCACGTTTGTTAAAATGTTTTTGTATAATTGCTCTGCTAATAAAATATGGAGCCCAATGTAGTGTTTTACTTTAATGTTAATAACACTGCATGTTGAGACAAATAATCAATACGCTTCCACTGCGCTGCTGCCAAATAAGTTGAAGAAAAAGTATGACGAGCATTTCATGAACAAAGGAAGAAAACAAGATGGAGTCGATAAAATATAGAATTATTGAACCTTTTTGCGGAAAGGATTTCACAACATGGGCATTCAGGATGAAAAGCATATTAAGAGAAAATGATTGTTTAGCCGCCATACAAAATAAGGAGTTTGAGAAGAGAACTGAAAATTCAAAGGTCGAATCAAGGGCACAAGCCATTTTGATTGCTGGCGTAGCGGACACCCACATCGATTACATGAAAAAAGAAACAGCGTATCTTATGTGGAAAAGCTTGGAAGATAACTTTATGAAAAAGAGCACAGTTGGATCATTGTTTTTACGAAGAAAGTTGGCACAAATAAAGTATGATGAAAAGAAAACTAGTCTCCTCGAACATTTAGTGGAAATAGAAAGAATTTTTAATGAATTGGATGGCGCAGAAGTTAAACTAACAGAAGAAGAAAAGATTAATTACCTATTACTATCGTTACCAGAAAGTTTCAGTTCCATTATTTCAGCGCTTGAAACACAAAGTGAATTAACTTACCCTTTTACAAAGAAAAGATTACTTGCAGAAGATGAGAAGCGTCAAGGACAAAGTTCTAAACCAAATGATCAACCACAAGCAGCATTCAACTGTTACATCTGCGGGAAACCCGGTCATAAAAAGTTCCAATGTCAGAAAAATAGAGGATTTGGACACTATGTAGGAAGAGGACGACAGGACAATATAAAGCAACGAGATACTGCACAAGAAGACACAAGGCATCGAGGAAGAGGAAATTATTGGAGACAAGGATATAGAAGAGGACGTGGATATGGAAACCGAGGAAATAACTGGACTAGAGGACAAAGTGATGCAAACTTAGCAGGTTATGAACACAATGTATTCATGAGTAATGTATTGCAAGGTAACATGTCAAATAATAATAGTACAAAATTAGAATTTTGTATTGATTCAGGATGTACAGACCATTTAATAAACACTAAAGATCATTTTGTAGATTACATAAAATTAAAGATACCAATTAAAATAAATTTAGCTAAAAATGGTGTTAATTTTGAAGCCATAGGAGTAGGCAATATAAAGGTTATAAGCTATGTAGGTAAACAACAACACTATTGTACTATAAGTAATGTATTATATGTACCAGAATTACGAAAGAATTTATTAAGTGTATCAAAATTAGCAAGCGCAGGGTTAAAAGTAGAATTTAATAAAGAAAAGGTAAGAGTATTCAAACATAACTGTGTACTGTTAATAGGAGATAAAATTAAAACATTGTATACTATACACTTAGAAAGTAATGTAAACACTTGTAATTTCACTACTAAAGCAAAACAAGATGAGGCAGAATTATGGCACAGGAGGTTTGGTCACTTAGGCAAGTCAAATTTAAAATTATTAGTTCAGAAAAATATGGTTAATGGTTTATCAGAATTAAAAGATAAAACAATAAGTGATGATCTATGTGAATCATGTGTATTAGGCAAACAATGTAGACAGCCATTTAATAAAATAGGATATAGAGCTAAACAACCTCTAGAACTTGTACACACTGATGTTTGTGGGCCAATCTCACCAAGTACATTTGATAATAATAATTATTTTGTTACATTCATTGATGATTATACACATTTTACAATAGTTTACTTAATGAAAAATAAATCTGAAGTGTTTGATAAATTTAGACATTATTACTATTTAGCAACAAATCATTTTAATACTAATCTTCATAAATTACGATTAGACAATGGGCGAGAGTATCTCTCTAATAACTTTAAAAACTTTTGTGATAAAAGGGGCATAATGATGCAACACACAGTAGCATATAACCCAGAGATGAATGGTGTAGCCGAACGTATGAATAGGACACTGATGGACAAAGCACGAACAATATTAATTGATTCAAAAATGAAAAAGGAATTTTGGGGAGAAGCGGTATTATTCTCAGCTTATGTGACTAACCGAAGCCCAGTTTCAGGAAGAGAGCAGACACCAAGTGAACTATGGGAAAACAGGAAGCCAGATGTTTCAAATTTAAGAATTTTTGGATGTACTGCATACAATCACGTACCTAAGGAATTAAGGAGAAAACTTGATGATAAAGGAAGAAAAATGATAATGATAGGATATGCTATAGGAGGTTACAAACTCTATGACGAAGAAACTGGATCAATTGTAATAGCAAGAAATGTTATCTTTGATGAGAAAAGAAACGAAACAGAGAAGAAAGTATATTTACCTAGATATGATGACGAGGAAGATCATGAAGAAATAGAAAGCTCTGAAATAGAATTGATAGATGAAGAAAATACAGAAGAAACAATAAGTCAAGAAAGTCAGGATGAAAAGAATAGTCAAGAACAACAGCAACATACAACAAGATTAGGAAGAAATGTTCAAAAGCCAAGGAAACTTGAAGACTATGAGGTTTACACAGCATACTGTTTATTAACAGAAGATCCACAAGAATATGAAGATGCTATTAAAGATAAAGATTGGCAAAAGGCTATAAAGAAAGAATTAGATTCACAAAAGGAATTACAAACTTGGGAAGAAACTATATTGCCAAAAGGAAACAAGGCTATAGATACGAAATGGATTTTTAGAACAAAGCAAAATGGAATTAAGAAGGCAAGATTAGTAGCAAAAGGTTTTCAGCAACAGAGCTGTGATAATTATTATGCTCCAGTAGCTAAAATGTCTACCATCAGACTGATGATCAGTATAGCCGTCCAACAAGACTTAACAATACAACAATTTGACGTACCAACAGCATTTTTGAATGGAAAATTGAATAATGATGTTTACATAAAATGTCCTAAAGGTATGAAAATAAAGGAAGGTAAAGTTTTAAAACTAAGAAAAGCACTATATGGATTAAAAGAAGCACCTAAGTGTTGGAATCAAAGATTTCATGATTTTATGACAGAGAAAGGATTTACACAATCTAAATATGATTCATGTTTATATGGAAAAGCAAAGACTTGGTTACTATTATATGTTGACGACATTTTATATCTTGGATATGACACAGATCTTATACAATCTTTAGAAAAGGAATTCAAAATAAAGAATTTAGGAGAATTGAAGAAATACTTAGGACTGGAAATAATAAGAAAGAAGGATACACTTGAAATAAGACAAACTGAAATGATTAAAAGATTACTAGAAAAGTTTCAAATGCAAGACTGTAAACCCAGCCAGACACCTATGGAAGTAAATTTTAATGCAAATATACCAGCACCATCAGATGTGATTGATGTACCCTTTAGAGAATTGATAGGCTCACTATTATACATTGCAATGAACAGTCGACCGGATATTACCTTTGGAGTATCTTACTTAAGCAGATTTTTAGATAAACCGACAAAGGAATTATGGTTAGCAGGTAAAAGAATATTACGTTACCTCAAAGGAACATGCACTCAGGGGCTGTTATATACAAAAGCAGGTGATTTTTCTAAGCTTGATGCATACTCTGATGCAGATTGGGCTGCAGATAGAACTGACCGCAAAAGCACAAGTGGTTGTGCTATTTATCAAGGAAAGAATTTGATAATATGGTTTTCAAGAAAGCAGACATGTACAGCACTTTCAACAGCTGAAGCTGAATATGTTGCAGGAGCACTTACAGTGACAGAACTCATTCATATAAAAGGCATACTATCTGAATTTTTAGTTAATAATACTATTTCAGCAAATTTGTTAATTGATAATCAAAGTACCATAAAACTAATTCAGAATCAAATGAATACTAAAGCTGCTAAGCATATTGAAATAAAATATCATTACATAAAGGATTTAGTAAATAAGGGATTAGTGTATGTCTCATATGTACCTACTGATGAGAACATTTCAGATATATTTACAAAGTCACTATCTATTCAGAAACATACTTACTTTTGTACTAAGTTAAATTTGATTTGAAATATTAGTACTCACTAGATTGTTATGATGCTATATTTAAAGTATAAGATTATAAGATTTTAAAATATCAAGAAGTTTTTGTTAAAACATTAAGTTAGTTTTGGTTTATGTTAACTAAGTGTGTATAGCTAAGATATAAGCTATTAAATTCATAATTATTGGATTTAGGTTTTAGTGAAACAGGAATAAAACAACCAGTAATGTTATTTAAAACTTGTAATTGTTTTATAGTCATATGTTGCAGAGGGATGTATTTTCGTGTTGAACTTGTTAATAGATACTGTTTTATGTAAAGTACATAAACATTTGCTATAATTGTGTTACAATTGTTATTAATGAGAAGTCATCTTTTGTTCTTATTTTAAGCAATTTAAGAATGTTAGTAGTTGATATATCAGTAATTCTAAATTCTGTAAATTGAGGGGCTGTGTTGAGATTATAATAACACTCCCATAGATAAATTAATATCCCTAACTGGCAACACTTTTGTGTAACTGGTATTACTGTGTTGGTTAAGAAAAATGGTGTGTCACGTTTGTTAAAATGTTTTTGTATAATTGCTCTGCTAATAAAATATGGAGCCCAATGTAGTGTTTTACTTTAATGTTAATAACACTGCATGTTGAGACAAATAATCAATAATTTGTGAGATGAATGTAGGTGTATTTATAAGTATTTTAGATAGTCCTCTATCTGAGGCTGCCATTCTAGTGTATAAGTTAGTTCTTAAGAGTTTAGTAGATGGATAAGTATTGTGGTAATGGTTAGGGTACTATGGAGCTGACATAGTCTTTTGTGACTAAAAGCTCCTAAACAAATAAAGAGAAAAAATAAAATAAAAGATACATCCGTATAGAGAGACACAGTTAACAGTGAGATCTTACATCATCATTGTCCAACAAGTGAGTGAACAGCTCCTCACTGTGAAGACAGGCGCTCCTCAGTTGGAGGCAGTTGCGAAGTCTCGCGCAGCACACGTAGCACGCATCTACTGGTCCTCTGTCTCTTGTTTCCAACTGACAACAATAATAAATATATCTGGTATGGGACGTAAAATATAACAAACTTGTTACAAGTACACTTACCAACTTGCCAGTCAGTAACTCGTATATTTCTTGTAAGTCAGTGTTAACTAGACAATGCATACGCACATCTTTGATCAAACAAATTCTACATCTTGATAACTGTTCCATTATTTATCATTTAATTACAAAATAACAATTAATAGATTATATTTTACAAACTAAAAGCAAAGAGGTTATGTATGTACACAGATTACAGTGTTGTTGCCAACCTTTTGAAAACTTTCCCCCTAAATCAATTTCAAAAACCACTAAAATACCACTAAATTCAAAACAAAACTCCAACGACGGACCAAGTATTCATTTATTTATTTATTTATTTATAAACACTTTATGCACAAAAAGGTACAATGGCGGACTTAATGCCCTAGGCATTATCTACCAGCCAACCACATGGCAGTGCAGAGATAAAGGATTGTGGGTCAAAAATACAATAAAAAAGGGATCCTACTAATTTAAACAATTAATATTACGCAATTTTATCTAAGTAAATCTAATAATCATAATCTATTTAAACTTACACAAATAAGTTTTATTATATAAACATACATAAAATATCTACATAAGTACTTATACATAATATTTGTCACAGTGAGGAAATAAAACTAGCGGTTTGACTCTGCCAATAGCATAATATAGTGACGACGCAATTTGGCTTTAAAAGCAGCTTTGGTTTTAGCCATCCTAATTTCAAGAGGGAGGGCATTCCAAAAGAGGATAGATTGGACAAAGAAAGAAGAGTGCACAAGACTAGAAGTATGAGCCGGACAAGACAGAAGAAGATTACGAGACGACCGCAAATTACGATCAAGCGTCGGTTGGATAAACTGAAAATGACACTTTAGGTACGATGGAGAATCCGTGCCTTTCAAAATGGTGAACAAGGTGGTTAAAGCATGTAGACTGCGTCGTTGACGTATTGGCAGCCAATTCAGACGGGATCGAAAAGTTGACACGTGATCGTACTTGCGCAGATTAAAAACGAATCGAATGCAATTGTTGAGAAGACGGTCAAGTTTATTGAGCAGATCTGCATTCAGGTCGAGGTAACACACATCAGCATAATCGATAATGGGAAAAATTAAAGTTTGCACAAGCGCTGTCTTGGCTGCTACAGGCAAAAAATTCCTTAGCCGATAAAAGGCACGAAGCGTCCCCGTAACCTTTTGTGAGATCTTCGTAATTTGTGTTCGCCATTCCAGTGTAGAGTCCATATGTAACCCTAGGTTTTTGACGTCGGTATTGATGGGAATTACTGATCCATTGTAAGTAATAGAGGGTAATACTTCTGAGTTAAGTTTACGTATCATAAACGGGCTACCCAAAACAAGGGCTTGGCATTTTGTTGGGTTTACTGCCAGGCCAAACCTAGACGCCCAATTCTGTAGAGCTTTTAAGTCTCGGTTTACATCATCAATAGCAGTTGACAGGTTCTCCACCCTGGACTGAGTATAAATCTGCAGATCATTAGCGTACAAATGATACGCACAGCCAAGCTCAGGTGTTAAGAAATTGATAAAAAGAGAGAAGAGAAGAGGAGAAAGTTTCCCTCCTTGCGGGACACCAGCCTGTAAATTACACCATTCAGACGATCTATCATCAACCCGGACAGATTGCTGACGCCCCCGAAGGTATGAAGCAAACCAGCTTAGCGCACCCGATGAAATGTTGAAATAAGATAAAATAGCTAAAAGGATGTCATGGTCAACTACATTGAAGGCGTTAGAGAAGTCAATAAGCACCAGAACAGTAACCAAAGTATTTTCAATACCCTGCCTGATATCACCAGATACTTTAAGAAGTGCCGAGACTGTGCTATGACCCGCTCTAAACCCAGATTGATATGGACTTAAGAAGTTGTTACCGTGTATGAATTTCGACAGCTGTTGGTAGACACAAGACTCAAGCACTTTAGAAATAAAGGGAAGAATAGAGATAGGACGATAGTGATTAGGAAGACAGGGATTTGAAATTTTAGGTAATGGGCGAACATAAGCATTGCGCCATAAAGAAGGGAAAGTACCAGAATAGAGAGAGAAGTTTAAAATATGAGAGAGAGGAGAAAGAAGTTCATCCAAAAGAATGGAAATCATTCGACGGCTAATGCAATCGCAACCTGTGGCCTGAGATTTTATTGACAGGATAGCTTGTTTGATCTCATCGACCGAAAGAGGCAAGAATTGAAAAGAGTTAACAGAAGGACCCGATAAAGACGACAGATAGTCAACAGTTCGAAGTTTGGAGAGATTGTCGAGAGTATCTGAAGCAACGAAATGTTGATTTAACTTATTCAAACAAATAGCAGGATGAATATCGGGTTTGTCTGACCTACCAATACCAATGGTCTTAAGAAATTTCCAAATCTCGTTAGCGGAGGAAGATGAAACAGTATCAAATATGTGACGACGTTTAGCGTTGCGTACCATTTGGTTGCATCGATTCCTTGCAGACCTATACAAAGCCCAGTGAGAATCTGATCGATGTTTTTTAAAACTGCTGAAAGCTCGATCTCTGCGCCTCATTGCCACTCGAATCTCATCGGTCAGCCATAGTGCAGGCGGATGACGTATTTTTACTCGCTTTACAGGGGCATGTACATCATAAAGTTTAATAACTAAATCATTAAAGATCTTCACTTTGTCATCTATGGACGTTGCAGTCTCCATTTCCAGCCAATCTATTTCAGAAGCTTTGACGCGTAAGCTGTCAACATCCAACCGTGAAAAACAACGCGTGTGCAAAACTTTTGGCTTAAGTTTAGGAGGTTTAAGAAGATAGGATAAGAAAATAAGGTCGTGGTGAGAAAAGGCTGGGGCCGGATATTGGCCATGACCCAAAACTAAGGACGGAGAGGAAGTAAACATAATATCCAGCCAAGTATCATCTCCTTTGAAGTTGTGATGGGTGGCTTGTAATGGTAAGACTTGAAGACTAGAGGATTCTAAGATATGGAGGAGTTTACGGGTACGAAGGGATGAATAAGATAGTAAATCGGTATTAAAATCACCCATTATGATGATGTGTGTGTAATCAGACCCTAAAGACTCTAAAACCGATTCTAAATCAGTGAAATAATCAGTGGCAGGTGGGCAATAGACCACACCTACAACCGATTTAGTACCCTGGAAACAAACTTCAAGAAAAAGGAACTCGGCAGTAGCAAAATCCTGGGACGCAGATGAAGCAATAATTTTGTATGAGAAGTTACTGCGGAGATAAATAGCGACTCCACCACCTCTTCGATCCACACGATCATTTCGAATCAATTTATTACATTAATTTATTACGAAATTTATTACAATATAAGTAACGAAATAAATAGAAACAATAAATAATTAGTTAATAACAATAATTATTTAGTATTTTTAAGAATTTTTCTATAATTTCATCACATTATGAAATTTAATTTCAATTATTAAATAAATTATGTCATTTACTTACCAGCATCTCCTTATTTCTTTTAAAATGAATAAGTTTAATGGGAAAAAAAACTAAATAATATAGAAAAATCAATTTTATATAGTCACTAGCTGTCCCGGCAAACGTTGTTTTGCAATTCTAAAAAAAAATATTTGAAAAATAGATGTTAGCCGATTCTCAGACCTACTGAATATGCATACAAAATTTCATAAGAATCGGTCTAGCCGTTTCGGAGGAGTACGGTAACTAACACTGTGACACGTGAATTTTATATATTAGATAATTATATAACAATCATATAAGTCATATATCTTTATCTTTACTTCTTATAAAACAAAGTCGTAATTTTTGTATGTATGTCCCTTGAGAGCTTATATTTTCAAAAATACGGATTCCCTGTACTAAAACAAATCCCCTTCTAAAATACCGTATCGATGGTGCTAAATGGGATACTTTTGAACAAACTCTGGAAAATATTATCCTTTCCTTTCCACAAATTAGTCATTCCAACATAGATTTATTAAATTCTCAGCTCTCTGAGGCTATTTCGACAGCGGCTGACAGAAGTATCCCTTTAAAAAATTCCGCTTCAGGTAGGGTCTCTTCTCCCCCCTGGTGGGACCGGGAATGCTCCGATGCGATAAAGTTACGGAAACAGGCTGAACGAAACTATGTTAGGAATATGACGTTTGAAAATTTTTTTGAAAAAAAAAGACTGGCAAAATCAAGACGCCTTTTTAGGAAAAAAAAAAGAGACGGCTGGAAGAAGTTTTGTGCATCCTTATCCCCTCAATCTCCTTCCTCTTTAATTTGGCAAAATATAAAAAGTTATAGACGTGGTTGCTCAAACGTAAATTCCCCCTGTATATCTAAAAACATTGCATACCAATTTGCAAATAAACTGGCTCCACCTTTAGTTCCTTTGGAAGATGAATGTTCTTTAAAATCCCTTGAAACTTCGCCCCCCAATGATCCTCTTGACTATCTTTTCTCCAAAAACGAACTACACGTTGTGCTCAATTATGTGCAGGATTAATCCCCCGGATTAGATGGCTTTCCATACTCCTTTTATAAAAATTTTAGTCCCCGTTGTCGTCACTTTCTCCTTAATTTAATTAACATAATAATATGCTTATCTCTTGGCCATATACCTGATGACTGGAAATCGCAACTTATTATCCCCATCCTAAAACCAGGTAAATCCCCTGATCACCCGGATAACTTCCGCCCTATTGCTCTTTCCCCCGTAATAGTCAAAATACTTGAGCATCTAATCAAGAATAGGTTGGAATGGTATGTGGAGAGCAAGGGTTTTCTAGACAATTCACAATTTGGTTTCCGTAAAGGGCTAAGTACGATGGATGGCATAGGTACTTTGTTGACAGATGTGCGCATTGCATTTAGCAAGAATGAATCGGTTGTCTCCACTTTCTTAGACATATCTTCCGCGTATGATAGTGTGCTTCTTTCCACACTCAGAACCAAGTTACGTAAGCTGAGTGTTCCGGCTAAGATGCGTAATTGCATATGCAACCTTCTTGCTGGCCGTACTGTTAACAGTCGCATTCCTGAAGATGATACTCTAGTATCCCGTAAGGTTTGGAGGGGTCTTCCGCAGGGATCGGTATTGAGCCCATTACTGTACAATTTATATACGTTAGATCTCCCCTAATCACTCAATAATAACTGTAACATTATTCAATATGCTGATGATCTTTGTTTATACATTGCTAATTCATCCATCTCAGCTGCTGCAGAATCCTTACAAATTTCACTTAGCTCTCTACATAATTGGCTTCTCCTCCGAGGTCTCAACTTATCTCCATCGAAAAGCTCGGTACTAGTTTTTTCACGCAAAAGGACTATCCCCAATGTGTGCCTTGAAATCGACGGATTCCCCATTAAGGTCGAGAATAATGTTAAATTTCTTGGCATCATGCTGGATTCAAAGCTGTCGGGTATATCTCATTTTAACTATATTTCTGAAAAATGCGAAAGAAACAGTAACATGCTTCGGGCTCTTTCTGGTGTATGGTGGGGGGCTCATCCCTTCACCCTAAAATTAGTTTATAATGCTACCATTAGAAGCTTAAAGGACTATGGTACATTTCTCCTGGAGCCATGCAATAAGATGGCCATTGCAAAACTTAATAAAATCCAGGCTAAGTCTCTTCGGATTGTACTAGGATGCATGAAATCTACTCCCTGTAATGCCTTGCAAGTGGAGAGTTTTGATTCTCCTCTTCCTCTTCGAAGGCAGTATTTTGCAGATAGATTCATGTATAAAGCTTATTTTATTAAACATCACAAATTGCTGCCCAAACTATCCCAATTGGACAATTTATGTAGGCAAGATAATAATTACTGGAAGCACAAAGAACCCCCTCTTATCTTAAAAACATTTAGAAAGATTAATAGGGCTCAACTAATTTCCCCTGTCCGCCAGTGTTCTTAATTTCCCCTCTATATTTCTCCTTTTGAGTCTTTACATTTTTCCCCTAATTATATTTCATCAATTGATTTGTTTAAGGATACTGTTCAAGCAAATTCACAGTTCTCTTATATTGTTAACTCTAGATGGCCTGGAAACCACAAATTTTTTACTGACGCTTCAAAATTACAGTGCACTCTCAAAACTTGTACAATGGTTTAATGTTAATAACTTATTGTTAAACTCTAAGAACACAAAAGTAATAAAATTCTCCATGCCAAATGTTACCCAAGTAGAAACCAATGTACATTTGAGTGGTGCGAAATTGGAACCAGTACATTCAACTATATTTTTAGGAATCACTATTGATTCGAAATTACAGTGGGGCCTACAAATTGAAAAAATGTCTGGCAAACTTAGCTCTGCGGCATATGCGGTGAAAACAATTAGACGACTTAGGGCCGATTTTTCAATCATCGAATAACTGAACGAATAACTAACTAAAGAATTAACTTATCTGATTGATAAAAGGACAAATAAAATTGTTGCATTTTTCAATGGCTACATAACAAGCGAATAGTTTCTGTGACTTTTATGTTGCCAACTTCACTGCAATATTGTGGAAGCGAGACACGCGTATGGTGTACTGTATGATAAAAGAGGATAGCAAATGTGTTGACACTCGTTTATTTGACGTATAAGGATAAATAAAATTTGTTAACTTTCTCTTTCTCGTGTGGTGATTTTGTAGGTTAGTTTCATTTATTGTCAGTGATTTGTTATTATTTTGCTATTATTGGAATCTTTTTTTCTCTTTTTGACATTAACTTTTACCATATTAAAAATTAGGAAAAGAATTGTTTTATAAAATTTTAACGTTTAATTTGGAAAGATAGGATCAACTCAGGAGAGGTTTCAGTAAATAATTAATAAAATAAAATAAACTAATATTATAATATTTTCTAACACTTGCGCGACTCATCCGTTTAAACAAAACCACTTTTCACGGATTGACAAATAAAGATTTGCGTCTAAATCCATGAAAAGTAGTTTTGTTTAAATTATTATTACTAAAAACTATTATTTACAATACAGAATTTATACAATATTATTATTTACAATGAAATATTAATACTTTCAATAAAGGAATCTAGTTGTATCTATTGAATAAACGTTTATCTGCCGGTCCAAGAGGTAGATAGATTCATTCCTCAGTTAGGGCTGTTATTGACCAGATCGTGCCTATCTGACGATTGAAAAATGCAATATTTTGTTATCTGTCTAATAAGTACTACCTGACTGTTTATCTGGGGATTGAAAAATCGGCCCTTACGGATGTAGATACGGCTAGAATGGTTTACTTTAGTTATTTTCACAGTGTAATGTGCTATGGAATTCTTCTTTGGGGAAGCTGTGCGGACATTAATCGGATATTTGTGCTCCAGAAACGCGCTGTTAGAGCTATATACAGGGTGTGGCGTAAATAGTGGTCCACCGTTCAAGGTTGGATACATCAGGTAGGTACCTACACCATACCAAAATTTGGAACCGGTCCGCCGACTGGTTCCAGAAAAAAAAATATTTTTAATTTTTTTTAAGAAATTCCCATTTTCATTAAGAATTTGATCACAGTTTCAACAAAAAACATTATTTTTGATTTTTTATTCGTGTTTATTCATGCTGAATGTATGAGCTATCATAAAATAAAAAAGATTTGTATTGAAATTGTAGCCTTTACGGGAAAAAGTGATTTCTTCTCAATTCTTAACCTAAATTTTATCGCATCAGTCATGTTCAGGAGCGGTTTTTGAAAAAAAAATGTACTACACTGTTAGTGCCCATGCATTTAAAAATATGCTCATGATGTACTGATTATAAAATGGTATAATAGTACCGCTTTTCAAAAATAGATTTTTTTTTATTGCAATTGTAATTAAAAACGGATAAGTCTTCCTGTTACTATTTTCGCAACATAATATTTAAACAAAAATGTTGTCTTTTTGTTTTTACCCATTTAAATATGGAATTAAATAAAACAAAGTCTCAATCTTACAACTGATATTTGACTCCACGTCTCCAAATAATTCTACATCATGTCGTGTCCTATAAAAAAAGGTCGCTCTGTACCTGAACCATAACAAAAGACCTATTGAAGTGCGCACACTCTTGTAATGCGTAACGTAGCTGGAGTAACTAAACAATAGGATAGTGATAAGGAAAGGATGTAGTTTGTTGTTGTTGTCCCTTTCCTTTCTAGCAATTGAGATCGGAAAGAAATGGTACATAAACAATTAGTACGATCTACGCTCCCGTGCATCGTATACGTTTCGTTTCATTTGTGTTTAACTCCGCTGTTTCTTGCTATTCCCCTGGACTCCGGTTGATTGCCTAAGTGATTTGGACTTGTCGTTTTGGTGACATCTAATAATCTTGCTTACGTTTACCGGACTCTGATTTGCATAACGATTTGGACAAACGTGCAGTGCAGTGATAACAAAAATGTCTCAGTATACACCGCGCGAATATGCTGACATGCATTTTATTTACGGAGAATGTGGAGGAGTCGGCAGAGAGGCGGCTCGGCTTTACAGGGAGAGATATCCCGATCGCAGACATCCAGACCACAGGGTGTTTGGGCGAGTCCACAATGCATACACCGAAGGGAGGATACCCGGCTCAGGCGTAGGCGGTGCAAGAGAAGGACGCCCACGGAGACATGCCGATGATCAGGTACTGAATTTGGCAGAACAAGATCCTACAACCTCAGTCCGAGTCTTATCTCGCACAACGGGGATATCTACCAGAACCGTACATCGCATTTTAAAAAGACACGAGCTACATCCCTACCATTATACAAGGGTACAGACTCTGTTACCAAGGGACTATCCTCCGTGAGTGAGATTTTGCAGAGAAATGCTGCGTAGAATACGAGAGGACGAGCAATTTTTTAATAAAATACTTTGGAGTGACGAATCATCTTGCAGAAAAGATGGATATTTAAATTTACACAACTTGCACAGCTGGCAGTTAGAAAATCCGCACGTCATGAGACAAGATCGATCGCAATACCAATTTAAAATAAACCTTTGGGTCGGCATTATTAACGGACAAATAATTGGTCCATTAGAACTGCCAGAAACCTTAACCGCAGAAAGGTATCTTGGGTTCTTACAGACAGATTTACCCGTACTTCTAGAAAGTGTCCCTACAGAGATCCGAGACAGCATGTGGCTACAAAATGATGGCTGTCCCGCTCACTATGCAGTAAGGGTACGAGAGCACCTTAATGTGGCCTATCCAAACAGATGGATAGGGCGGTTAGGCCCAATACTATGGCCACCACGCTCCCCAGACCTTAATCCTTTGGATTTCTTTTATTGGGGATGCTTAAAGGAAGACGTATACAAGGGACCAATAAATAATATTGAAGAATTAAGGACCAGGATTCTGACAGCAGCTGGAAAAATCAATGAAAGCGGGTTTGCTCGACGTCTTAAACGCTCCTTTATTCGACGGTGCAGAGCGTGTATAGCTGCGAATGGGGGCCATTTTGAGCACCGATTGTATTAATCAATAAATAAATAATTATGATGTCAAAGTTGTTTTTTTTTAATACCCTGTCTGTAGTAACTTTTGTGTTCTCATTTGCCAATACAATTACAATAATAATATTGTCGTTGTCACTATGACCAAGTTTACAGTAAGAATGGGCACATAAATAAGGTAGACGAAATTTTTGTTTCAATATTATGTTGCGAAAATGGTAACAGGAAGACTTACTTATTTTCAGTTACAAATGCAGTATTTCTTTTTCTATTTTTGAAAAGCGGTACTATTATACCATTTTATAATCAGTACATCATGAGCATATTTTTAAATGCATGGGCACTAACAGTGTAGTACATTTCTTTTTCAAAAAACGCTCCTGAATATGAGTGATGCGATAAAATTTAGGTTAAGAATTGAGAAGAAATCACTTTTTCTCGTAAAGGCTACAATTTCAATACAAATCTTTATTTTTTTATGATAGCTCATACATTCAACATGAATAAACACGAATAGAAAATCAAAAATAATGTTTTTTGTTGAAACTGTGGTCAAATTCGTAATGAAAATGGGAATTTCTTGAAAAAAATTAAAAATATTTTTTTTTCCGTAACCAGTCGGCGGACCGGTTTAAAATTTTGGTATGGTGTAGGTACCTACCTGATGTACCTAACCCTGAACGGTGGACCACTATTTACGCCACATCCTGTATGTATAACCTAGGTCCGCGGGATTCTCTAAGGGAGAAATTCAAAGACATAAATATTTTAACGGTCGCTTCGCAATATATATATGCAAATTTATTGTATGTTCATAAAAATATTCATAATTTTACAAAAAAAAGCGACCACCATAATGTTAATCCAAGGCATAAACACAATCTTGTGATGCATGTAACCCGTCTCCACAAAATATGTAACTCTTTCATGGGTCATTGTATACGATTTTATAATAAACTCCCTATTGATGTAAGAGAATTAAATAATTCTAAATTTAAAAAATTCATTAAAACTAAATTATGTAAAAAGGCGTATTATAAAATTTCTGATTATATTAAAGATGATAAAGCTTGGGAGTAGGTTGCTCTGGAGCAATACATATTCTATATTGTAAAGTTATTAGCATTGTAAGTATAATTGACATTTAATTTAAAAATATAGATTTGATTAAAAGCTCTGCTGAGTTTCTTACGCCGGTTCTTCTCAGCAGATTGCGTCCTGAACCGGTGGTAGGGAAAAAAATTAGACATGTCATTAGCACATAATTTTTCTGAAAAATTGTATCTACGTGATTAAATGATTTTTCATTTCATTTCATTATAAAAATGATTCATTGTTATGTACTATATCTACTAACAACTATTATGTGTTTGTGTTTGTTACAGGCCCTATTGCTGCCACATTTGGATACTCTTTATTTTAATTTTTATTTTAAGTTTGTCCTAGTTATCAAGTAGCCCATGAGTATCCATTACATGACGTTGGCAGTAATTGCTGATTGACTACACTAAATCAGCAGATTGCCATTAAACAAAACAATAATAATAATAATTTACTAACCCCGTTTTCCAATGGCAGAGCATAATGCGACTCAGTGCCGCACAATGCCGCACAATGCTGACGCTTAATTGGAACATGAATTAGTTTTAAAATGCGCCAGCAGAGTGCGCTAAGTTCAGTGTTGAAAAAAAAATTCTAAAATAAACATTGTATTCACATTATATGTGTGGAATATAAAAAAAGTCATTGTTTATACCTTCATCCATACTTATATTTATTTATTTTTTAACGCAGCTTGAATTAACTTTGAATATTTCAAGAAAACTCCGACGAAAAGAAAGACTTAAATTTTTTTTTAACAATAAATAATATTACTAACGATATTAAATAAATAAAATTTCAATCAATGCCAATTTAAGGAAAAAATACTTGTTAATTTTCTGTTGCTGAAGTTGGTATGGATTGCACACATCACTTTTAGAGTGCTCGATTGTGCGATGCGATGCTGTAATTGGAACACTCAACGTTGAGCATTGTGCCGCATAATGCGCTATTGTGCGCTGATTGGAAAACGGGGAAAGACTAACTTTAAGCTTTGACAAGATAATAATATACTCTTTGGCCCACTCTTTGCCTTTAGTTTGTAAAATATAACCTCTATATTATAATTTTTAATTTTATGATCAATTATTATAAGTATAGATAATGGAGCAGTTATCAATGTGTAGAATTTGTTTGATCAAAGATGTGCGTATGCATTGTCTAGTTAACACTGACTTACAAGAAATATACGAGTTACTGACTGGCAAGTTGGTAAGTGTACTTGTAACAAGTTTGTTATATTTTACGTTGTTCCCATACCAGATATATTTATTATTGTTGTCAGTTGGAAACAAGAGACAGAAGACCAGTAGATGCGTGCTACGTGTGCTGCGCGAGACTTCGCAACTGTCTCCAGCTGAGGAGCGCCTGTCTTCACAGTGCGGAGCAGTTCACTCACTTGTTGGACAATGATGATGTAAGATCTAACTGTTAACTGTGTCTCTCTATACCGATGTATCTGTGGTGAATGTATAAATATAGGAACAGGTTCATAATACAGGTTTATGTTTCAGTTTGATGTAAAGCCAATACAAGTTTTGAGAAATCTATGTAAAGTGTCACTCACGCCTATGAGTTTGGGCGCGGTGGTTCACAGGGAACTGCAACCTAAACCTGAACCTTCGCCAACGACAGGTGACCAACTAGATGAGGAACATGTTGGAGGTATAGTGTAGTGTTTGTTTCATCTTCAAGCTGAACCAGCTGCTTGTTTGTACTTCATTTAATTAAACTATCTTACAGATCTGGAAGATAATATTGTAGAACAAGGAATGTGCACTCAATTAATACAACAACAACATATCAAATGTGAAGATGTCACTTTAGTAGATGATGACAGCATCCCAAATGTTGAAGATCAAGGAATGTGCAATCTGTTAATAAAACAAGAACATATGAAATGTGAACATGTAATTTCTGAAGATGATGAGTTAGATTACAGCATCCAGACTACAGAAGTACAAACTGACTCAGCTTCAGATAATTCTTGTTTAGAACATGCCAAAACTGTTAAGATTGTGTTACACCGATTGGACTTGAACAGTTTACATAAAGGTATGTCTAGATTTAAGCACAATATAAACATACTACACAAGTCTCACTTCAATAATAATTGTTATTCTATAATACACTGTTTTTATAAAAAGAAAGTTCAGTTAACATTGACGTGTTGTTGTTTAGCAAAATATTCATATTTCAAATAATTTGGTTAGTTCAAACACTAAGAAACACGGTTGAAAATCTGATCACTGATAGATACATACCAACCTTATATAAAACTTCCCCTCAGTAGATTGTTAAATAAATGATATTCTCGTTGGTGTACCTTACAATTGGTTAAAAATTAACATATTTATAAATTCAACAATTTAATTGGTTCTTAGTGAAATTGGAAATGGTTCATAGATAAAGTACCAGTAGATATCAGTGGTGTAGTTAGATTAAGCGGTTGTTATAACTCAAGCATAACCACTCGCAACGTCTTCTTGTATTTCATGTTAGTGGTATTTTAAGCTCAATTAGTGAGTTACATCTTGTTACGAACCAATACAACGAGGTATGTAAAACATTTTTAGGTTAAAATGAATTATTTGAGATATAATTACTTGTGAAATATTAAATATCATTGTATGTTCTTGATTATTAAATTCCATACCCATTGAGATATATAGAAAATCATTGGCCTAATCCTAATCAAGGAAGTTGGAATAATTAAGTATCTATATTCTATACTGAGTGGAATTAGAAAGAAAGAAAGAAAACTTATTTATTTCAAAAACCTTCAACAAAAATTACAAATAAAAATAAAAAAACTACAAAACTTAAGGCCGAAAATGGTCCTTACTCAGCAAAATGCTGCAGCAGCAAGCTACTACAGCGCTGCTTTTCAGTAAAATCCTGAGACTGTGAGTACGGCCAGACACGAGAAATTATTTACTTATACATATCAAATACAGTGGAGAAAAAGAAGCAAGTATCCATATATACAAGTATACACATATACAAACAGACAGAGAGACAGACACATGCACAATCAACACAAGTGAGTTTACGCAAGAATAGTCTACGATGACGTTACAGTTAATAATATAAGGTGTATGTACACAAACACAAATATAGTTAAAAATATAAAAAATTGAAGATTGAAGATACAGGTCATTACATTAGTAGTTTATACACTGATTTAAGAATGGTAAAGCAAGGAAAGAAAAAAATTCTAGAGAGATAATCTCCGTTGCTGATATCTTAGACTAATTTTTGTTTATTTAAGAGTTTTTTAAATTTAGCTTTGAAGCTTTTAAACGAGCCAATAGCTCGGAATGGAGGCAATAAATCATTCCAGCAACGGGTTGCGGAAAACTTAAAACTACCACGGAACGCCGCCGTTCTATGTCTAGGTGTTAAATGGAGATAACCAGACGCTCTGGTATTCCTCGAAGAGTGATCACGAGCCCAAGTAAGTTTGCGGTGAAGGTATTCTGGTGTTTTCCATAGTATAACACCAAATAGAAGAGACGCGAAGTGAAGTTTTCTACGAGCATCCATCTTCATCAGATTTCCTTTGTTCAAAAAGGGCGTAACGTGCGAGTGTGGCAAAACCGTGCACAGGCGTTTTGTATTCTTTGTATTAGCTTTACAGTTTTACCAAAAATACAGGGCCCGTACACTGTGTCGGCATAATTTAATTTAGACAAAATTAGGGATTCACAAAGTTTAACACGTAAGAGCTCGTTCCCACTATGTCGTCTGTCGGGACGATTTTTTATCGTGTGTCGTAGCGGCAGAATATTTTATATGAAGCTATTCACACTCGTCGGACAACGATTTTGTGTCGTATCCGACAAAAAATATCGTGTGTTTTGTCAGCCCTCCCGTCCGGAAAAAAATCGTGTCGGATCAACGCTCGCATATGATCGCATATGGCACTGTTCACATTTGCCGGATGTCGGGCCGACCCCGCCCGCGCCGCGCGTCGCTGCCGCTGATCGCATACACATTGTGGCGCAAGCAGAGTTAATAATAATAATAGATATAATAGATCGTTGAATGTAGTTATTGACATTCTAAAATAATTGAAAAACTTAACGTCGTCACTTCTTAGTTCAGTTATTAAGTTCTGAAATATTCCCAAAGTAAATCTTTCCCTCAGAATTGGGTGCACCCAATATCTTGTATTTTTAGCTGTCTTTCGTTTCCTTCGCAAATAATACATCACAACAAAAGCTTCGTCGACGTCCATCGTGTACAAGAATCCAACCAAACTAGCACCTAACTAACTAACTAGCACTAGCTGCGGTCGTGGCCGACAGCCGACTAGTGTGAACAGAGGCGCCGATACCCGATTAAAATCGGAATCCGACACACGACATAGTGGGAACGAGCTCTAAGTCTGTGTCTAGTAACTTAAGGCGATAAAAACAGTTACGTACCGCTTCAGTTACATGAGATTCAAAACGCAACTGCCCATCAAAAATTACTCCAAGATTGCGGGCCGGAATACTTGTTCAATACAACATCCATTGATTTTAATGTCAATATCTATACTCTTACATTTATTAAGCATGTCACGAAAGCCTAAAACCAAAAAGTTGCACTTGTTTGGATTCAATACTAAGGAATTCCTAGTCGACCAATGTTCGATTCTATCCAGATCCTCATCAATTTTTTTTACAGCCTGAATAGCATCTTCTGGTTTAAAATGGAAGCATATTTGGAGGTCGTCAGCGTACAAATGAAATTTGGTGTTAAAGAATAAAGAGAAGCGGTTCCAGGATAGATCCCTGTGGGACGCCTTTAGTCACCTTTCTAGGAAATGAGGATATTTTTTTTATTCTTTATTTGGCACTTGAACAAACTGAGATCTATTAGAAAGGTAACTATTAAACCAACCAACCGTGTTTCGATCACATCCGTAATAAGATAGCTTAGAAAGAAGAAGTGAAATATTGATTACGTCAAACGCGCGGGAATAGTCGAGGAGTACAAGTAGCGTCGCCATACCTTGGTCCTTGGCCTCGATGATGTTATCCACAACATCAATGAGAGCAGTGGAGGTGCTGTGTCCCCTACGAAAACCTGATTGAGCATTAGGGAGGATTTTGGAGTCTTCAAGATATCTTCTAAGTTGTTTACAAACAACTTTTTTTTTTATACTACTGAGGTGGCGAACAAGCGTACGGCCCGCCTGGTGGAAAGCGGTTACCATAGCCTATAGACGTCTGTAACACCAGGGGCATCACTATCACTATAACTTTCTCTAGTATTTTGGAAAGGCAGCATAAGAGGCTAATAGGCCGAATTATTTCTATTTCGACAGAAAGAAGAGTTGCAATATTAAATTAATATTAATTCTAATCTTACAATATGAATACAGTTTCAATTTTGCCTTTGATTTCTGTTTCGATTGTAGTTCATATTTTAGGTTCTTCTTAAGTTTCGATGCAACGTGTTTTAGTAATTTTGGTATTAACTCGGTGTTGCCCGCGACCTAGCACTCGTGGAATTTTGAAAACTTTTCCTATTTTTCAATTTGTCACTTGTGCTTCGCTCATATTGGTCGCAGCGTGATGTATTATAGCCTATAGCCTTCCTTGAATAATATACTATGCAACTTACTATGACTACAAAGCACAATGAGTATTATTACGATGTTTCCGAATATGAAGTATAATATAATGTTAAGTTATAAGTGTAACAGTTATAGTGTTATTTGGTTGTAATTAAGTTGTAATAAAGTCTTTTTCTTTATTTCTTTCAACTTAAAAAGAATTTGCAAATCGGACCAGTAGTTCCTGAGATTCGCACGTTCAAACAAACAAACAAACTTGTTGGAATAAAGAACGCTAAACCTCCTTATAAATACCAATCATTAGTAATGTGCATCCAAGCGTTGTCTATTTATACATTAAAAAAAAGCTCTCTTCTTTTGTTACATCGTTTTTGTCATTGCACTAAGTCTCTGTATTTTTATAGAATAATAATTAAATCTTATTTAATCTTCAAAAGTGTTTATTATTTCTTTAAAACTCTTCAGCTTTATAATATTAGTATAGATTGACTTAGTTTTTGTTTTGGTTTGGTATTTATGTCTAAGTTAAGGTAGGTTAAATGACGCCAGTGGAATTGGTACCACTGTCAGCTAATAGTTGTATTGTTTCAGATGCTGCTGTCACTGAGAAACTGACATCAGATGATCTGGAAGATACTTCTACAAGTACTAGTTTAAACAATCAACCACAACAACTAATAGTTAAAGCAAATACTTTACAGGAATTTAAGAAAATAGAACAAATGTCAAGTGAGGCACACTGTAGCCGCGACAGCGATGCCTTTAATATTCGCACACACACTGGTGACAAACTGTTCAAGTGTGGCGATTGCGGGAAAAGCTTTAGTAGACGCTCTTATTTAAAACGTCATATTCGCACACACGCTTGTGAAAAACCATACAAGTGTGACATTTGTGGAAAAGGGTTTCCAAAAAATAGTACTTTACTAACTCATATTCGCACACATACTGGAGAAAAACCATTCAAGTGTGACATTTGTGGAAAAGGGGTTGGACGAAAACATGATTTATTAAGTCATATTCGCACACATACTGGAGAAGAACCATTCAAGTGTAGCACTTGCGGGAAAAGCTTTAGTAGACGCGCATCTTTAAAACGTCATATTCGCACACACGCTGGTGAAAAACCATTCAAGTGTGACATCTGTGGAAAATGTTATAGTCGCAAGACTAGTTTATATGTTCATAATCGCACGCACACTGGTGAAAAACCATTCCAGTGTGACATTTGTGGAAAAGGGTTTTCAAAAAATGGTACTTTAATAACTCATATTCGCACACATACTGGAGAAAAACCATTCAAGTGTGTTACTTGTGGAAAAGAATTTACTGATAAACGTAATCTCTTGAGACATTTTCGCACGCACACTGGTGAAAAACCATACAAGTGTGACATTTGTGAAAAAGGGTTTGCACGAAGTGGTGCTTTAATAACTCATATTCGCACACATACTGGAGAAAAACCATTCAAGTGTGACATATGTGGACAAGGGTTTACACGAAAAGGTAATTTATTACTTCACAGTCCCACTCATAATAGAGAAAAACCATTTAAGTGTGATACTTGTAGAAAAGGATTTGGTACAAAAAGCGATTTAAAAAGTCATATTCGCACACATATTGCAGAAAAACCATTCAAGTGTGACATATGTGGAAAAGGGTTTGCACGAAATGATGCTTTAATAACTCATATTCGCACACACACTGGAGAAAAACCATTCAATTGTGACATTTGTGGAAAAGGGTTTGGACAAAAAGGTCATTTATTAATTCATATTCGCACACACACTGGAGAAAAACCATTCAATTGTGACATTTGTGGAAAAGGGTTTGGACAAAAACCACATTTATTAACTCATTTTCGCACACAAGGGGGACGAAGTCACTCGCGTCAGTAGGACTTTCCACCTTTTCCTAGGCCCACCCTACACGTGTCCCCCGGATGGTGCTAAACGAGTGACGAAGAAGGGAAGAAAACCCTGAACAAAAAATTCAAATACCATGGAAGCAAGACTAAATGCAAAATTACCCCAGGAGGGTACCGGCGGAGAATCTGTCGGAGAATCCCTTCCTGAGCATAGTTCGGGCTGCCCCATGTATTCTGGGGGGGGGGGGGGGGGCAACGTATTGCTGACTAGGGATACCAAATCAGAAAAAACTAAAACACTGACGCAACAATTATTCCACCCAGGGCTATTCAATCGCCAAAGATCTTCATCACTTAGTGATGCAGCTGACAACACAACTAACCCGAATGCGCCCTGGCAAAGAATACCAACCCATAAACGTGACCGTTCCCCAGATCACAATATAAATATTAATCGAACGCTAGCTCGATGTGAGCTTACTGAGACACGCAAACAAGTTGACAATCACACAAACATTGAAACAAGTAACAGATTCTCTCTACTGAAAACATGTAAGGATACGATAAATCTATTTCTTCTCATAAATGAAACGCTTGTAACTTTATAATTATTTTAATTCCAGAATAAATATGATTTGTTCTCATAAATTAATATTATACCTGATACCGTCCATGGTGACATTTCCATAATATCTTTAATAACTTTACATAATTCCTTTTACGTTTATTCCTTAATTATTATGCAATTATTCGTTTTCTAATATCCTTTGTACATATCCTGGATTGATAATTGTTATTTAATGAAATATATGTAATATATGTAAATATGTCAAATTTTTGATGTTTGTCAATCGACTTAAATATTATTTCTTTACTCTATTAAAACTACGGAATTTCTAAGTACCATACAAAGTACATGCCGTGGGGTGCCGGCATAGAATATTGCACCTCCCCATCACTTCCCGTGGGTGTCGTAAAAGGCGACTAAGGGATCACCAGGAGAACGGGCAGCAGCGTTCTCCTGAGTAACACAACATCTACTGCGATCGCCAACCCGCCTGCCAAGCGTGGCGATTATGGCAATAACCCCCCACATGACAAGGCAAAACCACAATGGCCCCGAGCCACGGCGACCCCGCTATTCCGGCTCACGGTGGCGGGCTTGGTAACGGTGGGGTACGGGGTGCTAAGAATCTCCGGTCGAGATCCGGCCACCAAACAAAAAAGACTCTGGCCCTGGTAACACACAACATCCGCACGCTCAGGACTGACGAGAAGATCGCCGAGCTGGAAGAGGAATTGAGCAAGATTCGGTGGGTCATTATAGGGTTGTCAGAAGTCCGAAGAGAGGGGGAGGACACGATAACCCTCCGGTCCGGAAACTTGCTCTACCACCGGGAAGGCGACGACTTGTCGCAGGGTGGTGTCGGGTTTATCGTTCGCAAGTCTCTCGTAGCCAACGTGGAGAGGATTGAGAGTGTGTCGAGCCGGGTAGCGTACCTGATACTCAGAATAACCAAACGGTATTCTTTGAAGGTTATCCAGGTCTACGCACCGACCTCGGCACACCCCGACGATGAGGTGGAGGCTCTCTACGAGGACATCTCGAAGGCCATCCACTCGTCCAAAAATCACTTCACTGTGGTTATGGGAGACTTTAACGCGAAACTAGGCAAAGGAAAAGGCGGTGAGCTGAGAGTGGGGCAATTCGGATTCGGGCAGAGAAACCAGAGGGGGCAGAAGTTGGCTGATTTTTTGGAGAAGGAAAATCTCTTCATGATGAATTCCTTCTTCAAAAAACCACAACAAAGGAAATGGACCTGGATAAGCCCTAATGGTTCGACACGGAACGAAATAGACTTCATCTTGTCGGACAAACGGCAAATATTCAATGATGTCTCAGTGATCAATAGGGTGAAAACCGGGAGCGATCACCGAATGGTACGAGGCACATTGAATATTCGTGTCAAAGCCGAGCGGTCGCGACTGATGAAGTCTACAGTACGTCCTGCACCTGCCGAGTACGAAAACCCCAAAAGCTTTCAGCTCGAACTTCAAAATCGCTTCCAATGCCTAGACGAGTGCGAAACAGCGGACGATATGAACAACAAGTTTGTGGAAACTGTGCACACGATTGGGTCGAAATTTTTGAGGACCCGCCGTGCTCCTAGAACCAATAAACTCTCTGACCACACTTTTGATCTCATGGAACGGAGGAGGGAGATGACGGTGCAGTCTCCAGCCTCCTGGTCTATGCTGAGGCAGCTAAACAGACAGATCTCGAAATCCGTGCGACGCGATATTCGCCTCTACAATACCAAGCGTATTAAAGAGGCGATAGAGCGGAACCAAGGCTCCAAAGTGTTCGCAAAAGATCTGTCTGTTGGGCGAAGCCAGCTAACCAGACTGAAGACCGACAACGGCACTGTCGTTTCTTCCAAAGATGAGATCTTGAGTGAAGTTGAGCAGTTCTATGGACAGTTGTACAAGACATCCCAAACTCCTGTTGTCGGCTTGGTCCAAGATCCACGATCCAAGCTAACCCGGCACTATACCGAGGACATCCCGGACGTCAGCCTGTATCGAGATCAGAATGGCTCGCAAGCAGCTTAAAAACAGTAAAGCACCGGGCGATGATGGAATCACTACGGAGCTCCTGAAGGCGGGCGGCAAGCCGGTCCTTGTGGCCATTCAGAAGCTGTTCGATTCTGTCATCCTCGGGGGCATCGTTCCAGAGGCGTGGACCAGGAGCGTGGTGGTGTTGTTTTTCAAGAACGGCGATAAAACCCGCTTGAAAAACTATCGACCTATCTCGCTCTTGAGCCACGTCTATAAGTTGTTTTCGAGAGTCATTACAAATCGACGTACGCGCAGGTTCGACGAATTCCAGCCTCCCGAACAAGCCGGTTTCCGAAAAGGCTTTAGTACCATAGACCACATACATACGCTGCGCCAGATTATACAGAAGGTTGAGGAGTATAATCGGCCTTTGTGTCTAGCGTATGTGGACTATGAGAACGCCTTCGATTCAGTCGAGACTTGGGCGGTGCTGCAGTCCCTCCAGCGGTGCCAAATTGACTACCGGTATATGGAAGCGCTGAAGTGTTTGTATAGAAACGCCACTATGTCAGTCTGAATCCAGGATGGGAGTACAAGACCAATTCCACTGCAGAAGGGTGTCAGACAGGGGGATGTAATTTCCCCAAAACTGTTCACCGCTGCATTGGAAGACGTTTTCAAGCTCCTCAATTGGGCCGGACTCGGCATCAACATCAACGGCGAATACATCACTCACCTTCGATTTGCAGACGATAACGTGGTCATGGCAGAATCCCTGGAGGACCTTGGCACAATGCTCAATGACCTCAGCAGTGTCTCCCAACGGGTTGGTTTGAGGATGAACATGGATAAAACCAAGGTCATGTTCAATGTCCATGTCACTCCAGCACCAGTATCTGTTGGGAATGCGATTCTTGACGTTGTTGATCATTATGTCTACCTAGGACAAACAGTCCAGTTGGGCAAATCTAACTTCGAGAAAGAGGTCAACCGACGAATCCAACTCGGCTGGGCAGCGTTCGGGAAGCTTAGGCACATCTTCACGTCCAAAATACCTCAGTGCCTGAAAAGAAAGGTCTATGACCAGTGTGTGTTACCAGTGATGACTTACGGAACTGAGACGTGGTCCCTGAATGTCGGCCTCATAACAAAACTCAGAGTCGCGCAGCGTGCTATGGAGAGGGCTATGTGAGGTGTTTCCCTACGTGATAAGATCCGGAATGCGGAGATCCGTAGAAGGACTGGTGTGTACGACATAGCCCGAAGAGTTAGCACGCTGAAGTGGCAATGGGCAGGCCACATCGCTCGACGATCTGATGACCGTTGGGGACGGAAGGTCCTCGAGTGGCGACCACGAACCGGACGACGCAGCGTGGGGCGGCCCCCAACAAGGTGGTCCGACGATATCGTCAAATACGCCGGGGGCCGCTGGATGCAGTTAGCGCAAGACCTCACGTTGTGGCGTTCTATGGGGGAGGCCTATGTCCAGCAGTGGACTAAGAAAGGTTGATGGAATGGAATGAAATACAAAGTACTATGAATCATTGTACTTAAGATACTGGCTGATTGCTAGAATATTCTAGTATCGTTGTATTTTTAATTATTTAAATTTATAGATGAAAGTTTGGAACGTGAAAAAATAGAGGGGAAGGCAACAGTACGAGTTTAGTCTTGGTCCAGGCATTGAGTGGTAGATGCTGGCAAGATTATTTGGTCAAATTTTTTACGCTTAAGCGTGATCCAAGATCTCAATCTAATAATTCGAGTCGCCGACCAGTAGGGTTACTCTTGAAAACAATCGCAATACCACTATAATTACAATTCAAATCCAAGGATAACTGTTGCAGCGCCTACATAAATTGTTACCACAATATCGCACGCTGCAATTGTTTAGATTAAGATTAGCATAGGTAATTGATGTACTTTCTCTGTACCTACCTCACTTGCCCTACGAACATTAAAGAAGCTACACGTTAATCCAATTTGGCAGTTTTCTTTGAATTACTTTATCCCAGCCAGTTTTATTATAAAATATTCATACAGTCCACTATATCCCGCATATGGTCCTAGCGATCCGGATTAAAGTAATTATCAAGGCAGCAAGATTAATTACGGAATAATTAACCCGATCTTCAAGATAAGAAGAATACATTTTTATTCGGATTTCGTACCTGCTTATTGAAGAAAATCGAAGAATTGGATACCATCGGAAAGAAGAGATTTTAATCAACAGAAAGCCTAATTTTTTTTTTAAAAACGCATATATTTTGACAGGTGAATTTTCGATTGAAAATTAGGGTGCTTTTTCGATATTAATTCAAAATAAGGTGAAAAAACAAATATTTCTAATCAAATAAATTACAGCGTATTTAGGACATAAAAAGGTAAGTTTTCACCAAATTTCGTTACAGAAAAATTTTTTTTGTAAAAGATAAAAATAAAAAACCAAAAACTTGGTTTTTTGAATTTTTCACATAAATTTGAGGTTATGTGAATAAAGTATGAATACAAAAGTTTTAGATCTTTTTATTACCTACAACTTTGCCTTTCGACTTTTTTCCATAGGACTATTAGTTTTGCCGGAAATCGAGAAAAACCATTTTTTACCCTTAAAACCCCCCCTCCATCCCCTTCCCGACCTCAGATCGCCCGTAAAATATTTTCCCTATCATTTTTATAATATTCTCCTCCATTTCTAATGGGTTTCATCCTACTATTATTTTTTTTTGTTTTAATAATTATCGGCACTGGGCCCTGAGTCGGATATTTCAACGGTGTCACAACTGTACCATTATTGTACCATTATGGTGCAATAGTAAAGTTTTTGGTAGTCTACTAATAATGTGTCGCAATAACGACTTCATCATTGTCTTACAATTGTCAAAGTGACATAAATTGCTAGTCTCGTACACAACTGCTTCACAATTGCAATTCAATGACTGAAATGTTTCGGTAGTCTGCTATTTTGAATTTGACAGTAATATTTTTAAATTGTCCTGTGTCGACAGATTGCCATAAATAAAAAATAGATAGATAGAAATATTAGAAATTGTTCTTTGTAATTTATTGCAATTTACTAATCTCCTAAACTTCACATTGCTTTTTATACTAATAAATAGTATGTACAAATATATCTAAACGAAGTCTAGCATGATTAAATGTTTAAATTTATTAGTAGTTTTTCGAAAATCACTTCAACTAACGCATTTTTTAAAAACGGCAACACATACATACCATTCTAACACAATCCATAGATACACACGACAGCGACACATTATTAGTAGACTACCAAAAACTTTACTATTGCACCATAATGGTACAGTTGTGACACCGTTGAAATACCCGACTCAGGGCCCAGGGCCCTGAGTCGGGTATTTCAACGGTGTCACAACTGTACCATTATTGTACCATTATGGTGCAATAGTAAAGATTTTGGTAGTCTACTATTATTGTGTCGTCATAACGACTTCATCATTGTCTTACAATTGTCAAAGTGACATAAATTGCTAGTCTCGTACACAACTGCTTCACAATTGCAATTCAATGACTGAAATGTTTCGGTAGTCTGCTATTTTGAATTTGACAGTAATATTTTTAAATTGTCCTGTGTCGACAGATTGCCATAAATAAAAAATAGATAGATAGAAATATTAGAAATTGTTCTTTGTAATTTATTGCAATTTACTAATCTCCTAAACTTCACATTGCTTTTTATACTAATAAATAGTATGTACAAATATATTTAAACGAAGTCTAGCATGATTAAATGTTTAAATTTATTAGTAGTTTTTCGAAAATCACGTCAACTAACGCATTTTTTAAAAACGGCAACACATACATACCATTCTAACACAATCCATAGATAAAAGAGACCGAAAATTCAATGCATAGATAAAAGAGATCGACAATTCTATTACCATTGAACGACCGTTATGACGGCATATAGCAGACTACGGATATTTGACTTCAATTGCAACGGTATCGTGCCGGTATTGTGCCGGTATGACAATTGTTCCAAAATAGTGGACTTGAGCACCAGGTTGACTGCACTCGTTACCCAGTATGTCTGACGAATGGGAGTTAATTAAGAAAAGAGGAAGTTATAAAGGAAGATTAACTGCATTTATTAACTATTCAGACACAATTGGTGAGAAATCATTAAATAAAAAAAAAAAAAAAAAAAAAAAATGTTTATTAGTCTCAAATTATGCAGTACAAACAAAAAAATATTTTGTAACTTAGAGGTAGGTACACAGATTCTTTTTAAAAAAACTTACAGTATCTGATTTCCAAACTAGGCAAAAGCCTGTATTTTGGAAGTCAGTGCTCAATCGTAAAAACATTTTGTAACATTACAAAGGCAATATTGGTAAGTAACAAACATTTTAAATTTGGTTTTTAGGATGAATTTTTAGATGTTAGGATTGATATGAAAGAATTAACTTACAAGTAATATACATTTATTAGTTAGTATTTCTTTATAAGTTTAAATGGAACTACTTGATAATTATAATTTGATTTTAAGATTCTAAAGTATGTTATTTAAGCTTTTTCGGTTGCATAGAATTAATAAAGACAAATTTTATTTTATTGACTATTTGTGGTATATGTGATGTGTAGTGTGAATGTGTGAGTGTAAATGAATGAATAAGATTGTTTTATAGCTACTAATTATTCTAAAAATTTTAGAAGCGCTTCAGTGGTATCGTAGTTTAGTTGTAGTAACCAGTTTCTTGCTATTATTTTAACTCTGTATCTATTTAATGTTGAGATATTATGTTGAATATTTAAGGTATTATAAAATTTCGAACCTAGGCTATTGAATTGATTTCTTGCGAAGCTAGTGTTACAGCGAACAACTGGACAAATATTTTGTTTGCTACGTTTCTTGGGAGCCAACACAGGTATAGTATGATGTATTCTTAGAATGGATTTGAGCACAAAGAGCTGTCTCACAGTAAGCACATTAAAATCAGAATAAAGTTGAACAGTAGGAAATCGAAAAGGTTTTTTAGCGATAACTTTTAATACAGCTCTTTGTGCCCTCTCCAGAGGAAGCATATACTTTTTTGCGCAACCACCCCAAACAGGAATACAATAGTGAACAACAGACTGACACAAAGCGAAATAAACTGTCTTTAGTTTTTCTAAAGGGGCAACATCGCGAAGAGTTCTGAACAGCGGCATGAGCCTTCGTATTCTAGTTTTAATTGCATCAACTTGATCTGACCAACTAAGAGCACTATCGATTTTGACACCGAGATATTTAACATTAGGTACCCGCTTAAGGTTTGGACAGGTACAGATGGAGCTCGATAAGCATGTGTGTGCTTTTATTGAGAAGTCATTTGATGGAGTGTTAATTTTTGACAAGGAAAAGGGAATATAAACAGTTTTAATTAGGTTTATTGTCAGAAAGTTTCTAGTGAGCCATAACATTATTTGTCTTAGAGAAAATTCAGCCCTTTGTCTGACCGACTCCCAATTAGGTCCTTCAACAACGATTGCGGTATCATCTGCATATGTGAAAATATTTGTGTGGGGAAGTGACATTGTGCAAAGGTCGTTAACATACAGCTGAAAAAGAGTGGGGCCGAGAATACTGCCCTGTGGGACTCCGTAGGAGACTGTAAACTCGTCACTTAGATGACTACCAATTTTTACTCTTTGCTTTCTATTAGATAAATAATCTTTAAAAAGAGCAAGAGTGTCTCCTCGTATGCCTAGTTTTTCCATTTTATCTAATAAGATTGGGACAGAGACTGTGTCGAAAGCTTTTGACAGATCCAAAAATATACATAAGCATCTACTATTACTATCTAAATTCTTAACAACACAACTGACAAGATCAACCACCGCATCTTCAGTTGATATGCCCTTTCGAAAACCGTATTGATTTTTCGTTAAAATGTTATATTTATCAATGAATTGTCTTAAGGACTTATTTATGATTTTTTCCATGATTTTTGATAATGTAGATAGAACTGAGATGGGGCGATAATTATTGACACAATCTCTGTCACCATTCTTATAGATTGGGTGAATGATAGCATTTTTAAATGCGTTGGGAAACACACCTGAAGCTATGGCTCGATTACAGATATGAGTTATAACAGAGAGAACATTTGCACTGGACTGTCTTAAAATACGACTTGATATGCCATCCCATCCCGTGGCGCAGTCAGCACGTAAGTCTCTCAATATAGCTCCAACATCATCATCAGTAACTTCTAACAGGACCATGGAGTTTGAAAGCCTATTTAAGGTTAAATTTGTAGAAGCTGAAGGTAGATCATGGCTACCATTTACGAGGGTTAGTTTATCAGCTAAGTTTTTTCCTATATTGGTAAAAAAATCGCATATATAGTTGAGGGACTCTTTAGGATGAGAACGACTAGATAAAAGTTCAATTGAGACATGATTTGCTTTTGTAGTAGAAGTTATATCTTTTACTGCCCTCCACAAAGCTTTTGGGTTACTTCCTGCGTCATTGATAAGGTTTCTATTATAAGCTAATTTTAAGTTTCGTAAAAGACGATTACAATAGTTTCGATATCTAGAGTAAGTTAGCTTTAGGGTCATATTATCTGGAGAATTTCTAGCTTTCATATGTAACCTATCACGGTTTTTAATGCATCGAAGTAACCCCGGTGTGATCCAAGGCTTTAGAATTCGGTGACTTTTTGATATATTAGTAGTTTTAGTATGGGTTGCAATAATAGATGATACTGTATGGATAAAACCATCAGCAGCAGTATTAGCATCTTGTGTCTGTAGAATAGAAGTGAAATCTGTCTCGTCCAAGTCATTTTTTATTTTCTGGTAGTCAACACAGGACTTGATGCAATTATGTTCAAAGACCTGTTCCGATTGCTCTAGAAATAATACTAAGGGAGCATGGTCTGTTATATGAGATTCTAATATTAATGTTGTTGATTGGAGACTTGATTTGATAAATATATGATCCAAGCATTTGTGACTAATTCGCGTTGGGAAGAAATGAGTAGGAAGGAAGTCTTGAGACGCATTAACTGTTAAATACTCTTCGTATAAAGGATCCGTATTATTTGGACATATGTCAATGTTCATATCTCCAATAAGTATGCAATGTTTGGTTTTAATACTATTATATGTATTGTACAAACTGTCTATGAAATTCCTATGATCGTGTGAAGTTTTTAATGAAGGAGAACGATATGTAGCAACGATTGAGATGTCATTTCCGATGTGGCAGACTAGGCAACTAGCGCCCTTAAAATAGGGCTCGCTTACTGTGCTACGTAATCCTTTATGGGTATAAATAATAATGCCGTCGTTTTGGTTGCGAATTATTTTCGAACAGTGGGGTACATAACCCTCCAAAGTAGGAGGCGTAAATACTTTACTGAGCCAGCATTCAGTCAAAACGATAACATCGAATGATACTTTAGTTTGTATTAACATTAGGCGAAATTCATCGAAATTTTTATTTATGCTACAAATATTAATGTGGACTATTTTAATAGATAGTTTAGGATTATTCAGGTGGCGTTGGCAGTCTTCTGGATTGCAGATGTAAGAACGGAACGAAGAATTGGAATCCAATTCATTATTTAAGTGAATTATATCAGCCATTTAGTCGGAAATGAATTTTATGTATATAGGTACTGATAAAACTGCCGAGTTTGTCAATTTGAGACAGTGTATAATGTGTATATAGTGTTAGATAACATAATGTATTTGAGTGTAAATAAAAATAGTATAGTTGTAGGTATGTAATGGTGTATAATATTGTAGATCTAGAAACGCTATGTAGAAGTATTATTATGTAAAAATAAATTCTGTAAAAGCCAATATTGTTATTCAAAGAGAATAATATTGAAAGTGTGCAATGAATATTTGTATAATTGTGCGTATGAACGAAATGTATGAGTTGTAAAAAAAGTAAAGAATCCAAAAAATCACATGATAGTCTTCTAGTATGAGAGTTTATATGTACTCCTGAGTGTATTTTATCGGTGTGTAATATTACTCCATAGTGACCAGTCTGTTTCAACCGATATGCTAAAATCATATTATAATAGACCAAAAACAAAGAAAAACAATCATAACCTATAATAATTAAGCATGCAATAATAGAATAAAAGCAATGTAAAGATAAGAAATAAAGCGACTTTAGTCACACATTATTGTGAAGATCCAGTAAGTTTTTTTCTGAAGTGATTAAGATCTGCTTCTCCCCTTCCGCTTTGCGTAGAAAAACGTTACCGTTTACAATCCAACAATATTTAAAGTTATTTTTATTTGCAAATTCTCGGGCCTTATAAAATATCTTCTTAGAGCTTGCCGGTAAATAATCGGAAATGTAGACAGCTTGTCTCGTACCAGGGATTTTTATAAGTTCGGTATTGAGTTTCTCTTCAAATATCTTTCCCTTGTTAAATGCTCTGGCAGCTGAAATGGTGTCCATTTTCTTCTGAACACTATGGAACTCTGCAATAATTGGGCGTAGAGAACCAGTCTTACCGGGTGAGCGATAAATGTCTCTTATATCAGATGACGTTAGTTGTAATCCTACAGTCTGCCCAATATTGCACAGGATATCTGTAAGATCTCGATACGTTTCCTTTTCGGCGTGGGGAATATTTCTAATTTCTAGACTCGAGGATCTGGACTTAAGCTGTAAATCCAGAATTTTTCTCTCAATATTTTCGACACACCTTTTTTGTTCCAATCTTTCACGCTGTAAAACGTCCATTCCAGACTTAATTTCTTCATATTGTTTGCTCATAAATGAGATAGACTGTGCAACTTCGTCATTACGCTTTTGGATTTTAGAATTTTGTATTTTTAATTCATCAATGTCTGCCGATAATTTTGTAATTAACTTATTTTGATTCGTACTTATCTCATCGAAGTCTTTTTTCCAGCTTGTTAAAAGTGTCATTAAATCCTGATAGGAAGGTTCTTCCGTTTCCGTCTCGATAGGATGATCCGTACGAATACGCTTGTTTCGGTTACTGTTTACGAAAGGCCCATCAATTTTAAGAGAGTTTAGGTCCGATTCTGATTGAGTATGTTCTACTGAAGCCGAAGAAAGTGCAAGCGAACGCCGGGCAGCCATAACAACACGTAAATTCGAGTAAGATTTGAAATAAATAACCGGCGATAGTTCTGTTACAGTTTGTATTTAGTCGAGCAATATATATATGCGTCAGTTGTGAAGTCACAGAATTACAGTTACGTATTGGGAAGATCGAGTCTTTGTACGAGCACTATGATGAGGTACAGTTAGGTCTGGAATGTCTGATGATTTTAAAATACAATATACTGAATTTAGGGTTATAATGACGCGTCGTCGTGGTTAGAGGATAAAATGAAATACGTCCGGACTTGCATGGCGTTTATTTGCGACTCCATATATTTGATATAATATTAGTTTATATAGTTAAGGAGAACAATCGATTCTATATATTCCTAAAACTGCTGATAGTGTTGCATACAATGAATCCCTACATAATATATTTGTATACAATAAATTAGGCGTCGAGCAAACAATAGGACCATACATACTGTAATTAACATATTTGTTTATAATAACTTGGTGGCTAGCACAAAGCTAGTATCTATGCATTCGTACACCTGTTGACATTACGTCTACTTGCAAACAAAGAATTCATACAATGTGTTCCTACAGTAGCCTCCCCCTTAAAAGAAATGCACTTCATATTACATTAAAAACACAAAATAAAAATGACAATACAATGTATACTTATAACATAACCAAACAATAAAACAAACAGTAAACTAGGACAGTATGTAAAATGTATACAGGGTGTGGCGTAATTAATGGATAAGCCTGTGCCTGTGGATAAGCCTCCTACTGCGCTATACGAATATGTATATTTTTAATTAATCCTATGTATGGTCTTGAAAAAAATGGCATAAGTCATGTTTTTCATAAAATGACTACTTTCACTAACCAATTATGCTACTGTTGCCACAATTTTCAAAAATTTTGCATTCTGTTTTTTTTATAAAACAGCTTAAGAGGTGAGCTATTGAAAGCAATAAAGAATTCCCTATTCGTAATACAAATTTTGGGAAAAAATACATGAGATATCAAAAAAGTGTTATTGATTATTCAATTTGTTGACTTTGTACATCGTCTAGCTTAAAAAATCTTTATGGGAGTTGATTTGCCCAATATCTTAAAAACATGCTTGTTTTATGCAGTTTCCGAAATGGTATAATACTTATTACATTTCACGAGGTTTTAAAAAAAAACGACAGTTGTAAAAAAATACCCTAATTTTCTTTAACAGAATTATTAATTTATCTTAAACATGTCTTTGTAAACAGTTTGAATGGACCCTTTTTTGTGTGCTCCGGAGCAGGTAGTCATTCACAATGGACCCTTTTTTGGGTGCTCGGGAGCAGGTAGTCATCCACCATGAATAGGGTAAGCAGATAACGACTCTAAGTCAACTACTTGTGGTTGTTTATCGCACGGCAAATCCAGACGGTTAGTCTTATCATAAGACAGAGACAAAGCATTTTAATGTCAGGTAAATAACAGTTGTGCGACAGAGATAGATTTTTATTATTCTCACAAACAACAAAACAGCTTTTGAACTTGTTTAACAAAGTTAGTGCTCTTTTGACTATCGTCTCTTGCGCACATATCGTTTGCTCTATCGTGTTTGTTATTGTGACGTGAATTTGGCTTATGTACTACGGACTCTGTTTTTGCTATACGAATTGGACAATTGTGATATTATCGACGACTTCTACATATCCCTGGACTACTGATCATGCCGCGTCATACGTACACTCCTCAAGAGTATGCAAATATGCATCTTATTTACGGCCTGTGTAACTGCAATGCAAATGAAGCTGCACGCGAATATCGTCGAAGATACCCCGATTTGCGACACCCAGACTACCGGGTGTTTACACGTGTGCACATCGCTTTTAGCGAAGGGCGAATGCCTGGTACCGGTGTTGGTGGTGCTTCGGAAGGCAGACCTCGACGACATCGTGATGACGAAGTTCTAGAAGCTGTGCGTGCTAATCCAGAGTTATCAATTCGTGAGTTAAGTAGAGGAACCGGTGTAGATACGCGTACTGTGGGCAGAATTCTGCACAGGCATGAGCTTCACCCGTATCACTATCAAAGGGTGCAAACACTAATGACACGAGACTATGAGCCTAGAGTCCAATTTTGTCGCGTCATGTTGCGAAAAATACGCGCAGATTCGGCGTTTTTTGACAAAATACTGTGGAGCGATGAGTCATCATGTAAAAGAAATGGCTACGTCAACATGCACAATCTTCATAGTTGGCAGGCAACCAATCCGAGAAACATAAGGCAAGACCGAGCTCAAGTCCAGTTTAAAGTGAACCTTTGGACAGGAATTTTAAATGGACAAATAGTTGGGCCCGTCGAACTATCCGAGACACTAACAGGTCCCAATTATTTAAATTTTCTGCAAAATACGTTGCCGGAACTATTACAAAGTTTAAATGTGCCAGAAAACTACTGGTTACAAAATGATGGTTGTCCCGCTCACTACGCACGAATTGTACGGAACTACCTCAATGATGAGTACAATGAGAGGTGGATAGGTCGTTTGGGTCCCATTTTGTGGCCACCAAGGTCCCCTGATTTGAACCCTCTAGACTTTTTTTACTGGGGGTGTTTAAAAGAAAAAGTGTATAAAAAAGAAATAGCATCCCTGGAACAACTAAAGGCCCTGATTTTTGAAGCCGCTGATGAAATCAAGAGCTCCGGCTTCATCCGACGCCTAAAGCGGTCATTTATCCGTCGATGCAGGGCCTGCATAGCCGCAGGTGGCCGCCATTTCGAACATTTTTTGTAAAATAAAATTTATGTAGTGTTTGCATCTTTAGAATAAAAAAAATAAAATAAGTTGTTATTTTTTTTCAACGACTAACATTCCCACTGGTAAACTCAGACAGATAAGTTAAAATACCACTGACAGTTTGTTTAAGTTAACAGTATTAATTTGATTAATTAAATCACAATAAGAACATTTTTTTACGAGTGTCATTTGGTTCTTTAATATCACATCAAACTTAATAAGTATTATAATAAGTATTATACCATTTCGGAAACTGCATAAAACAAGCATGTTTTTAAGATATTGGGCAAATCAACTCCCATAAAGATTTTTTAAGCTAGACGATGTACAAAGTCAACAAATTGAATAATCAATAACCCTTTTTTGATATTTCATGCATAATTTTCAAAAAATTTGTATTACGAATAGGGAATTCTTTATTGCTTGCAATAATTCAACTCTTAAGCTGTATTATAAAAAAAACAGAAAGCAAAACTTTTGAAAATTGTGGCAACAGTAGCAGAATTGGTTAGTGAAAGTAGTCATTTTATGAAAAACATGACTTATGCCATTTTTTTCAAGACCATACATAGGATTAATTAAAAATATACATATTCGTATAGCGCAGTAGGAGGCTTATCCACAGGCACAGGCTTATCCATTAATTACGCCACACCCTGTATAAGGCAAAAATAATTAAAACAGTGTTTACTAAATAAGCTGACAATTCATTTCGCAATAATTTCGAAATATTTATAATATAGAAAAAATATAATATAAGTCATTGAATACATATAGTTTTAAATAAAACTACCTTTCACGGATTTAGACGCGTATATTTGTTTTAAATTTTGGCCCGACGTTTCGGAGACTTTGCAGTCACCATGGTCACGGGTGAGACTGAGCTGTAATGTGTCTTCTACGATCAGTTATTACAGGGTTTACCCACATTCGATTTTAATTTTACATTGACCATAAAGATAGACTTTTACTATAAACTATATCATATTACATTGTGCTCAGACTACATAAAATCAATAACATTATTTTAGTTTCTAAAATACATTAATAAATTGTAACAATATAAAGAAACTTTTTTAAATTATATAAGGTGAAACATACATAATTTTATCATAGACTAAAGTTTTAATTATTATAGAGGTAGTATACAATATAGCAAGCAAAACTAAGTTTATATACTTAAATACAATATTATTTATATAATAACAAGAATTTTTAAAAAGAATTATTGGTTTAAGATTTAAATTAGTTTATATTAAAAAGAAAGAAATTGTTAATTTTATTTGAATTTATAGAAAATTAGTATTTATTTTAATTATTTAGTTTTTATTATTTTATCTAATATACTACCACCAGATCGGAACGCGTCCCACTTGAGAAAGATCTGGCAAGAAAACTCAAGGGGAGTCAAAGAAAATTATTTATTATTAACTTTATGTTGTCGGTCTAAAGTGAAGTTAAGGGGATTTTAAGTCTTGTTGTCTGCAAAATGTGCTAACGGTGTCTTGCTGTTTTGAAACCGAGTGTGTTTTGGATTTTATTAAATATTTATGGTCAATGTAAAATTAAAATCGAATGTGGGTAAACCCTGTAATAACTGATCGTAGAAGACACATTACAGCTCAGTCTCACCCGTGACCATGGTGACTGCAAAGTCTCCGAAACGTCGGGCCAAAATTTGAAACAAATATACGCGTCTAAATCCTTAAAAAGTAGTTTTATTTAATAAATTATGTTAATTCTAACCAGGGGCGTATTTGGAAAATTTGCGCCTCAGTCCATAAAAATTTCCCGCCCCCTGTGAACTGAATGAATTTTTTATTTCCGTTAGATTTAAATAAAACTACTTTTTACGGATTTGGACGCGTATATTTGTTTTAATTTTAGCCCGACGTTTCGGAGACTGCAGTCACCATGGTCACAGGTGAGACTGAGCTGTAATGTGTCTTCTACAATCAGTTATTACAGGGTTTACCCACATTCGATTTTAATTTTACATTGACCATAAAGATAAACTTTTACCATAAACTATATCATATTACATTGTGCTCAGACTACACAAAATCAATAACATTATTTTAGTTTCTAAAAATACATTAACAAATTGTAACAATATAAAGAAAATTTTTTATTCATATAAGGTAAAACATACATAATTTTATCATAGACTAAAGTTTTAATTATTATAGAGGTAGTATACAATATAGCAAGCAAAACTAAGTTTATATAATTAAAAGTTTAGGAGATCCGAAATTGCAATAAATTGCAATTTCGGATCTCCTAAACTTCACATTGCTTTTTATACTAATAAATAGTACCTATGTACAAATATATCTAAACGAAGTCTAGTATGATTAAATGTTTAAATGTATTAGTAGTTATTCGAAAATCACTTCGACTAACGCATTTTTTAAAAACGGCAACACATACATACCATTCTAACACAATTAATAGATAAAAGAGACCGACAATTCTATTACCATTGAACGACCGTTATGAACTCATATAGCAGACTACGGACATTTGACTTCAATTGCAACGGTATTGCAGTTGCATCGTGCCGGTATGACAATTGTTCCAAAATAGTAGACTTAGCACCTGATCGTAGAAGACACATTACAACTCAGTCTCACCCGTGACCATGGTGACTGCAAAGTCTCCGAAACGTCGGGCAAAAATTAAAACAAATATACGCGTCTAAATCCGTAAAAAGTAGTTTTATTAATGCAAATGAGCAGCGCAAGTGTTAGAAAATGTTCCGTTAGATTTAGTAATTTTTTGGCCCGAATGTGTCGGCCATGATCACGGTTAGAGTATTGCCTGCAAGTTGAAGCGATTTATCACTTCATCACTGTTTTGGTGAAGTTCAGCTCAATGGAGAAGCTTAAATAAATACGTCTTACAATAAAATAAAAATAAAATTAATGCCATTTTGGAACAACATTTTAATTTTAAAAATATAACATTGTTCTTTTAAATTAAAATGAATTAGTGCTATTGGATAATTCTACATTTTTAGAAAAATTCAATAATCAAAAAATCTTTGAAAGATAGATTTAGAAATGAAGTTATAAGAGAATGTTGCGGTCTGAAAGAGAATGTAGTGACTAAGGTGGAGAAAAGTATACTTAGGTGGTTTGGTCATGTGGAGAGGATGGATGAGAAACGCTTAACGAAAGGCATATATACGGCGAAAGTAAGTGGAAATGCTGGGAGAGAACGCCCGAGAAAAACATACTCCGATGTCATCGCCGAGATACTCCAAAAGGGGCAAGTGCGTAGCACTTACAACCGTCGGGCATGTATGACCAGATGTATGAATGTGGATGAAGCCAAGGAAGTATGCTTCGATCGTAGCAGATGGCGCTCTATAGTATCTGCCTACCCCCATGGGAAAAAGGCGTGATGTTATGATGATGATGATCATTAATCAATAAAAGTTTCTGTTATCAAAAAGACATACATAATTTGAAAATATTTTTAATTCTTCAAAAAAACTACATAAATTTATCAATTCCAGAAAATAAAAATATTAACTTTAATTTTTTCAAACCTTTATGGAAATAAATAAATTAAACTATGTATTTGAATAGTTTTTACTTAAATTTCCTATATTATAATATTAATAATATACAAAATTTTAATTTGATACATAATACTTAAATTATATTTCTTGAAAGATAAAATGTTTATTTAAAAGAATTAGTTAATTTATAGAATTTTTTTTCCCACTTTCCTAATTTTGCTGCCCTGGGCGCTAGCCCTGACTGCCCCTAGTGTAAATCCACCACTGATTCTAAGCTTCACCTGCATTGCATATTAGTAAACAAAATTTACAGTATTTACTTGCATTAAAATTGAAATGCATTACAGGTGTTTGAAAATCACTCAATACCTTTGTGAAAGCTGATCACAATTACTGCACTCTTGTCAGGGATTGTGGACAAGTTTGAACTTTACCTGATGTCACTGACATAACTAGTACAGTGGATCAAAAAGAGCCATCGCCAGGTTCATCAGAGTACAAAATTACATCAATGATGACATATATTGCAGGTAAACAATTTACAACATTAATTGGATCTTTACAAATTAGATAATGGTACCGAAACTATTCGCACAATTAAAGTTAGGTTAACTAAAAATGAAAATTGATAGCGTCATTGTCATAATTCGGCAATGCAATCTTATCTTTGTTATAATAAAAACTGTGTAATATAGACTAACGATTTATTTATTAATATGAATATATAGTACGAAACAGCCAATTAATCAAAATACGCCACAGTTGTTTTAATTATTTAGTTAAGTTTAGTTGTAGATGTGGAATTGGTACCAGTATTTAAAAAAATATGTGGTTAATGTTTAGAACAACTGTGTGGTGTCTGATTAAGGATACCAGTGTTGCCACCCCATTTCATCACCAAGTTTCATGCGATTTCATTTAGTAGACTTAGCGTGAAAATGTCACAAAGAAACACCCACTTTCACTGTTATTTATGAAATTAATTTGTTTACTATTTATTTTTCAGATAAAACTTTCGCTTACCAGAAGAAGAAGGCTCCTTATCATCAGATAAAGATATGATATTAGTTATTTGTATGATATAAATGAATAGAGCATTCTTCAGGTTCAATTCAATCAAATTCAGGCGCGAGAAATGTTATGCTTAACTGCATGGGATTTGAAGGAGCATTTAAAAGTCTATTATTAAATAATTTTAATACTAATTAACGCATTCCTTAAACGCAAATTGTGAAAAAGGCTACAATGAATGTTTACAGTCTCTCACATTTTTATTAAAAAAGAAGGAAAAGAGCAATGTATCCTCATCATCCCCAAAAATTATAATTGATTGATTGATTGATTCTGGATTGTGTAATAAATACGAAAAATGTATCAGATGCAGAGGCCGATCAAAGAGTTTATGTATGTGGATGGGCCCTAACAAAGTGTCTTTAAAAAAGTCGTAACATTGTAAAACCTGCAAAAGCAATCTATTAGGTAATGCGGAAAATGAAATATATAAGTATATGCGCAATTGAGAGTATTGCAATAACAAAAAGTGGTTGTGCTATCCGTCTAAAGATCTAATAGCTTGTTTTCAGGATATACAAGGCATAACAATTGGCACATTAAATAATGAATGCCTTAATAAGAATGTTTAACAAATTATAAAGTACTTCATAGAAATATTTTCAGATATCAATTCTTTTTAATTGTGAGGTTCACCAACAAGATGTAAAAAATTGTTTTGTAGATACATGTATTAACATAATTATATATAGTTGATGCCTAACTGTGAATAGAATACTCGATGATAAAATTAATTACGAAGGAGAAAATGTTATTGAAATATCGGCAAAAACTTATTACAATAAGTATAAAACTTCTAAATAATTATGTGCATTCATTAAGTATAGGAACTAGGTACTGTAGTATTGTATTCTGTCGCATTAAATGTAAGAACTTGGGTACTGTAATATGGTAACGTATTAGTATTGTATCTGTAAAATTTTTCAACTTAAGCATGTCCTGTAATTAAGTTCTAGTATTCCATGAAGATTATTCTATTAACTGTTGCTAATACGCCTGGTCTGCGCGGCATAGTAGATTTAATATAAATCTTATAATCAAAAACCATTTTTCAAAGGCTGTTCTTATAATCAAAGTGGCTCCATAATAGGTATGATAGATATATGATATCTGACCTTACAATTTTTTCTGCGCGTGGTGTCTGTACCTGTACCTGATTGCGAATATATACGCTTTTGATTTAGTATGTCTTGCATATGTTTTAGTATTTTTGTGTACATGATATTAGTTATTTGTATAATATAAATTAATAAAGCATTTTGGACATAATTTCAAGCAGCTGTTTTATGTGTATATTATCGTATAAAAAAAGAGGAAAATCCTAGCCTTTTGTATATTGCTTTTCATCATTTCAAATATCTATAAGTGCTATAAGCTTCCAATAAAAGTAACTAAGTATATTTTCAGATGATGTAGAGTTGTTAACACATTTTATTAATCTTTCTAAACCATGTATGCAATAATGTATGCATCATTGTTTACTTGTATAACTCATTAAGTATTTTTAGAAGATGCTGAGCTGTTAATATTATTTATTTAATAAGGTCAACCATTCTAAATATTGTATTAAATGTTAGAAGACATTTTATTTTATGGATTACATTCTAAATTTATTATATACAACAGTTAATTTCATAAAGTATCAATATGTAAACAGCTCATTATCTAAAAATACTTAGTGAGTTTTACAAGTAAGCAATGATACCTATAGCTTCCTATGAACAGCTGTAGGTATATACCTATAACGACACAAAAAGTTGTCCTTAACAATCACCAGCGGCAGCACTTTCCATACATGCACGTTTGGGCATAGAGCAGCATATATTACTCTGCGACTAATTTAGACTATTTGACAGAAGGCCTGCTGTCACGCCTGTCACTGCTGTGACATAACCTTATTAAATTTTGTAATTTTATCATAAATAATGAAGCAGTTATCAATGTGTAGAATTTGTTTGATCAAAGATGTGCGTATGCATTGTCTACTTAACACTGACTTACAAGAAATATACGAGTTACTGACTGGCAAGTTGGTAAGTGTACTTGTAACAAGTTTGTTATATTTTACGTTATCCCCATACTAGATATATTTATTATTGTTGTCAGTTGGAAACAAGAGACAGAGGACCAGTAGATGCGTGCTACGTGTGCTGCGCGAGACTTCGCAACTGTCTCCAGCTGAGGAGCGCCTGTCTTCACAGTGAGGAGCTGTTCACTCACTTGTTGGACAATGATGATGTAAAATTTAAACTGTTAACTGTGTCTCTCTATATGTATGTATCTGTGGTTAATATATAAATATAGCAGTAGGTTCATAATACAGGTTTATGTTTCAGTTTGACGTAAAGGCAATACCAGTTTTGACAAATCTATGTAAAGTGTCACTTACACCTGCGAGTTTGAGTGCGGTGGTTCACAGGGAACTGCAACCTAAACCTGAACCTTCACCAACGACAGGTGACCGACTAGATGAGGAACATGTTGGAGGTATAGTGTAGTGTTTGTTTCATCTTCAAGCTGAACCAGCTGCTTCTTGTTTGTACTTCATTTAATTAAACTATCTTACAGATTTGGAAGATAATATTGTAGAACAAGGAATGTGCACTCAATTAATACAACAACAACATATCAAATGTGAAGATGTCACTTTAGAAAATGATGACAGCATCCCAAATGTTGAAGATCAAGGAATGTGCAATCTGTTAACAAAACAAGAATATATGAAATGTGAACATGTAAGTTCAGAAGATGATGAGTTAGATTACAGCATCCAGACTACAGAAGCGCAAACTGACTCAGCTTCAGATAATTCTTGTTTAGAACATGATCCTCTAGAGAGTGATATTTCTAAATATAATCACAGCATCTCATCAGTAAATCTTCATGATTTATGTACCAGAACTGTTAAGATTGTGTTACACCGATTGGACTTGAACGGTTTACATAAAGGTATGTCTAGATTTAAGCACAATATAAACATACTACACAAGTCTCACTTCAATAATAATTGTTATTCTATAATACACTGTTTTTATAAAAAGAAAGTTCAGTTAACATTGACGTGTTGTTGTTTAGCAAAATATTCGTATTTCAAATAATTTGGTTAGTTCAAACACTAACAAACACTTACATGCACACCTTTTATGTTTTGGTGAAAATGAATTATTTGACATACAATTACTTAATTTATTAATGGCTGTTGATAATCGCACGACAATCGTATGAATAAAAAATAATTATTTATACGACTACTTTATTATTTGTAGGTACTAATTACGTTTCATATAACTTTAGAAATTAAATCAAATAAGGTTTTCGAAAAAAACAATAAACCCTAACCTAACCTTCACTCGGTTAGCTTTGAGATCTAATAACTCCGCAATTTTTCCTTTTGCTCCTTAGTTATTCTTCTGCTCCGTGGACACTGCCGAAAAAGATTTTCACTTTTTTCACTAAAAAAATTCTTAGTAATAAATTTAGTAATAAAATAACAAACATTGTAATATTTCTGAGTTAATAATAAATAAATAATAAAAAAATAATAATATCACTCATTAAAAAAAAACACACATCCACGATTGCCGGATGAATATAAAATAATTAATTATCCGATAATCGTATTAATAGACACTTCATTTTCACTGACATTTTTATGGAAAACTTTGAGGAGATGGCCTTATCAACCTCACCTGTAGTCCCCCGGTTTTACAAGCGGTACGTAGATAACACTTTCACAATTTTACCATCTGACAAAGTAACAGTATTCCTTGACCATCTTAACTCTATTCATCCTAAAATTAAATTCACAAAGGAGTTAGAGTCCAACAACAGATTAGCATTTTTAGATGTCCTGGTTATTAGAAACCAAGATAACACCCTGAGTCATACTGTGTATCGTAAGAAAACTCATACTAATAGGTACCTCAATGGTGAATCACACCACCCACCTTCACAGTTAGCTACCGTGTCAAAATCTTTGTTTCAGAGAGCACACGGCTTATGTGATGACGGACATCTCGCTGAGGAGCTGCAACATGTTAAGAAAGTCCTAAAAGATAACAAACTGCAAGTTCCTCGCAGTCATCGCAGTAGCCGAGAAAAACCACAGACCGTCGAGCGCCTCCCTGCTATCTTACCATATGTTAAAGGAGTAACTGGCAAGATTGGCTATATACTCAAAAAGGCTTCAATCAAGACCTATTTTAAGCCCTTAAATAAAATTAGCCAATTCCTACCACCTGTCAAGTGCCATATTCCCTTACAAGATGCAGGAGTATACAAGCTTGATTGTGATTGTGGTCTCTCTTACATCGGGCAAACAAAGAGATCTGTTAGAACTCGGGTCAAAGAGCACATAGCTGATGTGAAGTACCGATGCAATACAAAGTCTGCAATCTGTGAACACAGTCAGGATCGCCTTAACCACTACATCCGGTTTGATAAACCTCAAATCCTCGCCAAGGAAAATCGATACCGACCCAGAATGATTCGCGAGGCTATTGAAATAAAGAAACATAAAAACTTTAATAGAGAAGACGGTTGGGATCTGGCACCTAGTTGGGATCCTGTAATTAGTTTAATAAAATCCAAAACACACTCGGTTTCAAAACAGCAAGACACCGTTAGCACATTTTGCAGACAACAAGACTTAAAATCCCCTTAACTTCACTTTAGACCGACAACATAAAGTTAATAATAAATAATTTTCTTTGACTCCCCTTGAGTTTTCTTGCCAGATCTTTCTCAAGTGGGACGCGTTCCGATCTGGTGGTAGTATATTAGATAAAATAATAAAAACTAAATAATTAAAATAAATACTAATTTTCTATAAATTCAAATAAAATTAACAATTTCTTTCTTTTTAATATAAACTAATTTAAATCTTAAACCAATAATTCTTTTTAAAAATTCTTGTTATTATATAAATAATATTGTATTTAAGTATATAAACTTAGTTTTGCTTGCTATATTGTATACTACCTCTATAATAATTAAAACTTTAGTCTATGATAAAATTATGTATGTTTCACCTTATATAATTTAAAAAAGTTTCTTTATATTGTTACAATTTATTAATGTATTTTAGAAACTAAAATAATGTTATTGATTTTATGTAGTCTGAGCACAATGTAATATGATATAGTTTATAGTAAAAGTCTATCTTTATGGTCAATGTAAAATTAAAATCGAATGTGGGTAAACCCTGTAATAACTGATCGTAGAAGACACATTACAGCTCAGTCTCACCCGTGACCATGGTGACTGCAAAGTCTCCGAAACGTCGGGCCAAAATTTAAAACAAATATACGCGTCTAAATCCGTGAAAGGTAGTTTTATTTAAAACTATATGTATTCAATGACTTATATTATATTTTTTCTATATTATAAATATTTCGAAATTATTGCGAAATGAATTGTCAGCTTATTTAGTAAACACTGTTTTAATTATTTTTGCCTTATACAGGGTGTGGCGTAATTAATGGATAAGCCTGTGCCTGTGGATAAGCCTCCTACTGCGCTATACGAATATGTATATTTTTAATTAATCCTATGTATGGTCTTGAAAAAAATGGCATAAGTCATGTTTTTCATAAAATGACTACTTTCACTAACCAATTCTGCTACTGTTGCCACAATTTTCAAAAGTTTTGCTTTCTGTTTTTTTTATAATACAGCTTAAGAGTTGAATTATTGCAAGCAATAAAGAATTCCCTATTCGTAATTCGGGCCAAAATTTAAAACAAATATACGCGTCTAAATCCGTAAAAAGTAGTTTTATTTAAACAGGGCCCTGAGTCGGGTATTTCAACGGTGTCACAACTGTACCATTATTGTACCATTATGGTGCAATAGTAAAGTTTTTGGTAGTCTACTATTAATGTGTCGTCATAACGACTTCATCATTGTCTTACAATTGTCAAAGTGACATAAATTGCTAGTCTCGTACACAACTGCTTCACAATTGCAATTCAATGACTGAAATGTTTCGGTAGTCTGCTATTTTGAATTTGACAGTAATATTTTTAAATTGTCCTGTGTCGACAGATTGCCATAAATAAAAAATAGATAGATAGAAATATTAAAAATTGTTCTTTGTAATTTATTGCAATTTACTAATCTCCTAAACTTCACATTGCTTTTTATACTAATAAATAGTATGTACAAATATATTTAAACGAAGTCTAGCATGATTAAATGTTTAAATTTATTAGTAGTTTTTCGAAAATCACTTCAACTAACGCATTTTTTAAAAACGGCAACACATACATACCATTCTAACACAATCCATAGATAAAAGAGACCGAAAATTCAATGCATAGATAAAAGAGATCGACAATTCTATTACCATTGAAAGACCGTTATGACGGCATATAGCAGACTACGGATATTTGACTTCAATTGCAACGGTATCGTGCCGGTATTGTGCCCGTATGACAATTGTTCCAAAATAGTGGACTTGAGCACCAGATGAGTCGCGCAAGTGTTAGAAAATATTATAATTTATTTAAATAATTATGACTGCAACAATTTTCATGACACTTGATATGCAGAAAGTTTCAAATCAATCTAGCTCAGTTTTTAACAAATGTTGTTTTGTTGGTGTGATAATTAACAAAAATCAAATATAATCTTGACTAAATATCCACCACTAATGAGACCATTATCCATCAATAATCCACAAAATTCTTAGTAACATTTTCTTAAAGTACAATAAAATAAGCTGTCAGATACTACTAGAACTAGAGCTAATTTTGGTCGACGAGATATTTTACTTTTCAAAGGAAAAGTTTCTACTTAAGATTTAAATTTACTGCTTGTACAGATGGTGGATTATGACGACGAATATTACTTGAATCATCATCCACCTGCCCTCATCCTATTATTTATATTTACTATTTATTTATTTATTTTATTTATTTTATTCGTCTACTATTTTGGAACAATTGTCATACCGGCACGATACCGGCACGATACCGTTGCAATTGAAGTCAAATATCCGTAGTCTGCTATATGCGTTCATAACGGTCGTTCAATGGTAATAGAATTGTCGGTCTCTTTTATCTATGCATTGAATTTTCGGTCTCTTTTATCTATGAATTGTGTTAGAATGGTGTGTATGTGTTGCCGTTTTTAAAAAATGCGTTTGTCGAAGTGATTTTCGAAAAACTACTAATAAATTTAAACATTTAATCATGCTAGACTTCGTTTAGATATATTTGTACATACTATTTATTAGTATAAAAAGCAATGTGAAGTTTAGGAGATTAGTAAATTGCAATAAATTACAAAGAACAATTTCTAATATTTCTATCTATCTATTTTTTATTTATGGCAATCTGTCGACACAGGACAATTTCAAAATATTACTGTCAAATTCAAAATAGCAGACTACCGAAATTTCAGACTCCATGAGTGCATTACGAGCCCTTTTGAAATTTCCATTTAAAGCAATACATCCACACCCTTTGATTTTTGAAGCTAGACATAAGTTATCTCTATGTGTTCAAGCCGGGCTTCATGTGAATTTCGTATGGATACCTAGTCATTGTGGTATATATGGGAATGAATATGCAGACAGAATTGCCAACCAAGCTGTAGAATGCGGTGATTTATTTCCTTTTTCAATTTTTTCTCGTGATTTGTTATCTTTACCCAGACATTATCTCAAGGCTACTTGGGATGATGTTTGGAAACAGAGCAGTAAAGGCCGACATTATAAAACCATTCAATCGTTTATAGATATGAAACCGTGGTTCTGTGATCGTGCTTTTCTTAAGTTAAGGCTTGACAAAAGAGCGATCACAGTTCTCATAAGAATGAGATTAGGACACACTTGTGTACCATCACATTTAGCTCGAATGAAAATTCGTACGGATCCATTCTGCAGCTGTGGTGAATTTGGAGATTTGAATCATACATTTTTCGGTTGTGTCCTTTATGATCATCTTCCTCTCATAAATAATCTCATAGCCTTACATGTTCCCCTTCCCACCAACATCAATATTCTTCTTTCCTCCCTAAATCCTTCCATTTATTTATGTTTAGTTTCGTTTATTGAAGATAATAATATCTTACTGTAAATATATGTATATTATATGTTTTTTTTTCTTTGTTGCTCTCTTTATTATTATTTTAAGTATATTTTTATTTGTTTATTTAGATTAGATAGCACCTAATTTTAGTTAGTTTAGTATGTACTCTCCTGATTACATTCCTTTTCCAAAATTTCCGGTCCTTTTTTAAATAATTTTATTCCTTCCCTAATTTTTGAACATGGCAAAAGTAAAACGATGCCAAAATAGAAAAAAAAAAAAAAAAAAAAAAAAAAAAAAAAGACTACCGAAACATTTCAGTCATTGAATGGCAATTGTGAAGCAATTGTGTACGAGACTAGCAATTTATGTCACTTTGACAATTATAACTCTTGTTGTTGTTGTTAACAACAAGAATTGTAAGTCAATGATGAAGTCGTTATGACAAGACAATAATAGTAGACTACCAAAAACTTTACAATTGCACCATAATGGTACAATAATGGTACAATTGTGACACCATTGAAATACCCGACTCAGGGCCCAGATGTTCGGAAAAATCGCTGAAATATACTGAAAAAGTATTAAAATACTGAATCTGGTCACACTGTGTTCTTGTTAAATGGCTTCTTTAGAAGCGACTTATTTTGAGGTTTAAGTCGCGACTCTGCCAGTAGGTATCCTTAGTGTTAGTGTCATAAACCGGAGGGGTTGTGGTGTCAGGCTACCAACGTGTAGATCGGTTGAAATTTTGGGAGAGTCTAAAAGGAAACCATAGTGATATATCTAAAACAAACACAGACAGCACAAAGTTAGTTGATTAGTAATATATATAATAATATATAACATAATAAAGCTAATGTTAGTGGTTGTTAGAACACATAATATATTCACAACTTAATATTATTTTTTTGTACAAATTTACATAGCATACAGTTTACACGGGGGGAGAAAGTATCAAAGAGGAGACAATTAATAGAGGTAGGACGAGGGATAGAGCGTGGAAGAAAATCGTAACTTTGCTGTCAATCTTGAAGTTTAAATTGACAACTGACAATTATGACAAGAAAGATGGCAGCGAATCATAGATAAATGAATGAAAAACTGCTACAGAGTACTAAAAAAAACCATACGTGAGTCTGGCAATCACGAAGTATAGATAGAAGGAGTCCGAACGGTATAGGCTTTTCCATAATATTTCGTGTACACAATAATAAACCCAGATCATAGTTCTATTTTCTGCCACTGGCTGCGCAAGTGTTCAGGGCGTACCGATGCTATTATTATTATTACATGTAAACACGCGCTGGCTCGTGAATGTTGAATTTAATTTAATTAAATACATAATATTATTTTATTTATTTATTTTAAAATTAGTTGTAATAAATAAAATAGTACGATACGAGTAATACGAGTACTCCTTGAAAAATGGCGCGCTCTACCGGCAAAAAATCTGTCCCTTAAATTGAGACCATTCGTTCAACATTACGTTCGGACTCCTTCTATCTATACTTCGTGCTGGCAATAATCAGTGGGCTGCCACAAGGGATAAAAAATACCAACATGATGACGTCATCCAAAATGGCGGGCAAAAAAAGTACTTCAACCAACAACCTCTAGACCAGGGCCCTGAGTCGGGTATTTCAACGGTGTCACAACTGTACCATTATTGTACCATTATGGTGCAATAGTAAAGTTTTTGGTAGTCTACTATTAATGTGTCGTCATAACGACTTCATCATTGTCTTACAATTGTCAAAGTGACATAAATTGCTAGTCTCGTACACAACTGCTTCACAATTGCAATTCAATGACTGAAATGTTTCGGTAGTCTGCTATTTTGAATTTGACAGTAATATTTTTAAATTGTCCTGTGTCGACAGATTGCCATAAATAAAAAATAGATAGATAGAAATATTAGAAATTGTTCTTTGTAATTTATTGCAATTTACTAATCTCCTAAACTTCACATTGCTTTTTATACTAATAAATAGTATGTACAAATATATTTAAACGAAGTCTAGCATGATTAAATGTTTAAATTTATTAGTAGTTTTTCGAAAATCACTTCAAATAACGCATTTTTTAAAAACGGCAACACATACATACCATTCTAACACAATCCATAGATAAAAGAGACCGAAAATTCAATGCATAGATAAAAGAGATCGACAATTCTATTACCATTGAAAGACCGTTATGACGGCATATAGCAGACTACGGATATTTGACTTCAATTGCAACGGTATCGTGCCGGTATTGTGCCGGTATGACAATTGTTCCAAAATAGTGGACTTGAGCACCAGGGTCTATTATGTTGTATGACGAGATTTTGCTCTTGCACACATGCTCAAATATGTATGTGTGCGTTGCTATTGTAGCAGTATTGCATAGGAAAAAATTTAAAAATTTTTGATCTGGTCACACTGTCGCTTCAATGAGGCCGCCATTATCATAATATTTATTATGTTATGATTGTGGTTTTTAATATTTTATCCAAAGAATCAAAATATTAGTAAAATATACTCTCTAGTAGTTATTATAGTAATTTTGACTGAATATTCTACGTTCTTGGAGTGAATTCTATGTGTTGTGCGTAGAGAACATTATTTACGAAAGGACGTTTATTGTTAGGTTACTTTTTCTTATTTTTGTTTAAGTTTGGTTATTTAATTATGTCCGTGAATAACCATAGAAAGTGTGCTAAGTGCGGCAGAACACGTGCCGAAGACATGACGGTGACCTATCACAGGTTTCCAAATCCAGGAATAACCAATGTTACTAGGTAAGTACAAAATACAACCCGGTATATTTAAGACCTCATGCGTTTATTAAACAAAATACTATTTTAATCTATATTTACATCATCATATACTATCACCTACTGTACTCATCATCCTTCTACCTTTTCTTCCAAAACTATGTTGGAGTGGGCTTCCAGTATTACCTGATTCAACTGAATACCAGTATTTTATATGGACATTTTACAGGGCTCGTGTTTGGGCTAAATACTGTTGGCCAAATGAAGATTGGACTTCCATTGAATCATTACATTCACTCTATAGTCGGAATAAGGTGTTGTGTGGAAGACATTTCAACTCAATTCAATTTATGGATGATAAAAGGCAAAAATTGAGTAAGTTTGCCGTTCCTGAGTCAACTATAGTGGAAGAAATACTAAATGAAAGAGAAAATATTTTCAACCAGGTATTGTATTCATATAGATTGTTCTAGTAATAGTCTCCCGAACAAATCCCTACAAAAGCAACCAATCTCAGTTGGGTTCAGCCAACTATGCATGACATATTACAGTGTATGAGGGTGTGCGCAAACATAGGTGTGAGATTACACCTATGTTTGCGCACACCCTCGTGCACTATTCGCTCACTCTCATAATCCGATGGGATGACAATCGAACACTGCTGGAAAGAGATCAGATGAAGGATTGTTCTAAATAGCAGTGGTGAAGCATATAGGGAAGTCGGTAGAACCAGCCTAGAAGTGACCAATATGTTTTACTTTATAAATCTAGTCAATATTGTTACTATTATTGTTATAGATACAATAATAGTTATGCGTCCAAAGTTAGCACAATGGATCAAGATTCTAAAACTTTACACTACTGTGATAGCACTTGCAAAAGTTTAAAATTAATAATTAATTTCAGAATGTCAATCAGTCTGATGTAATTGCTGCACAGCCAAAGTTAACAACACCTATGTCGCAAATAGAAAATGTTGTGATGGAACCTAGTACCAGTACAGGGTCATCAAAACAACACACTTTTGCAGATTTCATAAGAACAACTGAATCCGTTAGCCCTACGCAGGTAATTAATTTTAGATTTTTATTTTAATCTTTATTATAAGTTTGATAATAGCGGACTTGCAGAGAAAGTACAGATGTTCAATGCAACGAAAACCCTATAAAAGGTACACAAATAACTTTAGTGTTGTGTTGTTAGATATACAGTTCTACATAATAGTAGGCATTGTAGTAGGCTTGCACAACTAGCATTTATAATAATAATTTATTTCACACATTTCACACAAATGTACAAGTAAAAACATAAATAAACTTGTGTTATTAAAGCATTAAAGGTAGATAGGCATCCTTACTAGGTTAAAAACCTGTGCTATGGGATACCTATTTCTCCTTGTTGCAGATAATATGCTAGAGACATCATAAGATAAGCGGAATGTGTATGTGTGTGTGTCCGCTACATACTAATGGTAGGAGGATGTGTCTGCGCGCGTGTATGAGGACGTACTTTCAAATTCCGAATTAAAGTTGTTTATGTCACATCACATCTGAATAAATAATCCTTACTTGTTATAATTATTAGCCTATACAGTATCTCTAAATGAAATTTACTTTTTAGGCACTGTTAAATGGAGTCATATAGAAGCATTTTATAACTTGGACAAGAACAATCCGTATTTTGTATATGCTCCTCAGCTAACAGATCATCATTTGCATCCAAATTGCCAGCAACGAATGTGGGTGAAGCTAGCAGCACAAGTTTTTAGCCACTCAGTTACAAGTGGCATGTTGATGAAAATTGCTCAAAGTGAGTATATTAAAATAATGTCAGCTTTTGTTGCCTGGTATCAATATTAATAGATAAATAAAAGCTTTATTGCTTCCCATAATTACAAAGATACACAAGAATAATTATAAAATACAGATTTGATCTACTGATGTAAAATATAAGAGGATGATACAAATCATCATTTCTTATCTTATTTACTTCTTTTACACACAAAATCTATATTAATTAAGCCCATTCCCTAATATGAGCCCAAATGATTGCTGCAAGACGTTTTTTTATTCCGCATAGATTGTAAACAAGCATAAGGGTAAATATTTCAAAGTTAGTAAGTATTAGTTACATCCTGAGACTGACTCTTAACATCTGGGCGAAAAAAAAATTAACATTGTTTTTGTGATTTCAGATGAACTTCCAGCTGAAGCCCATGCAACAGCCACTTTCGTGCAAAAATTTGACGAGCTTTTTGATGCTGTCAATGCAGACAGCCCGGACTTGAGGAGAGGAAAAAAATACTCTACAAATTTAAGAAAGTGGACTCCCCATTTAGCTTTATTTAAAGAAATGAAATTTTTTATAGCTAATATGAAATACATAGGGAGTAAATCGAATCCTCCGTCCCAAGAAGGGTGGATTCATTCATTAAATGCAATAGAAAGATTGTGGAATAATTTGCGGGCTATAGGCATTAAGAGTCTTTCCACACGTCGCTTAAATCAAGATCCCTTGGAAAACTGTTTTGGCTGCATCAGATATAGCTGTGGATCCAATAATAATCCAACAATTAATCAATTTATAGCGGGAATCAAAACTGCTATAATATCCAATTTAAAACATGCTGGACAAAAAAGGAACTGTGAAAATGACTCGGCATTAATTGCAAATAATTTATTAACTTTTTTAACGGGAACCATCCCTTCGTCGTGTGAACCAAACTCGTCTTCCTTCAAATTTGACGAAAAAAAAGAGATGGCAAATTTACTATCTGATGCAGTTGAAGCAGTTGAACAAGGGATATCCGAAAGTCAGGCTTGTGGATATGTGTGTGGTTTCATATTTAAAAGAATAAAATACAATGACTGCCTAGATTGCCGAAAGGCATTTTTGTCCCAAAATATAGAATGTAGAACACATGTTTACAAGTTTCAAGGAATATGACTCAAGTCATGAGTCATTAAATTATGTTAACAAAGATATGGTGACGTGTGTAGAAACAATGTCAACTATAATTAATGATTTCATGAAAACAAATGCCTTTAGGCAACAACTTAAAATTAATGTTGTTAAAAATCTAGAATGTGTGAATTTTGTTTTTTTAAATAAATGTATAAATCATTTAGAATTAAATGAAAATCATTTAAAAATAAGATCATTTTTTATTGTAATTAAAAGATATTGTGTTTTAATTAATAGAGCTATGGAAGACGAAGAGAAAAAGAAAAGTTTTGAACGCAAAATGAAAATATTAAAGAATAAATAAAATAATAATATGATTGTTTTAATTACTTCCTGTAGGCAAGAATATGAAGCACGATCCTTAATAATATATTAAGGAACAATATATATTTAAAATGGTTCACGATCATAATATATAGTACAGCCAAGAGCAAATATTACAACGTTTGAAAGTTCCCGCGCGTGTTGATTTATTGCTATTCCGCAATGGCGCTAGCGTCTCGTACGTGTATTGGCTGTGGTTGCATTTTTTTACTATAGAGATGTACTTCTTCTAGGGGTGGGTCGTTAACAGATTTTCCGTTAACGAAACGTTAACGTTAATTGGAGTTCGTCAACTAGTTGACGAACTAGTTAATTTCATCAACAAATTTACGCGTTAAAAAAAAAAAAAAAACTATGCCACGCTGACCAGGTGCTCAAGTCCACTATTTTGGAACAATTGTCATACCGGCACAATACCGGCACGATACCGTTGCAATTGAAGTCAAATATCCGTAGTCTGCTATATGCCGTCATAACGGTCTTTCAATGGTAATAGAATTGTCGATCTCTTTTATCTATGCATTGAATTTTCGGTCTCTTTTATCTATGGATTGTGTTAGAATGGTATGTATGTGTTGCCGTTTTTAAAAAATGCGTTAGTTGAAGTGATTTTCGAAAAACTACTAATAAATTTAAACATTTAATCATGCTAGACTTCGTTTAAATATATTTGTACATACTATTTATTAGTATAAAAAGCAATGTGAAGTTTAGGAGATTAGTAAATTGCAATAAATTACAAAGAACAATTTCTAATATTTCTATCTGTCTATTTTTTATTTATGGCAATCTGTCGACACAGGACAATTTAAAAATATTACTGTCAAATTCAAAATAGCAGACTACCGAAACATTTCAGTCATTGAATTGCAATTGTGAAGCAGTTGTGTACGAGACTAGCAATTTATGTCACTTTGACAATTGTAAGACAATGATGAAGTCGTTATGACGACACATTAATAGTAGACTACCAAAAACTTTACTATTGCACCATAATGGTGCAATAATGGTACAGTTGTGACACCGTTGAAATACCCGACTCAGGGCCCAGACGTGTTGGCACCGGGTTTGTTTTTCCTTACCTGGTTTTTACAAAACCCTGGTAAAGAAATGGGGTGGTGACACCAGTATTTCGAGTTTTCCGTCTTTCACAGTTGATGTTATCTGTGTACAATATTCCTTAGCTGGTTTTTACAAAACCCTGGGAAGGAAATGGGGTGGTGACACCAGTATTTCGAGTTTTCCGTCTGTCACAGTTGATGTTATCTGTGTAGGTACAATATTCCTTAGCTGGTTTTTACAAAACCCTGGTAAGGAAATGGGGTGGTGACACCAGAATTCCAGTATTTCGAGTTTTCCGTTTTTCACAGTTGATGTTATCTGTGTACAATATTCCTTAGCTGGTTTTTACAAAACCCTGGAAAGGAAATGGGGTGGTGACACCAGTATTTCGAGTTTTCCGTCTTTCACAGTTGATGTTATCTGTGTAGGTACAATAGTCCTTAGCTGGTTTTTACAAAACCCTGGTAAGGAAATGGGGTGGTGACACCAGTATTCCAGTATTTCGAGTTTTCCGTCTTTCACAGTTGATGTTATCTGTGTAGGTACAATATTCCTTATCTGGTTTTTACAAAACCCTGGTGAGGAAATGGGGTGGTGACACCAGTATTCCAGTATTTCGGGTTTTCCGTCTTTCACAGTTGATGTTATCGGTGTAGGTACAATATTCCTCAGCTGGTTTTTACAAAACCCTGGTGAGGAAATGGGGTGGTGACACCAGAATTCCAGTATTTCGAGTTTTCCGTTTTTCACAGTTGATGTTATCTGTGTAAAATATTCCTTAGCTGGTTTTTACAAAACCCTGGGAAGGAAATGGGGTGGTGACACCAGTATTCTTAATCCGTCACCACACGGAGGACTGTCAGGACTGTCTCGTTTTTGAGTTTTCCGTCTTTCACCTTTCACAGAAGATGTTATCAGTGTGCAATATTCCTTAGCTAACTTTTACAGCATCCTTGGGAGAAATGGGGTGGTGACACTTGTAATCTCAATGCGTCACCACACGGAGGAACAGTGATTCATAACATTATTATTTAGGAAAATATCTCTTAAATTAGTAATTTTAAAGTTCACTATTGTACCTATATCATAACAGTCGCTTACGATCTTTCATTTTAAGAAGTATAATTTCTTTGATTTAATTAGGTTAAAGAAACGATAAAGCAAGGCAAAACAGTTTCTTAACTCATATACATTGAAAGAAACAAACATTGAAAAAAATTTAACATTGAAAAAAACTGAACATTGAATTCAATGTTTAACTCTTAAACATTAAAATAAACGACCATTGAAAAAAATTAAACATTGAAAAAAACTGAACATTGAAATCAATGTTTAACTCATAAACATTGAAAAAAACGAACATTGAAAAAAACTGAACATTGAATTCAATGACATCATTAAATTCAACTAGTTGATTCCGAAACGGTTAACCATTGAAACGTTGACGAGCGGTCAACTAGTTGATCAACTAGTTCGTTAATTCAATGCTCATCGCTAACTTCTTCTCTCGTTAGAGAGTAGTATATTCTTTGCTCTAGACGGCACGAAGGTGACGAAAATATAGGCTTGTTCTAAGCGAACCGCCCCTGGGCCCACTCTTTGCCTTTAGTTTGTAAAATATAACCTCTTAAATTATAATTTTTAATTTTATGATCAATTAATATAAGTATAGATAATGGAGCAGTTATCAATGTGTAGAATTTGTATGATCAAAGATGTGCGTATGCATTGTCTAGTTAACACTGACTTACAAGAAATATACGAGTTACTGACTGGCAAGTTGGTAAGTGTACGTGTAACAAGTTTGTTATATTTTACGTTGTTCCCATACCAGATATATTTATTATTGTTGTCAGTTGGAAACAAGAGACAGAAGACCAGTAGATGCGTGCTACGTGTGCTGCGCGAGACTTCGCAACTGCCTCAAAGTGAGGATCCAACTGAGGAGCGCCCGTCTTCACAGTGAGGAGCTGTTCACTCACTTGTTGGACAAAGATGATGTAAGATCTAACTGTTAACTGTGTCTCTCTATACGGATGTATCTGTGATGAATATATAAATATAGCAGCAGGTTCATAATACAGGTTTATGTTTCAGTTTGATGTAAAGCCAATACGAGTTTTGAAAAATCTATGTAAAGTGTCACTCACGCCTATGAGTTTGGGCGCGGTGGTTCACAGGGAACTGCAACCTGATCCTGAACCTTCACCAACGACAGGTGACCAACTAGATGAGGAACATGTTGGAGGTATAGTGTAGTGTTTGTTTTATCTTCAAGCTGAACCAGCTGCTTCTTGTTTGTACTTCATTTAATTAAACTATCTTACAGATCTGGAAGATAATATTGTAGAACAAGAAATGTGCACTCAATTAATACAACAACAACATATCAAATGTGAAGATGTCACTTTAGAAGATGGTGACAGCATCCCTAATGTTGAAGATCAAGGAATGTGCAATCTGTTAATAAAACAAGAACATATGAAATGTGAACATGTAAGTTCAGAAGATCATGAGTTAGATTACAGCATCCAGACTACAGAAGTACAAACTGACTCAGCTTCATATAATTCTTGTTGGGAACATGATCCTCTAGAGAGTGATATTTCTAAATCTAATCACAGCATCTCATCAGTAAATGTTCATGATTTATGTACCAGAACTGTTAAGATTGTGTTACACCGATTGGACTTGAACAGTTTACATAAAGGTATGTCTAGATTTAAGCACATTATAAACATACTACACAAGTCTCACTTCAATAATAATTGTTATTCTATAATACACTGTTTTTATAAAAAGAAAGTTCAGTTAACACTGACGTGTTGTTGTTTAGCAAAATATTCGTATTTCAAATAATTTGGTTAGTTCAAACACTAAGAAACACTTACCTTTTATTTTTTGGTGAAAATGAATTATTTGACATACAATTACTTGTAAAATCCTGTTGTGGCATTATTTAATTCATTCTGATACACTAGAACAACCAAATAATTTGCATTTCGTCATATTTGTTTTCTTTGTTTGTGACGGCATTTACATAACACACTGTCAATAATGTCAATTGAATATGGTGTAATAAAACAGATCTTGATTTTAAATGCCATACTTGTATTTTAATTAAATCAATATTTTTTAAATTAAATGTCAATTATACTACAATGCTAATACAACTTTATAAAATATAACCTAATCCCAAACACTCTTACACCCTATTATAAATATACACCAGAACCTATTTTAGAAAACAAAAATTTCAATATTTATTACGACCGTGCTATACTGACAGACAAGACAATACATTTTAACAGACCCGATATTACTTTATTTAATAAACTAGCTGTTGATTGCGACTCCGTCCGCGTAGAATTTAGAAAATTTTCACGTGCCACGGCGCGATGGCTTATTTCATGTATAAGTTTGGTGTTTCTATACCGATTTCTATGATTCTTTTTTTATTGAACAGGTAATAAACTTAACTTTTTTAAATTAGGGATGAGTGAGAGTATTATAAACGTAAGAGTAAACAAATATAATCAGAATGCTCCGAACAGCTAAGCTATCAGGAGTTACACGTGTTATTGTGAGTCAACCATAAAATATAGATAATAATATATTCTGTTACGGGATATTTTTTAGACAATTTTATGTAGAATATTTTCGTCAAACATGATTTCTATGTAACTTTAACCATTAAGGCTGCACACGCGACCGAAGCTTAAAAATGTAGTAACTTCTCCCGTTTTCCCAACATTTCCCTTCACTACTCTGCTCCTATTAATTGTAGCGTGATGAAAAGTATACTATAACCTGCCCAGGAGTATGAGGAATATTTGTACCAAGTTTCATTAAAATCCGTCGAGTAGTTTTTGTTTCTATAAGGAACATACAGACGGACAGACAGACAGACAGACAAAAATTTTACTGATTGCAGTTTTGGCATCAGTATCGATCACTAATCACCCCCTGATAGTTATTTTGAATATATATTTCATGTACAGAATTGACCTCTCTACAGATTTATTATAAGTATAGATTAGAAAAAACTGTTTATCTTATCGATATAGCAGTACCTAATACTCATAACATTTTAAAAACAATAACAGAAAAAGTCAATAAATATACAGAACTAAAGGAAGAAATAGCAAGATTATGGCAGCTTAATAAAGTATACATAGTCCCAATTGTAATATCTACTACTGGAGTAATCCCTAAACATCTACACCATAGCATAAAACTTATAAACCTACCACATAACACTTTCATTAACATACAAAAGGCAGCCATCTTAAATACATGTCGAATTGTCCGAAAATTTCTGCAATGTGATGATTCAACTGTACCTATCGTAGAATCAAACAACGATGTACAAAATTAAATAGCGTTTACTTGGTGGTGCACTCGTAAGCGTTATTCTTAAACCGGATAAAACCGAGTATTTTTAAAATAATAATAATAATATAATAATAAGCCATTTATTTATCCTTAACAAACATTACATCAAAGGTTGAATCACTAAATCTAAATTTTGTATTGTTATTCTTCATCAAGGACCACATTTCGTGTAAAGGCCTCCTCCATTCTACTCCAAAATTTTCTATCTTTGGCTTTTGATGTCCAGTCATGCCCCGCTATCTTTTTGATTTCGTCAATCCATCTATCAGGGGGCCTACCCTGTTTCCTTTTTCCAAACGGGCCAGGCCAGCGAGTTGTTTCGTTGGACCATCTATCTGAGTTCATACGTGCTACATGGCCTGCCCATTTCCATTTTAGTTTTTTGCAGTGGTTTAAAGCATCTATTACCTTTGTTTGTTTCCTTATAAATGTGTTTTTTTGTTTATCTATGCGTTTTAGGTTTAGAATGCTACGTTCCATTGCTCTTTGGCAAGTTTGGATTTTTCTCTCAGTTTTTCTGTTATAGATCCATGTTTGGGATGCATATGATAGACAGGGCAGTAAGCTAGAATCCAAAACAATAGACTTTAAACAGACTGGTAGACCTGACTTTAATATTTCCTTATAACTCCAAAATTTTTTCCATGTTAAGTTTACACGTCTGTTCAGTTCATCTAAATGTCTGGATCTTTTTAAGGAAATTTGTTTGCCGAGGTAGTTGTATCTTGTACGTACTCTAGTAGGTTACCATCAACTGTGATTGGATGTTTGTCTCTGTTCGTCATAATCTTAGTTTTAGTAATATTTAGCTCTAAGCCTATGGTTCGACTGGCATTGTTGAGGTCATTAATCATTTTTTGTAGTTGTGTTTGTGTTTCTGAGAATATTACTATGTCATCAGCAAATCTAAGATTGCTTAGGTATTTTCCATTAATGAAAATTCCTTTTTTAGTCCATTTCAGGCTCTTCATGATATATTGAAGGACAGTAATAAATAACCTAAATAACCTAATATTGTAAAGTTTTCACTGTCACATTGAAAACTTTACAATATAGAATATGTATTGCTCCAGAGCAGCTTACTCCCAAGCTTTATCATCCTTATACTTCTTATAAAACAAAGTCGTAATTTTTGTATGTATGTCCCTATGTGAGCTTATATCTTCAAAAATACGCAACGGATCTTGATGCGGTTTTTTTTAATAGATAGAATGGTTCAATAGGATGGTTTTTTTGCATAATTTGTTGGGGTTTGCTGTATATTGAAAAAATAGAAAGAAAAATAATTTTATTTGTAACGATTACATTTTACACATAGAAACAACAAATTACAAACATACACAGTAGGCGTTACAAAGCGGACCCAGCTCAGCACAATGCTGGCAAGGAGCCAGCGCTGGTCTTCCGCTGATTGAATGAGATATGATTAAATTTGCCGAGAAACTCGGACGCGCACGAGCTATAAATGAATCAAATGAAAATTACGCGCTATAAAATAAAATACTTGAACCTGTTGGCTGAGTAACGCGAACGTTTCCTCGGTCTTCTGTCCGTGCTCCAATGTTTATTGTGCTTTCACGTAAAGACTACTGGATGGATTTTCATGAAACTTTCCAATGGACAATGGAATAGAAAATGAATTTATTAATATCCTTTTTACCGCGGGTAACACCGCGGGGCACAGCTTCTTTAATATGATCAGAAATTTTATAATACGCCTTTTTACATGATTTAGTTTCAATTAATTTTTAGGGTTCCGTACCCAAAGGGTAAAAACGGGACCCTATTACTGAGACTTCGCTGTCCGTCCGTCCGTCCGTCCGTCCGTCCGTCCGTCCGTCCGTCCGTCTGTCACCAGGCTGTATCTCAAGAACGGTGATAGCTAGAGAGTTGAAATTTTCACAGATGATGTATTTCTATTGCCGCTATAACAACAAATACTAAAAATAAAATAAAATAAATATTTAAGGGGGGCTCACATACAACAAACATGATTTTTAGGGTTCCATACCCAGTATCTCAAGAACGGTGATAGCTAGACAGTTGAAATTTTCACAGATGATGTATTTCTATTGCCGCTATAACAACAAATACTAAAAATAAAATAAAATAAATATTTAAGGGGGGCTCCCATACAACAAACATGATTTTTAGGGTTCCGTACCCAGTATCTCAAGAACGGTGATAGCTAGACAGTTGAAATTTTCACAGATGATGTATTTCTATTGCCGCTATAACAACAAATACTAAAAATAAAATAAAATAAATATTTAAGGGGGGCTCCCATACAACAAACATGATTTTTTTACCGTTTCTTGCTCGATACTAATAACGTTGCCTTATGTTGCATAGATAATGGTACGGAACCCTTCGTGCGCGAGTCCGACTCGCACTTGACCAATTATTTAAAATTAAAATTTTTTATTCTCATAAATGATTATGGAGTTTAATAAAAAAACATATATATCGGAAAAACACATCACAGAAATTACCTGTATTTACAGACAGAACAGTCATCTATCTAAAGACCCTGTTATACTGGACCTGTTACATCTCATCGTAGTTAATAGAATGAGAATGAATGAGATTGATCCGTGGCTTACGACACGTGACGGTTTGGAAAGATCCTTTTATGAATATTCAACGGGTCACCATTTCAGGCTCATCACTAACTACAGTAAATAAACAAATTACTCACCATTGAGACAATTTGAGGACTTACTTCATAATCCTTATGTAACTTAAAAAATCCTTATGTAAACTATTTTAATCAAGTCTTCTACGATAGATACATGAAAGAGTTACATATTTTGTGTGTGGTAAATGTATACGAATATATATTATATAAATGAATTAATAAATAAATGAATAAATATTCATGAACATTCCCACAACGTCCTCTGGTCTCAAGCTAAGCCTTATATGCTTGTGTTATGTGTACCAGAACACGGATATACTACATATATACTACAATGCCGTTCAAATGAGAATAGGATTGACCCGGCGCCATGTTGTGACGTCATAGCTGTCAATTCGAACAATTTTAGTAGGGTCAGCAAAACAAGATATTTTTATAATACAATTTGTTTATCACATTATCGTCATCGTTTACTCATTTTCGAGCAGTTAGCGAGATAAATACAATTACAAGCAATAGCAAATTGAGACAAATACAAAATAAATACACTAACAAACAAAAACTGTGTCAAATAAAAAAAAAAATATTTAACGGGGAACAACCACATAGCTAACAGCATCAAAATAAATCATAATCAAGCTTCAAAACTCGACAAGGCACAATAACAACGGCAAAATGGCGGTTGGTAGTTGAACATCATATTATTATCATCCTTTACAACGACGAAATATTGAAATTTATTTCTTTTTAGGGTTTTGTACAAACCCTTATAGTATCACTCCGGTGTCAGTCTGTCTGTCTGTCCGTCTGTCAAAATTTTTTTACTCAGCAACGGCTGAAGGTATCAACTTGAAACTCATACGATATGTAGATCTATGCGGTCCCTTGCTGCATAAAATACAATCAACCTTTTACCTCTACGCATTTAAAAGATATAACCGAATTACGACCATTTTTAAGAATTTTTGACTTATGCTAAGGGATAAAAATTCACAGGTTACTTCCCGTTGCCCTAGAGACTTGAAAGTTGGCATAGACCAAGTCTATATAGTGCTGATATAGGGAAAAATCCAAAAACTTGTTATTTGCCATCACATCACAAGAAAAAAGTGTTTATACTAATACCAACTTATGAAGTAGCTGAAATGTAGGCGATTCCCTACATTTCAACTACAAAATTAAGTTGGTGTGTTGTTTTGAGTTTAATTAACTGATTATTTGAATGCAGTTACTTATGTTTAGTAGGTACGAAACCCTAACTGTGCGAGTTTACCTCGCTCTTGACAGGTTTTTTAATAATGTTATAAGTATTATCACTCAAAAAATTTAGACATTTTGCACTTAGAATAACTGAGATTAGACAAAACATAAAAAATAATTTATTAATTCGCAAATAAAGTTTCGTTGCTGTCAGGGGCGTATTTACCCTAGGGCCAAAGGGGCCATGGCCCGGGGGGCCGGTCTGCGGGGGCGGCCTAGGCCGCAGCGAGGGGCGCCTCTGTTCTTGACAAACTCAGTATTTTACAATAACAATATTTTTATGTGAGTGTTATTATTATACCCTTTGCCCTTAACCTCACTCTGCATTTGATTTCATAAGCCTAATTTATATGAAAATTCGACCTGATTAGGTTACAAATCTTTCTATCTTTCAATAGGTGGTCATTGATCTGTCCAGTAAACGCCAAAAAGCGCGGTCCTGTACCACTTTCGTCCAGTATTTTTAGGGTTATATATCGTGTCGTCGGTTAGAGGATAAAATGAAATACGTCCGGACTTGCATGGCGTTTATTTGCGACTCTGTATATTTAATATAATATTAGCTTATATAGGTAAGGAGAACAATCGTTTCTATATATTCCTAAAACTGCTGACAGTGTTGCATACAAGGAATCCCTGCATAATATATTTGTATACAGTAAATTAGCCGGCGAGCAAACAATAGGACCATACATACTGTAATAAATATATTTGTTTATAATAACTTGGGTGGCTAGCACAATGGTCTCTATGCATTCGTAGACCTGTTGACATTACGTCTACTTGCAAACAATTAATTCATACAATGTGTCCCTACAGTAGCCTCCCCCTTAAAAGAAATGCACTTTATATTACATTAAAAACACAAAATAAAAATGACAATACAATGTATACTTATATTATAACCAAACAATAAAACAAACAGTAAACTCTGACAATACGTAAAATGTATATAAGGCAAAAATAATTAAAACAGTGTTTACTAAATAAGCGGACAATTCGTAATAATTTCGTACTAATTACGTGTAGTTTTATTTAACCTTACTGTTACAGTTAAGTATTCAAAACTAATAAAAGCACAATTAATATAATACATAAACATAGAACATTTTAACAAACTAGTCACAATAATAAACGATAAGCTAAAGTAAAAATCTTTTCGGTCGTTTGACCAATCTCTCCAAAGAGTAAATCTCCGACTGCGCGTGGTACGACTTAAGGGCTTATCACTAGGTAATACATTCTTAGATTTCTTCTTCTTGGCTGCTGTTACGGTACTAATATCTTTTAATTCAAAAGCGCCAGGTCAACCAATTGCCCCATCTATCACCGTGAGTCACTATATATGACCACTAGCCACTGTCGTAAGCGGTCCTACAATGCCAGCGTGGATATGTTCGTTTAAACCGGTCACACGCCTCAAATTTTCCTAGTCCCGACACTGTGTGTTGAATAACCTTCGAACTTTGGCATTGAATGTAGGTTTTGGTCCAATTCCTAACGTCTACATTCATATTCGGCCAAAAGTACTTGGACGCAACAAATTTTGTAGTTGCTCGTATTCCTGGGTGAGATAAATCATATACAGAGTGAAATCCCTTTTTCCTAAACTTCGTAGGTAGATAAGGCGTAACACTATTCGTTAGAAACTCACACGTAAGCTCATTAAAAGCATCTGGCAAAACATTGCGCTTGAATCATAAACTATCGTTCTTATCAGTTAACAACTTCGTTAGTTCTCTGTCCGACCGTTGCGCTATTGCTGTCCTCAAATTCGAATGTTGACTGATAAATAAGGGTCTCGGCATGCGAGTGTTCGCGACAACATTATTGCTACCACTTATGTGTTGAATATTTGTAGTAAATTATAAGTACATATAAATAAGTTAAATAGTTAAAGTTCCGTTTGCTGCGCACAAGTTATAATTTCACTTTTTATCGGCACGATCACACAAACTATTTTTATACACAGGAATCACTGATAAAATTAGCCCCAGTGTCTATTAAAAATCGCATACCTGTCTGTCTGGCGCAAACTATAAGCCGGTTGTTTAGTGACGACGAGATTCAACTTTGCTTCGTCACAGATCCTCTGGTTTTCGATAACGGCTTCAAACTGGATGAACCGGAGTCGCGTTTGGTCCACCCAGAACTTCGAAATCCTTGAAGATACGGTTATAGCTGCTAGAGCTCTGTCTCCATGGTCGCTAATAGGACTGGCAACAAGCTGTTCAGGTTTCTCCATGTTGTTAATCATCCGGTATTACTTTGAAAAAAATAATCGTCTCTAACACAATCAATCACGTCGGGTTCACCACTTTAGGGTTATATGACGTGTGGTCTGAAATGAAATACGTCCGGACTTGCATGGCGTTTATTTGCGACTCTGTATATTTAATATAATATTAGCTTATATAGGTAAGGAGAACAATCTTTTCTATATATTCCTAAAACTGCTGATAGTGTTGCATACAATGAATCCCTACATAATATATTTCTATACAATAAATTAGGCGTCGAGCAAACAATAGGACCATACATACTGTAATAAATTTATTTGTTTATAATAACTTGGGTGGCTAGCACAATGGTCTCTATGCATTCGTAGACCTGTTGACATTACGTCTACTTGCAAACAATTAATTCATACAATGTGTCCCTACAGTATTTATAACTAAGTTTACAATTAATTTATTTGCAAGATGATAGATAACACGCAGTATAGTAGCAATATAGTATCATCGATAGGCGTGCGAATTTAGGGAAGGGGCGGCGTATTTTTTCTCGTTGGACAGTGTTTATAACTTATAAGAGACTGTGTAAGTCCTTAATAGATAAAAAAAAGTATGACCACTCCCGCGTCAATTTGTCTAAGCTCAGCTTCGATCACTAATATTCTAGATAAACAATCCCATGCAAAAGTTCTCTAAAAACTGTCGCCAATTGTTTTGACCTTGTATTCACAAAGCTACTTACAAAAAGCAATAAATTTTTATGACAGGTACCCACTGGTCAATCTATATGAAAACAAATTCAACCTTACACGCTCATTTTAAAGTCAGAATTACAAAGTGGTAATAAAAAGCAATAAAATTTTACGACCGAGGCTCGTCGCTTGGACAAGGAATGAGTGGAGTCGAACTGCCGAATAATTTTTGTTACTGTAATTTAAATTTTGTTCAACTTGTTTTAAAAAATTGGTATACTTAATAAAGCATATTCTAATCTATGGTGTATCTATACTAATATTATAAAGCTGAAGAGTTTGTTTATTTGTTTGAACGCGCTAATCTCAGAATTCTTCCGATCTTTGGCGTGCTATAACCGATATCAATTCTCCACACCTAACCGGATCTCGAGGAAAGCTAAAAACAAAAAATCTTACATCTTTAATTTTATTACATTCACTTATTCTAAATTAAATCTATAAAATGTTCTATAATATTTAGACAGTAAAAAAGTCTCATGAAACAAGAAAAAAAACAATAATACTTTATTAATAAAAAAAATAATAAAACAATAGCGTCTCCAACAAATGGAATACAGTCAACGCACATAACTCGAACAATTTAAGTGGGTTGTGATACTATGATTAAAAACATTAAGTAAAGGTCTTTACAATTCAGATGCCTTATAACTCCTGTTATTTATTTCGAATTAATTTAAAAAATGTTTTTACGATGATTTCTAGACAAAATATCAGTATTTACAATACAGTGATAACAATTTAATAATGTTAATATTAATACATACCGAAAATATGAAATTCCATCCTTCTTTAGCGTCCTGGATGTGTGATTTTTACACTTTTTAAAGGAGCACTGAGGCATGTTTACCGTGGGAGCGTTGGAACGCTACTAAATTAAAAGCGCACCCAAATGTTCGAGTGGGCGCTCATTCGGTAAGGACATTTTTTGTCACTGATTGTTTATCTAGAATATTAGTGATCGAAGAAGCTCAGGCATTCTAAAACAAGTCAGCCTGTTGTAGCCTTCTGCTGGACATAGGGTCAACCTAGCAGCGGGGCATCCCACCGTACGTTTGTGGATACACTGTTTCTGCTCTAGAACCCATCTGCTTTAACAGCCATTGGTTATTTCGCAAACTTGATTAGCTTACTGCCACAGCAGTGTGCTCACTCTGTCAGCTAGGTTAACTTCTTTGGCGGACTGACGAGCTTTGACGGATGACCTCGTTTCCGAGTTTGACCCTCAAGAAACCCCAAGCATAGCCCACTCAATAGCTCGCTGTGCTACTTTCAGTCATTGGACCAGTTTTAAATGTCCACACCTCGGCTCCGTGTATCATTACTGGTAAGACGCACTGGTTGTAGACTTTCATCTTTAGTTGCGTTACAGGCGAAAAAAAATCCTGTCGTCGTTTGCTGAATGCTGCCCAGAATAACCAAACAACTTCTTTTTCTAAGTTGTTCTTACTAAGCCTGATGATTTCCCCTAGGTAGGTAGGTCTTGAAAAACTTTGAGGATCGATGATTCGATATAGATTGGTCTCGACGTGACGTATTCGTTGAACGTGAACTAGTTTTGTCCAAATTTTTGCTAACACCAACACGTCGAGAGGCCATACTCAGGAGGTGCAACGTCTTGCTTAGCTGTTTCACCGTCTTCGCAAATCAATGATGCGAGTTGCACTCACCATTTATATTTATGTCCCGTCCAGCTCAGTTAGTGAGTAGTTTTGGGGATATGACATCCCCATGCCTCACTCTTATAAGGTGTGTGCGGTTGGTTGGAAAGTAATCGAAAAAGATCTGTTTACTGCGCAGTAGATAGCGGGTGGTGCAAAGATTCAAAAGTATTCGCAAATTATAAGTCTGTTCGGCTCTACACGGAAGAAGTTTAGAATATTAGCCTGAAAGTAGTAAACTAATTTCTGCCCGCCAGGCCATTCGACTTAAGCAACCACAGAAGCGTTGTTTTTTCCTTCTTCTTTATGGCAACGGCGCCTGTTACTGTATGGAGATGTTATAGAAAGGTGATGGAAATGAACTAGTTTCAGAACCGGGTGTTGGTGATGTTGGTGCACTATTTTGGAAAATTAAAATGTTGTTCCATTTAATGTGATGAAGTGATATCCGTGATCATGGCGGATACATTTGGGCCAAAAAAAGTACAAAATTTAACGGAAATTGTGTCAAATTAATTTTCTACCCAATTGTCAGTATTACCCACCCCCCGCCTTCCTCTGACTAGGCACGTGGTCAAAACTGCATGAAAATTCATTCAGTTCTCGGTGGGGGATCTGGCAAATTTTTATGGCCCGGGGCGCAAATTTTCCAAATACGCCCCTGGTTGCTGTCAGTACTTTTCAAATCACTTTTTACAGATAGAGGTCATTGCCAATACTCATTTGAAACGTATACTACTTTTCTTTTGTAAATACTTAAAATACATAGAAAACACCCAGACGTAGTACAAACATTTGTATGACATTTATGGATATCACACAAATGATTGTCCCAACCGGGAATCGAACCCGAGACCTCGTGATCGGCAGTCCATTACATAAACCACTCCAAACACATGCAACACAAAAATAATTTTTCAAATCAGACCATATTAATATAAAATTTATGTCTATGTTAAGGTAGGTTAAATGACGCCAGTGGAATTGGTACCACTGTCAGCTAATAGTTGTATTGTTTCAGATGCTGCTGTCACTGAGAAACTGACATCAGATGATCTGGAAGATACTTCTACAAGTACTAGTTTAAACAATCAACCACAACAACTAATAGTTAAAGCAAATACTTTACAGGAATTTAAGAAAACAGAACAAATGTCAAGTGAGGCACACTGTAGCCGCGAGAGCGATGCGTTTAATATAATACACATACGCACTGGTGAAAAACCGTTCCAATGTGACATCTGTGGAAAAAGTTATAGTCACAAGACTAGTTTACGTGTTCATAATCGCACGCACACTGGTGAAAAACCGTTCAAGTGTGGCACTTGCGGGAAAAGCTTTAGTAGAAGCTCATGTTTAAAACTTCATATTCGCACACACGCTGGTGAAAAACCATTCAAGTGTGACATATGTGGAAAATGTTTTAGTGGACGCACTTATTTTAAATATCATATTGAAACACACACTGGTGAAAACCCATTGAAGTGTGACATATGTGAAAAAAGTTTTAGTAACAAGATTAGTTTATATGTTCATAATCGCATGCATGAAAAACCATACCAGTGTGACATCTGTGGAAAAGGATTTGGTTATAACTCTCATCTATTAAATCATATTCGCACACATACTGGAGAAAAACTATTCAAGTGTGACATCTGTGGAAAAGGGTTTGGGTGTAATGGTACTTTATTATCTCATATTCGCACACACACTGGTGAAAAGCCATTCAAATGTGGCGATTGCGGGAAAGACTTTAGTCGAGGCACTTATTTAAAATATCATATTCAAACACACACTGGTGAAAAACCATTCAAGTGCGACATATGTAGAAAAAGTTTCGCTACACAGACTCGATTAGATAGTCATTATCGCACTCACACTGGTGAAAGACCATTCAAGTGTGACATATGTGGAAAAAGTTTTAGTCACAAGTGTAATTTAGTTGACCATAATCACACGCACACTGCAGAAAAACCATTCAAGTGTGACATTTGTGGAAAAGGGGTTGTACGAAAACATGATTTATTAACTCATATTCGTACACATACTGGAGAAAAACCATTCAAGTGTGTTACTTGTGGAAAAGAATTTACTGGTAAAGGTAGTCTCTTGGTACATATTCGCACGCACACTGGTGAAAAACCATACAAGTGTGACATTTGTGAAAAAGGGTTTGCACGAAGTGGTGTTTTAATAACTCATATTCGCACACATACTGGAGAAAAACCATTCAAGTGTGACATTTGTGGTAAAGGGTTTGGACGAAATCCTGATTTATTAACTCATATTCGCACACACACTGGTGAAAAACCATTCAAGTGTGACATTTGTGGAAAAGAGTTTGGACGTAAAGATCGTTTATTAACTCATATTCGCACACATACTGGAGAAAAACCATTCAAGTGTGACATTTGTGGTAAAGGGTTTGGACGAAAATCAGATTAACTCATATTCGCACACACACTGGTGAAAAACCCTACAAGTGTGACGTTTGTGAAAAGGGATTTGCACTGAATAGTTCTTTAACAATGCATAACCGTACACACACTGGAGAGAAACCATTCTAATGTGACATCTGTGGGAAAGGTTTTGCACGGAAGATTCAGTTATTAAATCATAAGCACACTGTCGGATAACAATTTTAATGCAACACATGTGACAAAGATTTTAGTAAAGGTGTGAGTAGTACCTAGTATATTTCCATTGTATATTTCTAATTGTTTTTTATTTGCTTTGTGTACTGTCCAACGGAGCGACTTGGTCATGCTCAATAGCCGGATCCACACCAGACGATCCAAAATGGATCGGCGACCCTGCGATCCGCGATCCAAGATCGTGATGCGTGGAGCGTGGATCGTTCTAGGTCGATCCAACAGCAATCTTTTGCGATCCTGATGGCCTGCTCCAACGCGCTCCTGCCGATCCAGCTGAATCAGTTGAATTTTGTCTGGCTATGGAGTCACACGTGCAACGACGGCGACGAGTAGCCGTAGAAGCAGCAAGCTACATTTTACTTGTATATTTACGGCATAAAAAACGAAAACGAAAAATCTAATTGGTATCATTAGGATCCCATAAACATTTATTCTCCCTATATAGGGAAATTAAACGGATACATTGCGAATTATCCATGATGGCGAATCACGCGATTCTACACAACCGTCCAGACCGCGCGCGGCTCGTCCACACGCAGCACGCGCCGTGTCCGCGTGGAGCCTGTCTCTGTGTCGGTCGAGCTGACATCTGAGTGAACGGGTGCCTTCTGCTGGGAGGTCGATTTGCTCCAACAAGGCTATTTTATTATTAAGTTAGTTTTAGTTTTAAAAAAGTTAGTTTTAGTTAGTCGTGATGGTACTGATCGGCATCATTCTCACACCCCTGATACAATTATGTATAATATTGTTGAAAAAAAAAAATGAAAGGAAATGAAAAAAAAAAGAAATCCATGGAGTTTCTTGTCTGTTCTTCTCCATAGGATCCGCATTTGGAACAGACACCTAGTTTCTGACGTTTCAAAAGAGCTTGTAAAACATGCCAACTTGAAATAAAGTAGTAAGACTTTGACTGAGTGATAAAAATGTTTTAAGAAATCATATTAGCAACACTAATTGCAAACCATACAAATGTGATACATGTGGGAAAGGTTTTGATAATAACAATAGTTTATTTATACATTGTCACACACATACACTAAGGGCCATACCTCACCGAGATGCCATGGCGACGTGGCCAGCGACGTTGTCATGGCTACGTCTGGCGTCCCTGCGTTGCTAGACTGAGTCACCAAATCACGACGCCAATGCATTTCTGTGTTCTGTCTCGACACAGTCAGGAATGGACGTGGAAATTTCTGCACTGTTATTATATTATTACCGGAGTCGCAAAAAGATGAAACGAAAAAAGAAAAAAATATGGATACATCCGTTTGTATCAAACCGAAGCCAAAGCGGTGTTTTTCTCAAACTCTATGAAGACTTAAGAAAATACCCTGAAAAAATGTTCAATTATCTGAGGATGTCACTATATAACATCATATTTTGATGAGTTATTGATTTTATGTTGGAATGATTTAACTAAACATGATACAATATTAAGAAAATGTAAGGTAAGCATATATTTATAATTCAATCTACATGTCTAAAATGGTTGATTCTTCGGAGTAATTTGACAAATTCGACATGGATGCACGTACGGTGTGTGGCATTTCAGAACCTTCGGAACGAGTAGAATATCCAGGATGGTAACTTGAAGGAGACGATTGCATTTGTTGAGATTGCGCCCATGAGCTTTGGGGGTAATATTCAGGCTCAGTTGCGTTGTCGAGTATAGACATTATATTAATTTTCGTAGCCATTTTTTCTTTCTGGAGGTACTTTTTTTAAATGTACCTACCAAAGACAACATAAATAACCTGTCTTCGTCATCATTTTTTGTGTCAAAATTTTTTCTCGTCTCTATGCTTCTCTGTAGAGCTTCAAGGAATTTATCATCTTCGGGACACGTAGTGGCCTCTATTCTCTGTTTTTTTTTACGTTGTACCATCTGTATATCTGGTTCAGAGTTCTCCGCAGGTTCTTCATCAGCAACGTGTTCAGGTTCCTTTACAGCCACAACATTTTTTAAGAATTGCAGTTGTTGAAACAAGACATATTCACTTTTACGTGATCCATCGCCAGATCCGGACTTTAAATTTTTTTGGCGGCCAACTTCTCGTGTGAAGCAGCCGCGGATACTCTTCCACTTTCTTTGCAATGTAACAGCTGAAAGTAAATTTTAAGTTAGGTTTATAATAATAATAATCTTTTCGTGCAGGTATCTTGCAACTGGTTGCACATTTATGGAACTATATTACAACTACAGACTCGGTTATACAACAATATGTACAATAATTAGAGAAGTGTGTGACGCTATATGCAAACATCAAGGACAGTTTACAATAATACCTACTACAGAAAATGATTGGGAAAGCATTGCAAGAGGATTTAAAAAAAATTCCAATTTCCCACATTGCATTGGTGCCATTGACGGAAAACACATCAGAATAATTCAGCCAGTAAATTCCGGATCATTATACTACAACTATAAACATTACTTTTCAATTGTTTTACTTGCATTATGTGATGCTAATCATAATTTCACATATATAGATGTTGGAGCGTATGGAAAAAGCAGCGATTCAGAGATTTTTAAGGAAAGTTCTTTTTACACTAACCTCATGAGCAATTCTTTAAGTATCCCTGACGCCAAACCACTGATAGAAAATGGTGACAATATTCCGTATACAATTTTAGGAGATGAAGCTTTTGGACTACACGAAATCTTATGAGACCTTATGAAGGACACAATCTCAGTTACAAACAAAAAATGTTCAACTATCGTTTATCTCGAGCACGCCGTTATATCGAGTGCACATTTGGTATATTATCCAATAAGTGGAGGATATTCCACAGGCCACTGAATTTAAATATAGATTTAGCAAAGAAGATTGTTAAGACATGTTGTATTTTGCATAATTTTGTACGTTCTAGAGATGGTTATTCATATGACGATACTTTGACAGTAACGGGGTTCCAACCTGATATAGATCAGGGGCGTAATAGAGGAGGGAGAACAGCATTAACAGTTCAAGACAAACTTGCAACCTATTTTGTAAATCATAACAGTGGGTGGCCTGTGCACTGAAGTCGCTGAGTGCCCTGCGTGTTCAGTATAACAATGCTTTCAGGGTATTGTTGGGGTTGCCGCCCTTTTGTAGCGCATCAACTATGTTTGCTGAGGCAAGGGTTGATGGGTTTCATGCGGTTTGGCGTAAAAGATCTGCCTCATTGTTGCGCCGAATACGCGGCAGCTCTAACAGTATCCTGATAATGATAACAGACAGATATGAGTCACCCATCTTGAGGCGGATTGTTGCTCGAGTGACGTCTGATATGGTCACTCCAATTAATTAAAGGATAAATAGTCATAGATAGCTTGTATTGTTACAATTCATTATTATTATTATACTTATATATATATTTTTTTATATTTATTTTATTGATTACAATTTTGCGGATTACAATTTTAATTATGCTGGATTTAATTTAATTTTAATTTTTGAGCTGCGAGCTGGCCCAGGCAGGAGGGCGAGCTGGCCCAGGCAGGAGGGCGAGGTGGCCCAGGCAGGAAGGCGAGGTGGCCCAGGCAGGAGGGCGAGGTGGCCCAGACAGGAGGGTAAGGTGGCCCGAAATAGGGAGTGGAGTGGCATAGTGGCCCAAAATGTGGATGCGAGGTGTCAAAAACGGAACGGCTAGGTGGCCCAAATGTTAGTTGGCGAGGTGGCATAATGATAAAGTAGTGAAGTATGACTAAAAGGCCACAACCTAATACATGGCCGTGGTTATTTAGAAATTGTCTATTGTTATTAGTTACTTAGTACTATAGTAAGCAACATGCTAAACACTCGTTAAACCACTTGTGAAAAGGTCACTAACTAAATTGAGGAAGTGTGCCTTATTGAATTGTCCTTTTAATTATTTTTAACACTCTTTTATATGTTCGGTGTGTGTCTGTCGGTGTATTTCATTCAGAGTCGCTGGAGTGGCTCGTTGCAGTGTCACTGTGAGCACACTTGTGTGTTTGGTTATGCACGTAATAATTTTGTTGTGTATGAGTGGACTCACCAGGATTGTTGTTTCTCCGGTATGCCTTTCATATACAGTCGGATAGTTTCACATAGGATCGCTCTGTTTAAAGAATCAGATTGGAATGTCTTGGTTGTTTACTAAGATTCTGACGGCGCAGACTTGTGTCTCTGATGGCACGGGCTTTCAGCTTTTTTGTGGGTGGGAGGCATAGAATTATTTTGTAGCTAGAATAGCGACTCGGCACTCCGGGTCGGGCCGCTTCTTTTTAACGCACTTATATTGGTTCGGTAAGTGTCTGTTAATGTCGAATTGATCTGAAGGTTTGCACACGTTTTGGGTATCGATGGCGGTGCAGTCATTTGGAATGATATTCGGATTTTCAAGCGTGTTTTTAGGTTTTTGAACTAAGTAGATTATTCTATGCGAAAGTGACGCGGACAGATGCAGGATGGACGAGCGGTTGTATGAATAGTTTTGTATATTCCAATCAAACCCAAGTTTATTATCGCCCGAGGACGGTCGCTGGTCAGAATGGCCGTGTCGGCTAGGCGTAAAGGACATGGGTTTTAAAAGAATATTAAAGTGTTTATAACCAATTTGTAGGTATACGAAATTAGTTCTTGATTTACTTATGCCCAATTAGTTAGTTAAATCTCATTTAGATTAGTATCTGATTAATGTCGAGATATTAACTAAGAATATGCCCCAAAGATATTGAAGATTACATAACTCTTATCATGGCCGTAATGATAAGATTGTATTATGTCGCAACTCCCCCACTACCCCCACTCGCAAGTTGCTTTAAATACGATAGGCGAACGTGGCTGAGGCCCAGTATTATTCGAGAATTCGTGCTGTATACATCACGGCGTATTAGTGTGTGTGTAGAAGTTGGTATTGTACGAGTCGTCGCGCTGCTCAATCTCCAACGTGTCGGCGTAGAGCTGGTCCTTATGGGCGTCGGCGCGGCGTGTATCTGTGTGCGCGTGTGTACGTGTATTGTGTAAAGTCGTCATGTACGTGTTTGCGCGTACATGTATTCCTCATTGTGTGAACGTAGTGATGATTCTTCGTTGCGAGGCTTGGGCACTGGCTATAAGGGGTTGATGTGGAGGCCAGTTATCCTTATAAGTGTGCAAGAGTATGATAGACTGAGGTGTGAATATCGGTAAGACAGTTCTTACGCTATGTGCTCGGATTCCTGTTCAGGCCTCTGGTCTATTCTCCGACATCAGAAGTGGGATAAGAACTACACGTAGCCCACATAGTGATCGCGAGGGTTTGGGAGTGTATTCGTAAAAATATAGGTTAACAGTGAACAGTGTGCGAAAATAAGTAGTCATGATTTTTTATCCATGGTCCTATCGAGGATTGGTAGTAAAATAGTGCGTAAGAAATGGTGATAGTGGCAAGGAATTTAGTGTCCGAAGCAGCAGGCACGTGAGTACTGAACGTCGTATTCGGTAAGCAATATTTTTTTACTATAAGTGAGTAAAATGTTTAAAAGTAAACGAAAGTGGGTAGCACAAACCGCAAAGAATATTTGGGCGTTATTAGCTATCTAATTTACATGCAATGTTTGTTTCAAGTAAAATGTCGAAGTTATTTATAAATAGAGATGTTAAAAAGAAAGAAACTTAAAGCTATCTGAAATGTTACGATATGCCTAGTCTATAAATTTAATGCTTAGGTACAGTGAGAAATTATTAACAGAGATATTTTGATATACGTTATGAACAGATATTGTTGAATACTGAAGATATATTTCGATGCGCACTAGATATACTTTGGGGAAACATTACGTGATAGCAATCGTATTACAAAAGCAGAAGTAGGTAACTGCCTGATTAAAATTCAGTATGTGATATTTGATATGTGCAAGGAAATAGGTAACCTATAGAGTTCACTCGTTTAATGTTTGTCACTGAACGATTCATAGATCACTGCAGTTCATACACCTGTGATCAGAGTAATATTTTCATAAAGAGCAGAATAAGTTTAGTAATGGCGCCACATACTTTCAGTCGGATCGGTGCATATCAATAACCGAGTAGTTATTCAGTCAGTTCTTTTATGTAAATACTGCCAGGCAAACTTAACGTAGGTAGGTACTTGGTTTGTTCTACCGCCTTTGATATGTGAAAGGTGTTGCCAGTATAGAAATATTTGAAAAGGATTTAACATTCGTTAGAAAACCTAGTAATTGTGTGGGCGTAATCTAAAACGAGAAAGCATCTTGAGAATTATTTTATTCTTTATAAAACGGATAATCACGTTTTTTTTCCTGAAGTGTCCCAAAAGGATGCCAAGTAAAAAAAAAAAAAAAAAAAAAAAAAATAACAAATTGATATGAAACTATTTTTGATAAAACGTTATCAATTTAGTTTGGCTGTATGAGATAATTCCTCTGCGTTACGTATTTAAGGGTGATGTATTAGTTTCCTACCGTCATGGTGTTTTATAAAATACTTCTGTAAGTACCGTCAGTGTTATGAAAATACAAAGTTACTCCAATTGTGGGACCTTTAAAACCACATAATAATTACGATTGTTTTGTAATATGCGTGTGTGTGTTCGACATGTATCATACATGTACTCTTAGTAGAAAGAGCGGGACAAAAATGACTTATTTTAACACTAAATTTTAACTGGTTTATTATGATTTAAAATAATGTTGTAAACAGTAATGTGACATAGTAAAGGACATAGAGGCTGTGTCTGTCGTGAGATATTTTGTGTTTGCTTATTCTATCGTTTTATTTAATGTAGTTAGTCGTGCCGAGATAAATCATTGATAGTTTACAATTAAGTTTAAAGTGATATTGTACGCAAAATACCTACTGGTAAGTGAAAAAGAGTTTTAAAATTTTGAAGTTAGTGTGAAAAGTGCTTTGTGGTAGGTATAACACCAACCTTGGTGAAGTAAGTTAATTCGAATCGATTAAGTTATTTCGTGCTTTCGTAAATATTATACTGACACCCTAATTAACATTGACGTGACCAGAGAGTTAGTGAGGATAAATTTAGATCACGTTATCTAAAGATGAAGGGCTTATACCGGTTACTAGTTAAATGTAGGTGATATGAGTACTTAAACTGAGTGATGAGTACAACAGAGCGTTTACAATTTTAGAACTTTCAGTTTGAAACTTTAGTATTGTTGTCGTTTGTCAAATTTGTTTTTGACTCTTGTAATCTACTTAAAGGTCAGGTAAGTTCATGAAGACATATGTAATATATGGTACCAAGTGTTATCTTTAAACAAATTGAATATAGACTACAGTGACGGATATACGGTTTAACACCAGATAATCGTATGACCGCGGAGTTTGCTGCGTGGTGCTTTTACTAGATTATAGCTACCTGGAACCGCTTTAGATTTTAGAGAGGTTTTTTTGGATAACTATAATACTATGCGCCTTTAAACTTGATGATGAAAGCAATATCCAAAGCAGCCATGTGTGTAGGCTTAACACCCATTTGAGTTACACGAAGGTAAGGTTGAAAGATCTCTTGGAAATTTATCTTCTACATATTAACTTTCAATAGTAATTAAAGAGGAAGGTTTCTCGATTCAACCGTGTTTATGCTTTTTCGTCGTTTGTGAATCGATATTGGTGATACATTTTTTGAGGAAAGATATTTCAAAGGTGTGTCTGTGTTAAAGAAATCGGGCTATGTGAAGTCAATTTCTTTTTGTTAAAAATTACATCGCAAGTAAAGTAAAGAGTAGGTACTATTTATTTCTGTTCATTTCATCATAAAGGTGGTACAGCGGAGGTCACCGACGCGACGCCTTAAAGAATTTTACTTGTGCAAGGCCTACTTAAATAGTGCTTATGGTTGGTGGTCAATGGCGTCTTTAACAGTGGATGCGACTGTGGTATTACGCGATGACCTGACGATAATTTTATGATACCCAATAATTTTGTTTGACGAATACTTTAAATCTTTGAGAGGTGCGTGTGTGGTGTGGCTTTGAGGGATAAATAAATGGATAACCATGGACGTTTCACGCAGCGTCCTCTGGTCCCAAGCTGAGCTTATTGTGCTTGTGTTGTGGGTACCAGAATACGGATGGAGAGCGTAAGTTGCTTTTCTTTTGTAAATATACACTCGTGATACACGGTAGAGGCCCGGACGCGGGACAAACGTTTGTATGACATTTGTAAAGATCACACAAATGATCGTCCGAGGCAGGAATCGAACCCGCGACCTCGCGGGCGGCGTTCCGTTGTATGAACTACCGGACGACGAAGCCCGTCGATAGATTGGGAGATGGAGTTATGAAGGGATGTTGCGGTCTGAAGGAGGGCGAGCTGGCCCAGGCAGGAGGGCGAGCTGGCCCAGGCAGGAGGGCGAGGTGGCCCAGGCAGGAAGGCGAGGTGGCCCAGGCAGGAGGGCGAGGTGGCCCAGACAGGAGGGTAAGGTGGCCCGAAATAGGGAGTGGAGTGGCATAGTGGCCCAAAATGTGGATGCGAGGTGTCAAAAACGGAACGGCTAGGTGGCCCAAATGTTAGTTGGCGAGGTGGCATAATGATAAAGTAGTGAAGTATGACTAAAAGGCCACAACCTAATACATGGCCGTGGTTATTTAGAAATTGTCTATTGTTATTAGTTACTTAGTACTATAGTAAGCAACATGCTAAACACTCGTTAAACCACTTGTGAAAAGGTCACTAACTAAATTGAGGAAGTGTGCCTTATTGAATTGTCCTTTTAATTATTTTTAACACTCTTTTATATGTTCGGTGTGTGTCTGTCGGTGTATTTCATTCAGAGTCGCTGGAGTGGCTCGTTGCAGTGTCACTGTGAGCACACTTGTGTGTTTGGTTATGCACGTAATAATTTTGTTGTGTATGAGTGGACTCACCAGGATTGTTGTTTCTCCGGTATGCCTTTCATATACAGTCGGATAGTTTCACATAGGATCGCTCTGTTTAAAGAATCAGATTGGAATGTCTTGGTTGTTTACTAAGATTCTGACGGCGCAGACTTGTGTCTCTGATGGCACGGGCTTTCAGCTTTTTTGTGGGTGGGAGGCATAGAATTATTTTGTAGCTAGAATAGCGACTCGGCACTCCGGGTCGGGCCGCTTCTTTTTAACGCACTTATATTGGTTCGGTAAGTGTCTGTTAATGTCGAATTGATCTGAAGGTTTGCACACGTTTTGGGTATCGATGGCGGTGCAGTCATTTGGAATGATATTCGGATTTTCAAGCGTGTTTTTAGGTTTTTGAACTAAGTAGATTATTCTATGCGAAAGTGACGCGGACAGATGCAGGATGGACGAGCGGTTGTATGAATAGTTTTGTATATTCCAATCAAACCCAAGTTTATTATCGCCCGAGGACGGTCGCTGGTCAGAATGGCCGTGTCGGCTAGGCGTAAAGGACATGGGTTTTAAAAGAATATTAAAGTGTTTATAACCAATTTGTAGGTATACGAAATTAGTTCTTGATTTACTTATGCCCAATTAGTTAGTTAAATCTCATTTAGATTAGTATCTGATTAATGTCGAGATATTAACTAAGAATATGCCCCAAAGATATTGAAGATTACATAACTCTTATCATGGCCGTAATGATAAGATTGTATTATGTCGCAACTCCCCCACTACCCCCACTCGCAAGTTGCTTTAAATACGATAGGCGAACGTGGCTGAGGCCCAGTATTATTCGAGAATTCGTGCTGTATACATCACGGCGTATTAGTGTGTGTGTAGAAGTTGGTATTGTACGAGTCGTCGCGCTGCTCAATCTCCAACGTGTCGGCGTAGAGCTGGTCCTTATGGGCGTCGGCGCGGCGTGTATCTGTGTGCGCGTGTGTACGTGTATTGTGTAAAGTCGTCATGTACGTGTTTGCGCGTACATGTATTCCTCATTGTGTGAACGTAGTGATGATTCTTCGTTGCGAGGCTTGGGCACTGGCTATAAGGGGTTGATGTGGAGGCCAGTTATCCTTATAAGTGTGCAAGAGTATGATAGACTGAGGTGTGAATATCGGTAAGACAGTTCTTACGCTATGTGCTCGGATTCCTGTTCAGGCCTCTGGTCTATTCTCCGACATATATATATATATATATATATATGATGACATTGATTTTCTTTTTTGTATTAGTTAGTTATTATGGTTATTGTAATTTTATTATTGATACTCTGACTTATTTACTGTCCATATTAATATTAGATATAAGAACATTGTTACTGTACAGGTCAGGATTTAGGTAGAGATAATTTAGTACTTATAAATGAAACACGTAGATCCGTTAACAACCAACACACACCTCGCTAGTACGGCGGACCACAGTCTAATGAGTATAGAGTAAACCAATATAGCTAGTGACAGTTTAGTCAGCCCGTGACGTACTGAGTCAAGATGTCCGTATTTATTTATTGTCTTATACTACATCTACCTTTTACAAAATTAGAAAAGAATATAATTATCTTATCATATAGTTATAACCAAACACAACTTGCCAAGTTACAATCATCAATAGTAATAATTTATCTTATCATATAGTTATAACCGAACAGAAATTAGCAAATTACAATCATCATTAGTAATAATTATCTTATCATATAGTTATAACCGAACAGAAATTGCCAAATTACAATCATCAATGGTAATAAGTATATACTAAAACATTTTTTCTAAAGGACTTATTTAATTCCGTTACTCGCTTTGTTACCGATGGCATCATCAATTCCTGCAGTATTATCGTCTCCATTCAGGCAAACTTCCCACTTTCCTATTGCTGAGTAATCGTTTTCCACTGTCATCATTTACCAATTCCACATCGTTTCCTTCTTTATTTATAACTGTGCATGGTGCATCATTGAATGTGAAATCTTTCACTGTATTTATTACATATCTATCTTCTCTCCGACATCTATGGTAGATTCTGTAGCTTACCTCTCTCTGTCTGCATATTACTTTCCTTTGTTTTTTTTTTAGAGTATCCTTTTCGAATTCTGTGCTAATAAGTTCAAAATTATCCTTTCCATACAGGTACATACATTCTTTACTGTGCAGGCTATATTACTATGGAACAATCTACCTATACAAATTAGACAAGCACAGTCTCTCTCTAATTTTAAGCTAAAACTATCGAATTATTATCTATCGTTATAATAGTGTTTAAGTAATCTGTATCTTAGTATTTATAAAAAGTGTATGTATAATATATAGTAGTTTTTGCTTATATATTAGTGTATATGTACTCGTATGTTTATTATTTTTTGTTTTATGCATTTGTTCATATTTTCAATATAATTTAAATATAATGTAGTATACACAAACAACCTCCGCAATGTTTATTTTAGATTCTATCCATTATACGGTTGCCTGGAAGAAATCACATTAGTGATAAGGCCGCCTTTTGTACAATAGCTTTTAAGACTGTCTTTTTAAACTTCTGTGTAAAATTGGTGTTTGTGCAAATAAAGAGTTATCTATCTATCTACATATTAAAATGTTCTACCACCCAAACTAACGCAAGGGCTTCCTTTTAGGCTTAGGTTTAAAGAATTTATTTCTCAAAAGAACAATACAGCTCACTTATATGAGATAGGTAGTTAAATTACATTTATATTATTACATTTCGCCTAGAGGCAAAGCATGGAGGTACACTTATATGAATATTACATCCGTATAGTAACCACAAAAACTAATTTGCCAGATAGGCAGTTAAGAAACGTTTCATATAAATTGGTTTACAAAATTCGCTAAAAATATGTAATAATAAATATTACATTTTAATTCACAGGATTATTTTATCAATTACACTCAATCTGACATGGCAAATTTAATTAATATAATAAGATATTTAGTGAGCGTACACAGATGGCAAACAATTTTAGGTATACCCACATTATGCGCACGCGGCACTCGATTGGTTTCATCGCAGTAGGCCAAACCCAGTGTACCTACCCGCTTACAGAAATCATACAGAATGTCTAAGAGACAGCATAGGTACTGTAATTCTAAACTATTCTAAATTTGTTTGTTTGACAATCCCTTTTCTCACGGTTTGTGAGACTCTTGTTGCCATATGCAATTACTTGAGACTCATTAGTGCCATGTTGGACAGTACAGCTCCCAAATCGACCGAACTAGCATCAGCAAACATTTGTGTACGGTCAAGCAGATCAAAGTACCCTAAAGTCCTAATTTGAGTCATAGTTTTTGTCGTTTAACAACACATTATTATCTTTTAATATTTGTAATTAATAGTATCATCATTATCAATATGAAAAATGTAATCTACCTCTTCAGGTTTACCCTTCGACCTCTTACTGAAGTTAACGGGCTTAGAAACAAAACCATCATATTTACGTTTTTTCGCTCTAGTCCTTCATAGTTTGCGGTAATGTCCAACAAATCCGCACTTAACACGTTCCCACCGGCACTAATTTATCTGTACTTTCCATTACCGCGTTACGAGGCGTTGGAAACCTCTTCCTGAACTAAGTTTGGAACGGTACAAGGCTTAGTAAACTCCACCGCCCATTAGAGACAAAAATCCTTTTTTTTTTTTGGCGCAAAATAAAGGAAATTGTAGATTATTTAGTTTAGAATCTATACATAAAAATTTGGGGTTGTATGTACCCGCACTGAAAAAGGCAGTTTTTCATTCTGTATAGTGATGGAAAAAATAATTGATTTTATTTAATTATACTTATGGATGCTTTCATTAAAACAGGATAAACATACAACACATTAGAGTGTATAATTTATAATACTATATATTTTATTTATACACCATATTCTAAATATACATAGCTGGAACTTATTTATTATATTCCTGCATCATTATTTCACTTAGACTGAGTATAACATGAAAATATTGATTGGAAACTTACCCGTTTTTGAAATATCGGGAATTAGATTCCTTTTCATCATCATTAATATTATCAATTAATATTCTTCGGCAACGTTTCGACATCTTATTATAGCGTCGCGGACGCAGCGTCCAACGTTTTACACAACACTAACCGCGTGAATCTAGCGTAGGGTGCGGCACGAGGTCCGCGGGGGTACGAGGTGTTCAGAACCTCGTTCCGCACTGTTTTAAACTTTTATTTATTCAATGTGACACGAGGCCTAAAATATCCGGTATTTAGGTAGGTATACCAAAATACTCAGAATGAGTAGCACATCTCAACTATATAGTTATCTCTTTCCTAAGCTAAACCAGACGGAAGTTACGCCTCTCGCACAACAGAGAAGTTTAAGTTTTTCCTTACCGCTGTAAAGACGAAACACGGACGAGGTCTTTAAAGCCTCGTTTCGCACTCTACGTGTTAAGACATATTTTATCTTGGGCAGGAAAAGATTTGGAATCACTTGAATGACTAGCCCCACAACGTCCACATGAATCGCTTAAGGTTTTTTTAAAATGTCTACTTTATTAACACTCGAATCTTTACTGGCAACCCAAAATTATTAAGTTGTCGATTCGCAGTTTCTAGAGCGTTAGCTTCGGAAATAATTCTGTCAAGGGTCACATCATCACCAAGAGTTAGAATAGTTTTCTTTATAGGTACCGTTCCGAATTATTCGAACTACCTCTTGATATTTTTAGGTACCGCTCGAATTTATCGAACTACCTTTTGATCTTATTATATTTGCTTTAGTTTATTTAGTCTATTACAAGATCATTTAGGTACAGTTTGCCTAAACAAACTACCTCTGACGTCAATGATAACTTTGATTACCTATTATCAGAATAAAAAGTGTCAGTTTGCAAACCAAACTACCTTATTATTTAAATCAATCTTAGTCTAACATCAAGATAATTAATGCAGTGCAACCATCCCATATTAGAATCGGTTGTGACATCCTTAGCATGAGCACATATATTTATAACGTTGAAATATCTTACCAAAACAAAATACAACACGTCGACTATCGGATAACAACATAGTAATGCAGACCGACTCAGTGTTATACTTCGTCGCGCGGCTGCATAAGTACCGACTCAAGAGATATATTCTAAGAAACAATAGCCGATAAGACATTGTATAGACTTAATATTAATTCATGTTAGAATTAAAATTAGTTTTAATTTTTAAAGTTACTCTTGTGCTCATTTGATTTATCTACATTACGTCGTCAGACTATAACATACAAATTTGCAAAAGACCTAGATCTTCCTTATAGGTATCTACCCCCAATTCTTCTCTGCCAATAATCAAAGTTTTTATTCATTGACGTACGAATTTATAATATGAATATTTAGGTACCAATCGAGTAACTGTTTAATTCAGTTTCGTATTTCAACAATTCAAGTTAAAACAAACTCAATAGTATATTGTGAACAACTACAAAACTGATCTGTTACCGATTTACCTCTTAATACCTCTTTGTAATAAAATTATTACCTCTAACGTACCTTTCAACCTTTAAAATGAATCCTGGCAGGGTCGCCACTTGTACAGGTCAGGATTTAGGTAGAGATAATTTAGTACTTATAAATGAAACACGTAGATCCGTTAACAACCAACACACACCTCGCTAGTACGGCGGACCACAGTCTAATGAGTATAGAGTAAACCAATATAGCTAGTGACAGTTTAGTCAGCCCGTGACGTACTGAGTCAAGATGTCCGTATTTATTTATTGTCATACACTACAGTTACTAACAAATTTGGGCTCTGTTGCCATCTAATAAATTGAATTATTATTATTATTTTGTTTTAATTCACGGGTTATTCCTATTATTTTTTTAGGAATACCCGGTCCTTTTTAAGGCTTACATGGGGACATGGGTCCAACATGCAGAGGCCCTTTGAGAATTTTAATGAATAAATGAATGTGGTGGGACACCTACCACCGACACTCCACACCTGCACTATAGAAGTGGAGTCATGGAATGCCAGTGGTAGCTGTAGATCTATTGCAAAATAATGTAGAGAAACGAACTGGTTTATTGTGTTAGGTGTTTGATGGACTGGTTGTATATAAAACTATTGCAAATAATAACGGTCGCCTGCCTTCAATACTGATACTTCTTGAACCGTGGCAGACGGTGACTCGCCGACTCACTAGATGGCCCCCACACAGCCGCCAGACAAGGAGCAGGGAGCAACACCGGGGTGAGCGGTGCGGCACCGAGCACACCATCACGGGCCGAGACCCGGAGCGGGTTTCCCCGTAATTACGCCCTTGACATTGACACTTCCACCCCCGACCATTGTAATGTTTGTTATTACTTATTGTATTTTCTACTTTTCTTTGAAATTTTGTATATAGATTCTGTAGTATAATTTAAGTATTTCTTATGTATCTTATTACCTTTCTTTGTTTTTCTTTTATACTATTTTGGTCTTAAAAATTTGTAAAATTTTAATGTTTATATTATTGTGAGTGACAAATGTCATGTCACAAATCTTTTACTTTTTTTTATTAATTTATTTATTCTTAAAACGATAGAGGTTGAATGACATTTGTTAACCTTATATTTTTTTATGTCCTTCTCTTAAAATTTGAATTGTAGAATTCTGGTATGGAATTAAAGATTTAAATTTAAAAATTGAAATTCGAAAACTTTGATGGATCTCGAGAAGAAATTCATTCAGCTAGAGGAATTGAGAGAGAACGGTAGACTGTTGGAATTCTAAGGCTAGCCGCACACACTCAATAATATTGTCAATGCAAGATTGTCAAAATCTTCAACAATAAAATGATCCCCGCACACTATACAATATTATTGACAATTTTTCATGGTATAATCTGACTCAGTCGCTCCGCAGCTAGATTCATGTGCGCACGTTTAACATAATGGAAAGAAAGAAAAAAGTCGTTGCATTGAGTATTGCATTAATTTTACTAACTAAAAAAAGGCAATCAAGAAGGAAACGATGGATTAAGGACTGGATGAGAAAAAAAGCTGAGTTAAATCACTTTAATCTAATAAATGAACTACGAGTAACAGAAGAAAATGATTTTAAAAATTACATGAGAATGAAAGATAGCAGCTTTCAAAAACTATTATCTTTAGTTTCACCTTACTTGAAGAAAAAAGATACACTCATGCGAAAATCGCTAACGCCTGAGGAGAAGTTGGCAGTTACTTTACGCTTTTTAGCGACTGGCAGAAGTTTTGAAGACTTGAAGTATTCCACTTTAATATCCCCAAGGGCTATAAGCGAAGCAGTTCTGGATACTTGTAACACGTTAATTTACGTCTTGCAAGATTGTATAAAAGTAAGTAGTAATTACCTATATTTAAACATCTAGGTACGTTATAGTATTTGGTAATCACTAAATACTTAGATAATAATTATACTACCATTACTATGTACATATGTGTATTTTGCTGTTTGTTTTTGTAATAAATCCACTTTGATTTTGATTTGAAGTAAAACAAATAAAATAATATAATAATTTTTATTAATACAAGTGGTAAGTAATAAATTGTAGTCTTTATTTTGGTATGTTCACAACTACTTGAAAGACTGAAAAAAATTTGAAAAATCTTCTTTTGGAGTATACTCGGTATGTACGTCGGCTTCAATTGTTATAACATTAGAAGTTATATTATTATTTTGGTTATTTTCATTAAATATTGTGTCTTGTGGATCATACTCAAACTGTTGCAATCGTGTCAGTGGAGGCCTTAATATTATTTGAGATGGAACACTGGTGGTTACAATTGGTTGACGGTGAATTAGAGACTTAGACAAAGTCTGCGGAGGTGTCTTAGTAATAGTATTATCCGTATTGTGTTCATTGGTATATATGGAATGTGGTGAAGGAGTTAAACTGTATCTCAAAATTGAATCTTGTGTGCTTGGTGATTGATTAGGTGATGGAATATAGTTTACTCTGGAATGATCTAGTGACTGTCTAGGTGGCAAAGGCGATGAAGTATATGATACATGCTCATTAATTTTGACGGAGTTGTTGTTTAATTTTCCAAGTTGTGCTTCAAATAAAATATCGTTAATTGCCTTTTCCGCAAAAAGTTTTTGCGTAGACTCCAGTTTTGTCATCTTACTGGCCCAGACTTTGGCAAGATGATATTCTTCTTGATTTTCAGAAGAATCCTTCTCCAAAAATGATAACGTTCGGTGCAAAAGGTTTTGCTGGTCGTTAACCATTTTTCTTTTCTTCTTATTTACCGATACTGGACTTGGAGGTGGATCCATTGAGCTAATCGAATATTTGTCTTGATCATTTTCTTTGTCTTCCTGTAATATATTATAAAGAAAAGTAAACAAAATGTTAATTACAAATTACGATAACATTTATTTTCTTGTATTGTTTTAGACTCCTTCAACCCAGCAAGGGTGGAGAGAAGTGGCCGATGATTTTGGACGCATTCATGGATTCCCTACATGCTTAGGCTCGTTAGACGGCAAGCACATTGGGATTATTATGCCCAAAAATGCAGGCTCACGTTACTTTAATTATAAAGGATTCCATAGTATTATTTTATTGGCTTTAGTAAATGCTCGTAAAGAATTTATGATGGTTGATGTTGGTATGAACGGTCGGATATCTGATGGTGGAGTCCTGTTCTATTCAAAATTTTGGCAGTCTTACGAACAAAGTCTACTTAACTTGCCCAACCCAATTAATCTTTCAAACATGACACACTTATTCCCTTACGTATTTGTGGCTGATGAAGCGTTCGCTTTGGGCCCAAATTTGATGAAACCATACTCACAGAAAATCTGCAGCTCTAATGAGCTGATATTCAATCAAAAACTATCAAGGGCTCGATCAACGGTTGAGTGTGCGTTTGGTATCTTGGCTAAACGTTTTGGTATTTTTCAAAAGGCTATAAATCTAGAACCAGACAAAGCAACGACACTGACTTTAACCTGCTGTTACTTACACAACTTTTTAATTAAAGAAAATGCTTCCCTTTATTTAAACCAAGAAAAGGATTCACCATCAGTCAGTATGACTAATCTACAGTCTACTCAAAATAGAAATGCAACTATAAATGCTAAAATAATAAGAGACAATTATTGTCAGTACTTTTGCAGTTTAAATACCTAATATAAGTTTTTTGTACTAACCTACAGAGAGTACTAGTTATTAATAAACTTATTAAAATATAATACAAACCTCTATTGTTTTCTTTTCTAGTTGTCTTACTGGTTGTTCATCATTTGATAAAAACAGCAATTCATAATACGTCCAGGCAGACGGGACGTAAACCTCATCGGTACCCTTTCCCGATGATTTCGATTTGTGAATCTTCTTTAATTCTTTCCGAAAATTTGTTCGTAGGGAATTAATTTTTTTCTTTACGTCTTCTCTTGTACTATTTGGTTTGATTTTTTTATAAATATCGAGCAACTTCTCAAGCGCATTATTTTTCTTAGCTGTATCGCGATATGCTTTGCAGGATGTATTCCATAATTCTGGATAAGCTTCCCATGTTTTAATAAACACTGACAAATAATGTTTTTCCGTAAGGGTACTATCATCAACAGTATCAACACTATTTTCGCTTTGGATACTGTTTTCGTCTTCCATTTTGAACAAATAACACGAACGTCCGCCTGACTTGAAATCTTTTCCTCAACTAAAATATTGCCGCGCGCCCGCACACGTCAATATGATTGACAATACCCCTGCCTCCCCCCGATATTGACGTGACAAAATCAGAATTTCTGGATAATCTACAATATTATTGAACAATACCGCAATACACCGCGCACACACACAATATTATTGACAATACGTACTTTATTGACAATATTATTGAGTGTGTGCGGCTAGCCTAAGGTTTCCTGTGGATACTAAAAGGCATTCAGCTAGAGGAATTGAGAGAGCACGGTTGACTGTCCGGATTCTAAGATTTCCTGTGAATAGTGGATTGTGAATCATTTTAGAAAGGTCAGTGACTTAATCTTTAAACTCTGCAATACTTGAACTCTCCAGGCCTAACTACACTTAAGGTCTTGGACTTACTTTCTGAGTGGATTGAATCTCAATAATATAGCTGACTGCCACCACCTTGCTCTTGGGGAGCCTTTGCCGTTACTGCTATCATTGACTAATACCGCCTGCTGCCGTTGCCACTATTGATGAGGTTGACGAACTGAGTTGAAGACCTAACGAATTATTGCTCAACCGCCATACCAGAATCCCAACTAGATTGATTTTTTTAAACCCCAAATAGATTAATTTACGTTTACCTTTCCTTTTTTTTTATTTAAAGTGTGTTTTCCTTTTCTAATATAAACTCTAAATATTATCTTAATTCTTGTATTTTTTTTGTTACTTGTTAGGGTCCTAATAGTACCTTACAAATTAACAATTGTGACTTGCCTCTTTCTCTCTTGAAGGAGTGCAACGTTACAGTTTGGCGCCCAACTAAAAGAACCTTCTAAATTCTTAAATTCACTCTTAAATTTATTCTCTAAATTCTAAATTAATATTTGCACAAATAGGTAATTATTTTTGATATTTCATTAGGCTCTCTCAACTCATTATTAGGCTCTTTCAATTTTTATTAGACACTACTTACATTCTTCAATCTTTAACTCTGAACGTAGTACACTATACAGTACTCCTACAAATTACACCGCACCCCACACACTGTTACACTACTTACGGATTGCTCACGGCAATCTACACTCATTCTTCTCTTGGCAGTGTTCTTAAAACCATTCGTGGTCACTGACAAGTTGGGGTTTGAAATACTCTACGGCGTGCTGCAGGACAATATCCTGTAGTAGACGCACATGCAGGTTTTCGGGCACATCCTGGGAACTGAAGTCTAAGACATTCATAACATTTTTGAACCTTCATCACATTATTTTCATCTTTGTAGTTGTCGAAAATATTTTATTTTTTGATTTTTGATTTTTGACAGTCAACAAAATGCGTAACTAAGACTATAATTAAACTAAAATCTATGATACTTGACTAAAAAGGTTGGTTCTACTTTCTCAATTCCTTTAATTATTTAACTTAGCTTTGTATGGGGAAATGTAATGTTTGTTATACTTATTGTATTTTCTACTTTTCTTTGAAATTTTGTATATAGATTCTGTAGTATAATTTAAGTATTTCTTATGTATCTTATTACCTTTCTTTGTTTTTTAGGGTTCCGTACCCAAAGGGTAAAAACGGAAACCCTATTACTGAGACTTCGCTGTCCGTCCGTCCGTCCGTCCGTCCGTCCGTCCGTCCGTCCGTCCGTCCGTCCGTCCGTCCGTCCGTCCGTCCGTCTGTCACCAGGCTGTATCTCAAGAACGGTGATAGCTAGAGAGTTGAAATTTTCACAGATGATGTATTTCTATTGCCGCTATAACAACAAATACTAAAAATAAAATAAAATAAATATTTAAGGGGGGCTCCCATACAAAAAACTGATTTTTTTTACCGTTTCTTGCTCGATACTAATAACGTTGCCTTATGTTGCATAGATAATGGTACGGAACCCTTCGTGCGCGAGTCCCACTCGCACTTGACCAATTTTCTTTTATACTATTTTGGTCTTAAAAATTTGTAAAATTTTAATGTTTATATTATTGTGAGTGACAAATGTCATGTCACAAATCTTTTACTTTTTTTTATTAATTTATTTATTCTTAAAACGATAGAGGTTGAATGACATTTGTTAACCTTATATTTTTTTATGTCCTTCTCTTAAAATTTGAATTGTAGAATTCTGGTATGGAATTAAAGATTTAAATTTAAAAATTGAAATTCGAAAACTTTGATGGATCTCGAGAAGAAATTCATTCAGCTAGAGGAATTGAGAGAGAACGGTAGACTGTTGGAATTCTAAGGTTTCCTGTGGATACTAAAAGGCATTCAGCTAGAGGAATTGAGAGAGCACGGTTGACTGTCCGGATTCTAAGATTTCCTGTGAATAGTGGATTGTGAATCATTTTAGAAAGGTCAGTGACTTAATCTTTAAACTCTGCAATACTTGAACTCTCCAGGCCTAACTACACTTAAGGTCTTGGACTTACTTTCTGAGTGGATTGAATCTCAATAATATAGCTGACTGCCACCACCTTGCTCTTGGGGAGCCTTTGCCGTTACTGCTATCATTGACTAATACCGCCTGCTGCCGTTGCCACTATTGATGAGGTTGACGAACTGAGTTGAAGACCTAACGAATTATTGCTCAACCGCCATACCAGAATCCCAACTAGATTGATTTTTTTAAACCCCAAATAGATTAATTTACGTTTACCTTTCCTTTTTTTTTATTTAAAGTGTGTTTTCCTTTTCTAATATAAACTCTAAATATTATCTTAATTCTTGTATTTTTTTTGTTACTTGTTAGGGTCCTAATAGTACCTTACAAATTAACAATTGTGACTTGCCTCTTTCTCTCTTGAAGGAGTGCAACGTTACAGTTTGGCGCCCAACTAAAAGAACCTTCTAAATTCTTAAATTCACTCTTAAATTTATTCTCTAAATTCTAAATTAATATTTGCACAAATAGGTAATTATTTTTGATATTTCATTAGGCTCTCTCAACTCATTATTAGGCTCTTTCAATTTTTATTAGACACTACTTACATTCTTCAATCTTTAACTCTGAACGTAGTACACTATACAGTACTCCTACAAATTACACCGCACCCCACACACTGTTACACTACTTACGGATTGCTCACGGCAATCTACACTCATTCTTCTCTTGGCAGTGTTCTTAAAACCATTCGTGGTCACTGACAAGTTGGGGTTTGAAATACTCTACGGCGTGCTGCAGGACAATATCCTGTAGTAGACGCACATGCAGGTTTTCGGGCACATCCTGGGAACTGAAGTCTAAGACATTCATAACATTTTTGAACCTTCATCACATTATTTTCATCTTTGTAGTTGTCGAAAATATTTTATTTTTTGATTTTTGATTTTTGACAGTCAACAAAATGCGTAACTAAGACTATAATTAAACTAAAATCTATGATACTTGACTAAAAAGGTTGGTTCTACTTTCTCAATTCCTTTAATTATTTAACTTAGCTTTGTATGGGGAAATGTAATGTTTGTTATACTTATTGTATTTTCTACTTTTCTTTGAAATTTTGTATATAGATTCTGTAGTATAATTTAAGTATTTCTTATGTATCTTATTACCTTTCTTTGTTTTTCTTTTATACTATTTTGGTCTTAAAAATTTGTAAAATTTTAATGTTTATATTATTGTGAGTGACAAATGTCATGTCACAAATCTTTTACTTTTTTTTATTAATTTATTTATTCTTAAAACGATAGAGGTTGAATGACATTTGTTAACCTTATATTTTTTTATGTCCTTCTCTTAAAATTTGAATTGTAGAATTCTGGTATGGAATTAAAGATTTAAATTTAAAAATTGAAATTCTAAAACTTTGATGGATCTCGAGAAGAAATTCATTCAGCTAGAGGAATTGAGAGAGAACGGTAGACTGTTGGAATTCTAAGGTTTCCTGTGGATACTAAAAGGCATTCAGCTAGAGGAATTGAGAGAGCACGGTTGACTGTCCGGATTCTAAGATTTCCTGTGAATAGTGGATTGTGAATCATTTTAGAAAGGTCAGTGACTTAATCTTTAAACTCTGCAATACTTGAACTCTCCAGGCCTAACTACACTTAAGGTCTTGGACTTACTTTCTGAGTGGATTGAATCTCAATAATATAGCTGACTGCCACCACCTTGCTCTTGGGGAGCCTTTGCCGTTACTGCTATCATTGACTAATACCGCCTGCTGCCGTTGCCACTATTGATGAGGTTGACGAACTGAGTTGAAGACCTAACGAATTATTGCTCAACCGCCATACCAGAATCCCAACTAGATTGATTTTTTTAAACCCCAAATAGATTAATTTACGTTTACCTTTCCTTTTTTTTTATTTAAAGTGTGTTTTCCTTTTCTAATATAAACTCTAAATATTATCTTAATTCTTGTATTTTTTTTGTTACTTGTTAGGGTCCTAATAGTACCTTACAAATTAACAATTGTGACTTGCCTCTTTCTCTCATGAAGGAGTGCAACGTTACACCATATAGCTCTGGCGACCCCACTCTGTCCGGCCGGTGAAGGCAAGACAGAGGCGAGAGTCCAGGCACTCTCCGTTTCCAGTTCGGCCAGCCAACAAAGGCAAGCCGAAGGCGAGGCCACGACCGACTCTCAGGGGCACTCGGGACCGCAGTGTCGCCACTCACATTCAGCTCGCCACAAGCTGCCCTGCGGTCTGTAGGCTTTCCCTAGGTCCTGTGATACATTTTTAGGGTTCCGTACCCAAAGGGTAAAAACGGGACCCTATTACTGAGACTTCGCTGTCCGTCCGTCCGTCCGTCCGTCCATCCATCCGTCCGTCCGTCCGTCCGTCCGTCCGTCCGTCTGTCACCAGGCTGTATCTCAAGAACGGTGATAGCTAGAGAGTTGAAATTTTCACAGATGATGTATTTCTATTGCCGCTATAACAACAAATACTGAAAATAAAATAAAATAAATATTTAAGGGGGGCTCCCATACAACAAACATGATTTTTTTACCGTTTCTTGCTCGATACTAATAACGTTGCCTTATGTTGCATAGATAATGGTACGGAACCCTTCGTGCGCGAGTCCGACTCGCACTTGACCAATTTTATTTGTTTATGCCACAAGATTTTCGAAAGCCTATAATCTGCCTCTAGGTTTTGCGTTAGTCTCATGGTGAGGTAACGACTGTCCCAGAGGGGTTTATTATTATTATAACCCGCTACCATGGCAAGTTAGAAATATATAAGTTTAACAAAATGTTAATAAAATATTCCACTTACATAGCTGGTTTTTTTCTTTATTTGTCATATCTTTTTTTCTTATAAATGTTCACCATTTCATCCCAACATTTGATTTTCAAGTTGCGGTCAGAGTACTCTTGCAATGCGTTGTTCCATAAACACGGCCGATTTTCAATTTCTATGATAAATCTCTCAGTATCAAACGACATTTTTGCTCTCAATATGACGTGCGTTCAACGCGGCGACTGGTTGGCGACTGAGTGAGTGATGGAGCATACAAACACGTGCAAATAACTGGCGACGTTGCCAGGTAGCCTGCGTCGCCAATCGCCGCATGCGGAGCGGTCGACTCTGGCTTCGCTGGCTACTTGGCAACATCGCCAAGTGAGTTAGCAGTCATACATCTCAATAAGAACTAGTTGGCAACGTCGCTGGCCACGTCGCCATGGCATCTCGGTGAGGTATGGCCCTAACAGGAAACCGTTCACGTGTGATATATGTGTAAATATTTAGTCGAAAGACTAATTTAGATATTCACAATCTGGTGGGAGACTGTAAAAGCCAGGGCCCTGAGTCGGGTATTTCAACGGTGTCACAACTGTACCATTATTGTACCATTATGGTGCAATAGTAAAGTTTTTGGTAGTCTACTATTAATGTGTCGTCATAACGACTTCATCATTGTCTTACAATTGTCAAAGTGACATAAATTGCTAGTCTCATACATGGTCTCATACACAACTGCTTCACAATTGCAATTCAATGACTGAAATGTTTCGGTAGTCTGCTATTTTGAATTTGACAGTAATATTTTTAAATTGTCCTGTGTCGACAGATTGCCATAAATAAAAAATAGATAGATAGAAATATTAGAAATTGTTCTTTGTAATTTATTGCAATTTACTAATCTTCTAAACTTCACATTGCTTTTTATACTAATAAATAGTATGTACAAATATATTTAAACGAAGTCTAGCATGATTAAATGTTTAAATTGATTAGTAGTTTTTCGAAAATCACTTCAACTAACGCATTTTTTAAAAACGGCAACACATACATACCATTCTAACACAATCCATAGATAAAAGAGACCGAAAATTCAATGCATAGATAAAAGAGATCGACAATTCTATTACCATTGAAAGACCGGTATGACGGCATATAGCAGACTACGGATATTTGACTTCAATTGCAACGGTATCGTGCCGGTATTGTGCCGGTATGACAATTGTTCCAAAATAGTGGACTTGAGCACCAGGGCCCTGCCATGGCGGCGACCCTCATCTAGGGTTGGCGATTCTTTCCGAAAAAGATCGATTTTTGAATCGATTCGAATCGTGACCCAAAGAATCGATTAACGAAAAAATCGAGGCCTAAAAGATCGATCTCCCAAAGATCGATCTTTCGATCTTTTTTCTGAAAGCCATTATTTTGGATAGATCCAAGTGGCAACTTAAGCAATCGATTTACAAAGACATCGAAATGTAAAAGATGAATAAAAAAACTTCTTTTCAAGACGACGCGCGACGGGTACTACTTTTTTATAAAAATCGATTTTTGAACTGATTCGAATCATGAACTGAAGTATCGATTTTTAAAACACTCAAAGTATATAGGTATACACTGAAAAATTTTTTTGAGATGATAAGTACCATTTTAGTGTCGATTTAAAGCCTGATATAATGTATTGTATAGATATATATTTCAAAAAAATCTATGGAACTCAAAACTCAAAATATTTTTAATCAAAAGAAAAACAGACTTTTCTTTATTTAAATCAAGATCTGAAGTATCGATTTACAAAAAAATTCGTGGTGGTTAGAAAAGATCGATTTCCAAAAAATCTACGTTGAAAATCGATCTTGAAATGAAATCAAAGTACCTACCTCTTTCCCAAAAAGTCGACATTCAATCAAGTTGAATTCACAAAACACTCCAATTAGTTAGAAAAGATCGATTTCCTAAAAATCTGTTTCTTCCTTTCGAAATGATCTATTTTCTTTCGGTACTACTACGGAAGAGATTGATTTTTAGTCGATTCGAATAGTGATATATGTATCGATTTACAAAAAATCTCGAGGGTCTACAAGATAAAGTTTTTTTAAGGTGTGTGTGGTTTTTAAGGTGTTTGCTCTTCGACAACAATCGATTTGAGTTGTGTTGTTAAGAGTCGATCTCTAGAAATTTTACTATACGATCTATTTTCTTGATTATTATTTTATGTATCAGATCTAATCTGTAAAAGAAGTTATATTATCACAATTTAAAAAAAAATCGAACTTTGATCTTCAGGGGTGAAGAATCGATTCAGGGCTGAGGATCGATCTAAAAAATCGATTTTATGGGCCTAAAATATCGATTCTTCGATTAATCGATCTCAGATCGCCATCCCTACCCTCATCTGCACTTTATTTAATGGTATTAAAAGGGTTTATTCTTCTGTTCTAATTCACAAAACTCTTTTATTTTGAGAACTAACTCACGAGCTGCACTTTTCATCACTTTACGCTCCATTAATGTATTTATTTCACTCAAAACAATAAAAAATTTCAAACGACTAATGACAATATGGCGCGCTTGTCTAAGTTAGTTCCAGTTTTTGCCGTCGGACTTGAGTCGTGGCGCGGACTCTACATAACCTCTTTGCTTTTAGTTTGTAAAATATAATCTATTATTTGTTATTTTGTAATTATATGATAAATAATGGAGCAGTTATCAATGTGTAGAATTTGTTTGATCAAAGATGTGCGTATGCATTGTCTAGTTAACACTGACTTACAAGAAATATACGAGTTACTGACTGGCAAGTTGGTAAGTATACTTGTACTTGTAACAAGTTTGTTATATTTTACGTTGTTCCCATACCTGATATATTTATTATTGTTGTCAGTTGGAAACAAGAGACAGAAGACCAGTAGATGCGTGCTACGTGTGCTGCGCGAGACTTCGCAACTGCCTCCAACTGAGGAGCGCCTGTCTTCACAGTGAGGAGCTGTTCACTCACTTGTTGGACAATGATGATGTAAGATCTCACTGTTAACTGTGTCTCTCTATACGGATGTATCTTTTATTTTATTTTTTCTCTTTATTTGTTTAGGAGCTTTTAGTCACAAAAGACTATGTCAGCTCCATAGTACCCTAACCATTACCACAATACTTATCCATCTACTAAACTCTTAAGAACTAACTTATACACTAGAATGGCAGCCTCAGATAGAGGACTATCTAAAATACTTATAAATACACCTACATACACTATATATACAATACACATTCATCTCACAAATTTTTTATTTTTGTATTAGCAGGGCCCTCAGACCTTGAGTTTGGACACATTCCACCAACAAATGGTGGACATCGTCACACCTGTTACATTCTGTACACAAGGGACTATCGCTTCTCTTCATAAGGTGTTTAAATTTGTTGAGTGGAATGTGTCCAGTTCGAAGTCAATGAGCTAGTACAATAAATTTCCTACTAAGAGAAGTGTTGGCAAACCAGGGAATGTGAGGCGGCTCACATTGCAAACTTCTATACCAGATATACCATTCTTCATATATTTTAGCTTTCTATTTCGACAGAAGCTCAAAATGACTAGGTAGGATATGTATTATGTTATCATAGATAGTTGGTTTCTTTGCCAGCTGATCCACCCTCTCATTCCCTGATATGCCAACATGTGCTGGAATCCATTGCAATACTAGTTCAACATTATTAGTCTTAAGTTCCAAAATTAATTTCATAATAGTGAAAGCTATGGATACACCTCTGTATCCAGAGGCGCATCCAGCTATATGCTGTAAGGCACTCTTTCTATCAACAAAGATAACTACTTTAGTGATTGATATTGATTGGACATATTTTAAAGCTTCTCGTATTGCAATGAGCTCCACAGACATTATACATAAATTGTTACTTGAGTTTTAAAACATTTGGTTAACATTGTGTCTTGAATCATAAAATGCAGCACCACAAATTTCTTTATTTTTAGATCCGTCACTGTAAATTTTGAGAAAATCATTATAGTTATTATTAGTTACTTCTAAAATAGCCGATTTAAGGAAATTTGAATCGGCTATCTGCTTATTTAAGTTAGTGTTGTTTACATGAACTCTTATTATATTATCTAAGTCTATATTTGAAATCCAGGTATCTAAAGTACACATTTCTATAGGAAAGCTATTTGACACGTTTTCCATTTTGGTGTTATTGAAAACGGTTACTAATAGTGGAATAGAATTTAATAATCTGCGAAGATGTTTGGGATGGACGCCCCAAGATGCGCCCGCTAATACTTTAAGAATATTTAAATATCGTTGTGTCTTAGCCCACGTCATTGGAAAAAATGATTTCCCTAATTCTCTTAAAGATATCCCAAAAGAAATGTCGTTGAGAGCTGTATTGTTTATTTCCTGATGTAGAGGAATCACTTTCCGCCCGCTCTTGACTTTTAGAGTCACTCGAATGGTGTATCTCTTCGTGTAATTTATTTAAAGTTGATTTTAATTTGTTACCTTTATTTTTTTTGGTTGTTTGTGTTGTATTTCTCTTCTGATTGGTCCTAGTTGCTTCATCTTTGGTTTGCTTTCCAGAGTTTTTTGTCAAAGCATCCCTGTACGAGCAAGACGGTTTACTAGTGTTCTCATATGTTTCTTCGTCAGTATCACTCTCATCATTACTATTATTAACATCCTGTTTCTCTTGCCTATATTCCTGTCCATATATAGATTTAGTTTTTGTAAGATATAAACTGAGAGTTATTTTGTATGTACAGTTTTCAGAAGACATACATAATTCTACGAATTTCCTTTTCTTTTAAGAATATAGGGCAATTCTTGTTAAAAGACATATGTTCACCCTTACAATTAGTACAGCAGTACTGTGTAGTATCACAATTTGCATGTGCCTCGCTACATTTCGGACATACATTTTTTTTGTAGTACATTGGCGCATTAGATGTCCAAATTTCCAACACTTGAAGCATTGAGTAACAGGGAATGTGTACGATTCTACTTTAAATTTACAACCAAAACCCTCAACGCATAAAGGAACTGTATTACTTTTAAAACAGATGAGAATTGTATCACTATTAACCCATTTTCCCTCTTCTGTATATCTTTTCAATCTCTTTACAGAAATTATTTGATATTCACTTGTAAACATCTCATTTAATTCTTCCGCTTCTATCTCCAATTCTATGTTTTATAGTATACCGTAAGATAAACTTACTTCTTCAGATAATTGACATCGATATCTCTTTTGTTTCAAATCGTATACGAACCCTGTATGGGCTTTTGTATGTTATCTTTGTTATACCTTGATCTTCAGCTTTGCCATGGCAATTTGTTTAGGCAATAAATCCTTTGATGAAATATAAACTTCATTTAAATTGAGGAACTGCGATTTAACCATTTTGGGCTTCTACGCACTGTTGTGTATTCTCCATCTTGTGGATTTTCTTCACTATGTTCTCTTGCTCTCCTTACACCGCGTTGAACTTGAAGTGTCACGTTACTTTCAGACTCCATTTCAGTTTCATCAGGTTTAGATCTTATTGTATTTAATATTTGTTGCTCACTAAATATGTTTTCATATATGTTTTCATCATTGTTTAAAATCAATAAATAATTGTCATCAGAATCACTCATTTTTATTCCCCAACTTAATATGAGAGTAGATACAAAAAGACCGCCGCCATTTCATACAGAACAAATCGACGAGTGCGACACGACTATGCTTCCAAAAACTATTTTAACAAATCAATTTACAAAATTAAATTGCTATCGACTTGATTAAACGTGAAAACGACCACGGATGTGCACAGAGTAATGACGGATGTATCTGTGGTGAATATATAAATATAGGAGCAGGTTCATAATACAGGTTTATGTTTCAGTTTGACGTAAAGCCAATACGAGTTTTGAGAAATCTATGTAAAGTGTCACTCACGCCTATGAGTTTGGGCGCGGTGGTTCACAGGGAACTGCAACCTAAACCTGAACCTTCACCAACGACAGGTGACCAACTAGATGAGGAACATGTTGGAGGTATAGTGTAGTGTTTGTTTCATCTTCAAGCTGAACCAGCTGCTTCTTGTTTGTACTTCATTTAATTAAACTATCTTACAGATCTGGAAGATAATATTGTAGAACAAGGAATGTGCACTCAATTATTACAACAACAACATATCAAATGTGAAGATGTCACTTTAGAAAATGATGACAGCATCCCAAATGTTGAAGATCAAGGAATGTGCAATCTGTTAACAAAACAAGAACATATGAAATGTGAACATGTAAGTTCAGAAGATGAAAAGTTAGATTACAGCATCCAGACTACAGAAGTACAAACTGACTCAGCTTCAGATAATTCTTGTTTAGAACATGCCAAAACTGTTAAGATTGTGTTACACCGATTGGACTTGAACAGTTTACATAAAGGTATGTCTAGATTTAAGCACAATATAAACATACTACACAAGTCTCACTTCAATAATAATTGTTATTCTATAATACACTGTTTTTATAAAAAGAAAGTTCAGTTAACATTGACGTGTTGTTGTTTAGCAAAATATTCGTATTTCAAATAATTTGGTTAGTTCAAACACTAAGAAACACGGTTGAAAATCTGATCACTGATAGATACATACCGAACTAATATATTCCTTTACTTCAGTAGATTGTTAAATAAATTATATTCTCGTTGGTGTACCTTACACTTGTTTATAAATTCAACAATTTAATTGGTTCTTAGTGAAATTGGAAATATTTCATAGATAAAGTACCAGTAGATATCAGTGGTGTAGTTAGATTAAGCGGTTGTTATAACTCAAGCATAACCACTCACAACGTCTTCTTGTATTACATGTTAGTGGTTTTTAAGCTCAATAATTAGTGAGTTACATCTAGTTACGAACCAATAACACGACAGAATGTTCAAAACTAGAGATATTTTGAGGTATATTTATTATTTGAGATATAATTACTTGTGAAAATTTAAATATTATTGTACGTTCTTGATTATTAATTGCCATACCTGTTATAATGCGCACGGACATCCCTAAATTAGTTGTAACATCACTATCGATGACGTTTAAATGCACCGGGGCGCTTCACTCGCGGCTTCGGTTCGGAATTGCTTCGACAGCGAGCACGTCGCGTTTTTGTTTCGCTAATTTGATTATGTCCGCTTTATATCGGTGTTCACGTTCGGCCTTTTGAGCGCTAAAAAAGTGCGTCGCCCACGTGTTAACGTAAATTCATTGTGTATTAAAACTAGTTATCTGTGTTCAGTGGCGTGCACATGAATTTGACTCAGGGTAGGCTCTTATACTGTAGGTAGTACTCTTATAGATTTTTAGCATAGCCACGCGACGGATCTCTAAGTCGGAAACCATGCCAACAGAACAAATTTAAATCTGAATATCCCGAATCAGTCCACACTGTACTAGAATTACTAAACAATAACTACGTATGTACGTACGTACATGTACGTATGTACATACGTTTCATAACTTTTAACATGAAATTTTCGAGTTACATTGGTGCCTATTCTATGTGCAGACCTAAACTTAACTTAACTAAAAAATGAAAATTGATAGCGTCAATAACACAATTCGGCAATGTTAACAGAACTTTTTTTATATAAAAACTGTTTAATAAAGACTAACGATTTTAATTAATATAAATGTGTGCAAAAAAATAGCGAAACATTTAAGATACAGCAATAGCTGTTTTCATTTTTTAGTTAAGTTTAGTTCTGCACATAGAATAGGCACCATTACCTACCTTTTTGCTGGCTTAGTTGTAGAATTGTATTTGTATTGTAGATTGTAGTTGTTATTTTTAATTTTTAACAAACACACACTATCAACACACATTTCACAATCAAATAACATTTTAAAATCAACAAACAACAACAAACAAACGAAAATCCATACAATTATTAAATTAAAGAAACTTAATATTAAACAGTTCAATGAATCACACGAAAAAATAAAATGGCCTCCGTCGAACCAAAATATTTCTGCTATTTAAATAAATAAAACCTTACTAAACAAAAATGCATACGTGATTTATTAGACTTCCGACTATTATATTTATTCGGATTATAATAGGTAACGAACGAACGCCGAATACTCGCGGAAACATCCGATCGCCAAAGCATGCCGCATGACATGCAGTACAAGGCGTCTTCAATATGCAAGCCTGTGTGCGTTTGCGAACTGTGCACGGACACCAAAATTTCTACACACATATGAACTCATGGCAGGCGGGCGGCGTCGAGCTTGTCCTACGCTAATATTATTCCTTCGCCAAACGCCTGGCAAAAATCAATTTGCAAGCACATATTGGTGCTATTTATGAATTATTAGGCGTTTTTAAGTTATAATATTTTGTTTAATTAATAGTAAATAAATGAATAAAGTCATCTAAAACATATGAACGTTTTATTAAAATATCTGTGAATGGCAAGTAAAGCACTGCTTTTCTGCTTTTATAGAGCGCACGCCCATGTCTGTGTTGTGTATATTCATATAAAATTGAATTGTTTTACGAACTAATAATTGTAGTCGTATATGTGATGGTGTAAATTCATTGCTTGAATCACGCCGAACCAGGCCATTGAAGAATTCAAGGACCTACTCGTGTCTCCAGCCTGCAACATCAGCTAAGTATAGTCAGTTAGCATTAGACGTTATGATTGGCCAATTGTAGTTTGATGTTAATTAGATTTGTACCTAAGGCTTGACACCGTGAACATTGTATTGAAGATGATGACAAGGTACATTTCATTATTATAGACATTTAGTATTAGCGCTGTGTACTGCAGTGATATGTTCGTCCCGTTTGAACCTGAGACATATCACGTTTCCACTCTTAACCTATTATCAAATTAAAACGACAGGTTGGACGTAACAATACCCATTGAGATATATAGAAAATCATTGGTGTAATCCTAATCAAGGAAGTTGGAACAACTAGGTATCTATATTCTATACTGAGCGAGATTATTTCTATTTTGACAGAAAGAAGAGTTGCAATATTAAATTAATATTAATTCTAATCTTACAATATGAATACAGTTTCAATTTTGCCTTTGATTTCTGTTTCGATTGTAGTTCATATTTTGAAACGTATGTAAATGTGAAACAAAACAAAACAACATGTCATCTATCTTTATATAAAAACTAGCTGACCCGGCAAACGTTGTTTTGCCAAACTAAAAAAAAAGGTTTGAAAAATAGATGTTGGCCGATTCTCAGACCTAGAGGATATGTACACAAAATTTCAGGAAAATCGGTCGAGCCGTTTCGGAGGAGTACGGTAACTAACACTGTGACACGTGAATTTTATATATTAGATGAAACCCGTTTTCCGTTGTCACGACATAGCATGAAAACGGCTTGACCGATTTGGCTAAAATTTTTTATGTGTATTCAAGGGGGTTTGAGGATGGTTTATATTCACAATTGGCTGGACCGATTTTGATGAAATTTTTTGCTGTTGATGTTAGAACATTTTACACAGAACGTGGGACAGGACAACGTCTGTCGGGTCCGCTAGTATTAATATATATTTGGACATTTCACAATATATTTCGTCCTCTGGTCCCATAGCTCATATTTACTTTATAAAAAATTATAACAATTTAAAATTTTAAACTTTAATTTCTAAACGAAAGTTGCGCGATTTAGAACGTTTTTGTTTGTGTTCATCAAATTTTATTTTACAAGCAAATGTAACTTTAACAATGGACGATAAAGGCGAATTTGAATTGATACTTAAATTATTACATTTTTTTTTAATTTCTCCATAAAAAACTAAACAAAAATACAGTTGTTTGCTGTACTTTCAGTAAAAAATAAATAGAAAAAGTTTTGAGTTTGTGAACTTAATAAAAGGTTTACTTGTAATAAAATATATATGTAATAGATTTAAAAGCCAGTTCACAAAATGATTACGCTCGAGTTTAGGTTAAATACTGCAGCACTGTTTATGTGTACGCACTCAAACGTAACACAAACAGTGTAACGCGAGAGCCGAAGCGGACGAAACAATCTTGAGCCGTAATGTGATTTTATATGAGATTAACAAAAAGTTATGAAATGTTAAATGTTTCATTTTATGTTTATGTTTTACTTTTCCTTCGACCTAGCACTCCTGGGATTTAGAATTTTTTTTCCTTCTTTATATTTTTCACATGTGCTTCGCCCATATTGGTCGCAGCGTGATGTATTATAGACTATAGCCTTCCTTGATTATTACCACTTATTACCACTGTCAGCTAATAGTTGTATTGTTTCAGATGCTGCTGTCACTGAGAAACTGACATCAGATGATCTGGAAGATACTTCTACAAGTACTAGTTTAAACAATCAACCACAACAACTAATAGTTAAAGCAAATACTTTACAGGAATTTAAGAAAACAGAACAAATGTCAAACGAGGCACACTGTAGCCGCGACAGCGATGCGTTTAACATAATACACACACGCACTGGTGAAAAACCGATCCAATGTGACATCTGTGGAAAAAGTTTTAGTCACAAGACTAGTTTATGTGTTCATAATCGCACGCACACTGGAGAAAAACCATTCAAGTGTGGCGATTGCGGGAAAGGCTTTAGTCGACGCTCTTATTTAAAATATCATATTCCCACACACACTGGTGAAAAACCATTTAAGTGTGACGTATGTGAAAAAAGTTTTAGTCACAAGAATAGTTTATGTGCTCATAATCGCACGCACACTGGTGAAAAACCATACAAGTGTGGCGATTGCGGGAAAGGCTTTAGTCGACGCTGTCATTTAAAAGATCATATTCGCATACATACTGGAGAAAAACCATTTAAGTGTGACATTTGTAGAAAAGGGTTTGCACAAAATAGTAATTTATCAATTCATAGTCGTACACACACTGGGGAAAATCCATTGAAGTGTGACATATGTGGAAAAAGGCTTAGACGTAAAGGTAATTTATTATCTCATATTCGCACACATACTGAAGAAAAACCATTCAAGTGTGACATATGTGGAAAAAAGGTTGGACGTAAAGATCATTTAATAACTCATATTCGCACACATGCTGGAGAAAAACCATTTAAATGTGACATTTGTGGAAAAGGGTTTGCACGAAATGATGTTTTAATAACTCATATTCGCACACACACTGGTGAAAAACCATTCAAGTGTGACATATGTGGAAAAGGGTTTGCACGAAATTATGTTTTAATAACTCATATTCGCAGACACACTGGTGAAAAACCATTCAAGTGTGACATTTGTGGAAAAGGGTTTGGACAAAAAGGTCATTTATTAATTCATATTCGCACACATACTGGAGAAAAACCATTCAAGTGTGACATATGTGGAAAAGGGTTTGCAAAAAATGTTAATTTATTAACTCATATTCGTACACATACTGGAGAAAAACCATTCAAGTGTGACATATGTGGAAAAGGGTTTGGACGTCAAGATCATTTAATAACTCATATTCGTACACATACTGGAGAAAAACCATTTACGTTACCCCATACCTTAACAAGCACAAGATGTTGAAAATGAAAGCTAGATGGAGAATTCACTTAGCAGGTTTTATATACAGCATTATTGCCACTCAGACTCCGAGATATCTTTACTATAAGCTAAACTGGAAAACAGATAGTTACAGATACCCTGTTCGCCATGTGGTCAACCCACTTACTGTTCCCAAATACAAAACAACGGCCTTCAGAGGAAGCTTTAGGGCGCTTTCAATTTAGACGATTGGTGCCGGACTGCTGCAGTCCGGGTATCGTACTGCGCACGGGCGGTTATGATTTTTCATACAAAATGTCTCGACGCAAAGTCGTGCGACAGCAGTGCGGCGCACGTCCGTTGGCGGAACGGCAACAACCAGTGTTGCCAGAAGGTTACATTTTTTACATTTTACGTAACTTTTGATCAGTTCATGTAACATGTATGTAAGAAACAATTTTAGTTAAATTTAAGTAACTTCTCAAGAATTACAAAAGACGCGTATATTTGTTTTAAATTTTGGCCCGACGTTTCGGAGACTTTGCAGTCACCATGGTCAAACGTCGGGCCAAAATTTAAAACAAATATACGCGTCTAAATTCGTAAAAAGTAGTTTTATTTAAACAGATGAGTCGCGCAAGTGTTAGAAAATATTAAATTACAAAAGAGGTAAAAATGAAAAAAAAATCTTGAAAAATTAAAATATTCTTATCTAAATTTATTTAATGAAAACAAAAACTACCGCAAAAAATTAAAAAAGTTATAATTATATTGATAAATATATTTTTTTTTTAATTATTGTGTACAAGAAAATATAAAATAATAATAATTTTTGATCTGCGAGCTGAAAATTACATGAGCGTGAATGTAGCAGACATCAGAAAAATTTAAAACTACAAATAAATAGACTAAATAATTAAAAAAATAATATTTATAAAAAATGCATTTATTAATTTGAAAAATTTTTAAATGCACATTTAAAAAAAAAAAAATATTAATTATTTACTCTATTTGTAAATAATTATAAATTTGGCTGATGGCTGCTACATTCACACTCATAAAATTACCACTACGTAAGTTTTAGTTTAAAAATGTAACTTTTCATGGATGCCAACGTAACTTTCGACCAAATCACTCTGGCAACACTGGCAACAACCTGTCTCAGTCGTTGTTCGCTAGTGGTGTGAACGCATCGTGTTTCTTAGACGTTTTCGTGCATACCTACCTAATTATGGATGATTTAAATACAGAAGATTTTATAAATGAAATAGAGTTGCAGCCCGCCATTTGGGATTCTAAATGTGACAAGTATTCAAATCGCTTGGAGAAAAAAAAGGCATGGGATGTTTTATGTGAAAAATTTATTACCGATTTTAAAACTAAAAAAGCAGCTGAAAAGAATACTGCAGGTAAAACAGTTTATTATATTATAATGTAATCAATTAGTATTATTTATATTTTACTGTTTTGCCACGATACTTGTCCTCTTGGGCTAACAAAATAGTCCGTAAATATATCGCGGACTGTTGTGGCTGACAAATTCTGATAAGTTTGTGGCTGAACTGGCCTAACTCGAATTGGTTGACCATGCATAGTGGTATTTTCGCGTTGAACAAAGTTATGTAAAACACAAATAGCCTTTACAATATCTGTTGCAAACGATATTTCCACATTTAATGGCCGATGTAATATTCGCCATTTATTTGTCATAATACCAAATGTACACTCAATGTACCGGCGTGCACGTGACAGGCGGTAGTTAAAAATTCTTTTTTTCCCCTCCAAAAAGTTTCCACTAAATGGCCGTTGTATGAAATTGCTGACGGCAAATGCTTCGTCGCCAACAAAAATAAAAGGTAGTGGTGGCCCATTGTCTTGTATTGGTGCAGGACTTGGTATATCTAAATTATTGTTTTGAAGCTTGTTAAAAAAACTACTGCTCCGAAATATTTGTGAATCTGAAGCCTTCCCATAGGAACCGACATCAATATAAATAAATTTATAATTAGAATCGCAAATAGCCAACAACACAATAGAAAAGAAATGCTTATAGTTGTAATACAACGATCCACTTCTTGTCGGTTTTATTATTCTTACATGTTTGCCGTCTATAGCTCCCAAGCAATTAGGAAAATTTGCTTTTGTTTCAAACCCTTGAGCTATTTGTAACCAATCCTCCTTTTTAAGATCAGGTATACAGATATCTTTCAAAACTTTGTATATCTCTTGACATGTATTGTATCTTTAATAATTCCACTAATTGTTGAGACGCCATGTTGGTAAGAGTGATGCAGATCAGTCATAGTACAGCCAGTTGATAAATATCTGAAAATAATAACAGAAAATTTTATTTCAGCCTTGTTACTCCAAAAAAAATGGAGAAATATTAGGGATTCCTATTCACGAGAGTTGAATAAGCAACGACAATTAAAAAGTGGATCTGTTGGAAAAAATCATCGGAAGTACGTATATTTTGATCGGCTTCAGTTTCTGTCTAATCTTTATGAATCAAAACCTTCCAACTCTGGTACCAACGAGCAATCTGATTCTCCTGAAACCGATTCTTCTGTAATAGCATAGTCATCAAAAATTAAAAAAGCATCTTCGAGCACCGATGAGACTAATAAGATTTTAAAACTTCTTGCTGAAAGAATGCAAAACAAAAACAATGCAAATGCAGACAATTTTGAAGACGGCGATAGATATTTCTTGTTGTCATTATTAAATGATTTTAAAAAAATTCCGGAACGTCGCAAAATGGATGCTAAATACGATATAATTGGAATCATAAGAAAATACGTCGGGTCAAGTTCTTATGCCGCTGATTATTATGAACAACAGGGTTACTACACAGGTCAATCTTCCGAATATCGTAGTCAGGCTCATGCTCCGTCTACTGAGTTACAACAACAATCACCTATATCTAATACATCAACGAATTCTGATTTTACTTTATATGAAGATCTTTTTAGTGATGGTGACATAGTATAAATGCGTGTGTTATGAGACTATAGTTATTAGGGTTATATTATGTCGTATTCTATATCAGTCAGGATGAATATTGCTAGTTATAGGCTATTAAATGTACTGTTGTCTAGGTATATCCACGTCAGAGGTTGTAATATGTAATGTAACTCTTGGTTATTGAAATAAAACACATCATAGATTCATTTACCATTGTGTAATCTTTTATACTACCGTTGGTTCGGAAATGTTCATCAATTGGGAAGAACCAACAAGAAACCCAATTGACTTACTGTTTTATATAAATACGATACGATACAATATCATTATTATAATCGCCATAATGTCCCAGCAAGTACATAGTGTCACTATGTATTGTAATATTACTGTAGAGTCACTTAAAATAATATAAAGTCTTACACGTCATGTACTTACCGGAATTATCCAACAATAATGTAATATTGACACAATCACAAAACACTCCATGATTAACTATAATTAACACCACTTACTAACAATAGTACTAATATAAATACTTTGTAGAGAGAGTAACTTGTGACCTATCGGACAGCACGACAGACTGCAGACTGACCGTCTTTAACGTTAGCGGCTTGTTTTTATAATGTAATCCCCACTTGAGTTGCAAAGCAAGACTACCCCCACATGTTAGAAAATTACGTTGATGTTCCTATTTTAATTGGTTTTTATGATTTGTCATCAATAGTACGATTATTTTACAAAATTATATCCCTAAATTAAATAATACTTATTTAATTTACACTAATATTGTAACACGGCCATACTGACAAATACTTCGTCCCCGAAGTATCCATCATTACAATGGCATAAAAATATTCATCATAAATATTATATTCCTTAATCATAAATTCATATCATATTTCAATAACATTTTCTTTTTGGATCTTTAAAATCATTAAATTTTGGGCGATGCTAGACAATGTCGAATAGTCTTTCAAATTAGTATAATTGAGATAAAATGTATCAAGATACTGTAGATATCATACATAACCTTATGTTCCAAAGTTTATGTCACTATAGTTATTATTAATATTTTTTTTTTTATTTGAATTATTATGAATATTCTTCACTATTAATACCACCAAGACAATTTTTACAACTGTTTAATAAATACAAAGAGTGACTTGATTGCCAAAACCGTTTTCTAGAATGTATGTTTGGTTGTAGGCAATGTACTTTTAGTATTAATCCTGAAACAGGGATAAATTTGCACATTTATAAGTTATATTGGACCTATTTAGCTATTGAAAAACCATATCGGACGTGTCGGTTCACACTAACTTAGTACAACAATAATTGTAATAATTCTCACTAACTTCCAATAAATGATCATAGTTATACCTACAAACTATATCAAAGTCATCATTAGTTAACCATAACAGTAATGTTTTAAGTTCATTATAGATCCTAGTCATGAATACACTTCGTAACCGAGTAATTTTTATCGATAAATAATACATCCTTTTAATTTTCAATTGGCATTGTTCATCAGTCCCCAAAAAACTTTTTACTTATCATTACCTAAAAGTACTGTAGAATTTGAAGGCATTTTCTATTGAGAGTTATGTTAACCTTCATCATAATATAAAACTTTTTAACTTTACTTAGAAGTGTCGACCGTTGGAGATACTTAAAATAGTCTTCATTTTCATTTAAAAAGAAACAAAACTGGATGACAAGAATTATGAACAATCCCAATTGTAACAATGGCTATGTTCCTGTTATCATCATAGTATTATACACAGTAATCATTATAGTATTCATCATAATACTCATCATAATTCTTACATTAATCTCATCATAATAAAGTCTCACTGTATGCGGCTAGACACCCGCTGTCAGAGTTACTCAAACACTCGCATTAGTGACAGCCGGATACAGTAAAGACAAAAATATAGATAACTATCATTATAATACTTATAGTAGTAAAGACAAATCATCATCATATTATACACAATAGTAAAGTCTCACTGTATGCGGCTAGACACCCGCTGTCAGAGTTACTCAAACACCCGCGTCAGTGTCAGCCGGACACAGTAAAGACAAAGTTTTAATCATCATTATGATATCCACGGCCGTCATAATATTCCTAACAGTCATATCAAAACAGTCATGATGTTATTATATATCGGTATTAAAAAGTACTAGTGATCCAAATAGCTTCAATAGTAATACAGTCGGTCAGTAGTTATAATTTAAAAACTGTTATAACGCTATATTAACTTTGTCAAAACGCTCCTCACAGCGAAATATGTCCATAGGTACCCATGTTTCAGATAATCATGATGATGCCACCAATAACCATTAAGGTCCACAATTCATGTTATGAATAACATTATTTTAAATTATTACAGTATCCTGTAACATCCTTTATCCACTGATAAAGTATGACGATGATGACCTGGTTGGTCATGGTATAGTACACCAAAACGTACACAATTGTTATAGTTTTTATAGACGCCTAAGAATATTTAGTAATGTTTGCAACAAACATACTATCGTAATGTATTGTATTTTATTTCTTTTATGACTATCGTAGCAAAAAGACCAAAGTAATCACCCAAAGGATTTTTTTTTTTTTTTTTTTACTACAACCATGTAGTATACAAAAAGGCAGTTTTCTTTAGTACTTAGATCTCCACCTATTGTATTTTTATACTATGATAATCCGATAACTACACTGATTAGATAATAAAAAATATATGAACTGAAAAAGAAGAAGGCCTGAGCCTAAACTGTTGATTTAATCCCATTCATGTTCATGACATTGTTACACCTCTGTAAACCTAGCAAAAACTACCACTACAAGAATAATAAATGAATGTTCATAAATATTAAGCCCAAAAATACAGTACACGTACAACTCCTTCCTTGAACTGTTTTTATCGTGAACTTTATTGGAAAAGTATTTTTTACTAGTGTCTGCAGCAGTATATACCTAGACTTATCAAAATAATCATATAAGTTTATGTCTGTAGAACAATAACTTGAATGACCGGACAAAGCAACATTAGTTGATCACAATTTAATTCATAAATCATCAGTGACACCCGACTACCATCAGTAATATAGTATCTTTACGGAACCTATTTTTAATAATCGGTGGTTCTGACTAACGTCTATACAGAAATATCAAACCAATATCCTAATATCACACTTATACTAGTGCTCTACTACGGGACTATCATTTGTGCTATATTTACAAAAGAAAAGCATCATATGTATTCCATCCGTATTCTGGTACCCATAACACAAGCACTATAAGCCCACCTTGGGACCAGAGGACGTTGTGTGAAATGACCACGAATATTTATCACCTATTATTTTTTATTACTAGTTGTACTGCACAAAACAAAAGTAAATAAATATTATGTAGTAGCGACATTATTGTATTAGGATGTAAAATGGGTTGGGATGGGTTATAAAATATATATAAATATAAATATATAGATAAACTGTTCAAATTAATGGAACAACGCTGTCTCGTACCGTCTACCAGGATCTAAAACTAATAGAAATAAAACATTCCTATAACAAATTCATACAGTGACACTAAAATCTTGGTGCCCTACCACACCTCGTGTGGGTTGTCTAGTATTCCTAGGTCTATCTATGTTTCAAATTGGAACAACTATAAAATGTAAACTTTTAAAAATCCGACTGTCGTAGATGATAATCCTTTTAAAATAAATACCAGTGTATTACTAAACGTTCCAGCCGTTTGCTTTTTTTTTTTAAACTGTTATAGTTCTGTTTTTATATGTATTAAGACCCATTGATTAAGTTACTTGGATATACTACGTTTGTCCACTCATGACTCACATCATAATACACTATAAAAGCGAATGTGACAAAGATATCTCCTGAAGTCCATAATGACAGTTTATGGAGGAGAGTTTTCTACATAATAGTTACTTATCGTTTTGTACCAACATTACAAGATACTGTGAAATACAGTTACATCATTTTAATCAAATTGATTTCTTCTTAAAAATACTTTAAACATTTTTACATTTTAGAAACTCATTAAACAAGTCCCAAAGATATTAAAATTTATTATATCAAGTAGTTTTAAAAATCATAAATTTTGTATTCCTCTTACTATGGAAAAGTACAATTAATAATACTATCTACTATTTTCCTTAACGTTGAATAACTAAAGATTCATTTTAAACTACTACACAGATATGTAATAGTCTGACTTTTTTAATTTTGTGGTATAATTGTAACTATTAGATCGTTTTTAAATACTTAACATAGTCTTGTGGTTCCACACTTGTATTTGAAATTCAATTTAGGCACATTGAAATTACAGAATCAATTATAACTATAAGAATTATCACATACCAAAATCCATTTAGCCGTTTGGTCATCCTGTTTATACTAATTTGTTTCTCATATCTTGCCGCATGATATTACAGAGCTTCTCATACCTTGACCTCCTTTTGCTGCTTTGTTATCCTGATGTAGTTAAGTTTAAAATCCACTAGGCTGTAGTTACTTAATGGTACCTTTATAGTTTTCCTGTTTCTTGTGATTATCACATTGTAGTTGTGTAATCTTCTTTACATTAATGTCACTGAAAACTTGCAAAAAATTGTGTTAACAAGGCGCTACGTTCAGATCAGGTTCATATCCCTCACTTCTGATGTTATGAGACTATAGTTATTAGGGTTATATTATGTCGTATTCTATATCAGTCAGGATGAATATTGCTAGTTATAGGCTATTAAATGTACTGTTGTCTAGGTATATCCACGTCAGAGGTTGTAATATGTAATGTAACTCTTGGTTATTGAAATAAAACACATCATAGATTCATTTACCATTGTGTAATCTTTTATACTACCGTTGGTTCGGAAATGTTCATCAATTGGGAAGAACCAACAAGAAACCCAATTGACTTACTGTTTTATATAAATACGATACGATACAATATCATTATTATAATCGCCATAATGTCCCAGCAAGTACATAGTGTCACTATGTATTGTAATATTACTGTAGAGTCACTTAAAATAATATAAAGTCTTACACGTCATGTACTTACCGGAATTATCCAACAATAATGTAATATTGACACAATCACAAAACACTCCATGATTAACTATAATTAACACCACTTACTAACAATAGTACTAATATAAATACTTTGTAGAGAGAGTAACTTGTGACCTATCGGACAGCACGACAGACTGCAGACTGACCGTCTTTAACGTTAGCGGCTTGTTTTTATAATGTAATCCCCACTTGAGTTGCAAAGCAAGACTACCCCCACATGTTAGAAAATTACGTTGATGTTCCTATTTTAATTGGTTTTTATGATTTGTCATCAATAGTACGATTATTTTACAAAATTATATCCCTAAATTAAATAATACTTATTTAATTTACACTAATATTGTAACACGTGCGTATCAACAAAAAAGAAAACATTAATCATCAAAATCTCTATCGGATCTGTTTAAGAGTAGCAATAAATACTTATTAAAATACTAAATGTGTTTATATTACTTACCTTATCGTTATCACAAGTCTCTCTTCGGCGGATATAGTATTTTTGAATTTAGTTTCTTGACGTTGTATTCCATTTTTAACAAAGTGATATAATTCATAGAAACATTCTCTAGACATTCTAAAATAGTTCAAAAAATCAGCTGAGCTTTCTTTTAATCTAGGGTAAAGTGTATAAAAATCACCAGTTTTATATTTTAAAGAAAACATTGGCGACGCCCTAGTACGGCGTCGTTTATGTTTCTGCCGAAGCAAGAGAACTAACAATAACACTTCCTCGTCAGAGTCCATGGCACCGACTAAAGTTGGATTTCGATGGAAATCACTAAAATTCGATCGGACTGCAGCCGTGTATCTCTTCAAATAAGACGATTTACGTCGTACTGCTGTCGTCCGGCAGCAGTACGGCTCATCGTCGTAACAACCGTGCGGCAGCAGTCCGGCACCAACCGTCTAAATTGAAAGCGCCCTTAAGTATGCAGCTTCCCAATGCTGGAACAAATTACCTCCACCACTGCGCCACCTAAAAACAAGACAGACTTTTATAAAGGGTTTAAAAACTTACTATCTCACAGTACAGAGACTGTCAGGGTAATAAATGTGCCTTTTGCTTGTGGTATGGGAATCTCATGTAACTGCTAATTATGGACAATTTTTATTTGGTTTTGTTATTTGTAATTTTTATTATACAGTGAAACCTGGTTAAGTGAGACATCAAGGGACCTGCAATGTCGTTTCACTTATAGAGGTATTCCACTTACCCAGTGTCTCAGATATACAGGTATAAATAAATATCTGTCTCATTTACAGAGGGTTCCATTAATAGAGGTGAGAATACAGGTTATTTCAGTTATACAGGTGCGATCATTAAATAAAATAACGTGTTATGTATGTAAATGAGTTTTAATAAAAAAAATATAGATAGTATGTACTTAAAGGTAATCATACAAATGTATACAACAAAAATATTCAAGCACGTTTTTACACGTAATATGTACGAATATGGAAACAGAATGTATCAATTATAAAAATCTGTCATTTTAGTTTGTCGTTCAGCCATCAGATGGTTTTCGATATTACATATAAATTTTATCTCCTTCACCACCTCGCCGCATTCGTCCTCGACTGCGGACGTAATTACGTACTTGGAATTACGTGTGGAATTTGTGGGTAGAATAAGAATGAGTAAACAAACAATGTTATCTCAGTTACAGAGGTTTATGCATATAAAATTTACTCGCTGTCTCAGTTATAGAGGTAACTATGATGATAAATCGAAAGAACAAATCCCAGATATAGAGGTTTACCTCGTCCCACTAACAGAGGTAATTCAGTGCCAAAGTGTTGGGAACTCAGCATGAGTTCCAGTTATGGAGGTTTCTCACTTATCCAGGTCCCACTTAACCAAGTTTCACTGTAATTTGTAATTTTTACTGTTATTCTTTATCTTTTGTTTGTTTCTGTAACCACTTTTCTTACTAACTATTTACTTATATCTCATTTATCCAATAAATACATAGTGCATATTGTGTGCAGCTGTAATAATTAATATTGTATTATCTAACCTTTGGTGTCAGTGTTCAGCCAGCCAACTCCAGCTGCCTGGTTAACACTCTCACACACGTTTTTATTTTGCCTTTTTCTTTTTTGGGGGTTGGTTGTGTACTGCTGCAATGCCTGTGCCCTTTCCATCTTCTTCAATTGTACCTATAATTTTAGTATACAATTAGGTTTACTGGACTTGCAGTTTACACAGGGCTATGATATTTTGCCTACTTAGGTTATTTTATTAGCTATTGTAATGACTCATTGTAACTTCCTTACCTGGTGGCATTTCAATAATACTGTATTCACATAAACAGTGTCACTTTATCTCACTAAATTAGTTCTTGCTGTTAATATATTAATATTTTGCGATTGACTCGCTATGCTTTTTACTAAACAAACTAAATTATAATGGAAAAAATGATAACCATAAGCGGGACTTGAACCCGCGACCTCGGAATGCCGTTCCGTCGCTCTCCCAACTGAGCTATTATGGTTCACGCAAATGTTTACCAAATTTTCCACTACAATCATCTCAATGCGAGTCAATCGCAAAATATTAATAAATTAATGTAGAAATACATGTACAGCCATTTTTTCGGTCCAATTGTGTTCTGTAAAGAACGCTAACTGTAGGTACCATGGGTTATACCTAGTCACTACCTACTCTGTAGTGACAGTCAGGATAGTCTGTGGTAGCGTCCTTCCTCTCTCTCTCTTGGGCAATGGCGTCGTTATAAGACTACTACAATTGTAACGATATTTATTCTAACAATAAAAGCATATAAATTCACATAATAGTCTTCTTAATTATACATGGCGCTGAGGATAAATCGAAATATAAAAGTAAGTGGACACAGATATTAAAATACCATTAAAATGGAAAATCTTAGCCAGCCTCCGCCATTGGTGTTGGCGTCGGGCAATTTAAAGGAAAATTTTCGTAAATTCAAACAAAAGTTCACGTTCTATTTAAAAGCCTCGGGCAATTATAACAAAATGAAGGAAGACGAAAAAATAGCTCTATTACTCCACGTAATTGGAGATGACGCTATAGAAGTTTTTAATACTTTTGAACAAGACGAAAATCCAACAATGGAAAAGCTTTTGACGAAATTTGAAAACTATTGTGTTCCCTTAAAAAATGAAACTATGTCAAGGCACATGTTCTTCCAGAGAGTGCAAGGAGAAGATGAAAGTTTTAACGAATTTTTAACTATGTTGCGAAATCTGGCTGGAGATTGTGGATTTGGGACCCTAAAAGACAGTTTAATTAGAGACCAAATAATAAGAGGAATCAACCAGATTGGCTTGAAAGAAAGATTACTTAAAGAGGCAACATTAGATCTCAAACATTGTATAGATTTGTGTAAGGCAGCAGAACTTGCTACAATAAACTTAAAAAACCTAACTGAAAATACTATTATAAATAGATTACAACAAAAGTCACAAGCAAAACAGAATTATGACACAAATAACCCTATTAAAAGCACAAGTCAATATAAAAAGAAAAATTGTTCCCGGTGTGGATATGATCACGGATTTAAATGTCCAGCGTTTAGTCAGATCTGTGCAAAATGTAATAAAAGAGGTCATTATGCAAGGATGTGCAGGTCTGTTCGAGTCGTCAATAAAACTGATGAATCTGATGGTGAAGAGAACAACTTTACATTGGGAGCAGTCAGCGTGAACAACATAAAGGACCGGTCACAGTATGAATGTTTGCAGATTAACAACAGGTTAGTTGATTTTAGAATAGATACTGGAAGTGATTGTGATGTTTTACCTTTAAAGGTTATAGAGACTCTTCAGTTACAAAATAACATGGTTAAATCAAATTGTAATTTACATAATTATGATGGAACCCCATTAAATTGTAAGGGGAAAATTAAAATAGTTTGTAAGTTAGTAAATGGCAAGAATATATTGTTAGAATTTCAAGTTATAGATAAGAAGGGTGTATGTCCAATATTGGGCGACAAAACTGTTAAAGGATTAGGTTTGATAGAAAGAAAATATTTAAACACATTAAATAAAGGTAATAAATATGATAGAATTATAGACAAATACAAAGATAGTATATTTAATAAAAACAAATTGGGTTTGTTAAAAAATTTTGAATATAATATAGAGTTAATAGAGAATAGTACAGCAAAAATTACACATCCACGAAGTATACCAATAAAATTACATGAGCCACTGAAATTAGAATTGCAAAAAATGGAACAGGCTAATATTATTGAAAAAATTACAGAACCTACTGATTATATTAGTAACATAGTCATAGTGTACAGTTTAGGTACAAAATTTATACCCAAGAGCTTGCGATTAATAATGAATGAAAGACAGTAGCTCAGAGCGAGACATTTATTCATAAAATTAATTGCATTCAAATGTATACATTTGGAACAAAACGTTTGCGACTTTTAACAGATCAACCAACGCCATCTAGAATGCTCACGGGGAAACTTGACATATGTCAAAATATTAAATTGTCATGTCACAGACAAACTAATGTTACGTCTCGGACATACCGCCCACCAAAGGTTTATCCTTTCACTAACCGCCCACCATGAACAAACTAAACAAGTGCTAAACATTACAAATCTTGACACTAAACCAAAATAATTACATTCAAAACAAATAAACATGAAACATAAAATCAACAAAAAAAAAACACAAAATCACAAAAAAAAATATAAAAAACAATTACAGAAAATATAACAACCTTGTCCGTGACTATTGAGCAACGGGCAACAAACATAACTTTGAAGTTGGACGTTTTAACGTAGTGCCTTTACAGCGCATAGTGACAACACGGGTTACATTGTCCTTTCCGGGATGTACTTCGACAATTCTACCGTACAACCACTTTGCAGGAGGTAAGTTGTCTTCCTTAATTAAAACTACATCGTTGACTTTAAAATCTGTAGTTCGAACAGCCCACTTATGCCTTTGAAAGAATTGTGTAAGATATTCGTTCTTCCACCTATGCCAGAACCCTTGTACCATGCGTTGCGTCAATTGCCACCTACGTAAAGTACTTACATTAGACTCATCAAAATTTAGATCAGGTGGCACCACTAATGCTTGGCCAACCAGAAAGTGCCCCGGGGTCAGAGGAGCAGGATCGTTAGGATCACTAGTGCCCTGAGACAACGGGCGAGAATTGAGACATGCTTCGATTTGCGATAAGACAGTAGACATCTCTTCAAATGTAAGTGTTGAATCTCCAATTGTACGTTTTAAGTGATGTTTCACACTTTTTATGCCTGCTTCCCACAAACCACCATGATTTGGAGCATGAGGAGGGATAAAGTGCCACTCCGTTTGCGAATCTGCAAGAGCCTTTGCAATCTCTTGGAAAACCGAATTCTCTTGATTGAATAGAAATCTCAATTCCTTGGCTGCTCCGACGAAATTGGTTCCATTGTCGCTCCAAACCTGACGACAATGGCCCCGTCTGGCGACAAAACGTTTGAAGGCCGCTAAAAACCCTTCCGTAGTCAAGTCTGAAACAGCTTCGAGGTGCACAGCACGCGTGGCCATACACACAAACAAACAAATGTATGCTTTATATGACCGCTGACCACGTCCCTTAGCATACCTCAGGTTAATAGGCCCCGCGTAGTCTACTCCAGAACAAAGAAATGGCTTGCTTGGTGTCAGCCGGCATTCTGGGAGTTCCCCCATTATCTGGTGTTTCGTGGCTTCGCTATATCGTATACACGGAACACAATTTCTTATATGTACTCGGACCAAATTTTTAACACGGCCGATCCAGTACCTGGCTTGTATGAAGTTAAGAACAAGTTGTTGTCCTCCATGAAATGTTCTTTCATGGGCATCAGCTACAATTAACTTAGCCAAATCAGATTCACGAGCAATAACAATAGGGTGTTTTTCACTAAACTGTAGTTGAGAGTGACGAAGTCTACCTCCAATACGCAACACATTGTTTTTATCAATAAAAACATTAAACTGATGTAGGGAACTCTTCTTATTTAATGTTCTTTTATTTTTCAGGGCGGCTATCTCTCCAGGAAAATGTTCCTGCTGGCTTTGTCTAACGCAGATATCCAAAGCATCTCGAATTTCTGAAGCTGTAAGGTAAGGTGGCAGTTTAATATTATTTTTGCGACGCTCCTTTGCATGTAGAAATCTCCTACACCATGCTACCACTCTCACCAATCTCCTCAGCGATGAAAATCGGCTACCCCAAGTGAGATCAAATTCGGGTGATGGATGCGTTGTATGAACATTAACTACCTTCCGTTCCTCTTTGGTCTTGAGTGCATAAGGTTTTGTGTATGCTATTGTATCGCTTCTTAACCAACTTGGTCCCACCCTCCAAAGATCGCATTCAAGCAACTTGTCTGCGGTCGTTCCGCGCGATGCAAGGTCTGCTGGGTTGTCTTTTGACTGAACATGAGCCCACTGTGTATTATCTAACAACGTCAGGATCTCGGAAGTTCGATTGGCTACAAAGGTCTTCCAACGACTTGGATGGTCATTTAGCCATCCCAGCACAACGGAGGAATCTGTCCAGGCGTGTATGTTGGACCTTTCAATCTTCATTACATTGGCAACTTCTGTTAGTAGTTTTGCTACTAACACTGAGCCACATAGTTCCAAGCGAGGTATGGATATTTGCTTTATTGGAGCAACTTTCGTTTTTGCTGCGATGAGATTGGTATGAATAGTACCTTCGGAGTCAATAACGCGGCTATAAACTACTGCTGCATAAGCCACATTCGATGCGTCACTAAACCCATGCAGTTCTACAAGTCTGTTATCTTCTCTTCTGCCTATCCACCTGGGAATGTGAAAATTCACTAGTTCTTCCATCTGATTTCGAAAGTTTCTCCACTCTAGTAAGAGGTCTGGTGGCAGTTCTTGATCCCAATCTATACCTGCTATCCATAACCTTTGAATAAAAACCTTCGAGATAATGATGCATGGCGCTATCCAGCCTAAGGGGTCATACAATCGAGATATTTCTGATATCACTGTTCTTTTTGTTTCAACTGTAGCAGGTGGTGGCATCTTAACAGAGTAATCAAATTCATCCGTATTACGATTCCACTTAAGCCCTAAAACCTTAGTAACCTCATCCGTTTTTATTTCCAAATCGTTACCTGAATATTCCTTCAACTCATCCAATAAATCCATCCTGTTGCTTGTCCATTTCTGTAGCTCAAATCCTCCTTTCTTTAACAGGTTATTCATTTGACTGTATATTATTTTTACTTCTGTTTCAGATTGGCAACCACTCATCAGATCATCAACGTAGAAGTCCGTCATCACCTTATCGGCAGCCATTGGATACGCCTCACCTTCATCGCAAGCAACTTGTTGCAAAGACCTGACTGCTAAATAAGGAGCGCATGAGGTCCCGAACGTGACCGTTAACAAACGAAAATCCTCGATCTCTTTGCTAGGATCTTCTCTCCAGACTATTCTTTGGAAATCTGTATCAGGCCGCACTACCTTTACTTGACGGTACATTTTTACTACGTCTGCCGCTAGACATATTGGATGCTCTCGCCATCTCATAACAATATGTCTTAAATCTGCTTGGAGAGTAGGTCCTACCATTAAGGTGTCATTTAAAGAAACCCCATTGGTTCCTTTACATGATGCGTCATACACTACTCTTGCTTTGGTCGTTAGTTTATCTTCTCTCACGACCGCATGATGAGGCAAATAAACTACACCATCCTTGTTCTTATCTGAATCGTCTGTAACTTTCTCTAAATGGCCTAACAATAAATATTCTTTCATCACTTCTGAGTACTGTTGTTTTAATTTACTATCCTTAGCCAATCTTCGTTCCAATGCAAGCAATCTTTTTACTGCTATATTTTTAAAATTACCATACACACAAGGGGGATCTTGGAAACGGAATGGTAATTTTACAATATATCGTCCGTTATACTCCCTTGTTGTTGTGGCTGCATAAAACTCCTCACATGCCTGCTCTTCGGGTGTGAAAGGTTGTTTAGCAAGAACTGGTTCCGAATCCAGTTCCCACAAACGTTTCAACATTGCATTCTCCACAACATGAGCATGCATAGATGCTACAGTATTATGTGAATTAACCGAATTTTCGGCTTGACTAACATGGCCTGACACAATCCAGCCTAAATGCGTGTCTTGTGCAACCAGAGAGCCAGTAGAGCTCTTAATTAAACCTGCCTTAAAGATACGGCTATATGTTTCAGCTCCCAATAAAATATCAATTTTATTAGGCATAAAGAATTTTCGATCCGCTAAATTCAGGTTGTAGATTTCTGGCCAGTCCTGAATATTAATTCTTTTACTTGGCATTACTGAAGTCAGTGAATTCAATACATGCGCAGTTACCACTAGGGAAAAGGAAGGGTCATGCAATGAATTTATGTTGACATCAACAGCATGTCTAGAGACTAATTTGCCATGACCTCCTCCAACTCCTGCAATGGTAGTTTTGGATACTACCTTCTTCAGTCGAAGTAACTGTGCAGCTGATTCAGTTATAAAGGATGCCTGCGATCCTTGATCCAACAACGCTCTCAATATTTGAGACGACCCATCAAAAGCCTTGACCTTTATCAAAGCGGTGGCCAACAAAACTTGACCTTGTGCTTGTCTATTCACAAGATGGGTTGCTATATTTGAACTCACACTAGATGGTGGGGTCTCTGAAGTACTTTCATGTGTGACATTAAGACTCTTGGGGTGCAATAAACTATGATGTTTTCGCTGGCATAGGTGGCATCTTGAAGATACACGACAGAACTTAGAGGTGTGGCCATTACCAAGACAATTATAACACACACCCAAAGACTGTGCAATATTACGACGTTTTTCAACGTCCTCACTAGAAAACTTCTTGCAATTAAACAGCTTGTGACTTTCAGAACAATACTGACATTTGGTATTAACGACGCTATGCATAACCTTGGCGTGAACGCTAGAACTACTTTTGTTTCTGGTGTTAGAATTCGGTTCAATGAACTCTAAAGCCCTAAAACGCGTTTCTAAAAACTCGCGAAATTGTTTGAACGATGGTAAATCCTCGGATGATTGTCCAACATGCAGCTCCCACTGCTTCCGTGATTCTAAGTCCAACTTCAAACTTACTACATAAATAATAATAACGTCCCATGTGCTAACATCAATGCCAATATTGGTGAGTTCATGCAAACAATCACTAGTTACATCAATAAGTTCCTTAAGGGCGCTTGAAGACTCGACAATTATGTTCCGTTGACTAAACAATCTTTTAAGAATACAAGATGACATAAATTTTTTATTGTTAAATCGATTTTCTAACATCTGCCAACACTTACTATAATTAGTATCGGTTATAGGAACATGTTTTATTAACTGCTCAGCCTCACCTAACAATTGCGTTTTTAAATAATGAAGACGTTGTACATCGTCCAGTTTTTTATTATTGTGTATTAAAGATATAAACAAATCTCTAAACGATGTCCATTCGTTGTATTTACCACTGAAGGTAGGTAAACTTATTTTAGGCAATCTTAATATGTTATCAGGTGAGACCTCAGAAGTTTCCTTGTTTGAACTATGAGATTGTAAAATAGACATTGCATTTTTAAGTTCTACTTTATAGTTTAAATAAGTTTCATAAACTCTATCATAAACGTCCTCTTGGAAATGCGTGAACAATTCTTCGGGCTCGTACTCGCCGACTATTAACTCGTACTTGGATAAAAAGTTCTTAAATTGGTTCTCCAATATCTCCAATCTGGTGTCTAAATAAACGTTTGAGATACGTTCCTTTGGGGACTTTTTAAAATTTGTGAACCCTTTCTCAATCTGTCCTTTTACCTCCTTCAACCTTCTTAGTTCCTTCTCCATCTTGTTTACTAACTACTTGATTACGTGACTGTCTATTAGTTTTTGACTGTTGGCTAACGGTGCAAATATCTAAAGAATCGACTGACCAAATTCTAAGTGTCGTGTAGTGATTTTTCTATGTGCCGTATGAACAAAATTCTTCTAAGTGTCGTGTAAACAGAATTCTGCTAAGTGCCGTATAGAGTAAATTTTTCTAAGTGTTTTTGTTGCCTTTAAATCGCTCAGAAAACCGGCATAGATTCGACGTCTGGTCGTTTTTCTTAAAACTATTCTAAGTCCCAAGTCTAGGCAACACAAATTTCTCTAAGTCCATGCATTAACTTTAAATTTAAGATTCTATTCTCTCTGCTCTATACTTAGCACAGTGTAATCAATGATACTACTCACAGTTTATCCAGTATCCTTTGGCACAACACTATTCACTTGACACTGACTCCTGTCAGTTGATACTGACACCTGTCACTTGATGCTGACACCTGTCACTTGATGCTGACACCTGTCACTTGATGCTGACACCTGTCACTTGATATTTCAGTCGCTGTAGATCTTCTATCGATTTCTTATACACAAGCACCACCAGCAACCCTTCCAGGAATCCAATAGTGCGATTACCAACACTATTCCGACCTGTGTTTCCTCAAAAATGCTATCCGGCTCGAAGGACCTTTTGTACAGTTTAGGTACAAAATTTATACCCAAGAGCTTGCGATTAATAATGAATGAAAGACAGTAGCTCAGAGCGAGACATTTATTCATAAAATTAATTGCATTCAAATGTATACATTTGGAACAAAACGTTTGCGACTTTTAACAGATCAACCAACGCCATCTAGAATGCTCACGGGGAAACTTGACATATGTCAAAATATTAAATTGTCATGTCACAGACAAACTAATGTTACGTCTCGGACACATAGTGCGAAAACCTAATGGGAGTATCCGAGTTTGCTTAGATCCAAGTAATTTAAACAAAAATATTAAACGAGAACATTTTAAGCTTCCAACTTTTGAAGAGGTAGCTGCAAAAATGGGAGGTTCTAAAATATTTTCAAAATTAGATGCTTCCACTGCATTTTTTCACATTAAATTGTCTGAAAATAGTAAGAAATTATGTACATTTGCAACACCATTTGGTAGATATTGCTTTAAAAGAATGCCATATGGGCTGTCATCAGCACCAGAAGTTTTCCACAGGCAGTATAGTGAGATATTCAGTAACATAAGTGGATGTGAAATATTTGTTGACGATGTTGTGATTTATGCAAAAAATCAAGCAGAACATGATAAAATATTAGAAGAGGTACTAAAAGTAGCTGAACAAAATGGTATCCAATTTAATTTAGAAAAATGTCAGTTTGGTATTACAGAAATAATGTACTTAGGGCATATACTTAGTAGTGATGGCATAAAACCGGACAGTAAAAAAGTAGAATCCATATTGAATTTAGAAAAACCAAAAAATGTCAAAGATGTACAAAGGTTGTTAGGGATGATTACTTATGTATCCAAATTTATACCTTCAATGTCACAAGTGTGTAATCCGTTAAGAGAACTAGTTAAAAAAGGTAAGGACTGGGAATGGACAGGAGAACATGATAGTGCGTTCAAAGATTTAAAAAATATTCTAATGTCACAACCCGTTTTGCAATTTTATGACCCAAATAAACCATGTAAAATATCTGTAGATGCATCAAAAGATGCATTAGGAGCTGTATTGTTACAAAATAACCTACCTGTAGCATATGCATCAAAAGCTTTGACCAACACTCAAAAGGCTTATGCACAAATAGAAAAGGAAATGTTGGCCATTGTCTTTGGATGCATACGTTTCCACCAGTTCATTTATGGTATGACTGTTGAAATAGAAAGTGATCATAAACCATTAGAAGTTATATTCAAGAAACCTTTGTGTGAAATACCTTTGAGGTTACAGCGAATGAGATTACAAATACAAAAATATGACATAAATGTTATTTATAGGCCTGGTAAAACATTGTTATTGGCAGATACATTATCAAGGGATGTTAAAAATAGAGTAGGTGATAGCAATATAGAAGAATTATGTGAATCACAAGTATGTTTAGTAAAATCTAACTTATCTATTTCAGATCATAAGTATAAGATATTTAAGGAAGAAACAAGTAAGGATCATGAGTTAAACCTGTTAAAACAGTATATTTTAGAAGGATGGCCAGTTAATTTAGAAAATGTACCTCAAAGTTTAAAGATATACTATACATATAGAGAACAATTATATTTGTATGATGGGTTAATTTTTAAGAATCAATGTGTGGTAGTACCTAAAACTCTAAAAGAAGATATTCTTAATAGAATTCATTATAACCATATGGGAGTAGAAAAATGTAAAAATAGGGCGAGACAATGTGTGTATTGGTCTAATATGTCTAAAGATATAGATGTTACGTTCAACCTGGGATTTTTAATGTGTTAGTTTGTGGAAGCGTATTAATTCTTCAGGCCAACACGAACGAACTTAAAATCTGCGTTTCACAGCGTTAACAAATTCATAATAGTACAAACTTACCCTGTTTTGTTCTTCAACAATGTCTTCACCGTGTCACCCTAGCTATTGCATAACTATCGATTAAAATATTGGCCAATATTAAAATAAATAATCAAGCTTACCTAGCTTATTCAACAACACAACACGGGTAGACCACGGGCTCCTGATGACATCAATCGTCCCAATACAATTACACCATCACAATTATAGTTCAATTTCAAAATAGTTCAATTTACATTAAATAGCATTAAATATAGACACACAAATCGTATTAAGTATGGAGACACAAAATTCACTAGTTTTTATAACACATTTATGTCCAACAATTTGGCGAAGATTACATTTCGCGGTGACATTTCAAGGTTTTGTTTTCAATTGTAATTATCGATTCACACAACAAGGATAATTAGTTTTATCAACAATTAATTCTAGTGACAATTTTAACTCGCAAAAAACAGTTGCAAGGAAAACGCTTCAAATCGCGTTCAAATCGCGACGTAATTTGCAAACAAGATGTGTTTTGCGACTGACAACGCGCGCTCGGTAACCGCGTCGCGCGCGCGGGCAACGAGCCACCAGGACAGATGCACCGGTCAGTTCTCAACGTCATCGATAGTGACGTTATCAATAGTTAGAGATGCCCGTGCGCAGACTTGATACGATAAGTTAAGTTTGGTACATAACATCTACCCGCCTCGGCCAGGACTACCTGGCCGCTAATTCACTGGCAGTCGCGACAAGGTTGATACAGCTCTCTTCAAAATTGAACCGTCCACCCGGACCTCAGCAAAACGGGGCACTCCATCTGCTCCAAAGACGAGGTTGAGAATGCGCCCCCTGCGCCAACACAGTGGCGGTGAGTTAGCGTCCTTAACCAGAACGAGGTCACCATCATGAGGTGGATCAGTCTTGTCAGTCCACTTAACGCGCTGCTGGAGAATGTGCAAATATTCTAAATTCCAACGTTTCCAAAAGCTCTGAGTGAGTTGTTGGACCAATTCAAACCGCGAGAGACGATTAGGTCTCACATCAACAAAGGGATATTCCGGCAGGGCGTTCAGTGGCTGCCCAATCAAAAAATGGCCCGGCGTGAGGGCTTCCAAGTCGTTAGGATCTGAAGAGATCGGGCACAACGGGCGTGAATTCAAAACGGCCTCGATTTTGCAAAACACAGTTGCGAGCTCTTCAAAGGTCAATACAGACTCGCCAATTACCCGTCGCAAATGTGTCTTAGCAACCTTTACTACGCTTTCAAATATTCCTCCCCAGTGGGGACATGACACGGGACTGAACCTCCAAGTTATTCTACGTGTAGCTAGTCTAGACGCAATTTCAGTCTCGTTAGCCGACAAAAAATCATACATCGCTTTTAAATAGTTGTTTGTGCCTTTGAAGTTGGTACCGCAATCCGACCGAATCAAGGACGGTAGTCCTCGTCGTGACACGAATCTATCTAACGTCGCAACAAATGCCTCTGTCGAGAGGGCTGAGACGAGTTCCAAATGTACCGCCTTGGTGGACGGACAGACAAAGACGCACAAATAAGCCTTGACAGTTTTACTGTTCCTGAGGGTCGAGGTCTTAACAAAAAAGGGGCCTGCAAAGTCCGTACCAACTCCAGGAAAGGGCCTTATCTCAGTGACCCGATCCGAAGGAAGGTCACCCATGATAGGCTGCATGGTAGGGGCCTTGAGCCTATAGCAAGGCATACAACGAAAGACCACACTACGGATCGTCCGACGGGCCGATAAAATCCAAAATTCCCGTTGCAAAATGGCCAATAAGGCATTACAGCCGGCGTGGGAGTTCTTGATGTGACGATCAGTCACCAACAGGTTCACCAAGTGGCCACTCTTTGGCAATAAGAGGGGGTGACGAGATCCATAAGGGAGGTTTGCGTTCCTAAGACGCCCTCCGACACGCAAAAGACCCTCACTATCCAAAAAAGGGTTCAGCTTACAAATGGCTCCAGACAGCTTGGATTTGCCTTTCCTCAAGATGTCAATCTCGTCTTCAAAATGTGCCTCTTGCACAGAACGAACCCAGTGAAGAAGAGCATCTTGGAGCTCTTGTGGCGATAAGAAGGCCTCCAAACATTTGTTCTGTGGATGTCTACAATTTCTCATGAAGCGCTTGATCCAAGCGGTGACACTCAACAATTTGTCCAATGAACTGTAACGATTAAGTAAGAAATCGGGGTCGAACGGACGGTCCTGCCGTTCGAGCGCAAGCGTTCGCAACCCAGGCAGTGCGACAATGTCTAAGGCCGGAGTTCGCGGCCAATTAGATTCTGATCTGGTCAACCACTCAGGTCCCCACCACAGAGAGTGCTCAACTAAAAGGGGGGCCATACATCCCCGTGACGCACAATCAGCAGGGTTGACCTCGCCAGGCACATGCCTCCAAACCAACGGGGTCTCCGATTTCTGTATCTGAGAGACACGATTTGCTACAAACACCTCTAAGGTGTGAACTGACGTCTTCAACCAACATAGCACAATTTGACTGTCAGTCCATGCATATATCGTGGAAACGTCAATTGACGTGCACAAGGTGGACATGACGTGATTCAAAAGGCGAACAAGAAGGGCCGCCCCTGACAACTCTAACTTAGGGATTGTCAAGGCAGTTCGAAGAGGCGCGACCTTGCTCTTCGCCATGACCAACAACACTTTCACCTGACCATCTGTGGTCACGGTGCGCAAGTATACGGCTGCTGCGTACCCACGTTCCGAAGCGTCCGAGAAACCATGAAGGGACGCGGTGTGCTTCCCTGGCGGAAGCAGAGCACGGGGTAACGATATCCTATTGATGGCAGGCAATGAGGAAGCAAATAGGAGCCAGTCCTTCAAAACAGCTTCGCGAAGTGGCTCGTCCCATCCAAGACCTGCAGTCCAAAGTTTCTGCAGGAAGCATTTGGCCCAGAATATGACCGGGCATATCCAGCCATTGGGATCAAAGGTTCTCGCGACAGTCGACAGAACCAGTCGTTTCGTCCAAGTGTGATGCGAATCCAAATTGACATTAAATGTAAAGATGTCCTGGACTGGTCTGTACTGGATTCCAAGCACTGACATCATGGTAGGGTTGTCACGGTTCTCAAATAGGTGAGGATCCTGCTGGTGGTCATCCGGTAGCCCTTCCAAGAGCGCAGGTAAGTTGGAGATCCATTTACGCAACTCATATCCTGCGGAGGCTAGAATGCCAATCAACTCGTCACGCAAGAGCAGGGCCTCTCTCTCCGTGGCCGCGCCAGTGCACACATCGTCAACATATAGGTCCTCCTTCAAAATGGCGGCTGCGCGAGGAAACGACATACGCTCTCGATCCGCGAGCTCCCAAAGCGAACGTATAGCCAAAAAGGGGCTAGACCTCAGCCCGTATGTGTTCGTGTTGAGCTCGTAGACAAGCATGGGATCTTGCTGGTTTTCTCGCCACAATATCAGCTGGTATCGGCGATCATCCGGGTGAATTACCGTTTGCCTGAACATCATCTTGATGTCGGCCACAAAAACAAATTGATGACGTCGAAACCGCGTGATGACGTCACAAAGGTCCTTCAGCAATTTGGGACCAGGATGCAGACACTGGTTCAAGGACACTCCTGAAGAAGTCTGCGCAGAACCATCAAATACTGTGCGTAACTTACCACTGGATGGTTTTATTACAGCATGATGCGGGAGAAAGAAGTGCTCCGTCGAACGCCAATCCAATTTTGACACAGACATGTGTCCCAAATCCTCATACTCCCGCATGAAGTCAATATACTTCTCCTTGAGTAGTGGGTCCCTGCTCATACGGCGCTCCATCGCCAACAAACGCTTCTCTGCAATAGGCCGCGAGACGCCAAGTGGCGGACGTACGGCGAGAAATGGCAATCTTGTCATGATCCGGCCAGAACGGAGATAACTGGTGTTGGTCTTGTAGAACTGCTCACACTCTTCATGCTCCGGATCAGAGCGGGGAGCTTGTGGTGGCTCCTCCACTTCCCAGAATCTCTGCACGGCGTCAGAAAGGGCGGACCCCACCATCAAGGCCGTTCCAAGTTCGGCAGGGGGGGGAGTCCTCAATACAGGCCCCATCAGTGCGAACCCAAATATGGTCCGGAGGGCTACCAAGCCACCTGGCTGCAAAACACGATCCTTGCCGAGTAATATTTTACCCAAAACATCGGCACCAAGCAACAAATCGACCGTGCCAGGCAGGTCAAATTTAGGGTCAGCCAAATTCAAATCCGCGGTCAATTTTACCGCATCCGCAGACAAACGAACTTGCGGGTGATTGCCCAAGATATTCTCCATCACAATAGCCGACGATTCCAACGTCGGACGTGGAGAATTTGAGGGGGAGAACTCAAACCAAACGCGGCCCTCTACCGTGGCCACGGGGGCGTTCCCGACACCCCTTATTACATCTGAATATTTTTCAATAGTCTGGCCAGTCTGCCCTACCAACCAAGACGAGGCTATGCACCCCTGTGAGCCTGTGTCCAATATCGCTCGGACTACAACTGAGGCGCCCGTCCGTCCCCAGACCCTGACATGGGCCGTGGGCAAGAGGACGGTCTCAAAGGGGGGCGGTGCATAGCGGGGGCAGACGCCAACATCCTAATGCTGGCGTGGCGGCGACTGAGCGCCGTTGTCCCGAGACGGCAAATCAAAATGCGGGTAGTGCCTAAACTCGGCCTCCTCTCGGTGACGACTGCCACGAGCCATAGACGGCGGTTCGTAGCGCCTGGAGCGTCCGTACCGAGGGTTGCGCGTCTCCAAACGGGGACGTTGCGCCAGAGGGGGGGACGGTAGTGGTACCGGACGTGCGTCACGGTAATCGTGGTACACTACCGGAGGTGATCTCGCTTGATCACGTGGAAGCGGGGAGGGCGAGCGGGACACAAAGGTGCGGGATTGAACCCGGGGCCCGCTTTCATACCCGCCCGTGGGGCTGCGCGCCGAACCAACTCGGCGATCAACGGCAGCGCAGTTTGCGCGGCGTGGGGGTGATGAGCCGGACTCCAAGTTGCGGGACTGGTCCCGGTGTCCACTGGCATACCCGCCCGAAGGCGACCCCGCGTGGTCGCGACGGCCATTCGCGTTGGCGCACAGGATTTTCAAATGGTGCCCTCCGCAAATAGGACACGGGTGAGTGTCGGGGCAGGCGCGCTGGTAATGGTCCCCTAGACAGGAGAAACACCAGCCGCGGGCCTGGGCAATCCGCCTACGAGCGGCCACGTGCAGGACCGCGAAGTCTGGGCACCGCACCGTTTGGTGTCCCTGCGACTTGCAAAACCGGCAGTCCGGTGGCGCAGCTTGAGCGACAGCGAAGCGGGCGGCCGTACCTCCTCTTGGTGCAGGTTGGGCATTGCGCCGTTGGTTGGTGGGTCTGGGACGTGATGCTTCCACCGGCGTGTCGGCGACCATGACGTCACCCATGCGACACTCGTCCTCCAGGAACGTCAGGAGCTGGTCAAAGGTAGGGAGAGCAGATGCCTCATCCCTAGTGTGCCCCTGTTCAAAACGTGCCCTCAAAGACACCGGCAATCGCTTGAGCACAATACGCAACAGTAGGTAAGACCACTTGGCAACCGGCAGTCCTAAGCGGTTGAGCGAGTTGGTGGCTATTAGGAGGGGGTTCAGCAGCTCGGTCCTCAACTGGGCAGCATTGCTCACGACGGGAAGGTTCAAAATCTGGTCAACGTGGGTATCTGCCAGACAGCGCTGGTTGTGATAGCGCTTGGTGAGCAACGCCCGCGCGATCCCATAGCTCCCGTCACATATTGGGAGGTGCTGTACTAAGCCCCTCGCCTCTCCATCAAGCACGGAGAGTAAATAGGCCAGTTTCTGAGACGGACCCAAATCGTCCCTCGAGTCCACAAGGCTCTCAAACAAACCAATGAATCCCATCCACATGTCTAGTCGACCATCAAAACGTGGAAGATCCAAGTTGGGTAACCTGGTCAAAAGGCCCACGGGAGTCTTCAAGGGGGCCCGGTGAGCCGGTACTCCGGCGCGCGAGGCTAAAATCTCCCGCGCGCGCTGGGCGATGTCGTCGGCAAGGTCCATAATTTGGACGTAGTCCTCGTGGACTTGGTCCCGTCGCTCCTGGGGGAATGACTCCAGTGGCACATCATCCAGATGCAAGATGAAGCGCCGGTAAAGCGCCTCCACCTCCTGAAGTCGTGCAGGGCATTTCTCATGCCTGTCCAACAATGCCTCGATTCGGTTCTCCCTTTTCACCAAGGCGGCAGCTGACGTGAACCATCTCAAATGAGTCGCAATCCCGGAATATGTCTCGCGGACAACATTATACGCGGCGGTAGACATCTTCAAAGCACAAACGGCACGAAACCAACAATCTTATAATAACAAAAAAAAACAAATATCTTTCACAAACAAACAATATTACAATAGCGAAAAACAAAATATCTTTCAATGAGACAAGCCGCTATTACTCTAAACAAATATCAAATCTTAAATAGTTCAAATCAAACAAACAAAACAATTCTTTGCCAATGTGCAATTAATTTAAGACTTAAATTATTTATTTTAAGGTAACCAACAAAACAAACAAACGTATGAAATAAATGTTGTATTATACAAACGCACAACGCCACAATTTAACTATAACGTTGTTCAATATTAGACAATAATTAAATAATAATTTATATTAAATAATAACCTGAGCAACAACAAATACGATTAGCAATAGCACAAATAATTATCAAACCCTTTAAAATCTAATTGCCAATTCAAGTACTCAAATTAATTATTTAAAACTATACCAACAATTTAGATTAAACAAACAAACAACTAAATTAATCAAATTAAATTAATTAAATTAATTAAATCAATTTTCACAAATAATGAGGGTATAGTTTGTTCAACATGGAACATTCGAGAAACGGAGTTTAAACCACGCTCTGCTACCAAAAATATGTTACGTTCAACCTGGGATTTTTAATGTGTTAGTTTGTGGAAGCGTATTAATTCTTCAGGCCAACACGAACGAACTTAAAATCTGCGTTTCACAGCGTTAACAAATTCATAATAGTACAAACTTACCCTGTTTTGTTCTTCAACAATGTCTTCACCGTGTCACCCTAGCTATTGCATAACTATCGATTAAAATATTGGCCAATATTAAAATAAATAATCAAGCTTACCTAGCTTATTCAACAACACAACACGGGTAGACCACGGGCTCCTGATGACATCAATCGTCCCAATACAATTACACCATCACAATTATAGTTCAATTTCAAAATAGTTCAATTTACATTAAATAGCATTAAATATAGACACACAAATCGTATTAAGTATGGAGACACAAAATTCACTAGTTTTTATAACACATTTATGTCCAACAATTTGGCGAAGATTACATTTCGCGGTGACATTTCAAGGTTTTGTTTTCAATTGTAATTATCGATTCACACAACAAGGATAATTAGTTTTATCAACAATTAATTCTAGTGACAATTTTAACTCGCAAAAAACAGTTGCAAGGAAAACGCTTCAAATCGCGTTCAAATCGCGACGTAATTTGCAAACAAGATGTGTTTTGCGACTGACAACGCGCGCTCGGTAACCGCGTCGCGCGCGCGGGCAACGAGCCACCAGGACAGATGCACCGGTCAGTTCTCAACGTCATCGATAGTGACGTTATCAATAGTTAGAGATGCCCGTGCGCAGACTTGATACGATAAGTTAAGTTTGGTACATAACAATAGAGAATCATGTACTGTCATGTAGTACATGTGATAGGTTCAAAAATAAAAATTGTAAAGAACCAATGATAGTTAGAGAAATGCCTGATAAGCCATGGTCTATGTTAGGCACAGATGTTTTTCATTATAAAAATAAAAATTATATCATTGTAGTTGATTATTTCAGTAAATATTTTGAAGTGTTAGAATTGAAATACTTAACACCAGAATGTACAATAGAAGCATTGAAATCTATATTTAGTAGACATGGCATACCGGAGAAAGTATTCTCAGACAACGGTACAAATTATTCAAGTTGTAAATTTAGAAATTTTGCAAGGGAGTGGAATTTTATTCATGTAACTAGCAGTCCATTATATGCACAATCTAATGGTCTAGCTGAGAGATTCATACAAACTGTAAAAAATATATTTAAAAAAGCAGACTATGAAGGAAAAGATAAATATTTAGCACTGTTAGAATATAGGGTCACACCAATCTCAGATTTAGATTTTAAAACTCCTAGTGAGTTACTAATGGGCAGAAGAATTCAAGGTCTGTTACCACACATAAATATTTGTAATAATAATAAAAACATACAGGATAAACTATATGATATTTGTAAAAAACAAAAACTTTATTATGATAAAAATACTAAAGCATTAAAAGATCTCAATATCGGTCAGAAAGTTGTAGTAACAAGTGGGCAAAATAAGCCTTTGCTTTATGCAGAGGTTTTAAAGCCATGTGAACGACCTAATTCATATAAATTATTAACTGAAAAGGGCACTATAATTGATAGAAATAGAAGACATCTGATTGAAAGTAAAAATGATAGGAAAATGATTGTTAAAAAAGAAGAGGATATAAATGATAGTGTTGAGGTATTGAATAAAAATATAGATCATAAGTTAGTTGATAGTAATGATTGTGTTGCTGAAAATGAGTGTGTAACTACTCCACTAGAATCTCTAGAGAATACAAAAATTTATAGTAGAACAGGTAGAGAAATTAAGAAACCTAGTTATTTAAGTGATTATGTTTAGTACCTATTCATTAAAACCTACTTAGGTATCATATAATAGTTAAGCTCTCATTGTCTTAAAAGAAGGGAGATGTAGGTACCATGGGTTATACCTAGTCACTACCTACTCTGTAGTGACAGTCAGGATAGTCTGTGGTAGCGTCCTTCCTCTCTCTCTCTTGGGCAATGGCGTCGTTATAAGACTACTACAATTGTAACGATATTTATTCTAACAATAAAAGCATATAAATTCACATAATAGTCTTCTTAATTATACACTAACTGATCGATTGATGGAGTTGGTGCAAACCGATCAATAGATGGCGTTATACGAAAAAACATCGCACGATGTTAAAACTGTACCGGATTATACTGCTGCGCTGGTGCCTGGGTCTTCGGGAAGCTGTCAGTCTCACTTACAAACTTATCGTGTGCGGTTTTGATGTTTTCCGTTTTTCAGTTTTTGAGTTACTCGCGAAATTGCGTGGAAAACTCACGGAAAACTAGTGGGTGTAACACTAACTCACTCACACACGACACAAACACCAGATGTTGATGAAAATGTAAAAATTTTTTGAAAAGTTTTCCACTGATTTAGGAAAACACTAATAACTCCCGGAAGAGCGCGGATAACTAACGGAAAACACTTAAAGGATATAGCTTGAGTTGATTCACATCCAATTTTAGTCCTAGATGTCCCGGAAAACACTGCAATCACTGTGAAAATCACGTAGATGTAGGGGAAAAAATCCGTGTGAACGAAGTTTTAGTTTTTTCACTATAACTTGCCGGAAAATAGTCCGATTTTCGCGGTTAATATCTCGTCAGACGCGGCTTTCCGCGCCGCATCCGGTGATATGGCCGGATTGATGCACTTTTTACCACTAATACGATTTTATGAACACGGAGCGATTAAAAACACGTCCGTCTCGGTCGAATGCCGGGTTTTTTTTCGGTTTTTTTTTTTACGTAGGAATGCTTTTTACGCACTTACCCTCCGGCCGCAGGGGCAGCCTTCGGACGTCGTGTTGGACTCCCGGGGAGAAATCTCGACCCAGCCTACCAACTAAACCTACGGTGTTCTCCTCACCCGTTGCCGGGCCACGGTAGTTACTCAGGTATTACCGCGACCCGACACGGGGTGGCCCCCTAACGGTGGGGGCTCACTGTGACAGAACGAATTTCTCGCAGCCCGGTACGCGGCGAGCAATATCTCCTCTTGGGAGAGGTCTCTATTGGCCCTCCTGCGACTGCGGGTGTACCGGCGCCGAGACATTTGGCACTCGGTGCGGAGGCCCTGAAGATGGGGCCTCCACCAGTACACCTGCTTGCGCGGAGGGGTCGGACCCGCCCGGATCATCGCCGCGTCGCAGACGCGAGAGAGCACTCCAGAAAGCCGCTCGCATCTCGCGTCCACGTCCAGGCGGCTCCCTGCATTTACGCCATGGATCCCATTGGGACCCGCGATCCACCGCTCCACTATAGCCGCCTCGGTGGCCAGCTCTGGGTCCAGGGTGTTAAGCCTCCACCGAGGACCCTCTCCCGGCAGGGGACGGTCCAGCTCGACGGCCGGGGCGTCCGTGGGGGATGGGACTAGGTCGAACCGGATGTATCGGTGGTCCGACAGCGTCTCCACCCCCTCCTCCACCCTCCACCGCCTCGTGCGGCGGGACTAGCAAACGACAGGTCGACAATTGACCCGCCCGTGTGCCGAGCACGAGGGCTCCGCCGAACAGGCTGCCGCCTTGTGGCCCGGTTGCCCGCACCGGAAGCAGAGCGCGCTGCGGTCTACTGCGCACGTGCACTGCACTCCAACGTGCCCCGGTGCGAGGCAGCGGAAGCACCGCTGCGGCCGCGCGTCCAGAAGCGCGGCCCGGGCCGTCGACCAACCGATGGTGAGACGTCCACCATCGGTGACCTTTTTGGCCGCCGGGACAGGGCACTTGACCCAGACGGTCCCAGGGCGGCCAGGTGGGCGGGTGATGTTGCCCACCTTGACTAAATCGGGGCGGCAACCCCCCACGTTAGCGACAGACGCGGCCACTAGATCGGCAGTGACCGCGTCTCCCAGGTACCGGAGATGCGCATTTCGGCGCACTGCTCCGGTCTGGCCACGCGAGCGACGTCGCCGATGACCTCGCGCATTTTGGCCGCGAGCTCATCGGCTTTTTTCGCCTTGTCGACGCCTGACACTTCCATTATACGGCCCCCAGTTCGGGCCGTACGGAACTTGACGCCTGCGATCCCCAAGGCCGAGAGCTGGATGGCGCCCTCGGCCCTGGCCATAACCTCCGCGTATGACTTCGTCGAGTCCTGCGGGAGGGTGACTACCACCGCAGCGGTCTTCGGGGCGCGCAATTTGCGAGTGCGCTTCCCCTTTTTCGCCTTCTTTTGTTGTTGCGCTGGTTGTGCTGGAGCTGCCGGCGCGGCAGGTTTGGGCGCCTTAGCTCTGCGAGCGACAACATTCCACGCCTCCCGTTGTTGTTGTTGGGGAGGCGGGGGCGGCGGTGGTGGCTGGACCGCGGAGTTGGACGCCGACAGGGACGCGGGTCTTGCCGGAGCAGCAGGAGGAGCGGCCGCCGTTTGTTTGCGGGCAGCCTGCGATTCCTGTGCCGCCAACGTCTTCTTTCCCCTCTTCTTCTTCCCCGCGGCTTGTGTTGCGGGGGCGGGGGGGAGCGACTGCACCGGCTTTGGTAGCGGGAGAGCCGGGAAATCCTCGACGCTCGGAGCGCGTGCGGGAGCGCTGTCTGCGCTCACCCGCGCTCGACGAGCGTCCGCCGCCAGAGGAAAGAAAGAAAGAAAGAAAGAAAAAAGATTTATTTGGTAGGTTTTCGAGATCAAGATACATGTTTATAACTTATGTGACTAAGATAGACAAAACAAAATATATATGTATATAAGTACAAAATAGATGTCACAAAAATAATGATCAAATAAAGATGTGTCCCGTGATACCTCCAAAATGGAACCTAGTTCAGCATATTGCCAAACATACGTCTAGCACTGATTTTCAACTAGGTCCATGAGTCGCGAATGTGAAACTAACCTACATTGATAAATAAAGAATAATAACAAAAAAAACGTAAATACATACATGCAAACAGATCAATGACAGAAAGATTCGTATACAGAGAGAAATAAAATTACATTACAGAAATACAAGAAATATGTACACCATGAAATAAAAAATTAATAACTTAAAGAATAAAATAAAAACAGATATGTATATGAATAAGAAGCCTCACATGCTCCAGTACTAAAAATAGAATAAAAAGTAACATGAATATTATAAATAATTAATGAAGATAAAGAAACAGAAAAATATATTTTGTGGCCTATAACATAACAATATTGTAAAAAGAAAAGATAAAGGAAAATAATAAGAATAAGATTTCGTAAAAATAAGATTTCGTACCACATCAAACCCTCCCACCCACCATGCATCATCAAATAAAGGACATATTTGCCTCCGCCATACCCAACTTAAGCTGTGCATCGAGCAGATATTTACGTAGAAGTTTCTTAAAGGTATTTAAACTGTAGTTTATATTTCTAATGGGCGGAGGCAAATTGTTCCAAATCTTCGATGCGGCATAGCGGAAGCTTCCACCAAAGGCGGCAGATCTGTGTTTAGGGATAGAAAGTTGTCGCGCGCAAGCTCTACTCACAATGTTGCGGTCACTTGTCAGCCAAGTTAGCTTTTCGTATAAATACGAGGGCTCCTGAAATTTCACAACACCGAACATAAGACAAGCTAAGTGAAGTTTACGCCTGTGCTTTACCTTTAAAATATAGTGCTTGTTTATGAACGGCGTCACGTGGCCTCTCGAAGGAACAGGAAAGCAGTAACGAGCGCAAGCATTTTGAACCCTCTGCAATAAACGATCAGTCCTTCCTAAAAGCCGTGGACCGTAAACAGTGTCAACATAGTTGAGCCTAGATAACACTAAGGATTCCACTAAACGCAATCTTAGTTCCTGCGACAGATACGGCCTCATGCTATACAGTGTTTTAAGTCTAAAAAAACAGTTACGTACCGTATCTGCCACATGTCTTTCATATCTGAGACTATTATCCATAAACAGACCCAAGTTCCGTGCCTCCTCAACCCTGTCAATAACTTCACCCATAAGCCTAATGTTAAATGACGATGGCAGGGACCTCAAATGTTTTTTTGTAGCGAATAACATGTATTTGGTTTTGACGGGGTTAAGAACCAAACCATTATTTTCGGACCACTGAGTTATTCGTGCCAAATCTTCATTTAAGTCTGCAACAGCCTGTTCATACTCCTTAGGATTAAAAGAAATATAGACCTGCGTGTCGTCAGCATAAATATGGAATTTACTTTTTAGAATTGAATGCGTGATATCAGCCGAATAAAGAATGAATAATATAGGGCCCAATATGGACCCCTGAGGAACACCTCTGCGCAGAGTTGCAAAATCAGACGAAGTAGAACTTCCATCGCCAGAATTTAGCTTAACCCGTTGTCGCCGATCATATAAATAGCTATGAAACCACTGCACGGCGGCCCGGTCAAAACCGTAGTAGTGTAGCTTGGATAGCAGCAATGGTATGTTAATGCTATCAAAGGCACGTGAAAAATCAAGTAATACTAGCAACGTAGCCATACCCTTGTCTTGAGCGGACAATATGTTATCTGTTACATCTATTAAAGCTGTAGCAGTACTGCGACACTTCCTAAAACCAGACTGTAATGAAGGAAGCAAATTATTGGTTTCGATAAACTCATTCAGCTGTTTGCACACAACTTTCTCCATGACTTTAGACAGACACGGTAAGATGCTTATTGGCCTTAAGTCTTTAAAAGATACTGGATTTGAAATTTTGGGAAGAGGCCGAACAATGGCCTGTTTCCAGTTATCTGGGAACGTTGAAGATAGTATAGAAAAATTTATTATACTTGTGATTGTTTCTAATGTATACGGTAGCGTCATGACCAACATACTTAAACTAATATGGTCACAGCCAACAGCGTCAGATCTCAAATTCAAAATGTGATTGGAGACTTCCTCCTGAGTAACCGGGCTTAAAGAGAACACAGCATCGCAATGTTGATGAAACTCATAGTATGTGAGATTGGACAGGCTAGTTGATGCGCTACCAGGAACATTCAAGAAGTGAGCGTTGACGCTGTCTGGACATGAGAGGTGTGGTGGAATAATATCGTTTTGTTTAGGAGGCAAAAGAGTAGATTTAATGTTTTTCCAAAGAGCTTTGGGGTTGTGTATTCTATTATTAATATTAAACTTAAAATAAGCAACTTTTTCATTGTGTAAGGATGAAATGACTAAAGATTTCAGTTGATGGTAGTACTCTTTGTGCGAATAAGTTTTTGATTTTCTATATTTGGCTAATGCCTCGTCACGTAACTTCATCATCAAGCGTATTATGTCAGTTATCCAAGGGTATGACCGTTCTCTAATGACACGGGCTTTTTCCGGGGCGTGAACGTCGAAGACTGCTAAAATAAATTTAGACAACATCTCAACCATCGCATCCACCGTGTCTAGGGTTGCAATGCTATTCCAGTCTACGGAGGCTAAATCATTATTAAGACTGTCCCTATTTATATATTTAATGGGTCTTGACATCATTATATAAGGCTTAATTTTATCACGTTTGATGTGAAACTCACATATGACGACTGAGTGGCCGTGTGCAGATCTATAAGGATCAGCGGAAATGAAGCTTGCCTTCAAATCCGTGCAAACCAAATCGATTAAAGTACTGCTGTTCTCAGTAAAGTGGGTAGGGGTTGTAACCAATTGGGAAAGATTCAGACAGTTTAAAAATTCGACTATCTTCTTTGATTTGGACTCGTTAGAATTTAACATATTGACATTAAAGTCGCCCATCAGAAGACAGCCGTCAGCTTTGCCAAAACTGCTTATAGTGTCAGTCATTGCATCGATAAAAAGATCCAAATTAAACCATGGCGGGCGGTAGGCAGTGCCGACCACGATATGCTGTCCATTAAGTGATAGTTTTAGCCACATTTGCTCCACTGATGTGTAGTTAATGCCTGTGGCAGCAGGCAGCACTCGCACCCTCAGCCCCCGTCTAATATAAAAGCCGACACCGCCTCCACGACCTTCACGCACGCTATCTGGCCGCGGTACATGATGTAGACGATACCCAGGCACTGAGGGCGCACGCGAGTCCTCCCCCGGACGCAGCCATGTTTCGTTTATGCACATGATGTCCAAGTTGTTTCTCTCCATCATGGCAATGAAATCCTCGTGGTACGTACCCAGCGAACCCACGTTGAGCAAACCAATTCTAAGCCCGTGTCTAGTCATTTTTGCTATTTTTTGATGTTACCACAATACACAATAGCACACCCAGCATATAACAACACATAGCACCCAAATGTAAATAGATAATCTCTTGTAAATTTATATGACAAAAATTCATAGCAGTTAAATTACAGAACACTAATATTTCTAAGTTATACAATTTAATTTGTATTTCGAAACACTGCATGCAATCTAAAACAACTGTAGTATTGGAGCAAAAGTACAGTCGACCTATCATAATAATTATTCTATACACAATAAAAAAATATATACATTTAAAATTACACATTTTGAGGAATAAAAATGAGCAACACAGAAAACGGAAGAGGATTTCAGTTTTTAATAAAATGTAGAATTCTCTAACCACTGCCAGGCAAAGGCAAAGCCGGGCCAAAGATACGGTCAATATCTGCTTCACAGTATATAAGACATGCCCTGTCTTCGGGTTTATTCCTGGCATATATCCGACCACGCTTCGACCACACATAACGCCATCCACAACGAGTACCAGCATCACGCGCAAGACGAAACAACTGCCGATTAATTTTAGTAAGGCGCTCGTTAATGTAGAAGCGCACTGCAGGCCCGGGCACGCCCAAATCAGCTGAAGTAGCGCCACGGCGCACGCGTGCATTACGTAGCATGTCATCACGTAGTTGTCGCGTCGTGAGGCGCACCACTAGACAGCGCGAACGACGAACAGAGCCCCCCTCCGACGAAGGCTGGCCCGCCGCGCTAATGTGTCGCGGCCCAACACGCTCGGCGCTTACGATGTTGTGGGGCTCCAAGGCGACGCCCAGCTTTGTCGCAACTGAGATGACCAAATGTATAGGGTTCTCACCATCAGCTTCAGGGAAATTAGAAATTTCGATGTCATTTAGTAAAAGTTGTTGGTCCCGATCATTAATATCGCATTTTAAATTCTCAATAATCTGCTCGAGGTTCTGAGAAGAAGCCGGCACTGGTTGGGTTTTACTATTCTCTAAGGCGATCATTCTCTCCTCCAAGTTATTAATTCGATTGCCATAACCAGTCAAAGTTTGCCGAAATTCTGCTATTTCTTCTCTTAGCAGTTGTAACTCGCTACGAAATTCATGTACTATCTCCTTTTTAATTTTATTCATTTCTTCCAAAAAATTACCAGGAGTCGAACCAATGGAGGGTGAACCCCCACGCTCAGGTCGCTTCCTGCAATCTGAACAGTGCCAGGGGCTCGGCAACTTAAGTTTCGGAGAAATTCCTGTACAGCCACGATGAAAAGATGACTTGCAGTTGTCACAATTAGTGACATCTGTTGGCGACAAAAACTTTCCACAAGTCGCACACTTTGCCATGGTGGTGAAAAGATCGATTGCTCAAGTATTAACGCAGCTGGCGGTTAATAAAATACAGTAATTGTCCGATAGGTGTCGCTTATCATTTGTTGTCAGAACAAATCAACAGATGGCGGATCGTTTTATACATCAAAGTGCTAAAATTGTAACAAAAGTTCAATATTATTTATTTACTTTTTGAGTGGGGTAGATAGAAAAAAACACGATTAGTGATTTACCAGTTTTTCAGCGTTATCGCTGCAAATTTCACTTTAACCACAGTATATATGATGTTATACTTCACACACAAGAATTTTCTACCACACTAGCACAACTGTCGGAGGGCGGGTACGCTGCTCCGGGAGGAGCCGGTCACTGATGCCTGCCATTCTGGCATCTATGAGGAAGGCGATCTCCTCCCGGGTCATTCCCTGGCTGGTGGCAGCTTGGTTCTGTGCGTCCAGCCGGGATCGGAGCTCTGCCATTTCAGCGGTGAGCCTCTCCGTCATCCTCTTGTGCTCACGCAGGGCTTCTCGTTTTGCCGCCATCACCTCGGATGCGAAGGAGGTGACGGCGGCCCAGCACTCTTTGCTGCCGGCCATCGAAGCTATGACGGCCGGCAGCGACAAATTTCCGCCAATTACGCCAGTGAGTCTGGCGCGCTGGACAGACCAGGCCGTGCACACGACCAACGTGTGCTCGGCCGTGTCCACGGCTCCGGACGAGCAGCTCTTGCAACCGGGTGCGGCTTCGACGCCCACCAGCTCCCACAGGTACTTGGCGAAGCAGCCGTGACCTGTGAGGAGCTGGGTAAGATGGTATGTTGGCACCCGGTGCGGCGCCTCGACCCACTGACGCAATACGGGGCGCACGGCAGAAAGAAGCCGCGCGCCCGACGTCACCACTGACAACCTCTCGGCCCACCTCCGAACTCGGCCTCGGACACGGGCGGCACATCCTCGCCCGCAGCCGGTCCCTCATCTTGTGTCGCCGCCGCCATCCTCGGCGGCGACCACTCCTCTCTCGCCGGGAAGAGCGAGCTGACCACCCTTTCGACGAAGAGTGGCTCGAGAGTTCTCGTCAGGGGGGGCGCCGCTGGACGGAGTTTCTGCGTCACCGTCTTGTACGGGCGCCCCCATGGATCGCGATCCACGCTCTCGAGCCACTCCTGCCAACTCTCGGCTTTGGCGGCCTTTATGGCAGCGGTGAATGAATTTCTCGCGGCCCGGTACGCGGCGAGCAATATCTCCTCTTGGGCGAGGTCTCTATTGGCCCTCCTGCGACTGCGGGTGTACCGGCGCCGAGACATTTGACACTCGGTGCGGAGGCCCTGAAGATGGGGCCTCCACCAGTACACCTGCTTGCGCGGAGGGGTCGGACCCGCCCGGATCAGCGTCGCAGACGCGAGAGAGCGCTCCAGAAAGCCGCTCGCATCTCGCGTCTACGTCCAGGCCGCTCCCTATATTATCGACATGGGTCCCGTTGGGACCCGCGATCCACCGCTCCACTATGGCCGCCTCGGTGGCCAGCTCTGGGTCCAAGGTGTTCAGCCTCCACCGAGGACCCTCTCCCGGCAGGGGACGGTCCAGCTCGACGGCTGGGGCGTCCGCGGGGGATGGGACTAGGTCGAACCGTATGTAGCGATGGTCCGACAACGTCTCCACCCCCTCCTCCACCCTCCACCGCCTCGTGCGGCGGGCCAGGGCGGGACTTGCAAAGGACAGGTCGACAATTGACCCGCCCGTATGCCGGACGCACGTCAGGACCGTCCCCGAGTTCAACAACACTAAGCCAGTGGACACCGCCCACTCCTCAAGGGTGTCACCCCTGGCGTCGGTCGCCGGAGATCCCCACGACCGGGATTTGGCATTAAAGTCTCCGGCGACCACCACAGGGGTGGGGTGTACTTCCGCCACGAGGTCGCCGACCTCGGCGAGAAGACGCTCGAAATCAGCGAGCGTCCTATTGGGCGAGAAGTACACGCCGACTACTGCAACGTCGCCCAGCGACGCGAGCACGCACCCGTGGCCCCTCAGCACCCTCTGAAAGGGTCGGGGGGCAGCACGGTGTCGCCAAGCGACGATAGCCACCGAACCGTCCTGATCGCCCACCCAGTCGTCACGGGCTAGGACGCGGTACGGCTCGGCGACTATGGCTACATTTATTTGCCACTGCGCAGCGGTCTGGAGAAGAAGATCCTGGGCCGCTGCGCAGTGATTAACATTCGCCTGCAGTAGAGACACCCTATTGGCCATTTAATTGGCGGCGGTGTCCATGGCCTCTGGGGCAGCACTAGGCTGAGGTGCTGCCGAAGACGCGGCGGGGGGGTTAGGTTTTCCCCCGCCCGTCTTTTTCGCCGCTCGCGTGGACTTCTTAGCCACCGCTGGGCACTTTTTGTGGCCCAAACGGTGACCAGAGTCGACGCCCTCCGACGCGCAGATCGCGCAGGAGGGCTCTACCGCCGTACAGGCTGCCGCCTTATGGCCCGGCTGCCCGCACCGGAAGCACAGTGCACTGCGGTCGATTTCGCAGGTGCACTGCACGCCAACGTGGCCCGGTACGAGGCAGCGGAAACACCGCTGCGGCCGCGCGTCGAGAAGCGCGGCCCGGGCCGTAGACCAACCGATGGTGAGTCGTCCACCATCGGTCACTTTCTTGGCCGCCGGGACTGGGCACTTCACCCACACGGTCCCGGGGCGGCCAGGTGGGCGGACGATGTTGCCCACCTTGACTTGATCGGGGCGGCAGCCCCCCACATTAACGACGGCCGCGGCCACTGCCTCACCAGTGACCGCGTCCCCCAGGCCGGAGATGCGCATTTCTGCGCACTGCTCCGGTCTGGCCACGCGAGCTACGTCGCCGATGACCTCGCGCATTTTGGCCGCGAGCTCATCGGCTTTTTTCGCCTTGTCGACGCCTGACACTTCCATTATACGGCCCCCAGTTCGGGCCGTACGGAACTTGACGCCTGCGATCCCCAAGGCCGAGAGCTGGATGGCGCCCTCGGCCCTGGCCATAACCTCCGCGTATGACTTTGTCGAGTCCTGCGGGAGGGTAACTACCACCGCAGCGGTCTTCGGGGCGCGCAATTTGCGAGTGCGCTTCCCCTTTTTCGCCTTCTTTTGTTGCTGTTGTTGCGCTGGTTGTGCTGGACGCAGCAGCGTGGAGTTCTCGGCGCTGAGAGCCGCGGCCGCCCAAATGGGCGCTCCGTAGAGCGCCTTCGAGCGCACCACCGTGTCGTAGAGGCGGCGACCGACACAACCGGCCCCCCCGCTATTCGGGAGCAACCGGGCGAGCATTCCGGCGCACGCCACTAGCTTCGGCGCCAGCGCCCGGAAATGCTCGCCGAACCTCCACCGACTGTCCAGAACCAGTCCCAGATACTTTATTTTATTTCCGACAGTGATGGAGGCCCCTCCCACTACGATACTGTAGTCTCGGGGGGGCCTCGCCCGAGGCCCGTGGAAGAAGAGGGCCTCGGACTTCTCGAGGGCAACTTCGAGCCCGAGGGCCCTGATGCGTCTTACTATGTGCGCGGTGCCTGCAGTAGCCAGGACACCGGCGTCACGAAAAGAAGGGCCCTGCGCGGTCACCAGGGTGTCGTCGGCGTAACAAATGACGCCGACTCCCCGAAGATTGGCACCGCGCAGGACCCAGTCAAACCCGATGTTCCACAGGAGTGGGCCCAGCACCGACCCCTGTGGAACACCACACGACATGTCCCGGCGGACTACACGATCCCGGGCCGGGTAGAAGATGGCCCGGTCCGTAAAGTAGTCCGCCAGGACCCTCCTGAGGTACCACGGAACTTTGTGGTACCTCAGGGCCTCCTTAATTGTCGCCCAGGGGAGGGTGTTGAAAGCGTTAGCAATGTCAAGAGACACTGCCAACAACACCCCCCCCCGTGAAACTATATTTTCGACTCTGTCCCTCAGCCGGGACACGGCGTCAATCGTCGACCGCGCGCGGCGGAACCCGAACTGGAAATCGCTCAGGTCGGGGCCCACCGTCTCCAAGTGTCGGACGAGGCGTGCTGCGACGACCCTTTCGAAGGTCTTGCACGCCTCGTCGAGAAGGACAATCGGACGGTAGGCCGACGGAGAGTCGGGGGGTCGCCCGTGCTTTTGGAGCAGCACGAGCTTCCCGGACTTCCACCGCCGCGGGACTCTGCCGGACGCCATGCACTCCGACATGAGGGACAAAATCTCCTCCTCCAGGACCGGCATCACATGGGCGAGGACCCGCCCAGGGACGCCGTCCGGGCCCGGGGCGCGGTTCCTCTCCTTCAGTTTGAGGACCGCAACCCCCAACTCGGCCTCGGACACGGGCGGCACTTCCTCGCCCGCAGCCGGTCCCTCAACTTGTGTCGCCGCCGCCATCCTCGGCGGCGACCACTCCCCTCTCGCCGGGAAGAGCGAGCTGACCACCCTTTCGACGAAGAGTGGCTCGAGGGTTCTCGTCAGCGGGGGCGCCGCTGGACGGAGTTTCTGCGTCACCGTCTTGTACGGGCGCCCCCATGGATCGCGATCCACGCTCTCGAGCCACTCCTGCCAACTCTCGGCTTTGGCGGCCTTTATGGCAGCGGTGAATGAATTTCTCGCGGCCCGGTACGCGGCGAGTAATATCTCCTCTTGGGCGAGGTCTCTATTGGCCCTCCTGCGACTGCGGGTGTACCGGCGCCGAGACATTTGGCACTCGGTGCGGAGGCCCTGAAGATGGGGCCTCCACCAGTACACCTGCTTGCGCGGAGGGGTCGGACCCGCCCGGATCATCGCCGCGTCGCAGACGCGAGAGAGCGCCCCAGAAAGCCGCTCGCATCTCGCGTCCACGTCCAGGCCGCTCCCTACATTATCGACATGGGTCCCGTTGGGACCCGCGATCCACCGCTCCACTATGGCCGCCTCGGTGGCCAGCTCTGGGTCCAAGGTGTTCAGCCTCCACCGAGGACCCTCTCCCGGCAGGGGACGGTCCAGCTCGACGGCTGGGGCGTCCGCGGGGGATGGGACTAGGTCGAACCGTATGTAGCGATGGTCCGACAACGTCTCCACCCCCTCCTCCACCCTCCACCGCCTCGTGCGGCGGGCCAGGGCGGGACTTGCAAAGGACAGGTCGACAATTGACCCGCCCGTATGCCGGACGCACGTCAGGACCGTCCCCGAGTTCAACAACACTAAGCCAGTGGACACCGCCCACTCCTCAAGGGTGTCACCCCTGGCGTCGGTCGCCGGAGATCCCCACGACCGGGATTTGGCATTAAAGTCTCCGGCGACCACCACAGGGAACCGTCCTGAAGGTTAGGTTAGGTTAGGTTTTTTTTTTTTTTTTTTCACGTAGGAATGCTTTTTACGCACTTACCCTCCGGCTGCAGGGGCAGCCGTCGGACGTCGTGTTGGACTCCCGGGGAGAAAATCGTCTCGACCCAGCCTACCAACTAAACCTACGGTGTTCTCTTCGCCCGTTGCCGGGCCACGGTAGTCACTCAGGTATTACCGTGACCCGACACAGAGTGGCCCCCTATCGGAGGGGGCTCTCTGAGACGGGGGTGGGCAATGTGCCCGCCCCCGTAGGACCGTCACCCCTAGCCCGAACACGGGGCGAGGGGTCGTCCGCCACCCTAGCGACAGGTCCCCTGACCTGCCGCGTATGGCCATGCGGGCCGGGGCCGCCGGCTATTGCGCGCCGACGACCCCTACCAGCGGCCCTGCGGGGGGGAAGAGTTTCCCCTGAGCGTTCTCGCTCCCGCAGGGCTTCTCTCTTCGCCGCCATCACCTCGGATGCAAACGAGGCGACGGCGGCCCAACACTCTTTGCTGCCGGCCATCGAAGCGATGACGGCCGGCAGCGACAAATTGACGCCGATTGCGCCAGTGAGCCTGGCGCGCTGGACAGCCCAGGCCGTGCACACGACCAACGTGTGCTCGGCCGTGTCCACGGCTCCAGACGGACAGCTCTTGCAACCGGGTGCGGCCTCGATGCCCACCAGCTCCCACAGGTACTTGGCGAAGCAGCCGTGACCCGTGAGGAGCTGGGTTAGATGGTATGTTGGCACCCGGTGCGGCGCCTCGACCCACTGACGCAATACGGGGCGCACGGCAGAAAGAAGCCGCGCGCCCGACGTCACCACTGACAACCTCTCGGCCCACCTCCCGAAGAGGACGTCGCGAAATTCGCCTCTCCAGCGAGCGACCTCATCGGGGGCGGGCTCTATTCTCGCCTCACTGCGCATCAGGGCCCTCTGTCGGTAAACCCCCGCCAGGACCCCGGCCTCGAGGTCCCAGGGGAGGCTCCCTGCGATTACGCATGCCGCCTCCAGCGACACCGTGTGGTACGCCCGAGCGGCTCTCTGCGCCATCACACGCTGCGCGCGTCGCAGCAGCGTGGAGTTCTCGGCGCTGAGAGCCGCAGCCGCCCATATGGGCGCTCCGTAGAGCGCCTTCGAGCGCACCACCGCGTCATAGAGGCGGCGACCGACACTGCCGGCCCCCCCGCTATTCGGGAGCAACCGGGCGAGCATTCCGGCGCACGCCACCAGCTTCGGCGCCAGCGCCCGGAAGTGCTCGCCGAACCTCCACCGACTGTCCAGGACCAGTCCCAGATATTTCATCTTTTCTCCGACAGCGATGGAGGCCCCTCCCACCACGATACTATAGTCGCGGGGGGGCCTTGCCCGAGGCCCGTGAAAGAAGAGGGCCTCGGACTTCTCGAGGGCCACTTCGAGCCCGAGGGCCCTGATGCGGCTTACGACATGCGCGGTGCCTGCAGTTGCCAGGACACCGGCGTCACGGAACGTAGGGCCCCGCGCGGTCACCAGGGTATCGTCGGCGTAACAAATGACGCCGACTCCCCGAAGATTGGCACCGCGCAGGACCCAGTCAAACCCGATGTTCCACAGGAGTGGGCCCAGCACCGACCCCTGTGGAACACCACACGACATGTCCCGGCGGACTACACGATCCCGGGCCGGGTAGAAGACGGCCCGGTCCGTAAAGTAGTCCGCCAGGACCCTCCTGAGGTACCACGGAACTTTGTGGTACCTCAGGGCCTCCAAAATTGTCGCCCAGGGGAGGGTGTTGAAAGCGTTAGCAATGTCAAGAGACACTGCCAACAACACCCCCCCCTGTGAAACCGCTTCTTCGACTCGGTCCCTCAGTCGGGACACGGCGTCAATCGTCGACCGCGCGCGGCGGAACCCGAACTGGAAATCGCTCAGGTCCGGGCCCACCGTCTCCAAGTGTCGGACGAGGCGTGCTGCGACGACCCTTTCGAAGGTCTTGCACGCCTCGTCGAGAAGGACAATCGGACGGTAGGCCGACGGAGAGTCGGGGGGTCGCCCGTGCTTTTGGAGCAGCACGAGCTTCCCGGACTTCCACCGCCGCGGGACTCTGCCGGACGCCATGCACTCCGACATGAGGGACAAAATCTCCTCCTCCAGGACCGGCATCACATGGGCGAGGACCCGCCCAGGGACGCCGTCCGGGCCCGGGGCGCGGTTCCTCTCCTTCAGTTTGAGGACCGCAACCCCCAACTCGGCCTCGGACACGGGCGGCACTTCCTCGCCCGCAGCCGGTCCCTCAACTTGTGTCGCCGCCGCCATCCTCGGCGGCGACCACTCCCCTCTCGCCGGGAAGAGCGAGCTGACCACCCTTTCGACGAAGAGTGGCTCGAGGGTTCTCGTCAGCGGGGGCGCCGCTGGACGGAGTTTCTGCGTCACCGTCTTGTACGGGCGCCCCCATGGATCGCGATCCACGCTCTCGAGCCACTCCTGCCAACTCTCGGCTTTGGCGGCCTTTATGGCAGCGGTGAATGTGTTTCTCGCGGCCCGGTACGCGGCGAGCAATATCTCCTCTTGGGCGGGGTCTCTATTGGCCCTCCTGCGACTGCGGGTGTACCGGCGCCGAGACATTTGGCACTCGGTGCGGAGGCCCTGAAGATGGGGCCTCCACCAGTACACCCGCTTGCGCGGAGGGGTCGGACCCGCCCGGATCATCGCCGCGTCGCAGACGCGAGAGAGCGCTCCAGAAAGCCGCTCGCATCTCGCGTCCACGTCCAGGCCGCTCCCTACATTATCGACATGGGTCCCGTTGGGACCCGCGATCCACCGCTCCACTATGGCCGCCTCGGTGGCCAGCTCTGGGTCCAAGGTGTTCAGCCTCCACCGAGGACCCTCTCCCGGCAGGGGACGGTCCAGCTCGACGGCTGGGGCGTCCGCGGGGGATGGGACTAGGTCGAACCGTATGTAGCGATGGTCCGACAACGTCTCCACCCCCTCCTCCACCCTCCACCGCCTCGTGCGGCGGGCCAGGGCGGGACTTGCAAAGGACAGGTCGACAATTGACCCGCCCGTATGCCGGACGCACGTCAGGACCGTCCCCGAGTTCAACAACACTAAGCCAGTGGACACCGCCCACTCCTCAAGGGTGTCACCCCTGGCGTCGGTCGCCGGAGATCCCCACGACCGGGATTTGGCATTAAAGTCTCCGGCGACCACCACAGGGAACCGTCCTGAAGGTTAGGTTTTTTTTTTTTTTTTTTTTTTTATCCGTCCTCCGCCTCTATTCTCTGACGTGGTGGTCAGAGCTTTTGTTTATCCACTCACTAATACTAGCATTTTATACATTTTTTGGCTAATACAATATTTGAGGTAATTTCAATAGTAATGGTTTATGAGTGGTAAGATAACAATAGTTTACAATATTAATAACGATGAGATTCTACTCTACAGCAGCACAACAAAACAGACATCAACAGTCCTTCTAGATTAATACATCGGTAATATATCAGTAACGAGTAACATAACAATATTACACAATATAACAACATTTAAATTAACATAATAGCAACATTTAACGATAGTTCAGCAAATAATTAAGTAGTGATAAAATAATAGCATAATAATTACAATTCTTAATAATAATATAATAATTACAATTCCCAATAATAATATATAATTACAATTTGGTAAAATAAATCGGTTAATTACAAAACCTACAGTCTGAATGTTGACCATAATAATATTACAAAAAACAGCAGTTCTATCTATGTTCTATTCCTTTCGTTTACCTTTCTAGCTACTCTTTGGCAATATTTCAGAAACTTATCTCTGTACTCGTTTCCAGCGATAAGCTCTGCAGCATTATCTTCCCTAATTTCTTTGTTCAGTTCTTGCTCCGTGTTAAATCTGTCAATCATGTGAATAGGGCAGTGGAATATGATGTGTTTCAGTGTTTCAGGTTCGTCTGAGCTACAGTGACACGACGGGTCGTCTTTACACTTAAAGCGGTGTAAGTACGCTGAAAAGCCGCCGTGCCCCGTCAGGACCTGGGTAAGTGTCATGTTAATGTGTAGTTGGCGTGTAACCTTATATGCTTCCACAGCATCGGGAAAAAACAGCTTGGTAGTTTCAGCAGTACTCGACGCCCTGTAGCGCCGATTCCATTCGCAAAGAGCCTCCTCTCGGATTTGCTTCTTCGCGAATGAAATCGGGCAGGCATCATAGTGTGGCGCAGTTTTCATGGTCATTGCCGCCTCCTTCGCCAGTGCATCAGCCCTTTCATTCCCCTCCAGTCCGATGTGAGCCTTAATCCAACACAACCTGATGTCGACATTTTTTATAATGCAGCCACCTAGGTGCCCCCTGATCTCAGCCACCACCGGACCGGAGTTTCTTCCGCTGGTGATAGCCTCTAGAGCGGCACGCGAGTCACTTAAGATGCACACTTTTTTATGTTTTCCCCCAAGTGCGGTTTTCGTGGCTTCCCTCAGTGCGAGGAGTTCCGCCTGATATACGGTGCAGTAGGACGAGAGCCGGAATTTGCGGGCTCCGGTTTCCACCCCGTTCTCCCATTTGGAGTACGAGGCTCCAACCTTGCCGGAAATCCGGCTCCCGTCAGTATAGATGTGTACGGCACCGTTCGTGGTCTCCGTTAATTCATCTACATTGCTTATCAATGTGTATTGCCATTCATTCCGTTGAGACGGATGGGGGGATTCAGAGTAGGGCGTGACTCTCTCGATCTCGACGCCACCCAATACCGGCCTGATCCCCCTCCTGATTTCGTACAGAGAAGCATTTTCTCTTATTCGAATATCAAGAGGGAGCGTTCCAGCCAGTAGGAGGGAGGCGTTGAGCGAGGTCGTTCTGTACGCCCTGCACATCCTTTGGGCGAATGGCCTCTGGAGCATGTTAAGCCTTTTCTGCACCGAGAGTTTCAATGTTGCACTGGCCCATGCGCTGGCGGCATACGCCACCACTGGAACCACCGTTGCATTATATATTATTTTAACCACCTCAGGATGCAGACCCCAACTCGTTTTGGCTGCTCTAGCCAGCTGTTTCCAGACGTTCAACGCCCTGCCACAAACATTTGTGACATGGGCGTTGAACGTCAGGGCACTGTCGATTGTGAGGCCCAAAACCCTGACCTCCCCTGACAGGGCAATGTCGGTCCCACCCATGCTCAGGCGTGGGTTGTCGTACTTTAGCTTTTTAGTAATGACCATTGCGTTGGTCTTAGCTACGGAGAATTTGAGTTTGTTTGCGACACCCCACGCCCAAGCACGCGCGAGAGCGGCATTGCCCCGTCGCTCGATTTCCGCTGCCGTGTCCCCGGAGAAGACGAGCACCACATCGTCGGCAAAAGCCTGACAATAGGCGCCCATCCCCTCCAGGGCCCCCAGCAGCGGGTCAAGAATGAGATTCCAGAGTATGGGCCCCCCAATCGACCCCTGTACACAGCCTTTATTTGTCGTTCTGGAGATTTGGTGGCCCCCGTATCTGACGCTTACCATTCTCCCTTCCATATAATTATACATGATCCTGCTTAGTGCAGGGGGGCACTGTACCTCCTGCAGCCTAGCCTTTATCATTGGCCACCAGGCGCCATCGAAGGCTCCCTCTATGTCCAAGGACACCAGTGTGATTAGCTTCCTCTTAGCGAGTTCGCCTCTCACACGGGCCATCAGGTCATAGAGGGAGTCCTCGGTACCGCGCTGGGGCATGAAGCCATACTGCCGGAGGCTCAGGCGAGGTACAAGGTGATGCATGAGTCTTGCGACCAACATTTTTTCTAGTATTTTCCCTAGGACGGGCAGCAGGCCTATCGGTCTATAAGATTTCGGATTCGAGTAATCACTTTTGCCGGGTTTTTTCAGTACAACAACTGTTGCGGCCTTCCATATTTTAGGAAAATACGAAAGGCCCCAACACCTGCTGTAAATTGCCAGGCTTAGGTCCTCGTCCCCGCGGATAACTCTGGAGCAGATATCGGCTGTAAAGCCATCCGCTCCAGGGGCTTTCTTGGGGTTAAAGCTCCCAACCGCCGCTCTAAGCTCCTCTCTAGTAAAATTCATCTCATTATTACAAAATAATGTCGAATTTATATGATCTGCTTTCTCTCTTATTAGGCGGTGACTGGGGCTCTCGCCCACCTCTGTATCCTCGGGGAAGAAGACCTCCGCCAGCAGCCCGGCTGAATCCTCTAGGTTTAGATACTTGCCGTCCCTGTAAAGCTGTTCGTCCTCGGTACGCTTTGTAGTATTCCGCATAACCCTGTAAATACCTCCCCACACCGTTTCCTTCTCCTGCCTTTCGCAAAAAGTTTTCCAACTTTCTATTTGTGCCTTCTTTGCAGCCAGCTCATATCTTTCCTTTGTTTCCAGGTACTCTGCGACGACGTGAGGTCTGCGGCCTGCCCTAGCGCACCTGATCCTGCGCTTCTTGGTCGTCATGTCGCGCTTCATCGCCCTCAACTCCTCGGACCACCACGGCATGGTAAGTTTTTGTTTATTATTTTTAATCGGTATTGTGCTTTTACAGGTTTCTGTTATTATTTGTGTGTATTTATGTATAAGTTCTTCTAGTTCTGCTTTGCATGATATTTTGTTAGTATTTTCTACACTTATATTGTTTTCATTTCTTAATTGTTTAAGTTTATCATCAAACCGTTCCCAATTAGCTTTTAGTGTATTGTAAATTCGAGTCGTTCTATGTACTGTAATTCCGCTAGACTTTTTAAGGCTGAGTTTGAAACTTATGCCGTTGTGGTCCGAGCTAGTCAGGTCCTCGATGACGCACCATCCTTCCACTAAGTTGAGAAGCTCGGTGCTGCAACACGTCACATCGACGCAGCTCGAGAAACGTTGGCTGCCCCTTACAGTGTCGAAAGTTGGGATGTCGCCCTGGTTCAGAACGTGCAGGTCCATTTCTGCGAAAGCGCTCACGGTCTCCTCGCCTCTCTTGTTCGTTGTACGCCCTCCCCACCATATGCTTTTTGCATTCGAGTCACCTCCCATAATAGTTTTGTTTGTGGTCGAGTTTTGGACTATTTTCCTCAGGTGTTGAAGGTAGGGCACGATATCTTGGTCTGGCTCGAAGTAATAGGAGACCGCCAGAACCTCCCAGGCCCCAGTACGCAGCATGACCACTGCAATGTTATTGGTGGTGTATTCCCGCATCATTGTAGCCTGAATATCAGGGTCGTGCACAACAATTGCAGCTTTTACCGGCCCTTTGGTACGGTCCGCAGCCTGAAACACTCTAGCTCCACCAGACTTCATCTCTCCGGCTCCTCCGACGTATGGCTCCTGTAAGAAAGCAACTGCTATATTTCGCTTTTCCGCTTCCATGAGGTACTCGGCCGTAGCTAGTTGCTTTCGCTGGAGGTTTGCCTGCACCATTGTGTAGAAACTCCCGCTGTCTACCGATGGTTGCACCATGGCGCCCTTAACAATACGCCACCGCCGATCTGGCCAAGCCATCCCACTTTGTGCGCACGGGGCAATCCGCGCTGTACACGGTGTGGTCTAGCTTTGCCAGACCGGCCTTGGCACAGTTTGTGCAACTAGGTGCTCGACCCTCCGCCACACGGGGGCAATCCGCCCGCAAATGAGCATCACCGCAGTAGTTGCAGTGATCCTCCCCCGCGGAGCAGAATCTCCGCCCGTGGCCGAAGGCCAGACACCTAGTGCACTGCACCAGTGGCGATTGGTCCTCAACTTGGATTCTTTGTATATCGATATACACGCTGCCAGCTTTAACGAGTCGGTTCCACATCGGTGGTGAGACCCGGAGGACAACGTGTTCCACGAGCGGGTTCCTCGTCCTCCTCCGGTATCTCACCTCAACGCTGGTTTCTTCCGGTTTTAAATCGCGTTGTATGTTCTTATTTTGTTTAGCCAGAGCCATCTTGATGTCCTCGTCCGAGTTACATTTAAGGACGTGTTTTAGGATCACAAGCGGGTCTTTATTCTTCGTTTCTTCGGTTTTGAGGCAGAGGTTTGTCTTCAGTTGCTTTTCAGTCTCCCTGAGACGGTCTTTGCTAGAGCAACTTATTACTATTTTAGCGTCCCGAACTTTCCTTATTTTGTCTACCTGAAAACCTTTATTTTTTGCGTCGAGCGTTTCCCTGACTTCCTGTATAACAGAGTCGCTTGTGCTTGTCTCGTCAGTCGAGGACACCAAGATGGAGTAGCTGGGCGTCTTTAACTTGTCGGCATATGTTGGAGTTGGTGCCTGCGCGTGGGAGGGAGAACTCGAGTGCAGTTTGTCTACCTTCCCTGCTAATCTATCTGTCTTTTCCATAACCTCTTCTAGTACTGCCTTAATTTCTGGATCCGGTTGTGATGTGATCCCATCTGGAATCACCGAGGCATTTTCCAGGGCTCCTTTAAGAGCCTGTCCTATACTACTGTTCTCTCTTGTCACTTCAATGTTTTCTTGCAGTATTTCCTTTAGACTTCCCATAATTTTTGTGACATCCTGCATTGGGCTCTCCTCTCCGTCGCCCATTTCGTCTATTTTGTTGCAAAAGTCCTCAACAGTTTCCATCACAAACTGTTTTATATCCTCCTTCCTCGTCTTCACTTTCACGTTTTCAAAATACCCGTCTAGTTTTTCACGCAGTTTCCCGGCCTGGACTGAGTATTTGTTGCCTCTCAAACGGTCACCGTTTCCAGTTCTCGTCGGGCCTCTTGGGGGGGTGGCTCGACTGGGAGTAGATGTCTTGTCAAAAGTTCTATTCATCTCCTCCCCCCTCAGGAGCTGCTGTTGGACAGCTTTGATGGCTGGTGTACGGTGCATCTTGAGTAGAATATCAATTCGATCGCTAGTGGGTGTAAATGGCCCTATGTAGTGTATAGAATCGTATGTAAATTGTTCGCCAATAGGCGTGGTCTGAGATAGTGGATGTAAAGGGTCCCAATAATAATTTGTCAAATTGTATTATTTTAAAATTCGTCCTATGTATAATAGAAATGTAATATATACCGAGAGAAAGGGCCCTATTGGTCGGCGAGCAAAATGCTGGTTGTAAAGACAACTGTCAACTGCGGCGCAGATCCAACAGGGTGGTCAAGAAATTTAGAATACTATAAATATATATAAATATGTATAATTCTAAGAACTATAAGGGTGTATAACTAGCCTAATGAGAACTGCACAGCAGTTCTTGTCCTGTTTAAAGCTTCTATTTATTTATTTATTTATGATTTTGTTTTTATTTTCAGATGCACGAGCAGGAGCCGGTACGAGCCACAGTGTGCTGAGAAGACTCAACGACGTCAAAACACAAGCCCCAGCAAGAGCATCCAAAAGAAGAAGTTGACAGTACAATGTAAGTATATATGTAATAATTATTTAATAAATTCAGTCAATATAAGTGTGAATCTTTCATTTAAATATCCTATAATAACAGTACAATGCAATACGGAAGTGTAGATTTGAAAGCAGAATTAAAAGTTTTGAACAAAAAGAAACTAAAATAAGAACAAACTACGAATCTATTGCCACCGTTGGCCACTAGGGGCGCTAAAAGCGGTGACCTTCGAAATCAGTTTGCTCCTCCCACAGATACGCCCACTTAGTGTAGGCCTCTCGATAATAGGTGGTGCTATTCTAAATCATATGAGTTCCTGATAAATACAACAAAACAATTTAGTCAGTTAGATACTGCCAAAATCCTCAGCAATAAATAGTCACAACACAATAAAAAATATATTTATGGCAAGAATTTGTATTTCCCTAGAGTAATAAGCAATTAATAGTTAAAAACTTTATGTATTCGATTCAGTTCACAGCTATTCACCGCCAGGGGCGCCAAAAGCGTTATGTAGGGGTAGGCAACTATGTCAAACGGTTGGCTCCACCCACTATACGCCTACTTTAGTGTCCCTACTTGGTGATAGATGACGCTATTTTCAGCCTTATGATTCTACAATCTAATAATTTATTAATTCAATAAAATTATAATGGCAAAGTAAAATAAAATAATTAATAAAATAATAAAACAACGAACTAAAATATAGTAAAAATATAGTGATATTAGTTACTAAATAAAGCAGTTTAGTTTAATTTTTAGCCACTAGGGGCGCTAAATGTCGATATCAATCTTTAGTTTTTGTCCAAAAATGTATGCAGGCTGAATCGAATTTAGTCAATATCACAGTATAATTAATTAAAGTATAAGATAAGATTTCCTATTTGTAGAAACAGAGTAAGCAATTAAAAGAAAAGAAGTTTTACAAAGTTAATCGAGTTGCTGCTATCGGCTGCTAGGGGCGCTAAAAGCGTTTTGTAGGGGTGGGCAACTATGTCAAACGGTTGGGTCCACCCACTATACGCCTACTTTAGTGTCCCTACTTGGTGATAGATGACGCTATTTTCAGCCTTGTGATTCTACAATCTAATAATTTATTAATTCAATAAAATGATAATAGCAAAGTAAAATAAAATAATTAATAAAATAATAAAACAACAAACTAAAATATAGTAAAAATATAGTGATATTAGTTAGTAAATAAAGCAGTTTAGTTTAATTTTTAGCCACTAGGGGCGCTAAATGTCGATATCAATCTTTAGTTTTTGTCCAAAAATGTATGCAAGCTGAATCGAATTTAGTCAATATCACAGTATAATTAATTAAAGTATAAGATAAGATTTCCTATTTGTAGAAACAGAGTAAGCAATTAAAAGAAAAGAAGTTTTACAAAGTTAATCGAGTTGCTGCTATCGGCTGCTGGGGGCGCTAAAAGCGCTCCGCAGGGGTAGGCAACTTTGTCAATGACTGGCTCCGCCCACTATACGCCCACTTATTGTCACTACTCGACAACAGGTAGCGCTATTCTCAATTGAAAGTTTGTAAAATATTTATTTTAATTCCGGTTTTTATAATTATGAAATTTAATAAATAATTAAAAGAAACAAAAAGAAATACAATAGTAATGCGACTTAATAAGTCGACTTATCCAAAACAATAATAAAAACAGCAATAATAGTTAAAACAGTCAGTAAATAATTATGTCAATGTATAAAGTTTAGTTAAAATTAAATAGAATTAAGTAAAATACGTTAATTAGTTAGTCCAATTTTTTGTGTATGAATAATGGTAAGTAATATGAATAGAGAGATTTAATTATGTAAAAATATATCTTTAAAATATTTGGGCACATACAGGGCTCAGTCACTAATTAATTACGTCAGTTTCTTATACAATACAGTCATAACACCTAAAAATATCGAAAACAATATAGCTAGTCAAGGTAAAAGCAGCAAATATATCTATTTTATAATATTATTGTAAATGTCCTTCAAGTGTCCTTTGGTTCTAAATCTTGATAGAATTTGCAAACTGAAAGAAGCCTGTGAAAGAAGCCTGTGAAAACTCCAAACTCCTCCCACAAAACCTCGTCCTCCCGGCGCTAGATGGCGCTGGGATGATCACAGCGGTTCGGGTCTTTTCAAGAGAGACGGATGAGTACTGGACAGCTTAGAGGGTTTAACCTAGCGTCCCGTTAGTACTCCCGTCAGAAAAAGCCAGCAGCAAAGTGTAGGGAGCTAGATTTTAAAGCTAATTGTGTAGTGCTTGGGTGACCTTCACCTAGCCGGCTCCACCCGCGACACACCCACAAATCTTCCTGCCGTAGACACTAGTTGGCGTTAAAAGCGTCTGTTAGAGACACTGTGATTTTCCAGTAAACACACCGTGGAGTTGCAAAGTCTATCACTTATAATAAAGATTGTTCTATATTAGATAGTTTCGAATAGATTCCGAACGTGTAGAGTGTCCTGTTTACGAATATATCTAAGTATAAGATTTAGCTGTTGTCGAGCGTATCCGCAAGGGGCGCTAAAAGCGGTTGCAGGCTCCGCCCAGTGCCGGCCCACTTTAGTTGTTCTGCTCGATACTAGAGGCGCCACCTTATCGTAAGTTCACCGGTTTTCTTGATTTTTAAGTTTGTAATTTAATTTTAACATAGATATAATAAGTTCATTTAAACACTGAATTGATAGTTATTAAGTTGTGCAGAGACGTACCGGATTATGCAGCTGGCTGGATGTTCGGTGCCTTCGTTTGGCGGTAAATACGCCTACAAACTTATGTTGTTCACTTGAAGAGTTTTCCGCAAATCAGTTTTTGGTCGATTTCTCGCGAAAAAGCCGTGGAAAACTCGCGGAAAACTAGTGGACAGTGTTGCTTCAGTGTGTCCGCAAGTATTAGAAGTCACAAAACAGTAAAAATCGCCGATTCGAAAAACAAAAAGTTTTCCGCTATCACAGTTTTTGCTTAATATCTCGCGAAAAAGGCGGGGAAAACTCGCGGAAAACTAGTCAGGGGCGAAGCCCCGACCAGCGCACACAAGATTCAAACCCGCGAGACCGCAGAAAACACTTGTTCACTGTGATATTTGATTTTTAAAATGGAAAAATTTAAGGTTATGTTAGTTTTTCGGTTGTAACTCCCGGGTTTTTTGTCGGAAAATTCTAAATTTTTGCAGAGAGGTCCGCGACGATGTTCCGCACAAAACTGCAGTTGAAAAAAGTGGTGTTATAGATCGCTTTTTCGCAGCGCACGCACTTTTATGTTTTCACTAAAAACACAGTTAGTTTTTTGGTCACTGTTCTCACATTTATGATGCGATTTACGCGATTTTTAGCTCACCGTGACCGGCTCGCTCTTCCGCACAATTTGATGTATAACACTTGTATATACTGCGTAACTTTACTACTTTCGCGATTTTTCGAACGCGGAGCGTCGCAAAAGCGTGGCGTTCGGACTCAGCGCTTGACCGAGACTCCTGAAGGTTAGGTTAGGTTAGGTTAGGTTAGGTTAGGTTGGGGTGCAATGTCGGGATACCTCCAAGAGTGCCCTGCTGGTCCGGATGCTGGCGGGGACGGTGCACCCTGGGCAACGTTGGCCCGTGCCAACGGCCGAATTCCGACACTTGGGCGGGCGGTCCTGTCGACCGCGCCGCAGACGGTGGGCTGCGTATCCCTCTATTTAGTAGAGGGTACAGCGAAGACCACGGGTGGCCTGGCCACCGTTGTTAGGCTCCGTCGGCGTCTCGGCCTTATGCTGAGTAGCGGCGACGAAGGAGTGGGGACAGCGAGGTCACAGTGGCCTTCCCGTCCCCGGTGACGTGGGCTGTACAGCTCGAGGGGCGACGGGCCTGCTGCTCGCATAGCGGGCGGCGGGCACGGTTCTCGTAGAGACCACCGTTTCGGCCCGATCCGTAATTCTGGCGGGAGTCAGAACCGGAGGTCTTCGGACCGCGGGGAAGAAAACCCCTATAAAAAATTACCCGAATCCCAAGTTTGGCCGCTCGGCGAGGGGATGCATGGCTGAGGAGAGCTCAGTCGCGAGGGCGGCAAAGTCGAAGGACTTTAAACTTAAATCATGGCGGACAGTATAAATACAAAGAGTCCTCGGGAGGGTCCCCGATGCAACGCGTCGGGGGAATCCCTCACGGAGGCGAACGACGGAGAGCAACATAGCTCACCGTCGTTTGCCCCCGTCTGCCCCGTGTATACGAGGGGGGCAACTGCCGCTTCAGGCGAAAGAGAGAAGGAGGGTGATGTGTCGAATCTACCACCGCGTAGCGCGAAAGGCAGATTCACCAAGAAAAAAGGGAAGAGAACCTCGGTGACAGACAGCTCGGCGGCCAGTTCGGCTGCTGAGATGTCTGCCGCAGAGGGGAACGACGTTGAATCTACGAAGAGGAAGCTGGCGCAGAGAGGCGACGCAACGGACTCTGACGCGGACGCATCGCAGCGTCAGCCTTTTAAGGTGCCAGCGGTGAGTCCGGCAAGTGGCGCAGCGGTGGCCGGGAGAGGCAAGTCTCGGCCTCAGTCTCGGCCTCCGCGCACTGCAAGCCTTCCGCGCTCCGGTAGCCTGTCGAGCGCGGAGCGCTCGGAGCTCACCCTCCGCAGGATGCAGGAGGTGGAGCAAACTGCGGAGGAGCGCCTGAGCGTGCTGGCGGCGCAACTCGCTCTGCCCTTTGACGGGCCGCCGACGTCGGCGGAAATGGAGAGGCGAGCGAAGAGCAGCGTGGCCATTGTCGAGACGGTGGCCGCGGGCTCTAAGAACCTCAAGGGGAGTTTCGTGCGCTGCTTGAAGGACGCTGCGCACGAAATGGAGCTGTCGCTCGAGCGCCTCATCGAGCAGAACAGGCGCCTCGAGGAGCAAAACGCGCGCCTCGAGGCTACCAACAGACGGCTCGATGAGGCCAACCAGCGCCTGGAGGCCCGGTTGGCGGAACTGGAAAGGGGGCAGGCCGGAATGCGGGTCGAGCTCGGGCTCCCTGCGGCCGCCCCCTCAACCAGCCTCTCCGACGCGACGATCCGCGAGATCGTTGACCGCGTTAGTGCGGTTCACGGTCCGCGGATCGAGGCTCTGGCGGCGAGGTTGCCACCAGAGCCGAGAGTTCGGCCGCCGCTAGCGGCCGACAAAAGTAGGACGGCGCCCCCCACGGCCACGGCATCTGCACCTGCACCTTTGCCGTGCCAGGGGGGACGCGTGACGACATACGCCGCAGCGGCGGCCGCAGCGCCGACCTCCACGGCAGTGGAGAAGAAAAAGAAAAAGGGGAGGAAGAAGAAGAGTGCGGAGGCGGGACAAGCCTCGAGGGGTCAGCCCCGAGAGGAGTTTCCGCCTCTGACTCGCACTGCCCCACCGCAGCGTGCGGCGGCGCCGGCTGCTCGGGGTTCTCTCCCCGCTGCCGCCGCACCCGCCAGAGAGGGATGGCAGGTGGTGGGGGGCAGAAGGTCCCGGGGAGTAGGTCGCAGCGCCGCCGTCGAACGCGAGGCGGCGCCAAACTCTGGCCGAGGGCAGCCTAACCCGCCGCCGGCCCAGAAGAAAAAGAAGCCGCGCAAACTCCGCGTGCCCAAAGCAGCTGCGGTGGTTATCACCGTGCTGCCGGAGGGCAAAGAAAAGGGCCTGACGTATGAGGCCGTCCTCAAACGCGCCCGACGGGATGTCGACGTCTCCGACATCGGAGTCGTCGCCGCGAGGACCCGTCAAGCCCGCACGGGGGCCCGAATCTTGGAGTTCCCCGGTGCTGAAGGCGCGAGGATGGCCGATGCGATGGCCGAGAGGTTGCTGGGCCTGTTCCCAGTGGAGAGTGGTGTCCGGGTCGCCAGGCCCGTGAGATGCGCCGAATTGCGCATCTCCGGGCTGGACGACTCCGTGACGACGGATGAGATCCGGGAGGCCATCGCCTCGAAAACCGGGTCTCCAGTAGACACCGTCCGGGTGGGCACCATTCGTCCAGGCCCAGGTGGTGTAGGTGCCGCGTGGGCATCGTGTCCTGTCGCGGCGGCCAAGTCTCTGGCTGCCGCAGGTAGACTCCTGGTGGGCTGGAGCGCTGCGCGGGTGACCGTGCTGGAGCCTCGGCCCGCCAGGTGCTATAAGTGCATGGCGGTCGGTCACACTAGGCCGCTGTGCACTAACTGCTTCGACTGCAGCGGGCTCTGCTTCCGCTGTGGTCAGCCAGGGCACCAGGCGGCAACCTGCACCGCTGCCCCGTTCTGCCCCGCGTGCGCGGCGGGCAATCGCCCCGCCAAGCACTGCATGGGGCGCAACGGGTGCAGACCTCCGGCGTCAGGTCCGAGGAGGGAAGTGGATGGCAGCCAATCGATCCAGGCTGCCCCACCTAGCGCGGCTCAACCGCCGCAGCAGCGGGAGGCGATGGACACGGTCTGATTATGGACCGTGACACCATCGTCCTCCAAGGGAATCTCGGCCGCTCCGCCCGGGCACAGGACCTCTTCCTGCAGTCCACGGCGGAGTGGTCGGTCGGTGTCGCCGTAGTCGCGGAGCCCTACTCCATCCCGGATCGCCCGAATTGGGCGGGCAGTCGGGACGGCTCCGTGGCGGTCGTCGGGTCGACGGCGCCGTGTTCCCCGCCCTTGTCGGTCAAAGACAAGGGCGTAGGATACGTGGCGGCCAAATGGGGAGGGGTCACGGTGTATGGCGTGTACTTCTCCCCTAATCGCAGTCTGGCGGCCTACGAGGTCTTCCTGCACAATTTGGAGACCTCGATACGGCGTGCACCGGGTCCCGTGATCGTGCTGGGGGACTTTAACGCCAAATCCACGGCGTGGGGGTCCCCTCGCACGGACGCTCGTGGTGCGGCGGTTGAAGAGTGGGCGGCGGCAGCGGACCTCGTCCTGTTAAACAGGGGGTCCGCACAAACGTGCGTGCGGCGTTGGGGTGGATCGATAGTGGACCTTTCGTTCGCTAGCCCCGGTGTCGCCGCACGGGTAAGGGAATGGTGTGTCCTGGAGGAGGTTGAGACCTTGTCCGACCACCGCTACATCCGGATGGAGGTCTCCCGGTCCCTCCGGGCACCCATTGGGGGTCGCGCGGCGGACAGAGCTCCCGCTTTTCCGCGATGGGCTGTGGGTAAACTCGATCGGGACCTACTAGTGGAGGCGGCCATTGTTCAGTCTTGGCTGTCTCCCCCCCCGACGGAGGACGTGGGCGCCGAGGCTGGCCGCATTCGCGGCATGCTCGCGCAGATCTGCGATGCGGCCATGCCCCGTGTACGGCGTCCGCCCCAACGGAAGGGGGTATACTGGTGGTCCCCGGAGCTGGCGGACCTCCGCGCGGCCTGTATTCGTGCCCGGAGGTCCTACACCCGCAGCCGACGTCGCAGAAACCGCGACGAAGAGCGGGAAGGCCAGCTGTACGCGGCGTACAACCACGCGCGTGCCGCGTTGAAGCTGGCCATCTGTCGCGCCAAAGACGCGAAGCGGCAGGAGATGCTGGACGGTCTAGAGCGCGACCCCTGGGGGCGTCCGTATCGTGCGGCGCTGAACAAGCTCCGCACTCAGGGCCCCCCCCTTACTGAGACCCTCCAGCCGAGCTTCCTCACTGAGGTGGTCGAGGGACTTTTCCCTACACGGGTGGCGCACACGCCCCCGGTAATGGCTCCGCCGGACGACTACCGGGAGGCCAACGACGAGGAAAGTGTGCCGCCCGTGAGAGAGTCGGAAATGGGGGTGGCGGTGACGAGAATGCGGAATGGCGCCGCCCCCGGGCCGGACGGGGTGCCCGCTCGGGTGCTGGCCCTGGTCCTCGACCACTTGGAGCCTCGCCTCAGGGGACTGTTCGACGCTAGCCTGGTGTCCGGACGGTTCCCTGACTGCTGGAAGGAGGGGAAGCTCGTGCTCCTGCCGAAGCCGGGACGGCCTCCGGAATCAGTCGCGGCCTACAGGCCCATCGTGCTGCTGGACGAGGCGGGGAAGCTGTTGGAGAGGGTGGTTGCCGCTCGCATCGTCCAGCACCTCACGCGGGTCGGCCCCGACCTGTCCGACGCCCAGTTCGGGTTTCGGACGGGACGGTCGACGGTCGACGCCATCCTGCGTCTGAAGGCCGCGGCTTCGGAGGCCGTCGCCTCGAAGGGAGTGCTGTTGGCGGTGTCTCTCGATATCGCCAACGCATTCAACAGTCTGCCATTCGGCTGCATCACGGAGGCGCTCCGGTTTCATGGAGTGCCCCTCTACTTAAGGCGGCTGGTGGCAGACTACCTCGACGGCCGCGGCGTCCTCTTCGTTAACCGGGAGGGGGACGTCGTCAGGAGGCCCATGTCGTGCGGCGTCCCACAGGGTTCTGTTCTTGGACCGCTCCTGTGGGACATCGGGTACGACTGGGTCCTGCGTGGCCGGCTTCCCCCCGGGCTGGGCGTAATCTGCTACGCCGACGACACTCTTGTCACAGCTCGGGGCGGGACCTTCGAGGAGGCGGCATCCCTGGCCACCTCGGGTACCGCGGAGGTGGTCAGGAGAATCGAGGCGCTGGGGCTTAGGGTGGCCCTGGACAAGTCTGAGGCCCTGCTCTTTCATGGGCCTCGACGCGGTCCACCCGCCGGCGCCTCGATAATGGTTAATGGTTCTGTGGTCGGTATCCGGGCCCACATGAAATATCTGGGCCTGGTTCTCGACGGAAGGTGGTGCTTCGACGAGCACTTCCGCCGACTGGCGCCGAGGCTCGTCGGCACGGCGTCCGCCCTCGGTCGTCTTATGCCGAATTTGGGCGGACCGAGTTTAACGTGCCGACGACTCTACGCCGGGGTGGTCCGGTCGATGGCGCTGTACGGCGCCCCCGTGTGGGCGGGGTCCCTGACCGCTCACAACAGGAACCGTCTGTGGCGTCCGCAGAGGGTCGTAGCGGTCAGGGCCATACGCGGCTACCGCACGGTAGGTGTCGAGGCCGCGTGCGCATTGGCCGGAACCCCCCCGTGGGATATGGAGGCGGAAGTGCTCGCCGACGTTTATCGGCGGGTGTCGACGGCGCGGGCGGGTGGCACAAATCCCCCGCCGAGCGCGATCACCGCGTGGCGGGACGAAGCCCGCCGCACCACCTTCACACAGTGGAGGGCTCGGCTGGAGACGCCTCGGGCCGGCCTGCGGACCGTGGGGGCGCTTCAGCCGATACTGGAGGAATGGGCGGTGCGGCAGCACGGAGTCCTCACCTTCCGGCTTGTGCAGGTGTTGTCGGGGCACGGCTGCTTCGGCAAATATCTGCACGACGTCGCAAGGAGGGAGACGACTCCAGGCTGCCACCACTGCGATTGCAGCGAGGACTCGGCGCAGCACACGCTCGAGTCGTGCCCGGCCTGGGTTGAGCAGCGCCGGGAGCTCGCTGCAGTCATCGGAGAGGACCTGTCGTTGCCGGCCGTTGCGCGAGCGATGGTCGGCGATGACGGGGCCTGGACCGCGGTCGCCGCCTTCTGTGAGGACGTCATCTCGCAGAAGGAGACGGCGGAGAGGGCCCGGGAGGATTCACTTCTCTTGGACCCGATACGCCGTCGGCGCGTAGGGCGGCGCGGGCGCGCTCACTTGCGCTTGATGCCGCCCTAACGTAGGCTGCGGACGGTCGGGTCGGGGAATGCCCACCGTCCGCCGGAACAGCCTACCGCGACGGTGCGACGCCCAAGTGCGTCCGGGCGTCGCACGGGTGCGAGGGTGCCCGATGGGGCTGCCGCCTGCGGGCCACGGAGAAACGTACGCGGTACCCGTGGTCCGCCTTGTGAGGGCGGGTGAGGTCGCACGGCGGGTTGTTTTAGTGGGTGAGGGCCCCACACTACCCCGCAGTCTCCCCGGACGCGGGGTGTGCGGTTAGGCATTTTTTCCCGCCAAAACAAAAAAAAAAAAAAAAAAAAAAAAAAGGTTAGGTTAGGTTAGTCCCGTCTGCCCCGTGTATACGAGGGGGGCAACTGCCGCTTCAGGCGATAGAGAGAAGGAGGATGATGGGCTGAATCTGCCACCGCGTAGCGCGAAAGGCAGATTCATGAAGAAAAAGGGGAAGAGGACTTCGGCGACGGACACCTCGGCGGCCAGTTCGGCTGCGGAGATGTCTGCCGCAGAAGGGAGCGACGTCGATTCGAGGGATGCCTCCCTCGAATCAACGAAGAGGAAGCTGGCGCAGAGAAGCGACGCGACGGACTCCGACGCGGACGCATCTCAGCGTCAGCCTTTTAAGGTGCCAGCGGTGGGTCCGGCGAGTGGCGTGGCGGCGGCTGGGAGAGGCAAGTCTCGGCCTCAGTCTCGGCCTCCGCGCACTGCAAGCCTACCGCGCTCCGGTAGCCTGTCGAGCGCGGAGCGCTCGGAGCTCACCCTCCGCAGGATGCAGGAGGTGGAGCAAACTGCGGAGGAGCGCCTGAGCGTGCTGGCGGCGCAACTCGCTCTGCCATTTGACGGGCCGCCGACGTCGGCGGAAATGGAGAGGCGAGCAAGGAGCAGCGTGGCCATCGTCGAGACGGTGGCCGCGGGCTCCAAAAACCTGAAGGGGAGTTTCGTGCGCTGCTTAAAGGACGCAGCGCACGAAATGGAGCTGTCGCTCGAGCGCCTCATCGAGCAGAACAAGCGCCTCGAGGAGCAAAACGCGCGCCTCGAGGCTACCAACAGACGGCTCGATGAGGCCAACCAGCGCCTGGAGGCCCGGTTGGCGGAATTGGAAAGGGGGCAGGCCGGAATGCGGGTCGAGCTCGGGCTCCCTGCGGCCGCCCCCTCAGCCAGCCTCTCCGACGCGACGATCCGCGAGATCGTTGACCGCGTTAGTGCGGTTCACGGTCCGCGGATCGAGGCTCTGGCGGCGAGGTTGCCACCAGAGCCGAGAGTCCGGCCGCCGCTAGCGGCCGACAAAAGTAGGACGGCGCCCCCCACGGCCACGGCATCTGCACCTGCACCTTTGCCGTGCCAGGGGGGACGCGTAACGACGTACGCCGCAGCGGCGGCCGCAGCGCCGACCTCCACGGCAGTGGAGAAGAAAAAGAAAAAGGGGAGGAAGAAGAAGAATGCGGAGGCGGGACAAGCCTCGAGGGGTCAGCCCCGAGAGGAGTTTCCGCCTCTGACTCGCACTGCCCCACCGCAGCGTGCGGCGGCGCCGGCTGCTCGGGGTTCAGTCCCCGCTGCCGCCGCACCCGCCAGAGAGGGATGGCAGGTGGTGGGGGGCAGAAGGTCCCGGGGAGTAGGTCGCAGCGCCGCCGTCGAACGCGAGGCGGCGCCAAACTCTAGCCGAGGGCAGCCTAACCCGCCGCCGGCCCAGAAGAAAAAGAAGCCGCGCAAACTCCGCGTGCCCAAAGCAGCTGCGGTGGTTATCACCGTGCTGCCGGAGGGCAAAGAAAAGGGCCTGACGTATGAGGCCGTCCTCAAACGCGCCCGACGGGATGTCGACGTCTCCGACATCGGAGTCGTCGCCGCGAGGACCCGTCAAGCCCGCACGGGGGCCCGAATCTTGGAGTTCCCCGGTGCTGAAGGCGCGAGGATGGCCGATGCGATGGCCGAGAGGTTGCTGGGCCTGTTTCCAGTGGAGAGTGGTGTCCGGGTCGCCAGGCCCGTGAGATGCGCCGAATTGCGCATCTCCGGGCTGGACGACTCTGTGACGACGGATGAGATCCGGGAGGCCATCGCCTCGAAAACCGGGTCTCCAGTAGACACCGTCCGGGTGGGCACCATTCGTCCAGGCCCAGGTGGTGTAGGTGCCGCGTGGGCATCGTGTCCTGTCGCGGCGGCCAAGTCTCTGGCTGCCGCAGGTAGACTCCTGGTGGGCTGGAGCGCTGCGCGGGTGACCGTGCTGGAGCCTCGGCCCGCCAGGTGCTATAAGTGCATGGCGGTCGGTCACACTAGGCCGCTGTGCACTAACTGCTTCGACTGCAGCGGGCTCTGCTTCCGCTGCGGTCAGGCAGGGCACCAGGCGGCAACCTGCACCGCTGCCCCGTTCTGCCCCGCGTGCGCGGCGGGCAATCGCCCGGCCAAGCACTGCATGGGGCGCAACGGGTGCAGACCTCCGGCGTCAGGTCCGAGGAGGGAGGTGGATGGCAGCCAATCGATCCCGGCTGCCCCACCTAGCGCGGCTCAACCGCCGCAGCAGCGGGAGGCGATGGACACGGTCTGATTATGGACCGTGACACCATCGTCCTCCAAGGGAATCTCGGCCGCTCCGCCCGGGCACAGGACCTCTTCCTGCAGTCCACGGCGGAGTGGTCGGTCGGTGTCGCCGTAGTCGCGGAGCCCTACTCCATCCCGGATCGCCCGAATTGGGCGGGCAGTCGGGACGGCTCCGTGGCGGTCGTCGGGTCGACGGCGCCGTGTTCCCCGCCCTTGTCGGTCAAAGACAAGGGCGTAGGATACGTGGCGGCCAAATGGGGAGGGGTCACGGTGTATGGCGTGTACTTCTCCCCTAATCGCAGTCTGGCGGCCTACGAGGTCTTCCTGCACAATTTGGAGACCTCGATACGGCGTGCACCGGGTCCCGTGATCGTGCTGGGGGACTTTAACGCCAAATCCACGGCGTGGGGGTCCCCTCGCACGGACGCTCGTGGTGCGGCGGTTGAAGAGTGGGCGGCGGCAGCGGACCTCGTCCTGTTAAACAGGGGGTCCGCACAAACGTGCGTGCGGCGTTGGGGTGGATCGATAGTGGACCTTTCGTTCGCTAGCCCCGGTGTCGCCGCACGGGTAAGGGAATGGTGTGTCCTGGAGGAGGTTGAGACCTTGTCCGACCACCGCTACATCCGGATGGAGGTCTCCCGGTCCCTCCGGGCACCCATTGGGGGTCGCGCGGCGGACAGAGCTCCCGCTTTTCCGCGATGGGCTGTGGGTAAACTCGATCGGGACCTACTAGTGGAGGCGGCCATTGTTCAGTCTTGGCTGTCTCCCCCCCCGGCGGAGGACGTGGGCGCCGAGGCTGGCCGCATTCGCGGCATGCTCGCGCAGATCTGCGATGCGGCCATGCCCCGTGTACGGCGTCCGCCCCAACGGAAGGGGGTATACTGGTGGTCCCCGGAGCTGGCGGACCTCCGCGCGGCCTGTATTCGTGCCCGGAGGTCCTACACCCGCAGCCGACGTCGCAGAAACCGCGACGAAGAGCGGGAAGGCCAGCTGTACGCGGCGTACAACCACGCGCGTGCCGCGTTGAAGCTGGCCATCTGTCGCGCCAAAGACGCGAAGCGGCAGGAGATGCTGGACGGTCTAGAGCGCGACCCCTGGGGGCGTCCGTATCGTGCGGCGCTGAACAAGCTCCGCACTCAGGGCCCCCCCCTTACTGAGACCCTCCAGCCGAGCTTCCTCACTGAGGTGGTCGAGGGACTTTTCCCTACACGGGTGGCGCACACGCCCCCGGTAATGGCTCCGCCGGACGACTACCGGGAGGCCAACGACGAGGAAAGTGTGCCGCCCGTGAGAGAGTCGGAAATAGGGGTGGCGGTGACGCGAATGCGGAATGGCGCCGCCCCCGGGCCGGACGGGGTGCCCGCTCGGGTGCTGGCCCTGGTCCTCGACCACTTGGAGCCTCGCCTCAGGGGACTGTTCGACGCTAGCCTGGTGTCCGGACGGTTCCCTGACTGCTGGAAGGAGGGGAAGCTCGTGCTCCTGCCGAAGCCGGGACGGCCTCCGGAATCAGTCGCGGCCTACAGGCCCATCGTGCTGCTGGACGAGGCGGGCAAGCTGTTGGAGAGGGTGGTTGCCGCTCGCATCGTCCAGCACCTCACGCAGGTCGGCCCCGACCTGTCCGACGCCCAGTTCGGGTTTCGGACGGGACGGTCGACGGTCGACGCCATCCTGCGTCTGAAGGCCGCGGCTTCGGAGGCCGTCGCCTCGAAGGGAGTGCTGTTGGCGGTGTCTCTCGATATCGCCAACGCATTCAACAGTCTGCCATTCGGCTGCATCACGGAGGCGCTCCGGTTTCATGGAGTGCCCCTCTACTTAAGGCGGCTGGTGGCAGACTACCTCGACGGCCGCGGCGTCCTCTTCGTTAACCGGGAGGGGGACGTCGTCAGGAGGCCCATGTCGTGCGGCGTCCCGCAGGGTTCTGTTCTTGGACCGCTCCTGTGGGACATCGGGTACGACTGGGTCCTGCGTGGCCGGCTTCCCCCCGGGCTGGGCGTAATCTGCTACTTTCTTATTTTCTATTTAACAGTTTTAGTGGTTAGTTCTTATTGAACTCTTATTGTTATAACACGGTGACTATTTTAATTTTATTATTTAGTACAGCAATTTTGTTAGGTTATATTTTATATATTATTACAGGTTCTTATATTTAACATCAACTACAATTATACACTATTTAACAATCTTACTATCTTATCCTATGTTTCCTTATTACATATTTTATTATCTTATCTTTTTCTATTACAGTTTTCTATATATGTGTATCTTATTAATTAGTAGTAACATTAGTTTTAGAGAGATAATATTATCATCATAATAATATTATAACCTTATCATTACTGTTCACGTATGAACATACATACGGACAAGTCCACCCTAGGTTATATATATTGAATAACTAACTTCCCGTTTATGAATAAACTCACGTATTAATATAATCAGCAAATTCTTTCTATGCTCTATTTTAGTAACTCTTCGCAGTCACGTATTTTGCATATGTGTGTATAAATGAAACTACTATATAAACTATGTATTTCTACAATAAAGCAGTCCAGTGAAATCACCCGAAGTTTCATTGACTCCCTCCTCACCATGTGGCTACCGTCGCGCCGCCCTAGCGCTGCCTGAGTCCAGCGCCGCGTCGCTCTAACTATCGCGCTGCCCGAATTCAGCGCCACGCCGCCGCCCTAACCGTCGCGCCGCCCTAACCGTCGCGCCGCCCTAGCGCCCTAGCGCTGCCCGAGTCCAACGCCGCGTGGCTCTATCCTTCGCGCCGCCCTACACCATCGCTGCACAAACCTAACCGTGCCTAACATCATGTAGTTTAGGTACTGAGCGTCTACTACGTCCGACAAATCAATAAGGTAGCTAGAGTCTACGTGTTTACGAGTATCTATGGACTCTCGTTCTGTACACGCCTGTCAGCGAGCAACACAGCACGTTCCCGGCGTGTCCATTTGGTCCTTCGAGGTAAGAACTAGCATTTCTCTTTTCTATTACTACTTGTGTCTTATTAAATCACAGGCTGGTGAGCCCTATACACTCACTGGTACTGTTATATGTTAAAAGCTGTTTATAACTCAGTTGCCTTCGTGCGGTAACGAATCAGGCATCGGTCTCCCACAAGCGGGTCGCCCCGATGCTCGAGAAGTCGTATGTAATTGTATTATACCGTAACGGGAAAAGAGAGCGCAACTAAGTTTAGTCTTACATCTACCAATTACAAGTAGTACCATCACTGGAAAAGAGATATTGGAAATACAAGAAGACATAAATTGAGGAATGAAGAAATATCAAGAAAATATCACAAGAAAAGAATAATGGAACAGAATAATACGTATTAGTTTTAAAAAGAAATAACAGAAACTCGTAGACATCTGCTGCCCAAGAAGCTACCTACTTATGAAACAGATTACGTTAATCAAGAATGAAATTAGTCTACAAGTGCAAAATGAGCTCAATAAAATAATTGCTGACTTACGCAAAAAGAATACGCACAAAGAAAGTCACTGACGAATGCATTCGAATGTCACACTGGTCGTGATCGTGACATTGACATGAATTGAACTTCATTAATGAAAAGATATTGCTATTAGCACAGAAAAATGCGAATTCGCCAAAATAACTAGTACTCTACGGAATTATGACATCATGATGTGTTTACGTTCATATATAAAAGCGCTATATAAATAAAATAAAAGGGGTAAATTAATATTAGCACCTCATGAATATGGTACCTTTGTTATAAACCTTATCAATTTTAAGCAGCTGCATATGCATTAAGACAATATTACAAGCAAGGAATATGGATTAAAATCGCCACATGGGATCCCATTTCAACAAGAATTAGAAATACACAAATTGAGGAATACGCAAGGAACGAAATAAATCAGAATCAGAAACTCAAAGTGATTAAACAAGTCATGGGTCAAGTCCTAATTCAAGTCAAATGAGAAAAATAAAAATCAAATAGACGTTACGTCACAAATTTGTTTATCAATTGAGTGAAACAATTAAAACAACACGTATTTGTGTAAACGAGTTACTGCTATATCAGCACAAATACGCATGTTGGCGGTAAATGCAGAATATAAACGAAAATAATCTAACAACACAAAGCAAGAGAGTAAACAGAGTATCACACATACAAAAGTTATTGCCACAAACACGTTGGAATTACGGTAACACTAATCATCATGGGCACACAAGGGCACTATACCTCCATTCTCTCCGCACTTCGAAAAAATACAAATATATAGGGTGAATTCAATAAAATGTCATTTGCGCAGAGTAATAGGCGCATAAACAGTTGCATGTGAAGAATTGCATATCTACATTCTTACATCAGACAAAAGCATGGTTATACTCAAGACTACTATGTGTACTATGTGAGGACATTAATGATAATACGGTACTGAAACCAAGTTACTTCATAATTGGAAATGAAACTCCTGCTACTAAGAACCTACATACAACAAAAAAAAAATGAAGAAGGGAAAGCTGGGCTAGTGATTATATTCATCATCTACAATATAGATATAGATGGAAAACAAGAGAAGATAATTCAAAGACGAGTACCTTAGTATTATAATAATAAAGGACGAAGACATTCGCTTAGCCAAATGGCTACTGGCAAAAGAAAGAAATACACACTTGAAATGATGGATTAACAAAAGTAGTAACGTTAAAAAGATGTTCGGTATCACTTACACACGATCAATATACACAAAGATACCTTTACCGGTACAACCAAACGATGAGAATAGCGTTAACGTAAATGGTTAGCAGCACAGAATATAAATCCACCATGCAAAAGTCTATCACCTGGATTCTATACAACAAATGACTCAACAAAGATAAATGGAGGGACATTACAAATCGAGACAAACATTAATCAAAACGACCTACAAATAGACATACAAAAGTTTACCAATATTATCATGGATTTCAAGCAATCATGCAACAACCCAGGAGACGCGAAGACACACATTGCAACCAATTTTATCAACACCTAGAACACAAGCAAAACAAGTTAACCACATTATGAGGATACAAATATCAGCAATATTCGGGCAACAAATTCGAAAATATGCATTTCACACTAATGAAAACAATACCTATTTCGTTGGCGGCATAATTAAGACAACACTTTACTAACGAGGGTAACTCGCCCTGATCCAACTAACAACAGAAGAGAAATTGACATTATCAGTTACCGTATTACGAATGTCCTAAATAATGATACTAAACAGATATCAAGTACTTACGACCATATGACTGTGTGTGGACATGGAAAATTATAACATGACAAGGAAAATCACTAAATGCGTACTTATACACATACCAACATCCATACGACTGAGAATTACACGTAAAAATGGCACGGGGCATTAGAAGAAAAGGAAATGTATAATTTAACTAAAACGTCATGTGAGATGAACAGACACTACAAATCATGATGTATACAGGCACATGTTACTAATAATGAAGCGATAATTGAGGACAAACAGTCTAGAAGAAAGTCCGTAACACAATAAATTTGGCATGTTTCTACCATATTTATCACTAATCATTCAGAAGAAAAGAAGATGGCAATTAAGGCATTAACGAGAATATACAAGAAGTTCAGAGGAGTTATCCAGGATGGCAACCAAGGCTAGGACGGGGTCCAAAAAATTGTGGAATTACGGAATACGAATTTATGACCCAAAATTGTTAGAAAAATCAGAACATTACTACTGCCGTAAAATAAAAATGAAACCAATTAATATACGTCTGCTAATATAAGACTTAAACAGCGGGTCAAAATATACCACTATTATTCTACCAGGCAGCGGCTTCTAAAGTTTTTTTGGATGGAAAATGAGAAATGGAGGCAAAATCAAATTACTCTAGGAAGACTGCACAAATGATGATTATTATTTTTAAGACAAGTGTTCGAAAACATTGGAAGAAAATACAATTCGAGGATTATGGAATTGCATCTAAGAATATAACGCCTAAATACATATTGAAGAAGCCAGAAGAAACTCACCAGACATAAAAAAATATAAAAATAGTTTACAAAAACTAAAAAACACGCTTTATTTAATCGAATTATTGCATTGTCATCGGCCTTTGACAGCTGTGCAAAATTTGAATAGAATCTGACCGTTTAAAGTGGGTCAAAATAGCGTCCAAAGGAGTCGGTTACAAACATACAAACAAACATACAAACAAATATACAAACAAACATACAAGTGAAGCTAATATAAAGCGTGTAAAAAAACAATATTTTATTACCATACCTAGATTATGCAAACAATTTCATGGCTCATTCATGAAAGCAATACATGAAAATATTATCACTATCAGATAGAGAGAAAATGATACAATCAAAATTTTTAAATCGAAATGAAGTCGTCAACGTCGTTACTTATGTGTAAACATATTTCTGAAGAAAACTATCTAATGGGGTGGTCAATTTAAAATACTACTATAATGCATTTGGACTCATAACCAAGGGACATACAAACAATTGTATGACACAACTTATAAGAAAAAGAATTTGTATACAAAGACCTCCATTATGGAAGAAAAACGGCTGTAGGAAGCAAGTACCTACATTGAAAAAAGCAATAAGCAAACAAGGGTTGGAAGCAAACTTACAATAAGAGCCATGAAAATATCTGTGGAAATATACAATCTAAAGAAAATGGGCTAAATCTATTAACCACAATCATGTCGATATAGGACATACAAAAATACTTATGGAAATATAAACGTACAGTCTTTAAGCAAAAAAATATATATCACATTTGTGAAGAAGTGTATAGCAATAAATTGACAAGGGGTTACGAGAGTTTACAGTACAGCACGAGAAGACTCAGATATAAATCATTCAAGAACTGACCGCGAGATTATCGCAGCTAACTACTAAAATGGCACAATAAAGACTGAAATTACGTGTAAATAATGATAAAATGAAGAAACATCTGCGCAGCTAATATAACATACCGAAGATAGTACGTGTGCCTTAAACTAAAATACGTTTGCAATTATTTCTATATGCTATTGGCACCAAAGGAAGTATAAAACATGGAATCACATTTATAGAAACTTAATAATGACGCAACGCAATAACAAAGGATTTAAGATAAAACTATTAAACGTTCCCGGCGTGTCCAATTACCATCTTAACTAATTTATCAGTTTACATCGTATTTTTCATATTATTTTCCTATAATCTTAATGCTATTTATATATTATATCAAAATATATATTAACATTATATGTTAGCAGGTAAGTTATTGTCGACTTCATGTAGAGAGAAAAATGCGCGGTTTTTTATTTGGCTAATTTTCTTACGAAATTTCGACCAAATTGTTGCTGTTTCCCTTTTAAAAACATCTGAATTTAGTGTTGTGATTGCTTGTTTGATTGTTAGAATTTTGTTGTTTTGTGTTAATGTTTGTGTTTGTAAATAGTGTTTTTCTGATTTTATTTTTATTAATTGATCTGTTTTATTATTTTGCAGGAACATTCGGAATTTAGTAACATTGGCATTTTTACCAGCCAGGGTGAATGGGGTGTCCCGCCCCGCATCAGCAATACGCGACTGCAGTGCGCGCCAGAGCATCCCACTTCCTCCGGATAGGACATTCATCATCGTACACCGTGTGCGCAGTTTCCAGCAATTTCGCCCTCGTGCAGTTCTTGCACGTGGGCGGCTGGCCCCCGGGCAACAGCGTGCACTCCGCCCTGAGATGCGGGCCCCCGCAGTGATTGCAGAGGTCCGCAGTCTCAGTGCAGAGCTTCCTGCCGTGTCCGTAGGCCAGACACCTCGTGCACTGCACCAGAGGCGTTTGGTCTTCCACTCTAACTCTTTGCAGATCTATATAGACTCTGCCAGCCGACGTCAGCCTCTGCCAGAGTGTAGGTGAGACCCGAAGGACGGCGTGACACTCGTTTTGGTTTCTCGCCCTCCTCCGGTATCTCACCTCGGCCTCGGCCACGTCGGTCGCCAGGTCTCCCAGGAGAGATTGATTTTGGTTCAGCAAAGCGAATTTAATTTGGTCGTTAGTATTATATGCCAGTAGATTTTTAAGAACTACCAGCGGACTCTTATTTTTAGCCTCCTCGAAGGTCAACTCCTTGCTATTGCTCAACTGTGCCTCGACTCTCTCGAGTTCGAGTTTCGTGGCACAGCTGAGAATAACCTTCCCGTCACGGACCTTCCTCAACTTGTCAATCTGTAATCCCTTTTTTCTTGCGTCCAATACGTCCTTCACCTTGTCCACCAATTCTCCTGCAGTGTCCATTTCCTCTTTCGATGAGATGACAATTGAGTGAGACGGTTTTTGAGCCCAGGGTGTTTTAGGGGCTACTAGTACGCTGGAATAGGTTGGGGGGTCTGGTACCAATGGTCGTCGAGTTTCTTGTGCCATTGCTTTCAGGTCTTCCCGAATATGTTCACCAACCTCCAGTGTTTTCTCATTCGCCGTTCTTGACTCAATTCTCATCTCATCGTTACAATTTTTCATTGTCACTAGAAAATCCAGCGTATTAGCTTCCACCTGCTCAGTGAACTTGGTCAGCGCACAGACCTTGTCCGTGACATCCACAATCGAGCCAATTTCCTTTTTGTGTCGTGTTAGGGCATTCTTTTCATGTTCGTCGAGTTTCTCTATCGTCAAGGCACTCGTAGTGTTAAGCACTTCTTTGATTTCGGCCTCGGTACCTTCGACACACTGCTTGTGCATTGTATTTGATACTGCGAAGTTCGTGCAGATGTGTTGCTTCACAGAGTGTGTCGCCTCGTCTATCTTGCACGTTATTTTGTCCTGGAATTCTGTGAGCAATGCACGGAAATCCGTACCTGCGACAGGTGTTAGCGCTGGTAATGTTGCTGGCGGTACTGAGGTAGAGGGTCTCACGGCTCTGTCCGCGTTTCTAAGCGACAGGAAGTGTCGCTCCATATCTCGCACGATGCTGGTCATCTTGTCAATGTCCGTGAGAACCTTTACTTTGAGGTCGGTTTTTAGGTTCCTGGCCTCGTTAAGAGTCTCCTTGGCGTGTTTGCTTACTTGCAGGATTTCGTCGTGCCATGATTCGTGCCTAGCCTCCCCTCTTAGAGAGGTTCTCTTAAGAGCGGGGTAGATAGTTTTGGACGCTGGACTACTCATTTTTAAATTTTATATAATGGGGAGTCGCGGCACAATCGAATCAAAATCAAATTTTTACTGATTGTAAAATTTGTAAAGTGTAAATGTGTAAATATGTAAATAAAAGTGTATATATAGCCTAAATTAGGTGCTGCGCAGCAGTACCTATGTCCCGTCAAAAAATTTTTATTTATGTGTTATTAATTTTTTATTTTTGTTTCAGGTACCCGGATAGGAGCAGGTGAATCTACAATGCAGAAAAGTCTCTAGGACGTTCCCGACACGAGCTCCAACAAAAAATATCAAAAAAGAAGAAAGGAAGAAAAAGAAGAAAAAAGAAGATTGTAAAGAATTAAGAAGGAAGACTTAGAAGAACGACTGCGGCCCCAGTGAGCCGCACGCGACTCGCCAATACCACCAGAGAAAATCCCAGAGCCCTAGCTACTATAGGAGCGGAGATATCGCTTTTTCACACCCGCGGGTTTTATACCGGGTTTTCGGGTTGTGAAATTCAAACGTCGATATCTTCGCACCCAGTCGTCGCAGAGCTCCGGGAATCGATTCCTCCGGTAGGCCTTAACGACCCGCGCACTATGACGTCGCCTGCAGCCACAGGAATTCCGTAAGCTCCAATTTGGGTTCTAGCAGCGTGGATACACGCTCCGGGACCCGTCAAACACTATATAAGAAACCGCTTAGAAATAGCTTAAAACTAGACAAAGTTATAGCCACTTGAAGATTTTCAAGATGGCGTCTCAACTGTCAAAGTGAGTTTTTAACAGGTTATATCTCAGGAAGTATACGTCGCAGAGACACGGTTTTTGGCTCTAGGGATATCAGAATCTCGTCCCCTATGCGCTCCTGGTCGAATCCCAACGCAAAAAATTTTTTGCTTAAATCCGGCCCAGGCCACCCGCGATCGAAACTCCAACCCCCCAGAAAACCAACTGCAGAAATCCGAGTGTCGTGCGGTCAATAGTGACGGAGATACAGCTGAACGAAGTTTTCCAAAATGGCGGACGAACTGTCAGTGTCAAACTTCGACAGCCAATAACTCCGGCCCCAATGCCCGCAGAACTCCCGTTCTTGCTTTAAGTGCTAATAGAATTTTGTTTCCTAATTAATTTTAAAATAATATACATCCAAAAAATCCCCCCCCCCAAATTTTGAAAAACTGTTGATTTCCTAAAGTAGATAAAAGGCCAATGTGTAGAAAGAAAACCGCAAGTCTGTACGACCTATACCTCAGGAGAAAAACAAAGTCGAAAATGCGCAAAATTTTACAAGATGGCCGCCGGTCGCGTGAAAAATAGCTAAAATCGGCAATTTTAATGCGATTGCCTCGCGCGAGGTGTCCAGAGATTCAGGAGAACCTCCCCTACACGTTCCCGCTGTCAAAATAATTTTAATTATAATAACTTTTAATTATTTTAATAAAAACTAATTTAAAAATTTAATTAATTATAATTCGAAAAGTATCAGTCCTAAAATTAAGTTTGATATGTCTAAATTTTTGTCTCAACTAGATCTATTAGCCAAAATTAATAATATATGAGAATAATTTAGAATTTGGAAAATATAATGAAAAACAAGTTTTTTTGAAAAATTTTACGCTTTTTCGAGAAAAAATACACAAAATGCTTATGAAAAATTCTTAAAAACTATGTAGCGTCCTTCGCCTCGTCAGCGCGCAGCAGACTGCAGTTGAAAATTTGATGGTCATAGATCTCGTTTTCGAGATAAATGATGGTGAAGTTTTCGAAGATTTTGATTTTTCAGCAAAAAAGTATATAAGTTAAAATTATTTTGAAACCTGTTTTGTGATGTGCTGAAAGGCCCGCAGCTCCAGTAAAAATTTCAGGTCGATAGCTCCAGTAGTTTCGTGGCTCGTGCCTCGTGGCAATTTCAGTTTTCTTGAAATATCCCAGCTGCCTACTGTGCCAGGAAGATGATGATGATGCGAGGTTGTAGGGGCACCTGCGGCGCACCAGCAGGGTATTTTTCGGCTTCGCTATCTCAACAGACGGCGAAGTTATAAGCGAAAAACACATAAACTTTTGGTTTTATAACCTCAAAAAACACTGTTTTTTGCTTCCCCTACTTCGGGGATGCAATTTTCTCACTTCACTGATATTGGGCCGTGTGGGGCTCACTCTCGCGCACAAAATGAGATGTTTCACTGGTTGCTAACACTACTATTTCCGGAGTTATGAATTTTTTAAAGCGGAGCACGTGCGAAAAACAGCCGTCTCGAGGCGCTATCGAGCGCAGACTGGTTAGGTTAGGTTAGGTTAGGTCGGCGCCGCCCCCGGGCCGGACGGGGTGCCCGCTCGGGTGCTGGCCCTGGTCCTCGACCACTTGGAGCCTCGCCTCAGGGGACTGTTCGACGCTAGCCTGGTGTCCGGACGGTTCCCTGACTGCTGGAAGGAGGGGAAGCTCGTGCTCCTGCCGAAGCCGGGACGGCCTCCGGAATCAGTCGCGGCCTACAGGCCCATCGTGCTGCTGGACGAGGCGGGCAAGCTGTTGGAGAGGGTGGTTGCCGCTCGCATCGTCCAGCACCTCACGCAGGTCGGCCCCGACCTGTCCGACGCCCAGTTCGGGTTTCGGACGGGACGGTCGACGGTCGACGCCATCCTGCGTCTGAAGGCCGCGGCTTCGGAGGCCGTCGCCTCGAAGGGAGTGCTGTTGGCGGTGTCTCTCGATATCGCCAACGCATTCAACAGTCTGCCATTCGGCTGCATCACGGAGGCGCTCCGGTTTCATGGAGTGCCCCTCTACTTAAGGCGGCTGGTGGCAGACTACCTCGACGGCCGCGGCGTCCTCTTCGTTAACCGGGAGGGGGACGTCGTCAGGAGGCCCATGTCGTGCGGCGTCCCACAGGGTTCTGTTCTTGGACCGCTCCTGTGGGACATCGGGTACGACTGGGTCCTGCGTGGCCGGCTTCCCCCCGGGCTGGGCGTAATCTGCTACGCCGACGACACTCTTGTCACAGCTCGGGGCGGGACCTTCGAGGAGGCGGCATCCCTGGCCACCTCGGGTACCGCGGAGGTGGTCAGGAGAATCGAGGCGCTGGGGCTTAGGGTGGCCCTGGACAAGTCTGAGGCCCTGCTCTTTCATGGGCCTCGACGCGGTCCACCCGCCGGCGCCTCGATAACGGTTAATGGTTCTGTGGTCGGTATCCGGGCCCACATGAAATATCTGGGCCTGGTTCTCGACGGAAGGTGGTGCTTCGACGAGCACTTCCGCCGACTGGCGCCGAGGCTCGTCGGCACGGCGTCCGCCCTCGGTCGTCTTATGCCGAATTTGGGCGGACCGAGTTTAACGTGCCGACGACTCTACGCCGGGGTGGTCCGGTCGATGGCGCTGTACGGCGCCCCCGTGTGGGCGGGGTCCCTGACCGCTCACAACAGGAACCGTCTGTGGCGTCCGCAGAGGGTCGTAGCGGTCAGGGCCATACGCGGCTACCGCACGGTAGGTGTCGAGGCCGCGTGCGCATTGGCCGGAACCCCCCCGTGGGATATGGAGGCGGAAGTGCTCGCCGACGTTTATCGGCGGGTGTCGACGGCGCGGGCGGGTGGCACAAATCCCCCGCCGAGCGCGATCACCGCGTGGCGGGACGAAGCCCGCCGCACCACCTTCACACAGTGGAGGGCTCGGCTGGAGACGCCTCGGGCCGGTCTGCGGACCGTGGGGGCGCTTCAGCCGATACTGGAGGAATGGGCGGTGCGGCAGCACGGAGTCCTCACCTTCCGGCTTGTGCAGGTGTTGTCGGGGCACGGCTGCTTCGGCAAATATCTGCACGACGTCGCAAGGAGGGAGACGACTCCAGGCTGCCACCACTGCGACTGCAGCGAGGACTCGGCGCAGCACACGCTCGAGTCGTGCCCGGCCTGGGTTGAGCAGCGCCGGGAGCTCGCTGCAGTCATCGGAGAGGACCTGTCGTTGCCGGCCGTTGCGCGAGCGATGGTCGGCGATGACGGGGCCTGGACCGCGGTCGCCGCCTTCTGTGAGGACGTCATCTCGCAGAAGGAGACGGCGGAGAGGGCCCGGGAGGATTCACTTCTCTCGGACCCGATACGCCGTCGGCGCGTAGGGCGGCGCGGGCGCGCTCACTTGCGCCTGATGCCGCCCTAACGTAGGCTGCGGACGGTCGGGTCGGGGAATGCCCACCGTCCGCCGGAACAGCCTACCGCGACGGTGCGACGCCCAAGTGCGTCCGGGCGTCGCACGGGTGCGAGGGTGCCCGATGGGGCTGCCGCCTGCGGGCCACGGAGAAACGTACGCGGTACCCGTGGTCCGCCTTGTGAGGGCGGGTGAGGTCGCACGGCGGGTTGTTTTAGTGGGTGAGGGCCCCACACTACCCCGCAGTCTCCCCGGACGCGGGGTGTGCGGTTAGGCATTTTTTCCCGCCAAAACAAAAAAAAAAAAAAAAAAAACAAAAAAAAAAAAAAAAAAGGTTAGGTTAGGTTAGGTTAGGTTAGGTTTTTTTTTTTACGTAGGAATGCTTTTTACGCACTTACCCTCCGGCCGCAAGGGCAGCCTTCGGACGTCGTGTTGGACTCCCGGGGAGAAATCTCGACCCAGCCTACCAACTAAACCTACGGTGTTCTCCTCACCCGTTGCCGGGCCACGGTAGTCACTCAGGTATTACCGCGACCCGACACGGGGTGGCCCCCTAACGGTGGGGGCTCACTGTGACAGGGGTGAGCGGCGTGCCCACCCCCGTCGGACCGTCACCCCTCGCCCGAACACGGGGCGAGAGGTCGTCCGCCACCCTAGCGACAGGCCCCCTGGCCTGCCGCGTATGGCCACGCGGGCCAGGGCCGCCGGCAATTGTGCGCCGACGACCCCTACCCGCGGCCCTGCGGGGGGGCAATGTTGCGCCCGAGCGCTCACGCTCCCGCAGGGCTTCTCTCTTCGCCGCCATCACCTCGGATGCAAACGAGGCGACGGCGGCCCAACACTCTTTGCTGCCGGCCATCGAAGCGATGACGGCCGGCAGCGACAAATTACCGCCGATTGCGCCAGTGAGCCTGGCGCGCTGGACAGCCCAGGCCGTGCACACGACCAACGTGTGCTCGGCCGTGTCCACGGCTCCAGACGAGCAGCTCTTGCAACCGGGTGCGGCCTCGATGCCCACCAGCTCCCACAGGTACTTGGCGAAGCAGCCGTGACCCGTGAGGAGCTGGGTTAGATGGTATGTAGGCACCCGGTGCGGCGCCTCGACCCACTGACGCAAGACGGGGCGCACGGCGGAAAGTAGCCGCGCGCCCGACGACACAGATGCCAACTTGTCCGCCCACCTCCCGAAGAGGTCGTCGCGAAATTCGCCTCTCCAGCGAGCGACCTCCTCGAGGGCGGGCTCAATTCTCGCCTCAGTGCGCATCAGAGCCCTCTTTCGGTAAACCCCCGCCTGGACCTCAGCTTCGAGGTCCCAGGGGAGGCTCCCGGCAACAACACAAGCCGCCTCCAGTGACACCGTGTGGTACGCCCGTGCGGCCCTCTGCGCCATCACACGCTGCGCACGACGCAGCAGCGTGGAGTTCTCGGCGCTGAGAGCCGCGGCCGCCCAAATGGGCGCTCCGTAGAGCGCCTTCGAGCGCACCACCGTGTCGTAGAGGCGACGACCGACACAACCGGCCCCCCCGCTATTCGGGAGCAACCGGGCGAGCATTCCGGCGCACGCCACTAGCTTCGGCGCCAGCGCCCGGAAGTGCTCGCCGAACCTCCACCGACTGTCCAGAACCAGTCCCAGATATTTTATTTTATTTCCGACAGTGATGGAGGCCCCTCCCACTACAATACTGTAGTCTCGGGGGGGCCTCGCCCGAGGCCCGTGGAAGAAGAGGGCCTCGGACTTCTCGAGGGCAACTTCGAGCCCGAGGGCCCTGATGCGTCTTACTATGTGCGCGGTGCCTGCAGTAGCCAGGACACCGGCGTCACGAAAAGAAGGGCCCTGCGCGGTCACCAGGGTGTCGTCGGCGTAACAAATGACGCCGACTCCCCGAAGATTGGCACCGCGCAGGACCCAGTCAAACCCGATGTTCCACAGGAGTGGGCCCAGCACCGACCCCTGCGGAACACCACACGACATGTCCCGGCGGACTACACGATCCCGGGCCGGGTAGAAGATGGCCCGGTCCGTAAAGTAGTCCGCCAGGACCCTCCTGAGGTACCACGGAACTTTGTGGTACCTCAGGGCCTCCTTAATTGTCGCCCAGGGGAGGGTGTTGAAAGCGTTAGCAATGTCAAGAGACACTGCCAACAACACCCCCCCCTGCGAAACCGCTTTCTCGACTCGGTCCCTCAGTCGGGACACGGCGTCAATCGTCGACCGCGCGCGGCGGAACCCGAACTGAACGTCGCTCAGGTCCGGGCCCACCGTCTCCAAGTGTCGGACGAGGCGCGCTGCGACGACCCTTTCAAAGGTCTTGCACGCCTCGTCAAGAAGGACAATCGGACGGTAGGCCGACGGAGAGTCGGGGGGTCGCCCGTGCTTCTGAAGCAGCACGAGCTTCCCCGTTTTCCACCGCCGCGGGACTCTGCCGGACGCCATGCACTCCGACATGAGGGACAGAACCTCCTCTTCCAGGACCGGCGTCACGCGGGCGAGAACCCGCCCAGGAACACCGTCCGGGCCCGGGGCGCGGTTCCTCTCTTTGAGTTTGAGGACCGCAACCCCCAACTCAGCCTCGGACACGGGCGGCACTTCCTCGCCCGCAGCCGGTCCCTCATCTCGTGTCGCCGCCGCCATCCTCGGCGGCGACCACTCTTCTCTCGCCGGGAAGAGCGAGCTGACCACCCTTTCAACGAAGAGTGGCTCGAGGGTTCTCGTCAGCGGGGGCGCCGCTGGACGGAGTTTCTGCATTACCGTCTTGTACGGGCGCCCCCATGGATCTCGATCCACGCTCTCGAGCCACTCCTGCCAACTCTCGGCTTTGGCGGCCTTGATGGCAGCGGTGAACGAATTTCTCGCAGCCCGGTACGCGGCGAGCAATACCTCCTCTTGGGCGAGGTCTCTATTGGCCCTCCTGCGACTGCGGGTGTACCGGCGCCGAGACATTTGGCACTCGGCGCGGAGGCCCTGAAGATGGGGCCTCCACCAGTACACCTGCTTGCGCGGAGGGGTCGGACCCGCCCGGATCATCGCCGCGTCGCAGACACGAGAGAGCGCTCCAGAAAGCCGCTCGCATCTCGCGTCCACGTCCAGGCCGCTCCCTATATTTACGCCATGGGTCCCATTGGGACCCGCGATCCACCGCTCCACTATAGCCGCCTCGGTGGCCAGCTCTGGGTCCAGGGTGTTAAGTCTCCACCGAGGACCCTCTCCCGGCAGGGGACGGTCCAGCTCGACGGCCGGGGCGTCCGTGGGGGATGGGACTAGGTCGAACCGGATGTATCGGTGGTCCGACAGCGTCTCCACCCCCTCCTCCACCCTCCACCGCCTCGTGCGGCGGGCCAGGGCGGGACTAGCAAACGACAGGTCGACAATTGACCCGCCCGTGTGCCGGACGCACGTCAAGACCGTCCCCGTGTTCAACAGCACCAATCCGGAGGACACCGCCCACTCCTCTAGGGTGTCACCCCTGGCATCGGTCGCCGGAGATCCCCACGACCGGGATTTGGCATTGAAATCTCCGGCGACCACCACAGGGGTGGGGTGCACTTCCGCCACGAGGCCGCCCACCTCCGTGAGAAGACGCTCGAACTCGGCGAGCGTCCTGTTGGGCGAGAAGTACACCCCGACTACTGCAACGTCGCCCAGCGACGCGAGTACGCACCCGTGGCCCCTTAACACCCTCTGAAAGGGACGGGGGGCAGCACGGCGCCGCCAAGCGACGATAGCCACCGAACCGTCCAGATCGCCCACCCAGTCATCACGGGCTTGGACGCGGTACGGCTCAGCGACTATGGCTACACTTACTTGCCACTGCGCAGCGGTCTGGAGAAGAAGATCCTGAGCCGCTGCGCAGTGATTAATATTCGCCTGCAGTATTGACACCCTGTTGGCCATTTAATTGGCGGCGGTGTCCATAGCCTCCGGGGCAGCACCAGGCTGAGGTGCTACCGAAGACGGGGCGGAGGGTTTAGGATTTCCCCCACCCGTCTTTCTCGTCGCTTTCGGCTTCTTGGCCATCGCTGGGCACTTTTTATGGCCCAGACGATGGCCGGAGTCAACGCCCTCCGACGCGCAGATTGCGCACGAGGGCTCCGCCGAACAGGCTGCCGCCTTGTGGCCCGGTTGCCCGCACCGGAAGCAGAGCGCACTGCGGTCCACTGCGCACGTGCACTGCACCCCAACGTGCCCCGGTGCGAGGCAGCGGAAGCAACGCTGCGGCCGCGCGTCCAGAAGCGCGGCCCGGGCCGTCGACCAACCGATGGTGAGACGTCCACCATCGGTGACCTTTTTGGCCGCCGGGACAGGGCACTTGACCCAGACGGTCCCAGGGCGGCCAGGTGGGCGGGTGATGTTGCCCACCTTGACTAAATCGGGGCGGCAGCCCCCCACGTTAGCGACAGACGCGGCCACTAGATCGGCAGTGACCGCGTCTCCCAGACCGGAGATGCGCATCTCGGCGCACTGCTCCGGCCTGGACACTTTGGCGACGTCACCGATGACCTCGCGTATTTTGGTCGCGAGGTCATCGGCCTTTTTAGTTTTTTCGGCCCCGGAGACTTCCAACACACGGCCCCCAGTCCGGGCCGTGCGGAATTTAACGCCAGTTATTCCCAAGGCGGAGAGCTGGATGGCGCCCTCGGCCTTGGCCATGACCTCGGCATAGGTCCGAGCACTACCCTGCGGCAGGGTCACGACCACCGCAGCCGTCTTGGGAGCGCGCAGTTTGCGAGCGCGCTTCCCGTTCTTCTTTTTATTTTGTTGTTGTTGCTGTTGCGCTGGAGCAGCAGGCGCAGCAGCAGAATTCGCCGGCCGTGACGCTCTTGGCTTGCGCGCCACGACGTTCCACGCCTCCTTCTGTTGTGTTTGGGGAGGCGGCGTCGGTTCTGCGGTGGTGGTGTTCTTCACCGGCTGGACGGCGGTGGCCTTCTTCGCCGGCTGGGACGCGGGTCTCTCCTGAACAGCAGCGGGTGGAGCAGCTGACTGTTGGCGGGCGGCCTGCGATTCTTGGGCCGCCAGGCTCTTCTTACTCTTCCTCGACTTCTTCCCCGCGGCTTGAGTTGTAGCGGGGGCGGAGGAGAGCGGCTGCACCGGCTTGGGTGTTGGAAGAGCCGGGTAATCTTCTCGGACGCTCGGAGCGCTTGCGGGAGCAGTTTCGGCGCTCAACCTTGCTCGACGAGCGTCTGCTGCCAGTGGAGGGCGGGAGCGCTGCTCCGGGAGGAGACGGTCATTGATTCCGGCCATTCTGGAATCAATGAAGAATGCTATTTCCTCTCTTGTCATCATCTGCGAGGAGGAGGCTGGCTGGGGTTGGGTCTGCAGCATTCTTCTGAGCTCCGCTAGTTCAGCGCGGAGTGTTTCCTCGTTTCTTCTACGCTCCGCCAGCTCGGCGCGCACAAGCCTCAGCTCCTCGCTTTCCTCGCGGAGCACCGCCAGCTCTTTGAACGAGTCGGCGATGTCCGACAAGGCGACTCTTACCGACGCCACGTTCTGGCACTTCATACGGCTGGATTTGCGTGCCACCGCCGAAATCACGTCTAGCGCGGAGTCCACCACTCCGCGCAATTCATCGACCCCGCGATGTTTTTTGGGGCCTACTGACGGTTCCGCCCTCTTCTTTCTCGTTTGGGCTTCAAGCTTGTCTCGCTTGGCGGCCACTTCATCGGCGAGTTCTTTTTCGGCCTGCAGCTCCATCTCGCGCTGGAGCTGCCGGTTGTGATCCTCTTTGGCCTTAGCAAGCCCGACGTACTCGCCGGTGGTCGGCGGGCGCCCACGTCCCTTCTTGGTGTTCTTTTTGTCCGGCGATGTTGCTTCTTCTTCGAGCGGCCTCTTTTTTCGCCAGAAGCTCGCGTTGCTCGGGTTAGATCTTGGCGAGCAGGAACGCGAGCGGTCGTCAATGGACATGCAGCTGCTGCTGTCGTCCGACACGGATAGCCGCAGCGGCGCTATCTCGCCCTCGCCCAGACACAGGCGAGTGAGTCTCACCCTCGCCTCACGGTGACGACGCTCCGATAGCGGGGTCTGGAATAACACAGTATTACCCGCATCACCCACTTCCCCTGCGTCCGAGGATACGTCCGACAGCAAATCGGACAGATCGTCGCTCAGATTTACGCCTGTTGCTTTAGAATTAGCACTATTTAAATTAGATTTTTCGCCAGTTTTATTCATTTTATTAGAAGAATCGTCAATTATTTTAACATTATCGCCATTTTTGTCATTGAGAGAATCATCGTCAGTCAGTTTTGGAATGCCAGAGTCGTCGTTTTTGGTTTCGGTTTGTGTGTTTGTTTTATTTGTTATCATATTTATTCCCACGAGTATGGGGGTAAAACGGTCGACGCAAGCAGAGCCCCCTGTACTTGCGCAACCCTACATACTTAGGCGAACCTTACGGAGGTCGGGCAGTTTCCGTAGGATTTTTACAACTTATCTGTTGGGTGTTATTGACTTTTCCTTGTCTCAGGCCGGCCGGTTAAGGCAGGCCCCCTGTCCCAGCCATCACGCCGCTAGACATGTTCAACGACACGCAACAGCTGGAACAGGTCGCCCGACGTTGCCCACATTAGGGGGCATCCCCCTGAACACGAGTTAACGCATCCAGGGGGACCGCCGCGCCGCGGGGTACTCCCGCCCACAACCACGTCCCCGAAGGGACCGCTTCCCCGAAGGGAGACGACAGAAGTTGGAGTCTGAGCTCCCGAACCAAACCCCCAAAAAGGGGAAGACAAGGGAGTCAGAACTCCAGCACCGAGGAAGTCGGCGCTCGACGGTGCGGCGCTAAAACGCCGCCGCCGGCCTAGCAGGCCAGCCATACGACGACCCCCCACAGACATAGGGGTCAGCTCGGCAGGACATCAGTCAACCCCCAAAAACGTTCTCGGCACTTTAGGGCCGAGTTTTGTTGTTGGAGGCCGTCCAGGACGCACCGGACCCACGGCTTCCGGAAACGGGAAGCGGCGGGCCACACGGGGAGGTTTCCTGCCCTTAGCGCCCCAGGTTAGGTTAGGTTAGGTTAGGTTAGGTTAGGTTAGGTTAGGTTAGGTTAGGTTTTTTTTTTTTTTTTTTTTAACGTAGGAATGCTTTTTACGCACTTACCCTCCGGCTGCAGGGGCAGCCGTCGGACGTCGTGTTGGACTCCCGGGGAGAAAATCGTCTCGACCCAGCCTACCAACTAAACCTACGGTGTTCTCTTCGCCCGTTGCCGGGCCACGGTAGTCACTCAGGTATTACCGTGACCCGACACAGAGTGGCCCCCTATCGGAGGGGGCTCTCTGAGACGGGGGTGGGCAATGTGCCCGCCCCCGTAGGACCGTCACCCCTAGCCCGAACACGGGGCGAGGGGTCGTCCGCCACCCTAGCGACAGGTCCCCTGACCTGCCGCGTATGGCCATGCGGGCCGGGGCCGCCGGCTATTGCGCGCCGACGACCCCTACCAGCGGCCCTGCGGGGGGGAAGAGTTTCCCCTGAGCGTTCTCGCTCCCGCAGGGCTTCTCTCTTCGCCGCCATCACCTCGGATGCAAACGAGGCGACGGCGGCCCAACACTCTTTGCTGCCGGCCATCGAAGCGATGACGGCCGGCAGCGACAAATTGACGCCGATTGCGCCAGTGAGCCTGGCGCGCTGGACAGCCCAGGCCGTGCACACGACCAACGTGTGCTCGGCCGTGTCCACGGCTCCAGACGGACAGCTCTTGCAACCGGGTGCGGCCTCGATGCCCACCAGCTCCCACAGGTACTTGGCGAAGCAGCCGTGACCCGTGAGGAGCTGGGTTAGATGGTATGTAGGCACCCGGTGCGGCGCCTCGACCCACTGACGCAAGACGGGGCGCACGGCGGAAAGTAGCCGCGCGCCCGACGACACAGAGGTCAACCTATCCGCCCACCTCCCGAAGAGGACGTCGCGAAATTCGCCTCTCCAGCGAGCGACCTCCTCGGGGGCGGGCTCATTTCTCGCCTCGATGCGCATCAGAGCCCTCCTTCGGTAAACCCCCGCCAGGACCTCAGCTTCGAGATCCCAGGGGAGGCTCCCGGCAACGACACAAGCCGCCTCCAGTGACACCGTGTGGTACGCCCGTGCGGCCCTCTGCGCCATCACACGCTGCGCGCGACGCAGCAGCGTGGAGTTCTCAGGTTAGGTTAGGTTAGGTTAGGTTTTTTTTTTTTTTTTTTTTTTTTACGTAGGAATGCTTTTTACGCACTTACCCTCCGGCCGCAGGGGCAGCCTTCGGACGTCGTGTTGGACTCCCGGGGAGAAATCTCGACCCAGCCTACCAACTAAACCTACGGTGTTCTCCTCACCCGTTGCCGGGCCACGGTAGTCACTCAGGTATTACCGCGACCCGACACGGGGTGGCCCCCTAACGGTGGGGGCTCACTGTGACAGGGGTGAGCGGCGTGCCCACCCCCGTCGGACCGTCACCCCTCGCCCGAACACGGGGCGAGAGGTCGTCCGCCACCCTAGCGACAGGCCCCCTGGCCTGCCGCGTATGGCCACGCGGGCCAGGGCCGCCGGCAATTGTGCGCCGACGACCCCTACCCGCGGCCCTGCGGGGGGGCAATGTTGCGCCCGAGCGCTCACGCTCCCGCAGGGCTTCTCTCTTCGCCGCCATCACCTCGGATGCAAACGAGGCGACGGCGGCCCAACACTCTTTGCTGCCGGCCATCGAAGCGATGACGGCCGGCAGCGACAAATTAACGCCGATTGCGCCAGTGAGCCTGGCGCGCTGGACAGCCCAGGCCGTGCACACGACCAACGTGTGCTCGGCCGTGTCCACGGCTCCAGACGAGCAGCTCTTGCAACCGGGCGCGGCCTCGATGCCCACCAGCTCCCACAGGTACTTGGCGAAGCAGCCGTGACCCGTGAGGAGCTGGGTTAGATGGTATGTAGGCACCCGGTGCGGCGCCTCGACCCACTGACGCAAGACGGGGCGCACGGCGGAAAGTAGCCGCGCGCCCGACGACACAGATGCCAACTTGTCCGCCCACCTCCCGAAGAGGTCGTCGCGAAATTCGCCTCTCCAGCGAGCGACCTCCTCGAGGGCGGGCTCAATTCTCGCCTCAGTGCGCATCAGAGCCCTCTTTCGGTAAACCCCCGCCTGGACCTCAGCTTCGAGGTCCCAGGGGAGGCTCCCGGCAACAACACAAGCCGCCTCCAGTGACACCGTGTGGTACGCCCGTGCGGCCCTCTGCGCCATCACACGCTGCGCACGACGCAGCAGCGTGGAGTTCTCGGCGCTGAGAGCCGCGGCCGCCCAAATGGGCGCTCCGTAGAGCGCCTTCGAGCGCACCACCGTGTCGTAGAGGCGACGACCGACACAACCGGCCCCCTCGCTATTCGGGAGCAACCGGGCGAGCATTCCGGCACACGCCACTAGCTTCGGCGCCAGCGCCCGGAAGTGCTCGCCGAACCTCCACCGACTGTCCAGAACCAGTCCCAGATATTTTATTTTATTTCCGACAGCGATGGAGGCCCCTCCCACTACGATACTGTAGTCTCGGGGGGGCCTCAGGTTTTTTTTTTTTTTTTTTTTTACGTAGGAATGCTTTTTACGCACTTACCCTCCGGCTGCGGGGGCAGCCGTCGGACGTCGTGTTGGACTCCCGGGGAGTAAAATTTCTCTCGACCCAGCCTACCAACTAAACCTACGGTGTCCTCCTCGCCCGTTGCCGGGCCGTGGTGGTTACTCAGGTATTACCACGACCCGACACGGGGGGCCCCCTAGCGGTGGGGGCTCACTGTGACGGGGGGTGGGCGACGTGCCCCCCCCGTCGGACTGTCACCCCTCGCCCGAACACGAGGCGAGGGGTCGTCCGCCACATTGGGCGCGACAGGTCCCCCGACCTGCCGCGCGTGGCCATCTCGCGGGCCGGGGCCGCCGACTATTGCGCGCCGACGACCCCTACCCGCGGCCCTGCGGGGGGGAAGAGTTTCCCCCGAGCGTTCTCGCTCACGCAGGGCTTCTCGTTTTGCCGCCATCACCTCGGATGCGAAGGAGGTGACGGCGGCCCAGCACTCTTTGCTGCCGGCCATCGAAGCGATGACGGCCGGCAGCGACAAATTTCCGCCAATTACGCCAGTGAGTCTGGCGCGCTGGACAGACCAGGCCGCGCACACGACCAACGTGTGATCGGCCGTGTCCACGGCTCCGGACGAGCAGCTCTTGCAACCGGGTGCGGCTTCGACGCCCACCAGCTCCCACAGGTACTTGGCGAAGCAGCCGTGACCTGTGAGGAGCTGGGTAAGATGGTATGTAGGCACCCGGTGCGGCGCCTCGACCCACTGACGCAATACGGGGCGCACGGCAGAAAGAAGCCGCGCGCCCGACGTCACCACTGACAATCTCTCGGCCCACCTCCCGAAGAGGACGTCGCGAAATTCGCCTCTCCAGCGAGCGACCTCATCGGGGGCGGGTTCTATTCTCGCCTCACTGCGCATCAGGGCCCTCCGTCGGTAAACCCCCGCCAGGACCCCAGCCTCGAGGTCCCAGGGGAGGCTCCCTGCGATTACGCATGCCGCCTCCAGCGACACGGTATGGTACGCCCGAGCGGCTCTCTGCGCCATCACACGCTGCGCGCGCCGCAGCAGCGTGGAGTTCTCGGCGCTGAGAGCCGCAGCCGCCCATATGGGCGCTCCGTAGAGCGCCTTCGAGCGCACCACCGCGTCATAGAGGCGGCGACCGACACTACCGGCCCCCCCGCTATTCGGGAGCAACCGGGCGAGCATTCCGGCGCACGCCACTAACTTCGGCGCCAGCGCCCGGAAGTGCTCGCCGAACCTCCACCGACTGTCCAGGACCAGTCCCAGATATTTCATCTTTTCTCCGACAGCGATGGAGGCCCCTCCCACCACGATACTGTAGTCGCGGGGGGGCCTTGCCCGAGGCCCGTGAAAGAAAAGGGCCTCGGACTTCTCGAGGGCCACTTCGAGCCCGAGGGCCCTGATGCGGCTTACGACGTGCGCGGTGCCTGCAGTTGCCAGGACACCGGCGTCACGGAAGGTAGGGCCCCGCGCGGTCACCAGGGTATCGTCGGCGTAACAAATGACGCCGACTCCCCGAAGATTGGCACCGCGCAGGACCCAGTCAAACCCGATGTTCCACAGGAGTGGGCCCAGCACCGACCCCTGTGGAACACCACACGACATGTCCCGGCGGACTACACGATCCCGGGCCGGGTAGAAGACGGCCCGGTCCGTAAAGTAGTCCGCCAGGACCCTCCTGAGGTACCACGGAACTTTGTGGTACCTCAGGGCCTCCAAAATTGTCGCCCAGGGGAGGGTGTTGAAAGCGTTAGCAATGTCAAGAGACACTGCCAACAACACCCCCCCCTGTGAAACCGCTTCTTCGACTCGGTCCCTCAGTCGGGACACGGCGTCAATCGTCGACCGCGCGCGGCGGAACCCGAACTGGAAATCGCTCAGGTCCGGGCCCACCGTCTCCAAGTGTCGGACGAGGCGTGCTGCGACGACCCTTTCGAAGGTCTTGCACGCCTCGTCGAGAAGGACAATCGGACGGTAGGCCGACGGAGAGTCGGGGGGTCGCCCGTGCTTTTGGAGCAGCACGAGCTTCCCGGACTTCCACCGCCGCGGGACTCTGCCGGACGCCATGCACTCCGACATGAGGGACAAAATCTCCTCCTCCAGGACCGGCATCACATGGGCGAGGACCCGCCCAGGGACGCCGTCCGGGCCCGGGGCGCGGTTCCTCTCCTTCAGTTTGAGGACCGCAACCCCCAACTCGGCCTCGGACACGGGCGGCACTTCCTCGCCCGCAGCCGGTCCCTCAACTTGTGTCGCCGCCGCCATCCTCGGCGGCGACCACTCCCCTCTCGCCGGGAAGAGCGAGCTGACCACCCTTTCGACGAAGAGTGGCTCGAGGGTTCTCGTCAGCGGGGGCGCCGCTGGACGGAGTTTCTGCGTCACCGTCTTGTACGGGCGCCCCCATGGATCGCGATCCACGCTCTCGAGCCACTCCTGCCAACTCTCGGCTTTGGCGGCCTTTATGGCAGCGGTGAATGTGTTTCTCGCGGCCCGGTACGCGGCGAGCAATATCTCCTCTTGGGCGGGGTCTCTATTGGCCCTCCTGCGACTGCGGGTGTACCGGCGCCGAGACATTTGGCACTCGGTGCGGAGGCCCTGAAGATGGGGCCTCCACCAGTACACCCGCTTGCGCGGAGGGGTCGGACCCGCCCGGATCATCGCCGCGTCGCAGACGCGAGAGAGCGCTCCAGAAAGCCGCTCGCATCTCGCGTCCACGTCCAGGCCGCTCCCTACATTATCGACATGGGTCCCGTTGGGACCCGCGATCCACCGCTCCACTATGGCCGCCTCGGTGGCCAGCTCTGGGTCCAAGGTGTTCAGCCTCCACCGAGGACCCTCTCCCGGCAGGGGACGGTCCAGCTCGACGGCTGGGGCGTCCGCGGGGGATGGGACTAGGTCGAACCGTATGTAGCGATGGTCCGACAACGTCTCCACCCCCTCCTCCACCCTCCACCGCCTCGTGCGGCGGGCCAGGGCGGGACTTGCAAAGGACAGGTCGACAATTGACCCGCCCGTATGCCGGACGCACGTCAGGACCGTCCCCGAGTTCAATAACACCAAGCCAGTGGACGCCGCCCACTCCTCAAGGGTGTCACCCCTGGCGTCGGTCGCCGGAGATCCCCACGACCGGGATTTGGCATTAAAGTCTCCGGCGACCACCACAGGGGTGGGGTGTACTTCCGCCACGAGGTCGCCGACCTCGGCGAGAAGACGCTCGAAATCAGCGAGCGTCCTATTGGGCGAGAAGTACACGCCGACTACTGCAACGTCGCCCAGCGACGCGAGCACGCACCCGTGGCCCCTCAGCACCCTCTGAAAGGGTCGGGGGGCAGCACGGCGTCGCCAAGCGACGATAGCCACCGAACCGTCCTGATCGCCCACCCAGTCGTCACGGGCTTGGACGCGGTACGGTTCGGCGACTATGGCTACATTTATTTGCCACTGCGCAGCGGTCTGGAGAAGAAGATCCTGGGCCGCTGCGCAGTGATTAACATTCGCCTGCAGTAGAGACACCCTATTGGCCATTTAATTGGCGGCGGTGTCCATGGCCTCTGGGGCAGCACCAGGCTGAGGTGCTGCCGAAGACGCGGCGGGGGGGTTAGGTTTTCCCCCGCCCGTCTTTTTCGCTCGGAGCATGAGCGGGAGCGGTTTCTGTGCTCAACCTAGCTCTACGAGCGTCTGCCGCCAGTGGAGGGCGGGTGCGCTGCTCCGGCAGGAGGCGGTCATTGATGCCAGCCATCCTGGCATCAATGAAAAACGCGATTTCTTCGCGGGTCATGGACTGCGCTGCGACAGCTTGGGTCTGTGCCTGCAGCATCGTCCTGAGCTCGGCGACCTCGGCACGGAGCGCATCTTCCTGTCGCTTGCGCTCTACGTTCTCGGCGCGCAGTATTTTGAGCTCCTCGCTCTCCTCGCGAAGCTCCGCCAGCTCCTTAAAGGAGTCGGCGAGGTCCGCCATGGCCGTCCGCATTAATGCCACATTCTGACATTTCATGCGGGAGGACTTCCGCGCCACCGTTGAGATGGCATCGAGCGCGGAGTCCACCACACCGCGTAGCTCATCGACCCCACGACGTCGCTTGGGGCCAGTTGCCGGCTGCCCTTCCTTCTTCTTGGTGAGGGACTCAAGCCTGTCCCTCTTGGCGGCCACTTCGTCGGAGAGTTCCTTTTCAGCCTGCAGCTCCATTTCGCGCTGGAGCTGCCGGTTGTGGTCTTCTTTCGCCTTTGCGAGCCCGACGTACTCGCCGGTGGTCGGCGGGCGCCCACGTCCCTTCTTCGTACTCTTTTCCGGCGATGTCGCTCCTTCGAGGGGCCTCTTTCGCCAGAAGCTCGCGTTGCTCGGGTTGTTGGTGTTCGGCGAGCAGGAACGCGAGTGGTCATCGACCGACATGCAGCCGCTGCTGTCATCCGACACGGACAGCCGCGGCGGCGCTCTCTCGTCCAGACAGAGGCGAGTGAGTCTCACCTTCGCCTCACGGTGACGACGCTCCGATAGCGGGGTCCGGAACAACCCAGCACTGCCCACGTCACTCACTTCGCCTGGATCCGAGGATACGTCCGACAGCAACAGATCCGACAGATCGTCACTGAGATTCACGCCTTTTTTGGATTTATCAGTTTCAGTTTCACATTTTTCGCCATTTGGTTTCATTTTAGTATCACCGTCATTTTTAATATTATTGTCGCCAGTTTTATTGTTTTTGTCATCGTCATCAGTCCGTTTTGCATAGCCAGAGTCGTCGTTTTTGGTTTCGAGTTTGTTTAGGTTTTTATTAGATTTCATATTAATTCCCACGAGTATGGGGGTAAAACGGTCGACGCAAACAGAGCCCCCTGTACTTGCGCAACCCTACATACTTAGGCGAACCTTACGGAGGTCGGGCGGTATCCGTAGGATTTTTACAACTTGTCTGTTGGGTGTTATTGACTTTTCCTTGTCTCAGGCCGGCCGGTTAAGGCAAGCCCCCTGTCCCAGCCATCACGCCGCTAGACATGTTCAACGACACGCAACAGCTGGAACAGGTCGCCCGACGTTGCCCACATTAGGGGGCATCCCCCTGAACACGAGTTAACGCATCCAGGGGGACCGCCGCGCCGCGGGGTACTCCCGCCCACAACCACGTCCCCGAGGGGACCGCTTCCCCGAAGGGAGACGACGAAAAGTGGAGCCTGAGCTCCCGAACCAAAAAGGACAAGGGAGTCAGAACTCCAGCACCGAGGAAGTCGGCGCTCGACGGTGCGGCGCTAAAACGCCGCCGCCGGCCTAGCAGGCCAGCCATACGACGACCCCCCACAGACATAGGGGTCAGCTCGGCAGGACATCAGTCAACCCCCAAAAACCTACTCGGCACATTAGGGCCGAGAGTTGTTGAAGGCCGTCCAGGACGCACCGGACCCACGGCTTCCGGAAACGGGAAGCGGCGGGCCACACGGGGAGGTTTCCTGCCCTTAGCGCCCCAGGTTAGGTTAGGTTAGGTTAGGTTAGGTTAGGTTAGGTTTTTTTTTTTTTTTTTTAACGTAGGAATGCTTTTTACGCACTTACCCTCCGGCCGCAGGGGCAGCCTTCGGACGTCGTGTTGGACTCCCGGGGAGAAATCTCGACCCAGCCTACCAACTAAACCTACGGTGTTCTCCTCACCCGTTGCCGGGCCACGGTAGTCACTCAGGTATTACCGCGACCCGACACGGGGTGGCCCCCTAACGGTGGGGGCTCACTGTGACAGGGGTGAGCGGCGTGCCCACCCCCGTCGGACCGTCACCCCTCGCCCGAACACGGGGCGAGAGGTCGTCCGCCACCCTAGCGACAGGCCCCCTGGCCTGCCGCGTATGGCCACGCGGGCCAGGGCCGCCGGCAATTGTGCGCCGACGACCCCTACCCGCGGCCCTGCGGGGGGGCAATGTTGCGCCCGAGCGCTCACGCTCCCGCAGGGCTTCTCTCTTCGCCGCCATCACCTCGGATGCAAACGAGGCGACGGCGGCCCAACACTCTTTGCTGCCGGCCATCGAAGCGATGACGGCCGGCAGCGACAAATTAACGCCGATTGCGCCAGTGAGCCTGGCGCGCTGGACAGCCCAGGCCGTGCACACGACCAACGTGTGCTCGGCCGTGTCCACGGCTCCAGACGAGCAGCTCTTGCAACCGGGCGCGGCCTCGATGCCCACCAGCTCCCACAGGTACTTGGCGAAGCAGCCGTGACCCGTGAGGAGCTGGGTTAGATGGTATGTAGGCACCCGGTGCGGCGCCTCGACCCACTGACGCAAGACGGGGCGCACGGCGGAAAGTAGCCGCGCGCCCGACGACACAGATGCCAACTTGTCCGCCCACCTCCCGAAGAGGTCGTCGCGAAATTCGCCTCTCCAGCGAGCGACCTCCTCGAGGGCGGGCTCAATTCTCGCCTCAGTGCGCATCAGAGCCCTCTTTCGGTAAACCCCCGCCTGGACCTCAGCTTCGAGGTCCCAGGGGAGGCTCCCGGCAACAACACAAGCCGCCTCCAGTGACACCGTGTGGTACGCCCGTGCGGCCCTCTGCGCCATCACACGCTGCGCACGACGCAGCAGCGTGGAGTTCTCGGCGCTGAGAGCCGCGGCCGCCCAAATGGGCGCTCCGTAGAGCGCCTTCGAGCGCACCACCGTGTCGTAGAGGCGACGACCGACACAACCGGCCCCCCCACTATTCGGGAGCAACCGGGCGAGCATTCCGGCGCACGCCACCAGCTTCGGCGCCAGCGCCCGGAAGTGAGGTTAGGTTTTTTTTTTTTTTTTTTTTTTTTTTCGTAGGAATGCTTTTTACGCACTTACCCCCCGACTGCAGGGGCAGCCGGAGGACGTCGTGTTGGACTCCCGGGGAGTAAAATTTCTCTCGACCCAGCCTACCAACTAAACCTACGGTGTCCTCCTCGCCCGTTGCCGGGCCGTGGTAGTCACTCAGGTATGACCACGACCCGACACGGGGGGCCCCCTAGTAGTGGGGGCTCACTGCGACGGGGTGGGCAACGTGCCCCCCCGTCGGACGGTCACCCCTCGCCCGAACACTAGGCGAGGGGTCGTCCGCCACATTGGGCGCGACAGGTCCCCTGACCCGTCGCGCGTGGCCTCCTCGCGGGCCGGGGCCGCCGGCTATTGCACGCCGACGACCCCTACCCGCGGCCCTGCGGGGGGGCAATGTTTGGCCCGCGCGTTCGCGCTCCCGCAGGGCCTCTCTCTTGGCCGCCATCACCTCGGACGCAAACGAGGCGACGGCGGCCCAACACTCTCTGCTGCCGGCCATCGAGGCGATGACGGCCGGCAGCGACAAATTCACGCCTATTGCGTCAGTGAGCCTGACGCGCTGAGCGGACCAGGCCGTGCACACGGCCATCGTATGCTCGGCCGTGTCCACGGCTCCGGACGCACAGCTCTTGCAGTCGGGCGCCGACTCTACTCCCACCAGCTCCCACAGGTACTTGGCAAAGCAGCCGTGACCTGTGAGGAGCTGGGTCAAATGGTAGGTCGGCACCCTGTGCGGCGCCTCGACCCACTGACGCAATACTGGGCGCACGGCCGTGAGAAGCCGTGCGCTCACCCTACTATTTTCCAATTTAGAGGCCCACCTCCCGAAGAGGTCGTCGCGGAATTCGCCTCTCCAGCGAGCGACCTCGTCGGGGGCGGGCTCCACTCCGTCTTGCCGCATCAGGGCCCTCCTTCGGTGAACCCCCGCAAGTGAGGTTAGGTTAGGTTAGGTTAGGTTAGGTTAGGTTAGGTTTTTTTTTTTTTTTTTTTTTTTTTCGTAGGAATGCTTTTTACGCACTTACCCCCCGACTGCAGGGGCAGCCGAAGGACGTCGTGTTGGACTCCCGGGGAGTAAAATTTCTCTCGACCCAGCCTACCAACTAAACCTACGGTGTCCTCCTCGCCCGTTGCCGGGCCGTGGTAGTCACTCAGGTATGACCACGACCCGACACGGGGGGCCCCCTAGCGATGGGGGCTCACTGCGACGGGGTGGGCAACGTGCCCCCCCGTCGGACGGTCACCCCTCGCCCGAACACTAGGCGAGGGGTCGTCCGCCACATTGGGCGCGACAGGTCCCCTGACCCGTCGCGCGTGGCCTCCTCGCGGGCCGGGGCCGCCGGCTATTGCGCGCCGACGACCCCTACCCGCGGCCCTGCGGGGGGGCAATGTTTGGCCCGCGCGTTCGCGCTCCCGCAGGGCCTCTCTCTTGGCCGCCATCACCTCGGACGCAAACGAGGCGACGGCGGCCCAACACTCTCTGCTGCCGGCCATCGAGGCGATGACGGCCGGCAGCGACAAATTCACGCCTATTGCGTCAGTGAGCCTGACGCGCTGCGCGGACCAGGCCGTGCACACGGCCAGCGTATGCTCGGCCGTGTCCACGGCCCCGGACGCACAGCTCTTGCAGTCGGGCGCCGACTCTACTCGAACGAATTTCTCGCAGCCCGGTACGCGGCGAGCAATACCTCCTCTTGGGCGAGGTCTCTATTGGCCCTCCTGCGACTGCGGGTGTACCGGCGCCGAGACATTTGGCACTCGGTGCGGAGGCCCTGAAGATGGGGCCTCCACCAGTACACCTGCTTGCGCGGAGGGGTCGGACCCGCCCGGATCATCGCCGCGTCGCAGACGCGAGAGAGCGCTCCAGAAAGCCGCTCGCATCTCGCGTCCACATCCAGGCCGCTCCCTATATTTACGCCATGGGTCCCATTGGGACCCGCGATCCACCGCTCCACTATAGCCGCCTCGGTGGCCAGCTCTGGGTCCAGGGTGTTAAGCCTCCACCGAGGACCCTCTCCCGGCAGGGGACGGTCCAGCTCGACGGCCGGGGCGTCCGTGGGGGATGGGACTAGGTCGAACCGGATGTATCGGTGGTCCGACAGCGTCTCCACCCCCTCCTCCACCCTCCACCGCCTCGCGCGGCGGGCCAGGGCGGGACTAGCAAACGACAGGTCGACAATTGACCCGCCCGTGTGCCGGACGCACGTTAAGACCGTCCCCGTGTTCAACAGCACCATTCCGGAGGACACCGCCCACTCCTCTAGGGTGTCACCCCTGGCATCGGTCGCCGGAGATCCCCACGACCGGGATTTGGCATTGAAATCTCCGGCGACCACCACAGGGGTGGGGTGCACTTCCGCCACGAGGCCGCCCACCTCAGTGAGAAGACGCTCGAACTCGGCGAGCGTCCTGTTGGGCGAGAAGTACACCCCGACTACTGCAACGTCGCCCAGCGACGCGAGTACGCACCCGTGGCCCCTTAACACCCTCTGAAAGGGACGGGGGGCAGCACGGCGCCGCCAAGCGACGATAGCCACCGAACCGTCCAGATCGCCCACCCAGTCATCACGGGCTTGGACGCGGTACGGCTCAGCGACTATGGCTACACTTACTTGCCACTGCGCAGCGGTCTGGAGAAGAAGATCCTGAGCCGCTGCGCAGTGATTAATATTCGCCTGCAGTATTGACACCCTGTTGGCCATTTAATTGGCGGCGGTGTCCATAGCCTCCGGGGCAGCACCAGGCTGAGGTGCTACCGAAGACGGGGCGGGGGGTTTAGGATTTACCCCGCCCGTCTTTCTAGTCGCTCTCGGTTTTTTGGCCATCGCCGGGCACTATGGCCCAGACGATGACCGGAGTCGGCGCCCTCCGACGCGCAGATTGCGCACGAGGGCTCCGCCGAACAGGCTGCCGCCTTGTGGCCCGGTTGCCCGCACCGGAAGCAGAGCGCACTGCGGTCCACTGCGCATGTGCACTGCACTCCAACGTGCCCCGGTACGAGGCAGCGGAAGCAACGCTGCGGCCGCGCGTCCAGAAGCGCGGCCCGGGCCGTCGACCAACCGATGGTGAGACGTCCACCATCGGTGACCTTTTTGGCCGCCGGGACAGGGCACTTGACCCAGACGGTCCCAGGGCGGCCAGGTGGGCGGGTGATGTTGCCCACCTTGACTAAATCGGGGCGGCAGCCCCCCACGTTAGCGACAGACGCGGCCACTAGATCGGCAGTGACCGCGTCTCCCAGACCGGAGATGCGCATCTCGGCGCACTGCTCCGGCCTGGACACTTTGGCGACGTCACCGATGACCTCGCGTATTTTGGTCGCGAGGTCATCGGCCTTTTTAGATTTTTCGGCCCCGGAGACTTCCAACACACGGCCCCCAGTCCGGGCCGTGCGGAATTTAACGCCAGTTATTCCCAAGGCGGAGAGCTGGATGGCGCCCTCGGCCTTGGCCATGACCTCGGCATAGGTCCGAGCACTACCCTGCGGCAGGGTCACGACCACCGCAGCCGTCTTGGGGGCGCGCAATTTGCGAGTGCGCTTCCCCTTCTTCTTATTCTGTTGTTGTTGTTGCTGTTGCGCCGGAGGAGCAGGCGCAGCAGCAGAATTCGTCGGCCGTGGCGCTCTTGGCTTTCGCGCCACGACGTTCCACGCCTCCTTCTGTTGTGTTTGAGGAGGCGGCGTCGGCTGGACGGTGGTGTTCGTCTTCACCGGCTGGACGGCGGTGGTCTTCTTCGCCGGCTGGGACGTAGGTCTTTCCTGAACAGCAGCAAGTGGAGCAGCCGTCTGTTGGCGGGCGGCCTGTGTTTCCTTGGCTGCCAGGGTCTTTTTGGGTCCTCTCTTCTTCTTCCCCGCGTCTTGCGTTGTAGCGGGGGCGGAGGGGAGCAGCTGTACCGGCTTAGGTGTTCGAAGAGCCGGAAAGTCTTCTTGGACGCTCGGAGCATGAGCGGGAGCGGTTTCTGTGCTCAACCTAGCTCTACGAGCGTCTGCCGCCAATGGAGGGCGGGTGCGCTGCTCCGGCAGGAGGCGGTCATTGATGCCAGCCATCCTGGCATCAATGAAAAACGCGATTTCTTCACGGGTCATGGACTGCGCTGCGACAGCTTGGGTCTGTGCCTGCAGCATCGTCCTGAGCTCGGCGACCTCGGCACGGAGCGCATCTTCCTGTCGCTTGCGCTCTACGTTCTCGGCGCGCAGTATCTTGAGCTCCTCGCTCTCCTCGCGAAGCTCCGCCAGCTCCTTGAAGGAGTCGGCGAGGTCCGCCATGGCCGTCCGCACTAATGCCACATTCTGACACTTCATGCGGGAGGACTTCCGCGCCACCGTTGAGATCGCATCGAGCGCGGAGTCCACCACGCCGCGTAGCTCGTCGACCCCACGACGCCGCTTGGGGCCAGTTGCCGGCTGCCCTTCCTTCTTCTTGGTGAGGGACTCAAGCCTGTCCCTCTTGGCGGCCACTTCGTCGGAGAGTTCCTTTTCAGCCTGCAGCTCCATCTCGCGCTGGAGCTGCCGGCTGTGGTCTTCCTTCGCCTTAGCGAGCCCGACGTACTCGCCGGTGGTCGGCGGGCGCCCACGTCCCTTCTTCTTACTCTTCTCCGGCGATGTGGCTTCTTCCAGTGGCCTCTTTCGCCAGAAGCTCGCGTTGCTCGGGTTGCTGATGTTCGGCGAGCAGGAACGCGAGCGGTCATCGACCGACATGCAGCCGCTGCTGTCGTCCGACACGGACAGCCGCGGCGGCGCTCTCTCATCTAGACAGAGGCGGGTGAGTCTCACCCTCGCCTCACGGTGGCGGCGCTCCGATAGTGGAGACCGGAACAATCCAGCACCACCCACGTCACTCACTTCCCCTGCCTCCGAGGATACATCCGACAACAGGTCAGACAGATCTTCAACTTTACAAATATTAACGCCAGTTGGGTTCATTTGGGTATCACCGTCATTTATTTTAGTAATATTTTCGCCAGTTTTATCATTTTTCACTTCATCGTCAGTCCGTTTTGGATAGCCAGAGTCGTCGTTTTTGGTTTCGAGTTTGTTTTGGTTTTTAATAGTTTTCATTTTTATTCCCACGAGTATGGGGGTAAAACGGTCGACGCAAACAGAGCCCCCTGTACTTGCGCAACCCTACATACTTAGGCGAACCTTACGGAGGTCGGGCGGTATCCGTAGGATTTTTACAACTTGTCTGTTGGGTGTTATTGACTTTTCCTTGTCTCAGGCCGGCCGGTTAAGGCAAGCCCCCTGTCCCAGCCATCACGCCGCTAGACATGTTCAACGACACGCAACAGCTGGAACAGGTCGCCCGACGTTGCCCACATTAGGGGGCATCCCCCTGAACACGAGTTAACGCATCCAGGGGGACCGCCGCGCCGCGGGGTACTCCCGCCCACAACCACGTCCCCGAAGGGACCGCTTCCCCGAAGGGAGACGACAAAAGTGGAGCCTGAGCTCCCGAACCAAAAAGGACAAGGGAGTCAGAACTCCAGCACCGAAGAAGTCGGCGCTCGACGGTGCGACGCTAAAACGTCGCCGCCGGCCTAGCAGGCCAGCCATACGACGACCCCCCACAGACATAGGGGTCAGCTCGGCAGGACATCAGTCAACCCCCAAAAACCTACTCGGCACATTAGGGCCGAGAGTTGTTGAAGGCCGTCCAGGACGCACCGGACCCACGGCTTCCGGAAACGGGAAGCGGCGGGCCACACGGGGAGGTTTCCTGCCCTTAGCGCCCCAGGTTTTTTTTTTTTTTTTTTTACGTAGGAATGCTTTTTACGCACTTACCCTCCGGCTGCGGGGGCAGCCGTCGGACGTCGTGTTGGACTCCCGGGGAGTAAAATTTCTCTCGACCCAGCCTACCAACTAAACCTACGGTGTCCTCCTCGCCCGTTGCCGGGCCGTGGTGGTTACTCAGGTATTACCACGACCCGACACGGGGGGCCCCCTAGCGGTGGGGGCTCACTGTGACGGGGGGTGAGCGACGTGCCCCCCCCGTCGGACTGTCACCCCTCGCCCGAACACGAGGCGAGGGGTCGTCCGCCACATTGGGCGCGACAGGTCCCCCGACCTGCCGCGCGTGGCCATCTCGCGGGCCGGGGCCGCCGACTATTGCGCGCCGACGACCCCTACCCGCGGCCCTGCGGGGGGGAAGAGTTTCCCCCGAGCGTTCTCGCTCACGCAGGGCTTCTCGTTTTGCCGCCATCACCTCGGATGCGAAGGAGGTGACGGCGGCCCAGCACTCTTTGCTGCCGGCCATCGAAGCGATGACGGCCGGCAGCGACAAATTTCCGCCAATTACGCCAGTGAGTCTGGCGCGCTGGACAGACCAGGCCGTGCACACGACCAACGTGTGCTCGGCCGTGTCCACGGCTCCGGACGCACAGCTCTTGCAGCCGGGTGCGGACTCGACTCCTACCAGCTCCCACAGGTACTTAGCGAAGCAGCCGTGACCTGTGAGGAGCTGGGTCAAGTGATAGGTTGGCACCCGGTGCGGCGCCTCGACCCACTGACGCAATACGGGGCGCACGGCAGAAAGAAGCCGCGCGCCCGACGTCACCACTGACAACCTCTCGGCCCACCTCCCGAAGAGGACGTCGCGAAATTCGCCTCTCCAGCGAGCGACCTCCTCGGGGGCGGGCTCATTTCTCGCCTCGATGCGCATCAGAGCCCTCCTTCGGTAAACCCCCGCCAGGACCTCAGCTTCGAGATCCCAGGGGAGGCTCCCGGCAACGACACAAGCCGCCTCCAGTGACACCGTGTGGTACGCCCGTGCGGCCCTCTGCGCCATCACACGCTGCGCGCGACGCAGCAGCGTGGAGTTCTCGGCGCTGAGAGCCGCGGCCGCCCAAATGGGCGCTCCGTAGAGCGCCTTCGAGCGCACCACCGTGTCGTAGAGGCGGCGACCGACACTACCGGCCCCCCCGCTATTCGGGAGCAACCGGGCGAGCATTCCGGCGCACGCCACTAATTTCGGCGCCAGCGCCCGGAAGTGCTCGCCGAACCTCCACCGACTGTCCAAAACTAGTCCCAGATACTTCATTGTATTTCCGACAGCGATGGAGGCCCCTCCCACCACGATACTGTAGTCGCGGGGGGGCCTTGCCCGAGGCCCATGGAAGAAGAGGGCCTCGGACTTCTCGAGGGCCACTTCGAGCCCGAGGGCTCTGATGCGGCTTACGACGTGCGCGGTGCCTGCAGTTGCCAGGACACCGGCGTCACGGAAGGTAGGGCCCCGCGCGGTCACCAGGGTATCGTCGGCGTAACAAATGACGCCGACTCCCCGAAGATTGGCACCACGCAGGACCCAGTCAAACCCGATGTTCCACAGGAGTGGGCCCAGCACCGACCCCTGTGGAACACCACACGACATGTCCCGGCGGACTACACGATCCCGGGCCGGGTAGAAGATGGCCCGGTCCGTAAAGTAGTCCGCCAGGACCCTCCTGAGGTACCACGGAACTTTGTGGTACCTCAGGGCCTCCAAAATTGTCGCCCAGGGGAGGGTGTTGAAAGCGTTAGCAATGTCAAGAGACACTGCCAACAACACCCCCCCCTGTGAAACCGCTTCCTCTACTCGGTCCCTCAGTCGGGACACGGCGTCAATCGTCGACCGCGCGCGGCGGAACCCGAACTGGAAATCGCTCAGATCCGGGCCCACCGTCTCCAAGTGTCGGACGAGGCGTGCTGCGACGACCCTTTCGAAGGTCTTGCACGCCTCGTCAAGAAGGACAATCGGACGGTAGGCCGACGGAGAGTCGGGGGGTCGCCCGTGCTTTTGGAGCAGCACGAGCTTCCCAGACTTCCACCGCCGCGGGACTCTGCCGGACGCCATGCACTCCGACATGAGGGACAAAATCTCCTCTTCCAGGACCGGCGTCACGCGGGCGAGGACCCGCCCAGGGACGCCGTCCGGGCCCGGGGCGCGGTTCCTCTCTTTCAGTTTGAGGACCGCAACCCCCAACTCGGCCTCGGACACGGGCGGCACTTCCTCGCCCGCAGCCGGTCCCTCATCTTGTGTCGCCGCCGCCATCCTCGGCGGCGACCACTCCTCTCTCGCCGGGAAGAGCGAGCTGACCACCCTTTCGACGAAGAGTGGCTCGAGGGTTCTCGTCAGCGGGGGCGCCGCTGGACGGAGTTTCTGCGTCACCGTCTTGTACGGGCGCCCCCATGGATCGCGATCCACGCTCTCGAGCCACTCCTGCCAACTCTCGGCTTTGGCGGCCTTTATGGCAGCGGTGAATGAATTTCTCGCGGCCCGGTACGCGGCGAGCAATATCTCCTCTTGGGCGAGGTCTCTATTGGCCCTCCTGCGACTGCGGGTGTACCGGCGCCGAGACATTTGGCACTCGGTGCGGAGGCCCTGAAGATGGGGCCTCCACCAGTACACCTGCTTGCGCGGAGGGGTTGGACCCGCCCGGATCATCGCCGCGTCGCAGACGCGAGAGAGCGCTCCAGAAAGCCGCTCGCATCTCGCGTCCACGTCCAGGCCGCTCCCTACATTATCGACATGGGTCCCGTTGGGACCCGCGATCCACCGCTCCACTATGGCCGCCTCGGTGGCCAGCTCTGGGTCCAAGGTGTTCAGCCTCCACCGAGGACCCTCTCCCGGCAGGGGACGGTCCAGCTCGACGGCTGGGGCGTCCGCGGGGGATGGGACTAGGTCGAACCGTATGTAGCGATGGTCCGACAACGTCTCCACCCCCTCCTCCACCCTCCACCGCCTCGCGCGGCGGGCCAGGGCGGGACTTGCAAAGGACAGGTCGACAATTGACCCGCCCGTATGCCGGACGCACGTCAGGACCGTCCCCGAGTTCAACAAAACCAAGCCAGTGGACACCGCCCACTCCTCAAGGGTGTCACCCCTGGCGTCGGTCGCCGGAGATCCCCACGACCGGGATTTGGCATTAAAGTCTCCGGCGACCACCACAGGGGTGGGGTGTACTTCCGCCACGAGGTCGCCGACCTCGGCGAGAAGACGCTCGAAATCAGCGAGCGTCCTATTGGGCGAGAAGTACACGCCGACTACTGCAACGTCGCCCAGCGACGCGAGCACGCACCCGTGGCCCCTCAGCACCCTCTGAAAGGGTCGGGGGGCAGCACGGCGTCGCCAAGCGACGATAGCCACCGAACCGTCCTGATCGCCCACCCAGTCGTCACGGGCTAGGACGCGGTACGGCTCAGCGACTATGGCTACATTTATTTGCCACTGCGCAGCGGTCTGGAGAAGGAGATCCTGGGCCGCTGCGCAGTGATTAACATTCGCCTGCAGTAGAGACACCCTATTGGCCATTTAATTGGCGGCGGTGTCCATGGCCTCTGGGGCAGCACTAGGCTGAGGTGCTGCCGAGGACGCGGCGGGGGGGTTAGGTTTTCCCCCGCCCGTCTTTTTCGCCGCTCGCGTGGACTTCTTAGCCACCGCTGGGCACTTTTTGTGGCCCAAACGGTGACTAGAGTCGACGCCCTCCGACGCGCAAATCGCGCAGGAGGGCTCTACCGCCGTACAGGCTGCCGCCTTATGGCCCGGCTGCCCGCACCGGAAGCACAGTGCACTGCGGTCGATTTCGCAGGTGCACTGCACGCCAACGTGGCCCGGTACGAGGCAGCGGAAACACCGCTGCGGCCGCGCGTCGAGGAGCGCGGCCCGGGCCGTAGACCAACCGATGGTCAGTCGTCCACCATCGGTCACTTTCTTGGCCGCCGGTACTGGGCACTTTACCCACACGGTTCCGGGGCGGCCAGGTGGGCGGACAATGTTGCCCACCTTGACTTGATCAGGGCGGCAGCCCCCCACATTAACGACGGCCGCGGCCACTGCCTCACCAGTGACCGCGTCCCCCAGACCGGAGATGCGCATTTCGGCGCACTGCTCCGGTCTGGCCACGCGAGCGACGTCGCCGATGACCTCGCGCATTTTGGCCGCGAGCTCATCGGCTTTTTTCGCCTTGTCGACGCCTGACACTTCCATTATACGGCCCCCAGTTCGGGCCGTACGGAACTTGACGCCTGCGATCCCCAAGGCCGAGAGCTGGATGGCGCCCTCGGCCCTGGCCATGACTTCTGCATAGGACTGTGTGGTGTCCGGTTGCAGGGTGACCACCACCGCAGCGGTCTTCGGGGCGCGCAATTTGCGAGTGCGCTTACCCTTCTTCGCCTTCTTTTGTTGTTGTTGTTGCTGTTGCGCTGGCTGTGCTGGAGCTGCCGGCGCAACAGGTTTGGGCGCCTTAACTTTGCGAGCGACAACATTCCACGCCTCCCGTTGTTGTTGTTGGGGAGGCGGGGGCGGCGGTGGTGGCTGGACCGCGGAGTTGGACGCCGACTGGGACGCGGGTCTTGCCGGAGCAGCAGGAGGAGTGGCCGCCGTTTGTTTGCGGGCGGCCTGCGATTCTTGTGCCGCCAACGTCTTCTTTCCCCTCTTCTTCTTCCCCGCGGCTTGCGTTGCGGGGGCGGGGGGGAGCGACTGCACCGGCTTTGGTAACGGGAGAGCCGGGAAATCCTCGACGCTCGGAGCGGGTGCGGGAGCGCTATCTGCGCTCACCCGCGCTCGACGAGCGTCCGCCGCCAGAGGAGGGCGGGTACGCTGCTCCGGGAGGAGCCGGTCACTGATGCCTGCCATTCTGGCATCTATGAGGAAGGCGATCTCCTCCCGGGTCATTCCCTGACTGGTGGCAGCTTGGTTCTGTGCGTCCAGCCGGGATCGGAGCTCCGCCATTTCAGCGGTGAGCCTCTCCGTCATCCTCTTGTGCTCCGCGTTCTCGGCGCGCAAGAGCTTCAGCTCCTCGCTCTCGCTTTCCTCGCGGATCTCAGCCAGCTCCTTGAAGGAGTCGGCAAGGTCAGACATGGCGATCCTCACCGACGCCACGTTTTGGCACTTCATCCGCGAGGATTTACGTGCCACGGAGGAGATTACCTCCAGCGCAGAGTCAACGACTCCGCGCAATTCGTCGACCCCGCGACGTTTCCTGGGGCCGGTTGCTGGCTGCTCCTTCCTCCTGGTGAGGGACTCCAGCTTGTCCCTCTTGGCGGCCACTTCCTCGGCCAGCTCTCTCTCAGCCTGCAGCTCCATTTCGCGCTGGAGCTGCAGGTTGTGTTCCGCTTTTGCCTTCGCCAGACCGACATACTCTCCGGTCGTTGGCGGGCGCCCGCGTCCCTTCTTATTGGCCTTCTCTGGAGAGGTTGCTTCCTCCAGCGGCCTTTTTCTCCAAAAGCTCGCCTTGCTCGGGTTGTTTGGCGAGCAAGACCGCGAGCGATCCTCCACAGACATGACGCTACCGCTGTCTGACTCCGACAGCCGCAGCGACGATCTCTCTCCGAGGTACAGGCGAGTAAGCCTTACCCTCGCTTCCCGGTGTTTGCGGGCCGAAGCCCGGGCCAGTTCTTCGTCATCAATGGCCGACGAGGAGTCGGTCATTGCCAGATCATCGATCAGGTCATCATTTTTTGTAGAATCGTCGTTCCATTTTTCAGAGCCAGTGTCATCATTTTGAATTTTATCAGTCCGTTTTTTAGTATTGCCAGAGTCGTCAATTGTTTTATCCGTTTTGGTTTTTATTTTAAGTTTTAGGTTTTCCATAGTAAATCCCACGAGTATGGGGGAAAGGGTGGTCGATGCAAGCAGAGCCCCCTGTACTTGCACAATCCTATATACTCAGGCGAACCTTGCGGAGGTCGGACAGTTTCCGCAGGATTTTTACAACTTTTCTGTTGGGTGTTATTGACTTTTCCTTGTCTCGGGCCGGCCGGTTAAGGCAAGCCCCCTGTCCCAGCCATCACGCCGCTAGACGTGATCAACGACACGCAACAGCTGGAACAGGTCGCCCGACGTTGCCCCCAACAGGGGGGCATCCCCCTGAACACGAGTTAACGCATCCAGAGGGACCGCCGCGCCGCGCAGTACTTGCGCCCACAACCACGTCCACGAAGGGACCGCTTCCTCGAAAGGAGACGACTGAAGTTGGAGCCTGAGCTCCCGAACCAGACCCCCGAAGGGGGAAGACGAGGGAGCCAGAACTCCCGCACCAATAGAATCGGTGCACCAACGCCGTGCACAAGAAGCGCACACAGCCGCCGGCCTTGCAGGCCGGCCATACCACGACCCCCCGACATGGGGGTCAGCTTGGCAGGATATCAGTCAACCCCCAAAAACGTTCTCGGCACTTTAGGGCCGAGTTTTGTTGTTGGAGGCCGTCCAGGACGCACCGGACCCACGGCTTCCGGAAACGGGAAGCGGCGGGCCACACGAGGAGGTTTCCTGCCCTAGCGCCCCCAATAAGGTTAGGTTAGGTTAGGTTAGGTTTTTTTTTTTTTTTTTACGTAGGAATGCTTTTTACGCACTTACCCTCCGGCCGCAGGGGCAGCCTTCGGACGTCGTGTTGGACTCCCGGGGAGAAATCTCGACCCAGCCTACCAACTAAACCTACGGTGTTCTCCTCACCCGTTGCCGGGCCACGGTAGTCACTCAGGTATTACCGCGACCCGACACGGGGTGGCCCCCTAACGGTGGGGGCTCACTGTGACAGGGGTGAGCGGCGTGCCCACCCCCGTCGGACCGTCACCCCTCGCCCGAACACGGGGCGAGAGGTCGTCCGCCACCCTAGCGACAGGCCCCCTGGCCTGCCGCGTATGGCCACGCGGGCCAGGGCCGCCGGCAATTGTGCGCCGACGACCCCTACCCGCGGCCCTGCGGGGGGGCAATGTTGCGCCCGAGCGCTCACGCTCCCGCAGGGCTTCTCTCTTCGCCGCCATCACCTCGGATGCAAACGAGGCGACGGCGGCCCAACACTCTTTGCTGCCGGCCATCGAAGCGATGACGGCCGGCAGCGACAAATTACCGCCGATTGCGCCAGTGAGCCTGGCGCGCTGGACAGCCCAGGCCGTGCACACGACCAACGTGTGCTCGGCCGTGTCCACGGCTCCAGACGAGCAGCTCTTGCAACCGGGTGCGGCCTCGATGCCCACCAGCTCCCACAGGTACTTGGCGAAGCAGCCGTGACCCGTGAGGAGCTGGGTTAGATGGTATGTAGGCACCCGGTGCGGCGCCTCGACCCACTGACGCAAGACGGGGCGCACGGCGGAAAGTAGCCGCGCGCCCGACGACACAGATGCCAACTTGTCCGCCCACCTCCCGAAGAGGTCGTCGCGAAATTCGCCTCTCCAGCGAGCGACCTCCTCGAGGGCGGGCTCAATTCTCGCCTCAGTGCGCATCAGAGCCCTCTTTCGGTAAACCCCCGCCTGGACCTCAGCTTCGAGGTCCCAGGGGAGGCTCCCGGCAACAACACAAGCCGCCTCCAGTGACACCGTGTGGTACGCCCGTGCGGCCCTCTGCGCCATCACACGCTGCGCACGACGCAGCAGCGTGGAGTTCTCGGCGCTGAGAGCCGCGGCCGCCCAAATGGGCGCTCCGTAGAGCGCCTTCGAGCGCACCACCGTGTCGTAGAGGCGACGACCGACACAACCGGCCCCCCCGCTATTCGGGAGCAACCGGGCGAGCATTCCGGCGCACGCCACTAGCTTCGGCGCCAGCGCCCGGAAGTGCTCGCCGAACCTCCACCGACTGTCCAGAACCAGTCCCAGATATTTTATTTTATTTCCGACAGTGATGGAGGCCCCTCCCACTACGATACTGTAGTCTCGGGGGGGCCTCGCCCGAGGCCCGTGGAAGAAGAGGGCCTCGGACTTCTCGAGGGCAACTTCGAGCCCGAGGGCCCTGATGCGACTTACGATGTGCGCGGTGCCTGCAGTAGCCAGGACACCGGCGTCACGAAAAGAAGGGCCCTGCGCGGTCACCAGGGTGTCGTCGGCGTAACAAATGACGCCGACCCCCCGAAGATTGGCGCCGCGCAGGACCCAATCGAACCCGATGTTCCACAGGAGTGGGCCCAGCACCGACCCCTGTGGAACACCACACGACATGTCCCGGCGGACTACACGATCCCGGGCCGGGTAGAAGATGGCCCGGTCCGTAAAGTAGTCCGCCAGGACCCTCCTGAGGTACCACGGAACTTTGTGGTACCTCAGGGCCTCCTTAATTGTCGCCCAGGGGAGGGTGTTGAAAGCGTTAGCAATGTCAAGAGACACTGCCAACAACACCCCCCCCCGTGAAACTACATTTACGACTCTGTCCCTCAGCCGGGACACGGCGTCGATCGTCGACCGCGCGCGGCGGAAACCAAACTGATTATCACTTAAGTCCGGGCCCACCGTCTCTAGGTGGCGGACGAGGCGCGCTGCGACAACTCTCTCGAACGTTTTGCACGCCTCGTCGAGAAGTACGATTGGACGGTAGGTCGACGGAGAGTCGGGGGGTCGCCCGTGCTTCTGAAGCAGCACGAGCTTCCCCGTTTTCCACCGCCGCGGGACTCTGCCGGACGCCATGCACTCCGACATGAGGGACAGAACCTCCTCTTCCAGGACCGGCGTCACGCGGGCGAGAACCCGCCCAGGAACACCGTCCGGGCCCGGGGCGCGGTTCCTCTCTTTGAGTTTGAGGACCGCAACCCCCAACTCGGCCTCGGACACGGGCGGCACTTCCTCGCCCGCAGCCGGTCCCTCATCTTGTGTCGCCACCGCCATCCTCGGCGGCGACCACTCTTCTCTCGCCGGGAAGAGCGAGCTGACCACCCTTTCAACGAAGAGTGGCTCGAGGGTTCTCGTCAGCGGGGGCGCCGCTGGACGGAGTTTCTGCATTACCGTCTTGTACGGGCGCCCCCATGGATCTCGATCCACGCTCTCGAGCCACTCCTGCCAACTCTCGGCTTTGGCGGCCTTGATGGCAGCGGTGAACGAATTTCTCGCAGCCCGGTACGCGGCGAGCAATACCTCCTCTTGGGCGGGGTCTCTATTGGCCCTCCTGCGACTGCGGGTGTACCGGCGCCGAGACATTTGGCACTCGGTGCGGAGGCCCTGAAGATGGGGCCTCCACCAGTACACCTGCTTGCGCGGAGGGGTCGGACCCGCCCGGATCATCGCCGCGTCGCAGACGCGAGAGAGCGCTCCAGAAAGCCGCTCGCATCTCGCGTCCACGTCCAGGCCGCTCCCTATATTTACGCCATGGGTCCCATTGGGACCCGCGATCCACCGCTCCACTATAGCCGCCTCGGTGGCCAGCTCTGGGTCCAGGGTGTTAAGCCTCCACCGAGGACCCTCTCCCGGCAGGGGACGGTCCAGCTCGACGGCTGGGGCGTCCGTGGGGGATGGGGCTAGGTCGAACCGGATGTACCGGTGGTCCGACAGCGTCTCCACCCCCTCCTCCACCCTCCACCGCCTCGCGCGGCGGGCCAGGGCGGGACTAACAAACGACAGGTCGACAATTGACCCACCCGTGTGCCGGACGCACGTCAAGACCGTCCCCGTGTTTAATAGTACTAATCCGGTGGACACCGCCCACTCCTCTAGGGTGTCACCCCTGGCATCGGTCGCCGGAGATCCCCACGACCGGGATTTGGCATTGAAATCTCCGGCGACCACCACAGGGGTGGGGTGCACTTCCGCCACGAGGCCGCCCACCTCGGTGAGAAGACGCTCGAACTCGGCGAGCGTCCTATTGGGCGAGAAGTACACGCCGACCACTGCAACGTCGCCCAGCGACGCGAGTACGCACCCGTGGCCCCTCAACACCCTCTGAAAGGGACGGGGGGCAGCACGGCGCCGCCAAGCGACGATAGCCACCGAACCGTCCAGATCGCCCACCCAGTCATCACGGGCTTGGACGCGGTACGGCTCAGCGACTATGGCTACACTTATTTGCCACTGCGCAGCGGTCTGGAGAAGAAGATCCTGAGCCGCTGCGCAGTGATTAATATTCGCCTGCAGTAGTGACACCCTGTTGGCCATTTAATTGGTGGCGGTGTCCATTGCCTCCGGGGCAGCACCAGGCTGAGGTGCTACCGAAGACGGGGCGGGGGGTTTAGGATTTACCCCGCCCGTCTTTCTAGTCGCTCTCGGTTTTTTGGCCATCGCCGGGCACTTTTTATGGCCCAGACGATGACCGGAGTCGGCGCCCTCCGACGCGCAGATTGCGCACGAGGGCTCCGCCGAACAGGCTGCCGCCTTGTGGCCCGGTTGCCCGCACCGGAAGCAGAGCGCACTGCGGTCCACTGCGCACGTGCACTGCACTCCTACATGCCCCGGTGCGAGGCAGCGGAAGCAACGCTGCGGCCGCGCGTCCAGAAGCGCGGCTCGGGCCGTCGACCAACCGATGGTGAGATGTCCACCATCGGTGACCTTTTTGGCCGCCGGGACAGGGCACTTGACCCAGACGGTCCCAGGGCGGCCAGGTGGGCGGGTGATGTTGCCCACCTTGACTAAATCGGGGCGGCAGCCCCCCACGTTAGCGACAGACGCGGCCACTAGATCGGCAGTGACCGCGTCTCCCAGACCGGAGATGCGCATCTCGGCGCACTGCTCCGGCCTGGACACTTTGGCGACGTCACCGATGACCTCGCGTATTTTGGTCGCGAGGTCATCGGCCTTTTTAGATTTTTCGGCCCCGGAGACTTCCAACACACGGCCCCCAGTCCGGGCCGTGCGGAATTTAACGCCAGTTATTCCCAAGGCGGAGAGCTGGATGGCGCCCTCGGCCTTGGCCATGACCTCGGCATAGGTCCGAGCACTACCCTGCGGCAGGGTCACGACCACCGCAGCCGTCTTGGGGGCGCGCAATTTGCGAGTGCGCTTCCCCTTCTTCTTATTCTGTTGTTGTTGTTGCTGTTGCGCCGGAGCAGCAGGCGCAGCAGCAGAATTCGCCGGCCGTGGCGCTTTTGGCTTGCGCGCCACGACGTTCCACGCCTCCCTCTGTTGTGTTTGGGGAGGCGGCGTCGGCTCGACGGTGGCCGTGTTCTTCACCGGTTGGACGGCGGTGGCGTTCTTCGCCGGCTGGGACGCGGGCCTTGCTTGAGCAGCAGCAGTAGGAGCGGCTGTCTGTTGGCGGGCGGCCTGCGTTTCCTTGGCTGCCAGGGTCTTCTTGGGTCCTCTCTTCTTCTTCCCCGCGTCTTGAGTTGTAGCGGGGGCGGAGGGGAGCAGCTGTACCGGCTTGGGTGTTCGCAGAGCCGGGAAGTCTTCTTGGACGCTCGGAGCATGTGCGGGAGCGGTTTCGATGCTCAACCTAGCTCTACGAGTGTCTGCCGCCAGTGGAGGGCGGGTGCGCTGCTCCGGCAGGAGGCGGTCATTGATGCCAGCCATCCTGGCATCAATGAAGAACGCTATCTCTTCGCGGGTCATAGATTGTGCTGCGACAGCTTGGGTCTGTGCCTGCAGCATCGTCCTGAGCTCGGCGACCTCGGCACGGAGCGCATCTTCCTGTCGCTTGCGCTCTACGTTCTCGGCGCGCAGTATCTTGAGCTCCTCGCTCTCCTCGCGGAGCTCCGACAGTTCCTTAAAGGAGTCGGCGAGGTCCGCCATGGCCGTCCGCACTAATGCCACATTTTGACACTTCATGCGGGAGGACTTCCGCGCCACCGTTGAGATGGCCTCGAGCGCGGAGTCCACCACACCGCGTAGCTCGTCGACCCCGCGACGCCGCTTGGGGCCAGTTGCCGGCTGCCCTTCCTTCTTCTTCTTGGTGAGGGACTCAAGCCTGTCTCTCTTGGCGGCCACTTCGTCGGAGAGTTCCTTTTCCGCTTGCAGCTCCATCTCGCGCTGGAGCTGCCGGTTGTGATCTTCCTTCGCCTTGGCGAGCCCGACGTACTCGCCGGTGGTCGGCGGGCGCCCACGTCCCTTCTTCGTATTCTTCTCCGGCGATGTCGCATTTTCGAGTGGCCTCTTTCGCCAGAAGCTCGCGTTGCTCGGGTTGTTAATGTTCGGCGAGCAGGAACGCGAGCGGTCATCGACCGACATGCAGCCGCTGCTGTCGTCCGACACGGACAGCCGCGAAGGCGCTCTCTCGTCCAGACAGAGGCGAGTGAGTCTCACCCTCGCCTCACGGTGGCGGCGCTCCGATAGTGGAGTCCGGAACAGTCCAGCACCACCCACGTCACTCACTTCCCCTGCCTCCGAGGATACGTCCGACAGCAAATCGGACAGATCGTCGCTAAGATTCATACCAGTTTTAACGCCAGTTTCACATGTTTTAGATTTATCGGTTTTAAATTTATCGCCATTTGGGTTCGTATTTGTATCATCGTCATTTATTTTAATTTTGTCGCCAGTTTTATCATTTTTCACTTCGTCATCAGTCCGTTTTGGATAGCCAGAGTCGTCGTTTTTGGTTTCGAGTTTGTTTTGGTTTTTGTTAATATTCATATTTATTCCCACGAGTATGGGGGTAAAACGGTCGACGCAAACAGAGCCCCCTGTACTTGCGCAACCCTACATACTTAGGCGAACCTTACGGAGGTCGGGCGGTATCCGTAGGATTTTTACAACTTGTCTGTTGGGTGTTATTGACTTTTCCTTGTCTCAGGCCGGCCGGTTAAGGCAAGCCCCCTGTCCCAGCCATCACGCCGCTAGACATGTTCAACGACACGCAACAGCTGGAACAGGTCGCCCGACGTTGCCCACATTAGGGGGCATCCCCCTGAACACGAGTTAACGCATCCAGGGGGACCGCCGCGCCGCGGGGTACTCCCGCCCACAACCACGTCCCCGAAGGGACCGCTTCCCCGAAGGGAGACGACAAAAGTGGAGCCTGAGCTCCCGAACCAAAAAGGACAAGGGAGTCAGAACTCCAGCACCGAAGAAGTCGGCGCTCGACGGTGCGACGCTAAAACGTCGCCGCCGGCCTAGCAGGCCAGCCATACGACGACCCCCCACAGACATAGGGGTCAGCTCGGCAGGACATCAGTCAACCCCCAAAAACCTACTCGGCACATTAGGGCCGAGAGTTGTTGAAGGCCGTCCAGGACGCACCGGACCCACGGCTTCCGGAAACGGGAAGCGGCGGGCCACACGGGGAGGTTTCCTGCCCTGGCGCCCCAGGTTAGGTTAGGTTAGGTTAGGTTAGGTTAGGTTAGGTTAGGTTAGGTTAGGTTAGGTTAGGTTAGGTTAGGTTTTTTTTTTTTTTTTTTTTTTTTTTTTTTTTTTTTTTTTTTTTCCGTCCCTCCTCCGCTTCCTCTGACAAACGTCAGAGACCTTTTTTATCTATTTTTTTTTTTTTTTTTTTTTTTTTTTTTTTATTATTCATCATTACATTCATTAATCAGTTACATTTACGTTCAGTCTCATTTGAGACTCGTCTTACATGCTAAGTAATGCTATCATTATTACTATTACATTTCAATTCTTATTATGTCTATTCCTCATTAATACATTCTTATACTTAAGTCTATTCTATCCTTAACATATCATCCTACATCTATATCTTATATGCTAGTGGGTCAATAGACAATAATAACAGTAAAATAAGTAAAAACAAATGGTAAAATATACAATAAATTCAACAATAATCTCAATAATTTTATAATTCTAATAACAACAATTTCTTATATACTAGTAATAATAACAGTAAAATAAATCAAATTTTAAAATAAAATAAAATAATAAATTCAAGAATAATAATAATAATCAGTAATTTCAACAGTAATAATCAATAATAATATAAATAATAATAGTAATCTGTACAATAAAAGTCTAAATTAGTGACATTGACAGGTCGTGCGGTGATGTCTTGGTATTCCTATAAGTCATGTGCAATGGTATGTCATAATTCGTTGTGTAATGTCGTGGAGTAAAATTAGTCATGTTTTATTCCTGGCGATGGATTTCTCGACTATCGCTATCATATATTTTATGAAATCAGCTCTGTATTCTTTACGTCCGATCAGTTCCTTTGCGTTTTCAAGATTTATCCTACAGTCGAGTTTCTGCTCAAGGTCAAATCTTTGACGTGCGTAGATCGGGCAGTCAAAGAATAAGTGGAGCACCGACTCCGGCTCCCCCTGAGAGCAGAGACACGAGGGATCGTCTTTGCACCTGAAGCGGTGCAGGTACGCCGAGAAGCCCCCGTGCCCCGTCAGCGCTTGCGTGAGCATATAATTTACACCCAGCTCACGGACGATCGGATATGCTGCAACAGCGTCGGGAAAAAAGACCCTGGTTGTTGAACCGGTTCCCGCGGACTGGTATCGACGGTTCCATTCGCAAAGAGCGTCCTGACGGATTTGTCTCTTTGCGAATGAGACCGGACACATGTCATAATTGGGCCGGGTCTTTAGCTTGGCGGCGGCTTCCTTGGCAAGGAGGTCGGCGCGCTCGTTGCCCTCCAGCCCGATGTGAGCCTTGACCCAAAACAACCCGACGTCGACATTTTTTATCATGCCGGCGTCGAGATGCCTCCGGGTCTCAGCTGCCACCGGGTTGGAGTTTCCCGCGCTGGTTACGGCCTCCAAAGCTGCTCTGGAGTCCGAGAGTATCGCCGCCTTGCGGTACTCCCCTTTCGCAACTATCTTCGCGGCTTGGGCGATGGCAAACAGTTCGGCCTGGTAGACGGTGCAGTAGGATGAGAGTCGGAATTTACGGGCGCCGGTTTCCACCTCGCCATCCCAGATGGATAGCGAGGCTCCAACCTTGCCCGCAATCCTGCTCCCATCGGTGAAGATACGTACTGCACCGTCTGTGAAAGAGGCCAGCTGACCCTCGTCCTCGATGAGTCCGTAGCTCATATGTTTCCTGACCGACGGATGGGGCTGTTGTGTGTAGGGGGAACGCCTCTCAATCTCGACACCCCCAAGCACCGGCCTGATCCCCCTCTTGACCTCATACAGGGAAGCATTTTCCCTGATACGAATGTCAAGAGGGAGTGTTCCAGCCAGCACCAGGGATGCGTTGAGAGAGGTTGTTCTGTACGCCCTACACATACGCTGTGCAAAGGGTCTCTGTACCATATTGAGCCTTTTCTGTACTGACTTCTTACTGGTTGATGCGGCCCAGGCACCGGCCGCGTATGCAATTAGTGGGACGACCGCTGCTTCGTAGATCATCTTGGTTATCTCCGGATGTAGGCCCCAGCTGGTCCTAGCCGCTTTTGAAAGCCGCTTCCAGACGCTCAACGCCCTGTCACAAACGTTTGTGACATGGGCGTTGAACGTCAGCCTGCGGTCCATCGTAAGACCCAACACCCTGACCTCGCTGGACAGTTCAATGCCGATCCCGCCCATGCTCAGACATGGGTCATCGTATTTTAATTTATTAGTTATAACCATCGCTTTAGTTTTTGTTGCGGAAAATTTTAGTTTATTAGCGATGCCCCATGTCCGAGCATACTCGAGAGCAGCATTGCCCGACCCCTCGATGTCCGCTGCCTCGTCGGCCGAGAGGACAAGCACCACGTCGTCGGCATAGGCCTGGTGATAGACACCGCGTTCCTCCAGGCCTCTCAGCAGCGGATCGAGGATGAGATTCCAGAGTGTTGGGCCCGCGATAGAGCCCTGCACACATCCCTTATTTGTAGCTCTAGCACATTCGTAACCACCATATCTCACATTGACTTTCCTGTCTTCCATGTAGCTGTACATTATCTTCGTTAGTGCAGGTGGACAGTCCTCTTCCAGCATTCTGGCTTTTATTTTCGGCCACCATGCGTTATCGAAGGCTCCCTCTATGTCCAACGACACCAGCGTGATGAGCTTCTTCTTACGAAGTTCGCCCCTCACGTGGGCCATCAGGTCATAGAGGGAGTCCTCGGTTCCACGCTGTGGCATGAAGCCATACTGTCGAGGGCTTGTGCGCGGCACCAGGTGATGCATTAAACGTGCTACTATCATTTTTTCTAATATTTTACCTAGGAGAGGTAGAAGTCCGATGGGTCTGTACGATTTGGGATTGTCGTAATCATCCTTTCCCGGTTTCCTTAACACAACAACTGTTGCGGCCTTCCACACCTCAGGGAAGTATGATAGGCCCCAACACTTGTTGTATATTGCTAGGTTGAGGTTTTCATCCCCCAGGATAGCTCTGGCGCAGATATCGGCTGTAAAGCCTTCCGCGCCAGGGGCTTTTTTGGGGTTGAAGGCCAAGACCGCCGCCTTCAACTCGTCTACGGTGAGTTCTGGCTCGTTGTCATCCATTGGAGGCAGATTATTGACGATCGCAAGACTTCTCGTATTGCGGTGGTCAGGACCCTCCCCAGCCTCGGTATCCTCGGGGAAGAAAACCTCAGCCAGCAGCTTTGCGGATTCCTCCAGACAGATGTATTTCCCATCTATACATAATTGCTCCTCTTCTTGTCGCCTGGTGGTGTTTCGGATGACTCTATAGACACTGTCCCACACAGTCTCCCTGTCCTGCCTTTCACAGAATGTCTTCCAACTACTTATTTGAGCCGATTTTGCCGCCATCTCATACTTTTCTTTTATTTTCAGGTATTCATCGACGACGCGGCGCCTGCGATCGGGTCTCGCGCAACGGATCCTGCGCTTCCTGGTCATCATCTCCCTCTTCATCGACGCCAGATCAGCGGACCACCACGGCAAGGTAAGTTTTTGTTTTTTGTTTTTAGTAGGGATTGCATGCATGCATGATTTAGTTATGGTTTCTGTATAATTTTGTATTAATTTTTCTAATTCTTTCCTATCCTTTATTCCTTTTATGTTTTCTATGTTAATGTTATTTTCCTTTTTTAGTTGATCTAATTTAGTGTCGAATTGGTCCCATTTGGCTTTTTTTGTGTTGTATACTCGCGTGCTTCTTTCGATTGTGATGCCTTTTGGCGGCTTGAGATTGATTTTAAACATTATGCCGTTGTGGTCCGAGCTGGTCAGGTCATCGACGACACTCCAATCCTCGATGATGTCCAGGAGATTTGCGCTGCAGCAGGTCACGTCAATGAAACTGGTAAGTCTCTGATTCCCTCTGACAGTATCGTACGTGGGAATGTCGCCAATATTGAGAACCTGCAGGTCCAACTCCGCAATCATGTCCATGAAGTCCTCACCCCTCTTGTCAGTCTTAGGACTGCCCCACCATATATTTTTAGAGTTGGAGTCGCCTCCAATTAGGATTCTTTTGGCTTTAGTGTTTTGGATCGTTCTTCTTAGGTGCAGGAAGTGTGAATCCATAGGCTGATCAGGCTCGAGATAAAACGAGACAACCAAGACCCCCCACGCATTCGCAGACATCGTGGCCACCGCGAAGTTATTGTTCGTATACTCGGTGTTTTTCGTTATCTGTATTTTAGGGTCGTGTACCACGATGGCCGCCTTTACCGGACCCGCGTCCCTCTTCTCATGCTGGAAGACCCTGGCCCCCCCGCATGACTTCATTGAACCGGCCGCTCCAACGTACGGCTCCTGAATTAGGGCAATAGATACATTGCGCCTAGTTGCCTCCAGATGATACTCCTGCGCGGCCAGCTCTTTTCTTTGCAAGTTAGCCTGTGCTACGGTGTAAGACCCCACTTCCCGAGCGCGGCTAAGTTGTAATTGAGCAGGTTGTTGCATTGATGCGCCCTTAGCAGTAGGAAACCGACGATCTCGCTATTCTGTCCCACTTCTGTCGCTCGGGACATTCATCGCTGTACACGGAGTGGTCCAAGTTGTGGTGTTTCGCCTCCCTACAGTTTCTACACGACAGACCACCCGCAACCATTTGGTCACACTGATTCCTCAGGTGTGGTCCACCGCAGTAGTTGCAGACGCTGGTCTCACTTGTACATCTCATCCTTCCGTGACCGTACGCCAAGCACCTCGTACATTGGATCAGCGGCGTTTGGTCTTCGACCCGCACTCTCTGGATGTCTACATGTAGACTTCCAGCTCTGGTCAGTCTTGACCACATTCGCGGCGACACGCGAAGGACCGCGTGGCACAGGTGCGGGTTTCTAACCTTCTTCTTGTATCTTAGCTCAACCTTTGTCTCCTCCTTTGAGAGTCCCTCCAGCAGTTCCTTATTTTGTCCGATCAGCGCCTGTCCTATAGATTCCTCTGTGTTATAGTTGAGCAGGTTTTTCAGTATGACCAGAGGATTCTTGTTCGTAGCTACCTCAGTTTTGAGCTTGCTATTCCTCTTTAATTGTTCCTCAGCCCTGCCTATATGTTCCTTATCCTTACAGCTCACGATTACCTTCCCATTCCGCACTTTCCTGACTCTTTCCACCTTAATGCCTTTGTTTCTTGCATCCAGAGAGTTCTTAATTTCTTCTATGACCTCGTCTCCGGTGCTACTGGTGTCGACCGGCGAGATCATAAGAGAGTGGACTGAAGTTCTTATGGCTTCCGGATGAGTCCTATCTGGGATGATCATCCCGGCGGGCCGCACGACATCCGCATAGGTTGGTACCGCGTCCTTAACGGCCGCCAGTGTCTCCCCGATCTCCCGACCCATTGCCCTCCACTCCTGTATGGTTTCCGTTAGCTGACCGAGCTCCTTGGCGTCGCGGGAGCCGTCCAGGAGGATGCCCATCTTCTCGTCCATCCCCCCTAGGCGGTCCCGCACTTCAGCCATGGCCACCTCAACGCCCAGATCCACTGTGTCCCCCCTCCCTAGACCTGCCGGTTCCTCCCGTATCTGTTCCTGTTCCCTGATCTCAGCTATTGTGTTCTCCATCTTTCCCATTTTAATTACAAGTGGCTCAATGAGGCGGGCTATCACTTCTTCCGTCCTTTCAGCGCTACTAGAACTAGGCCTTGGTGTACCCAGGGTCCTCTCAATACCGTCTAGTCTCGCCTGGATGGATTCTAGTGTCGCCATAGTTGTAGATTCGGCCTCACTGAACTCGGCATGACCCGATCCGACCCCAGCAGATGTGTCAGTGCTCTTACCGTCTAACTGACGCTGGAGAGACAGAAGCGTCGCCTCTATGTCCAGCGTGCTGGACCTGATCGCGTCCACCCTGGAACTGTGTGCGACCAGTTGTTTGATCCCACGGTCCATGGACGCGACCGTGTCCCCCACGACTAGTTCAGGTGTTGTGAACGTGCTTTTGAGCGACGCAATCTGTCTCTCCAGGTCGTTTATGGCCTTGATCGGACCGTCCAGCTCAAAATTGAGCCACGTCCAAGTTGCCTCCACAGTCTTGTGCATTTTGTTCAGTGTTTTTTCGTTTTCGTCCAATTTATTGGAGTACTTGTACACCTGCTCCATTATAATTTTATTATGAGCGCGCTCCACCCGGACCATCTCCTTGGCGGCTCTAGTGCGCTCCTGCTCAGCCGCTAACTTATGCCTCGCTCGTGAGTCGGATATTGACAGCACCAGCTCGTAAAGCTGGTGCAGGCACGTCAGTGCCTCCGCCTTTGACTCCCTTTTCATATTGCCGGCTTTCTCTATGGCCTCTTTTCCCAGGAGCATGAGTTCATTCGCTTTTTTAGTAGCGAGGTCCATGGAGGCGCCGGCACCCCTGCAGGAGGGCGGAATGACACTGACGCGCCTGCTGCACGCACTGGCGCTGTCAATGTCCGACCAGTCGTCTTCTATCCTAACTTCAATTGTGTCAGATTTGTCAGGCAGCGTCTCGGTTTCCAAATCCATGTCGATGGCGGCGATCAGAGCGTCGGTATCCACGTGTGTGTCCGTATAATCGGTAAGTTGTGAGGCCGTTGGAGATTGGGGCGGCGTTTCCTTCTGAGCTACTGCTAAGGTGGCCTGCTCAAGAACCCTTACCCTTAATGGGTCTTTGGAAGAAGGCTTCCGAGCTTCCTTAGCAGTCTTCTTGCTTTTGGTGTTCATACTGATGTTTGTTTTTTGTTGCTTTTGCGACATATTTGGTTGGTTATATGATTCGGTGTGAAGTGTGAGGTGTGTACGTGTTTCAGGTGGTTTAACAACAGGTAATCAATTCAAATTCAAGAAGAATTTAGAGTGGTCAACAAAATAGCAAACGCGGCACAATCGGTCAATACAAATAAATAATAAAATCAAATACAAAATAATTCAATTAATCAAAAATAAAGTCAACAAAGCAGTAAATCAATAAAATAAAAAATAAAAAAATAAAAAAATCAATAAAATAATAATCAATATCAGTAATAAATTCAAATGTCAATGTCAAAAATCCCTTACAAAATATTATAGATAAATTTAATTAATATTAGATATGTTTTTTCTGTTACAGGTGCAGGGAGAAGTCCGCGCGCGCCGCAACACAGTCAGGAGACAGGTAAGTATAGAAATAGAAGAGAAATGAAAAAGAAGTTTTTGAAGAATTTGGAGAAGATGGAGAAGAAGAATGCTCGTTGTCCCAATCGACAGAGCCGGACACGCCGATACCAGCAGAGAAAACCCCAGTGCTCTATCCACTATATCTACCGAGATATCGGGCTCCGAAAACGGCAGGTCCCTTACCGGGTCGTTTGCTTTCGATTTTTAAAGGCCGATATCTCAGCTTCTACCGGTCGTAGAGCACCAGAAATCGATATCTGGGCTGGCCCCGACGTCCCGGACTCGTTTTAGTCAAGAGCGGCCACGAGAACTCTGTGAGCTTCGATTTGAAATTCCTGCATGTACAGACACGCGCAAGCTCCCCCTAAGCCTCCCGGAAGAAGTCCCGTAGAAATCGAGCAATAAAACAAGAAGATACAGCAATTTTAAGTTTTTCAAGATGGCCGCCAATGTGTCAAAATGAAATTTTGACCTTGATTATCTCGGGAACTAAAAGTCGTAAATAGCTGGTGTTTGGGTTCGGAGAGTGTATTATTTAAAGACCTAGACGTTCCCAGTGCAAGCGAGACTAAAAAATTTTTTAGCTCAAATTGGGACCAGACCACAAATTTATAAAAGCTTATGCCCCCTAGATGCCAAAAGTGGAAAAACGGTGATTCTGCGACCAATAGAAGCAAGCACACGACGATTCAAAGATTTTCAAGATGGCGGACAAACTGTCAGTGTCAGTCTTTGATCGTCGATAACTCGGCCCACAGTAGTCACAGGAACTCCGTTCCTCTTTTGTTAAGATATAGAATTTTGTTATCTACCCAATTATTAAAGAATTTAGAGTCAAAAAATCCCCCCCCCAAATTTCAAATTTACCAAGATTTTAAGAGAATTTTTAAGAGGCAAGTAAGTATAGAAGAAACCGCAGCTCTCTACGACGCTCGGCTCGCGAGATATTTACGATCGAAAAACCGAAGATTTTGCGCATAAAAAACAAAATGGCGACTTTAGTCCGGAAAAAACGCTAAAATCGTCGCGTTTCAACCGAATTTGATGTGCGATACGTCGTTTGAAAGGTATTTTTATTCTCTATTCAAAAACGTTCGTGAAATAATTTTAATAACTTTAACTTTTAATCATTTTGCAAATAAAGATTTATATACTTAAAAATTTGATAACTTTGTATATATAAGAGATAAAATCGCGGTTAAGGTGTTGGAATTTTTGTTTTAATGAGTACTATCTAAAGAAATTAATAAGGAATTTGGAAGAGTTGTAATCGCTGGGTTATTCTAGATATTTGAAAAGTTAAAAAATTTTTCGGTTTTTCGGTCGCGGTACACTGAAATTTTATCATAAAATTCTAAAACTAGGTTCGTCGTCTTGCCACAGCCTGAGCGCCAACAACTGCAGTTGAAAAAGTAGTAGTCGTAGATCTTGTTCCTGAGATATTTGAAGACGAAGTTTTCGGAGTTTTCAATTTTTTGTCAAAAAAGTATAAGTGAATTTTTTGTTTAAAAACCTGTTTTAGGATGCTCTGATACGCCCGCAGCTCCAGTAAAATTTTCAAGTTTGTAGCTCTGGTAGATTCGTGGCTCGTGCCTCGTGGTGATTTCGGTTTTCTTGTAATAACTCAGCCGTCTACTGTGCCAGGAAGATGATGATGACTCGAGGTTGTAGGGGCACCTGTGGCGCACCTGCAGAGTATTTTTCCGCAGTGCTATCACAACAGGTGACGAAGTTATTGGCGAAAAACACACAAAAACTTGGTTTTATAACCTCAAAAATGGCGGTTTTTTGCTTCCCCTACTTCGGGGAAGCAATTTTTGCACTTCACTGATACGGGGCCGTATGGGGCTCACAGACGCGCACAAAACGAGATGTCGCACGGGTTGCTATCACCACTATATCCGGAGCTACGAATTTTTTTCTGCGGAGCTCGAGCGAAAAGCAGCTGTTTCGAGGCGCTGTCGGGCGCAGACTCGGTTAGGTTAGGTTAGGTTAGGTTTTTTTTTTTTTTTAACGTAGGAATGCTTTTTACGCACTTACCCTCCGGCCGCAGGGGCAGCCTTCGGACGTCGTGTTGGACTCCCGGGGAGAAATCTCGACCCAGCCTACCAACTAAACCTACGGTGTTCTCCTCACCCGTTGCCGGGCCACGGTAGTTACTCAGGTATTACCGCGACCCGACACGGGGTGGCCCCCTAACGGTGGGGGCTCACTGTGACAGGGGTGAGCGGCGTGCCCACCCCCGTCGGACCGTCACCCCTCGCCCGAACACGGGGCGAGAGGTCGTCCGCCACCCTAGCGACAGGCCCCCTGGCCTGCCGCGTATGGCCACGCGGGCCGGGGCCGCCGGCAATTGTGCGCCGACGACCCCTACCCGCGGCCCTGCGGGGGGGCAGTGTTGCGCCCGAGCGCTCACGCTCCCGCAGGGCTTCTCTCTTCGCCGCCATCACCTCGGATGCAAACGAGGCGACGGCGGCCCAACACTCTTTGCTGCCGGCCATCGAAGCGATGACGGCCGGCAGCGACAAATTAACGCCGATTGCGCCAGTGAGCCTGGCGCGCTGGACAGCCCAGGCCGTGCACACGACCAACGTGTGCTCGGCCGTGTCCACGGCTCCAGACGGGCAGCTCTTGCAACCGGGTGCGGCCTCGATGCCCACCAGCTCCCACAGGTACTTGGCGAAGCAGCCGTGACCCGTGAGGAGCTGGGTTAGATGGTATGTAGGCACCCGGTGCGGCGCCTCGACCCACTGACGCAAGACGGGGCGCACGGCGGAAAGTAGCCGCGCGCCCGACGACACAGAGGTCAACCTATCCGCCCACCTCCCGAAGAGGACGTCGCGAAATTCGCCTCTCCAGCGAGCGACCTCCTCGGGGGCGGGCTCATTTCTCGCCTCGATGCGCATCAGAGCCCTCTTTCGGTAAACCCCCGCCAGGACCTCAGCTTCGAGGTCCCAGGGGAGGCTCCCGGCAACGACACAGGCCGCCTCCAGTGACACCGTGTGGTACGCCCGTGCGGCCCTCTGCGCTATCACACGCTGCGCGCGACGCAGCAGCGTGGAGTTCTCGGCGCTGAGAGCCGCGGCCGCCCAAATGGGCGCTCCGTAGAGCGCCTTCGAGCGCACCACCGTGTCGTAGAGGCGACGACCGACACAACCGGCCCCCCCGCTATTCGGGAGCAACCGGGCGAGCATTCCGGCGCACGCCACTAGCTTCGGCGCCAGCGCCCGGAAGTGCTCGCCGAACCTCCACCGACTGTCCAGAACCAGTCCCAGATATTTTATTTTATTTCCGACAGTGATGGAGGCCCCTCCCACTACAATACTGTAGTCTCGGGGGGGCCTCGCCCGAGGCCCGTGGAAGAAGAGGGCCTCGGACTTCTCGAGGGCAACTTCGAGCCCGAGGGCCCTGATGCGTCTTACTATGTGCGCGGTGCCTGCAGTAGCCAGGACACCGGCGTCACGAAAAGAAGGGCCCTGCGCGGTCACCAGGGTGTCGTCGGCGTAACAAATGACGCCGACTCCCCGAAGATTGGCACCGCGCAGGACCCAATCAAACCCGATGTTCCACAGGAGTGGGCCCAGCACCGACCCCTGTGGAACACCACACGACATGTCCCGGCGGACTACACGATCCCGGGCCGGGTAGAAGATGGCCCGGTCCGTAAAGTAGTCCGCCAGGACCCTCCTGAGGTACCACGGAACTTTGTGGTACCTCAGGGCCTCCTTAATTGTCGCCCAGGGGAGGGTGTTGAAAGCGTTAGCAATGTCAAGAGACACTGCCAACAACACCCCCCCCTGCGAAACCGCTTTCTCGACTCGGTCCCTCAGTCGGGACACGGCGTCAATCGTCGACCGCGCGCGGCGGAACCCGAACTGAACGTCGCTCAGGTCCGGGCCCACCGTCTCCAAGTGTCGGACGAGGCGTGCTGCGACGACCCTTTCGAAGGTCTTGCACGCCTCGTCAAGAAGGACAATCGGACGGTAGGCCGACGGAGAGTCGGGGGGTCGCCCGTGCTTTTGGAGCAGCACGAGCTTCCCAGACTTCCACCGCCGCGGGACTCTGCCGGACGCCATGCACTCCGACATGAGGGACAAAATCTCCTCTTCCAGGACCGGCGTCACGCGGGCGAGAACCCGCCCAGGAACACCGTCCGGGCCCGGGGCGCGGTTCCTCTCTTTGAGTTTGAGGACCGCAACCCCCAACTCGGCCTCGGACACGGGCGGCACTTCCTCGCCCGCAGCCGGTCCCTCATCTTGTGTCGCCGCCGCCATCCTCGGCGGCGACCACTCTTCTCTCGCCGGGAAGAGCGAGCTGACCACCCTTTCAACGAAGAGTGGCTCGAGGGTTCTCGTCAGCGGGGGCGCCGCTGGACGGAGTTTCTGCATTACCGTCTTGTACGGGCGCCCCCATGGATCTCGATCCACGCTCTCGAGCCACTCCTGCCAACTCTCGGCTTTGGCGGCCTTGATGGCAGCGGTGAACGAATTTCTCGCAGCCCGGTACGCGGCGAGCAATACCTCCTCTTGGGCGAGGTCTCTATTGGCCCTCCTGCGACTGCGGGTGTACCGGCGCCGAGACATTTGGCACTCGGTGCGGAGGCCCTGAAGATGGGGCCTCCACCAGTACACCTGCTTGCGCGGAGGGGTCGGACCCGCCCGGATCATCGCCGCGTCGCAGACGCGAGAGAGCGCTCCAGAAAGCCGCTCGCATCTCGCGTCCACGTCCAGGCCGCTCCCTATATTTACGCCATGGGTCCCATTGGGACCCGCGATCCACCGCTCCACTATAGCCGCCTCGGTGGCCAGCTCTGGGTCCAGGGTGTTAAGTCTCCACCGAGGACCCTCTCCCGGCAGGGGACGGTCCAGCTCGACGGCCGGGGCGTCCGTGGGGGATGGGACTAGGTCGAACCGGATGTATCGGTGGTCCGACAGCGTCTCCACCCCCTCCTCCACCCTCCACCGCCTCGCGCGGCGGGCCAGGGCGGGACTAGCAAACGACAGGTCGACAATTGACCCGCCCGTGTGCCGGACGCACGTCAAGACCGTCCCCGTGTTCAACAGCACCAATCCGGAGGACACCGCCCACTCCTCTAGGGTGTCACCCCTGGCATCGGTCGCCGGAGATCCCCACGACCGGGATTTGGCATTGAAATCTCCGGCGACCACCACAGGGGTGGGGTGCACTTCCACCACGAGGCCGCCCACCTCAGTGAGAAGACGCTCGAACTCGGCGAGCGTCCTGTTGGGCGAGAAGTACACCCCGACTACTGCAACGTCGCCCAGCGACGCGAGTACGCACCCGTGGCCCCTTAACACCCTCTGAAAGGGACGGGGGGCAGCACGGCGCCGCCAAGCGACGATAGCCACCGAACCGTCCAGATCGCCCACCCAGTCATCACGGGCTTGGACGCGGTACGGCTCAGCGACTATGGCTACACTTACTTGCCACTGCGCAGCGGTCTGGAGAAGAAGATCCTGAGCCGCTGCGCAGTGATTAATATTCGCCTGCAGTATTGACACCCTGTTGGCCATTTAATTGGCGGCGGTGTCCATAGCCTCCGGGGCAGCACCAGGCTGAGGTGCTACCGAAGACGGGGCGGAGGGTTTAGGATTTCCCCCACCCGTCTTTCTCGTCGCTTTCGGCTTCTTGGCCATCGCTGGGCACTTTTTATGGCCCAGACGATGGCCGGAGTCAACGCCCTCCGACGCGCAGATTGCGCACGAGGGCTCCGCCGAACAGGCTGCCGCCTTGTGGCCCGGTTGCCCGCACCGGAAGCAGAGCGCACTGCGGTCCACTGCGCACGTGCACTGCACCCCAACGTGCCCCGGTGCGAGGCAGCGGAAGCAACGCTGCGGCCGCGCGTCCAGAAGCGCGGCCCGGGCCGTCGACCAACCGATGGTGAGACGTCCACCATCGGTGACCTTTTTGGCCGCCGGGACAGGGCACTTGACCCAGACGGTCCCAGGGCGGCCAGGTGGGCGGGTGATGTTGCCCACCTTGACTAAATCGGGGCGGCAGCCCCCCACGTTAGCGACAGACGCGGCCACTAGATCGGCAGTGACCGCGTCTCCCAGACCGGAGATGCGCATCTCGGCGCACTGCTCCGGCCTGGACACTTTGGCGACGTCACCGATGACCTCGCGTATTTTGGTCGCGAGGTCATCGGCCTTTTTAGTTTTTTCGGCCCCGGAGACTTCCAACACACGGCCCCCAGTCCGGGCCGTGCGGAATTTAACGCCAGTTATTCCCAAGGCGGAGAGCTGGATGGCGCCCTCGGCCTTGGCCATGACCTCGGTATAGGTCCGAGCACTACCCTGCGGCAGGGTCACGACCACCGCAGCCGTCTTGGGGGCGCGCAGTTTGCGAGCGCGCTTCCCGTTCTTCTTTTTATTTTGTTGTTGTTGCTGTTGCGCTGGAGCAGCAGGCGCAGCAGCAGAATTCGCCGGCCGTGGCGCTCTTGGCTTGCGCGCCACGACGTTCCACGCCTCCCTCTGTTGTGTTTGGGGAGGCGGCGTCGGCTCGACGGTGGCCGTGTTCTTCACCGGCTGGACGGCGGCGGCGTTCTTCGCCGGCTGGACGGCGGCGGCGTTCTTCGCCGGCTGGGACGCGGGTCTTTCCTGGGCAGCAGCGGGTGGAGCAGCTGTCTGTTGGCGGGCGGCCTGTGTTTCTTTGGCTGCCAGGGTCTTCTTGGGACCTCGCTTCTTCTTCCCCGCGTCTTGAGTTGTAGCGGGGGCGGAGGGGAGCAGCTGTACCGGCTTGGGTGTTCGCAAAGCCGGAAAGTCTTCTTGGACGCTCGGAGCATGAGCGGGAGCGGTTTCTGTGCTCAACCTAGCTCTACGAGCGTCTGCCGCCAATGGAGGGCGGGTGCGCTGCTCCGGCAGGAGGCGGTCATTGATGCCAGCCATCCTGGCATCAATGAAAAACGCGATTTCTTCGCGGGTCATGGACTGCGCTGCGACAGCTTGGGTCTGTGCCTGCAGCATCGTCCTGAGCTCGGCGACCTCGGCACGGAGCGCATCTTCCTGTCGCTTGCGCTCTACGTTCTCGGCGCGCAGTATCTTGAGCTCCTCGCTCTCCTCGCGAAGCTCCGCCAGCTCCTTAAAGGAGTCGGCGAGGTCCGCCATGGCCGTCCGCACTAATGCCACATTCTGACATTTCATGCGGGAGGACTTCCGCGCCACCGTTGAGATGGCATCGAGCGCGGAGTCCACCACGCCGCGTAGCTCGTCGACCCCACGACGCCGCTTGGGGCCAGTTGCCGGCTGCCCTTCCTTCTTCTTGGTGAGGGACTCAAGCCTGTCCCTCTTGGCGGCCACTTCGTCGGAGAGTTCCTTTTCAGCCTGCAGCTCCATTTCGCGCTGGAGCTGCCGGTTGTGGTCTTCTTTCGCCTTTGCGAGCCCGACGTACTCGCCGGTGGTCGGCGGGCGCCCACGTCCCTTCTTCGTACTCTTTTCCGGCGATGTCGCTCCTTCGAGGGGCCTCTTTCGCCAGAAGCTCGCGTTGCTCGGGTTGTTGGTGTTCGGCGAGCAGGAACGCGAGTGGTCATCGACCGACATGCAGCCGCTGCTGTCGTCCGACACGGACAGCCGCGGCGGCGCTCTCTCGTCCAGACAGAGGCGAGTGAGTCTCACCTTCGCCTCACGGTGACGACGCTCCGATAGCGGGGTCCGGAACAACCCAGCACTACCCACGTCACTCACTTCGCCTGGATCCGAGGATACGTCCGACAACAGGTCAGACAGATCTTCAATTTTACAATTATTATCGCCAGTTAGGTTAGGTTAGGTTAGGTTAGGTTAGGTTAGGTTAGGTTAGGTTAGGTTAGGTTAGGTTAGGTTAGGTTAGGTTAGGTTAGGTTAGGTTAGGTTAGGTTAGGTTAGGTTAGGTTAGGTTAGGTTAGGTTAGGTTAGGTTAGGTTAGGTTAGGTTAGGTTAGGTTAGGTTAGGTTAGGTTAGGTTAGGTTAGGTTAGGTTAGGTTAGGTTAGGTTTGGTCTTGCCTAACCTGTTGGTAGTTGGATATAGGTTGAAGTGTTTTATTGGGGGAAAGAAAGGATAGAGGTGGATAGTACGAAAGTGAAAGGAAAGGCTGAAATGGAGGGCGAGGGGGGGTCTGAGGGATACTTTAAGGTTCCCTATAAGGTTCCCTCAACCCGGAGAAAGAGAAAGGATAGGGGTTCGGCTACGGACGACTCCGAAGCCGAACGTGAGCCGACCGCAAAGGTCGCCACTGCGAGGCGGGGGCGGGCCGCGCCGGTGGCTCACCGTGCTGGCCTCGGCAAGGCCCGAGAAGAGTTAAGACGGCGGATGAGCGAGTCTCAAGAGCGTGAGCGTGAGATGTCGCTCAGCCGCCAGTCGTCGTTCGCTACGGGTGTGGAGGACTCCCTCCTCTCGGAGACTGGTGAGGACTCCGACGGCGCAATCACCGAGGAGATCCTCGACATAAGCGGCAGGGACTTGGAGTCCATTAGATCCAGGGCGGGGTTGCACGCCGGGGGCATTCTTGAGGTGGCCACCAAATCGGGCCACCTCAAGGGCACCCTGGTGAAGAAACTGAAAGAGGACGCCAAGGCCCTGCTGGGGATCGTCGAGGATCTAACGGAGCAGCCGGAGAGCGAGACCTCTACCCGTCTCCGGGCCGATAATAAGAGGCTTCTACGCCTCGTGGAGAGTCTCCAAAAAGAGAACAGGGCGCTGAAACAGCAGTTTCAGGAGCGGGCAGCCCAGATGAAGGCGGCGTCGACTCCGACGCCGACTCAGGCTGAGCCCGGCAGCGCCCTAGAGGGGCTCTTCCAGAAGCTAGAAGCCTCCCTGATGCGGTCGGTGGGGGGCAAGGTTGATGCTCTGTTCGCAGGCATCGAGCATCGCCTCCTGCCAGAGAAGGGAGTCCGCCCACCGCTGGCTGCGGACAGCAAAAGGGCGGCCGCACAAAAGGAGTCCAGGCAGCCGCAGGCTGGAACGTCCCGCCCGGCCGCTCAACAGGCGGAAAAGGGGCCGTCGGGCCCAACGACCACGGCTGCACCCAGCGGCACAGGGGAAACCTGGGCCACGGTGGTCAGGAAGAAAAACAGTAAAAAGAAGGACGGTCAGCCCACCGTGGCCAGGGCCGCCCCAGCCAAGAAGCCGTCTTCGGCGCCTAAAACGCCGAGGGAGCCGAGGACGGAGGCAGTCGTGGTCTCCCTGGATCCGGAGGCGCAGCGCAGAGGCGTCATTTACGCTGATGTCCTGACGCGGGCCGAAGCCGCCATTAACCTGGCGGAATTTGGTATTGGCGAGGGGCTCCGCGTCAGGAAGGGAGCAACCGGCTCGAGGGTGCTGCAGCTGCCGAGCACGCAGACCCCTGAGCTGGCCAGCAGACTGGCCGAGCGAATACGCGTCGCCCTCGACGGAGTGGCGAACGTCGTGGTGCCGACCAAGAGCGCCGATATCCGGCTCATCGGGCTTGACGACTCCGTCACGCCTGAAAAGGTAGTGGCGGCAGTGGTCCGGGCAACTAAATGTCCTGGATCCGCGGTCAAGCCCGCGGACATTCGGCCGGGCCCGATGGGAATGGGCATGCTTAAAGTCCAGTGCCCGGTCGATGCCGCCAAAACTTTGGTTGAGTCCGGCAGGCTGCTCGTTGGTTGGAGCTCGGCCAGGGTGTACCTGTTGGAAGAGAAGCCTCTGCGCTGCTTCAGATGCCTGGCTCTGGGGCATACGGGCCCGATGTGTCCTGTGGGGGTGGATCGCTCGCACCTCTGTTTCAGGTGTGGCTGCGAGGGCCACAAGGCCGTGCAGTGCGACAAGACACCTAGGTGTGTCGTATGCGCCGCGGCCAGGAGGCCCTCGGAGCACGTGATGGGGTCGCGGGCGTGCAAACCCCCCAAAGTTAAAGCTGGTGCTGGCCAGGGCTCGCAGGCCACACCTAGGGCGAACGCCGACAAGGCGGCGGAGGGATCCACAATGGAAACATGACCAGTCGGCCTTGTGGATTCCTTCAGGCGAACGTCAACCACTCCGCCGGCGCTCAGGATCTGTTAATACAGTCCATGGCGGAGTGGAACGTAGATGTCGCGGTGGCCTGCGAGCCATACTTCGTCCCAGACCAGCCCAACTGGGCGGGCGATAGGGACGACACGGTTGCGGTTCTGTCGAGAGGAGGTTCTGGTCCTCCCCTTTCCGTAGTTGAGAGAGGGAGTGGTTTTGTCGTGGCGGGGTTCAAGGACTTCGTCGTTGTGGGGGTCTATTTTTCCCCCAACCGCGGCCTGGCGGAGCTGGAGGTTTTTCTGGACACCGTTGGGGCTGCGGTTAGTCGTCAGGCGCCGAGACCTACCTTTGTCCTTGGCGACTTCAACGCGAAGTCCAGGGCGTGGGGCAACCCCGCCACGGACGTAAAGGGGAGGACCACCCAAATCTGGTCGCTCCTCTCCGGTCTTTCACTCCTAAATACGGGTAACACGTGGACATGCGTGCGGCAGCGGGGTGGCTCCATTGTGGACCTCTCGTTCGCGACACCTGCTGTCGCGCGCCGAGTGAACGACTGGAGAGTCGTGACGGGGGTGGAGACGCTGTCGGATCATCGCTATATCCGTTTCAGCGTCGCCACCCCGTCGACACCCGCGGAACGTTTCCGGGGCAATAGCCGCTTCCCACGGTGGGCTCTCGGTCGGCTCGACCGGGAAATGGCCCTGGAGGCGGCTATAGTCCAGCGCTGGGGATCCGCGGGTGGGCAGAACCGCACCGTGGTGGATGATGTGGAAGCGGCCGCGGGCCGTTTGAGCAGTGCCCTCAGGGCGGTGTGCGACGCTGCGATGCCGAGGGCTCGAAAGGCCCCGCCGCGTCGGCAGGTGTACTGGTGGTCGCCCGAAATTGCCGAGCTTCGGGCGGCGTGCATGCGGGCGCGGCGGGCCCTGATGAGGGGTCGGCGTCGCCACGGCGCCGGGTTTGTCGAGGGTCAGCTGCGGGTTGACTACCGGGAGGCTAAGAGGAGCCTGCAGCGGGCCATCAGTCGGTCGAAGGCCGAGGCACGAGAGGAGATGCTGGAGGGCCTCAACAGGGATCCATGGGGGCGCCCCTTCCTTGCTGCGCGGAATAAACTCCGCGCGCGCGGCGCCCCTGTCATCGAGACTCTTCGAGAGGATGTCCTGTTGGGGGTCGTGGAGGGCCTGCTCCCTCGGTCGACGGAGCACGTCCCCCCAGTCATGTCTCGCCGAGCGGCGGCGGGGGATCCGGACGACTCCGTCCCCCCCGTCACCGAGGAAGAGTTGGACCGGGCCTTGGACCGGCTGTCGACAAACAAAAAGGCGCCCGGCCCGGACGGCGTACCGGGCCGAGTCTTGTACATCGCCATGAGGGCACTGCGGGAGTCCTATCGGGAACTGCTCGATATGTGTTTGAGGTCCGGGCAGTTCCCGAAGGAGTGGAAAACCGGCCGTCTTTGTCTGTTGCGGAAGGAAGGGCGACCTCTGGACTCTCCTTCCGCATACAGACCGCTGGTTCTGCTGAACGAAACGGCCAAAACGGCTGAGAGGGTACTCGTGGGCCGTCTCGTTCAGCACCTCGAGGAAGTGGGACCGGGACTGTCAGAGTCACAGTACGGCTTCAGAGGGGGCCGATCGACCACGGACGCGCTGGTCGCCCTAAAGGCCCTCTCGACGGACGCCGTCTCCCAGGGAGACGTGGTTCTGGCAGTCTCGCTCGACATCGAGAACGCCTTCGGCAGCCTGCCGTTCGAGACGTTGAGGGAGGCGCTCCGGTTCCATGGAGTGCCCCCGTACCTCCGGAGGCTGCTGGAGGCGTATCTCGATGAAAGGTATGTCGTGTGGGAGGGCACCGACGGGCGTCTGTTCCGGCGTCGCATGGAGCGCGGTGTTCCACAGGGGTCGGTTCTGGGTCCGACGCTGTGGAACATCGGGTACGATTGGTTGTTGCGCGGTGAGCTCCTCCCCGGGATGGGGGTGTCCTGCTACGCGGATGACACCCTCGTCACGGCGAGGGGGAGTAGTTTTGAGGCAGCAGCCCGTCTGGCCGAGGTCGGAGCGGCGCTCGTCATAGAGCGGATTGGGATGCTGGGCCTGAGGGTCTCCGTCAGTAAAACGGAGGCCCTCCTATTTCACGGCCCGCGTCGCGGTGCCCCCCGAGGGGCAAAATTAAGGATTCTTGGACAGGATGTGCCGGTGCGGGCCCACATGAAACACTTGGGCCTGCACCTAGACGGAAAATGGTGCTTTGGGCCTCACTTCGCCCAACTCGCCCCGAAGCTGGTGAAAACAGCCGCAGCGCTGGGTAGACTTCTGCCCAACACTGGCGGTCCAGGGTCGTCTTGCCGGAGGCTGTACAGCGGGATCGTGAGGTCCATGGCGCTGTACGGCGCCCCAGTCTGGGTTGACGCTCTCACCGCGCGTAACAAAGCTCTGCTGAGGAGATCTCAGAGAGTTATCGCGGTGAGGGCCATCAGGGGGTATCGTACAGTCTCATGGACGGCTGCTACGGTCCTGGCGAGCGACCCGCCTTGGGAACTCGAGGCGGACGTCTTGGCAGAGGTCTACCGTCACCGCGCAGTGGCGCGATCTCGGGGCGAGGAACCGGCCGTGGGCAATTTGCGGGCTGAGGCCCAGAGTGCCCTCATCCGGCGGTGGGGAGACGAACTGAGGACTCCCGCCGCCGGTGTGGAAATCGTGGAGGCCATCCGGCCAAGAATCCGGGAGTGGTTGGAACGAAGGCACGGGGTGCTAACGTTCCGGCTGACGCAGGTGCTTACCGGACACGGCTGTTTCGGTAAGTACCTGCATCAGATAGCCAGGAGGGAGACCTCACCCTCCTGCAAAGAGTGTGGCGCGACCGAAGACACGGCGCGCCACACCAGGGAGTTTTGCGCTGCCTGGCAGGCACAGCGGAGCGATCTGGCCGCCGTCATCGGCGGGGACCTGTCGCTGGGAGCAACAGTGAGCGCCATGTTGCGTGGCGACAGGTGCTGGCAGGCTGTTGCCGACTTCAGTGAGTCTATAATGCTCCTGAAGGAGGCTGCGGAGCGGGAACGGGAGGCTAACGCCAGTGCGGACCCGCTCCGCCGAGCAAGGCCAGGGAGGAGGCGGCGTCAGTATGCCCGCCTCCACCCCCCGCCTTAGATGGCGATCGATCAGGCCGTAGCCCTGCCGGGCTAACGTCTGAGCGTCGGAGAGAGTTCGGAACGGAGAACCTCCGGCGCTCCCAATAGACGGGTAGAGCGCCGCAGTTAGGTTTAGTCGGTATTCCGTGACGTCCACGGCGAGTCCGACACTACCCACTCCTACCAGAGCGTAGTCGTCTGGTCCGCACTGACAGGAGTGGGTGTGCGTAAATGCATTCCCCTGCGAAAAAAAAAAAAAAAAAAAAAAAAAAAAAAAAAAGGTTAGGTTAGGTTAGGTTAGGTTAGGTTAGGTTAGGTTAGGTTAGGTTAGGTTAGGTTAGGTTAGGTTAGGTTAGGTTAGGTTAGGTTAGGTTAGGTTAGGTTAGGTTAGGTTAGGTTAGGTTAGGTTAGGTTAGGTTAGGTTAGGTTAGGTTAGGTTAGGTTAGGTTAGGTTAGGTTAGGTTAGGTTAGGTTAGGTTAGGTTAGGTTAGGTTAGGTTAGGTTAGGTTAGGTTAGGTTAGGTTAGGTTAGGTTAGGTTAGGTTAGGTTAGGTTAGGTTAGGTTAGGTTAGGTTAGGTTAGGTTAGGTTAGGTTAGGTTAGGTTAGGTTAGGTTAGGTTAGGTTAGGTTAGGTTAGGTTAGGTTAGGTTAGGTTAGGTTAGGTTAGGTTAGGTTAGGTTAGGTTAGGTTAGGTTAGGTTAGGTTAGGTTAGGTTAGGTTAGGTTTTTTTTTTTTTTTACGTAGGAATGCTTTTTACGCACTTACCCTCCGGCTGCGGGGGCAGCCGTCGGACGTCGTGTTGGACTCCCGGGGAGTAAAATTTCTCTCGACCCAGCCTACCAACTAAACCTACGGTGTCCTCCTCGCCCGTTGCCGGGCCGTGGTGGTTACTCAGGTATTACCACGACCCGACACGGGGGGCCCCCTAGCGGTGGGGGCTCACTGTGACGGGGGGTGAGCGACGTGCCCCCCCCGTCGGACTGTCACCCCTCGCCCGAACACGAGGCGAGGGGTCGTCCGCCACATTGGGCGCGACAGGTCCCCCGACCTGCCGCGCGTGGCCATCTCGCGGGCCGGGGCCGCCGACTATTGCGCGCCGACGACCCCTACCCGCGGCCCTGCGGGGGGGAAGAGTTTCCCCCGAGCGTTCTCGCTCACGCAGGGCTTCTCGTTTTGCCGCCATCACCTCGGATGCGAAGGAGGTGACGGCGGCCCAGCACTCTTTGCTGCCGGCCATCGAAGCGATGACGGCCGGCAGCGACAAATTTCCGCCAATTACGCCAGTGAGTCTGGCGCGCTGGACAGACCAGGCCGTGCACACGACCAACGTGTGCTCGGCCGTGTCCACGGCTCCGGACGCACAGCTCTTGCAGCCGGGTGCGGACTCGACTCCTACCAGCTCCCACAGGTACTTAGCGAAGCAGCCGTGACCTGTGAGGAGCTGGGTCAAGTGATAGGTTGGCACCCGGTGCGGCGCCTCGACCCACTGACGCAATACGGGGCGCACGGCAGAAAGAAGCCGCGCGCCCGACGTCACCACTGACAACCTCTCGGCCCACCACCCGAAGAGGACGTCGCGATATTCGCCTCTCCAGCGAGCGACCTCATCGGGGGCGGGCTCTATTCTCGCCTCACTGCGCATCAGGGCCCTCTGTCGGTAAACCCCCGCCAGGACCCCGGCCTCGAGGTCCCAGGGGAGGCTCCCTGCGATTACGCATGCCGCCTCCAGCGACACCGTGTGGTACGCCCGAGCGGCTCTCTGCGCCATCACACGCTGCGCGCGTCGCAGCAGCGTGGAGTTCTCGGCGCTGAGAGCCGCAGCCGCCCATATGGGCGCTCCGTAGAGCGCCTTCGAGCGCACCACCGCGTCATAGAGGCGGCGAC